>JAZHRN010000132.1:1389909-2772319 GCA_036435485.1 Saposhnikovia divaricata
ATTTCTTCAACAATTACAATATAATAATGGTTTTTTGATAAATATTTTAATTGTATTAACAATTACAATATAGTAAAGTTTACAATTACAACAAATTGTAGGAAAATAATGTACAAATTAAAAATCTTAATACATATAAGTATATCTCATGGATTAAGAGTACTATGATATATAAACACATTTAGAGATTTTTATAACTAGCTTATAACCCGTGCAACACACGGTTCCTTTTTAAATATCTACAATTATATTATTATTATTTTTAATATTTATACGTCATTAATTTACATATCAAATTTTTATTAAAAAAATTAACATAAATAAGATTTTACACGTTCAATTTAATATTTGTGCTCTGTCTTAAATTCTTAAAATTTTATTTGGACAATTTTACAGCCCATATGAAATTAGCAAAATAATCATTAATTTAGTGATGATTTAACAATTATTTTCCAATTAAAATTACGCACAAAACAAAAGAGAGAAGAAATTGATCATTTTTTACGTTGAAAAAAAATCTATTCAATTTATGAAATCTACTTATATTTCGTTTTGATTAACAAAATACCCATTTTATTATTTAAAGATTGTTCTACTAACAACCAAATACAATTTTAATAATAATTAAGAATCGGTAGATCACAAAATAATTAGATGTAAAACGATGGATCTATCATAAAAAATATTTTATTTTTTTAACATGTAAATTAAAAACTGTATTTATATTGAAATACGAAATTGTGTATGTCAATGATTTAAATCATATATAATTTGGTTATCTAAATAGAATAAGATTATCAATGTATGTCTTCTACACTGAATAGGATTAATGTAAAAATTTGTAATTTTACTTTTTTTTTTGAGATTCTGAGTGTTTCTATTTCGATAATAATTGTAAAATCATCACTAAATTAAAGATAATTTTATGTGCTTCGCATGAACTGTAAAATCATCCAAATCTATTATTTATAGATCTCGGAATAGAGTCCAAACAGTAAATATAAACTTTATTTAATATTAATAAAAAAATTAAGTGAAATTCAATTGTATCATTTTTTAATTATATTCTTTGTATATTATAATTTTCTTTTTAAAATTCAAATCCAATATAACATTTTTTTAATTATATCCTGTTTAGATTATAATTTTCTTTTTAATATGATATATATCCTATTTAGATTATAATTTTCCTTTTAATTTGATATAATCTTGATTGTCTATTTTTAAAATATAAAATTCGACGGTTGAGATTATTTTGGTAGTACAACGAACAAAACAAAATTATGGATAAGATCCCTCTTAGGCTTTTTATATATAAAGATATAATTAGAAGGTATGATGTGATATTTTTGATTATATATTAATGTTAGATATAATATGATTGGAATATATGATACCATTGATGTTTTTAGATGTTTATAAAAGGTAATATCTTCAATTAAAAGTGAATGTGAAAAAAGAAAATCGACAACTTACCATTAATTATATTATGTTATTATTTATTTTAGGAGTTTTAATAGTATAGATATCATATATATTTTCTTTATAATGAAGGGTAAATAAGTAAATTCACTACGTACCAAAAAACAGGTACCAAAACTTTTAATGTTTCGGCTTTTATATAATAGTATAGATTTGGACTCTGTCTATCCACCTCAATTGTTTACATTGGAAAAAGGTCGTGGAACTAATTTTAATGTTCCCAAATAGTATATTTTTATAATTTATTTTTAATGTTTAAACTTTATTTAAGTAAAAATTTATTATAAAAATAATTTATGTAACTATACTTTATATACACCTTACCTTAAAATGCATGTTAAGTGATGTAAAAAACGTGTAAAGACATTATTATATTTCTAAATTAATATAAACTCACAGTTGTTAAAAAAAAATAATTAGATACTTACGGAAGGTTATTTTTCATTTTTTTATATAATTTTTTAATACATATATTTTTGACATGTTCTAAAATGGAATTTAAATCATTTTAATACATATACTTTATAACAAATTTAAAAAGGATACATACGTTTTTAAAATATAATTTGAATCATTTTAATTTTTGTTCAATATTTTCAAGTTTTTTATAAATATATAATTCACTAGCTCATTATATACACGCAAAATATCCATTTTTCTCATCACAAAATAATATATATGTACAATATAAACAATTTAAATTACAAAAATTTCCGTATATCTTTGGAGATTTGTTCCCTATGAGATATTTGTTACATAATGCTGACATCTCATGTAATCATATAATATAAGATTTTGAAAAATGCCTATACAATGAATAGGCATTATATAACAAAAATGCATATACAATGAATAACAAAAATAAAATTAGTTCCCATGTATCTTTCCTTAATTGTTTCCTATGTAATTCTTTCCTATGTAATGCCTATAGATTGTTATTATTTACTTAAGATCTCATGTAATCTTAGAAAAAATAAAATTATTTCCTTAATTAGTATAATGATGTACAAAGATTTACATATTTTATTGATTCTTTGCTTACAAACTTTAATTAGCGTCTTGGTAATTATTTGCAAAAATACGTATGAGTATTCGTCACTTAGACTATATTTATTAACATATTAAATTTTATTGTAAATATTTTCATATTTTTTTCATAAATAAATCACTAGCTCATTACAAACATGCAAGATATGCATTTTTGCCTAATGCTGATATCTAATGTAATTATTTTGTCTAAGTTTGCAAGTTACGAAATATACACTATAGTCTATGTACACTATAACCAATATAAATTTCAATGATTCCCGTGTATCTTTGGAGATTTGTTACATAATGCTGTAGTAATGATTTTGTACACATTTACAAGTTAAATATATTTTCAAAATCTTTTATTAGATTCATGTATTCAATTTTAAGCTACATTTTAAAAAAAAACAATTAGATAAACATGCAAGATATGCATTTTTGCCTAATGCTGATATCTAATGTAATTATTTTGTCTAAGTTTACAAGTTACGAAATATACACTATAGTCTATGTACACTATAACCAATATAAATTTCAATGATTCCCGTGTATCTTTGGAGATTTGTTACATAATGCTGACATCTCATGTAGTAATGATTTTGTACAAATTTACAAGTTAAATATATTTTCAAAATCTTTTATTAGATTCATGTATTCAATTTTAAGCTACATTTAAAAAAAAACAATTAGAAACATAGGAGCTGAACAGTCTATCCATATATGCATGCACGGGACAGACTGAGAACAAGTAGGAATTAACTGCATCCTTTCACATTCTCCAAAGCTCAGACATAAAGCTTCATCTCAAACTTTGTCTGCGCCTCTGCTTAAGTTATCACATTTGTATTCAATCTTCGTTATACCAAAAAAAAAACAAACGTACAACAAAAAACATGGATGCTAACAACTTTCAGAATTTACGAGCTGATGTTCTGTGCCAGATTTTCAACTTCATCATACTGGAAGACAACAATTTTTCAGGTTTTTGCAAGCTGCTGATCATCTGGGCAATAGGTCAATGAAGGCAAAGGATCAAGTTTGTGCTGGAGAGACTAAACTGGGATGCATTGTACCAGTTTCATATTGAGCCTATTGAGGTTGTTCGTGATCTTTTTAACGAGTTCATAAAATATGCTGTTAGGTATGATGTTGATCAAGCAAAATTTTTCAATTTAACTCGGAACCTGTTTTTGAGACAAGATGTTCAGCACCATCTATCTATTTTAGCTGATCTCTCAGGTACCCATTTCCCTTCAAGATTCACTTATGTTTTTTTCAAAGCAATCTATAGAACATTTCATAGGAATGAAACCGCTGAGGAGATGAATACCTTGCTGAATGTTACTCATCTGAGGAGTCGGATAATCGAACAAATGACCTATCTTCAAGATATGTATTTTAACATGTTTGAACTCGATTATCTTTTGCCTGATTTCAAATTTTGCCCAAATGCAAGGAATCTCCAACCCATGTATCAGAAAGATGGACTTCCTCTAGGAGATGAGCAATGGTTCTCCCTCTGTCCAAATACTGTTGAAGACAAGTACATTGATGACCATCATCCATTGGGAAAATCCATAACTATGGAGCACATGTGGGACACTCAGTGTATTCACTGCAAGATTCAGATCATTATCTTCAAAGTTCTCCTAGGTTCTGTTCAATCGTAAGTTGTTGTAAATTTAAGTAATTTTGTTTTCAAACCTGATATTTTGTAATATAACCTTTGTTGTTGGTTTATGACTTTGTATGTTTGTGGAGATGAATTTATGATGTAATAAGAAATATGTACAAGTATTAAACAAGACACTTATATTTACATGGACACAACCAAACTACAACATTAGCAGATGACATGATCCTGTCTTCGTTAAATTCAACCAAAACAAATACTTAAACATAAATTGACTTGATCAATACTATCCAAACTGAACTATATGTTACGGACGAATTCCACAATTTGAACTATATATTACGGATGAAATCCACAAGTTGTCCACCCATTTGGAGTCTCTGCCTTTCCAGTTCCACAGACTTTGCTTTCCAATCATTTATCTTTTCAATCCATTCTGCTTGAAAAGTCTGAAAACCTGTTAACATTTCATCTAATCTTTCCGTCAATAGTTTTACATGGCTAACAATTGATGTATTTGTATCTTCCACAAATTTTCTTTCATTTTCTGTATATGTAGTGTTCTCTAGAACATTTTGCTGGGAAGATTCTCCGACACTTCCACGTCCGTTACCTTCCAACACCTCGATAATGTTCCTACATTTGGAAAACAGTAGTTGTATCATTATAATGAAATTAAAAATAGTCTAGCAATAACAATTTTTTGTACCCGTATTTTTCCTCTAAGCCAATGGTGCGAGCATATAGCAAAGATTGTCTATCAAACATGCTGTTGAAAAACAATCCAAAATCTTCATTTGCTTCACAAATTTCTTCATTCGACTCTGCCGATGTGATGTTAAGGTTGTTAAGGTCATTCACCAACATATTTTTGATGCTTGAGTATCTACGCCTCTTTGATGATCTTGAACTCATTGTTGAAGAAACAATGCTTAAAAAAGGAAATTTGTTAATGTAATAGATTTGAAAAGGCAAGTAATATATTTATAGGACTTTTTGTACGGTTTTACAATATGTGGTGGTTTTAAAACTGTCTTACCACTTTCAAGATAACTTATAGGTTAGTTATCTTAAGCAGTTACAACATTCATTGTTGAACTGCCTTTGGCATGAATCCATCTTATGCCTCATCAGTCTCTGTTTGGACGTGATCCTCTTACTTTACTGTGAAAACATCTTAGAACTAAACAAACATGTAGCAAAGACAGGATCATGATTAAGCATGGATCGTATGTACAAAAAGTGTATTACTATTGTTACAATGTTACAATGAATGTTTTTTATATTTAAACGAATAGAATTTTTCTACACGAATTTAAAATACGTAAATAGAAATATGTACTAATCATACATTTTCTTGCTTTATTAACATCCTTAAAAAACTATTCGCAAAGTTCCCTCATCATATAATATAATACAATTATATAAATAGACAATGACTTTCTAAATGTATAATGCATTATTGATTTATTGCATTTTGCACAATATTGCATATAATCATATTCATAATCCTGTCGTTTTATTTATTGCACGAAAATGAAAAGATTATAATATGAATTTTTGGTTCTGATATTTTAAATGGATTTATATGTACATAGCCAAAATTTCAAAATGCAATCAATCATGATCGTAATGTAACTTTGTCTTATATATCTGATTCCTTTTTTTAGCAACAAATTTTCCTAGGTGATAAGTATTAATCTTCCTTTTAAATATAAAGATCAGAACTGAAAAACTAATTGTGTGCTTCTTCCTTTGCCTCTCAAAGTGGTTGTCCCATGGGTTAATTCTAAAACTTATTTTGTCATGCTGCAACTCATATTCTAAGCACTACTCTGTTCGTAAATTACACCATGCTTCCATCCTTATGTACATCTTTCTTTCTTTTTACAGATGGAGACGGAGACATGTTTGATCACCTTGAATCGCTGAACATTTCCAATGACCATAGTAGTATTAAGGTCCGAGTAACACGAATATGGCCAACAAGGAATTTGGAGGGACAAGTACTTGGAATGAATCTTATACTTCTCGATAATCAAGTAAGATTATGCAGTTTAAAATCTCTATAAATTATAAGGTAATATATATGCTTCTGACTTTATGATATGATATTTACATATTACAGAATTACCATTTGCAAGCATTAGTGCGACTTGATATTTGGAATGCCTTTGCCAATAATATCATGGTTGGAAATGTTTACGAAATATCCGAGTTTAATGTTAGATGTGCATTTAGCCAATACAGAGCAGTTCATTCATCCATGTGTATCATTCTTACAAATAAAACCAGAGTTCATATGGTTGTTCCTGAAGATCTTTCCATACCATCACAAAAATTTGAATTAATCCAAGTGAGCCAAATCATTGAGAATGCTGAAGATTACCATAAAGATCGTACTTATGCAATAGGTGATTTATCTCACATTATCTGCTTATATGTATTGTAAATGCAAGCAATTGTAACTTTTTAATCACATGGATTGCATATGAAACAGATGTCATTGGAGTTGTTGAAAATATCCAACCTGTTCAGATGAAGTACACAACATGAGGAATAAGTCCATTGATTAGATTCAGGCTTGGTGATGGAAGGTAAAACACCCTCAGATTATTCCGTTTATAATATTATGTCAATGTTCATTGTTGTTAATAATCATGTGTCCTTATATATCTTCAAAGCCAATCTTTACACGTTCACTTATGGGGAGAGATTACAGAGGAACTGAATCCAATTTTTGAAGAGGTTATTGAACGACCAGTTATAGTAATTCTAGCAGCTGTCAAGGTCCAGATTTCCCTGGGTTAGTTCTTTATGTGATTCAGTGATGAGAAGTACAATCTTCTTTTTAATACATATATTTATTAGGTCTTTTATACATAGATTTTCCTTCACATTTATATTTTCTTTGCAGATAGAATAACTATTACTAATGTTGCACCATCAAAGGTTTATATTAACCCAAATGAACTTGCTGTTTTCGGATTGCTCCATAGGTATAATAATGTTTCCATTTAATCAGTTTTAAAATTGTAGATACATATCAATTCCAATATTGATTCCTTCCTATATGTGACAGGCTTGATACAGATGGTTATGAAGAGCCACCAAATCATCAATGATGTGATTCTACGAGTATATTTCTGAAGAAATAAAGTCACGAGCATCTTTGGGAATAATATGTTTTTATTTCATTCGTTGTCGATTAGACAATTTTATTTAATCGTAAAATTATAGTTTCTACATCGCAATATGTTTCGAAATTAACCATGAATTTTCTTGACATTGTAAAAATAATATTTTAGTTTCCACGTCGCAATATTATATTCATAGTGAGTGTTGGATTATTAAAAATGGAAATAATCCTCATTTTTTTTAAAATAAAATAATGTCTTAATTCATGTAATAAGATCTGCAATTAAATTTTCAGAATTTCAACATCTATACATCTATACATGTTGTTGTATTTAAAAAGATTCTTGACAAGTTTTTTTTAAATCATTATTTATTTAGAGTACAGCTTTCGTTTACATAAATTATATCACAAAATTTGCTCTAAAATACTTTAAAGTTTAAGGGAACGTTGTGACAGTTTGATTTTTATTTGTGGAAATAATAATATTCTTCTTACAATTTTCTAGGTGAATACAAGATTACTATAAACATGTTAAAATGATACACGTCTTGAGACATCAATATTTGGTTAAAGTAAAAAATAATATTTCTTAAATTAACATTTTATTTTTATATAAAAATATAAAATGTTAACAATATATAACACATTATACTAAATAATATAGATTTACATTAAATTATAGGTTGTTAAAAGGTTGTTATAGATATAAATGAACGTAATCTTTCTTAATCAAGTTTGTTACAACTTCCCTTAAACATTGTTCAAAATTTTATTTACTTGAATAAAATTAAATTTAATAGATTGATAATCCGATCCTTTAAGATTTGTTTGTTAAGATCAACAAAACTTGCACGATCATCGTTGTTATACCGATAAAATATTCCTAGGTCATTATCTAATTCTATGTAATTATATGGACAATAATCTATGTATATATATTGGATATGCATAATAATGTATGTAGAAAATTAATATCAATAACAATCCCACAAATGTAGGCTTAATTTAAGGGATTTGTATTCATATTGTTCCATTAACATTAGTGGCACATCTTCTTGCGTATTTGCCTCACATTAAACATACCGAGGTCGTATATAAATGACTTATAAACTTAGACCTAATTACACACAAACTAACTTTGCTGGTTTACATCATCATGAGTTACATAAAAAACTTATCAAGTTTTAATTAGAATCTGTTTTATGTTTTTTATATTATACATCTTCGTTTTGCAGTTAAGCATTATGAGCAACGTCAAGTTTGATAGCTTGGATTCACTAAATGACAGTAAGTATGACTGGATGATTAAGGTTAGGGTCATTCGTATTTAGGATAGCTACAGTTCAAAAGGAGATAAAGAGTTCAAAGGCCGTAACATGCTTTTGCTGGATGATAAGGTGATTATACAAAAACTTGACAAGGTGATAGTATTGTTCTATTTTCTGATATTCCATTTGTTTACCTCTATGATAACAGCACGTCAGAATGCATGCTTTCATATGGCCAAGCTATATTGATACGTTTGATAAAACCTTTGAAGAAGGCAAGATATATTCTATAAGGAACTTCTCAGTCCAAACATATCGCAAAGAAACTCTTCGATGCACAAGATATGACAAAAAAATTTGGCTATCCAATTATACCAAAGTTATGGTATTTCAAGATTCCGAGATGATTGACAGGATGATACGTAAGATGTAATTTGATTTCTTTGACATCGGTGACATCCGCGATATGAGCAACCAGTCCGACAATAATTATCTAATTGGTATGGTAGAACAAATATGGTTATAATTTTGCATTCTTCCTGTTTCCTTTAAGCATATAGCAACTTGGTAGTTTGATCATTTTTCGTAGATATCATTGAGTGCTGAAAGATCAGGATATTCTTAGAAATAGAATATATCAAAAGGAGGTCGACCAGCGTTGCATCAGGTTTACTCTTACTAATGGAAGGTATTATCTCTGATGCATATTACTGTCAAGAATTTAATTACAACTGAATTGTTATGCGAGTAATTATTTATTTTGTTGCCTTTACATTTTATTTTATAGTGCATCTATCAAAGCATGTTTCTGGGACAAATTGGGAGAATCCTTCTTATCAGAAATACTGAAAATTACTGATATCCAAATAGTTGTTATTGTGGCTAGCTGCAGAGTTAATGAGTTCAAGGGTATTTCAATTAACTCTACTTCGTACTACGAATTGATGTTATAATTCTATCTTATTAACGTCTAATAATTCTGATAAAGTAGTATGCATTATTATTTGTGATTATTAAAATTAGACTCTAAGTTATTAGTGTTTGTAGGAGAGCCGTACGTGTCCAATGTTGGAGCCACAAGGTTCTTCATAAACTACAATCATCATAGTGTTTCAGAAATGAAAAGAAGGTATATTTATACGATTGTAGACAATAAAACATAGTGCATTCAAAATAGATCAACTTTTAATAATAAATTCATTCAATGCTTAGGTCCATTCTACCAGAATTCAACCTGGATCAACCAAATGTTCTAGCAGAACCAGAAAAAGCAAGTATCTTCACCATTGTTGAACTGCGAACACTTGATGAGTCGTACATTCTGGTATTATTTGCGATCTCTTATGGCTGATTATGTGTGTCTCTTTTATGTGTCTCTCTATTATGCATTGGCTGAAATTTATTCTTTTATAACTAAATGTAGAATTTAGTTATGTGCCAAGTAACTGTTAGTTCAGTGAAAGAAACAAAAGAATGGAACTATGATGCTTGCAGCAGTTGTCAAAAGGAAATTTATATGATTGAAGGAAAATTTAGATGTGAGGAATGTAAGAGAAATATTCCATTCCCTGAAAAGAGGTAATCAAATAGGTCTCTGTTACACAAATGTAAGTTGTATTATTATTATTATTATTATTATTATTATTATTATTATTATTATTATTATTATTATTATGTAAGATTATTCATCCATATATATGCTTGGTTCTGTTAAAAAGGTTTAGGATATGTTTGATTGCTGGAGATTCTACTGGTGTAGCTGCATTTATCTTATATGATCGCGAGGTTGAAAATATAATTGGTAAAACTGTGTTTGATGTTCTGGTAGAGCAAGATAGGGTATGATCACTGCAAACACATTTTCATTTTGTCATTTAAATTTGCGTACACATTTTTAACTGTTTCACAAATAGTTTTATATATTTGAAATCCTGTTTTGATCTGCTGCACTAGGAAGGGAAAGATGCTGAGTTTCCAAGAAGCCTAAAGATTTTTGTAGGCAATGAATATACATTAACAATTCGTATGAATGATCAAAATATCAAGAAGAATTCTTACACGTACTCAGTTGTTGATATCTACAAGGGTTTTGAAATCATTGAACACAATAAACCAGATGATAGTGATTTCAGTCTTGGTTGTAAGACTTCCCAGGTATGTAAAAAAAAATTAAACATTCTTTTCAGATCATACTTTTTTGTCAATGTTGCAAGCATTGGATTTCATTTTTGTACTGACAAACATTTTGAATCACTTTGTACACAGTACTCATCAACATATTCCGTTCATAATTCTGAATCCAAGTCTCCAGATACTGAGAAATCTACATCAAATCGTCTCAAGAGATTGAATGACAACACTGTCATTTCTATACCAGACCTGGATGATGTGTCTGACAATGCGGTTGATAAAGAAAATAAACCAAAACCTATCCCGCTCAAGCAAATCAAAAAGGAAAAGGTAAGTCATGTGGTCAATCAGTTTTGCAACGTTCTTAAACATAAACATGTTATAAACATACATGACTTAAATCATACATGTTTCCTGTAAATATACAGGTCTGAAAAGGATTGCAGTTTCAAGAGATGTCTTCTTCATGCAGCATAATTTTCAATTTCCACTTTCTCAATAAAATTGTTTGTTTCGAACTTTAGTTTATTTCGGGTGATGCAATACCCTGATTTCATTTACAACATTTTTTAAGAAATTTAAACTTCTTGCTTTGGTGATGTTCAGTATTTGAATCAATCAATAATAAATGTTCTTGCTTTAGACATGATCATTATTAGTGTCGCAGATCATAATTAAATTAGTTATGTTTTCCAGTAATACATATGCTCAAAATGCAGAGTAACTCATATATTGCAACTGAAGAATTACTTGGGATATTGTGTATCATACCATAATGTCATATGCTTTTCAATTGTGGGGCAACATGTCTACTTATGTACTTCTTTAACCACATCTACGTTTATGTCATATAACATTGTCATGTTTACACCCATTGGTCCATTTGAGAAAAGCATTCAATACTGACATTACAAAATAGTTATGTTGTCCAACAACATTGCAAATGGACTAACATTTGCTATGTTGTTATTGGTGCTCAAAGTAATTGCAAATGTTGAGTTTCATAAAAAACATCTTCCATTTAGTTGATTGTGCAGCTATGACTGTGAGTACATAAGTACAAAAGTAATGTAAAACAACATAACTATACCTTGATTATACCAAAGATTTAGTGGTACAGTGGTATGTTGGTGTGCAAATGCATGCTAAGCCCCGGGTTCAACTCCTTTCAACAACAATTTCTTTACAAAAAAAAATACCTTGATTATACCAATGCAATTATGTCAAATAGTTATATTACTACCAATAATCATGAGTTGCTATGTTTATAGGAAAAACAATTAATACAATTTTTTTGAAAAACAATTGTGTGGTCGAACTGACATGTTGATTATGCTTTCTAATCAAGTACAAATTATGCTACAAGACATTAATGGAAACTTTATATATAGCAAAAAAATCATCCAAAAAGATGATTATTTTTTATGGACTAAGCCATTACTTAGTAAACAATCCTTATTTAGTGTTGTTATGTCTTAACACACTTTTCTACTATATCAATCCTAAATCCTTAAATTATGCTCTCTCTTCCCTAATCCTGTCCAACTAAATTTTATTTTTACAATACAATTTTGATAAATGAATATTCAAAAAACAAATTACTTAATTAAATGAGTAATTATTTTTTGTTTCTGACATAATAGAAACAGTCTATTTTTAATCTCAATAAATGAATACGTTTGATTAATGAATAAAATTTTCCAGTCCCGACCAAATTAATTTATTGAGGTATAACTGTATTTTCTCATAATACAGTTATACCTCAATAATACATGTGCTTAGTATGGAGAGTTTCTCATATATTGCAACTGATGAATTACGTTTTCATATCTTGCAACTGAAGAATTACGTTTTGTGAGGGAATATGTACACTTCTGCACTTCTTTTACCACATCTACATTTATTTCATATAACTTGGTCATGTTTACACTCATTTGTCCATCTGAATACACATTTAATAATGATTAATAAGCCATTACTTATTAATTAAACCTTATTTAGTGTTGTTAAATACGTTTCGTGTCTTAATACAATTTTCTACTATATTAGTCCTAAATCCCTAAATTCTGCTTTGTCTTTCCTAATGGTGGCCAAGTGAATTTTATTGTTAAAGTATAACCTTGATAAATGAATATTCAATAAACAAATGACCTCATTAAATGAATATTTTTTTTCCGGTTTCAACATAATAGAGACGGTCTATTTTTTATCTCGATTAATGCATACAATTTTCCAGTCCCGAGCATATTCATTTATTAAGGTTTAACTATATTTTTTAGTTCAACAATGGATGTAAATCATTTGGAATTATCAATATTGTAAAGCTAATTATTTACAATATTAATGATATTATTTTATAAATTCTTATATAGTAAAGTTAATGCTATTATTTGTAATATATGTACACGTGCTAAGACCATCAATACGTTTATAATATATGTACAAGTTAAATAATGATTTTCGGCCACAACATCATTAATTGTAAATTATGATTTTATAAATTTCAACATTTTGTAAGAAAGCCAAAAAAAGGCCTATTATTTTAAAACATATCTTTTTTTATTATTGACTGCGAAATAAAAATTTATCTAAAAGTAGGGTGCGAACTTTAAAACTGCTTTTTTAATAAAAAAAGATATATATTTCAAAACATTTTAGTAAAGAATGCAAAATAAATATTTAATAATTATATATATCAATTGATAAATATTTTTTGCTTTTATAATTTTTATAATTTGTATATAATTAGGATTATGACATGTTATACATAGATTAGTGTGTAAATTATATTTAAAGAGCTTTATTTTATTACTTACAAAATATTCAATATTACAATTTATTGTATACATACATCCCAAAGTACCAAACTCTCTCTTGCATGCAACTGTGTTCCACTTCGCACGATTCAACATCGATCAAGCTTGGAGGGTGTAAAAGACTTCAATCTCGGATCAATATCTCTTTCAGAAATGGAGGTTTGTTCTAACACTGATCCACGGAGGACTTTTGATTCATCTAATATACATGTTCTGCATCTAACTTTCATGGTCTGTAATTGATTTATAAACTTTATTATAGATATGTATATGTTTATGATTGAATCCATGTTTAAATATGATGCACGTTTAATCAGAAATTTGGTTTATATCATCGATGTTGAAGATTAAACTGCTTAATTGATGATTAAGGTTAATTATATTTATAATCAAAAATTGAAGTTTGTGAATATGCTTTCTGAATTATGATTTAGGATTCTAAGTAAACTATTGAGATAGTTCTAATCATCAAGAATTAGAAACATACAATTCTAATATCTGATTAAGTACTTCTTTATCCATGACGAATACGATATAGGCTTTTGCTTCATATTGTAAATGTTAGTCAAGAATAATATTAATTTAGTGTCGTTAATCGACCATTATTTAGTGCTGTTAAAAACTAAACACGTTTTCATACAGGCCTATATCCCTAAATCCTACCCTGTCTTCCCTAATCCTTGCCAAGTGAATGTTATTCTTATTCTTCTGTTTAACAATGGAGTAAATTATACTGAACTATCAATATTGTTTTATTCTATTGTTACGATGTATGATTGTTATGCACATTGTTGATATAGAAGTTAATTTTGGTACCCAATTTTTTAGTATGTTGACAATAGACCATACCTACAATTCTGCTGCATTGTTGTTAATCGACCTTTATTTAGTGTTGTTAAAAACCAAACACGTCCTCATACAGGCCTATATCCCTAAATCCTGCTCTGTCTTCCCTAATCCTTGCCAAGTGAATGTTATTCTTATTCTTCTGTTCAACAATGGAGTAAATCATATTGAACTATCAATATTGTTCTATTCTATTTTTACTATGTATGATTGTTATGCACATTGTTGATATAGAAGTTAATGTTTGTACCCAATTTTTTAGTATGTTGACAATAGACCATAC
Source organism: Saposhnikovia divaricata (assembly GCA_036435485.1). Lineage (NCBI taxonomy): Eukaryota > Viridiplantae > Streptophyta > Magnoliopsida > Apiales > Apiaceae > Saposhnikovia > Saposhnikovia divaricata. The sequence continues at coordinate 1,404,536 of JAZHRN010000132.1, forward strand.
CTACAATTCTGCTGCATTGTTGTTAATCGACCTTTATTTAGTGTTGTTAAAAACTAAACACGTCCTCATACAGGCCTATATCCCTAAATCCTGCTCTGTCTTCCCTAATCCTTGCCAAGTGAATGTTATTCTTATTCTTCTGTTCAACAATGGAGTAAATCATATTGAACTATCAATATTGTTCTATTCTATTTTTACTATGTATGATTGTTATGCACATTGTTGATATAGAAGTTAATGTTGGTACCCAATTTTTTAGTGTTTGATTGTCCTCGGTTTTGGAGTGTTAGTATGTCTTTGTATGTTTTGTTTTATAGTTTTGTTTCGTCGAAAAGTATTAAATTGTATCCGTAATATGAATGACAGTGTTGATGGCAAATATCATACATGAGATGAATTTTAGTACCAGTTTATTGTGAATTATACTCTATATTGTGTTTTAAAATCTGATTTTGTATTTGATGTATAAGATATTAATAACTGACTTTAATGTCTTGGTCATTATCATGCTTCCATATTTTTCAAGACCCTCATTTGTATAAGTCGTATTCTGAGGATTTTTTGGCATGAATCTTTATCAGGACCACAAACACCCAGCATTTATGGTTTGCCTGTTTCCCAGAGATCTCGCAAAGACTTCGATGGTAATAACCTAAATGTTATTCATGATTTTTATATAAAACAAATGTCTAGAATAATAAAATAGCGCGCAATTAATTTACATACCTTCTAATTGATATAACACTCTTTGGTTTATGTAGAAATTGCCTTCCAGCTTTGGTAGAAAATGTGCAGAACATGTGCCACAGCATGTCACTCTGATCATTCATAGAAATGAATACCAATACAATGTTCTATTCCATAAGGATAGAAATAAGCTTAACAACTTGGCTATGTTTTATAATGATTTTCGAACTGATTCCGGTTTCCATGCATTGTTCTACTACAATGGTGTTGGGATATTTACTGTATTCATACTTGATGATACTGGTATGGAAATAGATTATCCAGCAGCCAACAGGTTTCGCCTAGCTCCTGTTTATGCGGAAGGTATGTAACACACCATAGCCAACTGTTCATATTACATTACCTTATATTTAGGAAAATAGAAAAATGGATAACTAATGTTAACATATATTTATGTTATCACAGACAATATTAATGGAATTGGGAAGAAATTTATTGTTCATACTGTCGAAAGGCATGGAGAATCAGCTGAGATCGTAAGTAGTTAAGTTGCCAATGTAGAAGATTTATAATACTCCTACTCTTAATGGATTAGTCCGACATGATTGAAAAGTTAATTAGTAAATTATCCAAAAGAATGTATCTTATAAATTGTAACTTTCTTATGAATTGATTAGGATTCCAGTGTTTGTTGATCGGTTTCGACACATGCTGAAACAGAAAAATTATCTAACTTTGAAGAATGGAGATAAATTTTAGATCACATTTTCAGCTACTAAGAAAAAGTTTGTTGGTATGCAAGTGATCCTGACAGCCAAGTAATGGAAAATCGGAGATACTCTTCTTTTCGAGCTCTTGGATAAGACAGAATTCTCTGTTACTATATTATCCAGGAAAGGAGTTGAAAAGACTCTTCCTCCTAGGGACTCCATTACAGGTATGTTTTGAACTGTAATGTTTGAAATTTGATATATGAATTTGAGCTAATTCATGTAAGTGTCATTCTGGTGCAGGCAATGTCCTACCAACAGAAGAAGCGGATGACTTCCAGACAAGTTTTGAAGCTATTTTGATTAGCTCAAATTTTGATATGAATACTCACGGAGTGGTACTTTCAATTCCTTTATATAGGCATGAATGTCAGCTGTTTACCAAATATAAATTACTCTTCTCTTCAATTTTTTTGCAGTACATTCCACCTTGGATAACTCTTGAGAACCAAGCATGGAAGTCAGTCAAGCATGTGTACCTGAAGATCAAACGAAGAAAGTGGAAGGTTGGAATCGTTTTTTCAGGTGGAAGACCAAGATTCTCAAAAGGCTGGGATAAGTTTGTAAAGGAGAACAAGTTTGTTATCAATGACAAACTACATTTTGTAATGCGGGAGGAGGACAATGTGCTTTCATTTGTTGTCCATCGTTTATGATTTGAGCTATGTGTCAGATTTTTAAACAGAGTTTACTTCATATTTTGGTGATATTATTAGTAGTACGTGGATTTTTGCTTTTATTAATTTCTAAGATGCTTAAATGGCCTTTCAGCAACATTTTTGTGTTGTTACTTATGATGTTTTTCTATATTATCCATAAATTATTTAGTCTTATGTGTTATATGCATTTTAAAAACGTTCAAGTCAACAAAGCCTTAAATCTCATATCTAGATACTTGATAATTTTACAACCTACTTGACCTATTTTGATGTTAGTAATTAGAATTCTATAGCTTTCATCAGCTTTCTAATTCCAAATTTGCCAATTCCTACTTTCGACCTGATTGATTTCCTCGATTAATTACAAATTCAATATTTATATTATTCTATCATTAAAATTTTATAACAAACAAGATTAATCGACGCCCGCTCGCAGAGCGCGGGCAAAAAAGACTAGTATATATAAAGGATGGATGGATATGTTCTATATTACATGTATTTTAAAGATAATATATTTTTTTAACTGTTTGTGTGTGTTCGGTATCTTTTGTGTTATGTGTTTCATGTTTTGAGTTATGTTATTTTAATCTAAGGATTAGGAAAATAGAACGTCCTGTAACTGTTTTTTTGAATAAGAATAATGGGGAGAGTTTTGATCTGAACCATTAGTTTTTTTATATATCTAAGGCTCTACAACAAGTTACTAAGTTACTCAAATAATGAGTTACCTACTGAGAAGGATCCTATATATTAATTATATATAAGCATATATAATATTTAATATAAAAATATTATTTTGGAAATTAATTTGGATTTATCATTGTATTTGTTATAATTTTAATTTTTACTTAGTAATTTTTTTAAAATAAACTATTATTTGGAAAAAAATACTTTTTTAAAAATTTATTAAATGGGTTGAATCTCCGATCCGACAATGCAAAATCCAAACGGATCGGATATGGATCGACTTAAAAATATCCGAAACCTAATCCGATATGATCCAAATCCAAAAAATATTAACGAATTCGAATATGAATTTAGGGTGATCCGATCCGAATCCGACCCGTTAACGGGCCTAGTTGGCATGGTTGTTCAAGGTCGAATTAAATTTTTCGAGCAAAGTGAAATAAAACGAATTAGATTTTTTGAGCAAAGTGAAATAAAAAATGGTGCGTGTTTTTTAACGCTTCTTTTTTTTTTTGAACGTCCCGCTTCTAAAAATTTCAAAAAATAGTAAAATTTTATAATATAACAGTTAACCAAATCTATTAATTCTCTCCACTATATTCACTTTATATATTTAAATATTAATTGATCCTACTTAACTATTTTTTTATTTTTTCATTATTTTACACATTTTCTTAACCCCCGTTTCCAACTCATATGTAAAGAAGTGAGAAGGATGAATGAAATATTTAATTACTTAGAGTTCTAGGGAGAATTTTCCTATAAAGAGAACTAACCCTATCTAAGACCGTTGAATATTACTAATTTTTTAAAAGAAATAAAAAGAAAAGACAATGGCATTTTGGTTATTATTTTCAAGATCCAGGGCACAATCTTATATAATTTACGTGTTATCAATTATAGATACTTCTAAACATGGAAACAAAAATCACGTTTATTTGACAGATTCTAATCATCACTCTTATAAATATATTAAAAATTTCAACCTTCAGAATTGCTTAGAATAAAATAATTATAATTTATTGATTACTTTTATTCAACACATTTTAGTCTAGATCTTGAAAAACACCAGAGCAAGAAACAACGGAGAGGGAACAATGGAACTTTGAGTGGGTAGCTCATAAAGTTAAGGTTTCATTCTAATTATGCTCGATTCTATAAGGTTTTCCAGTGTATGTTCTATGAGCAAGTGCCAACGGTTATAGAATGTTTTGGAATTGTAATTATCTCCTGTTAATAAATTCTCAAATCTATGTGCTTGTTTGTTCTCATATCATACAAATTTATGAGTTCCTTTATGTGTTTTCAGAGCTGGATTGCAATTACAACTAAAGACGATATGCATGAAATTTTTGGACTTCCAATAGGTCAATGACTTCCAAAAAGTTAGTTTTCTGTTTGAATCAGTTTTTTGTTTGAATTTTATTGTATTGATTAATATTCTTTTGGAGCAATATTCCTAAAATATGTTTTTTTAGGAATTATCAAAACAATTACTGAGAATGTAGGTTGAGTATTGTAATATTGAAGATGTACTTTACATTAGATCAGTGCTATTTATACAAGTGCTACAGTACATGAACTAAGATCATGTTTATCTATTGTCATGTTTATTTTCATGATAAACATTGCAACAATATTAAACAACTCTTCTCATAACTAAACCAAGTATAGCAGATGCGAGATTTCTGGATAAACTTATGTCGCCCAGTGATTTAACAATTGTAGAAGGGGGGTTGAATACAATTGTATAAGATTTTCGACTTAAGTACAAATAAAACACAAATATGAAAGATCAACAGCTTTATTAATGATGATATAAAACTGTTACAAACTCTCTCAAGAAATACTTATGTTCTTGAGAGCTGCTTGGTTACCAAATGCTCGAGGAAGCGATTACAATAATGTAAAACCTAAACTGTGTTTATATAGATTACACAACTACTCTATCGATTACAAGATATGATAAATCAATTACTAACAACTATTAGTACATATCTCAATTGATCACTATGAACCTATAAATCAGCAACCGACATATTAATATATCCTATTTAAATGGACTAAAAGATATCAGCCAATACTGACCAGCTTCCAGATCCTGATGAATCTTCAGATACTGACGAATCTTCAGATATTGATGACTACCAATACTGATGACGTCACCCATCAGTTCCTGATCAGCTTTATTGGACAAATCCTGACAATCATTGAATCAGTATTAGCAACAATCTTGTAATATCTGGGAATTTCGTACTATGTAAATTATATTATTTGGTAGTAAAAATATTATTATGTGCTTTAATTGGTGAGTCATTATATGATTATATGATTGTAGACATGTGCTATGCCTATAATTGCTAAATGTGTTGATGTGAAATTATATTAAATTTCGCATACCTTTAAAATATTAATATATGATTTTTAATTCGCTTAAACATTTTTTGTAAAATTATTGGAGTTAGTAAAAATCATGAAATTTCTTGTTTTATTGTCTTTATGTATTTAGATACTTTTTAAAGATAAAGGTTTGATTTAATTTCGAATTAAAGTATTTTATAATGATTTTTCTATTTATTATTCTTGTAAAATCCAAATTTTTTATATATTGATCTTAAAAATATTTTTAAAATACCTTGAGGAAGAGAATTTTGTGATTTAATTATATATGTCAATATTTTATTTTTAAAACCCAATATGTGTGGTAATTAGATTTTTACAAGTCTTTATTTTATTAAAAGTGTGTTAGATTAATGTGTGATGTGTGTGTGACTATACAAAACCCACCCACCCATCCCTTTTCTTTTCTTTTACACGACAAAACCCCCTGTCTTTCTCCCCATGTCCGTGTCTCTCCCCTTCTCTCTCAAAATTCTCTCAAACTCCATTAAACCTCAAGCACCATCTCAAGGTAATTCTTCCACCAAATCTCAAGTTCTAGTTATGAAAATACTCCTCTTGTAATTCTCTACAACCTCATGCTCTTGGATTTCAAGTTTCTTCACTTTTTAAATTAGGGTTTCTCGAAAATCAAGCATCAAGGTAAGTTTTGTGGGTGATTATGATTGGGTATTACACCGTGGTAGAGACCCACGAATTTCGGGCTCTCCGGAGAACCCAAAAACCTTCGGCCATGATCGAAAGTGAGCCAAGGGTTTGCATGCAATGCTCAATAGGATGATTTTACATGATTAGTATGCATTATATGAGTGCATGTTAGTTTTTATGAGTTGTTAAGTTGAAATTTGTGATGGGTTTAAGTTTTTATGAGTTTACAAGATGTATATATATGTGGGTATTGATAATTGATGATATGTATATGTAAATTGATGGGTTAAGATTGAGAGTGGTAGAAGTATAAGTACTTGTGTATGTATATACTTGTGAATTGTGATTTTAAGTGTATGGTTTCTTGCTTGTAGGTTGTAGTATTATGGTGAATGTAAATTGAATTCAATCCTGAAAAATCTTGTAAAAACTGTTCCGTTTTGGGGAATAATTTTCATCTTGACTGAAGTCTATTTTGGAAAAAGTTTCTTCTGTGAATTTGTTCTATGTGGAGTGTAGTTTATCTACGAAAAAGAATTTCTGGATTTAGATTTGTGAGCTAAGAGTTATGGTCATTTTAGTGTGTCATGCTCTGCTGATTTCGAAACTGCAAGTCTGTGCTCTTTCAAAAATCATAATTAATTCACTATTTTTCCAAACCCTGTGAATCCACCTCTGTTAGAAAGATATATGATTTCTCTACAACTTTTATTCTTTAAGTTTTGTGTAAATCAGCTATCTAATAATTGTTATTTTTGAATCTTTGTCGAATGCTCCTGAATCTTCTTAAGTACCCTGTTTCTTGAACAATTCATAAAACATGTTTCGTAAATGCATGGGTGTTGAATTTTATCAACTTGTGTAGATAATTTCAGAAGCTATAATTCTTGTTTACAATGTTTTTGTTAAAAATGTAGTTTGGTACATGATTTAGTAAGATTACTCTAGTGACTAGGTCGAATTCTGCAAGAATAGTCTGTTTGTTTTCATGATTTTGAATTCATTATCTTATCATTTTTAATGAGACTTATCATTTTGGAAAGATCTCAGAGAACTCTACAACTTTTGTGTTTTGACCTTTTCTGTTTGAGTCCATTTAGATATGGTAAAATATTATTCTTTCAAAACTGGTCAGGTTTAGATTTCAAAACTTGGATTTTATATTAATTGTCTTTTTGGAAATTATGCAATATGATATTGAATTATGGAGTCGTGTGATTATATGGAGTTAAATGAATTGTGATTCATGCTTAGATAGATATTACAATTAAATTAGGAAGTGTAATATATAAGTATAGATAATATATTTATTGATATAAGATATGTTATGCGACTTTACGTGCTATGTGATCAATGTGGCTATGTGTATATAAGAATATGTGTATATAGTATGGTTATATCGTTGGGGCGTTAGTATTATTAAGTTGTCTAGTGGTATGTAAACAATGAGGGGAAAATAAGATATTGATTATATTGTTATAGGTCCGAGTAGGAGACCAGGCAAGGAGCCGATCGAAGAGGAAGCTAATTAAGTGCAATCTCGTGTATTAAGGCAAGTGTACTACCCTATCTTTATTGCTACCATATGATAAATGCTATGAGATATTGAATCGTTGTTTTGTTTCCAACTGATATCACTCTCTTTTGACCTTATTACCTTTGCGTACCTTGTGATTGATTATATAACCCTTGAACCTAATTTGATTTGTTAACCAATACCAAAATTTCGAAACTCATTTGCTTAACTAAATTCGTAACTACATTCTTTCACTTCAATTACAATGACCATATTACTTAGAACCAAGTCATATTTTCTTGAATTCTTGAACCGATCAGATAAATGTCTTCTTGTACAATAAACTTCTTTTTACCTTGAGACATTTATTGATTCTTGATTTATCTTTCTTGACTTGACCAAATTATACTAAACAGAATCCCAACTCCCAAGAATCCAAATTGATTAACTTTCTTCACTTTGCCTTGACATTTATTTGAAATATTAAATTCTTATTTTTGTTGATCAGAAATTGTTATGATATTGATATTATTGTTTCATTGAGACGAATTGAACTTGACACAAATTTTCATTTGACTCTAACGGAATTGGATGGAATTTTATTTTGACCGAGGCGCCGGTCCAAATTATTATGTTATCATTATAGGCCAATGTGTGCCTGGGATCCCCTTATATTTGAGAACACGTATTGGATATACGGGTTCGGAGCTCTGACGTGGGCTGATCACCCAGCTTTGCTCGTAGCGTCTTATCAGATATTCCAATTCCTATTCATCTTATTTGTTGTTGATTCAGTTGATAACTTTCAGTTGCAGATTATTATATCTTGCTTTACATTTGATTTATTCTACCAGTTTTTACATTGTTGGATTATACACTTGTTGGGCATTTGGCTCAATTATTTTGTTTTTCCTTCCTAACCTTACAGTGAAACTTGAAGATGGTAAGGACACTTGAGACCGCTCGTAAGAATTGTGGTGGATCAGGACTAGCCTATAGAAGGCGTTTTATTCAGGTAGAAGGGAGTGGCGACCTAATGGCTTCAGTATTAGTATAACTTAAAAATTTGATCTGTAAGAACTTTTGGGATTTAGAATTAATATGGTTTGTAATATTTATAATGTTGATAACTTGTAGTTATATTGTTCAAACTCTTACCTATTGGCGGTCTTGGTGTAGGATTTTGTAATACTTGATTAATTAATATGCATGCTTTATCATTACCTAGCCCAAATCCTTAACTTACAATATAATCAATATCTTATTTTCCCCTCATTGTTTACATACCACTAGACAACTTAATAATACTAACGCCCCAATGATATAACCATACTATATACACATATTCTTATATACACATAGCCACATTGATCACATAGCACGTAAAGTCGCATAACATATCTTATATCAATAAATATATTATCTATACTTATATATTACACTTCCTAATTTAATTGTAATATCTATCTAAGCATGAATCACAATTCATTTAACTCCATATAATCACACGACTCCATAATTCAATATCATATTGCATAATTTCCAAAAAGACAATTAATATAAAATCCAAGTTTTGAAATCTAAACCTGACCAGTTTTGAAAGAATAATATTTTACCATAACTAAATGGACTCAAACAGAAAAGGTCAAAACACAAAAGTTGTAGAGTTCTCTGAGATCTTTCCAAAATGATTAGCCTCATTAAAAATTATTAGATAATGAATTCAGAATCATGAAAACAAACAGACTATTCTTGCAGAATTCGACCTAGTCACTAGAGTAATCTTACTAAATCATGTACCAAACTACATTTTTAACAAAAACATTGTAAACAAGAATTATAGCTTCTGAAATTATCTACACAAGTTGATAAAATTCAACACCAATGCATTTACGAAACATGTTTTATGAATTTTGCAAGAAACAGGGTACTTAAGAAGATTCAGGAGCACTCGACAAAGATTCAAAAATAACAATTATTAGATAGCTGATTTACACAAAACATAAAGAATAAAAGTTGTAGAGAAATCTTATATCTTTCTAACAGAGGTGGATTCATAGGGTTTCGACAAATATTGAATTAATTATGATTTTTGAAAGAGCACAGACTTGTAGTTTCGAAATCAGCAGAGCATGACACACTAAAATGACCATAACTCTTATCTCACAAATCTAAATCCAGAAATTCTTTTTCGTAGATAAACTACACTCCACATAGAACAAATTCACAGAAGAAACTTTTTCCAAAATAGACTTTAATCAAGATGAAAATTATTCCCCAAAACAGAACAGTTTTTACATGATTTTTCAGGATTGAATTCAATTTACATTCACCATAATACTACAACCTACAAGCAAGAAACCATACACTTAAGATCACAATTCACAAGTATATACATACACAAGTACTTATACTTCTACCACTCTCAATCTTAACCCATCAATTTACATATACATATCATCAATTATCAATACCCACATATATATACATCTTGTAAACTCATAAAAACTTATACCCATCACAAATTTCAACTTAACAACTCATAAAAACTAACATGCACTCATATAACGCATGCTAATCATGTAAAATCATCCTATTGAGCCTTGCATGCAAACCCTTGGCTCACTTTCGATCATGGCCGAAGGTTTTTGGGTTCTCCGGGGAGCCCGAAATTCGTGGGTCTCTACCACGGAGTAATACCCAATCATAATCACCCACAAAACTTACCTTGATGTTTGATTTTCGAGAAACCTTAATTTAAAAAGTGAAGAAACTTGAAATCCAAGAGCATGAGGTTGTAGAGAATTACAAGAGGAGTATTTTCATAACTAGCACTTGAGATTTGGTGAAAGAATTACCTTGAGATGGTGCTTTAGGTTTAATGGAGTTTGAGAGAATTTTGAGAGAGAAGGGGAGAGACACGGACACGGGGAGAAAGACAGGGGGTTTGGTCGTGTAAAAGAAAAGAAAAGGGATGGGTGGGTTTTGTATAGTCACACACACACATCACACATTAATCTAACACACTTTTAATAAAATAAAGACTTGTAAAAATCTAATTACCACACATATTGGGTTTTATAATAAAATATTGACATATATAATTAAATCACAAAATTCTCTTCCTCAAGGTATTTTAAAAATATTTTTAAGATCAATATATAAAAAAATTTGGATTTTACTAGAATAATAAATAGAAAAATCATTATAAAATACTTTAATTCGAAATTAAATCAAACCTTTATCTTTAAAAAGTATCTAAATACATAAAGACAATAAAACAAGAAATTTCATGATTTTTACTAACTCCAATAATTTTATAAAAAATGTTTAAGCAAATTAAAAATCATATTTTAATATTTTAAAGGTATGGGAAATTTAATATAATTTCACATCAACACATTTAGCAATTATAGGCATAGCACATGTCTACAATCATATAATCATATAATGACTCACCAATTAAAGCACATAATAATATTTTTACTACCAAATAATATAATTTACAGAGTACGAAATTCCCAGATATTACATCCTTCCCCCCTTAAAAGGATTCTGTCCCCAGAATCAGCTATGTAAACAAATGAGGGTACTGTTCTAACATATCACTTTCTAATTCCCAGTTTGACTCTTCAACCCTTGGGTTCCTCCACAAAACTTTTACTAAAGCAACTGATTTATTTCTAAGCACTTTCTCTCTACGATCTTCTATTCGGATCGGTCGCTCTATATAGTACAAATCTGGCTGAATTTCTACTGGTTCATATTCTATTACACACTTAGTGTCAGGATGAAAATTCTTAAGCATCGATACATGAAAAACATTATGTATATGCTGCATCTGAGGTGGTAAAGCCAATTCGTATGATACTTTGCCCACGCGTCTCAAAATCTCGAAAGTAACTACAAATCTTGGACTTAACTTTCCTTTATTCCCGAATCTGGTTAATCCTTTCCATGGTGAAACTTTTAGCAGTACTGAATCTCCGACTTCAAAATCTACTTTCTTTCTTGCTGGATCCGCATATTTTCTTTGTCTGTCTTGTGCAGCTCGTAATCTTTTCTGAATTAGTTCCACGGTCTCTTTTGTTTGCCGAATCAATTCTGGTCCTAATATCTTTCGTTCACCAACTTCTTCCCAACACAAAGGAGACCTACACTTCCTTCCATAGAGAGCTTCATATGGAGGCATTCCGATACTAGCATGATAGCTGTTGTTGTAAGAAAATTCCACCAAAGGTAGATGTTCGTCCCAATTGCCCTTGAAATATATTACGCAAACTCTAAGCATGTATTCAATTGTCTGAATCGTTCTTTTGCTCTGACCATCTATTTGGGGGTGATAAGACGTACTCATTCTAAGTTGTGTTCCGAGATGTTCTTGAAATTGCTTCCAAAATCTTGAGTTAAAGCGGGGGTCTCTGTCAGATACTATAGATACGGGAACTCCATGTCGAGTCACAATTTCCTTTAAGTACAAATGCACCAACTTGTCTAGCGAGAATCTTTCATTAATTGGTAAGAAATGAGTTGATTTCGTCAATCGATCCACTATAACCCAAATAGCATCATGATTAGCCTTCGATCTTGGCAGACCTACTACAAAGTCCATTGCAATGTGCTCCCACTTCCATTCAGGTATTTCCAATGGTTGAATCAATCCACTTGGTCTTTGATGTTCTGCTTTCACTCTTTGGCAGGTATAACAACGACTTACCCACTCAGCAATTGGGTTAATTGGCTAATACATAACTGAACTCGTACCTAACTTACAGTTGGGTAAATGAACTCAAAAAGCTTGCAGTCAACTCATTAAAGTAATTAAAACTTGCAATCGACTAACTACCGTTAACTCCATCTAACGTCCCTGACGGAAATCTGACGTGGCATGCTTATGTGTTAAAAATGTAGACGTTGTCTGCTGAGTTGTTGAATCCGACCCTAACTATAGTACCCAATTACTTTCCCGCATCTGACCCGATCCAATTACAACTTCTACTATATATAAAATCACTAAATCAAAACATAATTCATTATTTTGAATTGTGATTTAATTGAAACACTGTGAGATATGAGTTCTTCAAGTTCAAGCAACAGCAACTCGTATAGAAGGTGCGTCGATCGTGGAGTGAAATGTAAGTGTGGGATAGCAGCTCCTTGCTGGGAAGCCTGGAAAAATGGAACTAACGATCCCAGAAGAAGGTTCTACGGATGTAGCAGATACAAGGTAAGTATTTAAGTGTTTTTGTTTCTTTTTACAACCCAGAAGATGCAAGGTAACATTCTCGTAATTTCTTTGCTTTTTAGGATCCGGCCATGAGATGCAATTTCTTCCAGTGGGCTGATCCCAAGTACACAGAGAGAGGGCGCGAGGTTGTTGAAGAATTGAGGAATAAATTAAGTATAAAAGATGATGAACTCTTAAGTTTGAATGATGATTTGAATCTTGCTAAAAAGGAGGTTTCCATCTTAAAGGAAAAGTTGTTTATAGCTGAGATGAAGAACAGAGAAACAATGGAAATGTTGATGAAGAAGGACAACGACTTGGCAAAATTTAGAAAATTGTTCATTTTTTTGGCGCTTATGTATTATGTGTTACTTGTTAAATTTGGTACACAATGATGTAAAATTGTGTTTTTAATCCACGAAATTAATTTGGTTGAGTGATATTTTAGTTGCAATTCTACCTTGTACAAAAACAAATAATATGTGCAAAGATGAAATCCATAAAACAATGCATTGAAACTGAAATGTCTTACTACAAGAGAACCACTACAAATCCATAAAACCACATAATAGTACTTAGAGTTTCCATAAAACACTAAAAATCCATAAAACCACATAATACTACTTAGAGTTTCCATAAGACTGAACTAGTACATAGGAGTGGGTCACTTTTTCTGTTGCCTTGGTGGTGCAAATTTCTTCACATGCTTTGACACACTTCCACTAGCACTCCTTGTCATTGGCCTCTGTGTCTTGGACAGCTGACTTGAGGTTGATGTTTACCTTCCCTTTTTCTAAACATTGGGAGGTGTAGAAGCAGGTGGGGTGCTACCAGCCACAGCATGGGTGTTAACCCTTTTGCTTCCAGGTGTAGGCATCTATAAAATAGACACAGTCAAATAAAAGGACACAAATAAATACAAACACAACTAAACTATTGATATAGTTACAAGGGAGAGAACATACAAATTTCATTCCAGACTTTTGAGGTGGCACAAAACTTTCATTTTCAACATTATCATCATCCAATCTTGGAATTGGTTCTTTTTGTTTTGTATCACTTTCCATCTGATTCAACAACTCATCCATCATTTCTGCTTCACCAGTTGCAGCTTCCTTATTTTGTAATTCTTTTTCAACTCTTGCCTCTTGTTCAGTTTCATCAACCACTGCTTCCTTATTTTTCTTAGGCCTGCCTCTTTTGTTGCCCCGTTGTGGAGGTGCATAAATTTCAGGCTTTGTAGTGCATTTGTTTATCCTGTGTCCTTCAGCACCACAATATCCACAATGCATTTTTCTTCCCTTGTAACTCATTCTTTGGTATTTTCCACTACTCACACTCCCCTCCCACCCTTCTCTTCTTCTTAACTTCTTTGGCCTACCTCTAAGCTTTTTCACAATCCTTGGTGGCAAAACAATATCCCCTTCGACATCCTCCCAAAATTCCTCCCCTTTTAATATTTCTAAGCAGTTAGAATATGTTTTCATGTAGGTTTCTTTTGTAAACCATTCAGCTACATAATCAATTAGATTCTTCGTAGCCTGTTGGATAGCTGTACATGCATGAGAGCATGGTATCCCTCTCAAATCCCAAACCCTACATGAGCATGTCCTATTACTGAGACTAACAGAACAACTTCTACCATTACCTTTCACCACATAACTGTCTCTACCATCCCACAATGCCTTATAACCTACACTTTCTTTAACAGCTTCATTTAGTATCTTTTTAATTCTAGGCACAATTATGCAATCAATACTTGCCATCCTATCTCTGTTTTCATGTAATCTAGTCATAATCATATCATGAATCTCTATCAACATGTCGATAAGAGGCATGTACCTTGCTTTCAGTATCCAACTGTTGAAGCATTCACTCATATTATTTTCAGTGTTGTCGGTCATGGAATGAGTCTTGAAAAATGCCTTTGACCACATACATGGATCCAACTCATTCATCTTCTCAAATGCTCCCTTGGAATGTCTTTGTAAGTCTTTCATGGCAGTCTTGAATGCCTGAGGATGGGTTGCAGTACTGGCATTCCAGAATGCATTCTTTACAGCTTCTGTGGGGTATTTGCTTATGAGATTTGACACCAAGTGCCGTGTACAAAACCTATGTTCAACAAAAGGCAACAATTCCCTAATAGCCTTGTCCAGCCCCTGGTAAGAACATTAAAAGAACAAGTTAAGAACAAGAAGTTAAAAGAACAAGAAATTAAAAACAAGAAATTAAAAAATACACAAGAGTACAAGAAGTACCTTTTGTTGATCTGAGATTATAGTTTTGTTGGTTCCTTGTCCTAAATCAAGATCTACAATCAATAACTCCAAGAACCATTTCCAGCTTTCATAGTTTTCAGACTCCACAACTGCCATAGCAACATGCATGATACAATTATTCCCATATCTGCCTACAGCTGAGAGAAGCTGTCCTGCAGTTACTGTCTTTAAGAAACAACCATCAAGGCCAAGAACTGGTCTGCACCCCTCCTTCCAACTCTTTTTTAAATCTTCATAGCAGATGTACATCCTCTCAAACCTTGGTTCATCCCCTTCTTGCAGCCTAGTAGTAGAAATTTTGACTGTATTGTTTGGATTGCTTCTTAGAATCTCACCACCAAATTTCCTAACATTGGCATAGTGCTCCTTCATTTTGTCTTCAACCCCCCTTAAAGCCCTCTGTCTCACTCTACAACACTTCCACTCACTAACATCAACTTTTAGTACCTTTTTAAACTCTTCTTGCATTTCTCCTAACTTCCAGTTGGGATTTTTTCTGATTTTATCCCAATATTTACTAGCAAGCCACTTAACAATCACTAGCTTGTTGTTGTAGTTCCATACACTGTTGTGGTCATTTAATAGAGTTTTTATTTGCCAACTGTTGGTAGGTTCAATATAGGTGACCCACATTTTAAAGGGACAACCTTTAGCACACCCCACTTGCATTCTTTTTAAATCATCCACTACATAATTGTAGGACCTACCTGTTTCCATAGAACATGACCTAACAGCATCTTTAAATTCATCTTTACTAGCAAAAACAAGTCCTACTTTCCACTTAATTTCTTTGGCAGTTGAATTGGGATTAAAAGAATCTCCTACTCTTTTACCTTTCTTCTGCTCAGAAGGTGTTGCATAACACACTTCTTCATCACTTTCCTCATCACTAAACCCATCAAAAGAACCACTACAATCAGAAGTATAAGACTCAGAACCAGAACCATGCAAAATTTCAGCTTCTTTTTCATACTCATTCATCCTTAATCTTTCGATTTTACTTCTTTTCCTAATCTCAACAAATTCTTCATCACTGCAACTAAAGTTATCATCATCTAAAAAATCATCATCAACCACATTCTCATCCACCAAATTCTTACCCCCCAGATTCTCATCCCCCAGATTTTCATCAACCACATTTTCATAAACCTGATTTTCATCTAAAATATCATCATCAACCTGATTCTCATCTAAAATATCATCATCAACCTCTTTTTCATCCACAACAGCTTGTTTGCTTTCATTTTCTTTTTTAAGATTTAGGACAAGTTTGTACAATGTATTTGGTGTCATGGTTGTCCCTACCCATATAGGGATCAAAGATTTGCCAGCCAATCTTTGGAACATGGTCATTAGATCACTGTCTACTAACAGCTTATGATGTTCCATTTCAAACACATAAGCAAAGGTTGGATAATGGTAATCCAACTTGATACCCTGTTTCTTAGCTTCATCCTCATAAGTTAAGACAATATCTAACAGAGTACTTTTGTCTACATCTACCCTGATGTCAACATACTTACCCCTCCATTCTATTCTCAGTACTTTGTAATCATCCCCAATCCCAGCCCCAGTAAGAGGATTAATCTCACCATTATCCCAATCAACTGGTGTTTGATGATACACAAATAAAGTTGCAGTATTATCACATGCAGATTGACTCAACCTAATCCATTCAGCCTTTATTTCTCTAGTCAACAATCTAATACCAGAAGCACGTTTGTAATACAAAGAATCAAACTCTTTAAATATCTTCAATTCTCCTAAACAAACCTTCAATTCGGGAACACTGAATGCTTCGAGGTCAATCCCTTCTAAGATCTTCTCCTTGTTAGAGGTGTATTTGAAGATGGGGTGGTGTTTAAATTTGCCCCCGTAACGTACAATCACTTTATACAAGTTTTGCCTGCAAAAAATGAAGTTCTTCGATCAAGATTTTGATTTTGTAAAATCACAATAAAAACCGTCAAGAGTAAAATTAAGAATGAAAGAGTAAAATTAAGAACTTACATTGGTTCTTCATTAACATTGCTCGAAGGAGGATTTTGAACTTTCGTCGCCGGTGGTTTCATCTCTGTTTAAAGGTGTGTGTATAATTGGGGTTGTATGTAATTGGGGTTTTAATTGGGGTTAATATCTGGGTTTTTATCGGGTCAAGAGTAGTGGGTTTATGTTATTTTTGATTTAATTTTAAGTTAAAATATTGACATGGATTCAGACGTGGCAAGAGATAACGGGGCACCGTCAAAAGTCAACGCGATTTAACGGAGCTGCAAGTTTTCTTGTGTTTAGTGGTTCGATCGCAATAAATTATTAGTGTGCTTACCTATTTGCAAGTTTTTTGAGTTCAGTTACCCAACTGCAAGTTAGGTATGAGTTCAGTTATGTATTATCCAATTAACCACTCAGCAATTTCTCTCTTCATGTCTGGCCACCAAAAGTTCTTCTTCAAATCTTGATACATTTTCGTGCTTCCAGGATGTAATGAAAACTTAGAACTATGGGCATCATATAGTAATTCTTCTTTTAATTCTTTCACATCAGGGATCCATATTCTTGAGGAAAATCTTAAAATACCTTGGTTATCTTTTTGTGTACAAATTTCTTCTCCAGTTAATTCATTCAGTCTGTGGTTCATCACTTCTTCTTGGCATTTCCGAATTTTGTCCAGTAACGCTGGTTGAAATGTCATGGTATAGACTTGATCTGTTGGCATCTCCGTCGTACAAACCTCAATCTCTAGCTTTTCGAATTCTCTAAACAATTCTTGAGTCATTGTCAGCATGTTTAACCTTTCCTTCCTGCTCAGCGCATCAGCTACGATATTCGCTTTCCCCGGGTGATAGCTAATGGTACAATCATAATCCTTTATCAGTTCCAACCATCTTCTTTGTCTCATGTTGAGTTCCTTCTGGGTAAAAATATATTTTAGGCTCTTGTGAAGCCTCTCGTTGGCCATCTGGATGAGTGACTAAAGCCTAGAGACAAAAGACGGATCATGATCCTCGGGTACACTCTCATCATCCTCGTACAGTGCATCAACCCTCTTCTGAAGCTGAGTATTCTCACCACAAAGATGATCACACTCTAAGAGCAATTCCTGATAAACGGACAAAGGTACTATAGCTGGAATCTCTGCAGGAGGTGGAGCTGAAGGTCCAATAGCTCGCTGCCAATAATATATAATATAGATATACACACACACACACACACACACACACACACACATATATATATATATATATATATATATATATATATATATATATTGCGTCAGATAAACTTATGATATATTACTTAAACACTCTCGTTAATAAGATCCAATCATTCCTATTCTTTTATAAATAACATACTATTTACATTCTAAATGTGTTTCTACTTTAATCCTAAGTGATTATTATTATGCGATCTATCTTGTTACCTAAACCTATATTGTTCAGTGAATCAAACCTGTGGCTCTGATACCAAACCTGCGACGACCCCAAATCCTTAACTTAGAATTAACTAGGTAATGATAAAGCATGCATATTAATTAATCAAGTATTACCAAATCCTACACCAAGACCGCCAACAGGTAAGAGTTTGAACAATATAACTACAAGTTATCAACATTATAAATATTACAAACCATATTAATTCTAAATCCCAAAAGTTCTTACAGATCAAATTTTTAAGTTATACTAATACTGAAGTCATTAGGTCGCCACTCCCTTCTACCTGAATAAAACGCCTTCTATAGGCTAGTCCTGATCCACCACAATTCTTACGAGCGGTCTCAAGTGTCCTTACCATCTTCAAGTTTCACTGTAAGGTTAGGAAGGAAAAACAAAATAATTGAGCCAAATGCCCAGCAAGTGTATAATCCAACAATGTAAAAACTGGTAGAATAAGGGGGTGTTTGGCTCTCCCTTTTTTATGGACTTATTGACTTATTTTCGGGTAAAAATTTTATATTTTGATAATCTTTTTTTGTACAAGTATTTAATGTATGTTTGAGATTCAATAAGTTGTAAAAATAAGTTGGAAAATAAGTTGGAAAGTTAGGAATCTCTAATTTTGTCTTAAAATAAGTTGACTTATTCTGGAAATAAGTTCCCCCAAACACCCCCTAAATCAAATGTAAAGCAAGATATAATAATCTGCAGCTGAAAGTTATCAACTGAATCAACAACAAATAAGATGAATAGGAATTGGAATATCTGATAAAACGCTACGAGCAAAGCTGGGTGATCAGCCCACGTCAGAGCTCCGAACCCGTATATCCAATACGTGTTCTCAAATATAAGGGGATCCAAAGCACACATTGGCCTATAATGATAACATAATAATTTGGACCGACGCCTCGGTCAAAATAAAATTCCATCTAATTCCATTATAGTCAAATGAAAAATTGTGTCAAGTTCAATTCGTCTCAATGAAACAATAATATCAATTTCATAACAATTTCTGATCAACAAGAATAAGAATTTAAGATTTCAAATAAATGTCAAGGCAAAGTGAAGAAAGTTAATCAATTTGGATTCTTGGGAGTTGGGATTCTGTTTAGTATAATTTGGTCAAGTCAAGAAAGATAAATCAAGAATCAATAAATGTCTCAAGGTAAAAAGAAGTTTATTGTACAAGAAGACATTTATCTGATCGGTTCAAGAATTCAAGAAAATATGACTTGGTTCTAAGTAATATGGTCATTGTAATTGAAGTGAAAGAATGTAGTTACGAATTTAGTTAAGCAAATGAGTTTCGAAATTTTGGTATTGGTTAACAAATCAAATTAGGTTCAAGGGTTATATAATCAATCACAAGGTACGCAAAGGTAATAAGGTCAAAAGAGCGTGATATCAGTTCGAAACAAAACAACGATTCAATATCTCATAGTATTTATCATATGGTAGCAATAAAGGTAGGGTAGTACACTTGCCTTAATACAAGAGATTGCACTTAATTAGCTTCCTCTTCGATCGGCTCCTTGCCTGGTCTCCTACTCGGACCTATAACAATATAATCAATATCTTATTTTCCCCTCATTGTTTACATACCACTAGACAACTTAATAATGCTAACTCCCCAACGATATAACCATACTATATACACATATTCTTATATACACATAGCCACATTGATCCCATAGCACGTAAAGTCGCATAACATATCTTCTATCAATAAATATATTATCTATACTTATATATTACACTTCCTAATTTAAATATAATATCTATCTAAGCATGAATCACAATTCATTTAACTCCATATAATCACACGAGTCCATAATTCAATATCATATTGCATAATTTCCAAGAAGACAATTAATATAAAATCCAAGTTTTGAAATCTAAACCTGACCAGTTTTGAAAGAATAATATTTTACCATATCTAAATGGACTCAAACAGAAAAGGTCAAAACACAAAAGTTGTAGAGTTCTCTGAGATCTTTCCAAAATGATTAGCCTCTTTATAAATGATTATATAATGAATTCAGAATCATGAAAACAAACAGACTATTCTTGCAGAATAGACTATTCTTACTAAATCATGTACCAAACTACATTTTTAACAAAAACATTGTAAACAAGAATTATAGCTTCTGAAATTATCTACACAAGTTGATAAAATTCAACACCAATGCATTTACGAAACATGTTTTATGAATTTTGCAAGAAACAGGGTACTTAAGAAGATTCGGGAGCACTCGACAAAGATTCAAAAATAACAATTATTAGATAGCTGATTTACACAAAACATAAAGAATAAAAGTTGTAGAGAAATCTTATATCTTTCTAACAGAGGTGGATTCATAGGGTTTCGACAAATATTGAATTAATTATGATTTTTTAAAGAGCACAGACTTGTAGTTTCGAAATCAGCAGAGCATGACACACTAAAATGACCATAACTCTTAGCTCACAAATCTAAATCCAGAAATTCTTTTTCGTAGATAAACTACACTCCACATAGAACAAATTCACAGAAGAAACTTTTTCCAAAATAGACTTTAATCAAGATGAAAATTATTCCCCAAAACAGAACAGTTTTTACAAGATTTTTCAGGATTGAATTCAATTTACATTCACCATAATACTACAACCTACAAGCAAGAAACCATACACTTAAGATCACAATTCATAAGTATATACATACACAAGTACTTATACTTCTACCACTCTCAATCTTAACCCATCAATTTACATATACATATCATCAATTATCAATACCCACATATATATACATCTTGTAAACTCATAAAAACTTAAACCCATCACAAATTTCAACTTAACAACTCATAAAAACTAACATGCACTCATATAACGCATACTAATCATGTAAAATCATCCTATTGAGCCTTGCATGCAAACCCTTGGCTCACTTTCGATCATGGCCGAAGGTTTTTGGGTTCTCCGAAGAGCCCGAAATTCGTGGGTCTCTACCACAGAGTAGTACCCAATCATAATCACCCACAAAACTTACCTTGATGCTTGATTTTCGAGAAACCCTAATTTAAAAAGTGAAGAAACTTGAAATCCAAGAGCATGAGGTTGTAGAGAATTACAAGAGGAGTATTTTCATAACTAGCACTTGAGATTTGGTGGAAGAATTACCTTGAGATGGTGCTTGAGGTTTAATGGAGTTTGAGAGAATTTTGAGAGAGAAGGGGAGAGACACGGACACGGGGAGAAAGATAGGGGGTTTGGTCGTGTAACAGAAAAGAAAAGGGATGGGTGGGTTTTGTATAGTCACACACACATCACACATTAATCTAACACACTTTTAATAAAATAAAGACTTGTAAAAATCTAATTACCACACATATTGGGTTTTAAAAATAAAATATTGACATATATAATTAAATCACAAAATTCTCTTCCTCAAGGTATTATAAAAATATTTTTAAGATCAATATATAAAAAAATTTGGATTTTACAAGAATAATAAATAGAAAAATCATTATAAAATACTTTAATTCGAAATTAAATCAAACCTTTATCTTTAAAAAGTATCTAAATACATAAAGACAATAAAACAAGAAATTTCATAATTTTTACTAACTCCAATAATTTTACAAAAAATGTTTAAGCGAATTAAAAATCATATTTTAATATTTTAAAGGTATGCGAAATTTAATATAATTTCACATCAACACATTTAGCAATTATAGGCATAGCACATGTCTACAATCATATAATCATATAATGACTCACCAATTAAAGCACATAATAATATTTTTACTACCAAATAATATAATTTATAGAGTACAAAATTCCCAGATATTACAAATCTCCCCCAATTTATACTTTGTGAAATAAAACATAAATTCCTTGATTCAATGATGCCAAAACTTTGGAAAAAATGTACAGGAGATATGTAATATCCGGGAATTTCGTACTTTGTAATTATATTAATTAAGGAATAAAATATTAATATTTATTCCAGTTTGATGTGTCATTATGTGAATTTATGATTTTAGATATTTAATGTGTCAGGAATGGTTAATTGAGTATGTATTAATTTATTCTTGGATGTTGATCATTTTTTTAGATATTAAAAATATTATTTTATTCCACTCTAGCATTTTTATAAAACAATTAGAGTGAGTAAAAAATAGTGAAATCTTCTATGCTATCGTCTTTGTGCATTTAGAGATTTTTAGAATGTGAAAATTTATTTAAATTACGTCCTAAGTATTTTTTAGATGATTTTTACAAGATTATTACTTTTATGTGCAAATCTTGTAAATTGTATTATGTGCACTCCATTAGTATATTATTTAAATCCTATTTTTAATAAGCTTAAGAGTCATAATTTTCTATCTTATTTATACAAATATTTGGAAGGGTAATTAGCTATTTTAATTTCAATTATGGTGTTTATAATTATGAGAATTATTCTAGTCTAATGTGTATTATTTTATTCTATTTTGAATTAATTAAATATGTGAATGATGATAGATGATTAAATGAATTATGTGTAAATAGAGTGCTAGAGATTATTTATTTGATCTTGCTATTTACATTAATAATTTTGTGCCGAAGATATTATAAATTTTTTACAAGAGTATTTTGCTAAGTAAAATAATAAAATAAATAATCAAATTTGATTATTTCTCTCCCCTATAAATACCCCTACCCACTTCCACTTCCCCTTCCCCAGTTCTTTTTCTTCTTCCCCGTACACTCTCTTCACCCCCAAACTCCATTTTTATTTCTTAAGCTCTCAAAACAAAAACTCACATAAGTCATTTCTTCACCAAAATTCAAGTTCTTGTAACCAAAATGATCCTTGTTTCATCCTCAATCTATTCATACCCATATCTTTGAGTTTTATTTACTTTCAAAAATCTGAAATTCTTAAAGTTGGGGTTCTTGACCCATTTATTTACATGCAAGCTCGGATTCATGATTTGGGAGTGTTCTTGATGATACCCATGAATTTTTAGGGTCATCCGAGACAAACCCACTCTTGAGCAATGATATTATAGTGAGCTTAAGAGTTTGATTTGGTGATATTAGTATATGTATATGTGTTTTTGATGTATATAGTTAGTAGATCTTAATTGCATGTGAGTTTTTATTAAGTTTTGGTGATGGGTTTTGTTTAGTTGTAAATGTTGAGATATAAACTTTGATGGGTTGTTGCTAATTAATTGTTTGGATGATGTTAAGAAAGAAGTTAAGTTGCATGTCAATTTAGAGCTAAGTTATGTATTTTTTTTCAGATTTAATAAGGTTCAAGTAAGTTATATGCTAAGCTAGGTAGTGGAGTCTAAGGTGATGAATACTTGAGTTGTTAAGTTTTGGTAGAGGTCTGATGCCTTGTAAAAATCATGTAAATTTTAGTTTTGATCAGTTGGTGTTCATTCTTGAGTCATTGGAAAGGTATTGCAATTGTCTACAAGTTTCGTGTTATGTGTCTTCTGAAATTTCAATCCGAAGTTTGAGTTTTCTACACTTTAAAATTCGACAAGAATTGTTTGGTCACTTGCAAGCTCTGTTTTCAAAAATTCATGGTAAATCAATCATGCATCCAAATTTTCTGAACCATATCATTCTGGAAAGCTCTCTTCAAAACCTATAATTCTTATTTATATTTCATTTCCAGATTCTGAGATCTTAATGCCTTAAACTTAGAAACATTAGCGTGCAATTGTTCTGATTCTGTTTCAGCAGCCCACTTTTTAATTCATCCAGAATTCATTACTTGTCCGTTTGTAACTAGCTTTACCATTCGGGAAAGGTCTCGGAATTTCCTTCGAGTTTCATGTTCTGTACTTTTTAATTTAAGATCATCTTGATAGAGTAAATTGAACTTCTTTCAGAACTGGTCAGTGGTGATGTCAACTGTATTGATCATTGTGGTATTGTACATGATTCTAAATGCTAATGTGCACTTAGGATAAGCTTATGGATGAATGTATGTGTATGTTGTTGATGTTGTGGCCAAGTGGCAATAGGAATTGGGTGACGTAATTAGTAGAATGTATACTTGTGTCTATGTAAATTAGTTTAAAGCTTGATTAGAATATAAGTTATGTTATATTATAATAGGCTATTTGCTCTAAGTGCTATGTGACTTATATGATTACGTGAATTATTTGACGTGGGGATTAGTAGTATTATTAAAAGTCGTGTTGGTTGGCGTAAACAACGAGGGGACACTAAGATGTAATTTATTTTCGTATAGGTTCGAGTAGAAGACCCGGTAAGGAGCCAGCTCCGGTAGGGAAGGAAGAAGAATTTTAGCCAGCTCTCGTCACTAAGGAGAGTGTTTTCTCGAACCTAACCTTTAATTTACTATTCTGTTTCATGATATCTTTGTATACATTGTGATAACCTACACTCGTACCCTTCATACTTAATCTATTTTGACTTAAGTCCATTTGCGAGAAATATTATGATTCCCTAAGAATTTGATTATTGAATAATACCTTTGCTTAACCCCTATACAATGATCTTTCTATTTCTTGTCATGAACTTGAATCAAGATTGTGAATTGAGCTTGTGAAATTCGGAATATGTTATCTTTTCCCGAAAGGCTTGAATTATAATTTGAGAAACTTGAACTCTTAATCAGTAATCTGGTAATTTTATTTAACCCTGGAATGGGAAATTTGATTTTGACCATGGCGCCGGTCTGATTGATGAAATTATATATAAAGGCCAAATAGTGCCTCTGGATCCAATGTGTGTGTTGGAGTCACAGTAATATGTGACTCGGAGCTAATGCGTTGGCTGATCACCTAGCTTAGCTCGTAGCGTGTGGTTCTAATTCCATTCCATTTTGTTCGATAAACAAATTTTCTTTGTGACCTGATTATTTACCGCTATCTTGATTTGTTGATATACCCTGCTTTATTCTTGTTGGTTATTGTTATACACTTGCTGAGCTTTGTAGCTCACTTCTTTGTTATATCTAACCCTTACAGTTAGCAAGTATGGTGCGAACTATGCAAACAACTCGTAAGAGGACAGGTGGAACAGGTGTAGACTATAGGAGACGTTTTTCCCAGGTTGGTAGCTAGTAAAACCAAGCAAGTAGTAGTCCACCTCTTTTGTAAGCTTAGTGCGGATTAATTAGGTAAATGTAACAACTATAAATTAAGTTGTCTTTTGGTTTCAGTTTATTATTTCACACTTGAACCTGGAAGCGATCTTTTGGGTAGTTGTATCCAAGTACTTTATTTTGCCTAGACTCTTGTAATATAAACTTTTAATCAGGGGTTGTTTGGTTGTTATTAGTTTATTTAGTGGTGCCAGTTTTGGGGCGTCACAAGATATCATCAAGAGACTAACTTTATCAATTAGAGATCCTCTGATAAAATTGATTCATCTTCAAGAAGTTAAGCAATTTTTCCTCTTCTTTGTCTTCAAGAATCTGAACCAACCTTGTCTTTAGATTTTTGAGTTCTTCATCTTCCTCATTAATCTGGTAGATAGCTGCTCTAAGATTCTGAATAGAACTTCTTGGAATTTGCAGATCATAAAGCATGATGTAAGCACTCTCTTTTCCATCAGGATTGAGAGACAATTGTTTCATGCACATGAACACTTCTATAAAAGCACTGTTCCTTTACATTTCAACTTCTTGCCCTCTATAATTTATATATAGATGCTTATAATTACCATCATACTTGTTCCCTCCATCCAGAATTCTCTTCCTGATTGTTGTAAGGACCACATCTGACCAATGCTTAGTCACTTGATTCATGATTTTGAGCAGATAATAAACATATTTCAGTTCCTTTGTTGATTTGATCAGTAATTCTTCTATGGCAAGCTTCTTCAAACTTCCATTTGCCATGAAGTAAAACATTTTTTCTTTATTAGTAGCACCGTCAAAGCAATCGTAAACAATTTCTACAGACTCAAGTCTGCTCAGGTGCTCTGCATTTAGCTTTTCTCCAACAGTATCAACCAATGCATGAGTATCAGTATATGACATATTATTGAACTCTGCATCTCTACGACCAATACCTCCCCCTGTAAATGGTTCCATTTGTTTTAGATTTGAATACATCTCTAACCAAATAGCTTCAAGTTATTCGGTTCTAGTTAACTCTACAATAGTAGGTAGATCAGTCATTGTACTTCCAAGCTGAAAATTGACTGGCCTGTTACAGTCCAGAGTAGAGAGAGCCTTCCATTTTCTATCTTCTTCTTTTTCAATAGCATAGCTTTTACCAAGCTTGTGTGTTCGTCTTCTTTTATCACACCAAACTTGTTTTCCAGATTTAAGAATTATATTCAAATAGAAACTATTCTCCTTTGCAGTAATGACATTAAATCTTCTGTTTGCTTCCCTTTCCGCATCATCAATTTCAGCATTGTGAGAATCAACTATAGTAGAGAGTATCATTATAGGAACAACATCCAAGATATCAATTTTTTCATCAGTATCAGCATTTAAAGTTGTATAAAGATCAGGATTTACAATTTTAACTTCATCAGTGTTCCTGATTTGTAGATTCTCTTTAGTTTCTCCTTCATGTACCCTTCTCCTCCTTACACATTGATCTTCAGTTTCTAAATCTTCTTCAACATCATATCTGATACTTGCAATCATTGTACCTTTTGGAAGTTCATATGAATAACAGTGTCAAGAGCTGGAATATTTTTAGTTACCTCTTCAATTCTGATTCCACAAGATCTTGTCTGCCTTTCTGATGTTTCTATAGACTTTCTTCCTCTACCTCTTCCTCTCCTTCCTTCTCTACCTCTTCCTCTTTAAGTAGCAAGAGTAGTTGCTTTCTTATTAAACCCTTCTAGTATCTCCTTCTGTTCTTTAAAATTTCTTCTTGAGATAAACCTGGAAATTCCACAGTAGATAACCCAAGAGCCTTTCTATTGTATAGCTGCTCAACCCTCTTATCTTTATGAAACAAGGTAACAACCCTACCATCTTTAGTCTTGAATCTGTTAAAGAAGTAGCAGCATCTTCAGGATTAGTAATGATTAACTCTTCAGGTTCTTCAGGAATTGTAGGCAGAGATTGACTTTGACCAGACATTAGTATCTGATCATCTGTTAGGATTTGACCACCCATCAGTACATGAGATTTAACAACTCCTGATCCTGAAACTTGAGTGGACTGCATGGTTTGAGATTTTTGAACTCCTAAAGTTTGTACTTGTACCATAGCAGCAACAAAGGTTTCTTTCTTTGACTTGTCACTATCATCATCTCTAGTATTATCATTATCCTTTCTTAATACTAGATTAGGTTACATTTTGTGGAATCTTCTCCCCCTTTTTGGCATCAGTACCAGGCAATAGAGTAATAAGGAGTTGAAGAGTCTCATCAATACCAAAAACTTTTGTATCCAAAGAATCCATCCTCTAATTTAATGAATTTTGAGCAATGGAAATAGCTTTGACTTCTTCTTGCAATCTTTTCACTTGCAGAGTGGTAGCAGTCTTAGCTAAGGCTAGTGTGACATCAGATTTGATAGACTCGTGAATATCTTTCATAGTAGAAATCTTTTCCTTAAGACCTTTAGACAAGATTGTTGTAGCCTTCAGATGATCTTTGAGATCAGAGCTAGAAATCTTATAAACAACATTCTTAGCATGTTATTGAGTAACAGAGAAAGATAATTTAGAGGAAGGTAGAAGCTAATCATTGGTCCATTCCTTCTCTCTTAATACAGCAACAACATCAGGAACAACTCGAGAATAAGAAGTCATGTGCTCATTTTGTCCATCAGTTAATTTACCCAAGGGGGTTGCACTAGCCAAGTGACTTACAGATTCATGAGCACTCCCTAGAGATTCTTTAAGTACATTGGGTGGAATGGTGTCATCAACATCATTAGAATCTGAGCTATCACCATTAGAAGCACCATCACTGTCATGTTCATCAGGAAAAACTATGCCTTTAAACTTTTTATCAGCCAGAGATTTAGCTAAAGAATCCTGATGACCTGCAAGAGTATTAAAACAAAATCCTAAGTCTCTCTGTTCTTTTAAAGTGATCTCATCACTTCTCACATGAATGCCTAAGTTACTTTTAAGAGTAACTTCTACCTCACTATAAGTTGAAAACTTCTCACTCTGTTCTACCTCTTCTTTTGCCAGTTCAGGAGACTGCCTCTCATCACTCTGAATTTTCACTAAGTGTTCACTCTCATTCTCACTTGAAAGGCTCAGGCTCAACAAGTTTGAAGAAATAAGAGGTGGCAGAGAAGAGTGGTCTGCAGTCATATAGATAGAGGTGTCCCTTAGTACAGGTCTATCTACAATCACACTAGCAGATACTAAATGAAGTTGAATGAGAAAATGTACCTGAGACAAAGTCTTTCATTGGAATTGTTATGATTGGATGCACCAGTATTGGTTGTTCAGATCAGTATCAGTAGCACCACTCCCATCAGTTATAAATCTGTCATCAATAACATGGTTTGCATCAGTATTTACTATTGATGGTTCTTGTGGGGCCTAAGGCTGTGAAGCTACTTCAACCCTTTGAGTTGAAGGTTCTTGTGGACTTCCCTCAAAATTTGTCTCTAGCAAAATAGCATCCAATTGAGCTATGTGCTCCTAATGAGCTGCCTTGTTTGCTACACTTAAAGCTATATCCAACTCCACAATTTCAGGAACCCTTGAGCATTATCAAAGAAGAAATTCCATTATTTCTTTAGCTTAGTCCTTGCCAGGTTTCCAAACCTCTTCACTTCACCATTATATCCCAACTCCTTGACCATGTCGAACAAGGTGG
The DNA here is from genome assembly GCA_036435485.1 of Saposhnikovia divaricata. Taxonomy (NCBI): domain Eukaryota; kingdom Viridiplantae; phylum Streptophyta; class Magnoliopsida; order Apiales; family Apiaceae; genus Saposhnikovia; species Saposhnikovia divaricata. Next base: position 1,433,613 of record JAZHRN010000132.1, read on the forward strand.
CATTAGAAACAGTGTCAGAAGTTTGACCATTAAGTTGAGGTAAGTGAAGAGCTTCTTCCATAAACTGTGAAGTTACATGATGAGTAACACCATTGTACTGAAAAGTCATCTGGGGGTTTCTTGATGAAATCCCCTTGCTAAAAGTTGCAGTATTCCAAACCTACATCCCAGACTTAAAAAATACTTTCAAAGGTTGGGTTAGAGCATAGTTTAACGGACTTGAGGCCAGAAAGTCCTGAATGATATGAAACTCATTAGGCAAATCCTGATGTTCTAACAGAGCGGTGAAGTTGTTGGGTGCAAATGTAACTACGTTGATGATGGTTTGATTGTTAATGAAAGATGAAGCAACCATTGTAAGAGAAGATTAGAGAAAAGAGGGGTTTTTGAAATTTATGGTTCTTGTTTTAGAGAGAGAAAATGATAAAGTGATAAACTGATAATTAGAGATAATGTTATGATTTTGAAAAACAGATATGTTTTGATTAGAAGCTCAGACATCAAATGACAGGTGTCAAAATATTATTTGAGCAAAATTAATTAGTGGAACAAATTACGTGGGTGAGGAGTTATAACTGCACAATTTTTGATGTGTATCTATAAGTAAAAAGTAAATACCCACGACTAAGACACACGCGCATGTACTGTTTGTCCATTTTAGAGTTACAAACGTTTCTTATCAAATACTGATATGAAAATCCATAAATAATTTCACAAAAATTGCAGCAATAATAGAGAAATATCACAAATATATATATATATATATATATATATATATATATATATATATATATATATATATATCCGTAATTTCAGACTGAGATAAAGTATTGCTAACCTGTCCATCAATATTTCAACAATTGACCACTATCAGTATTTTGACCATGTCAGGATTTGGCTTCTGTCAGGATCATCATTCTGTCAGTATATGGTCAAGAGTACACATACTTTCTCATCAAGATTTGACAACCATCAGTATTTGATGATCAATATTATTTTCTATATGTCACCTTTCTCAGTAATTCTCATAGTTCACATTCCAAGTTCATTCATCAAATTGATAAAAGTTGCTTCAGGTAGTGGCTTTATGAAAATATCAGCTAACTGTTGGTCAGTAGGGACAAAGTGCAATTCAATTGTTCCTTCCAGTACTTGTTCTCTTATGAAATGATATCTGATACTGATGTGATTAGTAAGAGAGTGTTGAACTAGGTCACCTGTCATAGCAATAGCACTTTGGTTATCACAATATATATGAATCTTAGAATATGGAAAACCATAATCCAACAGCTAATTTCTCATCCACATTATCTGAGCACAGCAACTTCCTATAGCTATATACTCAGTTTCTGTACTTGATGTTGAGATAGACTTGTTTTTTGCTAAATCATGATACTAGTCTACTACCCAAAAATTGACAGCTACCTGAAATGCTTTTCCTGTCTATTTTGCATCTTGCAAAACCAGCATCTGAGTAACCACATGAACTAAAGTCAGATTCTCTAGCATATCATAGTCCAAGAGATTGAGTGCCCTTAAGATATCTGAAAATCCTTTTTACTGCTATAAGATGTGGTTCCCTAGGTTTTGCCTGAAATCTTGCACAAAGACAGGTTGCATACATGATGTCTGGTCTATTAACAGTTAGATATAAGAGAGAGCATATCATACCTCTATAATGAGTTACATCTACCTCAATACCTTGATCAGGATCAAGTTTTGTAGCTATAGCTATGAGAGTAGATGTAGTAGCACTTTCTTGCATGTTAAACCTCTTTGACAAGTTTCCTGTATACTTTGACTGATTTATAAAAATTCCATCATCAGTCTGTTTAACTTGTAGACCCAAGAAATATATCATTTCTCCCATCATGATTATTTGGTATCTAGACTGCATAAACTTTGAAAACCTTTCACATAGCTAGTTATTGGTAGACCCAAAAATAATATCATCCATATATAACTGAACAAAAAGCAAATTCTTACCATGATTCAAATAGAGAAGGGTTTTATCAATAGTACCTCTTTTGAATCCACTTTCAAGAAAGAATTGAGTCAGAGTTTCATCCCAAGCCCTTTGTATTTGTAATTACTAAAAAAATTTTGTACTTAAGAATATTTTATTTTATGAATGAATAGTGTTTTGCATGAATGAATAGTAAAATGCATGGATGAATAGTGATTCCAAGACTCGAGAAAATTTTCACGTTACCATATGTCCGGGACAGGAATTGGATATTTCGAAGTTATACGAGTAATCTACGAGGCAAATAAGTGTATGTAAACTCGATCGGAATTCAGAAAATCCAAACTTTATTTTTATGGAAAATTTGATCGAGCAGGGAAGAGCATATCAATGCGAACAAGACAAGAGAATTATTTTGTCAAGGAATCAAGGATTTTATTTTACTTATGATTTGAGAATTTAGAATGAAAATCTTCGAATTAGAATAGTAAGCGTTCTAGAAATAGCTAGAACTTTAAAACGAGAATAAGAGATCAAGCGAATGCGAAATGAATTATGGATTAAATACATAACGAGATGAGAAACCCTACATGAGCATCTAGGGTTTATATTAAGAGAAATTAGTGGAAATAAAATGAGAAAAGAAAAGAAAAAGCAAGTGATGAGGTGTGTGTACAAGGATGAAACAACATGGCAACATGTCACTACTTTTCCCACACACCATTAAGGCTTGACACTTGTAATTAGAGGAGTATTAACAGCCATATTACATCACAAATATCACAAAAACATTTCACCAACAAATCAAGCAAGAATCAAGAGAGAAAAGCAAAAGAAAAACCCCACCACCACCAAAATAAGCCAATCGGATTTTACAAGAAAAGGAAATTAAAAACCCTAGCTTCCAAGCTTTGTTTTTCATGATCTATGGCTTAAATCAAAGCTAATATAGAGACAAAGGTATGGTTAAAGTTTGAGCTCCAAACTAGTTTCCTAGCAATGTCAAAAATGCTTCCAAAGATGAGCATGAATAGTGATGAATAGTGACTCACATGAATTTCTTGTTTTTTCTTAAGGTTTAAGCATTATAAGGACTATATAAAGCTTTTTTAGTGATTAAAAACACTTGGTAGTGTGCTAGAGCTTCCAAGGAGGTAAAAACTCTAATCCACCTTTGAGTTTATTTGAGTTTTATGCTTGTTTTGAAAGTTATATGGTTAAGAGATCATGTTTAAGTGTTTTGATGATTATTGGACTTTGTAAATTATGAAAAATGGTGGGTGCTGGATTGTAGCCAAGCCACTGATTTTAGAGAAGTAAAAAGGTTGTTTGTTGAGGTTGTCTAGTTTACGTGGCCGCAAGAATCGCATTAAAAGAGTTTACGGTTTATGAGTTATGCTAGTTTTAGTGAAAGTGGCTCAAAAGATTTTATCACAGAAATGTAACCACTTTGATGATGAGTTCGAGACACTTAATTGTCGAATTAAGATGTGAATTTTGTGATAAAATGCTAAGGACAGTTAGTAAGGTGTGTGCGAAGGTTTCGAGTCAAAAAGATTATTTTCCAATTTTATAAAAATGCGTAAGCCGAGGTTGCGCAAATGAAAACTCCTAGGAACGTGACCTTGAAATTAACTTTATAAGTGATTAAGTATAACTTGAATTCGAGGACCGGGTTCGAACCAAACTTATGACTTAAGTATTATATGAGTAACATGGACTTAGTACGAATCTAGATTAAGCCATTAAGTACTTTGATTACGATTTGTTTAAGTATACGAGCATTGTTAATAAGTGGATCGTCTGGGGATTAATTGTATGTTTTTGACTTTGTTTAGATTATCAGACATCGTCACAGACCCCTACTACGACCAGAGCATCAGGCAAGTTTTCTAAACTTATACTTTTGAAGTATTAATGGATAATACTGCTTTTGCCATATATGCGAGTTATGTTTTGCGATAATTGTTATATCGTGTTAGTTTGAGTTTGGCTTTTGGTTTATATGCTAGCTTCGAGATAGGTAGTGATAAACCGGTATACCTTGTAGCTCTAGAGATAAAAGCATAGTTGTTGTTTTCTACTCTAGACAGGGGTCAGTATTTTGAGATATAGAGATAGTCGTGGAAACCCGGAGGGATTCCAGCGGTAGAATACTAATTACTTTGAGGAATGTTTTTAATAAACATTATTTATATTTCCAGAAAGTATTAAATACTTGGAAATGAATTGAGAAATATTATTTGAATATTTCTTTTATTTTCGGAGGATTATTTTTTAAATCATTATTTTATTTTAGAGATTTGTTTAATAGATATTTATTAAATATTTATTAAGTCTCTTTAATTGATTTATAAATCATATTACTTAGTTGAAAATTATTTGAGGTCTTTGAAAATTATTTTAAATATTTTCTGACCTTCAGAAATATTTTCAAAAATTATAATGGTTCCCAAATTCATCGAGAATTGGGAATTCAGAGCTTCTAAAGTTGAGATCTTAATTCTTCTTCGTGGATGCCTTCAAGTGTATTCATAAATCATAGCCCTATTAGCAAGGGTTTCCAGTTTTGCAAAAGGAGTTTGAGATTCAATCTTGATTTCGTATGAGCCATTCGTTGTTCAATCTAAGATTCCGGTCGAAGGCCAGCGTGAAGTTTTGGTTAGCTTCCATTTGATTCCGGAAGTAACCCAAAAGATACAAGTAAGATCTGCGAACAGGTAAGGACCCGGGGAACTTGAATTTGTTTCAGTTCCAAAGCCAGCAGATATATTCAGAGACAAGAACTGGGAAACAGAGTCAGCGACGAAGGTAGCGCATCGTCCTTCCACGGACCTGATGAGGTCGGGGCAGGCTGTGAATTAAACTGGGACTGTCCTCTACATGTAGAAATTTTGATCACGTGAGCCCCATGCATATCGACTGATCATCGAGCAGGGGTGCGCCTGGGAAATTCCCGACACAAGTTCAAGTCTATTCTCTTACCTTTGAAGCATTGTTCATTCTATTCGGTAGTGTCTAAAACTGCTGATGTTGTTTTCCCCGGGGGGGGGGGGGAGCCTTTGCATCCAAATTCTATCCAGTCCCTATAAGGGCAAATATTCGAGTTTTCAGTAAAGGATGCATACTTTATAAATTGCTTCGGTAGAGACAAGTTTTCAAGATATCTTCCATATTAAGATAATATATGATAATTAAAGTACTGAGGTAGTAATATTCTTCAAATATTTTCCAGAAAGGGATAAACTCTTTTTGATAAGTTATTGGGATAATAGCAAGTTTATTTATTTTCCACTAAAGGAAAAGATTTCAGAAATGAGATATTTTGACAATAATTGTCTGGTACAAGTTCATACAGAGACTTTATTCTTAGGCAGGTTATGCCGTACTTTAAAATCTTGCTGAGCTTTCGCTCATTCTTGCTATTGTTTTATACATTATATAGGAGCTAAGAAGGATGCCAAGGATTCGGCACACAGCCCGCAAGCGAGTGGGAAACGCAAGACGTTTCCATGAGCAGCTCATGGCAGCGATCCCAGAGGTAGTAAAGACCAGAAAGATCAGTCTACAGCTTTTGTTGGTTTGTTTTATTTATAAATATGACTTGTGTAAGTATATGACTAAACCAGACGATTAAGTCGCTGAGGTGCCTTCACATAGAGACTCTAACCTGTGTAAGTGTGTTTATATTGTGGGGTCAAGAGCATGTGGATATATATATTATGAGAAATATAGGTACAACAAGGAGTAAATGGATTGTGACTACCCTAGATCCCTGACCCCGGGTCTGGGGGTGTCACAGAGATGGTATCAGAGCTAGGGTTGTAGTCCTCAGAAACGATAGTAGGTCGAGTTTAATAATCCCTATAATAACAGTAATACCTTGAGCTCAGATCGAGTTCGTAGTCGGGTTATCGGATATAGCCCTGACTTATTAAGATTAAGCCCACGAGGGAACTTCTTCTTGGAAACCCTTCTCTTTTATTAGAACTGATGGTTAGTAACACGTTTTCGTTTGGTTTATAGATGGCTGAGATACCGGATATACCAGACCCTGAGGGCTTCGAGCAGGCACATGATGATGAGCTCCTTGAGATGGAGGCAGATCCTATATAGGAGGATCCTGAGGAGGATCCTATTGAGGAGGACTGGATTACCCCTGAGGAGGGATGGACCGATATACGTATGTACCCACTACCTACTGTGAGGGCCCCTACACCCCCTATGCCCCCTTTGAGTCCGTTACCCTCGGACGTTGATGACTATGAGGACTCTACCCCTGAGGCCGAGGCGGCTGGTGAGGCCTCTGCAAGTGATCCAGATACACCATCCCCACCCCCTCAGCCAGTGGTTTCGGTTGTTGTCCATGACTGGATTGTAGACCATCTGACCGCCGATCTTGCTGCGGCAGAAGCTGAAGTAAGTGAGCTGATGATGCAGCTATCAGTAGAAAGGGAAGTGAGGTATGTGACCCAACATGGTACGAGGCTGGTGACCCCTCAGGCCATTAGGAGGGCGATGACCAGCATTGAGATGCAGAGTAGGTGTGCAGTTAGGCAACTACCAGTGATAGGCAACGGGTTAGTCTCCAGGTCAGAGGCGGAGCAGATCTTCGCAGATGCTATGCGGAGGGTCCGAGAGCTGACCCGTTTCGCAAACAGTCCATGATGGATGATGATAGTATGGTCCGCTAGATTCAGATGGCTTTAGTAGTGCTGATTTTGTGGAACGACTAACTTTGACTGTAGTGTTCCTTCTGAGACTTGTGGATAGGTAGACTAACTTTTGGTAGTACTGACTATTCGGATATATATATATATATATATATATATATCAGGATGATGTGGCATGTTCCAGTTTCAAACTTTTGTTCCCCTTCGGAGGGATGTATATATTTTTTTCCTTTTCAGTTGTTGAAATTCCAGCTTTGCTTCCATTATCATGTTATTTCAACTGTTTAAGATTCTGTCTGTTCCTATATACATAGAATTGTGAACCCGCCATTTTTGCGAAAATTTTGAAATTTTTTTTTCACCCGGCAACTTTCGTTCGGAATATTTTTTTTTTGGACTTCGAATTTTGCAAATATTCCATCGGGTTTCGAAATTGATTTCCAAGTGTTGCCAATGGGTGACCAGATTGATCAAATTTCCCTGATTCTGAAAATTTAATAAATCTTGATAAACCTTGTCTTTCTGATTATCAGTAAAATGCCACCGAGAAGGATGGGAAAGAGAGCTAACCCCGCCGAATCTGAAGGGCAAGGCAGTCACCACGAAGAGGGTGGCCAACAGAACTTTAGTAGTGATAAGAGTGATCAAGATTACAATGAGGAAGAAGACGTAAGTTTTGATGAGGAGGCAAATATGGAGTTTGATGAGGGAGAGTTTGAGGAAGAAGAGGTTCAGAATGATGACTAGAGAGGGGACAACCCAGAAGGGAACCCTGTAAATCAGTTTATGCACCTATTGAGACAAAATCGGAACCAACACCCCAACCCTCAACGATGTGACACTGCGGGTGCTAATGCCTTTAGAGCTTTTAAGTCATTAAAACCCCCAGAGTTTCATGGAATTGCTGACCCAGTGGAAGCCAGAGCTTGGCTTAAGGAGATGGAAAAGTCATTTGAGATATTGAATACTGCAGAAAACCAGAAGATAGTGTTCTCCGCTTATCTCCCCAGAAGGGAGAGGCGAATTACTGGTGGGAGTCTAAAAAAAACCAAGAGGGAAACGTTGTGCTAACGTGGGAGAGATTCAGACAGCTATTTTTAGAGAAGTATTTTCCTAGGTTTATGGAAAGCCAAATGGAGCTGAAATTTCTAGAGCTGAAGCAAGGGAATATGACAGTGGCGGAATATGAGACTAAGTTTTCTGAGTTATCAAGATTTATTCCAGAGTTTGTGGACACAGAGCTTAAGAGAGCCCGTAGATTCCAGCAATGGCTGAGACAATGGATACAGAACTGCGTGGTGGTATTTGAACTAACTGATTATGCATCACCAGTACAGAAAGTGACAATCGTGGAAGCTGGTAGCGATCAGAGTCATAAAGAAAAAGAGGGAAGAAAGAGGAAACGGGATAGTCAGAGGGGAACTTCCGCAAGAGGAAGTGTTTCAAACAAGTTTAACTGAGGGGCAGTATCTGAGCCCAATCGGAGTACTGGAGCTAAGAAAGCTGAAAGTTGGAGCATGAGCCAAGGCGGCCGGCAGGCTAGGGCTTCTTTTTCAAACCAATCTAGAGCCCCACTGCCAGAGTGTAAGAAATGTGGAAAGAAACATCTGGGCACATGTAAGCTGTTAGCAGTAAAGTGTTTTAAGTGTGGCCGAGAGGGGCGCTATGCCATAAGTTGTCTGGAAAACAATTTTAAGTGCTTCCAATGTGGGAAAGAGGGACACATGAAGAATGATTGCCCAATTGTAGGCCCAACTACGTCAAAAGCTAGTGGAACTGCTTCTAACTGACCACCCACTGCTAGAACCTTCAACATGATTGTACAAGATGCCGTGAGAGACACGGATGTGATAGCAGGTACCCTCCTACTTAACTCAGTTAATGCTAATGTGTTATTTGATTCTGGAGCTACAAAGTCATTTATATCTCAGGATTTTGCTTGCCGATTAAACCTTAAGGATCAACCTTTAGAAAAGCAATTGCAAGTAGAATTGGCCAATCGGGAAGTTTTTCCCGTAAGGTTGATATATCCAGGTTGTGACATAGAGATATGAGGTCGACATTTTTTGATTGATTTGATTCCCTTTAAGTTGGGAGAATTTGATGTAATAATAGGAATGGATTGGTTGACGTCCAATGGAGTCCATATTGATTGTAAAAGAAAGAAGGTAACTTTAGAAGTTCTAGGAGAAAAGAGATTAATATTTAAGGGGCAGAGATAGATTTAGAAATTCTTGAATCTAGTACAGGCCAAGAGACTATTACGCCAGGGATGTGAGGCTTATTTAGCTTATGTGGTAGATACCCAGAAGGAGACACCTATGATACACGAAATCCTAGTGGTCAATGAATTTGAGGATGTATTCCCAGAAGAGTTACCTTGGTTACCATCAGACAAAGAAATAGAATTTGCTATTGAGTTAGCCCCAGGCACAACACCAGTTTCAAAGGCACCATATAGATTAACCCCAATGGAAATGAAATAATTAGCTATTCAGTTACAAGAGTTTATAGATAAGGGTATGATAAGACCCAGTGTGTCACCGTGGGGAGCCCCGGTGTTGTTTGTGAGAAAGAAAGATGGTAGCATGAGGTTGTGTATAGACTACCGAGAATTGAACAAGCTTACAATTAAGAATAGGTATCCATTGCCTAGGATTGATGATTTGTTTGACCAGCTGAAAGATGCTGAGTATTTCTCCAAGATTGACTTGAGAACTGGATATCACCAGTTAAAGATTAAACCTGAGGATATACCTAAGACAGCATTTCGCACTAGGTACGGATACTATGAGTTTTTATTGATGTCGTTTGGATTGACAAATGCACCCGCAACTTTTATGGATTTAATGAATCGAGTTTTCAAGCAGTACTTAGACAAGTTTGTGATTGTATTTATTGATGACATCTTGGTCTATTCAAAGACGGAGGAAGAGCATACTGAGCATTTAAGAATTGTTTTGGAAACACTGCGAAGAGAAAAGTTGTATGCCAAATTCTCAAAGTGTGAATTCTGGATTAAGGAAGTTCAGTTTCTAGGACATGTGATTAGTAGCTAGGGAGTTTTAGTGGATCCCGTAAGATAGAAGCCGTCTATAATTGGGAGAGACCAACTACATCGACAGAGGTGAGAAGTTTCATAGGCTTGGCAGGTTATTATAGAAGATTCGTACAGGATTTTGCTAAGATAGCAGCACCTCTAACCCGACTCACGAGAAAGACCGAGAAATTTGAATGGACTCCTAAGTGTGAGGAAAGTTTTCAAGAATTGAAAAAGAGGTTAGTGTCAGACCCAGTGTTGGCATTACCAGATGACAAAGGAGATTTTGTAATCTATAGTGACGCTTCACATAAGGGATTGGGTTGTGTACTTATGCAGCACGGTAGGGTAATCGCGTATGCATCCAGACAGTTAAAGGATTATGAGACGAGATACCCCACCCATGATTTAGAGTTAGCTGCGATAGTTTTTTCCTTAAAGATTTGGAGGCATTATTTATATGGAGAAAAGTGCTAGATCTATACGGATCATAAGAGCCTAAAGTATATATTTACTCAGAAGGAGTTAAACATGAGAAAGAGGAGTTGGCTAGAGTTAATAAAAGATTATGACTGTGAGATTCATTATCACCCAGGAAAGGCCAATGTGGTGGCCGATGCCCTTAGTCGTAAAGAAAGACTTAAGATGATAACCACGTCAGATGAGCTAATCAAGGATTTTGAGAAGTTGGAAATTGAGGTGAAGATATCAGGCAAAGGTCAGGAAGGCCTAATGGAAATTTGTGTCCAACCACCGTTGTTGGAAAAGATTAGGGTATGTCAAGAGAAGAAGATGGAAGAGGAAAAGAATTTCTCCGAGAAGATTATGATAGGAGAGGAGATTAAATGTGAGAGAGACAAAAATGGAATTATGAGGTACGCATCGAGAATATGGATTCCAAATGTCCAAGAGCTAAAGGATGAGATTTTACGTGAAGCCCATAGTTCGAGATATTTCATTCACCCAGGCAGCACCAAAATGTATAGAGACCTGAGAGAATACTATTGGTGGCCTAACATGAAAAAGGATGTTGCTGAGTGGGTAAGTAAATGCCTAACGTGTCATAGAGTTAAAGAAGAGCACCAGAGACCCAGTGGATTGTTACAACCCTTAGAAATTCCCGAGTGGAAGTGGGAACATATCACGATGGATTTTGTGGTAGGATTACCAAGAACAAAAGGGAACCATGATGCAATTTGGGTAATTATTGACTGATTGACCAAGTCAGCCCACTTTCTTTCGATTAACGAGAGATACATGGTTGATAAATTGATAGATATTTATATCAAAGAGATTGTGGTGCGACATGGAGTCCACGTGACTATTGTGTCCGATAGGGACCCGAGATTCAACTTCAGGTTTTGGGGGAGCTTTCAAGAGTGTGTAGGAACCAAATTGAGCATAAGCACAGCTTATCGTCCACAGACAGATGGCCAAAGTGAAAGAACCATTCAGACCTTAGAGGATATGTTGAGAGTCTGTGTAATAGACTTTAAAGGAAGTTGGGTTGACCACTTACTGTTGGTTAAGTTTGCTTATAATAATAGCTATCATGCGAGTATAGGGATGCCCCCTTACGAGGCCCTGTATGGAAGGAGATGCAGCTCTCCCCTGTGTTGGGAAGAAGTTGGCAAAGGAAAGATATTGGGGCTAGAGTTAGTCCAGCAGACCAGAGAAACAATAGAGATTATTCAGGAACGGCTAGTGGCAGCTCAGGATAGACAGAGAAAATATGCGGATCAAGCTCGCAAGGATAGAGAATATGAAGTCGGAGATTTCGTGATGTTAAAAGTATCCCCATGGAAGGGACTGATGAGATTTGGAAAGAAGGGTAAATTGAGTCCGAGATTTATTGGAACATTTGAGATTCTAAAGCGTGTAGGAAAGGTGGCCTATGAGCTAGCCTTACCCCCAAACTTACAACATGTTCATAATGTGTTCCATGTGTCAATGTTACATCAATATAATGCAGATACCCGACATATGATAGAATATGAGCAAGTAGACATACAACCAGACCTGACTTATGAAGAACAACCTGTGGAAATTCTGGATAGAAAAGAACAAGTGCTGAGGAATAAGAGTGTTCAACTTGTTCGAGTGTTGTAGAGGAACCAGAATGTTGAAGAGTCAACCTGGGAACTAGAGAGCGCAATGCGCGAGAAGTATCCTCAATTATTCACCGACTGATTCCGGGACGGAATCCTTTTAAGGAGGGGAGACTGTAATAACCAAAAAAATTTTGTACTTAAGAATATTTTATTTTATGAATGAATATTGTTTTGCATGAATGAATAGTAAAATGCATGGATGAATAATGATTCCAAGACTCGAGAAAATTTTCACGTTACCATATGTCCGGGACAGGAATTGGATATTTCGAAGTTATACGAGTAATCTACGAAGCAACTAAGTGTATGTAAACGAGATCGGAATTCAGAAAATCCGAACTTTAATTTTATGGAAAATTTGATCGAGTAGGGAAGAGCATATTAATGCGAACAAGACAAGAGAATTATTTTGTCAAGGAATCAAGGATTTCATTTTAATTATGATTTGAGAATTTAGAATGAAAATCTTCGAACTAGAATAGTAAGCGTTCTAGAAATCGCTAGAACTTTAAAACGAGAATAAGAGATCAAGTGAACGCGAAACGAATTATGAATTAAATACATAACGAGATGAGAAACCCTACATGATCGTCTAGGGTTATGAATATTAGAATTGGTGGAAAATAAAATGAGAAAAGAAAAGAAAAAGCAAGTGATGAGGTGTGTGTACAAGGATGAAACAACAAGGCAACATGTCACTACTTTTCTCACACACCATTAAGACTTGACACTTGTAATTAGAGGAGTATTAACAGCCATATTACTTCACAAATATCACAAAAACATTTTACCAACAAGTCAAGCAAGAAGCAAGAGAGAAAAGCAAAAGAAAAACCCCACCACCACCAAAATAAGCCATTCGGCTTTAACAAGAAACGGAAATTAAAAACCCTAGCTTCCAAGCTTTGTTTTTCATGATCTATGGCTTAGATCAAAGCTGATATAGAGACTAAGGTATGGTTAAAGTTTGAGCTCCAAACTAGTTTCCTAGATATGTCAAAAATGCTTCCAAAGATGAGCATGAATAGTGATGAATAGTGACTCACATGAATTTCTTGTTTTGTTCTTAAGATTTAAGCATTATAAGGACTATATAAAGCTTGTTTAGTGATTACAAACACTTGGTAGTGTGCTAGAGCTTCCAAGGAGGTAAAAACTCTAACCCACCTTTGAGTTTATTTGAGTTTTATGCTTGTTTTGAAAGTTATATGGTTAAGAGATCATGTTTAAGTGTTTTGATGATTATTGGACTTTGTAAATTATGAAAAATGGTGGGTGTTGGATTGTAGCCATACTACTGATTTTAGAGAATTAAAAAGGTTGTTTGTTGAGGTTGTGAATGTATGGTATGCCCGGTGTTGCTTAGTTATGTTGTGACAAAATGGAAATGTCCGAGTTATAGCCGTCGTAATGACGAAATTTCATTAACCCTTAAAAACAGTTAATACCTGAGACCATATAATCATTTTTAGCATCACCACTGCCTATGGTTACAAAGATATGGTTGTCTAGTTTACGTGGCCACAAGAATCGCATTAAAAGTGTTTACGGTTTAGGAGTTATGCTAGTTTTAGTGAAAGTGGTTCAAAGGATTTTATCGCAGAAATGTAACCACTTTGATGATGAGTTCGAGACCCTTAAAAGTGTGAAATTTTGTGATAAAATGCTAAGGACAGTTAGAAAGGTGTGTGCGAAGGTTTCGAGTCAAAAAGATTATTTTTCGATTTTATAAAAATGCGTAAGCCGAGGTTGCGCAAGTGAAAACCCCTAGGAACGTGACCTTGAAATTAACATTATAAGTGATTAAGTATAACTTGAATTCGAGGACCGGGTTCGAACCAAACTTATGACTTAAGTATTTGACGAGTAACATGGACTTAATATGAATCTAGATTAAGCCATTAAGTGCTTTGATTACGATTTGTTTAAGTATACGAGCATTGTTAATAAGTGGATCATCTGGGGGATTAATCATATGTTTTTGACTTTGTTTAGATTATCAGACATCGTCACAGACCCCTACTACGACCAGAGCATCAGGCAAGTTTTCTAAACTTATACTTTTGAAGTATTATTATATAATACTGCTTTTGCCATATATGCGAGTTATGTTTTGCGATAATTGTTATATCGTGTTAGTTTGAGTTTGGCTTTTGGTTTATATGCTAGCTTCGAGATAGGTAGTTATAAACCGGTAAACCTTGTAGCTCTAGAGATAAGAGCATAGTTATTGTTTTCGACTCTAGACCGGGAATCGGTGTTTTGAGATATAGAGATAGTCATGGAAACCCGGAGGGATTCCAGCGGCAGAATACTAATTACTTTGAGGAATGTTTTTAATAAACATTATTTATATTTCCAGAAAGTATTAAATACTTGGAAATGAATTGAGAAATATTATTTGAATACTACTTTTATTTTCGAAGGATTATTTTTAAATCATTATTTTATTTTAGAGATTTGTTTAATAGATATTTATTAAGTCTCTTTAATTGATTTATAAATCATATTACTTAATTAAAAATCATTTGAGGTCTTTGAAAATTATTTTAAATATTTTCTGACCTTTAAAAATATTTTCAAAAATTATAAGGGTTCCCAAATAATTATTCTTGAGTATTATTAGCTCACTCGAGCCGTCTAAATGTTTCAAATTCATCGAGAATTGGGAATCCAGAGCTTCTAAAGCTGAGATCTTAATTCCTCTTCGTTGATACCTTCAAGTGTATTCATAAATGATAGCCCTATTAGTAAGGGTTTCCAGTTTTGCTAAAAGAGTATGAGATTCAATCTTGATTTCGTATGAGTCATTCGTTGTTCAATCTAAGATTCTGGCCGAAGGCCAGCGCGAAGTTTTGGTTAGCTTCCATTTGATTCCGGAAGTAACCCAAAAGATACAAGTAAGATCTGCGAACGGGTAGGGACCCGGGGAACTTGAATTTGTTTAAGTTCCAAAGCCAGCAGATATATTCAGAGACAAGAACTGGGAAACGGAGTCAGCGATGTAGGTAGCGCATCGTCCATCCACGGCCCTGATGAGGTCGGGGGAGACTATGAATTAAACTGGGACTGTCCTTTACATGTAGAAATTTTGATCACGTGAGCCCCATGCATATCGACTGATCATCGAGCAGGGGTGCGCCTGGGAAATTCCCGACACAAGTTCAAGTCTATTCTCTTACCTTTGAAGCATTGTTCATTCTGTTCGGTAGTGTCTAAAACTGCTGATGTTGTTTTTCCCAGGGGGGGGGAGCCTTTGCATCCAAATTCTATCCAGTCCCTATAAGGGCAAATATTCGAGTTTTCAATAAAGGATGCATACTTTATAAACTGCTTCGGTAGAGACAATTCAAGTTTTCAAACTATCTTCTATATGAAGATAATATATGATAATTAAAGTACTGAGGTAGTAATATTCTTCAAATATTTTCCAGATTGGGATAAACTCTTTTTGATAAGTTATTGGGATAATAACAAGTTTATTTATTTTCCGGTAAAGGAAAAGATTTCAGAAATGAGATATTTTGACAATAATTGTCTAGTACAAGTTCATACTGAGACTTCATTCTAAGGCAGGTTATGCCGTACTTTATAATCTTGCTGAGTTTTCGCTCACTCTTGCTATTGTTTTATACATTATATAGCAGCTAAGAAGGATGCCAAGGATTCGGCACACAGCCTGCAAGCGAGTGGGAAACGCAAGACGTTTCCATGAGCAGCTCATGGCAGCGATCGAAGAGGCAGTAAAGACCAGAAGGATCAGTCTGCAGCTTTTGTTGGTTCATTTTATTTATAAGTATAACTTGTGTAAGTATATGACTAGAACCAGAAGATTAAGTCGCTGAGGTGACTTCACATAGAGGTTCCATCAGCAGTAGCATTCAGAATTTATTTGGGATTGTAATAACTTATATTTTGAGGATTTAAATTTGTAAATTATGTCGTTTCTGAGACTCTAACCCGTGTGAGTGTGTTTATATTGTGGGGTCATGAGCATGTGGATATATATATTGTGAGAAATACAGGTACAGCAAGGAGTAAATGGATCGTGACTACCCTAGATCCCTTACCCCGGGTCTAGGGGTGTCACACCCTTGGAGCTTGCTTTAGTCCATACAGTGCTTTATCCAATCTGTAGACCTGATTTGGATATTTTGGATCAATGAAGCCAGGAGGTTGTTCAACATACACCTCTTCCTCCAATTCTTCATTAAGAAAAGCACTTTTGACATCTATCTTGAAAAATTTGAACTTCATGTGGGCTGCATATGCCAGAAAAATCTTGATGGCTTCAAGCCTTGCAACGAGATCAAATGTTTCATTATAGTTAATCCCTTCTTATTGAGATACCCCTATGCAACTGGCCTTGCTTTATTCCTGATAATTGTGCCATCTGAATCTATCTTGTTTTTTGAATATCCACTTTGCACCAACAATAGACCTGTTCTTTGGCCTAGGCACCAATTTTTAGACTTCATTTCTTTTAAATTCATTTAACTCTTCTTGCATTGCAGTGACCCAATCAGCATCCTTGAGTGCATCTTCAACTTTCTTATGTTCCTCCTTTGATAGAAAGTTATGGTAAAGATATCCATTCTGAGTTGCACTCCTTGTTTTCATACCTGCATTAGGATCCCCAATAATTAAATCAGGTGTATGATCTTTAGACCATTTCCTAGCTGGTGGTAACTGACTTCTTGAGCTGGATGCTCCCCCTAGATTGGAGTTATCTTCAAAAGAGCTAGAATCAGTAGAAGCTCCCCCTGAGACATTGCTATCTCCTTTTGATGAACTATTAATATCATTGTTTGGAACAGTATCTGATGAATCCCCTCCTGATGATTGAGTTATACCAGAATTGGTTGAACTTTGCTTTTGCTCCCCATCAATATATGTAATATTAGTAGGACTATCAGTAATTGGTACCTCATCAGGATTTAGTGGAATGTTAATATCTGTTGGTGCATCAATATCTGACTCAGGTTCATCAGTATCTTTGGTGGCTTCATTTGAAAAAATCAAATTGTCATGTGAGTCTCCATCAATTCCAGTTATCTTTTTATCATCAAAAGATACATTTATAGACTTCATGACTATCTTTGTTCTCAGATTGTACAATTTAAATGCCCTTGTGGTTGGATAGGCAATAAATATCCCTTCATCAGCTTTATTTTCAATTTTTCTTAGCTGTTCAGGATGAGGTCTAAGAATAAAACATTTACAGCCAAACCCATGTAAATGCTTGAGACTTGGTTTCTTTCCTTTGATCATTTGATAAGGAGTTACACCATGTTTGTTGATAAGTGTTATATTTTGAGTATAACATGTTATGTCGACTGCTTCTGTCAAGAAGTATGTAAGTAATTTTTCTTCTTCCAACATAGTTCTGCTAGCTTCAATAAGAGTTCTATTTTTTTCTTCCAACTACTCCATTTTGCTGGGGTGTGCCAGGAGCAGAGAATTGTTGAGAAATTCCTTTGTATTTACAAAACTCTTCCATCACTGAGTTCATAAACTCAATTCCATTATCACTTCTCAATATCTTGACTTTTTATTTTGTGCCAGTCTCAATCAGTCTTAAATGATCCAAAAGTATCTCTGGAGTTTCATCCTTCCTGTGTAGAAAATACACTCAAGTGAATCTAGTAAATTCATCAATAATTACTAGTGTGTACCTTTTCTTTATGATTAACATTATATTTACTGGTCCAAATAGGTCAAGATGTAACATGTGATAAGGCTCATCAATTAAGGATTCAGTTTTACTCTTAAATGATGTCCTTTTCTATTTGGCTTTATGACAAGCATCACAGAATCCATCAGGAGTATACAGAGCCTTTGGCAATCTTCTCACCAAATCTTTCTTAACCAACTCGTTTATGTTACTGAAGTTGAGATGAGAAAGCTTCTTGTGCTAGTTCCAACTTTCATCTACTGATGTTTTACTGATGAGACATGTAGCAGGAACATCAGTATTGGAATGAATGTTGGCTTCATAAATGTTACCATACTTGTAACAAGTGAGAGCAACCTTTTCTGATGTAATTTATTGAGGGTGAAGGAAGTGGTGAACATCAAGAAACCACAAGAACAAGGAAGGTAAGGGTGTGTAAAACCAGTCTAGCCATCCTATGTCCTCCGAAAAGGTATAGTGATTAAAAAGGACACACACATTACTAGTTTCAGTCTCTCAATAGACTTCAACTATTGAACAATGTTCCCAACCAGGAATAAACTCTGTAAGGGTACGTGACACAGTTGTGCAACCACCTATGAACTGATCTAAAGATAGGAGATATCACAAGTTGCAGGGATACAGGGGAAGAACACATATTTGACCCAAACTATTTCTCAAATTCAGGTTGATGTATTTTCTATAAATGAGAAGAACAGCCCCACTCATGGACACCGACATTTATGAAAATGCAGCACTTACACACACACACCAATCACTCTTGATTCTTCATTTCTTTTCATGAAAAAGCCAACACTCAACACTGAGTTTTCTAGTCCCTCACCGGACAGTTTGTTGAAATCTCAGTTTATTTACTTCTCTTCCTCATAATACACCTTAATCAATTCTTCCCTCAAAGAATTGGCTCAACTTAATGCTAAACACTTATACTGATAAGTTCATCATGTTATTCATCTTTTGGAAGAAATTCATTCTTCTCTGGTCATTGTGTTACCTTTTTAGGACTGAGGGCAGGGAGTGAAAAACAGGAGAGACATGGTTGCTCCAGGGCAAAAGGAGAGTATGTGAAAGAGTGGTCTCCTATTTCTTTCAAGAGAGCAAAAGGAGAGTTTCAGTACCTCTTTAGTCAGGGAAGGTGAGCTATATGAAGTGAGTCAGGATGAGATCTTGATGCAAAAATAGAAAGATTAAGAGAGAAATTTTACAATGTCAAAATCTAGTTCTTTCTCATCCCTCTGCAGATGAACCATATGTTGGTGTATACTGAAAATATTTATTTGAAGTATATACATTTATTTCTAGCCGGTTTAATTGAGAATCATTTAAATGTTTACATGTTGTCTAATATTATATATTGTGGATAATCTAGTATCAAATGGGATACAGAATATTATATTATTAAATACGGTTTGTATAATATAATATGGTTCACATCACATGTGGTATTGGACAATCCACTGGTATGGCTGTAGTATTATTTAGATTAGTTTATATTGACTATTAAATAATACTAGTATACTTTGTGTATATTGAACAGGATCAAATTTAGAATTGTTCCCTTATACTGATTAAGAAGGTGAACTAAGATTCTATGTTATTATTAATGCTTAGGTTCTTAATCCAGATATAGTAATTGACACGTGTATATTATTTACATGCTTTGATTTATATATGAAATAATTCTTACGAATTAAATCATTATATTTTGGGTGATGGAATAATATATATGGTGGATATTATTTATTGAAGGAATCCATGTCCTGATAATATTCGGGTTAATGATGTCCCCTTGAAAGCTCAAAAAGATTTAATTATGTGAAACCCTGCAGGTGGATTTATTCCGACATAATTAAATAAAGGTTGAGTGGATGATCAAGGATAAAAGATATTAATTAAATAAATTATCAGTAATTTATTTAATTAATGGACATGCGATATTTTAAACATGGGGAATTTAATAAGCAAATAATAAAGGAGCCGATTAATTAATTAAATAAATTACCGGAATTGGGTGGGTGGTGCAATATTAATTATTTAGTGGAATTAATTAATATTAATGATAAAGGGCTTAGCCCAAGTTATCATTAGAAGGCCCGACCCAATTTACTCCTTGATCCCTATTGTAGCCTATAAATACTCATTATGTCTCCAAAAATAAGTGTTCTGAATTCTAGAGCTTGGAGGCTAAACCTTGGAGGATCGAAGGCCACACTTCGTTCAAGGGAGTAAGGGAATACAATAGAAGATCGTGGATTTGAATCGCTTGCACCGTAGCGATTAAGGTAAATCTTCTAACCCCCTTTGTAATCATTAAACGGGTTAAACACAAATCACTATGATCCAAAGGGACCAACACCATACTGCCACATATCCTCATTTCTTACTGATAACAAAAAAGGGGGAGAAAAGAAATATCTTCAATCAAGGGGAAACAACAAGGGGGAGACAAAGGATATAAACTTTTATTCTGGACGCTTGATCAAGATTCTGCCTCTATGAAAGGAATATCTGAAGGATGGTTTTTGTTATCATCACTCTCATGATTTATGTCTAACCTCTGTGTAGACATAAATAGGGGGAGATTATTGAGATATAACTGTGCAGAGTTGATGATAACAAATACCACAAGGCAAGAAATGAATCAAGTAATCTAAGCTGATAAATAAATCAGGAAGCTAACTGAAATGCAGATCAACTGAAGCTACATCTTGTGAATGGAATTCTGCAATTTGTTAGGAATTATTTCTACAGCAAGCTATGAGATTTTTAATCGAGTATCAGTAATCAAAGGAAAGGTTTGGCTAAAAACAACTCAAGCAAGTCATTCAAGAAGTGTGGATTCGAGAAGTCTACAGTATGACCAATTCGAGAAGTCTAAATCCATTCATTCGAGAAGTCATTCGAGAACTCTAGGAAATGGCTAATTCAATAAGTGCTAACTTATTCATTTGAGATGTCAAGGTACATCAGTTCGAGAACTCAGATATTGGATTCAAGAAGTCTAGAAATATACTCATTCGAGATCTCTTGATTGATTTTGAAAAACATGTTGGCTGTGTGAGGGGTAAAGACTTGAATAGATTTTGAAAATATTCAAGATATACAAGTCTTACATCCACCTCATTTCTAGAATCCAATTTTCCAAAAATGATTTTGGACATGGATTTAGAATAGCATATTCTATTTTTGTTCATGCCAGGTAACTCAATTAAATTAGCATGTTTATAATTAAGTTCAGACTGTATGAACTGAGGGGGAAAGATATCATTACCTCGCTTGGTTGTGTTCTTACCAAGCCTTCCACACAACTCATGCATTATAAGTTTTCCAACATCAATCTTAGTGCCATTGGCTAGTGAGTACCCAATTTGTTGAAAAAGGGCACTAAGATGATCAAAGCTTGACTTTCTGCAAGTGAACACTAGCAACAAAGTTCCAAACACATAGCTCCAATCTTTGCGGAGATGATTCCTCTCAATGCTACCAACCTTTATTGTTCCAGTGTACTTGGTGAACTCAAAGAACTCCTCAAGCATTTGGTCACTCACCAGTGGATCATACACATCTTGATATAATCCTAGAGCCTTGCTCATATCCTCTATATTAATTGTGATGTCCACCTCTGGAATCTTTCAGTAAATTAGAAATGTTAATGAGCCATCTTCAAGAGCAAAGGTCTCTGCGGGTCTCTGCGGTAGAAGACCCCCAAAACTGTTCTAGGATGTCTTGATACAGTGTGGGTTTTTAAGGGTTTCGAGCATCAAACGCAGTGGAATTAAACGTTAAAAAGAATAAAAATCAAAACCCTACCGCAGGATCCATGCAAAAACATGATATTTAATTCGGAGTTAGATGATTACCTTAAGAAGCTTTACGAATTGATGAAAGATGGAGGTCCAAAGCAATCACCACGCAGCCCTCTTCGAGATCTACGTTGCCAAAGTAGTCCACACGAACGCTTGATCGTCCAACGATCACCGGAGCCGGTACTAGCCGAAGAACCTGCCTCTCTCTCTCTCTCTAGCCTCTCACACGTTTTGAGCAGCTAGGATTTTTCTCTAAAAATGAATTACAAAAGTGTAGCCCTAAACAATACATCATAATATATTTATAGGGAAGAGAGATTGGGCTAAAACCCTAAATCGAATTGGGTGCCCTAAATCGAATTGGGCTTCTCCAAACCCATTCTGATTTGGTTTTATTATTAAATTCGAATTCTATTTAACTGTAATTAAGACCAGCTCAATTAATCAAATATGCAATTTTGAATTTAATGATTTAATTTAAATTTGTAATTTAAATTAAAACTCCTTTTAAACGTTCTAAGTGTGTAACCCTTTAGGTTATTATTACGTTGGCAATAATTTTAATATCCAATAATAAAATTATAAACAATGAGCGGCATCTAGTAATACATCATTGCTATCCAAGTAATAATAATAATTGGTGATCCAATTAAACCTTTCGTGATTAATGTTTCCGTGTAATATAATCCATTTAACCAAATATTATAGATTAAACTCAAGCCATGTTTCTAATCATCCTCTTCAACATTTAATCCGGGTTTCCTTGATCAATGAGTAGACTATTAAGACAAATCAATATTTGAGCATGGCCATTCATTTTTATAGTCTCACTAAATCAAGAGACCAATAATATCTCTCATAATAATAGGAGGGTTAAATCCTATATCTATCATTCATATTTCTCATATGACTCATAATATACCCGATGTCCACTTTTATCATCACCCGGTCAAAGGTAACTTTTAATGTAGTCAATGTATATTAATCCTCGTATATAAATATAATGATCTCAAGTCTAAGGATCATTACACCATTATCATTATGAGCCTTTCTAATGACATTATCAACATGTAGAATCTCACCGTGGATCAATCCAGTGCCATGTAGAATATTACATGCACCTATGTTCTTGACTTTAGTATCACTATACCTATGATCAATGAGATGTGGTCATCTGTCAACAAACATACTAATCTCCATGCATTATAATTGTCCCATATTAATAATGCTTGATTAGGGATATTTAGGAATATAAATACTATTTATATAATCTCATTTTTAAGTCATGTACTTAAAGATGTAGAATACGTGTTATATATCCCAAGGGCATTTATTACTCTAACAATTATATCGCAGTAAATAAAGACATACTAAATCAACATAGAATAATCGTTGAAACATATTCATTTAATAACAAGATAGTCTTTCCTAGAATCACAATAACATTGTCTCTAGGGCACTAACACTATCAGGTTTAGCAAACAAGGCCTAGTTAATGTATGGTTTAGACATCATATGAATAAATCATTTATTGAGGCCTCTACATCACTAGTAATAGCAATGTAGTTGGTGTTAATGGGTATTGTGTAGCGAGTGTTTGAGGGTGAAGCAATTGTTACAGAATTATAGAAGAGAAGAACGAAGGTCGAAGAATAAATATAGAACTTGCAGTTAGGGTTTCATAGGGTTTTTGAGAGAGAGGTGCTTGAGAAATCGATTAGAAATAAATTGAACAGCTTGCAAAGTTGTATATATATGACACTAGAATTCTCAAATAGATATATGTTTTGTATCGACAAGTCAGGCATTCGAGAAGTGAAAAAGTACTATTCGATAGGTCAAGACTAAAGTTTGCAAAGTTGTATATATGTGACACTAGAATTCTCAAATAGATATATGTTTTGTATTGACAAGTCAGGCATTCGAGAAGTGAAAAAGTACTGTTCGATAGGTCAAGACTAACTAGTTCAATATCTCAAGCAGGTAAAACTCATAGCTGCCAGTTTACTCAATTTAAAAATAATTCTAAATTGAATAAACTTTGTATTTATGAGTGAATTTGAATTTTAGAGAAAAACCCAAAAACGGTTGGAAATTAGCGAAATTTCAACCTTTTCAGTTGATTCGATATCTCTACTTACACTATTAGGGAACTCAGTCATTCGAGAACTGAAGTAGTATAGATCGAGAAGTCAAGCGAGTTCTCATTTGATATCTCAAAAAGACTTAATTTGAGAACTTAAGAGTACTCTAGAAAGACCTATTCAAGATGTCAAGAGAGAACCTAATTGAATCATTAGAGAAGTCTGACTTTTCGAAATATAGTTTCACTCACAACAACTTGATTTTCACTATCTTTTAAATTCTACCAAAATTATTCATTGATGAATATTCCAATAATTAAATAGTGATTTTCTCAAAATTTCATAGAAATCTAAATTTGATAAAATATGATTTTTCATCATATGCAACATATTTTAGAAATATTTATAAATCATATTTCAGCCAACATTTACTTAAAAAATATTGAGCATTTTAAAAAAAAATGTTTATTGCTGCAACAATTTGGTTGATATTTTCACTTAGCCAGAATCTGAAAAATTTAGCATTCCAATCTCACTAACCAACATGGTGAAGGTGGCTTCATCTAATGGCTTAATGAATATGTCAACTAATTTTTTTATCTATGGGAACATAATGCAACTCAATGGTTCCATCTGATGCATATTCCTTAATAAAATGATATCCAATGTCAATGTGTTTTCTTCTAGAATGATTGACAGGATTTGCAAACTGTAGAGATTGCACTAGTATTGTCACATATGATAACAATATTTTCCAACATAAGTCCATAATCTCTTAATTGATTTTTAATCCAAAGCACTTCTAGCACCTTTATATTTAGCCTCAGCCGTGGAAGTTGACACATATTGTTGTTTCTTGCTATACCAAGATACTAACCTTTGTCCAAGAAACTGGTAGCTACCTGAAGTGCTTTTTCTATCCACTTTGCATCCAGCATAATCAGCATTAGAATAACTAATCAGATTAAACCTTGTGTCCTTAGGATACCATAAACCCAAGTTAGGAGTGCCTTTCAAATATCTGAAAATCCTCTTGATAACAATCATATGTGACTCCTTTGGATTTGACTGAAACCTTGCACACAGACATGTTGCAAACATGATGTCAGGCTACTTGCAGTGAGATAGAGTAGAGAACCAACCATGCCTCTGTAAACTGAAATATCCACCTTTTTGCCTTTAGCATTTTCATCAAGTTTGGTGGTAGTGGCCACCAAACTTCTTCAATAAGTCTTTGATGTGCTTAGTTTGATTGATGAAAATACCATCCTCTCTTTGACTAACTTACATTCCAAGAAAGAGTGTCAACTCTCCCATCATGCTCATCTCATATCTGCTTTGCATGAGAGTTTTATACACATCAAGAGATGGATGCAATGGAGAATCCATCATTTACCTTCATGGCTAGAAAGTTTCCTAATATCAGATTTGAGAGGAATAACCATTCAACACAAAGCCTCAAAACAACTCTTTCAACAATGGCAAGGCTCCTGTGAAACCAAACAAAAACAAGTTCGAGTCTGGATATGCGGATAGGTAATCAATAAGATAATATCAATGTAATGACCTTGGCCACTTTGCCAATGAGTTTAAGAATCCAAAGAAGAAAGACAATGCATATCTGGAGCTGGAAGATAAGTTTGAAGCTTTGCTCAAAAAGCAATGAAGCGAAGCTTACATTGTTGAGAGTAAGTGTTTGGATGATTCTGACAGTGATGAATATAATGGAGAATTTTGTAACTATGTCTTGATGGCCAATTCCAAGGAAGAAGAATCTTCAGATAACTCTCAGGTACCATCTCTCACTACCATTGACATGTCTATATCTGAGTATAAACAAACAGTTGAAAAACTGAGTGTTGAAATTTTTAATATTCATACAAGTACGACTGATGCTAATGAAGAAATTTCTAAACTATCTACTATAAATGAATTATTAAACAAGAAAACTGAGGAACTTGAGTTAACTGCCATGCATGTAGAAAATCTTAATCAAGAAGTTGAATATCTTAAGATTAAGGTTTAATGTGCTAATCTAGAATAAACCAGGCTCTTAGAGAAGAAATGGTAGAAAATGAATATAAGATAAGAGCCTTCAAGAAGTCCTCTAGTATAATGCAAGCTTATCATGATAAACATAAAAAGAATGCTAAAGTAGCTATTGGTTTTGATTATGACACACTCAAACAGAGGAAAGTCTATGCCCCTATTGATGATAACAAGGTTGTTCACGAGAATGTGCCTCATGTGTTAAAAAATGCAAAGGCTTCAATCTTTAAAGAACCCACTTTTTACTTAGATGAAGAAGCCTTATTCATTAAACAACAATTGTGTGATGAAGATGAGGCACAAGCTAGTGAAAGCCTACACCCTAAAAGAGTGAGAGTAACAAAATTGAAACAAAGAAGCCTGCATATGCTAAACCAAAACTTGTTAAGAATGTTCCTGTAAAATTTGCAAAAACTGAATATGTCAAAACTGTGCCTAAAAAGAAACATAATAGAAATGGAACACTAGGGATAAACAAAAATAACAATTATGCTTATGTGCCTAATGCCCCTAGGAAAGTGTGTCAAAACCATTCTAGTTCTAATAATCTAACTCATGCCTATAAGAAACCTGTTGGTAGTGTGCCTAAACCTTTATATGATTTCTCTGTACCTTTAAGACATAGAGACTCACCATTTTATGATAAATTTGATTGCATGCCATGCAATATAAATGTTATGACTAGCTGCTTTAATTTGAGAATACAATTTATGGATGGTTGTATTAATCAAAATGTTCACACACTACTCAAGGCCAAAGTCTTCAAGTCCTCCTAGAGCTAGGAAGGTACCTCTGTCACCCAAGTCTGAGAAGCCAAACTCAAAGGCTTCACAATGACAAGAAGACTAGACCTCGGAAAATTCATAAGCATGTTAAATTTGGTAGAACTGTTTCTAAGCAAAATGGACCCAAATTTATTTGGGTACCAAATAAGAAATAATGCATTTATTTGGGTGTTGGACAATGGATTCTCAAACCATATGACTAGTGATATGGTCCTGTTATCACAGTATGAAGAGAAGGCTGGCCCTATGGTTAATTTTGGAGATGACAACATTGATAACACATTGGGATATGGCAAATTGGAAGTTTGTAATGTTATCATTAAGGATATAGCACTGGTTAGTGGGCTCAAGCACAATGTATTAAGTGTTGGTCAATTTACTGACAGAGGTTTCAAAGTTGATTTTGACAAGGATGAGTATTTGATCACAGACAAGAAAACTAGTGAACTTGCTCTAACTGGAGTAAGAAAAGGAAGCCTATCTGTAGCAAACTTGAATTCTACAAGCAAGGATAAAATTTGTTATTTTTATTTAAAAGTTTCAAATGAAGACTATTGGCTGTGGCATAAGAAATTGTCACATTTGAACTTCAAGGCAATTAACTCTTTCGTCAGAAGAGAGCTAGGTAGAGGCATGCCCACACTTGAATTTTCACAAGAAGGAGTGTGTGAGGCTTATCAAAAAAGGAAAGATGAAAAGATCAAACCATAAGTCAAAAACAGTGACATCAATCACCAAGCCCCTCCAATTGATTCATATGGATTTGTTTGGGCCTGTCAACATTATATCACTTTCAAGAAAGAAGTATGCCTTGGTGATGGTTGATGATTTTTGAGGTATAATTGGATTAAATTTCTGGCATTTAAGGATAAGGCTCCACAAGTAATTATTGAGCACATCAAAAGAGTTGACAAGGAAGCAAAGGCCAACAAAGTAAGTGTGATTGCACTAAGAAGTGATAGTGGAACAGAGTTCAGAAATGTCATGATTGAAGCATTTTACAAAGAGAATGGCATATCACAACAATTCTCAGCTCCAAGAACTCCACAACAAAATGGAGTTGTTAAGAGAAAGAATAGAACTCTAATTGAAGCTACAAGAACAATGTTGCTGGATGCAAAGATGCCTACATATTTTTGGGCTGAGGCTGTAAGCACTGCATGCTACATTCAAAACAGAACCCTCATCAACAAAAATACTAGCAAGACACCTTACAACTTGATGACAGGAAAGAGGCCCACACTTAAGCATGTTCATGCTTTTGGAAGTAAATGTTTTGTATTGAAAGATAATTAAGAATATGCTGGAAAGTTTAATGTAAAAGAATTTGAAGGAATTTTTCTTGGCTACTCTACGGAAAGAATTGTATACAAAGTTTATGTTATCAATCAAAAGAAAGTTATGGAAAATACTAATGTTACTTTTGATGACAATAAACTACCAGGACTTGAAGAAGCCAATGACGAAGATAGAGATCCTCTAAGGTTTGAAAACATGAGTGACTTTGATGATGATGAAGCTAAAGTTGATATAGCTGCTCAACAAACTCTAGTGAATGAGATTGCGAATGAAGAATATGTGTCAATCAACAATGAAGAACCAAACATTCAAGAAACACCTATGAATGAGAGCACTTTCACAGGGGGGCAAATCAAGATGAACATGACCTGAATAATGAAGCTACATCAACACTGAGAAATGAAACTGAGCATACAAGGAATATGATAGATCTCACACTACAAAGCAAATTATTGGAGATCCAAATGCAGGTGTAAGAACAAAAAGAGAAACTCAAAAGGAGGGTCTTTGTGGTTTCTTTCTGTCCCAAGTTGAACCAAAGAAAGTTGATGAAGCATTGTTGGATCCTTATTGGATTATTACCATGCAAGAGGAATTAAATCAGTTTGAAAGAAACAATGTTGGGAATTGGTACATGCACCTAAAAATAGAATAAAAATTGGAGTTAGATGGGTGTTCAGAAATAAAGTGGGTGAAAATGGTGTAATGACAAGAAACAAAACAAGGTTGGTTGCTAAAGGATATTCTCAAGAAGAAGTCATTGACTATGATGAGACTTTTGCACATGTTGCAAGGTTGGTGGCCATTAGATTTTTTTTAGCATTTGCTGCTCACTCAAATTTCAAAGTCTATCAAATGGATGTCAAGAGTGCATTTTTAAATGGAGTGCTAGAAGAAGAAGTATTTGTGCAACAGCTACCTGGCTTTAAAGATCCACATTTTTTAGATTTTGTTTACAGATTGCTTAAGGCACTATATGGACTTAAGCAAGTCCCAAGAGCATGGTATAACACTCTGTTACAATTTCTGATTGAGAATCAATTCACTAGAGGCACAATAGATAAAACACTGTTCTTCAAGCAACATGGCAAAGATATTATCCTAGTTCAGATTTATGTGGATGATATTATTTTTTGCTCTACAAATGAGAAACCCTGTGAAAGTTTCTCTAAGTTTATGCAAATCAGACATGAGAAGAAGACGATGGGAGAGTTTACTTTTTTTTAGGGCTGCAAGTTAGTCAAAGGAAGGATGACATCTTCATCAGTCAAACCAAGTACATCAAAGATCTATTGAAAAAGTTTGACCTCGAAGACTACTCACCTGCCAAGACACTCATGGCCACTGCCACCAAACTTGATGAAGATAAGAAAGGCACACCTAGAGTATGTGTTATGGCTTTCTAAGATTACTTTTAGAATTATCGAATATAATGGTTGACTGTTATTAAAACAGTCTGCGTGCCAGAAAGAATTGGCTTACTGATTTGCATACATAGATAAAGATGGCTTGCTGAAATGTAAATATGCAATATAGAACAGAATTATAAAACAGTAAACAATAAAGGACACAAAAGAATTTTAGCCAGGTTCGACCCCTAATCCCCTATGGTCTACGTCCTGGTCCCTTACCAACTTGGTAAGAGAATATATTATTGATCAATAAAAACCAACGATTACAAGATACAATAATATATCTCCCTGTCTCCCAGCTGCTGATAATGGCTTGCTGAATTGCTCTTCCAGGTCCCTGCTCCCTAAGAACTATACTTCCCAAGTACAATCTTCTCTAGCAATAGATCCCAGAACCCGTATTCCCTTAGCCAACTATCCAGTAACTAATACTTACAAATCGAACAATACAAATCAAGAATAAGATGTTCGAGTATTACAACTCAAGCTATAAACTCTCTTATATAATATAAGTGTATATAACAATAAAGGTCGAGAGTTTAGTGTATGTTTGAGAGAGAAAAGATGAGCTTGTATATTTGAGTCTCAATACATATGATGTGTGTTCTTCCTTGGTTACTTACAAGAAGGATTGTAAGTGAATATATATGAATGACACAAACGGCTAGTTGAAGATGTAACAAAAGGATTTGATTGCATAAAACACTCTTGATGTGGGCCAAAAATAAGCCCTAAAGACACAATTAATGTTGTATTAATTAGACCTAGCATGGTCCAAATACGAAGCCCATTAATGAGGCCAAAAACCTTAATTCAATATTAAATTCATAATTAATATTGAGGGTGATTGACAGCTTGCAAATAAGAGTCAGATAAGGATACAATATCTTCATGAGTAGCCTCCAAGGCACCTACTTCAACACGGAAATAGACTCCTATAAGGTAGGAGTCTAGAACCTTCCTCAAGGCATTGACTTGCTTACCAAGGCTCCTAACCCTACTACGATTCTTAGGCTTCTCAGCCTATATAAAGGGCTTGACCCCTCATTCTCAGAACTACGTCTTGGCTTGATTCTCAACTCTGAGATACGTAGGCACTCTGTGAGGACCGATCAGTCTCGAACATGGAAACAGCCATTAAAGCTCAAAGCTCACCAACCCTAGCATTAAATACACATTGATAACCTAGTTTTTATTCCACAACATTTGGCACCGTCTGTGGGAAGACAACATCAACCAAGGTTCAAACACGAAGAACAACACCGACCTCTACCGAGGCCATACCCCTCAGCTCTGCTCCACCCACCACTGAACAAGTGCCCCCAACAATAGGAGCGATCGCTCAACCTCAAGTTTCTCAACCTATAGGGACGATTCCCCATGTTGAGAGTATGTTACCTGTGGTCGTCCATCCAAGTCAAGAAACCAACCCTCTTTAGATAGTGGTCTCTCCTCTTACTGATCCTACTCATCCTCTACCACCGGGAGTACAGATCCACACTACGGATCTCCCCTTGAATACCAACCTGATGTATGGGTTGCATAATTTTCCCCTCGATAAAGGGAACCTGGACCAAGCGGTCATGCCTTACAGATCCGAGATCAAGAGTATGATGACTACTCTGGTCCCTATACTGATGATTTATCATCATCTGAGGATGATGATCGTGATGAAGCCCCGAGGAGGCGACATGCTAGCAGAGAACCTCTAAGGAGGACATGAAGTATCCATGATGGACCCCCCTTGACAATTTCTGAGAGGATCAAGGCTCACGAGGCAAAGATCTTAAAGTTGAAGGATGATATGGCGAGAGAACAAGCTAGATTGAGTCAAACTCAGCCTCCTCCAACCACAGGGAGGATTCCCATTATCGACTTGGAGAGGACTTCAAGGAGACAGAGAAGGGATGATGCCCCCAACGGGAAGAACAACAAGGGTGGAAACCCCCAAGGGTAACCTCAAAGATCTAATGCCACTAGGAGATCCTGATGATCCCACACCCCTGTTTACTGAGGAGGTGATGAATGCTCGTATTTCAAAGAAGTTCAAGATGCCGACAATCAAGGCTTATGATGGAACGGGAGATCCCGAAAATCACGTCAGGACGTTCTCAAATGCACTGCTGTTGCAGCCTGCAAGTGATGCTTTAAAGTGTAGGGCGTTCCCTCAAACCCCGTCAGGCATGGCTCAAAGATGGTATAGTCGCTTGCCCGCGAATTCAGTTGGCTCCTTTAAGGAATTGAGTGCTGCATTCATTAGTCAGTTCATTAGCGGAAGAGTTCACGAGAAAAGCTCTGCATCTCTCATGTATGTGGTGCAAGGAAAGAACGAAAATTTGAGGGATTACCTCAAGAGATTTACTAAGGAGACATTGAATATCACTGATTTGGAGAATAAGGGGGCCATGGTAGCCCTCGAACACGGAACCACTGATCTCTTCTTTAAAAGGTCATTGTCAAAACATCCCCATGAGAACATGGCTGAGCTCCAACGAAGGGCTGATAAGTATATTAAAGTTGAGGATAACATGAAGAAAGAGGCCACAATAGGTAATGACAATGACTCTAAGAAGCGAAAGCAAGAGCAGGACTATGATGCTAGGGACAAGTATCCCCAAACTAGCGAGGACTCCGACTCTGCCCCTAAGAAGAACCAAGGACCAAGGTTCACTGAGTATGCAAGATTGTATACTCTTAGGAGTCAAATCTTGTTGGACATTGAGAAGGATAAGGATTTCTGATGGCCGAAGCCACTCAGGGGTGATCCCGTAAGGAGAAACAAGAATCAGTATTTCAGATTCCACAGAGATGTGGGGCATGACACTGATGATTGCAAGCAACTCAAAGATGAGATCGAGTTTTTGATCCGTAGAGGGAAACTGAGCCACTTCACTAAGGGTGAAGATCGTGGTAATCAAAGAAGAGAGTATGATAGGAGCGATGATGATCGAGATCGCACCCCGCAGCCCCGAGGGCCAGTAATCAACATGATCTCAGGAGGCCCGACTGCGGCCGGCACAATAAGGAATTCTTGGAAGGCTTATGCCAGAGAAGTGATGCACATCGTGGGAGAGGCCCCGAAGCATGCAAAAACTGAAGTAATGGTTGGTTTTGATGACTCAGACTTGGAAGGGGTGAAGTTCCCCCATGACGACCTGTTGGTAATAACTTCTGTGATTGGAAACTCAGAGGTGAAGCGAGTCTTCATAGACAGTGGAGCTTCCATTGACATTCTGTTTCATGATGCATTTGTGAAGATGGGGTACAATGATTCTCAATTGATCCCCAATAACATGCCTATATATGGATTTAATGGAGTAGAATCCAAAGTTGGAGGGACTATTCAGTTGCCTGTAACTATTGGACAGGAGCCCAAGGAGGCCACTTAGATGTTGAACTTCCTGGTAATCAAGGCGGTTTCAACGTACAACGCTATCCTCGGAAGGACTGGACTTCATGCATTCAAGGCTGTTGCCTCAACTTATCATATGAAGATCAAGTTCCCAACCAAGAATGGTGTTGGAGAACATAAAGGTGATCAAAAGATGGCACGAAGCTGTTATGTAGCCTCGTTAAGGCCTGATGGAGTCGGGGGGCAGGTCCTTCCGATTGAATACATGAATGTCCGCAATGGTAAGGAACACCAAGAAAGGCCAGCAGAGGACATCACACAGAAGCCTCGGACAACCATTGAGGCTAAGGCGTTAACTGACTTTGTGGTTGAATGTACCATTGGCAACCAAGAAGTCGGGGGGCAGGAGATAGTACCCTAAACAGGAAGTGAACCTCAGAATAAGAATGACGAGACCAGAAGGAGTGGTGGGCGCTCTATTTTGATGGAGCATCAAAAACAAAATCAAGTGGTGCAGGCCTAGTCTTGCAAAGCCCTGATGGGCTCAAGTTATCCTAGTAGGACTTAGCTTCATATTATCTAGTAGAAGTAGAAATAAGGTTCATTGAAACCATTGCAGAGCATGTTGCTCCGAGTAGGATAGTAGTACTCTATGTAAGGGTTGAACCCATTTCAAGTTATTAATGCAAGTTTGTTTTCCATTCATTGATTGTGTGATTTTATTTACGTACCAAGCACCTGATGTGTGTAAGTCAAAGACGACCAAGTACCGAAAATAAAAGAATACACGAATGGAAATAAACAAATGCATAAATAAAAACCCCGAAGGGTCAAGAGCTAGGTTACAGCACAACCAAATAAGTGTTTAAAGTCCTTGAAGGACCCGGGATAAAAGACAACATTTGGTGTTTTCTGTTATCTTGGAATAGAATCCAACCCCGATAAGAGTCTGGAGAATATATTCCAAGACTAAGGATTGAAGCCTGGATAGCCGGTTTAGGATTGGTCAGCCTTGAGGGTCAAGAACCTCAAAGTCTATAGATATTGGTAGTCTCCCAAAGTGAATGGGAAATTTGGATCTAAGGAGGAAGCTATGGAAAAGTACTTGAGATTATAAAGGCTGTGGTGGCTCAATTTGATGAGTGCTATGAGGAGCACATTCCAAGAAATGAGAACATTAAGGCCGATGCCCTATCTAAGTTCGCCTCTTCTGAGATAGAGAATTATGCGGAGAGTTTTTACTTCCAGGTCCTGAAGACCCCACCATCGATTCGAAATTGGTAGCACCGGTTGATGTAAGCTGAAGGATAGACCCTATCAAAGCTCATCTTGAGACTGGTTGGCTCCTTGATAATGCCTTGAAGGCACATAAACTGTTAGTGAGAGTGTTGAGATAAGAGGTCCTTTGTCATTCCATTCTTAAAATCTTGAATCTCAAAACCCGACACAAAATTTAAGCCTTGATGGCCAACAAGGCTGTCTGCCTCCAATCGAGCTTGTCGTTTGAGTTTCAGGGCTCGAATCAAGAGTTGTTAGTCAAGTTGAAACCTAAGCAAGGTTATATGAGCATAAGAAGAGGGTTAAAAACCAACAAAGACACACCAGGCCTGAGGTCAAGCGCTAAAGAGTAAGTGAACTACCTGAACGATAAACCGAGAAGGAAGACCTCCTCCATGAGAAATAAGGAGGAGGCAAGAACTAAAGAACTTCATCACAAGGATGAGAGTCAAGGGTTGATGATAACCTTAAGATCAAGGATTCAGCAAAAAGTTAATGCACGGAAGGTCACAAGGACTAAGAAACAAGTCGTTCGAATTCAAGGTTCATGAAACCATTCAATGCATAGCAAACACCTCCTATTGACCTAAAACCTCGTGTTGGTGGTCCAGAACACCCCCAACCTTATAGATGTTTTGGTAGATCCAGAACACCAACATTGAACATGTGAACATCAACCTCGAATCCTAGGATGAGAAACACGAGATATTAGCCATGAAGGCCAAGATTAGCCATGAAGACCAATATGAAGGCCAAACTTGAGGGCGTCATGAACCTCCAATCAAGATCCAAAGGTTGAAGTGATGTTCAAGTGTGGACATTGATGTTCTATTACCAATACGAAAGGTTGGTATTCAAGATGGAAGCCAAGGTCGTCACGAGGGTAATCCCGAGGCTCAATCGACCGGTGGCCAACCGACCGGGGCACCCGGAAGGCTTCAGCCGACTGGGGCTAAGCCGACCGATGGCCAGCCGACTGGGGCACCCGGGAAGCTTCAGCCAACCGGTCTTTGTTTCGATGCCGAGGGTCCCGACATCGTTTCAATGTCGAAAATCAGTCCCAACGCCGTTTCGAATATGAAAACTAGGCTGGACCAGAAATTGAGCCTTAAACAAAAGTCATGAATGACTTGGTTATTGGCTCTTAAGAAATGAAATTCGACATTCGAGTATTGACGTCGAGTTTCAAGTATCGACATTTCAAGGCTAATAGTCAAGGTAAAGGCTCCAGCCGACCGAGAGCCGGCCGATCGAGCTCCAACGGAAGGCTCCAGCCGATCGAGAGCCGGTCGACTGAGGCACCCGGAGAAGCCCTAGCCGACCGACCCCCATCCGACCGAGCACCGAAGCCGCAGCTAACCGAGAGCCGGTCGACTGAGGCACTCGGGGAGGCCCTAGCGGACCGACCTTCGGCCGATCGAGCTCCCGAGGATGGCTCCGGCCGATCGAGAGCTGGCCGACCGAGGGTGATGCTCAAGGTCAGTCCTGACATTTTAAACGTAAGAACGAAGCTGAAGCTGAAACCGAAGCCGTTTAGCGCCGTCTAAGTGCCGTTTAGTGCCGTTTATCGTCGATTATTACCATTTTAGCGTCGTTAAGCTCCGTTTAGTGCCGTTTGATGCCACTGAGGTCATGTTTGAAGATTGAAATTCATGTTCGAATACTAAAATCCGTGTTAGAATACTGAAATTGATGCTTGAAACCTGAAGTTGATGTTCGAAACGTGATGTTCAATATGATAAACCGAGAGCCGGCCGACCAAGTTCCCAAGGAAGGCTCCGGTCGACCGAGCTTTCGCTCCAGCCAACTGAGGTTGATGATCGAGTCTTGAGATTGATGATTGACCTTCAGCCAACCGAGAGTTGGCCGACCGAGCTCCAGAGGAGGGCTTTGGCCGACCGACCTCCGGCCAACCGACCACCGACCGACTGACCTCCCGAGAATGCCATCAACCAACTAAGGTTGATGATCGAGTCCTGAGGTTGATGATCAAGTCTTGAGGTTGATGTTCGTAGCCTCACCTTGATGTTTGAAATGTGAAAACAAAGTCGGAGCCGAGCCGAGGCCGGAGCCAAAGCCGAAATCGGACCCTTCAACGCTGTTTGGACCATATCTTGAGCTCCGGATGCCAGATTTTGACGATCTTACAGTCCACGTGAAGCTCTCTGAATTTTCTACAGTCTTGAAGACCCTTGGCCGACTGGTTACTGGCCGATCGAGGCGTTTTAAAGCCCTTAGGCCGATTGGGAACTCAATCCTACCCTTCAACGCTGTTTGGGCCATATCTTGAGCTCCGGATGTCAGATTTGGATGATCTTACAGTCCACGCGAAGCTCTATGAATTTTCTACAGTCTTGGGGACCCTTGGTCGACTGGGTACTGGCCGACAGAGGCATTTTGAAGCCCTTAGGCCGATCGGGAACTCAATGCGAACCTTCAACGCTGTTTGGGTCATATCTTGAGTTCCAGATATCAGATTTGGACGATCTTACAGTCCACGTGAAGCTAATTGAATTTTCTATAGTTTTGGACCATCCTTGGCCGACCAACTCATTTTTTGAGGGCCTCAGCCGACTGGAAGTGGATGTTGATGGTCCGTCAACCTTGAAAAATCACTTTGATGTTCTGAACACCCCTGACTGGCTTCAAACCTCACTAAAGTGGTTCAGAACATTGAAACACGTTAGTGATAATTCAAACATGACAATGATGATTCAACATTTTCAGAAAACATCAGCCGATCGTCATTTAGCACCATAAGCACCATTTAGTGTTGTTAGTGCCGATAACATTGTTAGTGCTGTAAGCACCGTTAGTGCCGTTAGTGCCGTTAGCGCCGTTTAACACGGTTTAGCATCGTTTAGTGTCACTTAACATTTTTTAAGCATCGTTGAAGGCTGATTAATGTCGATTAGCATTCTTTAAGCATCGTCGTAAATGTGTCGGTCGCTCCACGCTTTACATCAAGACGATACCCACGAAACACTAGTACAAACTAAAATCCCCATATCTTGTAGGAAAATTAAATAGTCCTAGGTAAGGGATAAAAAGGACCCTGAGTCTCGAAAAAACAACTATAACTTCTACGAAAACCTAATAAGTTTTCCTAGAAGTTGGGGAGCAAATGATGTGGGCCAAAAATAATCCCTAAAGACACAATTAATGTTGCATTAATTAGACCTAGCATGGTCCAAATACGAAGCCCATTAATGAGGCCCAAAACCATAATTCAATATTAAATTCGTAATTAATATTGAGGGTGATTGACAGCTTGCAAATAAGAGTCAGATAAGGATACAATATCTTCATGAGTAGCCTCCAAGGCACCTACTTCAACATGGAAGCAAACTCCTATAAGGTAGGAGTCTAGAACCTTCCTCAAGGCGGTGACTTGCTCACAAAGCCTCTTAACTCTACTACGATTCTTAGGCTTCTCAACCTATATAAAGGGTCTGACCCCTCATTCTCAGAACTACGTCTTGGCTTGATTCTCAACTCTAAGATACGTAGGCACTCTGTGAGGACCGATCAGTCTCGAACATGAAAACAACCATTAAAGCTCAAAGCTCACCAACCCTATCATTAAATACACATTGATAACCTAGTTTTTATTCCACAACAACTCTCCAACAACTATATTAGTTAGAGGTTTTGAAATTAAAATGTTTGAAAAATCAAATCTCTAACAAACACGATTGGATATATATGCAATGGTATATTTATGATAAAATC
The DNA here is from genome assembly GCA_036435485.1 of Saposhnikovia divaricata. Lineage (NCBI taxonomy): Eukaryota > Viridiplantae > Streptophyta > Magnoliopsida > Apiales > Apiaceae > Saposhnikovia > Saposhnikovia divaricata. Next base: position 1,470,895 of record JAZHRN010000132.1, read on the forward strand.
AATGATATAATGGTAAGCTGGATATAGTAAAACTAGTACAAAGATATAATGGTATATCAAGTGATTCAATCATATAATGGTAAGCTGGATATAGTAAAACTAGTACAAAGATAAGCTATTAGCTTGCTGTATATAACATCAAAACACACTAGGGTAACAATCTCCCCTTTTTTATGATTATATATACCAATATGTGATTGAGTTAAAAGCTCCCCCTTAATCAATGATCAATACTTCTTGCAAAACAATATTTGATAAATATACATAAAGTATTACGATGCAACATTTATATTCATCATCAAAACATCACGATAACAATATTGTTACCCTAGTGTGTTTTGATGTTATATACAGTAAGCTGATAGCTTATCTTTGTACTAGTTTTACGATATCAAGCATACCATTATTGACTGAATCATTTGATATATCATATGCATATATATGTTGAAAGTCATATGTTAACCCTATTTGTAAACATCGAGGATTCAACTCAACTTAAACAAGAATGTAATAGTAAATAGTATATATACTGTCACAGGGATCTCAAATGCATAACTGTCAAGAGAAAGAAGACAAAGACAATCTACCGTTTTGAGATATACTACAATTGAAGAAGTTTATTCAGTTGATCAAGCGTCAGTGGAGTAATCAAGACAGTGGGTTCTATTTATAGTGACAAGAGGTTCCTACAGTGGTAGAATACAGATGAAAAGGTTTGAAAAAGAGTGAAGAAAAGGATGACAGGAACCACATTTTTAAAGTCAGAAATGAAGAATTATCATTAAAGTTAGTTATTCATGAACCAAACAGTACATCGAACGTCCACAGAAAATTCAGTGGTATTTCCTTGTTAATTTCAGTGGTTCAAGAATACATTAAGGCAGTTTAAGGATTTATGATTATTCTCCTTTAATTTATTAAATCAACTAGTTGTTTTAATTAATAAATTAATTCATCAAGAATTAATTTATTTTTTAAATTAATTAATAGATTAATTAAAAAAGAATAATTATGTAAGTTTAAATAATTCAATTAAGTTAAATGATTTTACTTAAATCATTTATCCTGAAAATTGAACTATTAAGACAATCTGGAAAGGTCTTAACGACAGTCTTAATATTATTAATCTGTTGGGCTTATTGAAAAACAAGAACTATTAGACAATCTGCTGTGGTCTTAAAGACAGTATTAATAGATCAGAGAAGGTCTTAACTACTGTCTTAACAACTCAAGATTGGTCTTAACGACAGTCTTAATGGAGAGCTGTTGGTCATAATGGAACAAAAGTGGTCTTAACGATTTTTTTAAGTAAGGATATTTCAACTAAAAAACAGACAGAATACTATAAAGATCAACACTAGCGGCCAGATACTTTACTTCACACATCTTCTTCTCCAACAGACAGACAGAACATAATATCTTCTCGACTTCTCTCAAACACAGACAGAGCCAGAGAGAAAAGAAAGAGATCAAGAGAAAGAGTTCCGTGCTCAAATAAATTCTTGTAAATTATTTCTAGCCCGTATTGTTAAATCTAAACCGATAGAAATAGTTTACTTTTATTGTTGGAACTATCTAGCGAGTTTTTACTCCTAGAGCTTATCTCTCGAATTGCTTTTAACATTCGATCTTTTTATTACAAATATAGAAAAGTTCATGTTGAATTTTTTTATAGATTTGTAAAAATTAGTTTGATCTTCAAACCTTGTAATCTGTATCCGTGTATTTAAACACACCCTATAACGACCTAGAATTTGTTTCGCGATTTATAAATGCTTATTTAATTGTTAAATGTGTTATGTGAATTATGTGATAGATAAATTTTGTAAAGTCAAGGTTTATATGAAATCATGTTTATATGATTATGTGATGATTGGTATGTGTTGTATATGCTCGTAGAATTTTATTTATATTTTTGGAGCATTAAAAGTATTTTTAAAGTGCATTTTTAATCTTTCAAAAATCATATAAATCATTGGAGTTGATTTAAATCATGAAATATTTTGCATTATCACCTTTATGATATTATAGAGTTATGAAAATTAGTGTGAATATTTAATTGTGAGTTTTGATATTTTAAAATGATTTAAAAAGGATTATTTCTTTTAAAGAGCCTTTATTTCGAAAATTCATATAAAATTCATTTTCGAGCCAAATATTATTTTAAAAATATGGGGATGCTCCTAATTTCATGATATTTATTTTAAAAAATTTTATAAAATATTTCTCCCCATTTCATTATTTTATTTCGATTTAAAAGTGATTAAAAGAGAAGATTTTTCAGAAAGTAAATAGCAACTGTGAAATGGCATTTTTGCCCCTGTTTTAACAACAAGAGGCGATAGCCTCTTCTCCCTTCATTCTTCATCTCTCGCCTGTTCATTCTCTCTTTTCTCTCTCTCCGTGAGCTTCTTGCCTCGGTTCTTGTGTTCCTTCGCATGCAAACCCTTTTTCCCGTTTATTTACTTCGATTCTTGCATATTATTGGTGCTTATGATCTCTAGTTTCCATCCATATAACTTTTATATGTGTTGGTGATGTGCGAGTTGTATATATATGTGTACGTATGCGAGTATTGTTGTGGTTTGACTTTGATATTGAACTGATTACTCTTGTTCTTGCTATACGGTCGATGTTAGTATTGATTTGGTGGAGTTTGGGAAGGAAACTCGACTGTTGGGCACCCCCGAACGCCGCCACCGCCGGCGGTGAACTCCGGTGAGCCGGCGGGAGAGGCGGTGATGAATTTTCTGAGCCTAATTAATATTTTTAACCATGTTTTAATTGATGCATGTTGATTGTAGGTTGATGTTGTGAATTTTCAAATTTTTGCAAATTAAATTCGATATATATATATGTTTCGTTAAATTCGTGTTATTTCGATATGATGAATTAATTGTTTTCGAGATAAATTCCTTGTGATTATATTCTGAAAATTCGAAATTATTATATATATGCATGCATGAGAAATTCGAAAGTTCTAATATAAATCTTATTCGATTGTGCCTGAATTATGTGATAAATATGAATGATTTGGTTCGTTGAATTACTTGTATAAGTTTCTTTAATTTTTATGTAAATATTTGAGTATTTCGAATATTCAGATTTATATAGATATTTGTGAATTATTCGGTTAAGATGAATATTGATGATGCCTTCGAATTAAGTAGTAAGTGGTATGATTATATATAGATTCTATTGGAAGTGTAGGTGGATTTTAAATCCATCGTAGGTATTTGGTTGTGATTTAGGTCGGTTGATATCCGACGGGATAGTCCATTTTACAAAGGGAACTCTACCCGATTTTCGTCAGAAATATAAGTTGTAAAACCTATAGTATATTCTTATAAGCTGATTACAAGTCAAGATGACACTACGTGTTAAATGCTTAAGTGACTTATGTGCTTTCATGCTATAAATGCTATTTGATTTTGTGATTACATGATATTAGTAAGGTACGTAATCAGAATGCGATATATATGTTAAATGGTAATGCGATATAGGAATCGATTGGGTAGATTAGGATAAGTCGTATTAGAAGTATAGTATTCTAAAATAGTGATATGGTTTATGTAGATAAGAAGGACGTAGGACCTAGCGATAAAGGAAAGGCTAAGGTCGAGTTTCAGTAAGCTGAGCTGTTGCATTCTACCGGAGGCAAGTAACTCTGTCTTTTTTCTGAAAGTTATATTATTGAAACTGTTGTATCTTGTTGATTCAAGCATGCCTGTTTTATACAATGTTGATCATACTTCTGTTATAAACTTACCTTTGCATGTACCCAAAATCTTTATTGATAAACCCTGGTTCAACACATGTAAACCCTAGACTAGAATAATTCTTTTTAATTGCTTCTTGACCATACTATCACCCAGAGATAAACAATACTAATTCTTTTTAAATGCTTCTTGACCATATATGTCTTACGATTTACTATGATCCATTCATATTGACTGACTGATAAGCCAGTGTTCCACTTAACTTATGTCCGTAACCCGGATACCCTGTATTGATTTTTAAATACTTATCAAATATCATATTGCCCTAAACACTATTTTACAAACTTGTTATTCCTTTTTCAATGGTTTTTAAACTTTACAACTTGATCAAATGATTTCAAAACTAAACCTAATTGATATCTTTGACCTTTGACTTGGACTGTTCCCTTATACTCTGATTGAAGTCCAGATTTTTACTTGAGTCTATATCTTCTTGATTCAGACTTGTATCCTTTTTCGTTGATGTCAGAACACTTAGTCAAACCCTTTGACTTTTATCATTACGAATCAAAATGAGTTATTTTCTTAAAATACTTTGAAGTTACTTAGATTGGACTGATCTGTTATCAGAGAGTCGAAGGTACTTCGAAGTAAAGGTTTTCGAAAAGATTAAGTATTATTGAACCAGGGTTTATCAGAGCTGTTGCATTCTACCGGAGGCAAGTAACTCTGTCTTTTTTCTGAAAGTTATATTATTGAAACTGTTGTATCTTGTTGATTCAAGCATGCCTGTTTTATACCATGTTGATCATACTTCTGTTATAAACTTACCTTTGCATGTACCCAAAATCTTTATTGATAAACCCTGGTTCAACACATGTAAACCCTAGACCAGCATAATTCTTTTTAATTGCTTCTTGACCATACTGTCACCCAGAGATAAACAATACTAATTCTTTTTAAATGCTTCTTGACCATATATGTCTTACGATTTACTATGATCCAGTCATATTGACTGACTGATAAGCCAGTGTTCCACTTAACTTATGTCCGTAACCCGGATACCCTGTATTGATTTTTAAATACTTATCAAATATCATATTACCCTAAACACTATTTTACAAACTTGTTATTCCTTTTTCAATGGTTTTTAAACTTTACAACTTGATCAAATGATTTCAAAACTAAACCTAATTGATATCTTTGACCTTTGACTTGGACTGTTCCCTTATACTCTGATTGAAGTCCAGATTTTTACTTGAGTCTATATCTTCTTGATTCAGACTTGTATCATTTTTCGTTGATGTCAGAACACTTAGTCAAACCCTTTGACTTTTATCATTACGAATCAAAATGAGTTATTTTCTTAAAATACTTTGAAGTTACTTAGATTGGGCTGATCTGTTATCAGAGAGTCGAAGGTACTTCGAAGTAAAGGTTTTCGAAAAGATTAAGTATTAAAATGTTTTATAAAGTTAAAAAAAGTTTTGTAAAGCCTAATGTTTTAAAATAAGATTTTTAATAAAAATGTTAGGAACTCCGTCTAAATGGTTTCCACGGATTCCTGACGATTGGAGAGACGGGGCGAACGTGTAATGCTGGTTTCGTCAGTTTTTAAGATGTAGTATTGTGTAGTTCTGGTCTGTCCAGTTCGACACCTTTTTAGGCCAATGTGTTGCCTCTTGGGAACCCAAGCTATCCTAATGAAAGGAAATGATGGCCAGAGGGACTTTGTGTCCGGTATGGGGATTTTATGGGCTGATCACCCGTATTGTCTGTTATTAAAATAAAAATCTCTAATCAGTTTTCTTAAAGTGATGGCTACGTTTTATTTACTATGAAATGAAATTGGTTTACCGATTGAAATGTCAATTACTTTACACAGTTTTGAAATATCAGATGATATCCTGTTTTTGCTAAATACCAGTATTGTTTTTATCGCTTCCAGCATATTTATGTCATATCTTGAATTACTGTCATCTTCTGCTATACCCTGTTGTGTTATATTCAGTTGAGATCTTTAGTTACTTGCTGAGCGTTGGCTCATTATTATTTTGTCTAACCCTTTTGACAGTAATCTAAGAATCATGGTTCGTACAATCCAAACCGCAAGGAAGCGCACCTACCGTGGCCCTGGGTTGGTCCGTTTTGAGATAACTCCCGAGGTTGATGCAATAACAGCTCAGTGAGGAAATCTTTAGTTAGTTGTGAGAATTGGCAGTTGAACTTTTGAGAACTTTGGTTTGTAATAATAATATATTTTGAATTCAGGTTTGTAATAATAATTAGTTAGACGATGGCTTGCTTGTTTCATACCATTACCTGTGAAAGATCTTGGATAGTAGTGTTGGGGCTAGTCAGCATGTTATATTTATATTATATTTTAGGTTGTTTGCATCTAGATGTGTGTCGGTGACTCTCCGATCTAGGCCCCTGTCGGGAGGGCGTCACAGTTTGGTATCAGAGCTATGGGTTTTGGTCACTGAAACAAGCCAGGAATTTAGGATCATTAATAAAAGAAGTAGATAAAATTAGGACTTGAGAGTCATAGATATAGGGAGTGATTATAGGTTTAGGTTTTCCCTTCGCGATAGATCATTAGGACTAACATAATTTAATTTGTTTATATTCTGCGTGTATATATATATTATTACTACAGGAGATGGAGTTGGACGATGATGCCCCGTTACATCCCGATCCTGATAATTCATCTGAGGAGTCCGACCCTTCGGAGGCGATGTCAGATGCTAATGCAGAGGTCGAGTCTGATACTGAGGTCATATCCGATTCTGAGGTTGAGAGTCCTACGGCCCGTGCCGACATTCCTGTTCCTATTACTGAGTCTGCCCCTGTGTATGAGCCTGTTACCGATACCGTGCCTGTTCCAGTCCCAGTACCAGTTGTGACCCCATCTGTCACCGAGCACGGCGAGTCCTCTATCGGATCTTTTTCAGTTCCCGAGCCAGTACCTGAGCCTACCTTTGAGGATATGGTTAGTAGGTGTGAGAGTTTAGCAGGTCAGAATGCCGAGTTGAAGGAACTTATCGAGAAAATGAAAGTGGAGGCGTAGCTTTGAGTAGATCTGACCGCTATTGATTGGAGGGGACGTATCAGGATGTTGGAGGATGCTATTAGGCACCGTTTACACTGGAACCCTATTACACATGATGTACTAGCCGAGGCCCGTAGACTTTCGAGTGTGATTTGCTGGACGTTGTGTGAGCTTCGCGAGACCCGAGGTTCCCGTGACTAGACGACTGTTGTGGAAATGGTTTTGAGTGGGACATTTGGTAGAGCCCACTAGTGTTAGTTATGTGTACTACTAGTTTAGGATGTTTTCCAGTTTTCCTAGTGCTAGTAGACGGATTGTTGTTGTTTTAGTTTGTTTATTTCAGTTCAGATGTAGAAGGGCTGAATGCCCTTAACTTTTATGATCTTTTGTGATATTGGATCGTTTTCATCTTGGTGACGTATGCATATTTCGTATATCCCTGTGTTCATTGCTTTACTTATCGCTTTTTACATACTGTATTTTCATAACTTAGTAACCTGTTCATATAAACCCTGTTGCATGATTTACAACTGTACCCATATCATATTGTCTTATCGGAACCGATCGTCTATTGGTACCAGACGGAGGAACCCAATTTCTTTTGAATATAGACCTACTTGTTATTTACCAACTATTTACCTTCTTATAAAAAAGATACCTCCCAGAAGAACCCGACAAGCTACCAATAATGGTAATCAAGATCAGCAAAATCAAGATAACCCAGATGTTCCAATTACTTCAACAACAAACTACTGCTTTTGTTCAACACCAACAACACCAAGCTGCCCAACCTACTACAACTTTTAAATCTTTCCAAGCTGTTCACCCACCTGAGTTTAAAGGTACCTTGAACCCTATTGAAGCTAAATCTTGGTTGATGGATATCGAGAAGTCTTTCACGTTAGTTAGAGTTGATGAAATTCAGAAGGTGGAGTTTGCCAGTTTTTATTTGAGGGCGGAAGTGAATTTTTGGTGGGAGTCTGTTAAGGCCGCAGAAGGAAATGCGATTACATGGCCAAGATTTGTAGAATTGTTTAATGAAAAATATCTGCCAGGTTATTTACAAGACTAGTTGGAGATTCAGTTTATGGAATTGAAACAAGAAGGGATGACTGTTGCGGAGTATGAGGCCAAGTTTACTGAGTTATCTTGGTTCGCACCCTAGTATGTAGGAAATGAAGCTAATAAGGCTAAGAAGTTTCAGCATGGATTAAAGCCTTGGTTAAGGAGTAGAGTTGCTGCATTCGAGTTGAGAACCTATTTTGCTGTTGTGTAGAAGGCAATGATTATAGAAGGAGAAAGTGAGTTGAATCAGAAGGAGAAAGCTGGTAAAAAGAGAAAGTTGGATAAAATGGAAAAGAGTCAAGAGACAGAAGGTCAAAGGAGTTTTCAGAACAGAGGAAGGTTTGGAAATCGACTAGGAGGATAGAGAAATTTTCAGAAATTTGGAGGTGGTAACGGAGGACAAAACCGTAGACCCCAAGGAGTAAACCCTCAGACTATAACAAGACCCATACTACCAGATTGCAAAATTTGTGGAAGAAAGCACCCGGGTATTTGTAATAAGCCTAATATAGTTTGCTACAAGTGTCGGAAGAAAGGACACTATGCTCAAGAATGTCCGGAAGTGAAGTCAGTAGGATTGACTTGTTATAAGTGTGGCAAGATTGGCCATATTGCTAAGAACTGCAAGGAGCCTGTCCAGACTGCTAATGTTTTGAGAATAACCGCACCACCAGCACCGCGACAAGTGCCGTATCAAGCACCCCAGCCTAGAGCCCGTACTTTCAACATGTCTGTCAAAGAAGCTGTTAATGATGCCGATGTGGTTGCAGGTACGCTTCCTGTCAACTCTTTTGAAGCTAAAATTTTAATTGATTCTGGAGCAACTAGATCCTTTATATCTGAAAGATTTCTTGATAAATTGCACTGTGAGATTCGTCCATTAGAAAAGGCATTAGTAGTAGAAGTTACTAATCAGGATAAGATTTCCATAGACCGGGAGTGTCCTAACTGTAATATTGAGATTGGAGGATTTCTTTTCTATGTGAATTTATTACCATTTAAGTTGGGGGAGTTTCATGTTATTTTAGGAATGGATTGGTTGTCTGCAAGTGATGCGCAGATTGAGTGTAAGAAGAAGCAAGTTAAGTTACATACTGAAGATGGTAGTGAGGTAGTATTTCAAGGATAGAAGCAAAAGAGATTGTTAAATCAAGGATGTGAAGCTTATTTAGCACATGTAGTTGATACAGAGAAACAAGTCCCTAAGATGGAAGACATTCCAGTTGTAAATGAGTTTCCTGATGTATTTCCCGATGAGTTGCCCGGATTACCTCCAGATAGAGAGATTGAATTCCCGATTGAATTGGCACCAGGAACTGAACCTGTGTCTAAGGCACCGTATCGAATGGCACCTGCTGAGATGAAGGAGTTAGCTACTGAATTACAAGATTTATTAGATAAAGGCGTTATATGGCCGAGTGTGTCCCCGTGGGGAGCGCCAGTGTTATTTGTTAAGAAGAAGGATGGAAGCATGAGGTTATGTATTGATTATAGAGAACTCAATAAATTGAATATCAAGAATAAGTATCCATTGCCAAGGATTGATGATTTGTTTGACCAACTGAAGGATGCTGCCTACTTTTCTAAGATTGATTTGAGATCAGGTTATCATCAATTAAAGATCAAACCAGAAGATATTCCGAAGACTACATTTCGCACGAGATATGTACATTATGAGTTTTTAGTGATGGCTTTCGGATTGACGAATGCACCTGTTGTGTTTATGGATTTAATGAATAGAGTGTTCAAGAGATATTTAGATAAATTCGTAATTGTATTTATTGATGACATCCTTATATACTCGAGAAACCCTGAAGAGCATGCCAAGCATTTGAGGATAGCATTGGAAACCTTGAGAAACGAAAGAGTATATGTGTAAGAACCCTAATTTTTGCAATATTTTCTTTTATATAATATCATGTGGCATTGTCAATTTGGAACCTTTCTAGTCATCCCTGTTGTTTAATGGAATTGATTGTCTGAGAAACTATGCTGTTGCATTCACTATATGAGATAAAGGGAAGGTTGTTGAAAGCAAGAGTCTTATTGTTAGTAAGATTTATATAACTTGGGATTTGAGAATGACTAGAATATTAAAAGATTTATTAAGGATTATGACGAGGAATTATGGATATTCGAGGAATTTACACAATTAAGTACTTAAGGAATTACTAGGGAAATCTCTACGCGACAAATATTATTACGAGAGATTAATTAAGATACGATACAAATTAAAGATTAAATGACAAGCATTGGTGGAAGAATAATGATACAAGGAGTAGTATTGCATGCAAGTCCCATGCGACTAAGTAGCTAGGAAAGCAAACTAGAAAATGCAAAAGCAACCAATGAATAGTAATTAGTTGGTGCATTATTCTAGGAGACAAAGGAGTATGGGCATGCCTAGTCTACTACCTAGGGTGTCAACATGTGATGCAATAATACACATGACCAATACATATCACAAGTACATACCACTTTATTCAAACCAACACAAAAACAAAAAAAAACTCTCCCCCCCCCCAAGCTCTTGTCGCTCTCGGCCCAAGCTCTAAAAAGGGGAAGGAGAATTCTTTTCTTCCACTTTTCATCACTCTTAATTCAAGGAAAAATTCCTAGGCCCAAGGCTCCTAGGTACTCAAGAAGGTATAAAAATCATAACCCCTCTTGGCCATGCAGTGTTTATGATGTTCAATGATAGATTCATGTATATAATGTGTTAATCTTGGATGTTCAAGTGATGGATGATATGGATCTAGAGTTTTAGTGTTGTGATTGTGATTTTGATGCTTGTGGTTAGTTTATGTATCTCCATGAATGTTATAAAGCATGAACTAAGTGAATTAGATGTTGGTTGTGTTGTGGAAGTAAGAACATTGGTTGATTTAAGTGAAACATGCATGCTGAATTTTTCCAGAAACTTGACCTGTCTTGTAACATGGTTTTGAGCCCCCAAATATTGTCCCCTGAGGTCCTACCTTATAATTTTGGAAAGGTATTTGAATGTAGTTTCTGGAAATGTAAGCCTCATGACTAGGTGATGTATAGAATTTAAGTTATGGCCGGAGAAGTAAATTGTGTTTCTGGATTCCGTACTGCACTTAGTGACCCCCTTGTGAACCTTGTTTAAACCCCTAAAAATATATGTGGGATCATGGAAAAATTTGAGAAGTTGGAGAATGCAGTGGTGAAGGCTACCCAAAAAGAATTGGATTAAAATATGAATTTTTGAATTTTATAAAAAATGATAGAGTAAATTTCGCGTCAGGGAAAAAGTCGTTAGTGGAGCATAATTCTAGGGGTAATGATTATGATTCGAATGTGGTAACTAAAAGTGGTGATGGCTACCCAAAAAGAATTGGATTAAAATATGAATTTTTGAATTTTATAAAAAATGATAGAGTAAATTTCGCGTCAGGGAAAAAGTCGTTAGTGGAGCATAATTCTAGGGGTAATGATTATGATTCGAATGTGGTAACTAAATTAAGTCGAATAAGTGACGAGCGTAATTGAGTGATGACATGAACCTATAGTGGGGCTAGAGTGTCATAAGGCAAAGTCGTTAAGTTAATTTCGTACCCCCTAAAACCCTGTAATTAAAGAGATATTGTTAAGGTACTAACGAGCGGTTATTGCTTATGTATAGATCGTTCCACTCCGCACGCTCGACCACCCCAACCAAACCAAGGCAAGTTTACTTTTCAAAACTTACGTATACAAGGACTTTCACTATTGTGTTTCTAGTTTTCAATCATATCAAATGTTTATGTTTATCGAAGTATCGATGAAATTGAGATGTATAAGTACATATATGTTTGCACCCCTTGAACTTAGAACGAAATGTTTTCTTCGGACAGCGACTCTAGCAATAGAGGTCGTAGCGGTCCGTATATGCTATTATCCGGGGAGCGGTATATTATTATATCGTAACTAGTTTGCGAAAACCCGAAGGGTCATTCGGGGAGTATCGTATACTCAAGTAATTATTGTTATATCTTCGTAAATACTCGAAACCCTATCTTGGATTAAATGTTTATTTTATCGAATAATTATTTTATTAATTATTAATATTAAATCTTAAAATATTACTTATTAATTATTGTTCATTGTTTTAAAGATGAAGTCAATCCAAGATACATTTAATACTTTCAAACTCGAACTCTTTCGAACTCAAAACATTTTCGAAAACCCCCGGTCAGGTTCTGCTTCTTGTATGATTTCATGAATCATCGGTCGACTGATGTCGGGCCTCGATTACTCTGTTTTCAATCAAAATCAAGTTTTCAAAAGAAAAAGGAAAAGTTACTCTGGCAGGTGTGGGAACCGTTGACGAACGATTCCCGGGATGTGTAAGCGGCCGTGAGCCAGTCGGTCCATCAATTATTATTCCGGACCAGGTGTTGCCAAAGGATGATTACGGATGTAGTTTTCATCGAGGGTGATTACGGATGTAGTTTTCACCCGGGGATAGTTACGGATGTAGTTTCTATCCTTCTACCGGTAGAGAAGACCCGCGGATTATTGGACTTGGATGTGGCGACTGATCATCGTCAATCCCTGTTAGGTTTTTATGTTTTCTTCCAGTCCCATCCTCCACTTTGGAAAAATACTCAAACACTGCTTCTTGGGCCTAAGTGCAAAGTTGCCGATAGTGTGGTTTTTGATGAGAAAATATTGACATCGTGCAGTATCTAGAACTGCAAGATTTTCTATAAAGATTGGCACGTGTTAGTGCACTCTTGCAATTGTTTTAAAGAATGAAATGTTTTTATATGAGAAACCTTCTAGGTTAATGGAAGGAAAGAGGTTTGCAATGATGTATTCCCTGTACAGTATGTTAATAGTAGAGTGTTTTGCCGAAAATAATATACTCATATGTATATATATTTTCAAACTTGAGATGTATTGAAATGGGAACCTTATAAAGGGTTCATATGTTATTCTAAAGCTCCTTAGTGAGTATATATGTTTTATTCAAACTCGGGCATATACATTGTCCAATTATGTTTTGAAATCTGAGATATATACCCGTATAGTTGGGAATGTTTTCGAAATAAACCACATTATTATTTTATAAAATGGTGAACTTGCTGAGCATTATGTAGCTCATTCTTGCTTTATAAAAACTTTTCAGAAAGGGAAGAATTTGGCCGATTAACTCCGCACCAGCAGAAGAGGAGTAGAAGATTTACCCCGGAGATGATTTAGTTCCTGGTAAATACTACAGAGTAGTCTGATAGGTTTTCAACTGTAATAGTAAGACTTGTCTTCAAATGTAGTTGCATAAGTGGAATTGCGTAAGACTCTGATTTGTACAAATGAATTGTAATATTTAGTGGCACTTTTGATTATCGTTTCTGAGGCTCTAACTTGTTTGTGCTTAAGATTGAGGTCTGGATGGATGTATTGTGGAGTTGTACAGTTAATACAGGTATGATATGGTTGGATGGTGACGTGATGACCTGAATCTTTGACCTCAGATTTGGGGGTGTCACAGAAATGGTATCAGAGCGATAAGTTACAGTACTCAGAAATGAGAGTGTTGAGAGTTAAGTCTAAGTAGGAGAATGACATAAGAGATCGTAGTAAACTTATGATTGGACTACCGGAAGAGGTACCGGTGAGTAGAATGGATTGGAGTGTTACTGAAGGTATTATACTAGGGTCGATAGAATCCCTAGAGACCTTCAGAATGATGAATAGAGATTTGAGAGTCGTACATGAACTATCATAGGTAATGATATAGGAAGCAGAGCAAAATCTCGAGAGCAGCTGAGGTAGAGGCGATATTGCCAATATGATCGGATGGCTAGGCGAGCATAAATTTTGTGGCCCATATTCCTCCACAGTTTAGGAGGCGACATTTTAAGAATCAAGAAGTTTGGACTTCCCTACATAATTAAGGGTACTTAGTACTTGGATTAATGAAAGTCTTTTACTTTGGCTATAAGATCCGATTTTCGATAACTGACGGGTTTACCTGAAGGTTGGTCACTATGTCGTTGTGGATTCCATTACCCTTGATGGCGAATTTTACATGTGTGATATGAGAATGTTATCATAAGACGAGCGTGCTAGATAATTCCACGCATGATTCAGACGCTAGAACATGGTAGTTCAACTTAGAGAACAAACAAGTAGAATTAACAAAGGGACTCGAGAGAAGTTGAATATGGTTGCAACGAGCGATACAGTGATCTTAGAGTGTACCAAAAGAAAAGACCAGCGGGTCTAGAGTGGGATCCTTTGATAGAGATGTTAGCAGGGACTACGTATATATGTATTGTAGACCTCAATATTTTTGGTATATGTTCACATACACACACCCGCCACTGAACTTATGGACTGCACTGAGATCCCTGAGAGATCTCTTTGATCTGTTCCCAGGGGGAACTGGCCACTTGTGATTCATGTCGGAAGGCATGAAGTAGGACCCTATGGACTTAGCAGGTGTCCCCGGAATGATGTGAAGCTTGGTCTTCAAGATAAAGCACGGAAATGACGGATATATTTGTGAAACCCTAACTCGATAAATGACTTTAAGATGATGATTGAGAGACGCACTAGTTGGTATCTTGTATTACGAAGACGAAGAGATGGAGTTACCCACATAATGGTGATAATGGAATGCACGAATGATTATTAACTTATTTTGGTAACTACCGGCTGGTGCACTACTTCATTTTAAACTGTTCACTAACCATGTTACCTCAATTAGTTTATATCAGGTAACCCTCCTAGCTTTCTACTTCCAAGTTGTGGAATAACAACCAGTGATATACTTTCTCTAAACCGGGACTCATCCAAAGTATCTTAATTGACCCCCGAGCATTCTATTTGAAGTTTATAATTATTTCTGCTCAGGACTATTTGCACTTTCTTTCAATTATCCAAGGAATGTTCAACAAATATTCCCTTAATTAATCGACGAATACTACTTAACGAATATCGATATTTGATTTCTTCTTTCATAATTGCACTCTTCAGTTGAGCTCATAAATATTCAACGAATTACTGAGGACATGGATGATCTAATGTCCAGACATCCCTCACGAATTCTTTTCTTCAATTCAAGATGAGATTGTACATCGTACATTGAAATCATAGTAAGGATATCATTTTGATATTGGTATTCCGAATTTAATTCTATTATCGGATCTGATAAAGCAGGTGTACGGAGGCACCCTTGGGGACCGTTTCACTGATAAGTAATATTTGATGAGAGGTTATCGATTGTTCCGATACCTAGAACATTCTCTTCAGATTTTATCATTTTCTTTTTCAAACTTAATAACTTCTTATTTTCATTCGTTGTCCGAGAAGCCTAAAGTTTCTTCAGTGGCTACGATGTTGAAATTCCGTTCTATCCAAGTGAAACTGGCTAGTCGTTATGTCAATATGAATGACTAGTTGATTGTTCTAACTACTCAAAATTGTAAATGTTGTGAAGAACACCTAGCTAATTGTCCTAGCTGGTGGTGATGTCTCAAACAGGTGAACTAGCAAAATTTGTCTAACTAGTTGCTAGTGTTTCTTGAAAAGGACTAGTTATTGTTTCACTGGTCCAACTCCCAATTTAATTCATTCTGCAATGCATTTTGCATGTGGTAAAGTATGATGATGAAAGTTTTGACGAATAACTTGATTGAGACCTAATGAGGTCGCCCACTCAACTCGAATTCTACCCATCTTCGTATCAGACTCTATATCACTTGAATGTTTTATTCTTTCATTCATACAATGAGAATTCATTTGAAACCATTGATTACTTGAATGACAACTGCTTCATTCTTTAATTGTCAAGGAGTAGAATTGCTTTCTATTGGCTGACCTTCATTAATGCGACCTTAGACTTCCTCTTATTATTCAGAAGGAAAAGTATCCACCCGATGTAAGAATTGTATAAAGACCGTCTTCATGACTTTTGTATCCAACAATCATTGCCCTCGTGCAACACTCTCTATGATGTCATATTACCAAATTTATCAGGACATGAAGGAATAAACCTTGTTGTATTCTTTCTGTCCATCCTTACATCTCCAAAAATCGAGACTCCTAGTATTTGGAACCATCAACATTCTTGGAACCTCCAATGTGGAATTCTTATTGAGATTATCCATTGGACCTTGTTATTTTGAAACCATTCCTTTCAAAGTGATTACTCTAAGGTGAACGGGAGGTACAATTGTGAACCGTTACACCAATATGAGATCAAAAACCAAATGTTGTAATTGTGCAGCCAGAGCGTTATGCCGAGTAATTATTAAAGTAGAAATAACATGTCGGGGCATACCACAAGACCTTTAATATTAGTGTGAGGAAGGTTATAAGAAATGATGAGGTGGTTGGGAGTACGCTCCTACCAACCATTGTCAAGATGTTATATTAATGAATTCTGGAGTTACCAAGCCTTTCCCTGATCCAAGAAATGAAAATCGATTGCAATGTAAAACATATCCTTAGAGGAAACTAACATGGAAGTGAGATGGACAAGAAAGGAAGAAATATCATGGCAAGAATGTGAAGCTTTACTTAGCTTAAAGGGATTGATGCACCTAGAGAGACATATAGTTTAACAGGCCCCTAATAGCAAATGAATGCATGGATATATGCCAGTGATCCTTCGAGATTACCACCTAATCAAGTTTATTGGGAATCGCAGCCGCATGCAGGCCTCAGGCTGATTGGCGCCAGTTGTGAAGGAGGACGAGCGTATGACATCTTACATATACCATCGAGAACTGATACCCTTATCAGAAATGGGGGAATTGTTGATTAGTTAAAATGAGTAGTTGTTTTTTTCAAGGATAAGGTTGAAGAGAAGGTTTCACCAACTCAAGATCGACCTCTGTACTGTGCCAAAGTTGGCATTTCACATTAATATAAACGTTATAAAATTGTGGTAGTATCGTTTGAATGGACTAATGAGTCAGAAGCCTTTATGGATTAATGAACAAAGTTTTTGGGGATGAAATGAGATATTAGCAACAACCTCGTTGTTAGCTATACTTGATGATAAAAAGAAGACTTTGAGAGTCACGATGATGCGTCTTTCAAGAGTTTAAGAGGTGTGCTGATGTAGTAGAAAGGGGATGATAGCCTATACTTCTAAACAACATAAAGGTTACGGGATAGTATATACTAACCGTGTGTCTGGGATTAGTCATGATGGCGTTCACGCATAAAACTGAGACGTTAACTTTATGAGAAAAGTGTGAAAGTTTTCCACAAGTGCCATAAGTATATCTTCATATTAGAACTAAACATAAGAAATAGAAGGTGACGATAGGGAGCAGGGAGTATAATGGAGAAATCTGTTATTGCCCAAGAAAGGCCAGTGTGGTGGCCGATACCTATAGAATGGATTATTCGAAATTGGAATTCAGTCAGTATTGACCGAGAAAATAGAGTATATGCAATAAAGAATAATGTTAGAGGAAAATGACTAAAGTTTGGGGAAGGACAAAGATGTACAGAGAATTAAGAGAATGTTTGGCAAACGGATATGAAGAATGGTATTGGCGAACTATTAAGTACAAACGCAACATGTCATAAGCAGAATGATAGAGATCTAGTGGATTAATTCTGCCTGTAAAAAATATTGAAAGTGGACAGAATTATAATGAATTTCATAAGTAGGTCGCCGAAGACCGAGCCAAGAGATGACCCTAGTTGAGTTATAATTGTTGGACCAAGTGATTTACCTACGAGAGACTTTCCATTTAGAAGATTATCGAATTATATACGGAAGAGATGGTGGTGCAATATAAAACTTCTGCAACGATTACGTCAGATAAAGACTTAAGGTTAAACTTCGAATATTGAAGGTGCCTTCAGGTATATTTAACGAAAAGATTGAGCGTATGTACCAATTTGACCTGTGGCTGACGGACATGGAAGGGAGAATTATCCAGACGATCGAATTTGTATTTAGTGTCGTGCCTTAGATTTCACGGGGAAATCGAGAATAAGAACTTATCCATGAAATGAATGTTGTTATCACGATCATCACCCTGCGAACGTAAGGATGTCTCTTGTAAAGCGTACGGTGAAAGAAGAAGTTTCTCTTTTCTTGCGCTACGAAGAAGTCAATAAGCGAGGGATATAGTAGCTGAACTGGTTCGACATATACCGAAGACTATACAGTATCCATAGCAAGTGGTAACGGCTGACGGGAGGCAACACATGTGTGCTAATCAAGCCAAGGAATGTGAGGAATACCATGCGTATTGACGTTGTCTCAGATTATAAAACGCGACCACAAAGTATCCACGGGCCAACGATACAAGGACTCAACACGAATACTATGAACAATGTAGAAGAGGAACGTATAAGTAGTGGGATAGAAATTTTCATTCATAGAACAACCGATAAGGAATACAGGTCGAGGAGAGCATGCATTGAGAAACAACATTAAAGCGTTGGTGAGACCAAGGTGAGAGAACAAAAGGGTTGAAGTGTCAACCTGGGAGTTGGAAAGGGTAAAGTTGGAATTGTATCCACAACTATTTTCCTTAGGTTCTTAAGATAGAATCCTTTTAAGGAGAGGACACTGCATTAACCCTAATTTTCGTGAATATTCGGAACCTGGACGAATAGTAATTTTATGGGTGGATGAGGAATTTTTGCAATCACGATATGTACGAATTATTAAATGAAGATTTCGAATTGATATTACGTCTTTACGGTACAGACGAGTGTTTGTAAAAGTCATTAGTTTTTTTCGAAACCCATTATTTCGAATGGTCAAATTTTATGAGATATCTAAGGAGATCGTGGTAAGGCATGGGGTTCCTGTGAGTATTGTATCTGATAGAGACCCAAGGTTCAACCCCAGGTTCTGGAGGAGTTTTCAGGATTGTGTGGGGACCAAGTTAAACATGAGTACTACATACCACCCCCAATCAGACGGACAGAGCGAGAGAAACATCCAGACCATAGAGGACATGTTGAGAGTATGTGCCATCGATTTTAAGGGAAGTTGGGATGACCACTTGCCGTTGATCGGATTTTCCTACAACAACAGTTACCATGCGAGTATAGGGATGCCCCATATGAAGCTTTATACGGACGAAGATGTCGGTCTCCCTTGTGTTGGGAAGAAGTTGGAGAGCGGAAGATTTTAGGGCCTGAACTGGTCCAACAGACAAGAAAAACTATCGAACTCATAAGAGGACGGCTGGTAGCGGCCCAAGACAGACAGAAGAAGTATGCAGACCAGACCCGCAAGGACAAGGAATATGAGGTAGGAGAGTTTGTGATGTCGAAGGTATCACCGTGGAAGGGATTGATGAGATTTGGTAAGAAGGGGAAACTAAGCCCAAGATTTATTGGACCTTTTGAGATCTTGAGACGAGTTGGAAAGTTAGCCTATGAATCGGCTTTACCCCCGAGCCTGCAGCAAGTACATAATGTGTTCCATGTGTCCATGCTACGACCCTACCATGCCGACTTCCGACACGTGATAGAATATGATCAAGTGGATCTGCAACCAGACTTAACATATGTGGAGCAACCCGTAGAAATCATGGATAGAAAAGAACAGACGCTGAGGAACAAGGTTGTCAAACTAGTGAGAGCTTTGTGGAGGAACTAGAATGTCGAAGAATCAACATGGGAACTAGAGAGCGCGATGCGTGAAAAGCACCCCCAACTGTTTTCAACCTGATTCCGGGACGGAATCCTTTTAAGGAGGGGAGGCTGTAAGAACCCTAATTTTTGCAATATTTTCTTTTATATAATATCACGTGGCATTGTCAATTTGGAACCTTTCTAGTCATCCCTGTTGTTTAATGGAATTGATTGTCTGAGAAACTATGTTGTTGCATTCACTATATGAGATAAAGGGAAGGTTGTTGAAAGCAAGAGTCTTATTGTTAGTAAGATTTATAAAACTTGGGATTTGAGAATGACTAGAATATTAAAAGATTTATTAAGGATTATGACGAGGAATTATGGATATTCGAGGAATTTACACAATTAAGTACTTAAGGAATTACTAGGGAAATCTCTACGCGACAAATATTATTACGAGAGATTAATTAAGATACGATACGAATTAAAGATTAAATGACAAGCATTGGTGGAAGAATAATGATACAAGAAGTAGCATTGCATGCAAGTCCCATGCGACTAAGTAGCTAGGAAAGCAAACTAGAAAATGCAAAAGCAACCAATGAATAGTAATTAGTTGGTACATTATTCTAGGAGACAAAGGAGTATGGGCATGCCTAGTCTACTACCTAGGGTGTCAACATGTGATGCAATAATACACATGACCAATACATATCACAAGTACATACCACTTTATTCAAACCAACACAAAAACAAAACAAAAACTCTCCCCCCCAAGCTCTTGTTGCTCTCGGCCCAAGCTCTAAAAAGGGGAAGGAGAATTCTTTTCTTCCACTTTTCATCACTCTTAATTCAAGGAAAAATTCCTAGGTCCTCTACACTCCATATAGAAGGTATGCTATGAATTTCAAGCCATTCTAACCATCCAATCTTGAGTTATTAATTGTTGAAGATATTGTGAATAGTAACAATGTTGGGTTTTTCTTATAGATCTTGGATTATAAGGATAGTAGGAGCTTATTCAAGGTGTTCTTGAGTTTTTTAAGGCTTACCCAAGGCTCCTAGGTACTCATGAAGGTATAAAAATCATAACCCCTCTTGGCCATGTAGTGTTTATAATGTTCAATGATAGATCCATGTATATAATGTGTTAATCTTGGATGTTCAAGTGATGGATGATATGGATCTAGAGTTTTAGTGTTGTGATTGTGATTTTGATGCTTGTGGTTAGTTTATGTATCTCCATGAATGTTATAAAGCATGAACTAAGTGAATTAGATGTTGGTTGTGTTGTGGAAGTAAGAACATTGGTTGATTTAAGTGAAACATGCATGCTGAATTTTTCCAGAAACTTGACCTGTCTTGTAACATGGTTTTGAACCCCCAAATATTGTCCCCTGAGGTCCTACCTTATTTTTTGGAAAGGTATTTGAATGTAGTTTCTGGAAATGTAAGGCTCATGACTAGGTGATGTATAGATTTTAAGTTATGGCCGGAGAAGTAAATTGTGTTTCTGGATTCCGGACTGCACTAAGTGACCCCCTTGTGAACCTTGTTTAAACCCCTAAAAATATATGTGGGATCATGGAAAAATTTGAGAAGTTGGAGAATGCAGTGGTGAAGGCTACCCAAAAAGAATTGGATTAAAATATGAATTTTTGAATTTTATAAAAAATGCTAGAGTAAATTTCGCGCAAGGGAAAAAGTCGTTAGTGGAGCATAATTCTAGGGGTAATGGTTATGATTCGAATGTGGTAACTAAATTAAGTCGAATAAGTGACGAGCATAATTGAGTGATGACATGAACCTATAGCGGGGCTAGAGTGTCATAAGGCGAAGTCGTTAAGTTAATTTCGTACCCCCTAAAACCCCGTAATTAAAGAGATATTGTTAAGGTACTAACGAGCGGTTATTGCTTATGTATAGATCGTTCCACTCCGCACGCTCGACCACCCCAACCAAACCAAGGCAAGTTTACTTTTCAAAACTTACATATACAAGGACTTTCACTGTTGTGTTAGTAGTTTTCAATCATATCAAATGTTTATGTTTATCGAAGTATCGATGAAATTGAGATGTATAAGTACATATATGTTTGCACCCCTTGAACTTAGAATGAAATGTTTTCTTCGGACAGCGACTCTAGCAATAGAGGTCGTAGCGGTCCGTATCGGGGAGTATCGTATACTCAAGTAATTATTGTTATATCTTCGTAAATACTCGAAATCCTATCTTGGATTAAAAGTTTATTTTATCGAATAATTATTTTATTAATTATTAATATTAAATCTTAAAATATTACTTATTAATTATTGTTCATTGTTTTAAAGATGAAGTCAATCCAAGATACATTTAATACTTTCAAACTCGAACTCTTTCGAACTCAAAACATTTTCGAAAACCCCCGGTCAGGTTCTGCTTCTTGTATGATTTCATGAATCATCGGTCGACTGATGTCGGGCCTCGATTACTCTGTTTTCAATCAAAATCAAGTTTTCAAAAGAAAAAGAAAAAGGGACTCTGGCAGGTGTGGGAACCGTTGACGAACGATTCCCGGGATGTGTAAGCGGCCATGAGCCAGGCGGTCCATCAATTATTATTCCGGCCCAGGTGTTGCCGAAGGATGATTACGGATGTAGTTTTCATCGAGGGTGATTACGGATGTAGTTTTCACCCGGGGATAGTTACGAATGTAGTTTCTATCCTTCTACCTGTAGAGAAGACCCGCGGATTATTGGACTTGGATGTGGCGACTGATCATCGTCAATCCCTGTCAGGTTTTTATGTTTTCTTCCAGTCCCATCCTCCACTTTGGAAAAATACTCAATCACTGCTTCTTGGGCCTAAGTGCCAAGTTGCCGATAGTGTGGTTTTTGATGAGAAAATATTGACATCGTGCAGTATCTAGAACTGCAAGATTTTCTATAAAGATTGGCACGTGTTAGTGCACTCTTGCAATTGTTTCAAAGAATGAAATGTTTTTATATGAGAAACCTTCTAGGTTAATGGAAGGAGAGAGGTTTGCAATGATGTATTCCCTGTACAGTATGTTAATAGTAGAGTGTTTTGCCGAAAATGATATACTCATATGTATATATATTTTCAAACTTGAGATGTATTGAAATGGGAACCTTATAAAGGGTTCATATGTTATTCTAAAGCTCCTTAGTGAGTATAGATGTTTTATTCAAACTCGGGCATATACATTGTCCAATTATGTTTTGAAATCTGAGATATATACCCGTATAGTTGGGAATGTTTTCGAAATAAACCACATTATTATTTTACAAAATGGTGAACTTGCTGAGCATTATGTAGCTCATTCTTGCTTTATAAAATCTTTTCAGAAAGGGAAGAATTTGGCCGATTAACTCCGCACCAGCAGAAGAGGAGTAGAAGATTTACCCCGGAGATGATTTAGTTCCTGGTAAATACTATAGAGTAGTCTGATAGGTTTTCAACTGTAATAGTAAGACTTGTCTTCAAGTGTAGTTGCATAAGTGGAATTGCGTAAGACTCTGATTTGTACAAATGAATTGTAATATTTAGTGGCACTTTTGATTATCGTTTCTGAGGCTCTAACTTGTTTGTGCTTAAGATTGAGGTTTGGATGGATGTATTGTGGAGTTGTACAGTTAATACAGGTATGATATGGTTGGATGGTGACGTGACGACCTGAATCTTTGACCTCAGATTTGGGGGTGTCACAATATGCCAAGTTTTCTAATTGTGAGTTTTGGTTGCAAGAAGTGCAATTTTTAGGTCATGTGATTAGTAAAGAAGGAATTCGAGTAGATCCTGCTAAGATTGAAGCTGTGGTGAGTTGGAGTAGACCAAGAACTCCTACTGAGGTGAGAAGTTTTCTAGGATTGGCTGGTTATTATCGAAGATTTGTACAAGATTTCTCAAAGATTGCTACCCCGTTGACAAAGTTGACCCGAAAGAATGAGAAGTTTATTTGGAATGATAAGTGTGAAAAAAGTGTTCAAGAGCTAAAGAAAAGATTAGTTTCACACCAGTGTTAGTAGTGCCAGATGATAAAGGAAATTTTGTTATCTATAATGATGCTTCGCACAAAGGATTAGGATGTGTTTTGATGCAACACGGGAATTTTATTGCGTACGCTTCGAGACAGCTTAAACCGCTCGAGCAAAAGTATCCGATACATGATTTAGAATTAGCTGCAATTGTGTTTGCGTTGAAAATATGAGACAAAGAAGATGGTTGGAGTGGATTAAGGATTATGATTGTACGATAAGTTACCATCCCGAAAAGGCGAATGTTGTCGCTGATGCGTTAAGTAGAAAGGAGAGGTTGAATACATTAACTATGCCAAAGGAGTTATTCCGAGAATTTGAGAAGTTAAATTTAGAAGTTTATGATTCAGAAGATGCAGATGAGTTTTTGAGTACAATGACTTTTCAACCAGAATTGTTAGAAAAGATTCGGAGATGTCAAGAGGAAGTGATGAATTGTGAGATGAATACGTTGACTGGAGAAGAGATTTGTACACAAAAAGATGAGCAAGGTATTTTAAGATTTGGAAGAAGAAT
The DNA here is from genome assembly GCA_036435485.1 of Saposhnikovia divaricata. NCBI lineage: Eukaryota > Viridiplantae > Streptophyta > Magnoliopsida > Apiales > Apiaceae > Saposhnikovia > Saposhnikovia divaricata. Next base: position 1,494,858 of record JAZHRN010000132.1, read on the forward strand.
ATGGATTCCTAAAGTAGAAGAATTGAAGAACGAGATTCTGAGTGAAGCCCATAGTTCGAGATATTCTATTCATCTTGGAAGTACAAAGATGTATCGAGATTTGAAAGAGAACTTTTGGTGGCCAGATATGAAGCGTGAGATAGCTGAGTGGATAAGTAAGTGTTATACTTGTCAAAGGATTAAAGCAGAACATCAGAAGCCAAGCGGATTATTACAACCGTTAGATATTACCGAGTGGAAATGGGAGCACCTTGCTATGGATTTTGTAGTGGGATTGCCAAGAACTAAGGCAAATCATGATGCGATTTGGGTAATCATTGATCGATTGACAAAGTATGCTCATTTCTTACCGATTAACGAAAGATTTTCATTGGACAAGTTGGTACATTTGTATTTGAAGGAGATAGTCTCTCGACATGGAGTTCCTGTTTCGATAGTATCTGGTCGAGACCCACGGTTTAATTCAAGGTTTTGGCGACAATTTCAAGAATGCCTAGGAACCTAATTGAAGATGAGTACAGCTTACCATCCACAGACGGACGGACAAAGTGAAAGAACTATTCAAACAATAGAGGATATGCTTAGAGCTTGTGCATTGGATTTCGAAGGAAGCTGGGATGAACATTTGCCATTAGTTGAGTTTTCATATAACAACAGTTATCACGCAAGTATAGGAATACCCCCATATGAAGCATTGTATGGGCGAAAGTGTAGATCGCCAGTGTATTGGGAAGAAGTTGGTGAAAGGAAAATTTTAGGACCAGAGCTGCTTCAACAGACGAAGGAGAAAGTTGAGATTATTCAGAAGAGATTAATTACTGCCCAGGATCGTCAAAGAAAGTATGCTGATTTGAAAAGGAAGGACAATAGTTTCGAAGTAGGAGATCAAGTGTTATTGAAAGTGTCACCATGGAAAGGAGTTACAAGATTTGGTAAGAAAGGAAAGTTGAGTCCCAGGTATGTAGGACCTTTTGAGATTCTGAAGAAAGTTAGAAAGGTTGCTTATGAATTGGCGTTGCCACCGCATATGCACCATATTCACAATGTATTTCACGTATCTATGCTTAAGAAGTACAATCCCGATACGAGTCACGTAATTGAGTATGAGCCTATCGAGACTCAGCCAGACTTATCTTACGAAGAGCAACCAGTAGAGATTCAAGATAGAAGTGATCATAGGAAGCTTAGAAATAAGGTTGTTAGATTGGTTAAAGTTTTGTGGAGGAATCCTAGAGTCGAAGGTTGACTTGGGAACTTGAAAGCGAAATGCTAGCCAAGTATCCTCATCTGTTTACTTAGGTGAGATTCTGGGGACAAAATCCTTTTAATGGGGGAAGGTTATAACGACCTAGAATTTTTTTCGCGATTTATAAATGCTTATTTAATTGTTAAATGTGGAAATTATGTGAATTATGTGATAGATAAATTTTGTAAAGTCAAGGTATATATGAAATCATGTTTATATGATTATGTGATGATTGGTATGTGTTGTATATGCTCGTAGAATTTTATTTATATTTTTGGAGCATTAAAAGTACTTTTAAAGTGCATTTTTAATCTTTCAAAAATCATATAAAATCATTGGAGTTGATTTAAATCATGAAATATTTTGGATTATCACCTTTATGATATTATAGAGTTATGAAAATTAGTGTGAATATTTAATTGTGAGTTTTGATATTTTAAAATGATTTAAAATGCATTATTTCTTTTAAAGAGCCTTTATTTCAAAAATTCATATAAAATTCATTTTTGAGCCAAATATTATTTTAAAAATATGGGGATGCTCCTAATTTCATGATCTTTATTTTAAAAATGTTTATAAAATATTTATCCCCATTTCATTATTTTATTTCGATTTAAAAGTGATTAAAAGAGAAGATTTTTCAGAAAGTAAATAGCAATTGTGAAATGGCATTTTTGCCCCTATTTTAACAACAAGAGGCGACACCCTCTTCTCCATTCATTCTTCATCTCTCGCCTGTTCATTCTCTCTATTCTATAACTTTACACAATTTTGAAATTGGTTTACAGATTGAAATGTCAATTACTTTACACAGTTTTGAAATATCAGATGATATCCTGTTTTTACTAAATACCAGTATTGTTTTTATCGCTTCCAACATATTTATGTCATATCTTGAATTACTGTCATCTTCTGCTATACCCTGTTGTATTATATTCAGTTGAGATCTTTAGTTACTTGCTGAGCGTTGGCTCATTATTATTTTGTCTAACCCTTTTGACAGTAATCTAAGAATCATGGTTCGTACAATCCAAACCGCAAGGAAGCGCATCTACCGTGGCCCTGAGTTGGTCCGTTTTGAGATAACTCCCGAGGTAGATGTAATAACAGCTCAGTAAGGAAATCTTTAGTTAGTTGTGAGAATTGGCAGTAGAACTTTTGAGAACTTTGGTTTGTAATAATAATATATTTTGAATTCAGGTTTGTAATAATAATTAGTTAGACGATGGCTTGCTTGTTTCATACCATTACCTGTGAAAGATCTTGGATAGTAGTGTTGGGGCCAGTAGCATGTTATATTTATATTACATTTTAGGTTGTTTGCATCTAGATGTGTGTCGGTGACCCTCCGATCTAGGCCCCAGGTCGGGAGGGCATCACACACCCCTCCAAGTTTAATATAATTTTATATTCAACTTGAAATATTGGTGTTCATTTTATTCCGCACTGAATTGTTTAAAATTAATATACACCCAAAGAACAATTTCAATAAAACGATATAGTTTGTATTCAACCCCATTCTTCAAACTATTTTGGACCTAACAATTGGTATCAGAGACTTTTGATTGACGCGCAAATCAAGATCCTTATTTTTGTGGTCCTCCAATTGGTTGTCGAGTTTGTTGACCCATACAAAAATTGAATCCGGTATTAGACCAAAAATTCAAATCCTCTTATTTTCAAATTTTTAACTTTCAAAAATTCAATTCTTGAGATTTTTGAACTTTAAATAATTTGAACTTATTTTTGGATTCTTTAACTTTCAAAATTTTCAGTTTTGAGATTCTGAATTTTAAATAATCTAAATTTATTTTTGAATTCTTTAACCTTTAAAAATTCTCAATTTATGATATTTTGATTTTTAAACAATATGAGTTTATTTTCAATTGTTAACTAAATTGAATTTATTCTCGAATTGTTTAACCTTTAAAAATTTTCATTTTATGATATTTTTGATTGTTAAATAATCTTAACTTATATTCGAATTTTTTAATTCTTGAACTGATTAATTCTTGGAAATTTTGATTTTTAAACAACTTGAGTTTCTTTTCAAAATTTTTAATTCTCAAAATTTTTAATTCTTGATACTTTCGAATTCTAATTAACTTGAATTTATTTTCGGATTCTTTAACTCTAAAAAATTTTCATTTCTTGAGATTTTTTGACTCTTAATTAATTTGACTCTAATTTCGAATTTTAATTAATTTGAACTTACTTTAAGATTTTTTATTTCTTAAAAATTTTCAAGTCCTTGAAGTTTTTGAAATTTAAATATTTTGAATTTATTCTAAGCCACTGGTTCTTAGAAGATTGTTAGTTGAAGATTCCTCCGGACGTTAAAGATGATTTTGAATCTTTTGAAGAAGATCTATTTTCCAATGGAATTATTTCTACCTGCTGAAGATTAATTTGTTAACTTTTTTGTAAGTCATATTCCATGTGACTTATTGGTTTTTCAGAAGCAGGAATGGAAGAGATTTTAGTGGATATAATTTTTCTTGAGGATTTTAGTCAACTCTAGTGATTCATTGATATACAAACACCTAGTGGATTTCCCCATTGCTAAATCCAAAACACTTAGTGGTTTGTACAAAAGATATATCTTTCAAGGAATCAACAGAGATTTTAGAAGAATGGAATCAAGGAGGTTTGAGAATGGACTAGACAATTTGTCATCTCAGTCCGGAATTAATGATGGAACCTCAGAACAGACAGGGAGAGTTACTAATTCAGAAAGAGTACTAAAGCTGCATCCAGGGATCAGGCCTATCTATTCTGAAGCAAAAAACTCTTTAGGATACAGTTCAACTCAAGAGGTGGTTACAAGACTGAGATGGTGGAAAGAAACAAGACTTGATAGCTACAGCTATGGAAAGCTATATATGATAAATAAATATCAAGGCATGCAACACAGTACAGAAGTCTGACATAAAGGATGAATAGGGATTCATTAAATGAGATGAAACAGAAGCATCATGGCAGAACTTATTGCAAAAAGAAAGATTTGGGATGGATCAGATGATGATGAGAAGAACTTAATGAATATCTTGCTTTCATAGCAATCTCTGAAGATGATTCACCTCATATGTCTCAGGTATCAATTCTTCGAACTAGTGTAATATGTAATTCTCAAAAATTCAAAGCATGTCGAGATCTTAGTTTTTAATTGTTAGATATATGGTTGGAAGATCATAATATGTGGATTAATATTTGTTGAATTTGATTAATTACAATAGTGAGTTAGAAGTGTTCCTTAGACAATATCTCTAAATTCTTAAATGTTATATGTCAAGCATATAAGACCTCTGCTTAAGCTAGTTTCAGGATCCCCAGTAGAACAAGATTTGTTTATTCATTCTGAATTGTTTGTTAAGGTTTTAAAAAAGGTTTAAAAGATGGATTGATTACCTAGGATGTTTGTAGAACATAAAGTTGTATCTAAAACTTACTTAGGTAATACAGACTGTTAGCTGATATATAACAACATCCTTGGACTGGATAAAATTTGTGATTACTTATTAATTCTTCTTTTCCAACTGGTTTTAGAAAATTTTTGTATATGGGTTAACTGGATTTTCTAAATAGCATTACATGTCATAGTTTTCACGTTTTAAATGTGTGATCGTTTGATTGCTATATGAATGCTATGTTTGTTGATTATCAATAATGCATACATGTCATAGTTTGCATGTTTTAAATGTGTGATGTTTTGTATGTTGTATGTATGTCAAGTCTATAGATTACCTCTATAAACAGAGATATCTCTAATCCATCTGGACCCAAGTAAATCTGGGTACCAAGAACTTTTTATCCATTTGTGAATGTAGGGCTTAACAGGTTAATCGATTATGCATTGTTAATGATTTATTTAAAGCATATCATCGAAGAAAGAATCCTACTATCAAATGTGATTGTGAAGACAGGCCAAGTGGTTATCCCTTGGATACAACAGCAAGGGTATGACCCAGGGTCATGACTATTCAATAGCTAGGAATGTTGTCAGTAATAAAGCATCTCTAGAAGATGAAGAGCCTACTATTCGAGGAGTAAGGAAAGAGAACTTATTTTTAGTTGACATGGAATCTCAGTCGAAGGTGAAGTCAACAAGTTTTGATCTAAAGTTTCATCAGACAAGAGTTCAGCTATGACATAAGGAGCTCTCTCACCTGAATGTCAAATCAAGAGAATCTTTCCTAGAAATCGAATCAGCAAAGGAGACTGCCTCATTTGGAATTAAAGCAAAATGAAATTATGAGGCATGTCATAAAGGGAAGTCAAAGCAGCATCATACAGAAGTTCTACATCAATGTAAAATATACTTTAGTGATGGCGATTGATGACTTCTCTTAACAAACAAATTGTTGTTCAAACAATCTGAAGACAAGACACCATTGATGGTGATTAATCACATTAAGAAGATCGAGCAAGAAGCATAACTGACTATGACAACTTGAAGGTCAGATTACAGGGGTAAATCCAACAATTGGTGTTCTAGATGATTTCTGCACTTACAAGATTATTAATGCCGAAGGAGTCAATAGTTTGCTACTGGCATGATTAACCCTGATCAGTAAGAAATATAGGAAGACCACACAAAGTATGAAGGAAATTATTTTGCAATGATAAATGGAACTGAGCATCTTGGCAATCAGCTAATGCTCAAGAGGATAATTTTCTTGGTTACTCAATGGAGTCTACAGCCTACAGGGTGATTGTTATTAATCAACAAAAGGTGATTGAAAGTCTTAGTGATGTTCAACAACTTCTAGCTCCCAGCTGTCAATGGTGATGGTGATTCAGATCCAAGCAATGTCAACATTGAGAATCTTCATGTAAACCCAGCAACAGCTTAGGGGGAGCAAAAGAAGGATCATTTAGTCAACTCAACACACCACATTGAAAATCAAGAGGACACTATGAGAATATGTCTGCCAAGACAAAGGGTTTGGACTTAAAGATCATTCCTTTGTTTTAGTTCCTAGTGATCCTAATGGTGGAGTAAGACTGACAGAGCTTAAGTGTATACTGTTAAAATCTCTGAAAGATCCAGATTGAGTGATTGCAATGCAAGATGATCTCAATCAGTACAAAAGGTAGATTACAGGGAAGCTGGTATCCAGACCAAACAACAAGGCTGTAATTGGTACAAGGATAACCAGAAGTCTAATTGGATGTCAAGGCATTGTTATGAGGGACAAGGCCAAAATGGATGCAAGGTTACAAACTCATAAGATAGTATATCTGACAAGAAGCACCAGTGACAAGACTTGAGGATATCAGGCACCTGCTGCACATTTAAGATTATAATGGACATCTGGACCTACTGAATCTGGATGCTAGAGGAATGTGAACAAGTGCACTCCTGGTTGGTGAGATAATGGAAGATCTCTACAGGTTAGTATGAACTGGTATTATCACTCAAGCAAGCATGGAAGACATGGTATGACACTCTAACTATAATTTAATACTTGGTATCAATCTTTAACTGTTGGTATCTTTTAACAATTGGTGTCATATTTATAGAACTCTCTACATCTTTAGGCACAAACATAAATGATATATATGTGCAATGATATCTTGATTATATTATATGTTGGTCTACTAACTATAAATTAGTATCAAGATATTTTCTGTTTTGATGTTGGTAAAGTTGCAATTCTTTTGATTTACTTTAGTAAGCCAAAAGAATGATGATAATAAAGTAAGTCAAGGATCTTTTGTTTCTATTCAAAAGATTCTAGACCTGTCAAGACTCTCTGCCAACACACCAATATAGCTGGCTTTTGACCTATTAGTTTGGACCTAACAAGTTGGTAATCAAAAATCTTAAGCTGGACCCAAATATGAGGAAATGGTACTCTAGAGATATTTGACCCAACAAATTCAGGATCTACTAATTAGGACCTAATCAGGCTATAGAGGAATCATCAGCTCATTATCTTATTCAATTGCTAATAGATCACTTACACACATATTATATTCTCATATTATATTCTCAATATGCAAATGTGCAAGGCCCCAAGTGGAACCTAGAGAATCTATTATTGTAGTTATTACAATAGATTTTCAGATGTCTTAAGTTGGACCCAAATCTGCGGAGATGGTACCCTAGAGACATCAGTTCTGACATGTTTTGCTACATAGAGACAAATCAAATGAGTTGTACGAAATCAGGAGAACACAAGGAATCAAATTCATCTCCAACAACTCTGTGGAACACTCAAGGACTAAGCAACTTGCATAAGGTATCAATTATTTCGAGAGCATGTCTTTAATTAAGATTAACTTGCAGACATGTTTGCTAAATCAGTTGATGAAATTAATTTTTCAAGATTGGTTTGTAAACTTGGGATTTTATTAATGCTATATGATTTGTAAATTCCATCTGTTAAGTAATTCTTAAGTAAGCTCATAGGTATTCAATTGTCCGTATTGAAAGGACTTGTGAATTTACTATAAGAAATTCTTTAATGAGTTTACAAGTATTCAATTATCAGTATTGAAAGGACTTGTGAATTCATTGTAAGAAATTCTTAAATGAGTTCATAAGTATTCAATTGTCCGTATTGAAAGGACTTATGAACTTATTTACATCCAGACCTCACGCTGAGAATTATCTGTTGAATGATTGCCATGTGTATAATTGACATATATTATATTGGTGATTATTTATGGACAATTTAAATACTTAAGTGCTAAAATCTAACTCATAGAGATTTAGTACTTATTTATTTATTATTTATTTTGATTAATTTGAGCTATGGAACCTGAAGCAATTCAATATAAGTATTTGCTCTGTACCTTATATTTATTAAAATAAATATAAAACATAACTAATTTGGACCTAATCTGTGTTGGTCTTCAATTAGTTGTGAGATGTTAATTCTAGTGAACTTATCAATGTTCCATTTTCAGAAATTCACAATAATTAATATCATGGTTCTAATAATTGGTTGTATTGAAGTTTTGACTTATATCAATTAATGATATTTTGTTAGAATTCTATTTACTAACTGATTGTGAGATGTATTGGTATGAGTGAAATTACTTAGAACTCCTCTAAGTAATTTATGTTGTATCTTTTGAAATTCACTCATACTATTATACAAGGTGTGAAAATTTACTTGGAATAATTTTTATGCTTTTGCAAGCTTCTAATCACTTTGATAATGAATGGTATATACAATGGATCAAGGTGTACTGGGTTTAGAATATTTTTTCTAAGATTGCAGACAAGACAACTTTGGTAATCGAGTCTTATTTATTGAACCAAGTTTGTCTATAACTAGCAGTTGTTAGGAGATAACAATTGTTATTATCGAGGAGTTGCCTTGAAGTCATAAGTTTAAAATGTTATATCTTAAGAGCTTGTGCATTTCTTGTCAACTAGTTCCTCGTACTTATGAATTTCAGTGATGATAGTCATAAGTAGTTAGATACTAATATTCATTCCGAAAATTGGTATTCAATGTAACAATTCAATCTTCATTGAATTGAATTTATCTAATAATTGGTATCATTGAATATTTAGTATTTAACAGTGATTATTTCTGTCTTAGTTAAATTATGATTTGAAGCAATTCTAAGTTTTATTTGCTCATAATTTAATCATGATAAAGTAATCACAAACACAATTACTTGCATTTTAAAGTGTTTGACAAATACTAACAGTTGGTATCAAATAGTAAAATATTTGTTTACTAATAATTGTTAGTTGCCCTGATACTTTATTGCAGACTAATTGTGATGTATATATTAGCTCTGATGATAATACTTAGGATTTATCCTAAGTAAATGTTGCTTATCTATAAATCATTAGTGTTAGTATATATTTAGATGTTCAACTTTCTAAGTGAGTCAGACTTAATGAAACACTATGTCTCCTATCATATTATAGGGTGGTGACAGTTTTTCAAAATTAAAATTCTCTAATTCAGGTTTTACACCACTTTATACATATGATAGTTCTTAGAATATTTTACATCCATAAGTTCTTTACTTAGTTAATGTTGTGCTAAGTAAGGCAGCGCCAAGGGAGAGACATAAGTTATCTGTACTTATGTACTTGGTAATCTTTGTTACCTAAACGATATTTAGTGCTTGTATGAGTCTTTTCACTAACTTTTGTGTTAAAGTTATCTATACATTATAAGCACTTAAAGAAAATGTTTCTTTCTTAATTACTGCGAAGTTAAGAGTTTGTGTCTTTTCGAAAACAAAAGACAAAATAATACAATATTTTATGCATAAATGCAAACTCTTGCACATTAACAGTTTTAAAAGAAAGCTCAATCTTTCTACAGTTGTGATTACTTATATTATAAAACTTTTTGAAATCACAACTGTACATCATTTCTCACATGATAAAATGCATATGTTTTAACTCAATGTTCTGGTATGTTGTAAATGCATTCTATCTCTATATTGCTCTACTGCTATGTGATGCAGGTTCAGCCCCTAGTGGAAGTTTTCTCACATGAAAGTCATGAGGTTGTTAATTAACCCAACAACTTCAATCCCGGACTACTAATCCAAATCTAAACACATTCTAACTTACCCCTGAAGTGGAAGTAACCTATTAGACTAGAGGTCAATAAGGGAGTAACTGTACTTGATGCAGCAAATAAGGATGTGATGGATAGTTAACCTACAGCTCTACCTTTCAAGAAGAATAGATGTATACAACCTGAGGTATCTCTAAGCTCGCCTGCATTCTCCCAAAAGGATGTAGAGCTGAAAATGGCACTGAAACAGTCTCTGGATTCATTCTCTAAACAGGATGAGTCTATTGAAATTTACCTGTCGACTAGGGCATCTGTTGGTAAGTCACTACTTCATACACAAGACTAAAATACTTCCTATGCACAAAGTGAGATTACACACACTAAGGACGAATTGACGGAAACAACTAATACTCCGACCATATTACAGTAGGATTATAAGTTGAAGGTTCCTCAAAGAACCAAGAGTCTTCACAGACCTTGAGAGAAGGCTTTGATCCCTAATGCAAAATCTTTCAGGATCACTGTCTAACTCCCCAGAGGGAACATCTCTGGATCCTACGGGTATCGGGTCCGACATAGGTGTGGATCGACAACTTGTTAACTATGATTCAGATTTAACTGATGAGTTTAACAAGGTAATGTCTTCATAGACATTAGAAGCAAACATGATATTAATTCTAAGTTTTTATTTCACTATTTATCTTCTCAGAATTCAAATCTGAAACCCACAAAAAGGGAAATTTTTTATCAACTTGTAGATTATGACTCAGATTCGTCTGACGAGTCCAACGAGGATCGGGGATTTACGAAACCCCATTGCACCACCAGTGACATCTCTAGAAGGGGCTATGGTGAATTTTCCTTGCAGGTACACATGAATGTTGGAGTTGTGAGAGATAAGAGTGATACACTAGTGAGCATGAGTGTAAACACTTTTAGTGATGAGAGATGAGAGATCACTCATTATAAGTGATATGAGTGGAGATAAGAGTGAAACACTTGTGAGGTACACGAAACAGAATCACATACTCACAGTGAGGAAGAACGATAAACACCAAATCCCATTCCCTATTCCCCAAACAAAGTTCACTTACAAGAGTTGGGAGATATAAGGCAATTGTTGGGAGATTTGGTTGTCATGATGATCAATAGTGAGGCCATTCTATAATACCTAAAGGGCAAAGTTGATCATTCTACATACTTCTATTCTGGAAGTCTTCATGAAAATCCTTCAACACAAGCAAAGCTTCTTTTCCTTATTGCAGCAGACAATGGTATATGTATGAAGAATCTTTTGTACTAAAAATAAGAAGTGAATTATTACTGAATATTTGGTATCATCTAATTTAATTGGATGTTTGCTATAATTGAATGCTTGGAGGATTACTCAACTAAGGGGGAGAGATATATTGAAGAAGATATAGATATACTCAAAGCTTACCTTAGTAAGATATACTCAACTAAGGGGGAGATTATAAGCTTACCTTAGTGAGGGGGAGATTTTCTATCTAAGGGGGAGAAATATGAAAAAGGATATACCTTAGAAAGGGTGAGTATTCACCTTGTCACCAGGGGGAGATTGATTTATTCGCCTTGTCAGGGGGAGATGAAAAGTATTCACCATTATAAGGAGGAGACATATCACCTTAGGTAGGGAGACATAAGGAAGAGGAGAAGTGTGAAACGACAAATAAGAATTCTTCAGTATGTGTTTAAAAGTCCAATTCTTTACCACTGAAGAATTCCATGTATCTGCAGATAATGTTCAAAGTCAGATGTAAAGGGTTATCAGGCAGAGATATGTCGAGAAATGAAGATGAGTTACTTAATGAAGATCAGTTCAGTGGTACAGGAGCAATCATCTATCATTTCATCTATTGAGATTCTGGAAATGTTATATCTAAACCAGAAATTTTTTTATGTATTATTTACTACAGTTCTTTAATGCTTTATCTTCTTCTTGTTTTTAGTTGAGTTATCCTCTAAGAATTTGTATGTTAATGTTTAACAAACAAATATGGGGAGATTGAAAGTCATATGTTTACCCTATTTGTAAACATCGAGGATTCAACTCAACTTAAACAAGAATGTAATAGTAAATAGTATATGTATTGTCACAGGGATCTCAAATGCATAACTGTCAAGAGAAAGAAGATAAAGACAATCTACCGTTTTGAGATATACTGCACTTGAAGAAGTTCATTCAGTTGATCAAGCATCAATGGAGTAATCAAGACAATGGGTTCTATTTATAGTGACAAGAGATTCCTACAGTGGTAGAATACAGATGAAAAGGTTTGAAAAAGAGTGAAGAAAAGGATGACAGGAACCACATTTTTAAAGTCAGAAATGAAGAATATCATTGAAGTTAGTCGTTCATGAACCAGACAGTACATCGAACGTCAACAGAAAATTCAGTGGTATTTCATTATTAATTTCAGTGGTCCAAGAATACATTAAGGCAGTTTAAAGATTTATGATTATTCTTCTTTAATTAATTAAATCAACTAGTTGATTTAATTAATAAATTAATTCATCAAGAATTAATTTATTTATTAAATTAATTAATAGATTAATTAAAAAAGAATAGTTATGTAAGTTTAAATAATTCAATTAAGTTAAATGATTTTACTTAAATCATTTATCCTGAAAATTGAACTATTAAGACAATCTGGAAAGGTCTTAACGACAGTCTTAATAGTATTAATCTGTTGGTCTTATTGAAAAATAAGAACTTTTAAGACAATCTGCTGTGGTCTTAACGATAGTCTTATTAGATCAGAGATGGTCTTAACTACTGTCTTAACAACTCAAGATTGGTCTTAACGACAGTCTTAATGGAGAGTTGTTGGTCTTAATTGAACAAAAGTGGTCTTAACGATTGTCTTAAGCAAGGATATTTCAACTAAAAATAGACAGAATACTATAAAGATCAACACTAGCGGCCAGATACTTTACTTCACACATCTTCTTCTCCAACAGACAGACAGAACATAATATCTTCACGACTTCTCTCAAACACAGACAGAGCCAGAGAGAAAAGAATGAGATCAAGAGAAAGAGTTCTGTGCTAAAATAAATTCTTGTAAATTATTTCTAGCCCGTATTGTTAAATCTAAATCGATAGAAATAGTTTACTTGTATTGTTGGAACTATCTAGCGAGTTTTTACTCCCAGAACTTATCTCTCGAATTGCTTTTAGTATTTGATCTTTTTATTACAAATATAGAAAAGTTCATGTCAAATTTTCTATAGATTTGTAATAATTAGTTTGATCTTCAAACCTTGTAATCTATACCCGCGTATTTAGACACACCCCTCCAAGTTTAATATAATTTTATATTCAACTTGAAATATTGGTGTTCATTTTATTTCGCATCGAATTGTTTAAAATTAATATACACCCAAAGAACAATTTCGATAAAACGATATAGGTTGTATTCAACCTCCCTTCTACAAACTATTTTGGACCTAACATATGTGTTTGCTATGTATAAGTATACTCTCAGGTACCTTGGTTGATGATATGGAAATGCAAAAGTTTAAAGCCATCTATCTGTTCAGCTCACCAGAACCAAAACAGCAAGCTGACATGAACTCGCCAGAACCAAAATAGCAAGTTGAAATGGACTCGGCAGAACCAAAATAACAAGCTGACATGGACTGCTAGAAGCTGTTCTTTGTCAAGTTTGATCTCGAAGATTTCTTAAAGATATTAGAGATTGGCTAGGATTAAATATGTAAGGAATCTATTATATAATATATAGTTTATATAATTAATAGAGCTCAAAGCAAAGTTCAAAAATCTTTATTTATTAGGATTTTGATTTATCTTTCCTTATCCATTCAAAATAGATTTTACTCAATCTTTTACTCATTCAACATTTCCAAAACAGCCCAGATTTGTTCATATCTTTTTATAGCTGTTTGAAATTGATTTAATCATAAATATACCATTGCATATATATCAAATCGTGTTGTTAGAGATTTGATTTTTCAAACATTTTAATTTCAAAACCTCTAACTAATATAGTTGTTGGAGAGTGTTTTATGCAATTAAATCCTATTGTTACATCTTCAACTAGCCGTTTGTGTCATTCATATATATTCACTTATAATCCTTCTTGTAAGTAACCAAGCAAGAACACACATCATATGCTTTGAGACTCAAATATACAAGCTCATCTTTTCTCTCTCAAACATACACTAAACTCTCAAGCTTTATTATTATATACACTTATATTATATAAGAGAGTTTATAGCTTGAGTTGTAATACTGGAACATTTTATTCTTGATTTGTATTGTTCGATTTGTAAGTATTAGTTGCTGGATAGTTGGATAAGGGAATACGGGTTCTGGGATTTAGTGCTAGAGAAGATTGTACTTGGGAAGTATAGTTCTTAAGGAGCAGGGATCTGGAACATCAATTCAGCAAGCCATTATCAGCAGCAGGGAGACAGGGAGATATATTATTATATCTTGTAATCGTTGGTTTTTATTGATCAATAATATATTCGCTTACCAAGTTAGTACGTAGACCATAGGGGATTAGGGGTCGAACCTGGCTAAAATTCTTATGTGTCCATTATTGTTTATTGTTTTGTAATTCTGTTCTACATTGTATATTTACATTTCAGCAAGCCATCTTTATCTGTGTATGCAAATCAGTAAGCCAATTCTTTATAACAACCAGATTGTTTTAATAACAGTCAGCCATTATATTCAGTCATTTCTAAAAGTAATCTTAGTTAGCCATTTACACCTATTCACCCCTATCTAGGTGTGCACATTCAGATAAGAAATGCAAGAAGGCGGATATCTCAGTCTACAGAGGCATGGTTGGTTCTCTACTCTATCTCAGTGCAAGTAGGCTAGACATCATGTTTGCAACATGTCTGTGTGCAAGGTTTTAGTCAAATCCAAAGGAGTCACATATGATTGCTATCGCGAGGATTTTTCAGATATCTGAAGGGCACTCTAAACTTAGGTTTATGGTATCCTAAGGACATGGGGTTCAATATGGTTGATTATTTTGATGATAGAAAAATAATATCATGTATAGCTACTGGATAAAGGTTAGTATCTTAGGTAGCTGCCAGTTTCTTGGATAAAGGTTAGTATCTTGGTACAAAAAGAAATAACAATCTGTGTCAACTTCTACAGTTGAGGCTGAATATATAGCTACTGGAAGTTGCTGTGCTCAAGTGCTTTTGATTAGAAATCAACTAAGAGATTATAGACTTGTGTTTGGGAAGATTTCTATCATGTGTGACAACACAAGCGCAATCTCTATAGTTGCTAATCCTGTCTATCGTTCTAGAACAAAGCATATTGACATCAGATATCACATTGGAGAACATGCATCAAATGGAACTATTGAGTTGCATTATGTTTTCATTGCTAATCAATTAGCTGATATATTTACTGAGCCATTAGATGAAGCCATCTTCACCAAGTTGGTTAGTGATATTGGAATGCTGAATTTTTCAGATTCTAGCTAAGTAAAAGTATCAACTAATTGTTGCAGCAGTAAACACTTATTTTATTTAAATGCTCGATATTTTTTAAGTAAGTGTTGGTTGAAATATGATTTATAAATATTTTTACAATCTGTTGCGTATGCTTAAAAATCTTATTTATCAACTTGAAATTTCTATAAAATTTTGAGAAAATCACTATTTAATTTGTTGGAATATTCTTCAATGAGCAATTCTGGTAGATTTTAAGTGATAGTGAAAATCAAGCATTTATGAGTGAAATTATAATTCGATATATCAGACTTCTATAATGATTCAAATAGTTTCTCTCTTAACGTCTCTAATAAGTCTTTTTGAGATATCGAATGAGAACTTGCTTGACTTCTCGATCTATACTATTTTAGTTCTCGAATGACCGAGTTCTCTGATAGTGTAAGTCGAGATATCGAATCATTTGAAAATTCTGAAATTTCGCTGAATCTAAATCATTTTTGGATTTATATCTAAAATTTAAATTCACTCATAAATATAAATACTTATTCAATTTAGAATTACCTGTAAGTTTCTATATGCTTGAGATATCGACCAAGTCATTCTTGACCTACCAAATAGTTATTTTTCACTTCTCGAATGCCTGACTTGTCGATACAAAACATATATCTATTTGAGAATTCAAGTGTCTCGTATATACAATTTTGCAACTGTGGAGACTATTGCTCTTGAGGATGGTACCATTTCATACATCTTACACTGCACAATCAAGGATAAAAACATCACAATTAGTGTTGAGGATATGATCAGGGCGCTGAGCCTCTACCAACAAGAGTATGACGCTCTTGTTAGTGATGAACAACTTGCTGAGTTCTTCGAGTTCATTAAATACACATACACTATAAAGGTTGGAAATCTCAATAGGAAGCATCTAAGGAAAGAATGGAGTTACATGTTTGGAACACTTCAAGTATTCACCTGCAGAAAGTCAAGCTTCGACCAACTAAGTGCCCCTGTACAACAAATTGGTTACTCACTGGCTATGGGACATGAATTGATGTTGGAAAGCTCATTATGCAGGAGCTGTGTGGAAGGCTGGTAAGAACACAACCAAGCGAGGTAACAACATTTTCCTTCCTAGATTTATTCAATCTGTGCTTAATTTTAAAGATAGTAAATTGATTGAATTACTAGGAATGGATAATAAAAGAATTTTGGAAACCTGGATTCTAGAAATGAGGTGGATGTAAGACTTGAGATTACACCTCATACGCAGGAAATCTTCAAGTCTTACCCCATCACTCAGCCAATTTATCTATCTAAGTTTGAGTTGGAGAGGTCCAAACTTGAAGAAGCACAAAGGAAAGCTAGCCAAGACCCCTCTAACCAACCCCCTAGCCAAAATACTTCCATAAACACTGAACCAACTGCATCATCCTCTCAAAAGGGTGATGTTAGTAAAAAGCAAAAGAGGAAGCAACCCATTTTTGACCCACTTCAGGTTCTATATGAAGTTTCTATAGAATTAGAGTGTGAGGAACCTAAGTCACCTCTTACCAGGTCAAAGAAGAGAAAGGAAAAACAACTACCTCTTCAGTCACTCAAATGACTGAAGTTGTAAAATCAGGGTCTAACTCATTACCAGAGCATTCTCTCAAAAGGATGTCTCTATTGAATCAAGCATCCACCCCAATGCACATATCTGTAAAAAGTTTGCACAGGATAGCTATAAGGATGACACATCAGAAAATGGAGACACATCTTAATTGAAACTTCCTTTATTTCTCGGGGGGAGTTGCCAAAATATACTCTTACACACACTTCTTTTTCAGAATCTATAAACACTAAAAATATTTCTTTAGAACCCACAACTCAAGCAATTGAGATGCAAGGTATTGATTAACAGGATTCAATTCCACCTGTTGAGCCAATGGACTCAAGTGACTTGGTGCATGACACCTTACTCACTACCCAAAATCCACAATTAGTTGGTGAGGGAATGCATGTTGGGGCATCTCTTGATGACACCAACACAAACACAAACACATAGGATTCATTAATTTTTACTAGTGACATTATGCCAAATTCTCCAATCTCTCATGCAGAATCAGAAATGCCTTCACATGCCAATAGAGATGATGTTTTAACTCATCCCACTATTATGGAGATATCATCAAACTCTACAGCAATTCCAATGCTGGATTCTGAGAATCTGAGGTCATTTCATCCTATTGTTGAACCATCATCTGAAATGGAGGGGCCTAGCTCTAGCTCTAACTTGGCTCAGGCCATCATGTCACAATGGCTAAGGTCTATGCAATATGACAGACCTTCAGGATCATCATCTGTTCCACCATAATTGACAGCTGAAGCTCTTGATAGATTAAGTGTGGATCAGATTGATGAGTTCTCTATGATAGCTCAGCACCTTCTCACCTCCAACCTGCCCAATACTGATTATGAGGCCATTCTTCTAAGCCATAAAGAAGATTTGGACCAACAGAGAGCAAAGATTGCCAATGAAGCTGAAAGGGATGGAAATGTGGATGCTTGGTTGGGCAGTGTAGCAAAGGTTAATTTGGAGGATGCCATAAGAACACTAAGGGAGGAGTACTTGATGTCATTGGGTTCTAGTGCCAAAACTCTCTCACCTACTGAAGTGTATGAAGCCATAAATGATGTTTACAAGGCACAAGTCAAAGCTGCACATTACTTGGGCAAGGGACTGAAGTCAGAGCTGTCTAAGGTCACTGATGAAACATCAAAAACAATGAGTAAACTCAAAGCTAGGTTCACTACCGATTTTCCACAATTTGACTCTGTTGTGAGGGATGTAAAGGAATGCAAGAAGTTGGTGAATTCTCTAGACTCAAGAATGGCCACCATGACTGATGGCTTCACCAAGCTTTCTAATCAAGTGATAAGTTAGACTGCTCAAACTAATGAGACTAACAACTTGGTGAATGTCATGTAGAGGAAATAGTATGGTGATAAGCTGCTTAGTGAGGTGCCAGTTCATCAGATGAGCAAGTATGAGGTGGAAAGGCTACAAGAACAATCACTTTCTTCCTTCAAAGATGCATACTTATTTCAAAACTTGGAAAGTTTGGAGAAAGAAGTGAGTTCTTTAAAAACTGATTCTGAGCTCAAGCAATCTATCAACTCCCTTAATTCAAAAATGGATACTCAAGCTAATACCACCACTGATGTGTTTTTGGTACAATAGCAGATACTTACAACTATGATGTAGCACATGGGGCTACCTTTTCCAAATAATCAAATTCAACCCCAACCTTATACACAAGCTCCAGTTTCAAAGCCAAAGGCCAAATCCAAGACTTCTGTGTCTAATATCAAGCCTAAGGGGGAGAACTCCGAGGAGAAGGCTAAGGTGGTGTCTGAACCAAGTCAATCAAGATCCAATGTGGCACTAGATGAGAGCAGAATTGTACCAATCACCTTTCCAACCTTTCACACTACAAATGTAGCTGGACAATATATTCACGTCAATACCACATATGTCCCTAGCACAATGCCATCTACAACTAGCATAACAGTTGCAAGACAAGAAGCAGAACAACCAGTTGAAGTCAGTGTGGTCACAGAGGCCAAGCCACAAGAAGTTGCAAACTCCAATCTCTATCATTATGTTGCCTTCTTGGAGTTTCCAAAAGTCTCTAAGGCTCAAGTTAATGGTGACACACTGAAGGACTTAAGGAGTCTCACAGATCTAATCTCCTACCTTATAATCATTTCTAGGAAAGTCAAACAAGTGTACTTCAAGGAGATTATGATGGTGATCAAGAATAAGATATGGCATCTATCATATGATACTTTGAAAGATTTGAAATTCAGTAAAGTAGACACACTTCTATAGCTAATTGAGAGAAAGGGTGACAATAACATGGGATTATTTGAAGATCTAATAAATGATCAACCCTTGAGACTACCTGAAATAAGCTCATACCCCAAAACTGTTCTCTTCAAGTCTGGGTCAAAAATTGAAGATGTTTCTCAACTAGCTATTCCTGGTGGACTCAACAAAAATAACAAAAGCTAGATTATTGATGTTGTTGATCAGCTTAAGAAAAAGAAAGGGTTCAGAATAGATGAAGATGTGGAAGCAATTTACATTCAACAATCATTCATTATAACTGGTTGTGTTCTTGAGTTGGCCAAATCAAGGAGGAATAAGAATGGAGATAAAGATAAGAAAAGAGTGGTGATAATAGAAGATACCATAGGAGTGATAAGGGTGATGAAAACAAGAAGAAGAAAGATAAGCACAAGAAGAATGATGATAAAGGTAGAGAAAAAGTGAAATCTAGAACGGGTGGAAGGCAACAAGCCTTGATCATTGCTGATAGTACTCCTACCACAGAACAAGACTTAATGTCTGGGGTGGATGCTATTAGTAATGATTCAACAAAATCCAAATTCATGTCTTGTGAAACTATATTGCCACCAAAGGAAATGACCTCTCATATCAAGAAACCATTTGTATATCTCCATAATCAAATTGCTAGTGGTGTGCTACAATGGACTAAAGGTCAAGGATGCAAATTACTTCCGAGTTATGAGACATTGAAGCTAAAATTCAAGACTTCAGCTAGAAGATCAAGCAAGAAGAAGGCGTCAACAACTTAGACTATCACAAATGCTGTTGGATTAAACTTGCCACCTCTTGATGAGGATTATGATGCAGATACTATGGTAAATCTATGGGCTCAGAGCATTTATCAAGTCAAAATTGAAAATGATTACTTAGAAGTCAAGTACTCTGATGGAAGGGAGAAGCAACTAAAATAAGGAATCTGGCAACAATATCCTCATTATGATCTAGAAAGAATTATGGCATTGCTGAATTATGAAGAAAAGGAGGAAAGAAGTTGGAAGCTGAAGATAGCTGATTTCTTGAAGATACATAAGGAGCATAAAAAAATGAGAAAGCAGAATGAGGAGAATCAAAGAAAGAAAGAGGGGGAGCTAGATGAAATGGAAGAAAAGGTTGATGAACTCAGAAAGCAAGGGGTGTGCAAAGTCAGATTCAATCCTTACATTGTGGAGTATAAAGAAAAGATGGAAGAAATATAAAGGTCAGAATGGACTATCTCAACTCCTATCCTGAAGCCAAGCTGAAAGAAGTGATTAAATATCTAAAAGACTCTCCTCTGATTGAAAAACTCACTGCTATGGAGGAAATGACATTGGCAATTGATGAAAATACAAAGAGGACAAATGAGTAAATGAAAAAGATATGATGATTACTTAGCCAAAGCTCAAGGAAAGAATACAATGGACACTAGCTGATAACCTATCATAACTTAATTGTAAGATCATTAATTCTGCACTTGTATCCAAATTCAATCAAGTCCATACATGTACTTTTCTGGTTTTATTTTTTATGTATGTTAGGCTTGTTATTAGACATGAAATTATGACTAAAGATATTACTCACAATTTGGGGGAGATTGTTAGTCACAGAGGCATGTCTGTACACATATAATAACAAACCTACTTGATCATAGTAATATTGTGTATTACTTACATGACGCCTTTAGCTGGGGAACCAATTAGTTAGGTTTCTGTCTTGTAGTTGTACTTAGTTATAGGCATCAATTTCGTCTTTGTAATGTATAAAATAGTCACACGATAATGCTTGAATGAAGATCCATGGATCATGCCTCAAGATTGAAGAAGAAGGCTGAAAATAAACACAGTTGGAGTTTAAAGAATAAAAATTTGCCTAAGTACAAATTCGAGAAGTAATTTGTTCTATTAGTGAAGTCAAAGATTCGACATCTCAAGGATTCGATATGTCAAAGACACTATTCGATATCTCAAGAAGCCAACAAGTCAAAGCTCGATTCGACATCTTAAGGATTCGATATGTCAAAGACTCTATTTGAGAACTTAAGGAGTCAACAAAGTCAAAGTTCCATTTGAGGTCTCATGGAGTCAAAAAAGTCAAAGGCATATTCTATATCTCAAGGACTTCCTTAGTAAAGAGACATATCCGATATCTCAAGGATTTCCCAAGTTAGAAGAGTAATTTAATATCTCAGGGATTCCACGAGTAAAAGGCTCATTTGAGAAGTGTATTCGATATCTCAATGGACTTGTTCGAGAACTCAGAGATGTCTAGCTATTCAAAATAATTCTCGAATCAAGTACTTAGTCAATTCACAAATGCTCCAAAAGACAAATTACTGAAGATTCTCAAGTCATAAAATCTACACAAACCAAGGCCCTATAGTGGTCCATCTGTTGTAGTGTGCACTTGGAAAGCCTACAAAGAAGCTTAGAGAGAAATTCAAGGAGATCCAACTAAAGAAGTGGATCTGATCAGTATGCAAAACAAGGAGAAATCACATGATACCAAGTTTCACAAAAATAGTATAGGCAAGCTTAGAAAGTTAGTTTTTCTATTACTAATTTTACAAAAATGAGTTGCGTACATGTTGTATAAGTACACAAACTCATATCTTTAGTTGTGAAGTTTTGCATTACACTATCAAGAATATCTCTCTGAGAAAAATGAAGCTGAAAATAAATTTTAGTATTCACAGATTGTAGCAACCTTCGAATCCAATAAAATGTTAGAAAAAATAAGTTTGTGTGTTTTTTAAATTCCGCATTATTCATTGTTCAAACACATATACCCAAGCTGAAAAAGATTAAACAGATTCAAACAGTTTACACAAGCAAAAAAATTCAAAAGAAAAGTTGATAATACATGCATCCCCTTTGTATTATTACTGTGTGTATTTCATATTCAACAAAAATCGGAAGAAGACTGAAAATCTATAACACCTAAACGTAAGTAATATATGTAAATAAATCATGAAATCTTCTTTATACTCTTTCTTTATTTTGTAATTGCTACGTATTAGCTGAGTCATTTTTCAATCAATATGAAAGAGACAAAGGTGAAAATTCATAACAATAATACACAAGGAATTTTTAGTAAACTAATAAAATAATAATAATAATAATAATAATAATAATAATAATAATAATAACAACAACAACAACAACAACAACAACAACAACAACAACAATAATAATAATAATAATAATAATAATATAAATAATAATAATATTAATAATAATAATAATAATAATAATAATAATAATAATAATAATAATAATAATAATAATAATAATAATAATAAGTCTTGCATCTCACGTGAAAGAAACGAGGTGCGAAGATCTTCTATATTTGAGAATTTTGTAATTAATTAATAATGATTTTACTGGCCCAAGTCGGCAAATAATTATTTATTTATTAAAACACTATATTTGTTACTATTGTGGAATAAAAAGTAGGGTTATCGAATTGCGGCTAGGGTTCGTGAGCTTCGTGCTTTAATGGTTGCGCTTGCGTTATCGTGACCTAATTCGGGTCCTCACAAGATGCCTACGTATCTCAGAGTTGATAATCAAGCCAACGTAGTTCTGAGATGAGGGGTCTGGCCCTTTATATAGGCTGTAGGAGCCTTAGAATCGTAAAAGGTTTAGAGACTTGGTGGACAAGTCACCATTATTGAGGAAGGTTCTGACTCCTTCCTTATAGGAATTAGTTTCCATGTTGAATTAGGTGCCTTGGAGGCTACTCAATATCCCTGGGATATTCTAGAACGTTCCTGGTTTGTGGATCAGGCCCATGTTAGAAACAAGCTTATACCGGGCGTCCCCGATTTGGGCTGTTCTTTTGGGCTCAGTCATTAATTACGAATTTAATGCCCAACTAGGGTTTCGTGCCTTATTTATGAGCCATTAAATATTATATTAAATATGTCTTTAGGGATTATTTTTCACCCATATCATTTACCCCCCAACTTCTAGGAAAACTTGATTTCGTAGAAGTTTAAGGTTACACCGGCCCTACCAGGGTATCGTCTTACAGTGAAGTGTGGAGCAACCTACACATTCACAATGACTAAAATTCTCTCCCAAGTTAATACTTAAGAAAGTTAAACGTTCCTTGGCCTCTCGAACCTTTTCCTTAAGATTTCTGGGCCTTACGGGAATAGGATTAGTGCCGTTTCGAGCTCGTAGACACTAATCCAAGTGCAATTCGTGCATAGGATCCTTTACCATAGATTCATTAGTGATTTATTTCCCCCAACTTATCTAAGTTAGGGTTAATATCAGACGGTCATCACTCACAAGCCTTAATAAGGGCTAATTTTTGAGCAACAGACACTAATTCGGTCCTAACCGGGGCTAAACAACCCTAAACGGGGCTAGAAAGGCCTTGATCGATGCTAAATAGTTCGTACTTAGTGTAATTGCTATTAGAATATCCATCCTTAACCTTAAGATAGATTAATTTTAGAGCATGAGTCCTTAAACATTGATAATCGAGGTTAATCACCCCCTAATTGTGATTAGCGAAACCCTAATCCCAAATTTTGGAGTCAAGCCAATCTAATAGAGATTTTTATAACCTCATGGTTGTAGAAAGAATCACATGAAAATTCTCATTTTTGAGTTGTCTAGGCAAGAAATACGGCCTTCTGGGCAAGGTGTTTCAAACACCTTCCTAATTTCGAACACCCTCCTGGTTTTGAACACCCTTGATATTCCTAAACCCAAATTTTGAAGTTGAGCTTATATGATAGGGATTCTTATAATCTCCTGGTATGAACAAGAATCACATGAAAATATGCATTTTTGAACGTTTTAGAGGCGAAATACCTCATTTTAAGTTGGTTTTCAAACCAGACCTTGTTTCAAACACCTTCTTTTTTTCAACTTCTTGAAATCACTAATAGACCTACCTAGGCTTGTAGAGAACCTTACAAGGTTTCCAAATCTCAAATTTGGGCGCAAACGGAGCATTTTTGAGCGTTCTGGAGGGTCATGAAATCACCTAGGGGCTCAGGTGTTCACAACACCTGAGCAATTTTTGCTCCAAGGTAGCCTGGTCGGCCTACCCTGGTTGGCCATTCGGCCAAGGGTGCCTGGTCGGCCACCCCTGGTCGGCTGGGCCCCATGAAGTTTTTTTTTTTTTTTTTTGAATTTTGGCCAAATTTTGACTAGTTGACTTTAACCGTTGACTTTGACTTTTGACCTTGACTTTGACCAAAGCCAAATCTTGTTTTGAACTCCCCTCCTTGTTTCTAGAGTGAGTTTACAACACCATAGTTGATTTTGTGATCCTTGATCACAAACAACCTTCTTCTTAGTTTTCAGGACCTTCTCGGTTTTAACTTGTTCTTGAACTCTTGGTTTCAAATAACCTTGGGTTATACTATGGCCCTTGGCTTGCTGACACCCTTTCATACTTACAATAGGGTATTTTAAACAACCTTGGCCTTGCCCCCCTTGTCATGGAGGTCCTTGTTTCTTTATTTGTTTGTATAGGGATTTACCTTGTTTTCAACATCTGACTTCAAGCCTAGGGTACTATGGTCAGTTTTTATCCTTGATTTTATACTCAAGGACTTTAAGACTCCTACCTTGTTTGTAAGACCATGACTTGGCTTGATTTTATTCAACGGTTCCTGACTTTTAGGCCTTGAATTCAATCAACCAGCTTAATTCAGGGCATACAACCTCGTTGGCCATCTGGGCTTATATTTTGTGCAGAGTTTCAAAACTCCCACCATATTTCTTAGAGTATATCTTCCATATTTCTTTAAAGTATTAGATTTTTAGCTAACCTTTTTGTTTAGTGCCTTAATCATGGATTTTTGGCTTAACGGCTTATTAAGCATAAGTTAGTTCAACCTCTTAGGTTGTTAACTATGTTGTTGCTCCAGCCTGCATTTCCATTCATTTCTTTCGCTTATTTCTACGAATTAGATCATTTATTTGACCCAATTTCGAATTCATAAAGCCTTTTTCCTGCTGTTTTCGGCTATTTAACCTGTAAACGCGGGTCGTCGGAAAGATGACCTGCTATGAAGGGTCATCCATTTCCTTATAAAAGAGTAGGGGTGGAAGTCATTCTTCATATTTCCCTCTTCTCTCAAAGAAAATTTCTCTCTGAAGAGCTCTCAAGATTCAAGTACTTCTTTCAATTTCTGACAAACCTGATGGCAAGTGAGGGTGGTCAGAGCGCCGTAGTTCCTTCTAAGGGCCTTCTCCAAGCAATCAACAGGAGGACCAAAGACAAAAATAGGAAAGGTAAGGTGTTTCCTCCTCGTTATCTGTTAACTTTACCCCAACTCTTAGATAAGCCCGAGGACGTGTTTCCAAACAACGTAGAATTTGATTCTTTCATATTCCCTAGCACTTTAGACGTAAGAGATATTAATGACTTACTCAAATATGAATTTCCTTCTGGTTTGAGACTCAGAATCCCCACACCGGGGAATATAACTTGTAATTGGCACCCTGAGAATTTATTTGTATACAAAGGTGCTATCACCGCTGGCCTTAGGTTTCCAGTTCACCCTTGGGTTGTTAGGTTGCTAGCTGAAGTTAAAATCAACCCGTGCCAACTATATCCCAACTCCTGGAAATTTATCTTCATTTTTATGGTTGAATGCATCAAGGGAGGCATCTGCCTTAGCATTCCTTTATTTAGACAATTGTTTACTTTCAAAAATAACCCAGTTACTAGGAAAGGATGGGTAAGCATCCAACATCGTACGAAGTCCCGAATGATTATCAACGCGGCCTTCGTGCCTGATTCGTACCACAACTGGAGGCACGAATTTTTCATCCTTAGATGGAAAGGGGGAGACTGGGGTGAATTTTTCAGGTCTAAATTCAATCACGTGAACGATGAGGGTGTTAGTGAGCTTCATCTCTCAAGTGAAGAATGAGCTCATCGGGATTGGCTTATTTCAACCTTTCAAAATGCTCACTATCGCGAAGTCGTGACTGAGCATACCTTGATAGAGACCGGGCTTAGTAGTATCCCTCCCAAGGGTAATCCTTACT
The DNA here is from genome assembly GCA_036435485.1 of Saposhnikovia divaricata. Taxonomy (NCBI): domain Eukaryota; kingdom Viridiplantae; phylum Streptophyta; class Magnoliopsida; order Apiales; family Apiaceae; genus Saposhnikovia; species Saposhnikovia divaricata. The sequence goes on from JAZHRN010000132.1 coordinate 1,520,976, forward strand.
TTAACTCCTTTATTCTCATCATAATTGTTCTTATTCCAGCATTGTTTTCTTTATCTTTTCTTGCAGTTGCTGAGGAGATTGACAGCCTGCCGAGTCGTGCTCCTCAGATTACTAAAAGGATGATTAAAAAGGCTGAGAAATAGGCCAACCTTGACGACGTTCCAGTTCCTGAATTCCTTCAATGTAACACCCCCAGATCCGGGGTCCGGGATCCGGTGGTTACGGTTTCCAATTCTGTCCACCACAATTGATCTTTCCTTAACATAAAATAAATTACGTCTCTATAACCCAACACAACAATATAAAACACACCCGTTATAGTCCCAGAGATGAAATCAGAGTAACAATCAAATTTTTTTATTAATCACATTATGAGTTCTTACAATCCAAAAGAATTTCAATATAAATACATACTCTTTGCCATCCATTTACATAAGTCATACTAGACCATATTCTTGGTACTGAAAGAATAAATATACCCTACCAATAGCTTCTTCTTCAGCTCTGGTAGTCTCATCATCCTCGCCCGCGTCGAGTGCGCCTTGTGCGAGTCATCTGGTCTAGCTGTTGTTGTGATATAATAATAAAGCAAGGGTGAGCAATAGCCCACCAACAATAATATATAACTGAACAATAATGTATAACAGTTCAAAAGTATCTTTCAAACCATATGCCATGCATTTACGGAAATGATGCCAGTATAATATGAACGATAAAGTTACAAGGTAACTTAAAGTATTTGTTTGTAGAAATATCTGCTACATCAAAGTAAGCGAGATATTCTTATTGTTATTAAGAAGAGGAACTTGCAAGAAAAGGTTGCAATTCCAGTTATGACCCTTTTTCCAACTCTGCCAACAGTAATCATGTTGCAGGAAATAAATAAATTTGGATGATGAACCAATGATGGAGTATTCACCGCGCCCGCTGTTCCAATCTTGATGATCAGTCGAGATCGTACAGCTCAATTTAGATTTACTACCGGTAGAAGGAAGAACTGACGGCTTTACTTGTATACCGCCTTACTAGCTCTCCCCGGCCAACGGTTGGGCCAAAGGGGATGGACCGGCGCTACTCGGCCTCTTACACGACTCCTAGTTCAAATAGAATTCATGATTCTGAATGTAACGTTCGTCCCCCTTTCCCCAAGTATAATACTTGTTGATAAGACTCCACAAAGTAGTCGTATCTAGTTGGAAAGGAAAATTTATCAATAACTCCCAAGCTATTACTTGGTAACGGATATCAACTTGTTCCAGTAATCTTACCCCTCGAAAGATGAGAAGGTAAGCAACGACTTAATAAGTCAACAGCACCCGAGTTGCGGGTGAAGGGAATACTTTATGACCGGGAAGTCGACAAGATAAATAACATTTTCCAAGTAAGGTTCCCTTATTATTAAGGAGATAGACTCAAAGAAGAATGATGTTTGAGAACCTTTCTTGATATAAGATTAATAATAATATGACTCCGAGATATTTTCTGTAATAATCGAAGAAGATAAACCTTTATCGAGATTATTCTAAGTATGGAATAAATATTCAGAGAATATTTATTGAGTTAAAATATTTAAAGAATATTTGGGAATATGAAAGAATATCTTTAATCAGAGTATTTCTCAAAATAATCCCTGAAGAAATATCAGGAGAATATTTATTGAATAAATAAATATTTAAATGAATACTCAAAACAATATTCATTAATTAATAAGACCTGAAAAGAATATTTAAGGTAATATTCATAATTAATTAGGAATTTAAATGAATATTCAAAAGTAATATTTATTTAATGAATAATATCCTAAATGAATATCAAGTAATATTCATTTAGTAATCCAAGCCTTAAGGAATATTCGAGATAATATTCGATAATTAACTCAAGCTTCAGATGAATATTAAAATAATATTCATCAAGTATTCAATATCTTAAATGAATATTCAAAAGTAATATTTATTTAATAAAATAATATTCTAAAAGAATATCCAAATAATATTCATTTAGTAGTCTCATCTTTAGAAGAATATTCGAAATAATAATCGATAATCAATTCGACTCTGAATGAATATTGAGAAATATTATTCGTTGAATAGTTACGTTCAAATAACTATTTGGAGTAAGGATCGTTAAAATAATTAGTCTCGAACGAATATTCAAATAATATTTGTCGCCCAAATAATAGAAAATATTTACTTAAATATTTTCCTCTGAGGTAATCTCGATATATCAAGGAATATTGACTCCCGGTCTACTTTTGATTAATAAGATGTATACGCCCTTCTATGAGGGTCTTACAATAACCGGCTTATAACTGATATATAACTATCTAGCTTTTAAGCCAACAATAACATTCAGGGAACAAGTATATCAATTCAACTTGAAAGTAGGCATGCATGCAATGGCATATGTATATCAGCAATCATATATATATATATATATATATATATATATATATATATATATATATATATATATATTTATTCAATCACAACAACAGCCTAAAAGAAGGGAATTGAAACTTGCCTGGTAGTCGAGTACGGTAAGGGGTAGTGGTAGCGGGTCCCGGTTCAGCTTGGTGATCTATAAATAGCCAAGGCATTCGGGATTAATCACTTAACATATTAAAAGTTAAGTTATACTTAATTCGAAACACGTTCTCGAGTTATCTCGTTATACCCCTTTTAGTGGATTACTTTTATCACTGATCCGACCCGACATTCGTTCGTTAATACGACATGTCATTGTACTTATACTTGGGACATACTTAAGTCATATGAGTTCTAAAGTCGATCGTTACGAACCAATACTATACTCCGAGTTTTATCGCCCATTTTCTAAGTGTTTTACCGAAGTTATAAAAGAGTCGTCTTTTAGGGGTTCGTTCGCGTTTAACCTCGACTCGAACATTTTTAATAAATCGAAAAATGCTCTTTTTGACATACGGTTTTCTTTCACACCTTCCTTCTTACCCCTAGTATTTATTTACCAAGATTCGCCATGACGTTACATAGCTTACGAGGGTTCAATTTCAGTTACGAACTTTCGTTTACGGATTCGAACTACTTTTAGTAATTTGGTCATAAATCCTAAACCGTAAGTCCGTTTCACGTGATCTTTATATCAAAACGAAGCTTAGAACATTACCTATCCTATCATAGCAGATAAGGTCTCTGGACAGTAGGGGTTCGACATGGAAAATGGCATACAAAACATGGTATTGCAAAATCGGGCATTATAACGGCTGTAAATCGAATATCTACCAATTTCGAATCTTCCCATAAACATAGTATCCAACCCAAACAACATATACATGACTTATATACATGAACTGAGGCCAAGCAATGCCTTTCCGTTCATCTAGCTATTTACATCATTAATCCAAAATCCATACATAATCATGCTTATAATCTTAACATAACCATAACTAAGTTATAACTATCATAAACATGCTTAAATCTCAAACAAGGGTTAGGGTTTCAAGAGCTTTATACCTTCCTTGGAGTGTGTAAAGACCTTGCTAAGCTTTGCATAGTCCTTGTATACCCATAACCAAGCTTAGATCATCAACCAAAATCAAGATTCAAGAATTTTGTTCTTGAGGTTACTATTCATCCTCCACTTTCTTGATTTTTTTGAAAATGGAAAAGGTGATGTTTGAGGCTAAGATTTTTAGGGTATCATTTTTATGAAATATAGGATCTATGATAAATTTTTGGAGATCAAACAATGGTTGGAAGTTGGATTTTTGTTTTGGAATTGTTGCAAAAGTCGAATGGAAGAGTAAAGGAGAGAGTTTGATGTTTTCTTGTGGTTTTGCTTGGAAGAATGCATAAAGTGGATGAGCCTTGGATAATATCTCATCTCTTTTTACTTTAGTAAAGTGATGATGCACTAGATGATGTCTTTGTGAGGACAAGTGTTGAAGATTGGATGGTTTAAGGCTTAACCAAGTGGTGGCTTGCTAAGTACTTGGTTGCATTCTAATTTATCTAGTTCCTTGCTAGTTACTAGATATTTATCACTTGCACAAGCATGTATCTTGCTTCCTCTGCTTGATTCTGTGTCCGGTTATTGCCCGTTTCGATTGATCGTTCGTAGGAATATTTCACGGATTTCTAATTAGGGTTTACCGGGAATCCTTTTTAATATTAATACTTTCATTCTCCATCTTTCATTCTATCTTTCCAATTTATATTCCTTAAATCCATTCGTTAAATACTTAAGGCTATCAGTGTCCAGGGAACTCTCGGAGAAAATAAAAGTGCGGTTTTTCAGAATCCGACAGCTTTTACATACACTTATTTTCCCCCTGGATCACTAATATGAACTCGGAAATCCGTTCCGAATGCTTCTATATAGTGTCGTCTTATATTATTATATACTCCCACCAAAACACTATTCATTCTGTATTCTTTACTTGTTCTCTTAGGGTTGTATAATTGTCCGTATTCTCTTTCGATCGTTCCTTAACCTTTTTACGGAACTACTGGATTAATCGTTACCGATCTGGATGACATGAGAATATTCTCCTGCTTGAAATTGCCATATCTTATTCCCTTAGAAGAAAGATTATTCTTACCTATGTTGTTACCCTTTAGCATTCTTCAAGACATAGAAATAATAAAGTCGAATTCCATTCATTCTTAAATCAAATATAATAACATCCCAAAATATCAAACCCTCAAAGTTAATTTTTCAATTCTTGGATTATAATAATATTTAATCCACTGTCCGGTCAAATATTATACCGAAAAGAATTTGGAATTTCTGAATTCCGATCGTCTCTGCATTCACTTATTTCCTCCGCGTATTACTAATATGACTTCGAAACATCCATATCACGTCCCGTACATAGGGTGGCGTGAAAAGTTTTCCAATTTACAAAATCACTATTCATCCACCAAATTACTATGCACGTACAGGAAACACTATGCACGTACGGGAAATACTATGCACGTACGGGAAATACTATGCACGTATGGGAAACACTATGCACGTACTCATTTCCCTTCAAGGATCCATTAGCTCCTTCCTGGATGGTAGATTATTCTTATCTAGGTCCTCAACCATCGAATTACTCTATTCTGACAATATACCAATGCATCAGGATCATTGTCCAAAGCAATATCCATTCATTACAATCATTGTTCTTTGAAACCACCATTCATTAGAGCTGGTGACCTTGTTGTCGGAATCATTGTTCCTCATTTTATCCTTACTTAATAAAAAGTTTTAATTATATCCAAAATTTGGGGTTCTTACAGTCTCCCTCCTTAAAAGGATTCCGTCCCGGAATCAGGTAGGAAGCAAAGAGTCGTTTGCCTGTCGTTCCCTCTGTAGCTTCCCGGTCAATTCTTAGTCGTTCTACCCTTCCTCAGCACATCTTCTAGTGCTACAATTCATAGTTTATCCTTTTTCCATCAACGTTGCTACTTTTCGTACAACTCACTATCCGGGTTATACTCTTACTCAGTCTTATCCTTATTGATACCTGCAGTAACATTGGTATCACTATCACCCTACGATTCGGAGGTAACCTCGCTCGTACTGTGCATTTCCTGATCGCTTTAATCTTCGCAATCTCGATCAATATAGAGAAGTGGAAAGATTTATTGAGAGATCACTATGATCAATTGAACATTTGTTATATTGCATAGTTAGTACAGAAGGGGGCCGGCCTTCAGTACTTGACAAGCAATTAAACAAGTCATGGCATTCCACTTAGACTTCTATCACATAGACAGATAGTCACGTAGCAGTACCTCCCCTCCTAAAAGGGTTGTTCTTCTCAATTCATAAAGAAGATGAATAAGAGAAAAGAAGAGAAAAGAGTTCTAAAGGATTATAGAAAGCTTTCATGATTGTAGAATATCATACTCAGAATTTACCTCTGAACTATAGAGGTTTATCAAAGAAGAAATTAATCATAATTATATCCAATACTATTTGATCGCAATCTCACGTGTCAACATATCTTGCTGCTTTGTCCATTATTCTATGGACAAATACTCTTGTTCAATCTTAGCGATACTCACATTCGGGAAATCCTTCAACCTTTCATGTTAAATCTTAGATTTCTCACTTGACATCATTATTACTGACATTCCATATCATGTTACTAGCTTTTTCATAACTATAATATTTGACACTATCAGGTTGTCATCCTGAGAATTCATTAGAAAACCCATTCATAACATTCCTTGCTTCTCATTCCATAGTTGCTTTCCCAGCCTTTTCTTTATCAATCACATCCTTCTTATTATCTGATTCTTACTCATTTCTATTATTTACTTTCACCTTCACCTCTTTATTGAGACACCTTTTTGCACTTGGTACCTCTTTATCGGTATTCCGTCACATTTATTCTATAATCATCACGTTATTCCAATTTAAACTTTCCGAAATGAATCTGGCCCGATTCCTTTAACTTAGATTCATATAATCTACTTCTGCCAACCTTGTTTCTCATTACTTGTTCTTTTCTATCCGTGGTTTTCCACAGGTTGTCTTTCGTAAGTCAGACCAGGTCGTATATCTACATGCTCGTACTCCTATCATCTGTTGAACATCTGCATTTTACTGGCGTAGCCTGGCCACATGAAAACCCGTTATGACCGTGCTATAATTTTGGGGTAAGGCTGGCTCGAATACCGCCGTCCGAACACTTTAAACTCTCAAGTGGCCCAATAAGTCTTGGGCTCAACCGCCCTTCCCTCCAAGTCTCATTAATTTTTTCTACGGGAATACGTTTAGCATCACGAATTAACAACCTCATATTCTCTATCTTGTTTGTGCAGAAGTACACTAACACAAACTTGCTTGTCATTCATCAACATGCCATTTAGCTTATCAATAGCAGCACTTTCTTTATCTTTACGTTGTCATCTACTTTCTTAGAAGAATCACCATCGCTTGTTGTTTACGTAGTGCATTAATAGCTAACCCTACGGGTTTCAAATCCCTTAGGGAGACAAAGTAATCATTATTCCTTATCCATAAGGAACACTTCCTGAACTTGATGTAGATATAACATGAAGCAGATAGAATTGCAGAAGAGTTTCAAGCATCGCAGCTAGGTCCGGTTGATGAAACTTTCACTTATGCATCTTCCATAAAAGACTGGAAACTTAACGGTTTACTTCATCAATTTTGTACCATGGTCCTGGTTTGCCTCAACATGGGACCTTCTAAGGTACGTAATATGCTTAAGACTCCATCAGGAATCGAATCTTTATTTAAACTATTATTACTGTTAATTCTTGCACAGTCATCAGAAGGAATGTAAATTCCTCCATTCCGATATGACCTTCAAGGTCCTTCCAAATATCATCCTGTTTCTTCGGTATGAACATTTGTAATTATTCCTTTATACTTAGATTGTCGGCCACCTCATTGGCCTTTCTTGATGATAATGATTTCTTGTAACCCATGTTTTCTGGGTACATTCCAGCTCATGTTTTTCTACCTCATTCCCATCACTGTTGGGTTAAAGCATTCTCCCTTAAGCTCTACTGAAGGAGAAAATATAACTATCAGTCATTTCCATAAGTCATTGCTTCCACCTACCCGTGGGAACTTTATCATGTTTATTCCCAATCCTACTTAGGATACTTCTTTTCTTAGTTCTTTCTTTATCTTAGGATAATCTCAACCTTTATAGGTTCAACCCATACTTCCTCAGGGTTTCATACATGCCTCATCTGGCATTATTGTTACGATGTCATACATTCCTTACCAAACTTCCATTTTTGAAGTTCGGAATATTACCCTTTTCCTTGTAAGGTTTCATAGGCCATCCTTATCATTCCTCTGGTATTTTCTGGGTACTGGGTATATCAAAATGTCATTGATCAATACTCTAATAATTCTATCTATGTTCTTTCCAGAACTCTTTTTAATAATCCTTACCGGTCATTGTTGCCTTAGCAAGTCCAACTCATATCATCTGAAGTCATAATGTCATTATTAGGGTTAATGCCACCCCTTGTGCATTCCCCAGGGTTTGTCTTAATTTATGGATATCCTATCCTTAATTCAACTGCCAAGGAATTCTTGCATCTTATAATTGGCAATCAGATCATGTATCCTTAATAAAGGTCTCTTTTCAATCATTCTCATTTGATAATCGATCGGTGGTTTAATGCCACCCTCTTCTTTCAGATAGTTGTCAGCCTATTTGGCCTTCCAAAAAGGCAACGTATGCCAATCTCTTCTCTTACCGAACTTGTTAATGGTAGCAAGGATGTTCTGGAAGATATTGGTCGAGTTCAACGTGAATCTCTTAGTGCTTATCGTTCTTCGCAAAGGTACTTGCCTCAGACAAAATTCCTACAGCATACTGTTCAATTTCTGACCTTTTCTATACCCTCTTCATATACCTTCATTGTTTACTTTCCTCCGTCATAATATATTCATGGTATTCATGATACCCTAACATCATACATCTCAAGTCACTATACTTCCATTTTACTCGAAATCTTGGACAACCATATACACATGAGTCACTTCAGTACGGGTGACCCCATCCCAAAAAGGTCTAGTGAATTCCCAATCAAAACATGGGTTGTTCAGCAGAAGATTCCTACGATCTCATTAATGTTTCCTTTATATCAGAAGCCCTTGTAGTCGGTGCTTTCTTAGAAGCAACCCTGCTTTGTCCTTTCATTGCTGGTCTAGTCACTCGATAATCCTTTGTGACTTGGCCTCAACTGGCCACACTAAAATAAAAATATATGATTTTAGGGGTTGGCTAATAGCATTACTTTTCTAGCAATTGCCGGTATAGTGCCTTCTTCTTTGATACCTTTCTACCTTTCCAAAACTTTACTCCATATAAGTCTTAATCGACTACTCGGCACCGTCTCCGGTCACCTTTCCTCCACTTTTATCTTTTCAACTATTCTTATCAATCCTGCGTGCCACACAAGCTTACCATTCCTGGCATAACAGCCTTTTCATTTAAGTCAATCCTGGAATTTCTCAGTCCGGCTGGTTTCTTACTTACATTTCCTGTTTTCGTCCAATCTCACTTCATCATTTTATCACTACCGTCGATTGTAATGCTCAGGGTCCGTTTACTAACCCATTTTACAGCATCCTTACCCAAATCACAGGGTTTGCTCCAGTTTCTACTCTCTTCCATGACATTCTCTGATAATCAGAAAGACAAGGTTTGCCAAAATTCACCGAATTCCTTTCCAGACTCAGGGAAATTTTGATCAATCTACCCACCTACTAGTAACATTAAGGAGACCAGTTTCGAAACCTGAAGAATAGTTCTATGAACCTCCAAGCAGGTGGAATCATAAGCAGTCATAGTTAACGAAATAATCATCATCAGATTGGAAGTTTACCCACTGGAGAGGAATCAATTATATCCATCCCTTAGAAGGGAATCAACCGTTTCAAACTGAAACCTGTCACAATATCCTGATACCTATACGTACTGATATTCAATACTACCAAATGTCGGTCTACCTAACCCTTTATGCGAAGCGTCATTGGAAGCACAAAGTCTCCTTTTTCCATTAAGCAATGCCAACTCTTGGTCATTACCAATTTCACCTTTTAGCTCCAGGAAGATTTTCTCACCTTTTTCTCTTTAACTGCTGATCGTATTACTTGATCTATTATAATTCCGTGTCGGAGTAACTTAAGGTAACTACTATAATCCATTCAAAGAGAAGAAGGAATTTAATATTCCTCTGAATCACATGCATCTAACGTTTCTGGTTCATCATTTAACTGAGTTGAATTAACTCTATACTCAGTCTCTGGCAGTAGTCTCATTACGAGTTCATCTTGACTCACTGGTCTTATCTTCCGGTAGGTTCTGAGATCATTGTCTTGCTTACTACTTCCTTATATAACTTTACCCAATCATGCTATCACTTCCCAATGTCTTTACTTTCTAAATGATTCATTCATAAAATGAACATTTTCCTTAATAAAACCACCTTATTAACCTCAATTTGGTTCCATAATTTACAACCTACGATACCTGCCTTCTCATGGCGAATTATTACTGACCATATTCATACTAATTCATGTATCAAATGATATGGCACTTACTGCCTCCTTCTCAACTATTCCTAGGGACTCTGCTCCTCGCCCTAAAGCGATGTCTTTGATAATCATACATCCCTCTAGCTCTTTCTTTGTAAAGATGAAAATCTCTAAGGATTCTCATCTATTTCCGTATTAGATCTTAAGTAATTCTTCCAATCCTTCTTTCTTGCTGGTACTACATCTGGTAGTCCGGCTATGAATTCAACATGCATCTTCAGATCTCTTAATAATATCTCGGTTCTTTATACTCACTTTTCTGAGCACCATATCTTAATCATCACAGTCATTCTGGCTGCGACCCTCATTACCCATGGGTAAGCTCCTTATCCTAACAGGATTTTCCTTATCTGCTGGAACCTCTTCCGGGTCTCCAGTAGGGTACTCCATCGAATTACCCGCTGATCTACAGCATATAAAGCATCATCGCGCTGTTGCTCGTATGCCTCAAGGTCAGTCGCCTTACTCGTCGATACGATATCGAGCTAAATTACTATCATTATACTTACGAGTTCCCAAAAGGGTTTTATATGTCATCACTACATTAAGTAGTCCGACTATGAACTTGGCAAGAGTTCTTATTATCTTATTGAATTTATTGTTTTAACGTCACCTCATCTCTGGGGTTTATAACGTACGCTCTGATACCACTTCTGTAACACCCCCAGATCCGGGGTCCGGGATCCGGTGGTTACGGTTTCCAATTCTGTCCACCACAATTGATCTTTCCTTAACATAAAATAAATTACGTCTCTATAACCCAACACAACAATATAAAACACACCCGTTATAGTCCCAGAGATGAAATCAGAGTAACAATCAAATTTTTTTATTAATCACATTATGAGTTCTTACAATCCAAAAGAATTTCAATATAAATACATACTCTTTGCCATCCATTTACATAAGTCATACTAGACCATATTCTTGGTACTGAAAGAATAAATATACCCTACCAATAGCTTCTTCAGCTCTGGTAGTCTCATCGTCCTCGCCCGCGTCGAGTGCGCCTTGTGCGAGTCATCTGGTCTAGCTGTTGTTGTGATATAATAATAAAGCAAGGGTGAGCAATAGCCCACCAACAATAATATATAACTGAACAATAATGTATAACAGTTCAAAAGTATCTTTCAAACCATATGCCATGCATTTACGGAAATGATGCCAGTATAATATGAACGATAAAGTTACAAGGTAACTTAAAGTATTTGTTTGTAGAAATATCTGCTACATCAAAGTAAGCGAGATATTCTTATTGTTATTAAGAAGAGGAACTTGCAAGAAAAGGTTGCAATTCCAGTTATGACCCTTTTTCCAACTCTGCCAACAGTAATCATGTTGCAGGAAATAAATAAATTTGGATGATGAACCAATGATGGAGTATTCACCGCGCCCGCTGTTCCAATCTTGATGATCAGTCGAGATCGTACAGCTCAATTTAGATTTACTACCGGTAGAAGGAAGAACTGACGGCTTTACTTGTATACCGCCTTACTAGCTCTCCCCGGCCAACGGTTGGGCCAAAGGGGATGGACCGGCGCTACTCGGCCTCTTACACGACTCCTAGTTCAAATAGAATTCATGATTCTGAATGTAACGTTCGTCCCCCTTTCCCCAAGTATAATACTTGTTGATAAGACTCCACAAAGTAGTCGTATCTAGTTGGAAAGGAAAATTTATCAATAACTCCCAAGCTATTACTTGGTAACGGATATCAACTTGTTCCAGTAATCTTACCCCTCGAAAGATGAGAAGGTAAGCAACGACTTAATAAGTCAACAGCACCCGAGTTGCGGGTGAAGGGAATACTTTATGACCGGGAAGTCGACAAGATAAATAACATTTTCCAAGTAAGGTTCCCTTATTATTAAGGAGATAGACTCAAAGAAGAATGATGTTTGAGAACCTTTCTTGATATAAGATTAATAATAATATGACTCCGAGATATTTTCTGTAATAATCGAAGAAGATAAACCTTTATCGAGATTATTCTAAGCATGGAATAAATATTCAGAGAATATTTATTGAGTTAAAATATTTAAAGAATATTTGGGAATATGAAAGAATATCTTTAATCAGAGTATTTCTCAAAATAATCCCTGAAGAAATACCAGGAGAATATTTATTGAATAAATAAATATTTAAATGAATACTCAAAACAATATTCATTAATTAATAAGACCTGAAAAGAATATTTAAGGTAATATTCATAATTAATTAGGAATTTAAATGAATATTCAAAAGTAATATTTATTTAATGAATAATATCCTAAATGAATATCAAGTAATATTCATTTAGTAATCCAAGCCTTAAGGAATATTCGAGATAATATTCGATAATTAACTCAAGCTTCAGATGAATATTAAAATAATATTCATCAAGTATTCAATATCTTAAATGAATATTCAAAAGTAATATTTATTTAATAAAATAATATTCTAAAAGAATATCCAAATAATATTCATTTAGTAGTCTCATCTTTAGAAGAATATTCGAAATAATAATCGATAATCAATTCGACTCTGAATGAATATTGAGAAATATTATTCGTTGAATAGTTACGTTCAAATAACTATTTGGAGTAAGGATCGTTAAAATAATTAGTCTCGAACGAATATTCAAATAATATTCGTCGCCCAAATAATAGAAAATATTTACTTAAATATTTTCCTCTGAGGTAATCTCGATATATCAAGGAATATTGACTCCCGGTCTACTTTTGATTAATAAGATGTATACGCCCTTCTATGAGGGTCTTACAATAACCGGCTTATAACTGATATATAACTATCTAGCTTTTAAGCCAACAATAACATTCAGGGAACAAGTATATCAATTCAACTTGAAAGTAGGCATGCATGCAATGGCATATGTATATCAGCAATCATATATATATATATATATATATATATATATATATATATATATATATATATATATTCAATCACAACAACAGCCTAAAAGAAGGGAATTGAAACTTGCCTGGTAGTCGAGTACGGTAAGGGGTAGTGGTAGCGGGTCCCGGTTCAGCTTGGTGATCTATAAATAGCCAAGGCATTCGGGATTAATCACTTAACATATTAAAAGTTAAGTTATACTTAATTCGAAACACGTTCTCGAGTTATCTCGTTATACCCCTTTTAGTGGATTACTTTTATCACTGATCCGACCCGACATTCGTTCGTTAATACGACATGTCATTGTACTTATACTTGGGACATACTTATGTCATATGAGTTCTAAAGTCGATCGTTACGAACCAATACTATACTCCGAGTTTTATCGCCCGTTTTCTAAGTGTTTTACCGAAGTTATAAAAGAGTCGTCTTTTAGGGGTTCGTTCGCGTTTAACCTCGACTCGAACATTTTTAATAAATCGAAAAATGCTCTTTTTGACATACGGTTTTCTTTCACACCTTCCTTCTTACCCCTAGTATTTATTTACCAAGATTCGCCATGACGTTACATAGCTTACGAGGGTTCAATTTCAGTTACGAACTTTCGTTTACGGATTCGAACTACTTTTAGTAATTTGGTCATAAATCCTAAACCGTAAGTCCGTTTCACGTGATCTTTATATCAAAACGAAGCTTAGAACATTACCTATCCTATCATAGCAGATAAGGTCTCTGGACAGTAGGGGTTCGACATGGAAAATGGCATACAAAACATGGTATTGCAAAATCGGGCATTATAACGGCTGTAAATCGAATATCTACCAATTTCGAATCTTCCCATAAACATAGTATCCAACCCAAACAACATATACATGACTTATATACATGAACTGAGGCCAAGCAATGCCTTTCCGTTCATCTAGCTATTTACATCATTAATCCAAAATCCATACATAATCATGCTTATAATCTTAACATAACCATAACTAAGTTATAACTATCATAAACATGCTTAAATCTCAAACAAGGGTTAGGGTTTCAAGAGCTTTATACCTTCCTTGGAGTGTGTAAAGACCTTGCTAAGCTTTGCATAGTCCTTGTATACCCATAACCAAGCTTAGATCATCAACCAAAATCAAGATTCAAGAATTTTGTTCTTGAGGTTACTATTCATCCTCCACTTTCTTGATTTTTTTGAAAATGGAAAAGGTGATGTTTGAGGCTAAGATTTTTAGGGTATCATTTTTATGAAATATAGGATCTATGATAAATTTTTGGAGATCAAACAATGGTTGGAAGTTGGATTTTTGTTTTGGAATTGTTGCAAAAGTCGAATGGAAGAGTAAAGGAGAGAGTTTGATGTTTTCTTGTGGTTTTGCTTGGAAGAATGCATAAAGTGGATGAGCCTTGGATAATATCTCATCTCTTTTTACTTTAGTAAAGTGATGATGCACTAGATGATGTCTTTGTGAGGACAAGTGTTGAAGATTGGATGGTTTAAGGCTTAACCAAGTGGTGGCTTGCTAAGTACTTGGTTGCATTCTAATTTATCTAGTTCCTTGCTAGTTACTAGATATTTATCACTTGCACAAGCATGTATCTTGCTTCCTCTGCTTGATTCTGTGTCCGGTTATTGCCCGTTTCGATTGATCGTTCGTAGGAATATTTCACGGATTTCTAATTAGGGTTTACCGGGAATCCTTTTTAATATTAATACTTTCATTCTCCATCTTTCATTCTATCTTTCCAATTTATATTCCTTAAATCCATTCGTTAAATACTTAAGGCTATCAGTGTCCAGGGAACTCTCGGAGAAAATAAAAGTGCGGTTTTTCAGAATCCGACAGCTTTTACATACACTTATTTTCCCCCTGGATCACTAATATGAACTCGGAAATCCGTTCTGAATGCTTCTATATAGTGTCGTCTTATATTATTATATACTCCCACCAAAACACTATTCATTCTGTATTCTTTACTTGTTCTCTTAGGGTTGTATAATTGTCCGTATTCTCTTTCGATCGTTCCTTAACCTTTTTACGGAACTACTGGATTAATCGTTACCGATCTGGATGACATGAGAATATTCTCCTGCTTGAAATTGCCATATCTTATTCCCTTAGAAGATAGATTATTCTTACCTATGTTGTTACCCTTTAGCATTCTTCAAGACATAGAAATAATAAAGTCGAATTCCATTCATTCTTAAATCAAATATAATAACATCCCAAAACATCAAACCCTCAAAGTTAATTTTTCAATTCTTGGATTATAATAATATTTAATCCACTGTCCGGTCAAATATTATACCGAAAAGAATTTGGAATTTCTGAATTCCGATCGTCTCTGCATTCACTTATTTCCTCCGCGTATTACTAATATGACTTCGAAACATCCATATCACGTCCCGTACATAGGGTGGCGTGAAAAGTTTTCCAATTTACAAAATCACTATTCATCCACCAAATTACTATGCACGTACAGGAAACACTATGCACGTACGGGAAATACTATGCACGTACGGGAAATACTATGCACGTATGGGAAACACTATGCACGTACTCATTTCCCTTCAAGGATCCATTAGCTCCTTCCTGGATGGTAGATTATTCTTATCTAGGTCCTCAACCATCGAATTACTCTATTCTGACAATATACCAATGCATCAGGATCATTGTCCAAAGCAATATCCATTCATTACAATCATTGTTCTTTGAAACCACCATTCATTAGAGCTGGTGACCTTGTTGTCGGAATCATTGTTCCTCGTTTTATCCTTACTTAATAAAAAGTTTTAATTATATCCAAAATTTGGGGTTCTTACATTCAGCATTCCTCAAAAGCAGGAAAAAGAATCAGGAGTTCGGATGGGAGTATGAAAACTACGTTTATGCCTGAGTGGGGGATATGCGAGCAGGACGCTATCCGAGATAGCCATCTTCTTGCTCAGGAATGGTCTCGGAATGCCATAGCCCCGGTTGATAAGTTCATTTTGCAATAGCAACGAACCTTGGGGAAAATGAAAGCTTGGGAGCGTTTCACGCCTATAACGTAAAGTTATCTCCCCTTCTTTTTTGTTACTCTTGTTAGATATTGACCATTATGGCTTAACATAGTTTTTTTTATGGTGTTTTATTCTTGTAGTTGAATGTTCATTTCCAAAACACTGTCCAACTTGGGAAATCGTATAAGGAGAAAGAAAGAGCTGCCCTCAAGGCTGTGGAGAAGCATCAGAAGGAATCTGAAGAATGGGAGGCTAAGTACTTCATCTCCGAAGACCAACTCTCATCCCTTAGGGGAAAATATGCAGCCTTGGAGAATAGAACCCAAAACAACGAGGACTCCATCATTCAGAACTACTTGGGCTCGGATACATTCCTTTCCTTCATTGATGAGCATGACAGGGAGGTCCAACCGGAGAGCATGACTATTGGTTGGGAAAAAGCTGTGAATAAGATTAGCCATGACCACAAAGGGGTCATTTTTCCTTCCTTTTATCCAAGTCCTTGGAAGGTGACTGATGTTGATGACCTTGTTGAGGGTGCTGGAACTTCCTCTCATGTAAACAGGCGTGCTTCTGGCTCTGGTACTAAGGCCACTCCCCAACGCTCAGGATCTAGTTCCGGGAGACACCCTTCAAAATCTCGTGGGAAGGATCAAAGTGGCAGTTCAGAATGCCCTTTAGCCGGCCGAATTCGCGAACCCAGATCGGTGAGTGTTAGCAGTTCCTCGACTTTAACTTCCAAGAGCAAGGAAGAAGGTGAGATGGGGTCATCTAGTGAAGAAGAGGTCCCTGTTCAGGTTTCTCCTCCCAAAACCAAGAAACGGTTGGTGAAGACTGCTTCTATTAAGAAGTGATTATCCTTTGAGCCTTGCATGGCCTATGTTAGCCTCATGTGGCTTTTATCCAGTTCTTATTTCACCCTGACTTTGATTGTGGTCCTTCATGGACTTGTATTTTTATTCGGTATGTTTGTAACTTATGACTCGAATTCTGTCCCATAGGGGTATTTCATCTACATGCTTGTTTCCTTTAATTCATACGTTCCTTTATTTACGGTACTTGGTCATCCTAGACTTACACACATCAGGTGTTTGGTACATCACTAAAATCACAAAAACGTAGAATGGAAAACAAACTTGTATTAATAACGTGAAATGGGCTCTACCCTTACATAAAATGATAAGTCCTACTATGAGCAACATGCTCTGCGATGGTTTTATATGAACCTTATTTCTATTTCTATTAGATAGGCAAAAAGCTAAGTCCTTACTAGGAGAGCTTAAACATAATAAATCTTGAGATTCGAGGCATGCCAAGTACGAGGCACCTCGTTTCCATCCAAGGTTTCCAGCTTGTAAGAACCTCTTCCCAACGTTTTGCTGACTCTATACGGCCCTTCCCAATTAACTTGCCTGTCTGTCCAACTCCAGATGCTTCTATCTTCCTTAAAACCAAGTCGCCTTATTTAAAGAACCTTTCTTTAACCCTATGGTTGTAATAAAAGGATGCCCTCTTCTAGTGCTCAACATTGCGGGCGTTCGCTTCATCCCTGACTTCATCAATTAGATCAAAGGCAAGCCTCATGCCTTCCTCATTAGTTTCTTGCTCATATGCTTCCACCCTTGGGGACACATGAGAGATCTCCACGGGCACTACTGCCTCTGCCTTATAAGCTAGCAAAAATGGGGTAGCTCCTGTTGTTACTTTACAGGTGGTACGATATGCCCACAGTATAGGCAGCACCTCATCCACCCACGTGTTTCTTGAACGTTCGACCCTTTTCTATTCGCTACCTCAGCTTGCCCATTAGCCTGAGGGTGAGGTACTGAAGTGAAGCGAAGTTCGATGGCGTTCTCCTCACAATACTTCTTAAACTCCTCATTGTTAAATTGGCGCCCATTATCCGTCACAAGGATTCGTGGGATACCGTACCTGCAAATTACGTTCTCCCAGAATAATTGGGCAACTTGTTGGGTGGTTATCTTAGCTAATGGCTTAGCTTCAATCCACTTGGTAAAATAGTCGATAGCCACTATCAAGAACTTCCATTGTGCTGAAGCTACAGGGAAAGGACCAAGAATGTCCATCCCCCACATGGCAAACGGAATAGGAGAGTTAATCGACGTTACTCTGGCGGCTGCCTAACAATCGGGGCGTGTTTCTGACACCTATCACACTTCTTGACATAACTTTGCGCATCTGCCAACATCTCTGGCCAATAAAATCCCAGATGGGTGATCTTATGGGCTATGGCTCTGCCCCCCAAGTGTTGTCCACAGATCCCTTCATGAACTTCCTTTAATGCTTCTTCTGCCTCTTGGGGCCTCAAACACTTCAAGTACGGGATAACAAAAGACCTCTTGTAAAGGATGCCTTCAATCAAGACATATCTCAATGCTCTCACTGACAGTTTCCGTGCCTCCGAGGGGTCTTTAGGGAGCCATCCAGTCTCCAAGTGAGCCTTGATAGGATCTATCCAACAACTTCCTATATCAATGGGTGCCACCAATTTCAAATTGATGGTAGGGGCCTTCAGGACCTGGAAGTAAACACTCCCTACATAATTCTCTATCTCAGAAGAGGCGAACTTTGATAGGGCATCGGCCTTGACGTTCTCCTCCCTCAGAATATGCTCCATATAGCATTCATCAAACTGAGTCATAATGGCTTTCACAACCCTTAGGTATTTTGCCGTAGTATCATCATTGGCTTCGAACTCACCATTCACCTGCGATACTACGAGTCTTGAATCTCCACAAACTTTAAGGTTCTTGACTCTCAATATTCTAGCCAAGCCTAATCCGGCTATCAAGGCTTCATATTTAGCTTCGTTGTTGGTTGTTGGAAAGTCCAACTTCAAAGCATATTCTACTAAAAACCCATCGGGGCTTTGCAAGACCAGGCTTGCACCACTAGATTTTGTTTTTGATGCCCCATCAAAATAGAGCACCCAATATTCCTTCTGATCGGGTACAAACTCCTCAACTTTACCTTCACCTTCTTGGCTTGGCACTATCTCCTGCCCCCCGACTTCTTGGTTGTCGATGGTACATTCAACCACGAAGTCAGCTAATGCCTGAGCCTTGATGGCTGTCCGAGGCTTATATGTGATATCAAACTCCCCGAGTTCGATCGCCCATTTAACTAGCCTCCCACTGGCCTTGGGGCTATGCAATATACTTCTTAACTGCTGATCTGTCAGGACTTCAATCTTGTGTGCCTGGAAGTAAGGTCGTAGCTTCCTTGAAGCTGTTACTAGCGCCAAAACAAACTTCTCGATGGGTGAGTAATTCAACTCAGCTCCGTGCAGTACCTTGCTCACGTAGTAGATAGGCTTCTGAACCTTGTTTTCCTCTTGAATGAGAACGGCACTCAATTCTTGTTTGGATATCGCTAGGTATAAATATAGGGTCTCTCCAGGACTAGGTTTGGCCAACAACGGGGCCTCAGCCATGTACTTTTTCAGCTGTTCAAAAGCCTCTTGGTCTAGGGCTGAGCAAAACCGAACCGAAACTGAAAAACCGAACTGAACCGTGCAAATTCGGTTCGGTTCTAATTTTTTGAAAATTCGGTTTATTCGGTCCGGACCGAATAGACCGAAATAAAAATCGGTTCGGTTCGGTTCGGTTCTTTGAAAAATATTTCGGTTCGGACCGAATAGACCGAATAGTCCGAATAATATATACTTTAATTTTTATATTTATGTTATATACATTTTATATATATCTTATAAAATATAATTATATTATCTAATTTGTAAATTCTAATTATATCTATGTTGGTGAAATAGTGGTGATTAATTGATTATTATTTTTGTGATAAATCATGAATTTTTAGCTTTATTTATAATATAGGTTTTTTTTTAAAAAAAAATTCGGTTTTTTCGGTCCGGACCGGACCGAACCGAACCGAATTATTTCGGTTCGGTCCGGTTCGGTCCATGATTAAACTTCGGTCCGGTTCGGTCCAGAAAAAAATGACATTTCAGTTTTCGGTTTATTCGGTTCGGTCCGGTTCTGGACCGAACCGACCGAATGCTCAGCCCTATCTTGGTCTTTCCGAAGTCCATTCAAAATTCTTCACTTTCTTCAAAGCCTGAAAGAAGGGCAAACATTTGTCGCCAGACCTTGAGATGAATCTTCCCAATGCAGCTATTCTACCAGTCAACTTCTGCACGTCCCTCATCGAACGGGGTGGTTCCATGTCGAGAATTGCCTTAATCTTATCCGGGTTGGCTTCAATTCCACGTTTTGAAACCATCAAACCAAAAAACTTCCCTGATCCAACGCCAAAAGCACACTTGGCCGGATTTAACATCTTATGGAGCCTCAGCACTTCAAATGCCTCTTTGAGGTGTTCAACATGGTCTGCTATAAACAAGCTTTTGACCAACATATCATCAACATAGACCTCCATGGTTTTCCCAATCAGATGGGCAAATATCTTATTTGCCAATCGTTGATAAGTAGCTCATGCATTCTTTAGTCCAAAAGCCATGACAAGGTAACAAAAAACACCAAAGTCAGTTATGAAAGATACCTTCGGGATGTCATCCTTGTGCATCTTAATCTGGTTATAGCCGCTGAAGCCATCCATGAAACTCAACATTTCGTGCCCAGCCGTGGCATCTATTAGTGTGTCAATCCTTGGTAGAGGGAAGCAATCCTTAGGGCATGCGTCATTCAAATCGGTGAAGTCTATGCATATCCTCCACTTACCGTTGGCTTTCTTGACCATCACAGGGTTAACCAACCATTCAGGGAACTGAATCTCCTCAATAAAACCAGCTTCCAAGAGTTTGTCCACCTCTTGCTTAATGGCCTCTTGCCTTTCTGGAGCAAAATTCCTCTTCTTCTGTTTTATTGCCTTCCGCTTGGGGTCGACATTCAACCTGTGAGTTATGAGTTGGGGGTCTATCCCTGGCATATCAGCTGCTGTCCAAGCGAACACATCTCTGTTTTGTTGTAGGAATTCTACCAACTTGCCCTTTAAGGGTTCCTTTAAAGAAGCTCCAATATACGTAACTTTTTCAGGGTCTCTGCAATCGAGAGGTATAGGAACTAAATCTTCTGCCAGCTTCCCGCGGTGTTCATCATCACCTCGAACATCCATGTCTTCAATCGGGAGGACCTGCCCCCGACTTTATCAGCTCTTAATGCGGCCACCTAATAACTTCTGGCCATCTTCTGATCACCCTTCTGTTCTCCAACACCATTCCTAGTTGGAAACTTAACTTTCATGTGGTAGCTGGAGGCAACAGCCTTAAACGTGTGAAGTCCAGTCCTTCCAAGGATCGCATTATACGTGGAGGCTGCCTTGATTACCAGGAAATTTAACATCTGAGTGGCATTCTTGGGCTCCTGTCCAATAGTAACTGGTAGCTGGATGGTCCCTTCAACATTGGATTCGACTCCGTTGAACCCATATATAGGCATATTGTTTGGAGTCAACTGTGAATCATTGTATCCCATCTTCACAAATGCATCATGAAACAAAATATCGACAGAAGCACCATTGTCTATCAAGACTCGTTTCACCTCTGAATTTCCAATTACCGGAGTTATGACCAACGGGTCGTCATGGGGGAACTTCACCCTTCCAAGTCTGAATCATCAAAACCAATCACCACTTCAATCTTTGCACGTTTTGGGGCTTCTCCCACGATGTGCATCACCTCTCTGGCATATGCCTTTCGAGAGTTCCTTGTTGTGCCAGCCGCAGTCGGGCCTCCCCAAATCATATTAATAATTGGCCCTCGTGGCTGGGGGTTACGATCACGATCGTTATCCCTTCTATCATAGCCTCTCCTTTGATTTTCACGATATTCGCCTTTTATGAACCTGCTCAACTTTCCTTTTCGGATCAAGAATTCGATCTCGTCCTTGAGTTGTCTGCAATCATCGGTGTCATGTCCTATATCCTTGTGGATCCTACAGTATTGATCCTTGTTTCTTTTTGCGGGATCACCCCTGAGTGGCTTCGACCATCGGAAATCCTTGTCTCTCTTCTGCTTTTATGTATTTACTCGCCCTTCTTTGGAGCTCAGTCATGCTCTCGGGGGATGTTTTGCCAATGACATCTGAAAGTAAGTGTTCGTTGTTCCATTTCTCCAGGGCTATCATAGCTACCTTGTTCTCCAGATCTGGGACGTTCAATGTCTCCTTGGTGAAGCGCTTGAGATAATCCCTCAGGTTCTCATTCTTCCCTTGTTTCACTTGCATGAGAGATGCAGAGCTTTTTTCATAGACCTTTCCACTAACAAACTGATTGATGAAAGCAGTGCTCAACTCTTTGAAAGAGCCAATTGAGTTTGCGGGAAATCGGCTATACCATCTTTGAGCCATGCCTGCCAGGGTTTGAGGGAACGCCCTACACTTAAGAGCGTCGCTAGCGGGTTGTAAAAGCAGTGCATTTGAGAACGTCCTAACATGATTCGAAGGATCACCCGTTCCATCGTATGGTTTTATCATGGGCATCTTAAATTTTCGGGAAACACGAGCGTTCATCACCTCCTCAATGAACGGGGGTGTGGGATCGTCAGGTTCTCCAAGTGGCATCAGGTCTTTGGGATAACCCCTGGGGGTTTCCACCCTTATAGCTCCTCCAGTTGGGGGATCAGCCCTTCTTGGTCTTCTTGAAGATCTTTCCAAATTAATGAAGGGAATCTCCCTCGAAGCTGGAGGGGGCCTATTCTGGTTCTGTCTTGCTTGCTCCCTGGCTATGTCGTCATTCAGCCTTTGGATCTCAGCCTCATGATCCTTGATCCTCTCAACAGCTGTTTGAGGAGGTCCATCATGGATTCTTCGAGTCCTTCCCATAGGCTCCTTGCTTGCACGTCGCATCCTCGGGGCTTCATCACGATCGTCGTCCTCAGACGACGAGTCATCAGTGTAAGGTCCGGAGTAATCATAATATCCTTGCTCAGGAGGGGTTAAACCCCTAATATAGGGCGGCTGATACGACTTAAGTATCTGTAGAGCGTGACCACTTGGTCCAGGATCCCTTCGATTTGGGGGGTAGTTAGGCAATCCGTATAACGGATCAGTACTCACGGGGAGTGTAGTGGTGGAGATCTGAACTCCTCAGAGTGGGGGACGGCTATTTAATGGTGAGACCACCATCTGAACCTAATTAGTCTCCCGTCCCGAGTGGACATCCACTGGTAAGGTTCTCTCAACATGGAGATTCGTCCTTATGGGTTGTGAAACTTGAGGCTGAGTGGTTGTCTCCATTGACGGGGGTTCATACCCTTGTTCAGTAACGATGGGTGGAACAGAGGTGACGGTGGTAGCCTCGGTTGAGACTGGTGTCCTTCGTTTTTGAACCATGGTTGATGTTGTCTTCCCACAGACGGCGCCAAATGTTGTGGAATAAAAAGTAGGGTTATCGAATTGCGGCTAGGGTTCGTGAGCTTCGTTCTTTAATGGTTGTGCTTGCGTTATCATGACCTAATTCGAGTCCTCACAAGATGCCTACGTATCTCAGAGTTGAGAATCAAGCCAACGTAGTTCTGAGATGAGGGGTCTGGCCCTTTATATAGGCTATAGGAGCCTTAGAATCGTAATCGGGTTTGGAGACTTGGTGGGCAAGTCACCGTTATTGAGGAAGGTTCTGACTCCATGTTGAATTAGGTGCCTTGGAGACTACTCAATATCCCTAGGATATTCTAGAACGTTCCTTGTTCCTAGAACGTTCCTGGTTTGTGGATCAGGCCCATGTTAGAAACAAGCTTACCGGGCGACCCCGATTTGGGCTGTTCTTTTGGGCTCAATCATTAATTACGAATTTAATGCCCAACGAGGGTTTCGGACCTTATTTATGAGCCATTAAATATGTCTTTAGGGATTATTTTTCACCCATATCAGTTACTAAATTTGAATAATATGAATATAATATCTTCAACTTATCAAAGTTGTTTAATAAAATTATTATTAATTTTATAAACGGAAAAAAATATTAAAAACAAATCTAAAACAAGAAGTCGGTATCTACTCTTTTGAAGAACTTATATTAAATTTAAAATTTTATAAGATAGAAATTAATATCTTTATTCATATGTTCAATTTATAAATTTTATTCTCATTTCTATTGTTAATAATTTATAAATTTTTCAAAATAATAAAACGATCCAAGATGATGTCCACTTATAATTCATAACTAGCGTAAAAGCCCGTGTAAGGTACAGACCTATATAATTACTGAAATAATTTTTTGCACAAAATTGTATAAATATTGTAATAATTTTGTAATTTTTTGACAGGAATTTTTAACTAAAAGTACAGTAAAAGATAATATTTTTTATTTTATCTTTTTTTTATAGCAATTTTACAATATTGCATTGTCATAAACCAAATATTCTCTGATTTGATTAGATTCCATAACGTTCGAACAACTATTTATATAATAATAATAACATGATTATAGTTAATTGGTATATATATTAATTTAAATTCAATGGCGTGATTTGAACTTTATTAATTTGAACAACTAAATATAATATAAATAATCACTTTAACATTATTGTTCGCATACAACATGCACGTACATAAACTCATGTAATTTTAATATCATAAAAATATATTTGTAAAAATAATCGTATATTTAAGACTATGAGTTGAATCATTTACAAAATCTCTTAATTTCACGTAAAAGTCATGTATGTGGTTGTCTCGTTCCTCTTTTTTCATACATATATATATATATTTATACATATTTATATACACTATAAAAATTAACAATCTATTTTTACCTTACTATTTCTTACCCAATATCTAAATTTCTATTTTAAAATTTAGGTTCAACTTTAAATCCAAAAATTTTAATCATATGATTACACAAATATTAATGACTTTTTCATCTATATAATATCTAAGATCATACTTTTTGTTCATCTTACATTGATTTTAGTATGTTTATAATTTAATCGATATATAATTTTTTGAAATCCTAAATTTTAATAAGTTAAATTTTAAGTCAAATTCAATTATATATTTAAACTGATTAAAGTTTAAATGATTGTTCCACCAAAAATTTCTAATTTACTCACATATTTAAATTTTTATAAATCTAAAAATTATATATGGTGCAATTATAATCTTTTTCAAAATATAATCGCATTTATTATTTCAGTAAAATATAATCATATCTATTATTTCATTAATCTAATATCTTATATCTACATGGAAACGAATGTTAACTAATTCAAATTTTTTATCCGATCTTAGTTACATATATGTATAATTTATAATTTTATTTTCTATAAATAAGGGTTTAGGATTAGGAGAATCAAGTTGGACAACTAGCCAATGAACTAAGAAATTGATCACATGGCACTCTCCCTAGCGACACTGAAAAGCCTAGGGTTGTTGGGAATGAGCATTGTAAAACCATGACATTGAAGAGTAGGAAAGTCTTGGAGAATGCTAAATCTAAGTCCAAAGATGGTGATTTCTCTACAACTAAAAGTGTGGAGAAAAATTCTGAACATGATGGTATCGCGACTTCTAAGGTGGTCCCAGCATTCCAACCACAACCTCCATTCCCTCAATGTTTTCAAAAGCATAGACAAGATACCCAGTTTAAGAAGTTTCTAGATGTTTTGAAACAGTTACACATCAATATCCAATTCTTGGAAGTTATATAGCAAATGCATAACTATGCGAAATTCTTAAAGGATGTTCTTTCAAAGGAGAGAAGGTTAGGAGAGTTTGAAACAGTTGCTCTAACAAAAGAGTGTAACTCATTCTTACAAAACAAATTACCTGCAAAGCGGAAAGATCCAGGGAGTTTCACTATTCCTTGTACAATTGGAAATTCTTATACTGGGTTGGCCTTATGTGATTTGGGTGCTAGTATAAATATGATGCCTTTGTCTATATTCAAGAAATTAAGGATCGGAAAGTTCATCCTACAACTGTTACCCTCCAACTAGCGGATAGATCTCTTGCGCACCAAGAAGGAAAGATTGAAGATGTGTTAGTGAAGGTAGATAAGTTCGTATTCCTTGTCGACTTTATTGTGTTGGACTATGATGAAGATCATGAAGTTCCTATTATTTTGGGAAGATAGTTTCTTGCAACGGGAAGGACATTAATTGACATGGAAAAAGGAGAACTAACTATGAGGGTTAAAGATGAAATGGCGATTTTTAATGTTTTCAAGCCCATGAAATGTTAGGAATAATTCATAAGTTGTGATGTTAAGAATAGAATTTTGCTAATACTTCTTGCATATCCTGATCTTATAAAGGATTTAGCACTTTGTATAGGATATATGTGTTAAACAGTAATCTGTAGAATTTATTCAGGAACAGTGCGTCAGAGACTACATGTCAGGAACAGTGTATCGGGGACTACATGTCAGGAACAGAGGAGCAGATCCTGATATATTAAGTCATATCCTGATCAAATACTGATGGGATAATCAGATCCTGATGCAATGGGAAATCCTAATATCAGTCGTGTTACTGATGATATCAGTAGTGTTACTGATGATGTCATTATGGATGCTACAGAAACTGGCAAGTGCTATAAAACAGGATCTTTGTTTTGGAAAACAAGCAAGAAGATATTTTGAAGGAAACGAATTCTCTATTGATGGAAACTATCAACTGGATGGCAGAACATTGTCATAGATAGATTATAATTCTGTTATTAGTTGATAGGTAGCATTATAAATACTCTCTCAATATCACTGTAAAAAGTGTGTGAGCGAGTGAGTTCGTAAGTTTTGTATTCGAGAGTTCGAAACAAACAGAGAGAGAGATTTATATTGTCAGCAGCTGCTAAAGGTATTGTACACCTTTGGTAGAGTTTGTATTTGATTATTTTAATACAAACAAAGTTTGATTAATTCATTTATTCTTGTTCATATAATCAAGCAAAAATCAGACACGATTATATTACTTATATTCAACCCCCCCTTCTACAAGTTATTCGAGTTAACAATTGGTATCAGAGCAGGTTGATTTCGAATAATCATAAAAATCTGCAATCATGTCTGGTTACAAGGATGGTAATACTAAGATCCCTATGCTCAAGAGAAACGAATATACTCTATGGGAAGTGAAGATGTTGCATCACTTGGAAGCAACAGATCCTGATTATCTTGACAGAATCAGAGATGGGCCTTTTGTTCCAATAAGACTTGTTCCTCAAGCAACTATCGAAGGAAAAGTTGTTCCATAACATACATCATAGAAGCCTAAATCTGAATGGACAGATAAGGAAAAGGAGAATGTTCTTAAGGATGCTAAAGTGAGAAACATACTATTCAACAGTCTTGATTCTGTTCTCACTAACTATGTTCTCTCGTGTAAAACTGCTAAGGAGATATGGGACAATCTAAAGGTTCACTGTGAAGGAACGAAACATGTCAGGAAGAATATGAGGACATTTCTCATACAACAGTATGAGTACTTTCAATCCAAGTCTGGTGAGTCACTTACTGACACCTTTGATAGGTTTACTAAACTCATCAATGAGATGGCCATGCATGGTAAATATTATGACTTGGAGGATATGAATACGAAGTTTATGAAAGCTCTTCCTGATTTCTACAATGAGAAGATATCTGCAATTGAGGAAGCTAATGATCTTGATGAGATATCATTAGAAGCAGTTTATGGAAAATTGAGAGCTTATGAACTTGATAGGCAGCAAAAAAAGAGCAGGAATGAAGGAAAGATGAAAACTGTTGCACTCACTGCTCAATCTGAATCAAAGAAGCTTCCAGAAGAAAAGTCTGAATCTACTGAAAGAGACTTGAGGAAGAAGAAGAGCAAAGAAAGTTCTGAGTAAGAGACTATAGATATAGACTCTGAAGATAATGATTCTGAATCAGAGATGCAAGAACTCTTTGCTATGTTTGCTAAAGCTTTCAAGAAAGGAAGATTCAACAGGAGAAGATTTAGCAAAGGCACTTTTCAGAAGAAAGAGGAGAAGAAGAATGACTAAGGCAAGAGTACAATTATCAAGCTTGATAAAGCCAAGATCAAGTGCTTTAACTGCAGTGAGCTTGGACACTTTGCTAGTGAGTGCAAGAAGCCTAGGAATTCAGGGAAGGGTAATGCACTCATGGTCACACAGATGGATTGGGCAGACTCGAGTGATTCTGAAGATGAATTGGATTATGACAACATTGCATTGATGGCAAGTGCTTCAGACAAGCCTGGATCTCCAAAGAAAACTTCTTCATCTTCTGTTAAGGTATCACTTCACTCTCTTGATTCGTTTGATAGCTTAGATTCTGATGATATTAGATCTATTCATGTTGAGTTTAAGAATCTTATGACTAATTTCAAAATTCTTGCTAGTGAAAAAGATGAACTCAAGGCTAATAATGATGAATTAGTTAGTAGAAATAATTTTCTTGAATCTGAGTTAATTCAAATGGAAGAATATAAGTTAAGTTCTGATAAAGCTAAGCATGATTATGGTGTTATTCTTGAGGCTTATGACTATGTCAGAAAAGAACTAGAGGAAGAGAGAGATGTGATTAAAACCATTAACAATTCTGGTAAAAAGACTCAAGAAATCATTGAAAATCAAATTTTGGGTAAAGTTAATGGTTTAGGTTTTGATAAGGCTAGGCAAGAAAATAATGTTGCTATTGTCAGTGATGATAGTAAAATTGAAGCTAGCACATCTAAGTCTGAAGGTAAGAAGATAGTTTCTGAACCTAAACATGTTAAATTTGTTGATTCCAAAGGTACCCCAGTTGTGTACAAAATAATTAACAATAGCAATTCAGATGAAAGAGTGTTAGAAAAACCTAAGAATGTCAACATAGGTTTTCTGTCTAAGTCTCAGTTAAAACAGAGACTAGAAAGTATTTCAGAGTCTAGCAAGATCAGAAGAAATAGGAATGGAAAAGAAGGTATTAACAAAGAGAATAATTACAAGAATGTACCTGATGCACCTAGGAAGAAATGCTATAAATGTGGAAATTATAATCATTTGGCCCTAGACTGCAATCAAAAACCTTCTTGGAAAACTGAGTCCAGATTCCCTAAGACTCATAGAATTCAATACCAACCACAAGAACCCTGTTATCATTGTGGTAGTTAACTTCATTCCATTTATATGTGTAAGGATTATCATGAACTGTATTATGACCATTATTCTCTGAAATCTGAAACTCCTAGTCACAAACAGTTTGTGAAATCTAAGTCTAAGGTTGACTCTCCAACAGGTAAATCAAAAGCAAAATCTTCAAAGCCTGTTGGTTCAAAAGTTAGTAAGAAAGTATCCAATCAAATTTGGGTCCTAAAAAAATTCTAACTATCTACCTTTTGTTTGCAGGGCATTGGAAAGAAGCATTCAATTATCTTGGACAGTGGATGTTCAGGACATATTACTGGAAAGAAGTCCCTGCTTACAAAGTTTGAGAGGAAAGCTGGCCCAGTAATATCCTTTGGAGATGGCAACAAAGGAGAAACTCTGGGATATGGCTCAATTATTTTGGGGAATGTCATCATAGAAAATGTAGCACTGGTTGAAGGCTTGAAACACACACTTTTAAGCATAAGTCAACTGGGTGATAAGGGTTACCAATCAATCTTTGACAGTAAGCGATGTAAAATCTTGAATATGAAGAATGGAGACATTGTTCTGACTGGTCAGAGACATGGTAACATATATGAAGCCAGCTTGAGTGATACATCTAAAGGAACTATCAGATGTCTTTACAGCAAGGCATCAAATGATGAAAGCTGGAACTGGCACAAGAAGCTCTCACATCTCAACTTCAAGAAGCTTAATCAACTTGTTAAGCATCATCTGGTGAGAGGCCTACCTCAGCCAAACTATGTGCAAGATGGACTTTGTGATGCTTGTCAGCTTGGAAAACAAAGAAGAACCACTTTCAAGAGCAAGACAGAAAATTCAATTACTGAACCATTTCACATGCTGCTTCTTGATTTATTTGGTCCAGTAAACATTATGTCTATCAATAAGAAAAGATATGCTCTAGTTACAGTGGATGACTACACAAGGTTCACATGGGTATTGTTTCTACACAACAAGGATGAAGCTCCTCAGCAAATCATTGAACTTGTCAAGAATATTCAAAAAAACTCTGAGTACAAGGTCAAAGTGCTCATAAGTGACAATGGTACAGAATTCAAGAATTCTACAATGGAGGAGTATTGTGCAGATAGTGGAATTACTCAACAGTTGTCTACACCTGGAACACGTCAGCAGAATGGTGTAGTAGAAAGAAAGAACATAACTCTCATAGAGGCAGCAAGAACCATGCTTGCAGATGCAAAGCTTCCAACCTATTTCTAGGCAGAATCTATCAACACTGCATGTTTCACTCAATATTGTACCTTGGTAAATGGTCATGGTAAGACTCCCTATGAGAGGATCAAAGGAAAGAAACCAAGTGTGAAATACTTTCACATCTTTGGATGCAAATGCTATGTCCTGAAAGTTCATCCAAAACAACTTGGGAAATTTGAAGCCAAATCGGATGAAGCAATCTTTCTAGGATATTCAGAAACAAAGGCCTTCAAAGTATACAATCTCAGAACTCACATTGTTATGGAATCAATTCATGTTGCATTTGATGATAAGAAGTTTGGAATTTTGCAAACTGATGAAAGCCATGACAATCTGGAATTTGAAAATCTTAAGTATTCTTAGATTCCCTCCAGCGATGATGAAGGTTCTCCAGAGGAAATCTCTATTGCTTCTCAAAGGAATGCTACTACTGAGGGGGAGCAATTCAATCAAGGAGAACATAGGACTGATCAGGATCAGATTGGTCATTCAGAGTCTACTTCATCAGGAACTGATCCTTCAGAGTCTAATGAAGGAAGATCAAGAACTAGCAGCAGTACTGAATCCACTGATTCTACTGATCAAGGGGGAGCTTTTGAAGGCAGAGAAAGTTCTTCTACAAGAAATACCACTAACTTAGGGGGAGAGTCTAGCAGGAGTAATCTACCACCTGTTAGAAAATGGACAAGGGATCATACTGAGGATTTGATAATTGGTGATCCAAATAGTGGTGTTCGAACTAGAAGATCAATTCAAAATGAATGCTTATACAGTTGTTTTCTCTCAAAGAATGAACCTAAGAAGGTTGAAGAAGCCTTACAGGATCCTGATTGGGTAATAGCAATGTAGGAAGAATTGAATGAGTTTGAGAGGAACAAAGTTTGGAAACTGGTACCAAGACCTAAAGATAGATCTATTGTTGGTGCTAAATGGGTTTTCAAAAACAAGTTAGATGAATCTGGTATGATTGTAAGAAACAAAGCAAGACTGGTAGCCAAGGGTTATTCTCAGGAAGAAGGAATTGACTATGATGAAACCTTTGCACCTGTAGCAAGATTGGAAGCAATCAAAATGTTTCTTGCATTTGCAGCTCATTCAAATTTCAAGGTATACCAGATGGATGTAAAGAGTGCTTTTCTAAATGGCAAGCTTGATGAGGAAGTGTATGTGGAACAACCACCTGGTTTTGTTGATCCAAAGTTTCCAAATCATGTCTACAAACTTGACAAGGCACACTATGGACTGAAGCAGGCACCAAGAGCATGGTATGAGACTTTGTTTAAATTTCTTCTTGAAAATGGCTTCACAAGAGGTACAATTGACAAAACTCTATTCTTTAGAAAGATAAAAGGTCATTTGCTTTTAGTTCAAGTTTATGTTGATGATATTATATTTGGTTCTACTAATGAAAAGTTATGTGCTAAGTTTAGCAAGCTTATGCAGTCCAAATATCTGATGAGCATGATGGGTGAACTAAATTACTTTTTAGGCTTGCAAGTCAAACAGACTGAGACTGGTATTTTCATTAATCAGTCAAAGTATATCAAAGATCTTTTAAAAAGGTTTGACTTTCAAAATTGTGCAATTTTAAAGACACCCATGGCAACAGCCACTAAGCTAGACTTTGATCCTAAGGGAAAGAGTGTTGATAACACTAGCTATAGAGGCATGATAGGTTCTCTGTTATATTTAACTGCAAGTAGACCAGATATAATGTTCTCTACCTGTTTATGTGCTAGATTCCAAAGTGATCCTAAGGAATCTCATTTAATTGCTGTGAAGAGAATTTTTAGATATCTCAAGGGAACTCCAAATCTTGGTTTGTGGTATCCAAGAGAATCTGATTTCTCCCTAATTGGCTATTCAGACTCTGATTATGCCGGGTGTAAAATAGACATGAAAAGCACTACAGGTACATGTTAATTCTTGGGAAACAAATTGATTTCTTGGGCAAGCAAGAAGCAGCAATCAGTTTCAACCTCAACTGCAGAAGCTGAATACATTGCAGCAGGCAGTTGTTGTGCTCAACTCCTTTGGATAAGAAATCAATTGATGGATTATGGTATGACACTTAGTAATATTCTTATGTTTTGTGATGATACTAGTGCTATCAAAATTGTACAAAGTCCAGTTCAACACTCAAGGACTAAGCACATTGATGTCAGGTATCATTTTATTAGAGAACATATTGAAAATGGTACTGTGGAACTTCATTTTTTTCCTACTGACAAACAGCTTGCAGATATTCTAACTAAACCACTTGATGAGGCCACATTCATTAGATTGGTTAGTAAGTTAGGAATGTTAAATTTTTAAATCTTTAACATCTGCACAGGTAGCAAGGTATGTTGTTTCAGCTTATATAACTTGATATTTTTGTCAGGATCTGTACTTGATTGTTAAATGCTTAAGCTGTAACACTTTACTTTGATAAATTACAGTATGATAGACTTGTTAATAAACATCAGGATTGCTATCAGTATGCTGCCGTCATCAGTATTGACATCAGGATTGTATCGTCAGTATCAAGATTGTGAAATTTGTGTGTCTAACTGTTTCAAATTCTGAAGTTCATGTTATTTGGTGGTTCAATTCTGAGTTCTGTTAAGTCTATGTTAGCAAGTTTTATTACATACATACTGATAATTTATATCATTATTCATGACAGTCAATAAACAACGATAGACAAGTAGATATTAAGAAAACTTGTATTTTCATTAATCAAAAGCATTACATACATGAAAATGAAATACAATTCTACTTTGTCTAACTACTACTGATAATTCTATTCTTGTCTAAAGTTGTTGCTGCTTCAATCCTCAACGATCGACTTCAGGACAAGGAGCATCTCAAGAATGAATTCCTTGTCTGGTAACTTGAATGAGAGCAACTGACTCATCTTCATGCTTATTGAAGAAGATTAATAGCATCTCCATCAAGATCAACCTCAGACTCTTCACCAAATTCTTCATCCTCAAGGAGTGAAGAGATTAGAGGAGGATTGTATCCAACTGGTAGATGTTTTAGAGGAGATTTGTGGAAATCATCTGGGTTAAGATTAATCATATTTAACTTGATGAGAAAAGTCATCTCTTCTAAGAGATAGTTCACTTGCTCCTGATCATCAAGAGTAAAGAACTTCTCAGTGGTAATGAACCAAAAGCTAGGGTTCATATGAAGCTTTGGGTTGAAAGCCATAATTGAAAGAGAAAAGAATGAAAAGGTTTTGGAGAATGGCATAAGACATAGGTTTCTTTTATAGAAAGACGTGAGAAGCTGAACAGTCATTTGGGAGATATCAATGCATTCAGTCATAATTATGTGTGACTGTATTTCTTGTATTTTCAAGAAATATTGAATGAATTTAACCAATTGATTTTGTTATTTCTTTTACAGGTAAAAGAATATGCCACGTGGAAACTCCATTTAGTCTCTGGAATCAGGATGATATTGATCAGGAATACGAGTGTGTTCACATCAGGATTAGTAATTCTTTTTATTCAGAAATCACATTGAATCGTGTGATTATCCTGATGAAAAGATCACATCAAGAAAAGGAAGCTGATCAGTATTGATTTTTATCTTGATTTTACCTTGACTTATTTACCTGAAATTATTTTTGGATTTTATTTTCCAAAAGTCATAAGTAACTGCATTTTTCAGGGACTGACACCTGTCAACCTATGTGTCAATGTGGGATAATGGGTCTGAAGAATTTTTGAAATATAATTATTTTGACACTCTAATCGTGTAATTGCTTTCTCTAATTTCATTCTCTAAAGCAAAAACACTCTCGAGTTCTCAAAATCACTAATCAATTTCAAAGATTTCTTAAGTTCTTTTCAGATCAAAATGGCAACTCAAAGAAGACTACCCAAATCAGTAGCTTTCAAGTTTAGTGATTTTTATTTTATTATGAACAATCATGTTGCAGCTATCACCAACAAGGAAGGGGTGTCAACTGATTTTCACCTGATAATGGACTTTATGGCGAAAGGACCATTAAGTTATGCCTTGACAGCATCTCCACAAATTAATCAAGTAGCTATTTCACAAGCTTGGGAGAATGCTAAGGTAATTGATTCTACTCAGAGTCAATCAGGTAAGATTGTTCTAAACTTAGGACAAGACTCATTTAATCTTACTGAATCTGTTATTAATTCAGTACTTCGCTTACCTGTTAGTACAAATTTTGAGAATGTACCATCTGATGATGATGTGAGAACTATGTTATCTAAATTTGGTTATAATGGACCTCTAGATAATATGAGCCAGTTAAATAGATCTTTTCTTAGGAAAGAATGGTCTTTCTTCTTTGATCAAATTGCTAAATGTTTTACTGGTAAATGTAGTTCTTTTCAACAAATTACAGCTGTTACATCACATATTGCATATGCTTTGCTGTACAACAGAGTAATTAATTTTGGTCACATTATCTTAAATCAGAGGTGTATTAAACTTGGGTCAAGAGATCATGACAGGAATATGGTTTATTATCACAGATTCATGCAACTGTTTATTAACCATTTCATTCCTGATGTTGAAGCTAGATTTGGTAGAGAGTATTGTGTTTCTTCTTATGTACAGCAAAAGAGAATTTTCTCTGGCATTACAAAGAAGGACAGTGAAAAGAATCTAGATGAAATACCTGTGTTACACTATCCAAATCATGTTCAGGTACTTCTAAGAACTCATCTTCCTACTATCTATAATTCTTCTTTCTTTGGTGGTGAAATGACTCAGGAATCTCAATTGG
The DNA here is from genome assembly GCA_036435485.1 of Saposhnikovia divaricata. Taxonomy (NCBI): domain Eukaryota; kingdom Viridiplantae; phylum Streptophyta; class Magnoliopsida; order Apiales; family Apiaceae; genus Saposhnikovia; species Saposhnikovia divaricata. The sequence goes on from JAZHRN010000132.1 coordinate 1,555,978, forward strand.
AGGAGAACCCCCCTGTGTCTACCCAAGTAGCCAAAAACATTACAGTCTCTGAAACAATTCTAGAACCAAATTTTGATCCACAGCCTATTGTTTCAAAGAAGCCAACCTCTGGTGTTTCTCAAAAGACATCAGTTGTAAGGAAGAGAAGATTTGTCATTTCAAGTAGTAGTTCTAGTGAAGATGATGATAATATATCTCTTGCTAAGAGAGCAGAATTGAAGGCTACAATTCAACTTTCTAAGCTAGGACAAAGAGATGGAGCACCTAGTCACAGCCAGGCTGCAGTCTCTCAAAAGACTGTAGTTCTTAAAAAGGGAAAACAGTTACTGGATACTGTCTCTCAAAAGATTGTGTCTATTGAAAAAGGATCTCATCCCAAGATCACTTCTGTGTTTACACCTCTTGAGTCTTCTCAAGACAAATCTGTTGCTCACTATACTAGGAGAACAAATAGAAAGATTCATTTGTCACCTACACACACAGTGTCAAGTCCAACTAACATTATGCAGGTCTCTACAAATAATGCGATATCCATGTCAGTATCTGGCAAGAGAGATCTGGATCTTGATTCTTCATGGGAAACTACATTGACATAAAGACTGTCTATGGAACTTATTTCTTTACAAGTGAAGCTTTCCAGGCCTGTTCTTGATTTTCTGATTGAAAGAGTTCCCAAACTTTCATTTCCTGAAGAATATGGACTGTTACATCAAAGGCTTGACTTAATGAAGACATACTTCTATGTATCAGTCAGAAAGGAGTTACACAAGAAATTTGGACTTCCTAAGCATGTTGCACTTCAATCACTTCATGCATATTTATTTGACAAGGATGTCATTGTTGAAGATACTTCAGATCAAGGTGAACAAGAGGAGGTAGTTGATAAAGGGAAGCAGTCAACAGAAGATACTATTGCACCAGTGGTGAATAGTAGAATAGATCATATCACAGCCACTGCAACACAAGAACCATCTAGTCAGAGGTTGGATGACTCAGGAACTGTGATTGATGATGCTGAAAGGTCTTCTATGATGACTGAAATTGCAAGTGAGAAACCCTATGATATGGAAGGAATGACTTTGATTGATTTTTCTGAAGATCAAACCAATATTGTTCTTTCAGAGTCTATCCACCTTGAGGGTGTGTCTCAGCAACCAACACATAAAGACGGTGGCATATTAGCTATGGTGTCTAATGAAGTATTACTGAAGACATCAGAGTCTAGTGTAAAACCTGAAAGTGGTATACTGGAGCTTGTAGTTTCTGAAAAGAAAGTAGATGTTTGTAAGGGTTCAGAAACTATAGCAGCTCACTCCTTGGAGAAAACCTCAAGCCCCATGCCATATGAGGAACCCTCTCTCCATGTGAGTTCAGGTATAAAAACTTCTTCTAACCCGTTTTTTTCTGTAGGTCATGAGAGCACTTATCCAAATTTGAGTGATACACTTGAAAAGATGGACATAGATCCACACACAGAGAGGCTGGCTTCTGACCAGGCAAAAGGAGAGGTAGAAAGAGTGTTGACTTTAGATAGTCAAAGTGAGAATGAGGGTATGGATGATCAACTCCATAGTGAGGGAGAGAAAAATAGGAAACAACCATCGTTTGATTTCTGGGATCAGGTTTTTCCTGAATCTTGGTCTGAAAATCTTGGTATGGATGCTGGTACTTATTCTTTTATCAAGATGTATGAGAAGCATGACTTAGCACATCACAATGCAAAGCCAGAAGTTAAAGCTCGGAAACAGAAAGAAAGGCTTGCAGAGATCATTAATTGAAGAGGTGAAAGGCTAAGACAAACTTCTACTCAACCAGTACCAGAAGAAATTCCTAATGATCCTAGTATTCCTTTGTTTGTACTTCCAATTTCAGCTAGATTTGAGACATCAACAATATCTGATCAATCTAAGGAGGAGTCAGGATTTGTAGATGTTAGTACACAGAATACTGGTGAAGGACAGGATGATCATACTTCAGCTCCAGATCAGAAACATGAAGATGTTTGTACTTCTACTCAAGTATTATTACTTGACTATCATTCTCAACAGGCAACTTCTTCTACAAGACTTGAAGATAATGTTCTTTCTGCATCTGAATCTGAAGATACAACAAGCACTTCCAACATTGAAGTCAATTCTGAAATTCTACAGGACATTCAGAAATGTCAAAGTGATATTCAATCGAGACTTCAAATTCTTGAAAATAACCAAGTCACTATTATGGAAAATCAAGCAGTTCTGATGAATCTCATTTGTTCTGTTACTGAATCTCTTGGAATTAATGTTGCTGATGTCAAAAAGGGGGAGATAAAGACAATTCAGAGACAACAACAACAACAACAACAACAGACTGGGGGAGAAACAAACTGGGAGCAGAACTAAGGGTGACAGAGTTGGTAAATTTCATCATTGGAGTGGTAAAGGAAAAGAAGCATCAAATAGTTGAATTCTTTCTTCTAATTACTAGATTCATGTCTACATCTGAAGAAGGAGGTACTTAACTTCATGATCTTGAATTCATAAATTCTATTCTGGTTGTATTGTTATATGTTTTGACATCTACAACTTAGATTTATGCTTCAGATTTTAAAGCATAAATAGGGGGAGATTGTTAGGAATAATTCATAAGTTGTGATGTTAAGAATAGAATTTTGCTAATACTTCTTGTATATCCTGATCTTATAAAGGATTTAGCACTTTGTATAGGATATATGTGTTAAACAGTAATCTGTAGAATTTAGTCAGGAACAGTGCGTCAGAGACTACATGTCAGGAACAGTGTATCGGGGACTACATGTCAGGAACAGAGGAGCAGATCCTGATACATTCAGTCGGATCCTGATCAAATACTGATGGGATAATCAGATCCTGATGCAATAGGAAATTCTGATATCAGTCGTGTTATTGATGATATCAGTAGTGTTACTGATGATGTCATTATGGATGCTACAGAAACTGGCAAGTGCTATAAAACAGGATCTTTGTTTTGGAAAACAAGCAAGAAGATATTTTGAAGGAAACGAATTCTCTATTGATGGAAACTATCAACTAGACGGCAGAACATTGTCATAGATAGATTATAATTCTGTTATTAGTTGATAGGTAGCATTATAAATACTCTCTCAATATCACTGTAAAAAGTGTGTGAGCGAGTGAGTTCGTAAGTTTTGTATTCGAGAGTTCGAAACAAACAGAGAGAGAGATTTATATTGTCAGCAGCTGCTAAAGGTATTGTACACCTTTGGTAGAGTTTGTATTTGATTATTTTAATACAAACAAAGTTGATTAATTCGTTTATTCTTGTTCATATAATCAAGCAAAAATCAGACACGATTATATAACTTGTATTCAACCCCCCCCCCTTCTACAAGTTATTCGAGTTAACATGAAATCTCTGGAAAAAGTTGAAGATTGCTCTGAACTATTATTATTAGATGCTCTAACTTCTGAAAAGTTAGATCATACTTTAATTGGTGATCCCCTCAATTCTGACCATGACGACTGTTGTACCCAAAATCACCATGGGCTGAATTTAGGCCCATTAAGCCATAGGGTCCAATCCATACAAGCTAGAAGAAAGATTCAGTACAAGCCATGAAGATTAGATATGAAGAAATGAGCATCATACAGAGAAAGGATCAAGAAACCACGAGTATCAAGAGGTTCCCAATGAACTGGAAGCTGAGCATATCATACATGGACCATGTTCCTCCTCATAGAAGAATTCGAGTAGACCTAGCAACAATCGTAGAGACAGCCAAGAAGCATATGAAGACATCAAGAAGCTTTCCAGCCTAACAAGTTTGTTATTTGTGTAGGTACAGATGCATATAAAGAGGTTCCTGAGCAACAGGTCCCGAAATATGGAGGTTCTTGAGAAACAGGCTCTTGAGATATAGGCTCCTGAGCACCAGGTTCCTAAGAGTAGCTGACAGAAAGATCTAGAAGCTATATAGACAAATATAGACTTATTATTGGAGTGTACTTCTAGGACGCAGTTGATCCTAGATTGCCTCTAATAGACATCAGAATTATAGTGGAGTACGAACTCGAGTTCCGCTCAACTTAGCCAACCAGTTCGTGGTAAACTATAAAGGAACCTGAGTCCAACATGAACTAGACAACCTTATACAGCTGGTCAAGCAGAATCAGCTTAGCATTAGAACTACGTGAGCTTGATTCCTATATAAATGATACGTAGGCACCTTGAGGGTAAGACGATTTAACTCTCTAATTCTCTCTAAAGGAACCTGAGATTATTAGAGACACCCTGGAGCTCAGCTCACCCCCACAAACACAACCTAAATCTTCCATTGAACAGTTGATCATTAGCCTTTACAACTCACCAAAAACCTCACATAAGTTGTTACGAAATCCACTCATCAACATTGGCGCAAGAAGAAGGGGAGTTAGCATCTTAAGAGTGGAAAGATGGCAGGTGATTCAGATAGCGAAGCAACCCGTTCTGTGGAAAAAACACCCAACGACGATGAACATACTCATCAGCTAAAGAAGATCACCCCAGCAGATGTGCTTGAAGCCCTTAAATCCATTGGAGAAAGGCTGTCAACTCTGGAACAGGCATCAAGTAAGAAGAAAAAGAAGGGTAAGAAATCGAAGGTTACCCCGAAGCAGTTGAACTTCGAAGAGAAAGAACCAGGACTCGATGAGGAGGTCGAAGAGGAGGAGGAAGAACCAAAACAAGATGGTGATAATGAAGAACAAGAGAATCCTGAGAAGAATAAAACTCCTACCAAGAAGGGACAGTCCCAGGTTCATATGGAGTCCAAGGGAAAGAAGAAGGTTAAAGCAGGAGGTTCCTCATATTCCAAGGAAAAAGACAAGGAGCCATCTGTTGAGATAATTTAGGATGATGAAATCGATTCAGAAGAAACTACTGATGAATCTAGCACTACAAAGTCACATGAAGGTGAAGGAACGAGTAAAAAGACGAAGACGAAAGCTATTGGAGAGATAACCGTAGAAGATGTTAAGAAGATACTGGATAAACTCAAGGATGAGAAATATCTTGCAGCTAAACCTATAGCTTCTTATCCTTTTACTAAGACGGTTAGAAAGTCAGCATTACCTAGATCCTATAGACCTTCCAACGAGTTGAAGTTCGATGGAACCACCGATCTAATCGAATACTTGAGTCGCTTTGATACAGAGATGGATGTTTATCAGGTTAAGGAAGCCACTAGATGTAGGTTGTTGGCAGAAACTTTGCAGGGTGGTGCTCATCAATGGTTTAAGAGGTTAGCTACTGATTCTATTGGTTCCTCGGAAAGTATGGGAAAGCTTTTTGTCACCCAATTTAGGGCATCTGTTGCGTCTGCACCTCCTACCAAAAGTAGAGACCTAATGAGACATTGACAGAATATTTTAAGAGGTTTAATGTAGAGGTTCCGAAGGCTAGGAAAGCATCTGAGGAGACTTTTAAGAATTTCTTAATTGCTAAAGTCAGGAGTGGTTCAGATTTCTGGAAAGAGTTGCAAGGGAAGGAACCTGAGACGTTGGTAGACTTTTATTCTCAGACAGAATCTTTTCTCCTTGTGAAGGAATCTCTAGCAGATTTGAAGAAAGATCCAGACTTTGAAAGTCAAGGTGGATGGTCAGGAAACAAGAGGACAAGGCCCGAGAGTCCTAATAACCGTGATAATAGAAAGGTTGTTAGTCGTACATCCCAGGGGAAGTCGGAAGCTGAGGCTGTGAATCCTACTAGACCTGCTATGAACCAGGTGCCACCACCAGCTTCCTACAACAGACGAGAGAGGCCCGTCTATGAATCTTTCACCCCTATAGTAGCTCCAATTGATCACATATATGCAGTGAATGAGAAGTCTCCATGGTTCAAGAATGGTCCTCCAGGAAACAAGAATGAGCGTCCATACTGCGATTTTCATGATAATAATATGCATAATACCGCAGACTGTCGCCATCTAAGAGATTTAATTGAAACTCTAATCAGGCAAGGGCAGTTAACTGAATGGGTAGCTTAAGAAGGAAAGAAGTACAGAGAAGAGAAGACTCAAAAAGCACCAGAACCTGTTTTGATGGAGGGACCACCTAAGGATGGGTGTATACACACTATTATAGGAGGTCCACACATCAGAGGGAATAGCAGAAATGTCATGGAAAGGTATACTCGTGAAGCTAAAGAGCGTTCTTTGACTAATGTTTGCAATATGTCACAGAGGTCTCCCAAGTTATTCGAAGGGGAAGACGCGGATATCACCTTTATAGAAGAGGATGCTTCTTGGGTACATCATCCACACACTGATGCTTTGGTAATAGAGACAGGGATTGGGTCTTATGAAGTTGATAGAGTATTGATAGACAATGGAAGCTCAGTGAACCTGTTATCTTACTCAGCTTTCAAGAAAATAGAATTTTTTGACAGAGATTTGACTCCTACAAAGGATACCTTATATGGCTTCACCAACAATCAGGTACCTATTAAAGGTAAGGTTCGTTTGCCAGTAACTTTAGGTGATAAACCTCATTGTATTACACAGTTGGCTGAATTCATTGTTATTAAGGACAATATGAACTATAATGCTATCCTTGGGAGACCAATCTTGAAGGAGATGAGGGTGGTTACCTCAATCTATCATTTGACCATGAAGTTCCCAACACCAAATGGTATTGGAATAGTTCAAGGATGTCAGTATGAGTCTAGAGAATGCTACAAAAAAGCTTTAAAGCATGCTGCAAAAGCTTCCAAGATTCCAATGCCAAGGGATGAGATTCCAGATGATTTTCCAGGAAAGAATCCAGATGATATAGCAGTTGATTTTCGTAGTCAACCATTGGAAGGATTTGTGCCAGCTTCCTGTAGAGCAGTAAGAATTGAGGAAGTTGTGGAAGAGGAACCTCATGCTGAGATTCCAGTTTTTCAGGGACCAGATACCCGTTATCTATTGCTGGAAAGTACACCCCCTACAGATAAAGATGGAGATTTATGTATGACAGATGAATTGGGAAATGATGAAAATCCAAAAGTAAAACACAATGGAAGCAATGAGGACAGTCAGCCAGTATCTAAGAGAAGGAATGTCATGCATGAAGAATATGTACCACCTACTGTTCAGGAACCTCGAGAAGAGTTAGCAACTGAGATGGATATAGACTTAGATCCTCGAATGCCAAAAATAGTGGTCAAGGCTGGGCCAGCTGGTGAGACATTGGATGTGAAGATAAATGACAAGGATGTTACAAAGGTGTTGAAGATTGGAGCTCAACTTGAACCAGCTTTGAAGGAATATCTTATTTCCTTTTTGAGCAAGAAGCTAGATGTATTTGCATGGTGCCACGCAGATATGGAAGGAATAGATCCAAAGGTTATGTGCCACAAACTGAATATTAATCCAGAGAAGAAGGGTGCAAGACAGAAACAAAGACTAGTTAGTGGAGAGAGAGCACAAGCATTGAAGGAAGAGGTAGATAGGTTGCTGGATACAGGTTTGGTCAAAGAATCCTTCTATCCTGTACGGCTAGCGAATCCTGTGTTGGTGAAGAAACCTAATGGAAAATGGAGAACCTGTGTGGATTTCACAGACCTCAACAAGGCATGCCATAAGGACAGCTTCCCACTGCCACAAATTGATCAGCTAGTAGATGCAATAGCTGGACACGCTCTACTCAGCTTCATGGATGCATATTCAGGTTACAATTAGATCCCTATGTATGAACCTGATCAGGAATATACTTCTTTTATTTTGGATAGAGGTCCTTATTGTTATGTATGCATGCCATTTGGATTGATTAATGCCGGAGCCACATATCAAAGACTAGTAAACATGATGTTTAAAGAGCAAATTGGTAATACCATGGAGGTATATATGGATGATATGTTAGTTAAGTCTAATGAAGTTACTGATCATGTGAAGCACTAATCCAGCCAAGATTAAAGCACTGATTGATATGAAATCACCAAGGACTGTGAGAGAGGTTCAGTCCCTTACTGGAAGAGTTGCAGATTTGAACAGGTTCATCTCGAGGTCTATAGATAAGTGTCAAGAGTTCTTTAAATCCATTAAGAAGAGAATCAAGTTTGAATGGACAGAAGAGTGTGAGATGGCCTTTAGAAAGCTAAAAGAACATTTGGGAAGCCCCCCACAACTAGCTAAGCCAGTTGATGGAGAGACATTGATACTTTACCTAGCTGTATCTGAATATTCTATAAGCGCCGTCTTAGTTCGAGAAGAAGATGGACAACAAAGTCCAATCTACTATGTCAGTAAGAGATTGCTTGATGCAGAGACAAGATACACAGGAATGGAGAAATTGGTTTATGCTTTGATTCTAGCATCCAGGAAGTTGCGACCTTACTTTCAGGCTCACAAGATAGAAGTAAGGACCTCGTATCCACTTAGACAAGTGATGCACAGGCCAAAAACTTCAGGTAGAATGTTGAAATGGGCTGTGGAGTTGGGACAGTTTGATAAAGATAGCGATTAAGGCTCAAGCTTTAGTAGACTTTCTAATTGAGTTTCCACCACATGTGAAGGTTACTTGTCAGAAGGAACCAAAAGAGTTAATGAAAGAGCAGATAGAAGATGATAATTGTGCACCTTGGTGGACACTATATGTGGATGGAGCTGCTAATAACAATGGAGCTGGAGCAGGCATGGAGCTAGTTAGCCCAGAGGGACATAGACTTCATAGTTCAATTCATTTTGCTTTTAGAGCCACTAACAACGATGCAGAATATGAAGCTTTGATTATAGGTCTCAAGCTATCTTTGGAGATGAAAGTGGAGAATATCAGAGTATTCAGTGACTCGATGTTAGTAGTTTGGCAGATTCGTGGTGGATTCCAGGCAAGAGGTGTTAGGAATAATTCATAAGTTGTGATGTTAACAATAGAATTTGTATATACTTCTTGTATATCCTGATCTTATAAAGGATTTAGCACTTTGTATTGGATATATGTGTTAGACAGTAATCTGTAGAGTTAAGTCAGGAACAGTGTGTCAAGGACTACATTTCAAGAACTATGAGCAGATCCTTATATGACAAGACAAATACTGATTGATGGTCAGTTCCTGATACAAGGTGAAATCCTGATATCAGTCTTACTACTGATGATGTCATTACGGATGCTACAGAAACTGGCAAGTGCTATAAAACAAAATCTTTGTTTTGAAGAACAAGCAAGAAGGTATCATGAAGGAAAAAGTTTACTATTGATGGAAACTATCAACTGGATGGCAGAACATTGTCATGTATAGATCATAACTTTCTTTTATTAGTTGATAGGTAGCATTATAAATACTCTCTCTATATCATTGTAAAAAGAGCGAGTGAGTTCGTTCGTGAGTATAAGATTTGTATTCGAGAGTTCGAAACAAACAGAGAGAGATTTGTATTGTCAGCACCTGCTAAAGGTATTGTACACCTTTGGTGGAGTTTGTATTTGATTTATTAATACAAACAGTTTGATTTATTCGTTTGTTCTTGTTCATCAAATTAAGTAAAAATCAGACATGATTATATAACTTGTATTCAACCCCCCTTTTACAAGTTATTCGAGTTAACAATTGGTATCAGAGCAGGTTGATTTCGAATAATCATAAAGATTTGCAATCATGTCTGGTTACAAGGATGGTAATACTAAGATTCCTATGCTCAAGAGAAACAAATACACTCTATGGGAAGTGAAGATGTTCCATCACCTAGAAGCGACAGATCCTGATTATCTTGACAGAATAAGAGATGGGCCTTTCATTCCAACAAGGGTTGTTCCTCAAGCAACTATCGAAGGAAAAGTTATTCCAGAGCACACGGCAGAGAAGCCTAAATCTGAATGGACAGATAAGGACAAGGAGAACGTTCTTAAGGATGCTAAAGTGAGAAACATACTATTCAATAGTCTTGATTCTGTTCTCACTAACTTTGTTCTCTCTTGTAAGACTGCTAAGGAGATTTGGGACAATATAAAGGTTCACTGTGAAGGAACAAAACCTGTCAGGAAGAATATGAGGACACTTCTCATATAATAGAATGAGTACTTTGAATCCAAGTCTGGTGAGTCACTTACTGATACCTTTGATAGGTTTACTAAACTCATCAATAAGATGGCCATGCATGGTAAATATTATGACTTGGAGGATATGAATACTAAGTTCATGAAAGCCTTGCTTGATTTCTTCAACGAGAAGATATCTACAATTGAGGAAGCTAATGATCTGGATGAAATATCATTAGAGGCAGTCTATGGAAACTTAGGGCTTATGAACTTGACAGGCAGCAGAAAAAGAGTAGGAGTGAAGGAAAGATGAAACTGTTGCACTCACTGCTCAATCTGAATCAAAGAAGCTTCCAGAAGAAAAGTCTGAATCTACTGAAAGAGACTTAAGGAAGAAGAAGAGCAAAGAAAGTTCTGAGTCATAGACTGCAGATATAGACTCTGATAATAGTGATTCTGAATCAGAGATGCAAAAACTCTTTGCTATGTTTGCTAAAGCTTTCATGAAAGGAAGATTCAACAGGAGAAGATTTAGCAACGGATCTTTTCAAAAGAAAGAGGAGAAGAAGAGTGATAAAGGAAAAAGTACAATTATCAAGCTTGATAAGGCCAAGATCAAGTGCCTTAATTGCAGCGAGCTTGGACGCTTTGATATTGAGTGTAAGAAGCCTGGGAATTAAGGAAAAGGTAACGCACTCATGGTCACACACAAGGATTGGGCAGATTCCAATGATTCTGAAGATGAATTGGATTATGATAACATTGCTTTGATGGCAAGTGCTTCAGACAAGCCTGGATCTCTAAAGAAAACTTCTTCATCTTCTGTTAAGGTATCACTTCACTCTCTTAATTCATTTGATAGCTTAGATTCTGATGATATTAGATCTATCCATGCTGAGTTTAAGAATCTTATGACTAATTTCAGAATTCTTACTAGTGAAAGAGATGAACTAAAGATTAAGAATGATGAATTAGTTGATAGAAATAATATTCTTGAATCTGAGTTAATTCAAATGGACCTTTATAGAATAGATTTTGATAAAGCTAAGCATGATTATGGTGTTATTCTTGACGCTTATGACTATGTCAGAAAAGAACTAGAGGAAGAGAGAGATGATGAAAACCATTAACAATTCTGGTAAAAAGACTCAAGAAATCATTAAAAATCAAATTCTTGGTAAGGTCTATGGCTTAGGTTTTGAAAAGGATAAAAGTGAAACTCCTGTAGCTATTGTCTTGAATGATAGTAAACAAGAAGTTAGCACATCTAAATCTGAAGGTAAGCAGAAAGTTTCTGAACCTAAACATGTTAAGTTTGCTGATTTGAATGGTACCCCAGTTGTACACAAGAGAATTAGCAACATTAGTTCAGATGAGAAAGTGTTAGAAAAACCTAAGAATGTCAACATAGGCTTTTTGTCTAAGTCTCAGCTGAAACAGAGACTAGAGGGTCTTTCAGAGTCTATCAAGATCAAAAGAAATAGGAATGGAAAAAAATGTATTAACAAAGAGAATAATTACAAGAATGTACCTGATGCACCTAGGAAGAAAAGCTATAAGTGTGGAAATCATAATCATTTGGCTCTAGACTGCAATCAAAAACCTTCTTGGAAAACTGAGTCTAGATTCCCCAAGACTCAGAAAATTCAATACCAACCACAAAAAGCTTGTAATCATTGTGGTAGTTTACTTCATTCTATTTATATATGTAAGGAATATCATGAACTATATTATGACTATCATTCTCTGAAATCTGAAACTCCTAGTCACAAACAGTTTGTGAAATCAGATTCTAAGGTTGACTCTGCAACAGGTAAATCAAAAGCAAAATCATCAAAGCCTGTTGTTTCTAAATCTAGTAAGAAAGGATCCAATCAAAGTTGGGTCCTAAAAACTTCTAACTAGTTACTTTTTTGTTTGCAGGGCACAGGAAAAAAGCATTCAATTATCTTGGACAGTGGATGCTCTGGACATATGACTGGAAAGAAGTCCCTGCTTACAAAGTTTGAGAGGAGCTGGCCCAGTAATATCTTTTGGAGATGGAAACAAAGGAGAAACTCTGGGATATGGCTCAATTGTTTTGGGGAATGTCATCATAGAAAACGTAGCACTAGTTGAAGGCTTGAAACACACACTTTCAAGCATAAGTCAACTGGGTGATAAAGGTTACCAATCAATCTTTGATAGTGAAGGATGTAAAATCTTGAATATGAAGAATGGAGACATTGTTCTAACTGGTCAGAGACATGGTAACATTTATGGAGCCAGCTTGAGTGACACATCTAAAGGAATTGTTAGATGTCTTTACAGCAAGGCATCAAATAAAGAAAGCTGGAATCTGCACAAGCAGCTCTCACATCTTAACTTCAAGAAGCTTAATCAACTTGTTAAGTACAATCTAGTGAGAGGCCTACCTCAGGCAAATTATGTGCAAGATGGACTTTGTGATGCTTGCCAGCTTGGAAAACAAAGAAGAACCACTTTCAAGAGCAAGACTGAAAATTCAATTACTGAACCATTTCACATGCTGCATCTTGATCTATTTGGTCCAGTAAACATTATGTCTATCAGTAAGAAAATATATGCTCTGGTTATAGTGGATGATTACACAAGGTTCACATGGGTATTCTTTCTACACAAGTAGGATGAAGCTCCTCAGCAAATCATTGAACTTGTCAAGAATATTCAGAATATGAAAAATAGGGTTGTACCAGCTGCTCTCATTCAAGTCATCCTGAGAAGAAATTTAAGAGCAGATGGGACTGTTCAAATCCCTAAATGGATTTTGAGATGCTCCTTGTCCTGTATCTTTGATGCATGAAAGAAGGAAGATTCAATAGCCATAACATTAGACAAAAATAGGATTATCAGTAGAAGTTAGACAAAAAGAAGTTTGTATTTCATTTCCATGTATGTAATGCTTTTGATTAATGAAAATACAAGTTTTCTTGTTATCTGCTTGTCTATTGTTTGTTTATTAGAATGATTTGAATAAAGTATAAATTATTAGTATGCATGTGTTAAAACTTGCTAGCATAGACTTAACAAAACTCAGAATCAGACCACTGAATGAATTGAACTCCAGAATTTGAAACATTAAGTCACAGACTCAACAATTTTCACAATCTTGATACTGACACAGAAATCCCGATGACGTCAGCATCCTGATAGCAATCCTTATCCTGATGATTGTTAACAAGTCTATCATACTGTAATTTATCAAAGTAAGATGTTACAGCTTAAGCATTTAATAATCATATATAGATCCTGACAAAGATATCAAGTCTATAAGCTGAAACAACATACCTTGCTACTTATGCAGATGTTAAAGATCTAGAAATTTAACATTCCTAACTCACTAACCAATCTAATGAATGTAGCCTCATCAAGTGGTTTAGTTAGAATATCTGCTAGCTGTGTATCAGTAGGAACAAAATGAAGTTCCACAGTACCATTCTCAACATGTTCTCTAATAAAATGATACCTGACATCAATGTGCTTAGTCCTTGAATGTTGAACTGGATTCTCTGCATTTTTTATAGCACTAGTATTATCACAAAACATAGGAATATTACTAAGTGTCATACCATAATCCATCAACTGATTTCTTATCCAAATGAGTTGAGCACAACAACTGCCTGCTGCAATGTACTCAGCTTCTGCAGTTGAGGTTGAAACTGATTGTTGCTTCTTGCTTGCCCAAGAAATCAATCTGTTTCCCAAAAATTGACATGTACTTGTAGTGCTTTTCATGTCTATTTTACACCCTGCATAATCAGAGTCTGAATAACCAATTAGGGAGAAATCAGATTCTCTAGGATACCACAAACCAAGATTTGGAGTTCCCTTGAGATATCTAAAAGTCCTCTTCACAGCAATTAAATGAGATTCCTTAATATCACTTTGGAATCTAACACATAAACAAGTAGAAAACATATATCTGGTCTTGATAAGTGCATATTTTTGCATATTTTTATTACCTATTTATCGCTTGAACTCGTATTTTAATAATTAATTTTGTTGCATTTCAGGAAATTCGTGAATAAATAAAGAAATGACAAAATAAAGAACTAAAGAGCAAGGAAGGGAAAAAGAGGAAGAAAAAGGACTAAAATGAAAAAAGGAAAAAGAATTAGGAGCTTGGAGGAAAGGGAATCTTTCAAGACACTTGGAAGGTGGAGATCATACCAACACACTAAATAAGTGTATGGCCAAGATCTACTCTACAAACCTTAAGGGGGAAGGAAACAAATAGATGGCTAGGATTTCACCACCACACACCATAAATGTATGGTGGGGATTTACCCAACACCCCCTTAACCCTAATTCTCGTCCTATAAATACCCCCTCACCCCCCTTGTATTTATCAACTTAGATTTTAGGGCAGCTTTAATTTCTTGTATTTTCTTTAGTTTCAAATCTTGCAAACACTTTTTATTTTAATGCAAAAATCCGTTTCCTTTAATTTCTCGTCTTGTTCTTTTGTTTTTGTTGCATAGCTTTCGTTATTTTCGTAAATCCGTTTAGTGGACAAAGTAGCGAAATGCTAACCACTATGGGTTGAAAATAACGATTTTTATTTTCTTGCTCGTAGTTTTAATTTTAGTTTTAATTCATAATTTTGCCCCTTTAAATCTCCATTTTATTGTGAGCCATTTAATTCCAAATTATCGTTGTAGTGTAAGTATGATTTTAATTTCGTGATTATTTTCTCTATTTTAGAATTTATTTTTTTAAAAAAAACAAAAAAATAGCTTAATTAATTTCCAGCATTTTAGTTCCTTGTTTTCAGTTAATTCGAAGCAAGTTGTTTTCCCCTGCTTTCTTTCATCTTGTTCAAAAAAAATAAAAGAACCATGTTCTGTTCTTCTTCTTTCCCCTTTTCTCACAAACCATTCCACTCTTTTCAATTCTCTACGAATAAATTGAAACCCATCAATCTTAACCTCTTCTCCTTCTGCACTCTCAACACACACACACCCTTTCTCCTTTGTTTTTTCTTCTTATTTCGAATTAAAAAATCGGCAAACTCTCTCCCCTCTTTTTCATTTTGTTCCAAACTCTGGTTTTCTGAGTTAACATCGAACCCCAGCCTTCTCTCTTTTCATTTGAAACTCAACACAAACACCTCTCCTCACTTCCTTTTCTGTTTTCTTATTTATTTTCGTTGCATTGTAAATTGTTGTTTGCTGAGTTCGTGTTATAGTGAGTTAAAACCGTCGCTGCGATTTTGCTGTCTTGTAATTATTATTGTTTCTATTTATTGTTTTGTGTCGTTGTCATGTTCTCACCGAGTCAACTGTACCGTGTTTCTATTTATGAAGTTTTGAGAAGTGTTAGCTGAATCTTTGCTGCGATTTTCATTGGTTGTCTTTGTTCGTTTTGTAGTTCTTCACTGAGTTGCAGCATAGTTTTGTGACCGAGTTGTTAATTTTCGTGGTCAAGTCATAATGTTTATGTTGCTGGTAACTGAGATTACTGAGTCGATTTGATGATTGAATTTATTTGGACCGAGCTCGTTGCTGTCTTGTTTTTGCTACTGCCGTTATGATTTGTTTGTGTTATTATGCGTGAGTTCACTGCTTGAGTTTAACCGAGTTCTACCGAGTCAACCCAGCTGGAATCGCTGGTTTTGCTGCAGAGTTTTGTCGAGCTGTATTCCGAGTTGACTGCATTCTGAATTCGAGTTGAATGTTTAATGAGTTTTTTTTTTGGTTGAATTTTGCTGTTTGAGTTGTGTTCTTTTGTGCCGAGTTGACTTGTTTTGTGTTACGTTTTAGTTTATTAGTGCAGTCGACTATGTGAATAATGTGTTAATTTCCTTCTTGTTGTGTTGAGTTCGAAATATGAGTTTTAATTTGTGCGTGAATTTCTTGTGTGACATTGTGTTTTTGGCTAGTTGTATTTACAAACGGTTCATGTCGAATTTTCTTTAAAAATTTATGTAAATAAAAAGTTTTTAATAATTTAGTTTAGTTTTAAATAATTTAGAATAATTTAGTTTTAAGTTAATTAGATTAAATGAAATATTTCCTTTTAATTATTAATCCGTAAAATTCAAAATTCTCGAAAACCCACTCTCGTTCTAGTTCGATTAAATTAAAAATTAAGGATCACGAAAATATTAGTCTCCGTGGAACGATACCTAAAGTATTTCAATGATTGAACCGTGCACTTGCGATTAAAATTGTATTTATTTTAGCACATCAAGTTTTTGGCACCGCTGCCGGGGACTAATTATTTTTCGCGCCTTAGTTTTTAATTTTTCGGATTAGCTCTTTTCTCACCCTTTTTCTTGTTTGCATTATTTTCGAAGAATTTGGAGGAAAATTCGGGAAACTTGGATTAAAGCGGAAGAATTTTCTCAGAATTTTGGAAGCTTTGCTTGGGTAACCCGTATCTCTCTCATCTTTCGTTTTTTTTCCTTATTTAGAAAATCAAAAAAAAAAATCAAAAATCACAAAAAAATTGAAATTTAAAATCAAAAAAAAAAATTAGTTGTAAATACATACTTGTTGCACCGTGCATCTAATCACTTAGGGCACATTATCTAGATTTTTATTTTCTTGTTTTTAATTTTTCGTACCTTATACTTGTGGTGATCGCTGGAGGATCCCAAGGTACGTTAAATTCTTTCTTTTCTTTAGTTAGAGCACATAGTTAGGCATCCATAAATGTTTGTAGTTTTTTATACCTCTTTGTTTGTTGCATCATTTTGTAAATAAATCTTAAGGGCAAAACCACTTACAAGAAAAGGGAAGAGATTTCATCACTCTTTCCTTGGCCCAAAAATAATTTAATCCCTCATTTTGCATACCCTAGCCTTTAATAAAATTAATTAGATGTTTGCCCCTAGGAATTTCGCGCTCAATTAGGAAGGTACCTAAGAAACGAAGTAATCATTAATTATTCCGACTCTGTTAGGCCGAATACACAATTAATAATCAACTTCGTATGAGATTTTAACAAGTAAAAACGTTTATGCACTTAAAAACTTCTTGTATTAAGAACCCTCTTCGTGATGTAAAAATATCACAAAGAGCTGCTAGGTTACAATAAAGATAATTCGTTGTACGATACCCTTCTAGGGTTAACCTAACTGTATTTATATATAACATACAGCTACGATACAATCTCTAATTGATACTCCTAATGATCAGCTATACAATGATATCAATTACAGATTGTCACACGTCTCCTAAGTCAACTCAACCTCTTTGATAGCTATCCAATCTTCAAAGATATCGCTTCCATAATAAATCTTCAATCACTGTTGACTAGTAGACGCTTCCTCCAGACAGAGTTTGACAAACTCTGTCGAGCTTCCATCTGTCAGAGTTTACACTAAACTCTGACTGCTTCCAGCTAAACTCTGATAATTCACTGTAACACTTAAACACTGATTAAAACACATAAATTATATTTAACAATCTCCCCCAACTTGTTCATTAGCAAAAATGCACAAGTTAATGACAATAATTGATGATGTCAAAACAAATAGACAAATATAGTGTTTATACAAATTCAGAGTTTAAGCTTCTACTTAACAAAAACTACAGAGAATAAGAAAATCCTTACAGACCTTAATCTCTTATCACTTCAAGATCTGGCATAGCTCTGAGATAATCTATGAGCAATCTTCTTTCTGCATTTTCAAGCTCAATCTTCATAGCTTCTTTAATTTCTCTGAGCTGAGGATCACTCTCATCTGTCTGATAGATAGCAGCCCTAAGATCATAGATTTTGTTCCTTCTCATCTCATTTCCCAGTCTGATAAATCTGACTTTTTCTGACTGTAAATTGAAGTCAAGTACTGTGATTCCCAAATCAGTCTTTAACTTTGCAGTACCTTTCTTCATTTCAATGAGATTTCCTTTGTAATCCCTGTACTTAGGAACATATCTGCTATTATATTTCTCCCCTCTGATTGCCAGATTCTGAAGCATTCTCTGTCTGAGCACATTAGCAACTGATTGAGTCCTTTGACTATTCACCTTGAGAAGATATAGAACATACTCTAGTTCTTCCCAACATTTCAAGCCAATATCATTCTCACCAACTTTAAATACTGTCCCATCAGCCATGAAGTACAGGAGAAAATCCTTGTTTAAACTCTTCTGATGAACTAACTGTACTGATTCCAGTCTGTCCAAACTCTCTTGAGGAACACCACGACCTGGAACAGCCAGTGAAGAAGGATCTCTAGGACCAGTATATTGCCTTTTGTCTCTGTGTGAACCTAGTCCACCCTTATTATTTCCAACTTTGCCAGACAAAGCTCTTCCATCAGAAACATTCATAGAAACTCCAGATAATACATTTGGATCATGAATTGTTCCTTTCCCAAAAATCGATTTCAACTGAGAAGAGTGTAAAGGTGTGATCATTACTTGTGATGCAACAGAAGTTGTAACTTTCTTCTGTGAACTTTCTCCTTCAATGCCTTTTAGCTTGAGTTTAGCTTCTGCTGCCATTGCTTCATTTGAAAAACAAGATCTTTGACTAACATCAGCCCTTTCTTTGATCACAACACCTTTAACAACAGGTCTAGGAGCTTTTCCTCTTTGTACCTTACCAGACTTTAAAGCTTTGAGATGTTCTTCTTGTAAACTCTTTTCTTCAGCTTCAATGTCCTCAATCGTAACTCCTTCCTCATTCTCTTCAATAAACAGCTTAGCAGCCAATTCTTCATCAGTTTGTGGATTAGAAGGTACCAGCAAACTCTTGGTATTTGAAGTACCTTGAGTATCAGTATTTATTCCAACAGACTGTGATTTAGATGACTTGCTAGTTCTCAAAGTTTGAACTTCTTCAGCCTTGTTCTTTCCTTTACTACTTGCCCCTCCATCTCCAGCACTATCCCTTCTGACAACTCTCTCCCCCTTTTTGACATCATCATGCATAAGAATAGATGTAATTAATTCCAAGGAGGTAGCAATAGAATCAATTTTAGCAGATAAGTCAGACTGATTCTCTTCAACTTTACTCAGCCTGGCAAAGAGATTGTCTTGAGCTGTAGAAAATTTTGTAGTCACGAGTTTTGAGTCTCTTTCCATTTTCATTTCTCTAGCTACAACCTCATTCCTCAAAGCAGTGATTGCCTATGTAGTGTCATCAAATCTTCTATCCAGAGTTTTGACTTGAACTACAGTTGCTTTTAAGCAAGAAAGAATCTCTGGATTGGACATAGTATCAGCATTTTGCTTAACAAAATCAGCTGCTCTTCCTCGTGGAAAAATACAATCCTCTTTGTACCATTCAGCAGCATTCTTTGCAAATTGTGCTCTCTCAACTTCATGAGACGTACAAGGTTGAGTGAAAGGTGTATGTTTATTGTCTGTTTGTACTGTGCACTCAGAGAAGAATTAGAGTTTGCACTACTTTCACCTTCAGGTTCAACATTTGTAGCTTTACCAGGTTCATCTTCAGCCATAGTTTTAGCAATTTCTTCTGTAGGCCTGTCAAGATTTTCTCCATGTTGCTCAGGCTCAGCAACAGGCATCGACTGAGAAGTAGCCTTGATTGCTTGATCAATTTCATCTCCTCCTTCAACAGTTTGGTGAGCATCAGATAATAACTCAGTATGGGATGCCACAGCTTCAGAAAGAACAACCGTAGGTTGATCAGCTACACCAGTATCAGAGATAGGATCAGAGAATGGCATAAATGAATCAAGAATATCATTAATTGGAGAAAGGCCATCTCTAGCATCCTCTTCTGCAGGCATTTTGTCCTCTGCAGGCATTTTTTCCTCTGCAGGCATTTCAACCTCTGCAGGTATGTCAACCTCTGCAGATATTGCATCTTTCTCAACTTCAACAGGAGGTAGTTGCTGTGAAACTACCTCTGGAGCATCAATATCTTCATCCACAGAATCAGAGAATACCAGTTTTCTTCGCTTTGCTAGAGGTACATTATCTGAATCCTCTTCACTAGATGGTGGAGTTTGTTCTACCACTGAGAGTGATTTAGGTATGTTTGCCGTTTGTCTTATTCTTTTCACTCTTCTAGTATAAACAGCTCCAGGAGATGTCTGTTTTGATTTTCTTTGTGTCTCTTTCGTCTGCTTAACCCTTGCATGTCGTTCAATAATTGCCTGCTTAACTCTTTGTGCTTTAGACTGTGATTCTGGTGGAGATTGTGATGATTCAGAGTTTGTTTGTGGAGAGGGTGAAGGTTGTTTTATAGGTGCTGAGTGAGCAGGTGATTCAGTGTTTGGTTTTTGAGTACGATCAATGTTTAACGGTTCAGGTTGTTGTTGTGGTTGTGGTTGTGGTTGTGGTTGTGGTTCAGGTTGTTGTTGTTGTTGTTTTTGTGGTTCAGGTTGTTGTTGTTGTTGTGGTTCTTGTGGTTGATTGAGAAAATTTTGCAGAGCAAGTGGCATGACAAAAGCAGGGAGATTTGCTTTACCAACATCCTTATTAGTCATATCAGAGAATATTCTCTTGTTGACTCGAAAAGGACCAATTTCATCTGTATCAGCAATTTCTAGACCAGGTACACAAGCATTGAACATCATTTGACAAAAATGAGCATAATAAACAGTAGTAGATTCTGACAGTTTATCACCTAAGTTCATCAGAACATATCGACCAAAATCAAAATTACTTCCATAGAGTAGAGAATACCCGATTTGGAGACTGTCTATTGGAATGGCATCCCAGTTGGTGACTTTCTTCTGGAACGTCCTTGTAATGCAATCAAAGAAAAAGTTCCATTCCTTCCTGAGATTTGGTCTCTTTATACCGCCAAGCTTGTCAAGAGATTCCATGTAACCTATCTCTTGTAGCATCTCTCTCAAATAAGTTTCATTAACCAGAGTATAAGAAGTATGTGTGTCAAACCCCATTGTATCTCTTACAGTCTGTGGAGTAATCACATAATCTTGTTCGTCATACGTGAATATGATGTTAGGAGTCCCATTCTCTCCTCCATCCACATAAACTGAATTCTGCCAAAATGTAGTAATTTGAGACGCAGAGAGAGTTTCAGGTCCAACCAGAGCTTGTCCAATCTCTGAATCTCTCAAGAAGTTCTGCATTAGATGAAACGGTTTTGGAACGCGTTCATGATAGAGTGGAGCTTCATAGTTGTTAGGAACAAACCGTAAACCAAGAGCAGTGAATGCTTTAGAAGCCATTGAGTTAAGAAATTTGCAAGAATTTCCAAGAGAAATGTATGTAGGAAAGGTGTTTGCGAGAATGCCCAAGTGAAAAATGAGAGAACTGTGAGATGTAAGAATAAAACACAACCGTTTGGACACAAAAGTAATTAGAGTAATTAAAAACCCAATCTCTTATGTAACAAACACTCAATCAGTTCCTAGATTAATGTGTAGTGGGACACAATAATGGGTGAGTGGGACACATTAATGGACAAGTGGGTCACGTGCGCTTATTTTTAAGAAGAGTATTTTGCAAATTAAAACATTAAAATATTTGATTTAAACAAAAAATCAAATAATACTCTCTTAAAATATCTGGACCCAATTAAAACCAGAATATGAAGCGTTTACCTGTTGCCTTTAATAACCAGAATACGAAGCGTTTAAGGACTTCGTTGCTTACCCATCTCTATTTAAGGCCTAGAGACTTGCTCAGATTAGTTCATTAATCCTTTAACCTTTCAGTTTCCCCTATAAAATCACAAACCCTTCAAACAAAACACTCTGAAAAACAATGGCCAACCTTACCATCAAAGAAAAGAACCTTCATCTTGTCGAGAATAGGGATATCTTCAGCTATACGCGTGAAGAATTTGAAGCGTTTGAGTGGGAAAGGCAGCTTGAGACGCTGTGGCTGCAAATGGATGCCGGTCTGGAAGAGATCGAGAGAGAGAAACCTGCAAGGGTGATAGTTTAATCGATGCTGCTCTCCAAGAAACATTTGCATGGCTCTCCTCGAAGGCATCCTCATCCAACACCACCAACCATTGTTAATGAATATGTCAGCAAAAATAACCTTATCCCTTCAACTTCCACCCAAATAAAGTGGCAAAGATGGGATCTGGGAATTTTTGCTAACAATGGAGTGGTTTGGACTGACCTTTTATCTTCCTGTTGAATAGATTAGCAGATAGAGAGAACAAAAAGATGTAATATTTGCTTGTAATCTCTTTCTTCTTATCAATGAAAAATTATGTTTCTCTAATCTTATTCATTGTGTTCTGCAAATTTTTTTTTTATGTTTTATGAACTGTTCTTCAAGGAAATAAATCAAAGAAGAGAATATGAAAACTAATTAAAGTAATCATATAAAGAACACATTCATCAACAATCCACTGAGTAACAGTTGTCAAAATCCCTATTTACTCCAAAATTTTCAAATTATCCAAGTGAAAATTTACCTTAGAGTACAAATCACGAATCAACAGCGTTTGTCAATTCTCCAACTTTATCACCGAAACCCTTTCATAAATTGCACAGTTGTGAATATATGTGTGTGTGAAGCAGAGTTTACTAAATCAATTTTTAGAGCATCTAATTTTTCATAAAATCCATAAAGTAAATCAATAAACACTGGATGCACAAACTGTCATAGTAAACACTGACTGTATGATGAAAGCTAAACTCTGAAGTAATCAATCTATATACAGTAACTTTTATTTTATACCCCCTCTATATACAATTTTTTCTTTTTTTTATATTTTTTTTTATTCCAGTAATCAGAGGTTGAAACCAGTCACCAAAAATTCAAAAATTTTAGCCCTTATCATTTTGATAAGTTCCTGGGTCATCCTAGTATTTAACTAGTCACCAAAAATCAGAGAATTTTAGCACATATTATATACTAATAAGTTCCTGGGTCATCCTAGTATCCAACATAATCTCAAAGGAGTATAACAACCTATATACATTTTCTTTCGGGTATTGCAGTAAGCATTTTATTCTATCAGAGTATAACTAACAGAGTTTAGAGTTTTTCATATAAGGTAATGCACACAGTATTTATAGACTCAGAGTTTAGGACAAAATAAACTAAGAGATGCTATAAATATGAGCCAGTATCATGCTGTGTTAACTTTCTGCATAATCTAAGATTAAATCACAATAACTCAGAAAGATTCATGATTAATTGCTGAGAATCATGCTTCATACATATTTCTTCATTGGTGTTTTCATTCAGACAAAAATCAACTCAGAGTTCACAGAGTTTATCAAACTAATTAACAGTGAATGACATATAGGAATGTTGACAGAGTTTAACAAAGTATGCATAACAGAGTTTAATCAACAGAGTTCACTTAGCATTTAACCAAACAGGAAATATGAGTAATACACCACATAAGTAAAATTTGAATCTAACCAACATTCTTAGTCAGAACCCGAGACCATTCCTAGTTCATTGACCAGTCTTGTAAATGTAGCTTCACTCAATGGTTTAGTGAAGATATCTGCAAGCTGTTGTTCTGTAGACACAAAATGTAGTTCAATATTTCCTTCTTCCACATGTTCTCTGATGAAGTGGTACCTTATGCTGATGTGCTTGGTCATTGAGTGCTGTACTGGATTACCTGTCATTGCAATAGCACTTTGATTATCACAGTAAATAGGGATTTTACTGTACCTCAATCCATAATCCAACAATTGATTCTTCATCCATAAGATCTGTGCATAACAGCTACCAGCTGCAATATACTCTGCTTCTGCTGTAGATGTGGAGATTGATTTATGTTTCTTGCTGTACCAGGAAACAAGTCTGTCACCAAGAAATTGACAACTTCCACTAGTGCTCTTTCTGTCTACCTTGCAGCCTGCAAAGTCTGCATCAGAATACCCAAGTAGCTTGAAATATGATTCTCTGGGGTACCACAGACCTAATGATATAGTGCCCTTGAGATACTTGAAGATTCTTTTCACAGCTGTTAGATGTGGCTCTCTAGGATCTGCCTGAAACCTTGCACAAAGACAGGTTGCATACATGATGTCAGGCCTACTAGCTGTCAAGTATAGAAGAGATCATATCATGCCCCTGTAGTTTGTCATATCCACTGAAACTCCTGTGTCTTTGTCCAATTTAGTTGCTGTTGCCATGGGAGTTGATGCAGATGAACAGTCAAGCATACCAAATTTCTTGAGAAGATTTCTGGTATATTTTTCTTGATTAATGAAAATACCATCATCTGTTTGTTTCACCTGTAGGCCTAGAAAGTAACTAAGCTCTCCCATCATGCTCATTTGATATCTGGATTGCATGAGCTTGGCAAACTTCTTACAGAGTTTATCATTAGTAGACCCAAAGATAATGTCATCAACATAAATTTGAACTAAAAGGAGGTCACTTCCTTGATTGAAATAAAACAGAGTTTTGTCAATTGTTCCTCTGTTGAATCCACTTTCTAGAAGAAACTGAGCAAGTGTCTCATACCATGCTCTTGGTGCCTGCTTAAGTCCATATAGTGCCTTTTCTAGCCTGTAGACATAATCTGGATATTTGGGGTCCACAAATCATGGTGGTTGTTCAACAAACACTTCTTCTTCAAGCTTTCTATTCAGAAAAGCACTTTTCACATCCATCTGGAACACGTTGAATTTCTTGTGAGAGGCATATGCTAGAAAAATTCTGATTGCCTCCAATCTTGCAACTGGAGCAAATGTTTCATCATAGTCTATTCCTTCCTGCTGTGAATAGCCTTTTGCTACCAGTCTAGCCTTGTTCCTTGTGATAACACCTTCACTGTCAGTCTTGTTTCTGAAAACCCATTTAGTACCAACAATAGATCTGTTCTTTGGCCTTGGTACAAGGGTCCAAACTTCATTCCTTTCAAATTCATTCAACTCTTCCTGCATTGCTGTTATCCAGTCTGCATCTTGAAGAGCTTCTTCCACTTTCTTTGGTTCATTTTTAGACAAGAATGCATGAAACAGACATTCACTTGCAGTAGCACTTCTTGTCTTCACTTTTGCATCTGTATCACCAATTATCAAATCAGGTGTATGTGATTTAGTCCATTTCCTAGCAGAAGGCAAATGACTTCTATCAGCATGTGATCCTCCCCCTTGATCCATGCTCTCCTGATTTTGTTGTGATCTATCTTCGTTTTCTGAGACTCCCCCTGAACTTGACTGCCCAGAGTCAGAATTTGAATTTTCAGAGTTTGAAGCATCAGAGTTTGATCCAGATTTTTCAGTTGACTCAGTATCAGTGTTTGAGTCTTCATCTTGATCATGCTCCCCCTCAACTGGTTCTCCCCTTTGTTGTGACTGAGAAGTTTCTCCAGTGTTTACCAGTAGAGGTTTAGAGTTTGTTTCAACAGAGTCTGTCAGAATTGTTTCATCAGAGTTTCCTTCATCAGAGTTTAAATCTTCATTTTCAAAGTTCAGTTGATCATATTCATCTTTGTCTTCAAGTCCAGTTATCTTCTTATCATCAAAAGAACCATGTATAGATTCCATGATCACTTTAGTTCTCAGATTGTAAACTCTGATTGCCTTTGTTGACAGTGGATAACCAACAAAAATTCCTTCATCTGCCTTTAGCTCAAACTTGGTCAACTGTTCTGGATGAGTCTTCAAAACAAAACATTTGCACCCGAAAATATGAAAGTATTTCAGGTTAGGCTTCTTTTTCTTCACCATCTCATATGGTGTCTTTCCATGCTTATTGATCAGTGTTGCATTTTGAGTAAAACAAGCAGTTTGAACAGCTTCTGCCCAGAAATAAGTTGGCAATTTTGCTTCATCAAGCATGGTTCTGGCAGCTTCAATCAAGGTTCTATTTTTCCTTTCAACTACACCATTTTGTTGTGGTGTACCAGGTGCTGAAAATTCTTGCTTCACTCCATTTTCCTTGCAGAATTCTTCCATTGTTGCATTTCTGAACTCAGTTCCATTATCACTTCTGATGATTCTGACTTTGTTACTTGATCCTTTGTCCAGAAGCTTCACATGCTCCATCAGAGTTAATGCAGTTTCATCCTTCTTTGCTAGAAAATACGCCCAAGTGAATCTAGTGTATTCATCAACAATGACTAAAGCATATTTCTTCCTTGCAATAGACATAACATTTACTGGACCAAAGAGATCAACATGCAGAAGATGATAGGGATCAGTGATAGAAAATTCTGTCTTGCTCTTGAAAGATGACTTCCTTTGTTTAGCCTTCTGACATGAATCACATAGGCCATCAACATTTAACAGAGCCTTTGGGACTCCTCTTACAAGATCCTTTCTGATCAATTCATTGATGTTGTTCAAGTTCAAATGTGAGAGTTTCTTGTGCCATTTCCAACTCTCTTCACTAGACATTCTTGTAGACAGGCAAACAGCTTTTCCAACAGAGTCTATCAAAAGCTTGATTTCATAAATGTTGTTTTGCCTGTGACCAACTAGAACAACCTTTCCTGTAGATTTGCTGATAACTTCACAATATTCAGGTTGAAAATCTACATGATATCCCTTGTCACAGATTTGACTCACAGATAACAAGTCATGCTTGAGTCCTGGGACATGAGCTACATTGTTGATTATGACATTTCCAAGATTAATATTGCCATATCCCAATGTTCTTCCTACATTGCCATCACCATAGGAAACTTTTGGGCCAGCCTTCTCCTCATAGTCTGATAGCAGGGCTTTATTTCCAGTCATGTGTCCTGAACATCCACTGTCCACGACTAGGGTTGCCTCCCTGTTGCCCTGCAATCACAAGCAATTACTGAGGATTAGTTTTAAGGATCCAGACTTGCTTGGATCCTTTGGCATTCTTAACTTTGTTAGCTTTTGCAGCGGAATTAACATTATCAGAGTTTGAGCTGACAGTATCAGTGTTTACACTTGCAGTATCAACTTTAACCCATTTCAGATTGGGTTTCAGTTCATAGTAATTATGATAGATGGCATGATATTCTCTACAAGTATAAATGGAATGCCAAGTGCTTCCACAGTGTGTGCATAAAGTCTATGGCTTAGTTCTAGCAAAATCCTTCTTTACCTCAGACTTTGTAGGTAAAGAATTTATATTTTTGTTTTTCTTGCAGAAATTTGCAAGATTCTTAGTACTACCACAGTTATGACATGTCTTTCTTGGAGCATAACTAGCAAGCATTGGTTTATTTCCTGAAGTGATGCCTACTTTTCCATTTCTGTTCTTGTTTGACACTCTTTGTTTCTTAACAGATTTTAACTCCTTCAGTTTATGTTTGAGTTGTTTATCTGTCATTGAACCAATATTAACCTATTTAACACTAGTTTTTACTGGTTTACTTTTAACAGCTTCCTTTTCATTTTCAGACAAAAATTTACTGGTTCCATGTACAAAGTGAGTTCTGATTTTAACTTGATTTTGAAAAATAAGTTCATCTCCCTCATTATAACCTAGACCAACAGTGTCTGTTTGAAAAATCTGTTGAGTGTCCTTTCCAGAATTAGTCCAAGTTCTAATTTTATTATTTGCTTCCTCCAACTCTGACTCTAGTTGTTTATATTTCTGAAGCAAATTCTGTTCTTTACAAACAGCATCATCTCTTTCTTTCTGAACTTGTTGCATGTTTTCAAGTTTTTCTTCATCAAGTTTATTTCTTACCTTAAGTTCAGAATTTTCAGCTTTTATCCTCTCATTTTCTAAAGTCTAATCCCTATAACTTATATGCAATGACTTAAGATAAATTCTTAATTGAGCAATGTCATCAATATTATAAGCATAGGTAGTTAGAGGAACCTGATTTTCAGAAGTTTCTGATTCAGTATTAGCCATGAGAGCATAGTTCACTTCTTCATCAGAATCTGAAGTATCTGCCCAATCTCTGCCTTTAGTGTAGAGTACCTTTCCAGTTTTACCTTTCTTGCACTCAGGAGCATAGTGACCCATCTCCTTACACTTGTAGCATTGAATTTCAGACTTATCCTTCTTCCCTTTAGAATCTCTCTTATCAGACTTCCTGTAGCTTTTCCTGTCTTCATTTGAATCTCTAGAAAACCTTTTTCCTTTCTTGAAATTCTTGAAGCCCATTTTCTTAAAGGTTTTCACCATCAACACAGCCATTTTCCTCATTTCTTCTTCATCATCCTCAGAGTCAGATGATTCAGAAGAATTTGAATCACACTCATAGTTTGATGATTCACTTTCTGAATGTATGACCAAAGCTTTTCCCTTCATTTTCCTTCTTGATGCCTCTTTCTTCTGAGGCTTCTCTTCAACATTAAGAGCAACAGACTTTCCTTTCCTTCTTGATCTCCTGTTTCTCTGCTCCATTTCCAATTCATAAGTTTTGAGCAGCCCATAGATTTCATCAATCTCTGTTTCAGCAAGATCATAGTTGTCTCTAATAGTGGTTGTTTTCACATCCCACTTTTCAGGTAGAGAAAGAAGAAACTTGAGATTCGAGTCTTCTAGATCATACTCTTTGTTGACCAATGACAGATCATTGATCAGTTTACAGAATCTATCAAATGTTTCTGTCATGGTCTCTTCAGGTTTAGCCTCAAAATGCTCATACTCTTGTGTGAGTATGTTTCTCCTATTCTTCTTAATAGCCGCAGTTCCTTGACACCTAACTTCAAAAGCATCCCATATCTCTTTTGCAGTGGTGCAGTTAATGACTTTGTTAGACATAACATTATCTAAAGCACTATGCAGTAAATGCCTAACTTTTGCATCCTTAGCAATTGATGATAGATCTTCAGGAGTCATGTCCTTCTTTTGCTTTGGAACCATTTTTGCTTCTTCACCAGCAACTGCAACAGATTGCTTTGTAGGATTGTGAGGGCTTTCATAAATCCTGTCAAGATATTCTGGATCTGTATCCTCCAGAAACATAGTCATCTTGACCTTCCACATAGCATACTCTAATGGCCTGAGAATAGGAACCCTGATTGGTTCATAACGACTCACAGTAGTAGGAGCCTTTTCAGAAACAGTAGGTATTCGTGGAGGAATTGCTGCCATGATTATTGTTGTGTTTGGATCTTAACCTGTAATAAAGTAACAGATTGGCTCTGATACCACTTTTTAGGCCGAATACACAATTAATAATCAACTTCGTATGAGAGTTTAACAAGTAAAAACGTTTATGCACTTAAAAACTTCTTGTATTAAGAACCCTCTTCGTGATGTAAAAATATCACAAAGAGCTGCTAGGTTACAATAAAGATAATTCGTTGTACGATACCCTTCTAGGGTTAACCTAACTGTATTTATATATAACATACAGCTACGATACAATCTCTAATTGATACTCCTAATAATCAGCTATACAATGATATCAATTACAGATTGTCACACGTCTCCTAAGTCAACTCAACCTCTTTGATAACTATCCAATCTTCAAAGATATCGCTTCCATAATAAATCTTCAATCACTGTTGACTAGTAGACGCTTCCTCCAGACAGAGTTTGACAAACTCTATCGAGCTTCCATCTGTCAGAGTTTACACTAAACTCTGACTGCTTCCAGCTAAACTCTGATAATTCACTGTAACACTTAAACACTGATTAAAACACATCAATTATATTTAACAGACTCTTTGGTGTCTAGGCAAGCGAAAGCTTACCTGGCTAATTAAGATTTGGTGTCTAGGCTGGTGTTTAGCCTCTTGGCAATGCTTGCACCTACCTGGCCAAATCGGTCCGAATAAATTCTGATTTACCGAGTTTTTGATGGACCTTACAGTGAGGAGCAAGGTCTAGTTATTTTATTAAGGAACCCTAGGGTTAGAATTTTTTTTCTTTTAATTTTTCACCCCTTTCTCTTTGTGTGTTTATTTTATCGCACTTATTTGCTACGTGTTCCCTTTCATGGTTTATGCGAACTATTTGGATTAGGGATAATTCTTCTAGACTAGTGAGATCGTTTGAGATTTCTTCCTCTTCTGATTCCGAGTCTTTAGATAATTTCGAACCGATAGTAAACATGGCCATGTCTCTTAAGGACCGTTGCTATCCCACCCGTTCTGCCCAACCCTCGTGTATCATTCTTCCTCTCGTAAATGGTAATAATTTCGAAATCAAAGCTCAACACATTAGCATGTTACCCAAATTTATCGGGAGTGAAGGTGAGGACCTGTAACACCCCCAGATCCGGGGTCAGGGATCTGGTCGTTACGGTCTCAATTTCCATCCCCAAAACAACATAAAACACACCCGTTATTCTTCCAGAGATGAAATTAGAGTAACTACCAAATTTTATTAATCACAAGATTGAGATCTTACAACCCAAAAGGTTTACAATTTAACCATTACATACTCTTTGCCATCCATTTGTTTATGTCATATAATAAATACCTTTGATATTCAAAGGCTAACAACTAGCCTACCAATAGCTTCCTTTTAGCAATGGTAGTAATAACCTCAGCAGTAATCCTCTGACGGTTGACACCTGCTTACGCTGAATACGCCTTGTGCGGGCCATCTGATCTAGCTGTTATTGTGATATAATACATAAAGCAAGGGTGAGCAATAGCCCACCAAAAGTAATATATGACTGAACAATAATATATATAACAAGTCAACAATATCGTTGAAGCCATATGCCATGTATTTACGAAGATAGTGCCAGTATAAAGTAAATGATGAAGTTACAAGGTAACTCAAAACATATATCCTCTGAAAATATCTGATGCCAAAGATAAGCAAGATATCATCATTTATCATAAAACAGGAACTTGCAGGAAAAATATTGCAGTTCCAGTTTTAACACTTTTTCACCCTGCCAACACCGATGATGCTACAGAACATTTCCAACTTTGAATGATGAACTAATACTGGAGTATTCACCGCGCCCGCTGTTCCAATCCTTATGATGATCAGTCGCAGATTGTACAGCTCAAATTAGTTTTGCTACCGGTAGAAGGAAGAACTGACGGATTTACTTGCCTACCGCCCTGCTAGATCTCCCCGGCCAACGGTTGGGCCAATGGGATGGACCGGCGCTACTCGGCCTCTTACACGACTCCTAGTTCGAATAACATTCATAACTTTGAAACGTAAAGATCCTCCCCCTTTCCCCAAGTATGATACTTGTTGATAAAACTCCACAAAGTAGTCGTATCTAGTTGGAAAGGAAAATTCCCCAATACTTCCCAAGCTGCTGCTTGTTAATAGATATCAACTTGTTCCAACAATATTACCCTTCGAATGATGAGAAGGTACACAAGATTCAATAAGCTCTTAGAAACCAAGTTGCGAGTGACAAGAATAATTTCAAAGGATTTATGACCGGGAAGTCAACAAGATAAATAACATTTCTCAAGTAAGGTTCCCTTATAATTTGAAAGATAGATTCGAAGGAAGAATGAAATTTTGAGAACCTTTCTTGATATAATATTAATAATAATACGGCTCCGAAGTAATTTTATAACAATCGAAGGTCGAAGATAACATTTGAAGTCATTTCAGAGTATCGAATAAATATCCAGATAATATTTATTGAATCGGAAATATTTAAAGAAGGCTTATAACTATGAAAGAATATTTAAATCGAAGTATTTCTCAGAATAATTCTCGAGGGAATAAAGAGAAAATATTTATTAAATAATTATATATTTAAATGAATATCCAAAATAATATTCATTTCATTAATAAGACTTGAAAGGAATAGTAAATATAATATTCGATAAATAAATATAACATCAGATGAACTTTAAAATAATATTCATTAAGTAAATGGGAACTTAAAGGAATATTTGAAAAGTAATATTCATTTAATGAATAATATTCTAAATGAATATCAAAATAATATTCATTTAGTAATTCAAACTTTAAAGGAATATTCGAAATAATATTCGATAAATGAATCGACTTTAAATGAATATTGAAAAATAATATTCATTGAATAGATAACGTTCAAATAATTAATTGAGGTAATGATCGTTAATTAAATGATCTCGGACGAATATTCAAATAATATTCGTCAACAAAATAATGGAAAATATTTACTTAAATATTTCCCTCGAAAGTAATTACGATATATCAAATTTATATTCATTTCCATCAGTCACTTGGTGTCTATTTCTACCATAATCGCTCTATGAACCTTCATAGTCTAATCATCTATTTCAAATATCACGTCATTCCCAACATCAAACCATCCGAGATAACCCTGGACGATTTCTCTAACTTAGGCTCAATCCCGACATTTCTACTGTCATTATCATTTAAGTTCTCAAAAGGATCATCATTACGTTAATGTAACCCATGGTTGAATCACCATCATTTGCCATTTACGTAGTGCTTGAATAGATAAACGTACAGGTCTCATAATTGTCGAATCATAACGTTTAGGAAGACAAAATAATCACTATTCCTTATCCATATGAATAGTTCTTGAGCTTGACGTAGATATCACATGAAGCAGATAAAATCACAGAAGAGTTTCAAGCATCGCAACTATGACAAGTTGATGAAATTTTAATCCTATATCTTCAGTAAAAGACTGAAAGCTTAGCAGTTTACTTAATCACTTTCCAACCTCATATTCTCTATCTTGTTTGCATAGAAATACACCCACATAAACTTGCTTGTCATTCATCATCATGCCAATTGGCTTATTAACATTAGTACCATCTCTGTTTCTTGTTATCTACTACCAACCTCTTGCTGGTCTAGTCCTTTCGCTTACTCCTTTTACCTAATCTCTCCTCTCTCTTTCAAAAAGAAGGCGAGTCTCTTGGGGAATTTGCTTGCGGGGACTGTTGTCTGGCCTGTCGCAAAACCTTCTAATGCCGATAATGTGCCTCAGACAACATCAGGAATTGAATGTTTATTTAAACTATCCTTAATGTTAATTCTCGCACGATCATTAGAGGGAATCGTAAATTCCTCCATCACACCCTGACCTTCGAGGTCCTTCTCAATACCACTCTATTTCCTTTGGTATGAGCATTTATGGTACTTCTCTATACTTAAAGTGTCGGCCACCTCATTGTCCTTTCCTCATTATAATAATTTCTTGTAGTCGGTGTTTTCTGGATCTATACCAACTCAGGGTTGAAGCATTCTCCCATAAACTCAGTCTCTTTTCCATAAGCCATTGCTTCCACCTTCCATGTGAACCTCATCACATTTATTCCTAATCCTACTTAAGATATTTCTTTTCTTAGTTCTTTCTTATTTTATGATAACCTCAACCTTTATTGGTTCAATCCATACTTTCTCCTGCTTTCACAAATGCTTCATCTGGCATTATCATTACCATGTCACACATTCCCTACCAAGCTTCCACTTTGAAATTCAGAATATTACCTTTATCCTTATAAGATTTCTTAGGTCATCCTCATCATTCCTCCTGTATATTCTAGGTATAAGGTATTATCAAAACATCATTAACCAATCCTATAATAATTCGGTCTATGGACTTTCCCGAAACTCCTTTAAATAAATCCTTAAAGGTTATTATAGCCTTGGTCAATCCAACTTATATCATCTGGATTCACAATGTCTTTATTAGGCAATGTCATCCTCTATGCATCCCAAGGGTTCGTCTTCAACTATGGATATTCTATTCTCAATTCTCTTTTCAAGGAATGCCTACATCCTGTAACTGGCAATCAAATCATATATCTCTAATAAGGGTTTCTTTTCAATTGTTCTTATCTTGATCATCTATAGGTAGCTTAATGCTAACCTCTCCTTTCAAATGGATGTCAGTCTACAAGACGTTCCAAAAAAAAAGACAGTATATGTCTATCTGCTCTTTTCGCAAAACTTGGTAATGGTAGAAAGGATGTTCTGGAAGATATTGGTCATGTTCAACGTGAATCTCTTAGTACTTATTGTTTCTAATCGAAGATATTAGCGTCAGACAAAATTTTGGTAGCATACTGAGCAATTTCTGACCGCTTCCATACACTTAGGTTGATCATCTGTCTCGACCATATCATAACCTTTGTACTTATTATATCCCAACATTATGTGTCTCAGATCATCGTACTTCTATTCTTACTCAGAATCTAGTCCATTATATACCCATGCATCACTTTACTTTATATCCCAAAAGTTCTCGCAGTCGGCGCTTAACTAAATGCAACCCTGCTTTGTCCTTACATTGCTGGTCTAGCCATTTATGATCTTTTGTTTCATGGCCTTAAATAGTCGTATTAAAATATACAAAACTGGGGGTTAGCCAGTAGTATTACTTTTCTTGCAATTGCTCGGCATAGTGCCTCTGTCAACTTTAACGCAGGTAATTTATCTGGGGTAGATTACGTTCCCATATATGCTTTCCCCTGGCATACTTGTAAGCTTCCTTCACAGAACCATCTTAGATACCCGAGTAGTGTAGTCACTTGACTCGAGCACCGCCGCCCTTCATTCACTATTCTTTTATTTTTATCCTTGCGATTCCTCTTATCAATCCCACGTCCCGCATGAGCTTAACACTCCTGGCATAACAACCTTTTCATTTAAGTCAATCCCGGAATTTCTCAGTCCGGATGGTTTCTTGAATACATTTCCCTTTTTATCATCCAATCTCAACTTCCAATTTCATCTCTACACTCAATTATAATAATCAAGGTCTGTCTACCAACCCTTATAGCATTTACTTTATCCAATCCACAGGGTTCGCTCTGATTTCAACTCTCTTCGGGGACGTCTTCTGATAATAAGAAAGACAAGGTTTGCCAAAATTTGTTGAAGTTCTCTCCAGAATCAGTGAAATTTTGGTCAATCTATCCACCCGCTGGTAATACTAAGAAGGCCAATTTCGAAACCTGGAGAATAGTTCTCGGAACATACAAGCAGGCAGAATCGTAAATAGTTATAGTAACGGTATGACTGCCATAAAGTTTGGAGTTTAACCACTGGAAAGGAAACCAAATATTTACATCCCATAGAAGAAAATCAAAAGTTTCAACTGAATCATGCCACATCGGCCTGATGCATTTTCATCCTAATAGTTGATACTACTACATGTCAATCTACCAAACCACTAGTCCCAGAAGGAACACTTCGGAGTTAGTCACTCCGCAAAATTTGGCACTACTAATGCCATTCGAATCTGGTGAACCGTTCTGTCCGAATGCATCCGCAATTACTCTGCCGTGCTGCATAAGCACACCACCTATTCCTGTATGAGGTGCATCATAATATATCACAAAGTCTTCCTTTTTCCATTAGGCAACGCCAATGCTGGGTCGTCACCAATTTCATCTTTAGCTCAAGGAATATTTTCTCGCATTTTTTTTCTGCCTATTCAACTCCTTATCCTTACAAATAAGTTGGGTTGCGCGACTGCAATCTTTTTAGAGTCCTGAACAAATCTTTGGTAATACCTGGTGAATCTTATGAAATTTCTCACTTTTGCTGGGGTGGTTGGCCCTTCCCAATTGAAACTGCCTTTAATTCGGCGGGGTGAACCAACACTACTCACTATTGATTGCATGTCCTAATAGCTGAACTCCATTTTATCAGAATTCATACTTCGAGAACTTAACATACACTTGCTCTTTCAGGTTTCATCTTAAAACATTCTCAATCACCTTTGAACCACTTGCATTTAATGTTTCCGGTTCATCATTTCACTGAGTTGAAATAAACCTATACTTAGTCCCTGACTGTAGTCTTATTACGAGTTTATCGTAAACTCACTGGTCTTTTCCTCTTGTAGGTTCTGAGATCATCGTCTCGCTTACTACTTCCTTATATAACTTTATCGAATCATGCCATCACTTCCCAATGGTTTTACTTTCTAAGCTAATCTATTCATAAAATGAACATTTCCCTGAATAAAACCACCTCATCAATCTCAGCTCGACCTTATAGATTATAACCTATAAAATCTGCCTTCTCATGGCGAATTACTATTGATAATATTCACACTAATTCATTTATCCAATGATATGGCACTTGCTGCCTCTATCTCAACTGCTCCTGGAGACTCTGCTCCCCGTCCTACATCGATGTCTTTGATAATCATGCATCATTCTAACTCTTTTCTCATTAATATGAAAGTCTCTAAGGATTATATCTATCCCCATATAAGACCTCAAGTAATTCTTCCAATCCGTCTTACTTACTAGTACTACATCTGGTAGTCCGACTATGAATCCGATATGCATCTTTAGTTCTCTTAATAATATCTCAGTTCTTTACGCTCACTTCTTTGAGCACTATACCTTAACTCTTTCAGTCTCTCTGGCTGCAGCCCTCATTTCCTCAAGGGTAAACACTTTATCCTTAACAGGATTCTCCTTCTTAGCTGGTACCTCCTCCGGGTTCTCAGTAGGGTATTCTATCGAATCAACAAGCCGATCGCCAGCATATAATAAAGCATCACCGTGCTGCTGTCCGAACGCCTCAAGGTCTGTCGCCTTACCAGTGGACACGAGAACGCGCTAAGTTACTATCATTATACTTATGAGTTCCCATAAGGGTTTTATATGTCAGTACTACATTAAGTAGTCCGACTATGAACTTGGAAAGAGTTCTTATTATCTTAGTGAATTTATTGTTTTAACATCACGTCATCTCTGGGGTTTATAACGTAACGCTCTAATACCTTTTCTGTAACACCCCCAAATCCGGGGTCAGGGATCTGGTCGTTACGATCTCAATTTCCATCCACAAAATCAATATAAATATTAAATTACAACTTTGGGACCTAAAACAACAACATAAAACACACCTGTTATAGTCCCAGAGATGAAATCAGAGTAACAACCAAATTTTATTAATCACAAGAATGAGATCTTACAACCCAAAAGGTTTACAATTTAACCATTGCATACTCTTTGCCATCCATTTGTTTATGTCATATAATAAATACCTTTGATATTCAAAGGCTAACAACTAGCCTACCAATAGCTTCCTTTTAACAATGGTAGTTATAACCTCAGCGGTAATCCTCTAACGGCAGACACCTACTTACGCTGAATGCGCCTTGTGCGGGCCATCTGATCTAGCTGTTATTGTGATATAATACATAAAGCAAGGATGAGCAATAGCCCACCAAAATTAATATATGACTAAACAATAATATATATAATAAGTCAACAATATCGTTGAAGCCATATGCCATGCATTTACGAAGATAGTGCCAGTATAATGTAAATGATGAAGTTACAAGGTAACTCAAAACATATATCCTGTTAAAATATCTGATGCCAAAGATAAGCAAGATATCATCATTTATCATAAAAGAGGAACTTGCAGGAAAAATATTGCAGTTCCAGTTTTAACACTTTTTCACCCTGCCAACACCGATGATGCTGCAAAACATTTCCAACTTTGAATGATGAACTAATACTGGAGTATTCACCGCGCCCGCTGTTCCAATCCTTACGATGATCAGTCACAGATTGTACAGCTCAAATTAGTTTTACTACCGGGAGAAGGAAGAACTGACGGATTTACTTGTCTACCGCCCTACTAGATCTCCCCGGCCAACGGTTGGGCCAATGGGATGGACCGGCGCTACTCGGCCTCTTACACGACTCCTAGTTCGAATAACATTCATAACTTTGAAACATAAAGATCCTCCCCCTTTCCCCAAGTATGATACTTGTTAATAAGTCTCCACAAAGTAGTCGTATCTAGTTGGAAAGGAAAATTCCCCAATACTTCCCAAGCTGCTGCTTGTTAATAGATATCAACTTGTTCCAACAATATTACACCTCGAATGATGAGAAGGTACACAAGATTCAATAAGCACTTAGCAACCAAGTTGCGAGTGACAAGAATAATTTCAAAGGATTTATGACCGGGAAGTCAACAAGATAAATAACATTTCTCAAGTAAGGTTCCCTTATTATTTGAAAGATAGATTCGAAGGAAGAATGAAATTTTGAGAACCTTTCTTGATATAATATTAATAATAATACGGCTCCGAAGTAATTTTATAATAATCGAAGGTCAAAGATAACATTTGAAGTCATTTCAGAGTATCGAATAAATATCCAGATAATATTTATTGAATCGGAAATATTTAAAGAAGGCTTATAACTATGAACGAATATTTAAATCGAAGTATTTCTCAGAATAATTCTCGAGAGAATAAAGAGAAAATATTTATTAAATAATTAAATATTTAAATGAATATCCAAAATAATATTCATTTCATTAATAAGACTTGAAAGGAATAGTAAATATAATATTCGATAAATAAATATAACATCAGATGAACTTTAAAATAATATTCATTAAGTAAATGGGAACATAATTGAATATTCGAAAAGTAATATTCATTTAATGAATAATATTCTAAATGAATATCAAAATAATATTCATTTAGTAATCCAAGTTTTAAAGGAATATTCGAAATAATATTCGATAAATGAATCGACTTTAAATGAATATTGAAAAATAATATTCATTGAATAGATAACGTTAAAATAATTAATTGAGGTAATGATCGTTAATTAAATGATCTCGGACGAATATTCAAATAATATTCGTCAACCAAATAATGGAAAATATTTACTTAAATATTTCCCTCGAAAGTAATTACGATATATCAAGAAGTACTTAAATATTTCCCTCGAAAGTAATATCCGTTTGACATTTGGTTTTCTCTCACACCTTCCCTTTTATCTCTAGTATTTAATTACCATGATTCGCCACTGACTTACTTATTTTACGAGGGTTCAATTTCAGTTACGAACTCTCGTTTCCGGTTTCGAACTACTTTAAGGAAATCGGTCATAATTCCTAAACCGTAAATCCGTTTCACATGATCTTTATATCAAAACGAAGCTTATAACATAATCTATCTTCTCATGGCATAATATGAAACTGGAAAGTGGATTATGGCTACTGTCAACTATGATTTCTTAAGGTTAACGAAATTCGGGCATTACGACGGCTATAATTCGGACGTTCTAAAAATCATAACAACACAACCAAGCCACACCGGTCATCCATACATCTTATACACATGATTATCATCTCAAAATGTCCAAGAACATATCACTTCATCATATTAACCATCATGTTACCAAAATCACTAAATCACTTAGCTAATCATGCTTATAACATACTAACATTATAACTACTCTTAAATCCATCAAGAACATGCATAAACTTAAAGTAAGAGCTAGGGTTTCAAGAGTGTTATACCTTCCTTGGTATGTATATGAGCTTAACAAGCCTTGATCTAGTCCTTAGAACACCTTATGATGGCTTAGATCAATCAAAGAAACAAGAAAAACAAAGTTAGTGCTTGAAAAACACTATTCATCCTCCTCTTAAAGGATTTATTTGAAAATGGAAACAAAGGAGTTTGAAGCTAAAATTTCTTGGAGATTACTATTATGAATTATATAACTCACCATAAAAATTTGAAGATGAAGACCAAAGAAGGGGTGGAAGTAGGATTTTGATCTTGGAATTTCAAGAGGGGCCGAATGGAAGGAAACAAGAGAGAAATGGTGTTTTGCTTGGTTGGTTATCTTTGTTTTCATCCACTTTTGTGTATTATTGTGATCATATCTTGATAAAGTAACTTTAATAAAGTGGTGATGTATTGGATGATGAAAATTGCATGACAAGTGTTGATCTTTGGTGGTGTTTAGGCTAACCAAGTGGTTGATTTGCTAAGTATTTGGTTTCTTGCTAAGTATCCTAGTTACTTGAGTCACCACTTGGTTATTTAGATATTTTCTACTACCACATGCATGTATCTTGCTTCCTCTGCTTGTTTCTTTGTCCGTTTATTGCTCAATTTATTGATCGTTCGAAGGAATAACTCATTCGTTTCTAGTTAGGGTTTTACCGACAACCTTCTTAACATTTATAATACCATTCTCCATCTTTCTTGATAACTCTCGAATTTAAATTCATTAAATCCTCTCATTAAATCCTTAAGTCTATCAGTGTCCAGGGAATTCTCGGGGAAAATAAAAGTGCCGTTTATCAGAATCCGACTGCTTTTACATACACACTTTTTCCCCCCGGATCACTAATACGAACTCAGAATTTCGTTCCGGTTACTTCGATATAGCATCGTCTAATAATATTCCTAATTCCACCAAAATCACTATTCATCACTTATTCTTTACTTATTCTTTTAAAGTTATATAAATTTCCCGGTTCTCTTTCGATCGTTCCTTAACCCTTTTTCGGAACCACTGGACTGATAACAGATATCGATTTGGATGACATAAGAATAACTTTCCCCCATGGAATTATCAAATCTTAATTTCCTAGGAGATAGATTATTCTTATCTTGATTGTCATCCCATAGCATTCTTCATGACATATAAGTATTTGAATCCAAATCCATTCCATTCATTCATTAGAACATTCGTTACATCGTAGTCCACCCATTATTTACTATTACATCCATACATAATAAAAGTTTTAATTCTATCCAAAATCTGGGTTCTTACAGGACCCGTATCTTTTCATCCATGAATTCGAGGAGGTTTGTGCCTTACAAAAACTCCAACAGTTAACCGAGGACTCGATTAGGCTTAGACTCATTAATTTTGCGCTTAAAGAAAATGCTAAAAAATGGTTGTATGGCCTACCGGTTAATTCTATTTCCACGTGGGAGGAATTTGTGGTAATATTTCTTAAGAAATATTTTCCAAACCATAAGACTACGAGAATTACAAACGAAATAAATCAATTTTATCAAAAGGAAAACTAGTCTTTTTAGAAATATTTTGATCGTTTAAAAAATCTTTTATCACAATGCCCCCACCACGAAATAGAAAAATGGAGAGACTTTGTAAGATCGTCTATGAGGCCTTAGATAGTCCAACTACCGCTTTGTTAGAGTCTATGTGCCAAGGCAAATTCATGGAGAAAGATAAGGACGAAAGGTGGGAATTTTTTGAAGAATTAGCCGAGAAGACTATGTTGTGGGAGTCTACTAGGGAACCGAATAAGTCTAACGAGTCGTCTAGCTCATCTAGGGGTTTGCATTCGATCGGGAATTCGATTGCAACCGATGCCAAATTAACTACTCTTACTAGACGACTTGAAGCTTTAGAAACTCATAGTGGTCCCCTACCTATGTCTATGTACCCAAATTATAATTCTTCGAACTTTGAGTCTCAACATTGTCCCGATTTTGAGCAAGTGAATGCAACGTTTCAACCTAGGCCTCGGAATAACCCGTTTGCACCGACTTACAATCCCGGGTGGAAGAACCACCCGAATTTCTCGTGGAATCAAGGCCAAAACTTCCAATATCCAACACCTTCTTTTCAAAAGCCGAACTATCCAAACCAAGGTCCTTATCGAAACACAACTCAAAATCACGTTCCTTATTCAACTCAAGCTCCCGCCCACCCACCCCGCTTTCATGAGTCGGATAAGAGAATTAATTCCTTGGAAAAGACTCTCGATGCGCTTCTAAAATCAACAACTAATTTGGCTCAATCTCAACAAACCTTCATGCAAACCATGACTCAAGATAGGCAAATTTAAATGCTAGTACTCAAGCCATATCTAAGTTAGAGGTTCAAGTGAGCCAATTAGCCAACGCCATTTATGAACGAGAGAAGAACAAACTTCCAAGTCAAACCGAGGTCAATCCTAAATTTCCTCTTAATCATAGACCTCCTCACAATGTGAACGCTATCATTTCCTTAAGGTCCGGTAAGCAAGTAGAAAATCATGTCGGTGATAAGTCTCCCGAAGAAGATGAGTCAAATTCTGAACCAAATGCTAATCTTGAACCCGAGAGTTCAAAGGAACAAGGATCAACGAGTGGGACAAAACCCATCCCCGAAGAACCTAATGAACGAGTCTTTAAGCCAAAAGCTCCTTACCCTCAACGACTCATTTTTCCTAAACAAATGGCCCAAATGGACAAGATCTTAGAGGTTTTTAACAAGTCAAAGTCAACATCCCTCTTTTAGACGCGATTCAACAAATTCCTTCGTATGCGAAATGTCTAAAAGATTTGTGCACGCATAAGCGAACTACTCACGTCCCTAAGAAAGCCTTTTTGACTTTTCAAGTTAGTTCAATTCTTTCGAACCAAATTCTCGTGAAATATAAGGACCCCGGTTGTCCTACAATTTCATGTGTCATAGGCAATACCTTTGTGGACAAGGCGTTACTTGACTTAGGCGCTAGTGTGAACTTCCTTCCACTTTCGGTCTATCAAGCTCTAGGTTTAGGAGAACTTCATAGAACTAATGTTACACTTCAATTAGCTGATCGTTCTGTCAAAGTTCCTAAAGGGATTATTGAAGACGTGCTAATTAAAGTAGGTGATTTTTTCTTTCCCGTTGATTTTATCGTCTTAGAAACCGAACCGGTCAAGAACCCTAATAATCAAATTCCTATCATTCTAGGAAGGCCATTTCTAGCCACCTCAAATTCTTTGATTAATTGTAGAAATGGATTAATGAAACTAACATTTGGGAACATGACCATTGACCTCAATATTTTTCACATAGGGAAACAACCCGATGATTTCTATGATCAACCTATGGATGTTAATTTAATTGATGATATAGTTGATTAAGAATTCATCAACATTAATGATGCTCTTGATTTTTGTTTAAAACACTTTGGTCAAAATTGGGATGATTCTGAATATACAAAATGAGGTCAATGCAATGTTATATTCCACCATTCCTATAAATTACCAAGCATGTGAACCACCTCCTTTGCCACTTTTCGAATCTAGTGAACCCGTTGAGTCAAAGCCGCCAGATTTAGAGCTCAAACCTCTTACCGACACTCTTAAGTACGCCTTTTTAGGTCCTAACGAGTCTCTTCCCGTTATAATTGCCTCTAATTTGACCAAGTCACAAGAGGATGAGCGTGTAAGTGTGCTTAGAGAACATAAGGAAGCCATATGTTGGAGTATCTCGGATATTAAAGAAATTAGTCTGGCCATTGTCCACCATAGGATTCACTTATTTGATGATGCCAAACCAGTTCGTGAGCCACAAAGGCGGTTGAACCCTACCATGATGATAGCTCTTGGGTTAGCCCGATTCAGGTAGTACCTAAAAAGTCGGGTACTATCGTGGTGACTAACGAGAACAACGAGCAAGTTCCTACTCGTGTCCAATCCGGTTGGAGGGTGTGCATAGACTATAGGAAACTCAATGATGCACTAGAAAATACCACTTTCCTTTACCGTTCATAGATCAAATGTTAGAAAGGTTAGCGGGTCATGCCTACTACTATTTTCTAGATGGTTATTCCGGATATTTCCAAATTCACATAGCTCCCGAAGACCAAGAAAAGACCACCTTCACATGTCCCTTTGGAACTTTTGCCTATCGTCGATTAGCTTTTGGACTCACCACTGCCCCGACCACCTTCCAAAGGTGCATGATGAGCATCTTTTCTGACATGGTAGGTGAATTCCTAGAGATTTTCATAGATGACTTCTCCATCTTTGGTTCATCTTTTCATCAATGCCTAAACCATCTTGAGTTAGTCTTAAAACGGTGTAAAGAAACCAACCTCGTTCTTAATTGGGAAAAATGTCATTTCATGGTTAAAGAAGGAATCGTTCTTGGTCATAAAATTTCTGAAAAGGGGATTGAAGTTGATAAATCAAAAGTTGACCTCATTGCCAATCTACCCCCACCAACATCGGTCAAAGGAATTCGTTCCATTTTAGGACATGCTGGTTTTTATAGGCATTTCATTAAAGATTTTAGCAAAAAGGCTAGACCCTTGACCACCCTTCTTGGTAAAGATGTCAAATTCGAGTTCACTAAAGATTGTTTACAATCTTTTGAACTCCTTAAGAAAGAGTTGACCTCGACCCCGATTATCAAGTATCCCGATTGGAGTCAACCTTTCGAGTTAATGTGTGATGCATCTGATTACGCATTAGGGTCGGTATTAGGATAACGAATCAATAAGATACCTCATGTCATATACTACGCTAGTAAGACCTTAAACGATGCGGAACTTAATTATTCTACCACCGAAAAGGAGCTTCTAGCCGTAGTTTTTTCCCTCGAGAAGTTTAGGTCGTATCTTATTGGTTCAAAAATCA
Organism: Saposhnikovia divaricata; assembly: GCA_036435485.1. NCBI lineage: Eukaryota > Viridiplantae > Streptophyta > Magnoliopsida > Apiales > Apiaceae > Saposhnikovia > Saposhnikovia divaricata. Next base: position 1,599,804 of record JAZHRN010000132.1, read on the forward strand.
TTGTTTACACCGATCATTCTGCCCTTCGATATCTCTTCTCTAAGAAAGACTCAAAGGCCCGATTGATTAGGTGGATCTTGTTGCTCCAAGAGTTTGACCTAGAAATTAGGGATAAGAAAGGGTCCGAAAATGTCATCGCCGATCATCTTTCTCGATTAATAGTGGAGTCCACCATTGACTCACCTTTGAATGAATCTTTTCCTGACGAACATCTTTTTTCTATCTCTACTCCTTGGTTCGCCGACATTGTCAATTACCTTACAACCGGCGACATTTTCTCTCATTGGTCTACACAAGATAGATCGAAATTTTCCTCATAAGTCAAACACTTCTTTTGGGACGACCCGTATCTCTTTAAATATTGTCCCGACCAAATCATTCGGAGGTGCATCCCAAACCATGAGTTTCGAAGTATCCTTTCCTTTTGTCATGATCAAGCTTGTGGAGGTCATTTTAGTGCAAAGAAAACAATAGCTAAAATCCTCCAAAGCGGTTTTTATTGGCCTAGTTTGTTTAATGATGCTGCTGAATTTTGTACCGCTTGTAGTAGGTGTCAACACTTAGGAAAGATCACTAGAAGAAATATGATGCCTATGAGTCCCATCTTAATCATTGAGATTTTTGATGTGTGGGGCATAGATTTTATGGGTCCCTTTCCTAATTCTTTTGGCAACCTCTACATTCTCTTAGCGGTTGATTATGTGTCTAAGTGGGTAGAAGCCATACCGACTAAGTCCAATGTTAACAAGGTCGTTCTTAAATTCTTAAAGAGAATATCTTTTCTCGATTTGGCACACCTAGGGCTATCATTAGTGACCAAGGTACGCACTTTAAGAATCGTCAATTTGAGTCCCTTTTGAAAAAGTACTCAATTACTCATAGGCTGGCTACCCCTTATCATCCTCAAACTGGTGGTCAAGTTGAAGTCTCGAATAGGTAAATTAAGCAAATTTTAGAAAAGACTGTCAACTCGAATAGGAAGGATTGGTCCATCAAACTGATAGATGCCTTATGGGCCTATCGGACCGCTTTTAAGACTATTTTGGGCATGTCCCCTTACAGAATTGTGTTTGGCAAAGCCTGTCACTTGCTCGTTGAAATAGAGCATAGGGCCTTGTGGGCCATTAGAGATTTGAACTTTGACTTACCAACCGCCGGTAGTCATAGGAAGTTGCAATTGTTAGAACTAAAGGAATTAAGAAATGAGGCCAATGAAAATGCTAAAATCTATAAAGAAAGAACTAAACTTTTTCATGATAAATCCATTTTGAGAAAATCATTTTCTCCGGGTCAAAAAGTTCTTTTATACAATTCTAGGCTTCATTTATTTTCCAGGAAATTGAGGTTAAGGTGGGAAGGTCCTTACATTGTTAGGACCGTTTTTCCTTACGGTGCTGTTGAAATTGAAAATCCTAAAAATGGTGATATATTTAAAGTTAATGGACAAAGACTCAAACCATTTTTAGAGCTGCCACTTGATCCTGAGGAAGAGGTTATCCACCTCACCGATCCATGATTCAAGTAAGTTTCTTCAGTAGGTAGTTGTAAATTCTCTCCGTCATCCCTTATCAGGTATTACCTCGTTCTCCTTTACTCATTTCTCTTGCATTTTCATACATTGAGGACAATGCATGATATAGGTATGGGGGAGGGTTTTTAGTGTATATATAAAAATCAGTGTAACACCCCCAATTTCACACATTTGATTAATCACACTAATCCACTTATTTTAATTAACAAATAATTTTTTTTTAACAATTTTAATCCATATGAAATCATTTAATAAATGAATTACATCATTTTAACTTTCAAACCACCAGCATCTTCTAGGCTATAGGGCTAGAAACGAGAATTAAATATTACACTATCCTTAACCAATTTAATTACATCGCCTTATCTTACAAACTATTACTAGTATAATCTTCTATGAGAAGTATACCAGCAGCTAATACTATTATATACAAAGTATAAGTACAATACACCTCAATATATATGCACAAAAATTTACTCCAGCTATAAAATTTCTGGATCAAATCTTCACAAGTCATGTTGCCTGCTTCTTCCAAGCTGTGCAGGTAAGCCTCATCTGTCTACCTTCCTCTGAAAGGTTAATATTTAAAACAAGCAAGTATGAGCGAAAGAATTGCTCAGCAAGTATATATTCGTATAATTAAATGATTGCAATAATGGCAGAACTGATATGTAAAATCCATTTCCATGGTAACTAGAAAGAAGAACTCAAAGATAATCAAAGTTCAAGTAATATCAATGCAGTGACTAGAATAGAATTGGACTATTATATAATTTTTTATAAAACAATTAGGTTAGGCTGCTGATCAGTCACGCACTAACCCCGGACAAACGCACACAGCAATGTCCTTAATGGATCCACGGCACACATTGGCCTTAATAATTCTGACCACGAATCTGGTCCGACCCTTACGGTCCACATTTTAAAAAAACTAACAGTCCAATCCTATATCTAACGTCTCAGGTGTCGGAACAATCGACAACCTCTAATAATCAGCAAATCTGGAAATTCACATTCCAGAATAATAACGTAACTAATAACAGCAAAAGAGTTCAACAACTCAAATCTGGTTTTGATAAAGAAGTACAAGTTTAGAAAAATTGCAATTATGAATTCAAATTAGATTCTCAAACATCATATATTTCAAAATACAAATGCTCTGAACAATAGAGCATGCATAATAACTTGCCTCTGGTCCTTAGCATAATGCAGAAGAACGCAACGTATTCTCAGCATTCCGCCCAAGTAATTCCATGGACTTTATATGATGCCCCGATCTTTCCTATTTGATATACACCGCTTCAACCTGATCATGCTTTAACGACTGCAATTGTTACACGTACGCGTCAGTCCAAACTCGTATCTCGAGTAGACCCGATTCAGAGTTTCTACTAGATCACATAAAGATAAGCTATAGGCGTTCTCCTTATAGTTAACTATCCTATTATCACTTAATACATATAACACATTTAGCAATCAACATTGACACAAAAGGAGTCCCCTATGCATGGTAGACATCTCCCGGTGCCAATCACATTTAATATGTAATGAAACGCCATTTACATTTTCCATCATAATACTATAGACATCTTCTTGACACTATCCCATTAACAGATTATTCTTAAAATGCACTCAATCCTCAATTTAACATATAAATAAACCATTAATCCCCAAGGCATAGATAATCCTCGAAACCCATCCTTTGACACATATTTATTTAAACATTTAACTCCCTTATCATGCCTTTAAACCCTTGAAATCAAATAAGGTAAATAAATTTAATCGCAGGGGATTTTCAGAAAATTTTGGCATGAAGTATTCGTTTATCGGACCATGGGCACAGCCCCTCAAATACAATTCAACCCTGTTTTTGCAAAAATAAAGCCGCCTCAACTTGCAGCAACATAAAAGTAAACAAATAAGAAAAGTACCCGCCCAGACATGCGGCACATAGCACATAATAATTTACATTACACTACTACTTACGCTACACCAATGATCGTATTTCTCACGCATTTTAATGATACACGTGACAATCAATCATTGATGTTCGTAAGCCCTAGGGAACAACCCCTAGCACTAACTATTACTTACGCTATATCAATGATCACATCACTCAAGTATATTAATTATACTCGTGATAGCTAATCATGGATATTCGTAAGCCCGAGGAACTAGTTGAAGGGAATTTCACAAGTACTTAAATATTGACATTTAAGACTCGTGATCTCATTTCAACTCCTCGCAGATAACACATAAGAAATAGGAATCTAACAATTATCAAAGTAAATTAGTAACCTCTTAACAATCCTTTAAACATGCTAATCATCCTTAACAATTTGAATCAATAACACCATACAACTTACACTTAAATCAATGTTTACAATCAAATTCAAGTATTCGACTCGTACAATAACAAGTATGCATATATAACTTTCATTAGAACCAAATACAATGTCATTACCATTGACACACTTGAAACCTAAATGATCAGTTCTGTTTGCAACTCAATTTACTCCATCAAGACAAGCTTAACTTAAAAAGTACAGAACACAAAAGTTGAAGAAAATCTCGAGACCCTTTCCATAATGATAAGTCTCGTTAAAAATCGATAAGTAATGCATTCTAAAACAATTAAATAGTGAGCTGTTAAAACAGAGTCAGAACAGGATTTTTCTAGTACTTCTAAGTTTAGAGTACTAAGATCGCATAATTCGAAAATGGACTGTAAATAAGAATTGTAGATTTTGAAAAGAGCTTTTCAGAATGGTATGGCTCAGAAATTTGGGACATACGATCCATGTACTACGAATTTTCGAAAACAGAGTTTGAAATGATCGATCAAATCTGGTCGAATTTTACAAGGCAGAAAACTCATATTTCGGTTTGAAATCTCAGAAAACTCAAAACACAAAACTTGTAGATATTTGAAATATCTTTCCAATGACTTAAGAACGAACATCATCTGATAAAAACTCAATTTTATACAAATTAAACAAGATAGCAGCTCACCATCAAACTTACAATTCACATAACCAAAACTATCAAACCAAGTCAATTATCAAAAGTAATACAATCTGATTTTTTTGAAAAACTAAGAAGATTTGACATTTTAACAAACTTTCTTTTGCAAAAAAACTTGAAAAATTAACTACAAGATAATCCCATAACAATTACACAATTATAATCAATTATATCACAATTAACTCTAATTTAATTACAAAAATTCACATAATTCGAAACTAATTAACTACGAAAATTAATAATTACATCGAAAATTGAGATAAATAACAAATATATACAAATATATATAAACAAGAGTTTATACCTTCCGAATTTCCAATTCCCGCGACTCTCTCTCTCTCTCTCTCTCTCTCTCTCTCGATGATCTCCGGCGCCTCCTTCCTCGCCCAAACTCGACTCACACACACACACCTTGTATATACACACACATACACGTATATACGTATATATATACAACCCAATTAATACAAAAACCAAAACCCCCAATTCAATTTCTCTCTTCTTTCTTCTCCTCTTCTCTCTTTTTTTCTCTTCCTCTCTTATTCTTCTCTCTCCCCGTTCCCGAGCTCTCCCGAATCTTCAAACTACATCTCTTTTTTGTTGGGCCTGGCCCAAACAACAAATTATATTACTCCTCATTCCGGCCCATATAATACTTCTTAAACGACTCTGCTAAATCGAAATCCAATAAAATATTCAAAAAATTAAACTTTTCATTTTTAAAATAAAGAACATAAAATTACAAACACGCACATATTTTCAAAATATTTTTCGGATCAAAAATGAATTAAATATGAATTTTCAAAGTTTTGATCCTTTAAATACAATAAAACTCTTAAAATCATTTTAAAATACTTAAACTCCCAAATTAATCCACCCAAAAATTTTAAAAACTCAATAAATATATAAAGATAATTTTACAAAAGATTTCATGATTTTTAAATGCTCCGATGATTTCATAAAAATTTCCGAAGCTCAACAATGCATGATTTAAATACATTTAAATCCTCAAAATACAAATAAAAATACACGGGCTTACCCAACACCCGTAAACCATCATATAAACATGAAAACATAATAACATATATATATTTGACCTCTCAAAATATCCACAATCTTTTTCTTCCTTAATAGGAAAATAAATAAAATACTTAAATCATCAAAATAATAAATCCTGAAAATTCGGATTATTACAATCAGAAAATCCAAAAAAAAAATTAAAAAATCACAAAAATCACAAAAAGAGTTGTAGAATTGTAAATAATAGAGTTTTAATCTTATTCTAGTCTTGTTAATTGATTGCTAGTTGCTTGATGCACCCTTACATGCTATGGTAATCTTGTGTTCGTTTAGCTTTTGATTGAGAAGTGATTTGCTAAGTTCTTGTCCACACACTTACACTAGCATGGTGAAACTAGTAGACTTATTTGATTTGTGCAAAAAATTAGAAGGTCATGATTAGGTGTAAGATGATTTGGTTTTCATGCTTTGAGTACAAGTAGGTGCATTGAGGATACCTTTACTTGAGATTGATTATGTTCTACCACACCAAGTGAGTTTTGAGCCTATATGCACATCTTTTGCATTTATATTCATTTGCTTGAGTGTCCACTTGTCATTTGCATTGCTAGCACTTGTTTGAGTTCTTTCTTGAAACACATGACATTGATTGATGATAAGATGATAAAGGCATTTAGGAATAACCCATATTTCCCAAAATATCCACACCATTCTTATGTGATCAATTAGTTACCCCTTTGAGCTTAATCAAATTCTTTCGGTGACACACCACATTACTCGCCTAAAACCTTTTTCTTGTACAGCCTTACGTATACTTGATCCCAATTTGTCAAAGGCTAGTAGGAACTTGAGGGAGTAATAAGGTGTGTGAAATGGGTTTACTTTTGTTCATAACTTTTGAGGAAATATATGTTTTGTTGGTTACCTTGATAGTCGATTTTCAAGTTAAATCTAAAGGAGGATTATGATACCTTGATAATGTATTTATATATGAGAGCATACTTATGTTTTTGTAATTCTCCTTCATTTGACTAGTCAAATCTTTTTGTTGAAAGTAGAAAAATAATTGTGTGGGGAGGAAGTTTGGTGTTGTGCATGATTTCCATGGTGACTACTAGCTTTTGACACTTCACCTTGTTTTGGCCTTACTTGACATACCCTGTCCCTAGCACCATTACAACCCAAATAAAGACCTTTTGATTATCATCATTGATGTATGTTGTGTTTAAGTTAGAATGATACCAAATGTCAAGCATGCTTTTGATTTTGTTGGAATTGAGTGATACACTTACCCTTGTTCTTGAGTGAATGTTCTTTTGTGAGTGAAATGTTAGGTATTACTTGTTTCTTTTGCATATGAGATCTCAAGTTTTTAATCTAAGGTGTGCTCTTGTAGACTTAGCATGGTTTCCAATAATTTTTGCACTTGACATGAACTTGTAATCACTCGTGCATGCTTCTTTAAGTAGACTATGTGAATCCTTGCACTTTCCACACTAAGACTTTGCAAATTCATCTTGATTCTTAAGTTGATGTATCATGAGAGGACATGTATGTGTGGTGTTGCATTGCCATGTAATCTTTTTTACAAACTAGATGGATTTTGTGGGTACATTCACTATAGGCCCTCACGAGACCTCACTCGTCCACCAGGGCTGCCTAGGGGTTTAAAGGGCTTGTTGCATATGCCAAATGCAACCGTCACACCTACGAAAAGGAGTATAGGACTTTTTATCTAGATTTTCTTTTTGTTTTTATTTTACTCGAGGACGAGCAAAAGATAGGTATGGGGGCATTTGATAAGTGCATATTTTTACATATTTTTATTACCTATTTATCGCTTGAACTTGTATTTTAATAATTTATTTTGTTACATTTCAGGAAATTCGTGAATAAATAAAGAAATGGCAAAATAAAGAACTAAAGAGCAAGGAAGGGAAAAAGAGGAAGAAAAAGGAATTAAATGAAAAAGGAAAAAGAAAAGGAGCTTGGAGGAAAGAGAATCTTTCAAGACACTTGGAAGGTGAAGATCATCCCAACACACTAAATAAGTGTATGGCCAAGATCTACTCTACAAAGCTTAAGGGCGAAGGAAACAAATAGATGGCTAGGATTTCACCACCACACACCACAAATGTATGGTGGGGATTTACCCAACACCCCCTTAACCCTAATTCTTATCCTATAAATACCCCCCTCACCCCCCCCCCCTTGTATTTATCAACTTAGATTTTAGGGTAGCTTTAATTTCTTGTATTTTCTTTAGTTTCAAATCTTGTAAACACTTTTTATTTTAATGCAAAATTCCGTTTCCTTTAATTTCTCGTCTTGTTCTTTCGTTTTTGTTGCATAGCTTTCGTTATTTTCGTTAATCCGTTTAGTGGACAAAGTAGCGAAATGCTAACCACTATGGGTTGAAAATAACGATTTTTATTTTCTTGCTCGTAGTTTTAATTTTAGTTTTAATTCGTAATTTTGCCCCTTTAAATCTCCATTTTATTGTGGACCATTTAATTCCAAATCATCGTTTTAGTGTAAGTATGATTTTAATTTCGTGATTATTCTCTCTATTTTAGCATTTAATTTAAAAAAACAAAAAAATAGCTTAATTAATTTCCAACATTTTAGTTCCTTGTTTTCAGTTAATTCGGAGCAAGTTGTTTTCCCCTACTTTCTTTCATCTTGTTCAAAAAAAAAAAGAACCCAGTTCCGTTCATCTTCTTTCCCCTTTTCTCACAATCCATTCCACTGTTTTCAATTCTCAACGAATAAATTGAAACCCAGCAACATTTATTTCATTTTAATCCCCAAACCCAGTTTGTTTTCTTGTTTTTAACCTCTTCTCCTTCTGCACTCTCAACACACACACACCCCTTCTCCTTTGTTCCAAACTCTGGTTTTCTGAGTTAACATCGAACCCCAGCCTTCTCTCTTTTCGTTTGAAACTCAACACAAACACCTCTCCTCACTTCCTATTCTGTTTCCTTATTTGTTTTCGCTGCATTGTAAATTGTTGTTTGTTGAGTTCGTGTTATAATGAGTTAAAACCGTCGCTACGATTTTGCTTGTAATTATTGTTGTTTCTGTTCATTGTTTTGTGTCGTTGTCATGTTCTCACCGAGTCAACTGTACCGTGTTTCTATTTACAAAGTTTGGAGAAGTGTTAGCTGAATCTTTCCTGCGATTTTCACTGGTTGTCTTTATTCATTTTGTAGTTCTTCACTGAGTTGCAGCATAGTTTTGTGACCGAGTTGTTAATTTTCGTGGTCAAGTCATAATGTTTATGTTGCTGGTAACTGAGATTACTGAGTCGCTTTGATGATTGAATTTATTTGGACCGAGCTCGTTGCTGTCTTGTTTCTGCTACTGCCGTTATGATTGGTTTGTGTTATTATGCGCTGAGTTCACTGCTTGAGTTTAACCGAGTTCTACCGCGTCAACCCAGCTTGAATCGCTGGTTTTGCTGCAGAGTTTTGTCGAGCTGTGTTCCGAGTTGACTACATTCTGAATTCGAGTTGAATGTTTACTGATTTATTTTTTGGTTGAATTTTGCTGTTTGAGTTGTGTTCTTTTGTGCCGAGTTGACTTGATTTGTGTTACGTTTTTGTTTATTAGTGCAGTCGGCTGTGTGAATAATGTGTTAAGTTTCCTATTGCTGTGTTGAGTTCGAAATATGAGTTTTAATTTGTGAGTGAATTTCTTGTGTGACATTGTGTTTTTGGCTAGTTGTATTTACAAACGGTTCATGTCGAATTTTCTTTAAAAATTTATGTAAATAAAAAGTTTTTAATAATTTAGTTTAGTTTTAAATAATTTAGAATAATTTAGTTTTGAGTTAATTAGATTAAATGAAAATTTTCCTTTTAATTATTAATCAGTAAAATTCAAAATTCTCGAAAACCCACTCTCGTTCTAGTTCGATTAAATTAAAAATTAAGGATCACGAAAATATTAGTCTCCGTGGAATGATACCTAAAGTATTTCAACGATTGAACCGTGCGCTTGCGGTTAAAATTGTATTTATTTTAGCACATCAGGTCTACTTGCAGTTAAGTATAATAATGAACCTGTCATGCCTCTATAGCTAGTGTTATCAACACTCTTTCCCTTAGGATCAGAGTCTAGCTTAGTGGCTGTTGCCATGGGTATTTTTGCAACTGCACAGTCTTGAAAGTCAAACCTTTTTAAAAAGATCTTTGATATACTTTGACTGATTAATGAAAATACCAGTCTCAGTCTGTTTGACCTGCAAGCCTAAAAAGTAATTTAATTCACCCATCATGCTCATCTGATACTCCGACTGCATAAGCTTGCTAAAATTAGCACATAACTTTTCATTTGTAGAACCAAATACGATGTCATCAACATAAACTTGAACTAAAAGCAATTCACCTTTAATCTTTCTAAAGAATAGAGTTTTGTCAATTGTACCTCTTGTGAAGCCATTTTCAAGAAGAAATTTAGACAAAGTCTCATACCATGCTCTTGGCGCCTGCTTTAGTCCATAGAGTGCCTTGTCAAGTTTGTAGACATGATTTGGAAACTTTGGATCAACAAAACCAGGTGGTTGCTCCACATACACTTCTTCTTCAAGTTTGCCATTTAGAAAAGCACTATTTACATCCATCTGGTATACCTTGAATTTTGAATGAGCTGCAAATGCAAGAAACATCCTGATTGCTTTCAATCTTGTTATAGGGGAAAAGGTTTCATCATAGTCAATTCCTTCTTCCTAAGAATAACCCTTGGCCACCAGTCTTGCTTTTTTTCTTACAATCATACCAGATTCATCTAGCTTGTTTCTGAAAACCCATTTTGCACCAACAATAGATCTGTCTTTAGGTCTTGGTACCAGTTTCCAGACTTTGCTTCTCTCAAACTCATTTAGCTCTTCCTGCATTGTAATTACCCAATCAGGATCCTGTAAGGCTTCTTCAACCTTCTTAGGTTCATTCTTTGAGAGAAAGTAACTATACAAGCATTCATTTTGAATTGATCTTCTAGTTCGAACACCACTATTTAGATCACCAATTATCAAATTTTCAGTATGATCCCTTTTCCCTTTTCTAAAAGGTGGTAGATTACTCCTGCTAGACTCTCCCCCAAAGTTAGTGGTATCTCTTGTAGAAGAACTTTCTCTACCTTCAAAAGATCCCCCTTAATCAGTAGAATAAGTAGACTCCATACTGCTACTAGTTTCTGATCATCCTTCACTAGACTCTGAAGGATCAGTTCCTGATGGAGTAGACTCTGAATGACTAGTCTGCTCCTGATGAGCACTGTGTTCTCCTCGATTGACATGCTCCCCCTCAACAGTAGCATTCCTTTGAGAAGCAATAGAGATTTCTTCTGAAGAACCTTCATCATCAGTGGCGAGAATCTCAGAATCCTTAAGATTTTCAAATTCCAATTTGTCATGGCTTTCATTAGTTTGTAAAATTCTAAACTTCTTATCATCAAATGCAATATGAATTGATTCCATAACAATGTGAGTACTGAGATTGTATACTTTGAAGGCCTTTGATGCAGAATATCCTAGAAAGATTCCTTCATCTGATTTGGCTTCAAACTTTCCAAGTTATTCTGGATGAACTTTCAGGACATAACATTTGCATCAAAAGATGTCAAAATATTTCACACTTGGTTTCTTTCCTTTGATCATCTCATAAGAAGTCTTACCATCAGTATTTACCAAGGTACAATTTTGAGTGAAACATGCAGTGTTGATAGCTTCTGCCCAAAAATAGGTTGGAAGTTTTGCATCTGCAAGCATGGTTCTTGCTGCCTCTATGAGAGTCCTATTCTTTCTTTCTACTACACCATTCTGCTGAGGTGTTCCAGGTGCAGAAAATTGTTGAGTGATTCCATTGTTTGCATAATACTCCTCCATTGTAGAATTCTTGAATTCTGTTCCATTGTCACTCCTAAGTACTTTGACTTTGTACTCAGAGCTATTCTGAATATTCTTGACAAGTTCAATGATTTGCTGAGGAGCTTCATCCTTTTTATGTAGAAAGAATACCCATGTGAACCTTGTGTAGTCATCCACTAACACTAAAGCATATCTTTTCTTACTAATAGACATAATGTTTACTGGACCAAACAGATCAAGATGCAACATGTGAAATGGTTCAGTAATTGAATTTTCTATCTTGCTCTTGAAAGTGGTTCTTTTCTGTTCACCAAGCTGACAATCTTCACAAAGTCCATCTTGCACATAATTTGCCTGAGGTAGGCCTCTCACTAGATTATGCTTAACAAGTTGATTAAGCTTCTTGAAGTTGAGATGTGAGAGCTTCTTATGCTAATTCCAGCTTTCTTCATTTCATGCCTTGCTGTAAAGACATCTAACAATTCCTTTAGATGTGTCACCCAAGCTGGCTTCATAGATGTTACCATGTCTCTGACCAGTTAGAACAATGTCTCCATTTTTCATATTCAAGATTTTGCATCCTTCTCTGTCAAAGATTGATTGGTAACCTTTATCACCCAGTTGACTTATGCTTAAAAATGTGTGTTTCAAGCTTTCAACCAGTGCTACGTTTTCTATGATGACATTCCCCAAAACAATTGAGCCATATCCCAGAGTTTCTCCTTTGTTGCCATCTCCAAAAGATATTACTGGGCCAGCTTTCCTCTCAAACTTTGTAAGCAGGGACTTCTTTCCAGTCATATGTCCAGAGCATCCACTGTCTAAGATAATTGAATGCTTCTTTCCTGTGCCCTGCAAACAAAAAAAAATAACTAGTTAGAAATTTTTAGGACCCAACTTTGATTGGATCCCTTCTTACTAGATTTAGAAACAATAGGCTTTGAAGATTTTGATTTTGATTTACCTGTTACAGAGTCAACCTTAGACTCTGATTTCACAAACTGTTTGTGACTAGGAGTTTCAGATTTCAAAGAATAATAGTCATAATACAGTTCATGATATTCTTTGCACATGTAAATGGAATGAAGTAAACTAGAACAATGATAACAAACTTTTTGTGGTTGGTATTGAACTTTCTGAGTCTTGGGGAATCTGGACTCATTTTTCCAAGTAGGTTTTTGATTGCAGTCTAGGGTCAAATGATTATGATTTCCACAATTATAGCATTTCTTCCTAGGTGCATCAGGAACATTCTTGTAATTATTCTCTTTGTTAATACCTTCTTTTCCATTCCTATTTCTTTTGATCTAGCTAGACTCTGAAAGACCTTCTACTCTCTGTTTCAGCTGAGACTTAGACAGAAATCCTATGTTGACATTCTTAGGTTTTTCTAACACTTTCTCATCTGAACTAATGTTGTTAATTCTCTTGTGCACAACTGGGGTACCATTCGAATCAACAAACTTAACATGTTTAGGTTCAGAAACTTTCTGCTTACCTTCAGATTTAGATGTGCTAGCTTCTTGTTTATTATTATCATTCTGGACAACAGCTACATGAGTTTCACTTTTATCCTTTTCAAAACCTAAGCCATAAACTTTGGCAAGAATTTAATTTTCAATGATTTCTTGAGTCTTTTTACCAGAGTTGTTAATGGTTTTCATCATCTCTCTCTCTCTCTCTCTCTTCCTCTAGTTCTTTTCTGACATAGTCATAAGCCTCGAGAATAACACCATAATCATGCTTAGCTTTATCAGAATCTATTCTATAATGTTCCATTTGAATTAACTCAGATTCAAGAATATTATTTCTATCAACTAATTCATCATTCTTAATCTTAAGTTCATCTCTTTCACTAGTAAGAATTCTGAAATTAGTCATAAGATTCTTAAACTCAGCATGGATAGATCTAATATCATCAAAATCTAAGCTATCAAATGAATCAAGAGAGTGAAGTGATACCTTAACAGAAGATGAAGAAGTTTTCTTTAGAGATTCAGGCTTGTCTGAAGCACTTGCCATCAAAGCAATGTTATCATAATCCAATTCATCTTCAGAATCACTAGAATCTGCCCAATCCTTCTGTGTGACCATGAGTGCATTACCTTTTCCTGAATTCCTAGGCTTCTTACACTCACTAGCAAAGTGTCCAAGCTCACTGCAATTAAAGCACTTGATCTTGGCCTTATCAAGCTTGATAATTGTACTTTTGCCTTTGTCACTCTTCTTCTCCTCTTTCTTTTGAAAAGATCATTTTCTAAATCTTCTCCTGTTGAATCTTCCTTTCTTGAAAGCTTTAGCAAACATAGCAAAGAGTTCCTGCATCTCTGATTCAGAATCACTATTGTCAGAGTCTATATCTGCAGTCTCTGACTCAGAACTTTCTTTGCTCTTCTTCTTCCTTGAGTCTCTTTCAGTAGATTCAGACTTTTCTTCTGGAAGCTTCTTTGATTCAAATTGAGCAGTGAGTGCAATAGTTTTCATCTTTCCTTCACTCCTACTCTTTTTCTGCTGCCTGTCAAGTTTATAAGCCCTAAGTTTTCCATAGACTGCCTCTAATGATATTTCATCCAGATTATTAGCTTCCTCAATTGCAGATATCTTCTCATTGAAGAAATCAGGAAAGGCTTTCATGAACTTAGTATTCATATCCTCCAAGTCATAATATTTACCATGCATGGCCATCTCATTGATGAGTTTAGTAAACCTATCAAAGGTATCAGTAAGTGACTCACCAAACTTGGATTCAAAGTACTCATACTGTTGTATGAGAAGTGTCCTCATATTCTTCCTGATAGGTTTTGTTCCTTCATAGTGAATCTTTAGATTGTCCCAAATTTCCTTAGCAGTCTTACAAGAGAGAACATAGTTATTGAGAACAGAATCAATACTGTTGAATAGTACGTTTCTCACTTTAGCATCCTTAAGAACGTTCTCCTTGTCCTTATCTGTCCATTCAGATTTAGGCTTCTCTGTCGTGTGCTCTGGAACAACTTTTCCTTCGACAGTTGCTTGAGGAACAACCCTTGTTGGAACGAAAGGCCCATCTCTTATTCTGTCAAGATAATCAGGATCTGTCGCTTCCAGGTGATGCAACATCTTCACTTCCCATAGAGTGTATTCGTTTCTCTTGAGCATAGGAATCTTAGTATTACCATCCTTGTAACCAGACATGATTACAGATCTTTATGATTATTCAAAATCAACCTGCTCTGATACAAATTATTAACTCAAATAACTTGTAGAAGGGGGGTTGAATACAACTTATATAATCGTGTCTGATTTTTTCTTAATTAGATGAACAAGAACAAACGAATAAATCAAACTGTTTGTATTAATAAATCAAATACAAACTCTACCAAAGGTGTACAATACCTTTAGTAGCTGCTCTCAATACAAATATCTCTCTATTTGTTTCGAACTCTCGAATACAAATCTTATACTAAGCTCACGTTCACGAACTCTACGAACTCTTTTTACAGTGATATAGAGAGAGTATTTATAATGCTTCCTATCAACTAATAACAGAAAGTTATAATCTATACATGATAATGTTCTGCCGTCCAGTTGATAGTTTCCATCAATAGCAAACTCTTTCCTTC
Source organism: Saposhnikovia divaricata (assembly GCA_036435485.1). Classification (NCBI taxonomy): domain Eukaryota; kingdom Viridiplantae; phylum Streptophyta; class Magnoliopsida; order Apiales; family Apiaceae; genus Saposhnikovia; species Saposhnikovia divaricata. Next base: position 1,614,853 of record JAZHRN010000132.1, read on the forward strand.
ATGATACCTTCTTGCTTGTTCTTCAAAACAAAGATCCTATTTTATAGCACTTACCAGTTTCTATAGCATCCGTAATGACATCATCAGTAGTAAGACTGATATCAGGATTTCACCTTGTATCAGGACTGGCCATCCATCAGTATTTGTCTTGTCATATCAGGATCTGCTCATAGTTCCTGAAATGTAGTCCTTGACACACTGTTCCTGACTTAACTCTATAGATTATTGTCTAACACATATATCCTATACAAAGTGCTAAATCCTTTATAAGATCAGGATATACAAGAAGTATATACAAATTCTATTCTTAACATCACAACTTATGAATAATTCCTAACACTGTGTGGACTCCAAGATTGGCACACAGGTTCCTAGAGTCGCCTCAAGGCAAGACGAACCAACATGGAACCTAGATTGGCATGTTGGAACCTAGACTTTCAGGATTGGAAACCCCGAAGGTGACCTTTCCTAGAGTTGGCCTGTACTTAACAGGATTAGTTTACTAACACTAACTATTTTCTATTTTATGTTTCTTGTTTTTATTTTGTAGGATTCATATTTTTTGTTCCGCAAGTTATTTATGGTGAAATTGGTTTTAGTTATTCAGTGAGAGAAGTTAAGAGGTTACAAAGCAAGATATTTTAGATGATGGTTTTGGAGGCAGTACTCGAAGTATAAAGAAAGAGGTTCAGAATTATCAAGTAAGTTGTTATGATACGGTTAAGTTCTTTGAAGTATTTATCTTGAAAAATTATAAGTGAAAGTACGAGTGTATTTTGTTTCTTACAATGGGTTAGCCCACGTAAGCTTGAATGCATAAATATGGACACTAGGTAATTTTTAAGATGCAGTATTTTATGAAGATTAAGGAAAAGTATAATAATAATAACTTAAGATACTACTATGAAAAATATATATACATGCATGGATGTGAAAGTTAGACAAGAGATATAGCAAAAAGCAGAAATATCATTGGAAACCTGAAATTAAAGTTATGGGTACGACGACCCAGGAAAAACCATCAAGGGTTAAAGGCACGAAGGCCATGAAAACCAATAACATCACGCGAGGCACTACGAGGGGCCCGCAACCTCATAAAGTTATTAAAGAGATTAAAGTTTAAAGGATGATTTATAGATGAAAGTACAAACTTCAGGAAGCTTGGAAGAATCGTCCATTTGTTGAGCATCAGGAGGAGTAACCTGGGTAGCCTCTTGGACAGAATGAATAGTAGCTTCTACAGCCTCAAGAACAGAACCTAGAGACCTCACAACCGTTGTAGCGGGAGGTACCAAGTCACCATTGGCAGCAGCTTCCTTTTCGAAGTCTTTGATCATGCCTACCACATCTTCGCCAAAAACAGACCAGTCCAAGTCAGGCATTTTCTCCCAGGTTGAATGCATATAGTCACGGATGCCCTCGTTATAACCTTCATCGTAACGAGCCTTCTCCTTGGCTAACATTGAAATTTAACGGAATCTGCAGCAGCATTTAGAGCATCCACTTGGGTCTCAAACTCATTGATCTTCTCCAGAGATGACAACTTCTCATCCTTTAAGTTCTTTACCAGCCCCTGAAGCTTTTCCTTCTCCTTTTTCATGGGGTTCTCGATAGCTTTCGCTCTTCTAACGGTAGCTGTTGCGATATTCACTCTCTCTTCTTTAGCAGTTAGCTCCTCCTTGAGCTTCGAAACCTCTCCTTGCAATCGGAGGTCATATTTGGTTATTTTAGCAATGTCATCGCAAAACCTGAGAGTGAAGAAAGCATTCTGGGCGATAGAAAATCTCATGGCGTTCATGGCCTCAACAGCATCCATCTTAGCCCAGCCAGTGACAGCTTCCGGAAGAACATGGGTATCAATTAGATCTTTAAATTGATTCTAAGCAGCAGCTGGATCCACCTTTACAGCTTTTCCCTTCCTTAGGGACCTGGATTGAGAGCTTCCCGACAAGTCAAGAGTGGTCTGAGCCAACTTGCGTTTGGAGGAACCAGACGGTTGAGTCTGAATAGAAGTTGGAGTTGGAACTTGGTTAATAGGAGTTGCAATAAGCGGAACCTCCTTCATTTCAATATTAGCTTTAAAAATTTCGTCCACATTCTTGGACCTCTTGACAAAAGATGGAACCTTTGGAGCCATATCTACACGAATCAACAAGATAAAATTATAGAAATATACATAAAGGAAACAGGCATAATTATGAATATAAAGTCAAAGATAGAGTATAAGAGTAGCAGTGTAGTTATACCAGATTTTGAAGAAAGAAATCCTAAAGGGGTCAGATTCTCTGGGGTCATGAAAATTAAACAATCTCTTATGGAAGAAGACAATTTCAGAATCTCCTATGCTCTAAGAAGACGGTTACCAGTCAGAGGAGTCTATCTCGGGATTTTAGGGCGACGATTGAATTCATACCTAACCTCAGGGCAATCGTAGCAATATAAGAATTGCTCTGGCCATTGTTCAAAATTTTGTTTCACATTCTTTATGAATTGACCCTGGTGACAAGGCCAAGCAGAAAGATAGAAGCATCCAGAGCTTCTTCCAGTATCTTTTAGCTTGAAGAAGAAACCAAGCTCTTTTACAGTCAATGGGGTAGTGAATTTGCTAGCATAAAGGATATAGGTGCTAATGGCAATTCTATATGAGTTGGGAGTTAGCTGAAGAGGAGAAAGTTCATAAAAATCTAAAACTTCCCAAAGAAATGGGTGAAGAGGAATATAGACACCGACCTTAAAGAAGGCGGCAGAAATCACAACTTTTGGGATGCCTAGTTCTGGGGTTTTTATATCAAACCTGTGAGCTCTCTCACCAGGTTCTGGGATAATAATTGTACAAGTTAGACTGGGGCATTCTTCATATAGCTTTTTGAGTTTGAATGAAGTCATAATAGAATCAGTTTTTTTGCAATAAGGGGTAGCCTCAATTTGGTAAAAGTCTCTTTCAACTTTAGGCTCAGGTTCATTATCATCTACAGGATCAGGAACCTCATGTTTCGACACTTCCTCCTCATCAGAGGGCCAATCATCTCCTAAATCAACAAAGTCTGGAATAGGAGGTTGTGAGGACAGAGAAATTATGGGCCTAAGGAGTATGTTTTCAGGTTCATTTACATCAGGTACAACAACCCTAGATCTAGTTCTTTCACTTATTGGCACAGTAGTAAAGGTTGAACTGAGGATTAGTGATCAGAGGTGGTAGATTCGGAAGAAATCTGCAAAGACAGACGAAGAAAGTCAAGTTTAAGGGCATCTAAGAGAGAAATTAGGATCCTAAGATACTTAAATTGCCATGGTTACATACCGAAGATAATCTAGAAGACCTTAAAGAAGATATACATCAACACCAGTGCAATTTAAGGCATATGAGTGCAGAAGACGAACAGACAATCAAAATTACAACAAAAATCGAAATAACACCACTATGAACAAACGAATAGATATTGGGTTTACAAAAAGACAATTGAGATACAAAGTACCGTGGAAGCTTATTCGTACAACATGAAGTGTGCATGATAGGATATAGGCATACACATATATATGATGATGAGAAGTCAGGAAAAAGTGGACATGCAAGATACAAGTAAACAGATAGTTGAAAATCAAGTCAAGATTATGAAAGAACAGAAAGAAATGAATCAAAATCGTACCTTTGATTGAAGAAAGCGGCGATGAAGAAGCTAGATTGAATAGATGACCGTCGGACTTCTTCTTCTTTTCTCTATAAGGGTTTTGGTAAGTTTTTGGTAAAGGTAAAAATAAACTTGAAGGAACGGATGTAATTAAATAGTCAAGGTAAATGGAAGACAACCCCGTACACGTGGCAGTGAACTACTGGAGCAATAAGTAATGAGATGCACGCGTGAGAGGCGTGTGAACCTCGAGAACTCATACATTAACTATAGCTTCGGTAATTGATAAGATTAATTCAACTTTCGAATTATCCCCCTATGATATTTACAGTTGAGAGTTATCCTCTCCTGAAGGTTAAAATTGATGAAATTCGAGGAGGCGTGAGAGAGTATTCAATATCAAGTTAAATTTCATGGGAAGATGAATGAAGACGTAAAGTCGATATCGAAAGCTACACCTTGAAGAAAAGAAGTTCAAAGAAAATTCAGAAGAGAATAACAGAAGAGCAGGTTCCTTATTGGAAAGGAAGCTAACCAAGGTTATACTAGCTGAAAAGATTTTATGTCCTATTTCCTACGCCAAGTTAGCTCATGTAGGCTTGGATATATGGTATTTGAATAAGGTATTTTATGAAGAATGATTTAGTATTGGACCCCAGATCAGAAAGTGGAATAGGTTCTTTTCACATTTCATGATTTCAAGGAACCGGGGGGTAGTTGGTGTGCCCAAAATCACCATGGGCTGAATTTATGCCCATTAAGCCATAGGGTCCAATCCATACAAGCTAGAAGAAAGATTCAGTACAAGCCATGAAGATTAGATATGAAGAAATGAGCATCAGACAGAAAAAGGATCAAGAAACCACGAGTATGAGGAGGTTCCCGAAGAATTGGAAGCTGAGCATATCATACATGGACCAGGTTCCTCCTCATAGAAGAATTCGAGTCAACCTAGCAACAATCGTAGAGACAGCCAAGAAGCATGTGAAGACATCAAGAAGTTTTCCAGCATAACAAGTTTGTTATTTGTGCAGGTACAGATGCATATAAAGAGGTTCCTGAGCAACAGTTCCCGAAATAAGGAGGTTCCTGAGAAACAGGCTCCTTAGATATAGGTTCCTGAGCACCAGGTTCCTAAGAGTAGCCGACAGAAAGATCTAGAAGCTATCTCTACAGATAGAGACTTATTATTCGAGTGTACTTCTAGGACGCAGTTGATCCTAGATTGCCTCTAATAGACATCAGAATTATAGTGGAGTATGAACTCGAGTTCTGCTCTACTTAGCCAACCAGTTCGTGGTAAACTCTAAAGGAACCTGAGTCCAACACGAACTAGACAAACCTTATACAACTGGTCAAGTAGAATCAGCTTAGCATTAGAACTACGTGAGCCTGATTCCTATATAAAGGATACGTAGGCACCTTGAGGGTAAGACGATTTTAGCTCTCTAATTCACTCTAAAGGAACTTGAGATTATTGGAGACACCCTCGAGCTTAGCTCACCCCCACAAACATAACCTAAATCTTCAATTGAACAGTTGATCGTTAGCCTTTACAACTCACCGAAAACCTCACATAAGTTGTTACGAAATCCAATCATCAACAACAACCATGAAAGTGGGACAACAAGTTGTGTCAAGGCATTACAATCATTAACTAGCAAGGTGAACGATTCCATTGAAGAACCTCCTGACACTGTGCAAAATGTCTTGCCCTCTCACGCACCACATTTTCCTATGGATATCTCCTCCACCTTGCCAATTCTTAGCTCAACAAGGTTGAATGCAAATTCTCTAGGGACAACGAACACTACAAGGATTTTTGCTTTAGACGACACTCAAAACGTGTTGTCTGAATGTACCAAAAACTGTTGACTATTGAGAAGTCGTCTGATACACACCTCAGACAACACACAGCAAACTGTTGTGTGAGAGTTGAAAGACAAGTAAAAGCCACCTGAAAAGAGTTGTCTGATACCCAGAAACAACAACACTTCTTTGGAAACCTCTTGTCAAAGCTCCGATAACGCAACACTTTTTAACGAATATATTGTTGTTATTAAGCAGTAAAGACAATGGTTGTTAAAAGAAAGCCTATTGTTTAAGTGCAAAAGATACATGACTTTGTTCTTTAAGACCTCTTGTTAAAAACTGATAAAGACAACACTTTAAGGATTTTACACCCAATTGTTGTAGTGTTTGAAATTGTTTAAGACAATTATTTTTCTTCAGAAAAGCGTTGTAGGTTTTTTACATGTACAAGTGTTTTATTTAAAAACCTGTTGTCTGAAAGTTGTAACACAATGGTTTCAAATGATAAACAATGTTGGTGTAATGCATTTGGACAATGGTTTATGTACGAAAAAAATAAATCTAAACAATATTATGAAAAAACTATAAAAATACTATATTATTACAACCAATATTCTCTATTACAACAATCTACAACTGTCATTACAATTCACCATACTATCTAGAGCTGAATCCACCTTAGCATCCTTTCCATCATCAAGAGCTGAATCTCCCCTCCATTTTATCTTTATCTTCAAACTTACCCGCTGCAAATGGAACATAAAAATAATCCACAGTTAGTACATCATAAGGACGAATACACACATTTATGTATGAGTGTTAAGACAAATGAAAATATTCGACAAATCGCACATAAATCGCACATAGTAATACAAATTGATACAAATCAATAATTTCTAAGCAAAATTAGTTAGTACATTTGATCACTATTGTCCGTAATATAACCTTACTAATTTTTAGCTAAATTAATTTCCATTTCAACAAACGCTTATACACTAACAGCCTCAATTCACAACCATTAACAACCTCGAAACATAAACACAAACATTACCGTGTAAATAAGATTCCCAACAGCCATTTCACATCCTTGAGCCACACCAGCCTACAAAACACACTCAAAAATATCACAAACACTACATAACTAAACATACTATCAAAAACACAATACATATTTACATAAATATTAAAAACTAAAACAAGTTTACATTGTTCTTTTACAAAATAATGAAGCTGGACAGCTCTATAAAGTTCCCTAGCTATAGCTTTGTGTTAAAATAAATACTACCTTGTTATGATGCTTGCCCATCTATTGATTTTCCAAGCTTTTCAAAGAGAGTTTTCCTAAAAGAAAAGATATCCCAGTCAAGCAAAAAATATTCCAACATGTTAAGCAAGATGCAGTAAGAAGAGAGCATGTCATGTGTAAGATTTAGACAGTAAACTATCTTCATAAGAAGAGTACGAAGGCATATTGAATGATTAATAACAGACTAAAATGTACCAAAAGCTAGCAGAAAGATAAATGCAAGACAGAGACACAAAAGACAGAATGTTTACATAGTTTTTCTTGTCATTTCCTCCGGCTTTCTTGTCATTTCCTCCGGCAGATGATCCTCAAGGAGCTGTAAGAGACTCTCCGTGTGTACCAGTGAACGAAAGCGAAATGGAATCCCATGAATCTCAACATCCTTCACAGTCTTCAATTTAATGCCATACCAAACAAGTCTTGTTTTATGAAGCTCGTTGGTCGCCACTAAGAGTACATCCTCGCCACTCCTGGAAAAGGCAACGGGTCTACATAACCAATGTTCTCCCAATGCCTCGGCTTGCATAAGAGAAAAAACTTTGGACCAAGTCCATTTATCCCCGGAACTATTCATCAACCACAAATCCAAAACAGAATCGTCATACACAAAGCATACTGACCCTACGCCACTATTAACAATACCCTTTAATCTACCATCTGTGATATTAACAGATGTTACAAAGATAAAGATATTGGGCCTTCTTGGAATTGTGGATTTCACCCATCAAAACTCGAAATCAATTGAGACGATTTGAGTATACGATCGAATCCCATTTGATTTCACCCAACCCATAGTTAAGATTAACCCCATTAATCGATTAGAGATTAAAGAGATGGTTTGATGATGTGTAGTAACTAATTTGAGCACACGAAAGTGATGAACCCGCCGGAAGAGAAAAGAACTCGGGAGAGAATCGAGAGAGAGACTTGAGAGAGAGGAGAGATGGAAGAGAGAATTGGGGATCGATGTTTTTTTTGTGTTTTGGTGAGAGAGAATTGGGGATCTGAGGGGTGAAAATGAATGAATGAAGGGGAAATGAAATTTGGTTAAGTGGGAAAAGAATTTGGTAAAGGGGGGAAATGAAATTTGTTTAAGTGGAAATAGAATTTGTTAAAGGGGGCAAATGAAATTTGTTTATGTGGGAATAGAATTTCGTAAGGGGGAAAATAAATTAATTATTAAAAGATTGAACTGTACGAGAGTCAAGATCAGTTTTATTAAATGTTATTCCAAAAATTTCAAAAAATAATAAATTATTTTGATTAGGTAAATTAACTGTCAACTAGTAATTTGACTTTAACCCCTAAACTAGTTCTCGTTCCTGATTCTTGATTCGATTTTTTTGAAATAAAATTTCGAAGATCGAATTGTACGGGAATCAAGATCAATCTTATTAAATGTTATTCCAAAAATTTGAAAAAATAATAAATTATTTTGATTAGGTAAATTAGCGGTCAACTAGTAATTTGACTTTAACCCCTACACTAGTTCTCGTTCCCGATTCTTGATTCGATTTTTTTTAAATAGAATTTCAAAGATCGAACTATACGGGAGTCAAGATCAATCTTATTAAATGTTATTCCAAAAATTTCAAAAAATAATAAATTATTTTGATTAGGTAAATTAGCGGTCAACTAGTAATTTGACTTTAACCCCTAAACTAAGTCTCGTTCCTAATTCTTGATTCGATTTTTTTAAAATAGAATTTCAAAGATCGAACTGTATGGGAGTCAAGATCAATCTTATTAAATGTTATTCCAAAATTTTCAAAAAAAAATAAATTATTTTGATTAGGTAAATTAGCGATCAACTAGTAATTTGACTTTAACCCCTAAACTAGTTCTCGTTCCCGATTCTTGATTCGATTTTTTTGAAATAGAATTTCAAAGATCGAACTGTACGGGAGTCAAGATCAATCTTATTAAATGTTATTCCAAAAATTTCAAAAAATAATAAATTATTTAGATTAGGTAAATTAGCGGTCAACTAGTAATTTGACTTTAACCCCTAAACTAGTTCTCGTTCCCGATTCTTGATTCGATTTTTTTGAAATAGAATTTCAAAGATCGAACTGTACGGGAGTCAAGATCAATCTTATTAAATGTTATTCCAAAAATTTCAAAAAATAATAAATTATTTTGATTAGGTAAATTAGCGGTCAACTAGTAATTTGACTTTAACCCCTAAACTAGTTCTCGTTCCCGATTCTTGATTCGATTTTTTTGAAATAGAATTTCAAAGATCGAACTGTACGGGTGTCAATATCAATCTTATTAAATGTTATTCCAAAATTTTCAAAAAACAATAAATTATTTTGATTAGGTAAATTAGCGGTCAACTAGTAATTTGACTTTAATCCCTAAACTAGTTCTCGTTCCCGATTCTTCATTTTTCAAAAGATGTGATATAATCGCGTCTTTTTATTTTTTGATTATTTTTTCCTCATACTAAAATAAGTATTGATTAACATCCGTATGGTTGGATCATCAAAAAATATACTAAATATTATTTAGGGGTTACGGTTTTTGGTTTAGGGTTTAGGGTTTTTGATTAATGAGTTGTATTCTTTGTGTTCTTCGTATTAAACGAAAATTTGAATGTGTTACCGAAATCCGATTGAGACGTACAAATAGTTTAATCGAAGCTCTCGACCAATACTTCATTCCTGTACAATCAAATCAAGTGTAGATATCATCGATTATTTGTTATTAATTCGAATTTAATTATGGTTAAAACATGAATTTTTGCGATTGAAGTTGTTTGAGTGATTTGATGCCTCCATGTTGTAGATTATTTTCTCCTGATCAATTTCATATATCATCTGATGAATTTGGAGTTAAATAACATGATCAAAAAGCTGTTTGATTTTTGAATTGAGTTCTTGAATGTTCTTCGCGTTCTTCAAAATCAAACTGGAATTTGAAGACGTTATCGGGCTCCGTTTAAAACGCTTTTATAACCAAATTGAAGCTCTCATCACCCCCTTTCCAACCCTATAAACAGATTTGGTGCACAAATAACTTCGAATTTCTGATTTTTTTATTAAATTCGAATTAGTTCTTTAATTTCCGTAAAAGTCCAAAACTTCATAATTTGTGTGTTTTGATGGTACCATGTTATAGTTAATATTCTCCTGATCGATTTGGAATATTGTGTGTTGAATTTGGAGTTCAATAACACGATCAAAAAGCTGTTTGATTTTTGAATTGAGTTCTTGAATGTTCTTCGCGTTCTTCAAAATCAAACTGGAATTTGGAGACGTTATCGGGCTCCGTTTAAAACGCTCTTATAACCAAATTGAAGCTGTCATCACCCCCTTTCTAACCCCATAAACAGATTTGGTGCAGAAATAACTTCGAATTTCTGATTTTTTTATTAAATTCGAATTAGTTCTTTGATTTCCGTAAAAGTCCAAAACTTCATAATTTGTGTGTTTTGATGGTACCATGTTATACTTAATATTCTCGTGATCGATTTGGTATATTGTGTGTTGAATTTGGAGTTCAATAACACGATCAAAAATCTGTTTGATTTTTGAATTGAGTTCTTGAATGTTCTTCGCGTTCTTCAAAATCAAACTGGAATTTGGAGATGTTATCGGGCTCCGTTTGAAACGCTCTTATAACCATATCGAAGCTCTCATCATCACCTTTCCAAACCCATAATCATATTTGGTGCATAAATAACTTCAAAATTCAGATTTTTTATTAAATTCGAATTAATTTCTTTAATTTCCGGATAATAATAAATTATCACAAATTAGTTTTCTGACAAAAACAGTTGTGTGAAACAGAATATTATAAGTGTTTTAGTCCGAAAAAACTGTTGTAATTTAATTTCTCTCCATTTAAATTCCCCCCTTTTCAACTCTACCCAAAATTTCAAATTTCCCTCATTTCAACTTTTTCTAAAATTTGATTCCCCCCATTTTGATTTTCCCACCTTTTTTTTTCATACAGCACTATTTAAAACACTTATGTTAAATATCATTACACAATACCAAATTGGAAACCCTTGTCTTATTATAACAATACTTTTTACGAAATACTGTCTATGCTTCATTCACATAATATTTCTAAAAGATGTTGTGTGTTGGTTCATTGTCACACAACACTATGGATAACATATTGTACGATTGACACTTAGACAACAGACCTAAAAACACTTGTCTGAATACAACAACGGTTTTCCGGGTTATTGTGTTGCAGGCATTCACATAACACTTAATTGCTAACGCTTGTCTAATCTTAAAAATATTTATGCGTTTACACAACACCCCTGGTCAAGAAATGCTTGTCTGGTAAGATTTATCACACAGCGGTTTTGGCCCATTGTGTGAATGTAGTATTAGACAATACTTTTTCGAGCACGAAAATACAAGTTGTCTGATCATTTCGGGCAACACTTTTTTCCATGGGTGTTGTCTGAGGGGTGTCGTCTATAGCCAGATTTCTTGTAGTGGAATGTTTTAAAGAAACCAAAGAAAATTAGGGTGAAGCTTTATTGGAAAATTGTCAAAGATTTTTCTGCAATCTCCAAGTTTTACAGAGACGAGAGGAGAAAATTGAATGATAAAAACATTCATTCTCAAGTGTTTGAAGTGGGGCAACAGGTCTTATTATTCAACTCAAGGCAAAAGTTATTTCCAAGCAAGCTGAAATCTAGATGGTCCGGACCTTTCACCATCATGAAAGTACATCCCTATTGTTAGGTCCAATATGTTTGTAGAAGGGGGGGTTGAATACAAACAGTACTATTTTATCGAAATTTGTCCGGATAATTTAATTTATATTTTGACAAATTTGAACGGAATTAAATGAAACAAAATTCAAGTTGAATATAAAATTATATTAACTTGAGGGGTTTGTTACAAATACAGTACAGAATTTATATCTAGTTAATAAAAACAAATTAGAAAATTCGACATGAATTTTTCTAGATTTGTTAATAAAAAGCAAGATATAGATTAGGAGTAAAAACTCGCTAATAGTACAAGAGTATCAAGGAAATCAGTTCTATCGGATCAGATATTAAAAATAAGATGAACTTGATTTTCTAAACAATTTTCTGCTTCTTGTGCTGTGTTCTTGATGAGAGAGAAGAGAGAATTCTGTTCTTGAATGTAATATTTTGATATGTGTTTTTCCTTGCTGATTGCTTCTGTCGAGATGTCTTATTATATATTAATCCCTGCATCTTTATCTTTAATTATAACTGTCAAGACAATCGTCAATACAATTTCTTCTTCCAAGACAACCAGTTTTGTACTTCCAAGACAATAGGCAATACAATCGTCAAGACAATCAGGTTCTTCCAAGACAATCGGCAAGACAATCAAATTCTGAGATCTTTGTTTTACTTTATCAAAATTATCATTCTGTCTGAAGCTTTTTCTTTTTGATCATTATCAAGACAATCAAATTGAACTGCCAAGACAATCGTCAAGACAATCAAATCAGAATTTTATTCTACTTTTCAAAAGCTTTTCAGACAATATCATTATCAAGACAATCAGGAATTGTCTTGCTTTATTGATTTCTTCTCCAATAAAATCGGCAAGACAATCTCCTATTGTCTTGCTGTTCTGATTTAAACCTTCAAGACAATCGGCAAGACAATCAGGGATTGTCTTGCTAGTTCATTTTTCAGAATTAAATTAAAATTGATTAATAAATAATCATTTTAATTTATTCTTACTTAAATAATTAATCAGATTTAATTTATTCTTACTTAAATAATTTAATTTATTCTTACTTAAATAATTAATCAGGGATTGTCTTGCTAGTTCTGGTTTATATTTAACATTGTCCAGATTCAAACATAAAAGATAAATACAAGATAGATGATCCTCTAGACTGATCATATAATACAGTTTTCTATCTTGACCTATCTAAGCTCTAAAGATATCACATGTAGAGCTGATCTTCACTTTGAAGTTTCTTCATCCCTTATCTCTCCAGGTTCAACTTCATCTTCTTGCTCTAGGAATCTTCTGATATTCTCTGTGTCAAATCGTTGTTGATCATCCAAGGTTTTGATCAAATCCTTATCAAGTACACGTTCATAATCTGACAAAGACCTTTAGGTTTCTTAGGCAAGATTCCAAGGTTACCCCATAGCCGATTCCGAAGAATGTAATATTTCTTTTCAAATCCAGTTAAAGCATATGATCGATTAATGTCAGCAACAAAGATACTTTCTTTATCTTCGAATCCTGTAGTCCTCAGCATATGTTCTAACCAGACCAGATGAGATGCAGTGTATAATTTCATCGACTTAGAATCAAGGAAACAAGAGTGTAGTGTATTACCCTTGAGAAACTTAACATGATGTGGAGTTTGAATAACTTGTAGACTATTCCTCTACGCAAACTCCAAAAATCTTTCATGAAGTAAAATATTCAGTTCAGAAAACCTTTTTACCTTTATGGACATAATCCACAGTTCCATCAAGCTTCTCTGTTGAAAGATTTGAAGTGACACATAGAGAGGACCCATTGTACGAGAGTCAATCTGAATTATCAGTTGATCTGCACATCTGTCAAACCCAGCTACTATCCTTGAGATTTCCAGCATCAGTGCATCCATATATTGCAAGTAATCTGGATTGGTCTCTTGAAACTGTTGAAGTAGTTGGAGAAAACGTTCATCATCATTAGCAGTGTTCTGAATAGAATCAAAAATTTCTCTTGCTTTATCCCACTTTGGGCCAATCTTCAACTGAATATCTCTTTTTCTTTCCTGTACACTGATTGCATGTAGCTTTTGTTTCTCTGCATCTCCAGCTTGCTTCAACTTCAATCTTTCATTTACTACCTGTCTGGTCTTCTCAAGCTTAGCTTGTCTCATCTGACGATCAGCTTTCTCCTCTTGAAGTTCCTTCTCAAACTCAGGATCATCTTGCCAGTTTGAAAGATCTTCTTCGATATCATTTAACTGTTTTACTTCAAACTTACTATTCTTGAGATCGAAATCAAACTCGAATGTATCCTGATCATGAGCAGCTTTTTCTTTTCCCTTGGTAGACTTCTCAGACTTCTCCTTATGCCTCCCTTGATCTCCTCCTGACTTACTACCTCCTGCTTCTCCAGACTTACCTGCTCCTCCATCTCCTCCAGACTTCTCCCCCTTAGTTGAGGAATCCTCTACAGACTTCCGTTGACTGTCAAGCTCCCTATTTGCATCATTATCCCCTTCATTATCATCATCATAGTCTCCAAAATATGCTCTTTGTTCTGGTGTGATATTATGAGTAGGTTTAACAATGTTGTATAGATGATCAAGTCCTTCAAACATGTAATCATACTTTTCTTCAAGATTCGCAAAGGTTGTCGAATATGATTGAGCAGTTTCATGCATTTCCACTTGAAGTTCATCCACCCTATTAGAGAGTCTGTCAATAGCATTTAGAATATCTGTTCTTTCTGTAGATGCCTGAGAGTTGGATTGTATCAACGTATTGATTGCTGGAGTGAGTGTAGTCTTTATGTTGTGGACATCGTCACGAATGATCATGAGCTGATTGTTGACAGAGGTGGAAGAAGAAGACCGTTCATCCACTTGTGCTTTTAAAACTTGTTTTTCAGCCTCAGTTTCCATCAATTTCTTTTGAAGATCTTTGATTTGAGCTAATAGAGACAAAGTGTTTGTGTCAGTGTGTGCGCTCACCTGATGTTCACTCAAGGATATGTCACTCTCCTTTCGTGCATGTGTTTCACTCATATTTAAGGTGGTCCTCACATCACTCAACACTAGCTCCTTTCCTTGAGCTGTACCTGCATAAGAAATCACCCTAGCCTCTTCTGGAGAGATCAGTGGTGGTGCAATGGGAGTTCGCAATTCCCAATCCTCAGTCATCTCTATCAATTCATTTGGATTTGATAGCTGAATTTCTTTCAGTGATAGGATGACCAAGTTGCCTTTCACTTTCTCCAGATAAATCTGCGAGTGAAGAATCCCTTGAGGGAGCTAGGAATGTTCCTCCTGGGAGGGGAGATGATGACTCTATTATACTTGGCAGAGAGTCAAGATTTCCCTCAGAAGCCTGTGAAGGCTCTTCTACCGTAACAATGGTAGGCACAGTAACAATCCTATCGTGCACTCCTTGCTCAGTGTCCTTAGCAACATCAGATTCTACAGTAATGTTTTCCCCCATTGTGAGTAATAGAGGTGTGCTTGACTCTGTACAAGGTTCCACGGCCCTTTGGCGAATTTCAATAATTGCATCCTGTTGAGAGGATGAAATTAGTAACAGTTCATCGGCCATTTCAATGTCCAAGTCCTGTTGGGAGGAAATGGATGGGCTAACAGATGCCTCAAGTAATAGGTTTCTTCTCTTCTTTGGTGGAGGCAGAGCTGTGGGATCACTCACATTATCACTTCTTCTATCAGCTCTTTTTGTCAACAACTTGCTTCTGGCTTTAGGTTTAGAGATTTGGTTAGACGCAGTGTTTGGCTCTAAGACCTGGGATAGAGGCTGTGGTTCTACAACCTCTTGGTCTGACCTATCAGCCACTTGGGCTCCAGAAATAGTTTGAGAGATAGAAGGCAATACCTGCTCCATTGATGCAATAGCTATACCTGAAGGAATAGATTGTTCCATTTGATGTTGATGTTCAGGGACAGGTACATTTAGAGGTTCAGGTTCAGGTGCATTCAAAAGTCGAGGAATGACAGGTAGATTTATGAAGTTAGACAAATATGGTGTAATATACACTTGTATATTTATCAACTTTCTATGTATATCAAGGCTAGTGAATATTTTCTTGGTTTACCTGCCTGATACCATAGGGTTGTCATTCCTAAAAACTGTTTGTTGACCAACAGGAACAAGATGATTAAATAACAAAGTTAAAAATCTAGGATAATAACATAGAACTTTCTTACCCTCATCAAAATCCCTTCTGGCCTTAACAATCATGTTAATAATAGTACTCCAAAGTAGGTTACCAATATTGATTCTATGGTTGTTAGCAACAGCATAACCAATAGTTTGTAACATAGAGGTAAGTAAGTGAAAATTACCTCTGGCTGAATTAGCAAATACCTTGGAGATCGTGTCGAAGAATGCATCCCATTGTTGAACCAGATTCCTTTTGCTCAGGTTGTTCATATCAATTGCTCCATGATAATTAATATCAATGAAGAATTGATAGAGTTGCTCACTGGTTGGAAATGAATCAAAATTATCCGCCGGAAGGCCCAATACGGTAGTAAGGGTTGATTCTGTCACGACGTGGTGTGTACCATCAAAATCAAAAGAAAATGAGGTCAAGTCTTCAGACACCACAGCTTCTGTGCAAATCAATCTCAGTGGTCCTATCTTAATTGGGGCTTCAATCGAAATGGCAGTTCGGATAATTGAATCGTCATTCAAAAATTGTATCCATGGCCTAAATCGATCGTAGGGACAATCGATCGGATTAAAATAGCCAACCAAATTATGTTTCATTATCTCAAAATTATCAGCCATTTTTTAAACACAAAAGCACACTTTAATTTTAGGAAAATTAAAACAATTCGAAAATTTTCAGAATTAATAATTAATTAAAATTAATTAAAAATTCGAATTAATTCAAAGTTGTCAGAAAAATCCCAAAAATTTATATGATGTTCTCTTGATCACTGGGAGTCTCAATCTATTTTTAGAATTCACAGAAAAAATCTAGAACTCTCAAAACATCTAAAACCCGATTCAACTTTTTGAAAATTGATTTTCAAAAACTTTAACAAAATTCGAAATTGATCGGTTCAAAAGAAAGGAAATCAAACGATCTATTCGAATCTGGTCTTGTTTTTCAGTTTGGTTGAGGAAATTTGAGCAGCAATTCAGTACAAGTCTGTGTGAATATATCGTGTATGTATAAGTCTCTGTGTAAAAACACGAGAGAAAGATTGTATTGCTGTTGTTTGAGATCTGTTTTTCTGTTTTTTTTTTAAGTACAAAACTATACTACAAGACAATCGGTTTGATTGTCTTGCCGATTGTCTTGGTAGTATAAACACTATCAAGACAATCGTTTACAATTCTGAATAAAATAAAATGAAAACGAAAATAATTTTTTTTTTAAATTTTATTAAAACACAAACTATCATTACAAAACAATCAGTTGATTGTCTTGCCGATTGTCTTGGTAGTATAAATACTATCAAGACAATCAATTATTTAACTGATTAACAACAAATTAACACAGAATTTTTTTTAATTTTGAAAATATAGAAAAGACACTCCTCTTGCCGATTGTCTTGGTAGTTCAAAACTATCAAGACAATCGTTTGTTTTGAGTAAAATAAAATAAAAAAAGAATAAAAATCTGAAAACTATTTTATTATCAACAAAATAACCTTCCAAGACAATCTGTGGATTGTCTTGGCGATTGTCTTGATATTATAATCACAAACAAGACAATTAATTAAACTGCTAATAATATGCTAATAAAATACAAATTAATGTGCATAATTAATCCAATTAAAATACACTCTAATATATTATTAAAAATACTATAAATAAATATTTTACAGAAACATGGATTAACCTTTTTACGAAAACAAATATAAATAACAAAAGGACAAACACTACAAAACATTTAATAAAATAATTATTAAAATAGAAATAAATATCTACAAATATTCTAAAAATATAGAAATATGAAGTATTAAATAATATGAATAAACAGAGTGAAAAATAACTAAACAAGCAAGAAAATCAGTTGGTAAAATAATTATACAAGTGATTTCAAACAACAAATATTCACATAATAATCACTTGCAAAATTATTAAAGATCAAATTTCAGATATTAACAGTATTAATTACTAGGACTGTTTAACATACCCAATTCACTAACAATTCTAGTGAATGAGGATTCATTAAGCGACTTAGTAAAAATATCTGCAGTTTGATCTCCAGAGCCTACAAATAGTAGTTCCACTGTACCATTCATTACATGCTCTCTTATAAAATGATACCTTATGTCAATGTGCTTTGTCCTTGAGTGCTGCACAGGATTGCTGGCGATTGCTATGGCACTTGTATTATCACATAAAATAGGGATATTTTCCAATACAATGCCATAGTCCATTAATTGATTCCTAATCCATAAGATCTGAGCACAACAGCTTCCAGCAGCTATATATTCAGCTTCGGCTGTAGAGTTGGAAACTGTTTGCTGTTTCTTACTGAACCAGGATACCAATCTTCCACCTAGGTATTGACAACTCCCAGATGTACTTTTCCTGTCTACAACACTTCCTGCATAGTCAGAATCTGTATATCCAATTAAAGTAAAACCAGATTCATTAGGGTACCAGATGCCTAAATTAGGCGTACCCTTTATATATCTTAAGATTCTTTTGAAAGCAGTGAGATGGATTTCTTTAGGGTTCGCTTGGAACCTTGCACACAAGCATGTGGCAAACATTATATCTGGTCTGCTAGCAGTTAGGTAAAGCAATGAACCAATCATACCTCTATAGCCTGTGATATCTACCTTGGCAGAACTTTCACATAAACCAATTTTGACTGCTATAGTTGATGGTGTCTTTGCTGATGAGCACTCCTCCATGTGATATTTCTTGAGAAGCTCCTTGATGTACTTGGATTGACAAATAAATATTCCATCTTGTCTCTGACTTATTTGTAATCCAAGAAAGAATTTCAATTCTCCCATCATGCTCATTTCAAACCTACCCTGCATTAACTTAGAAAACTTCTTGCATAGAAGCTCATTAGTAGACCCAAATATAATATCGTCCACATAGACTTGGACTAGTATTATATCATTCTTATGTCTTTTAGTGAAGAGCGTTTTGTCTATGACACCTCTTATAAAACCATTTTCTAATATAAATTCAGAAAGAGTGTCATACCATTTTCTTGGGGCTTGCTTAAGACTATAGATAGCTTTGTAAAGAAAGTAGACATAGTCCAGATGATCTTGATCTTCAAAACCAGGGGGCTGTTCTACATACACTTCTTCATCTAGATTACCATTCAGAAAGGCACTCTTGACATCCATTTGATAAACTTTGAATCTTGAATAGGATGTGAATGCCAAGAATATTCTGATGGCCTCAAGTCTTGCCACTGGAGCATAGGTCTCGTCATAATCAATGCCTTCAGCTTGAGAATAACCTTTAGCTACCAGTCTTGCTTTGTTTCTTATCACAATGCCATCTTCATCTAGTTTGTTTCTGAATACCCATCTTGTGTCCACCACTTTTCTATCTTTAGGTCTGGGTACCAGCTTCCATACTTCTAGTTGTTTAAATTGATTGAGTTCATCTTGCATAGCAATCACCCAATCAGGATCAGATAGAGCTTCTTCTACTTTCTTAGGTTCCATGACAGACAGGAACCCAGAATAGTTACATTGATTCTGATAAGCTCTTCTTGTTTTCACACCAACATCTGGATCAGCAAGAATCAGCTCAAAAGGATGAGCTCTATTCCAAACAGTTTGTCTGGGAAGAATTGATCTTGATGATTCGCCTTGATCTTCAGTATGATGTTGAGTATGACTTGTTGACACTTCATTATCTCCCCCTAAGTTGTTGCCAGTTTGACTTGTTGATGGTTCAAGAGTATCAGTGGTGTCTTGAAAATTATCATTGTTTTCACCAGCATCACCTTGATCATTACCACCAACATTTGGATTATTATTATTAGCAACAACGTCAGGTTGATTGTCATCATCTGAATCTGAGTCTGACATGTCATCAAACTTAAGCTTTTCAGATGGATCTTCATTTTGGATACTTGGGAGTTTTGTGTCATCAAATGTAACATTGACACTTTCCATAGTTTTCTGTTGATCAATAAGATACACCTTGTAGGCTCTTCTAGTATAACCAATAAATATTGCTTCATGAGCTTTTTCTTCAAATTTACCACCTTGATCATCTCCTTCTTTCAGCACAAAGCATTTTGTCCCAAATACATGGAAGTACTTGAGAGTTGGTTTCTTGTCATGTAGAGCTTCATATGGTGTCTTCATTAAGTCTTTATTGATAAGTGTTCGATTCTGGGTATAGCATGCAGTGTTGACAGCTTCAGCCCAAAAGCTCAATGGAAGCCTTGATTCACTTAGCATAGTACGTGCAGCTTCAATCAAGGTTTTATTCTTTCTTTCAACTACCCCATTTTGTTGAGGAGTTCTGGGAGCTGAGTACTGTCTAGTTATACCCTTTTCAGTGCAAAATTCATTCAGAACTGCATTATTGAATTCAGTTCCGTTGTCTAACCTTATAGCTCTTACTGGACGATTAGAGTCCAGCTCAATTAACTTAATGTGATCAACCACCAGTTGTGGAGTTTCATCTTTTGAGTTCAGAAATAATACCCATGTGAATTTTGAGAAATCATCAACAATCACTAGAGCATATCTTTTTCTTGACATGGACATCACACTAACTGGACCAAACAAATCCATATGGAGAAGTTGTAATGGTTCAGTTATTGATGATGTGTTAATGCTCCTCTGAGTTGCCCTTTTTAACTTTCCTTTTTGACAAGCATCATATAGGCCTTCCTGAGTAAATTCAATCGAAGGTAAACCTCTCACCAACTCTCTTTTCACTAGAGAATTCATTGTTTTGAAGTTTAGGTGAGAAAGTTTCTTGTGCCATAACCAACTTTCATCAGTGGATGCCTTTGAATAAAAACATCTAATTTCTTCTGTGCTTCCAGAGTTCATATTGGCTATGTACAAGTTTCCTTTTCTTACTCCAGTCAACTATGGCCTTTCATTTCTCTTGTGTGATATTAGACAATTCTTCTTGTTGAAATGAACTTCATAACCTCTGTCACAGAATTGACTAATACTGAGCAAATTGTGCTCAAGGCCGTTCACAAAAGAGACATCTTCAACGATAACATTTCCAGCTTCTAATTTGCCATATCCATCAGTTTTACCTTTGCTGTTATCTCCAAAGATAACGACTGGGCCGGTCTTCTCCAACACATTTGTCAGCAGGGCTCTATCTCCGGTCATATGCCTTGAACATCCACTGTCCAGAATCCACATGACTCGTTCAACCTGTTTCAAACCCTGCAATGATAAATTGGTTAGACTTTCTTCGGAACCCAAATTTGATTGGGTCCGGAGTACTTAAAGAATTGACCTTTATCAGGTAAAGCAACACTTTTTATTTTAACAACATTATCTTCAGGTACTGGACATTTAACCCTGTAAACAGCTTTAACTTGTTTTGGTTTCAGCTTGGGTAACCATGTCTTTACCATATCCTGAGAAGGACTTGGAGTCCTAATCTTAGAATTAGGTGATTTTACAGTCCTGGATCTAACATGTTTATTTCTGCTCATTTGCTGTCTAGGAACATTCTTCTCAACACATGCATGATTACTGTTAAAGTAAGCAGACATTATATTAAAAGCACAAGACATGAAATTAACAGCATTGCATTTCTTATGAGCAGTATCAATAACAGGAATAGCATGCATGGTAGATATGTTGTTGCATTTATTCGTGTTGTTACTTCTACTACTAGTTTTCAAGGAACTAGTAGACTCACCAACTCTTTCTGCTTTCTTAAACACAGTCTTTCTATCTTCATCATTTTTAACAACTTGATTACTTTCTAAGACTATGCCATTAGCTACATCCTCAATGCGCATATCTTCCTTAATGATTAAAGATGTTGTATCCAAAGGTTCTGCTATGGATGTCTTAAAGAGTGGGTTACTAACACCCTTAAGCACTAATGGTATACCCCTATCTACAGCACTGACACGATTAGGGGTAATAATGCTTTTTCTACCAATAGCTTCATTATAGTCAAACCCAATACCCACGGTTTGATTAATAACTTGTTGGTTAAACAACTCTTTAGCCACTTTACATGAATTAGAAGTAGCACTAGCCCTTATTTCTAACTCAGCTATTGTTTCACGTTGTTGAACCACTATCAACGCTAGAGACCTCTCAAGTTCTTTTAGAATTCTTATTTCTGATTTTTGTTTATCATGGCAATTTTGTACATCGTGTAATTCTGATAATTGATTACTAAGATCTGTATTTAACAAATTTAGCCTTTCAATCTCTCTATTAGCATTACCTAGTGTATCACTAAGTTGATAGATATATTGACTGTCAGTACATGATACCTCAGATGAAGTACCACTGGAGTTATCAGATTTTGCCATCAGGGCAAGATTGCCATACTCTTCATCTTCAGAGTCTGTATCATCCCAACTCTTTCCAGCAGCCACATAGGCTTTACCTGTCTTCTTCTTCTCAGATCCAAAGTCTTTTCTTTGGTTTTGTTTTGGCTTCTGACATTCAGTAGCGAAATGTCCAAGTTCATTACAGTTGTAGCATCTAATTTTACTTCTTTCAACTGTTCCAGTTTTGTAACCTCCTCTGTTACTTGAGGATGAAGAACCTCCTCTCTGGAACCTGTTATAGTTAGATTTGTACCTGAACTTGGGATTCTTCCTGAATCTGAAGTTGCTGAATTTCCTTACCAACAAAGCCATGGACTCATCTTCCAACTGATCTAGCTCTTCTAATGAATAGAAGTCTCCTTCATCTGGACTAGCATTCGTTTGACCAACTTCAACTTCAAGCTTACCACTGTCAACATTACAAGGTTGAGTAACCTTATCTTCCAATTCCTGTTTGTTCTCAACAATAAGAGCTGTAGAAGTATTAGCAACTCTTCCTTTTCCATGAATCTTCTTTTGTTGAGATTGTTCCAGTTCATAGGTTTTTAAAACACCAAAGAGTCTTTCTACAGTTATTTCACTTAGATTCCTCGACTCTCTGATAGCTGTAATTCTATGTTCTAGATGAACAGGCATTGACAGTAGAAATTTTCTGTTGATCTCTTTCTGAGTGTAGTACTTGCCATGCATCTGTAAATTGTTGACAAGTTTGTTATATATTTCAAACACATCTTGAATACTTTCATTGTATGCTGATCGAAAGTGTTCATACTCAGATGTCAGAATTTCTAGTCGATTCTCCCTAACTTCCTCTGTTCCTTCATTCACAGTTTCAATGGTTTCCCACATTTGCTTTGCAGTTTTGCAGTTAATCACATGACTGTACATTACAGAGTCTAGAGAGTCTATTAAGATCAGTCTCAAATTAATGTCAAGTCCAGCTTCCTCTCTTTCAACAAGAGTGTAATCAGAAGAGTCTTTGTGTACATACCTTGCAGGGGAAATAACTTTTCCATCAGTAACAACTTCAGGAATTATTCCAAAAGGTATTATAGGTCCTTCTGATAAGACTTTCATGTATTTAGGATTTGCAACCTCGAGGAACATTAACATTTTGTTCTTCCACATATCATAACTATTTTTGTCATATATGGGAATTTTCACAGTTCCAACTTTAGAAGACATGATGAATTTTTTAAGAGAGTTAAAAAATTCGGGGATGATTTTTAATCGAGTAAAATGGGATCTTTGATTTGTGTATCAACCAACCTGCTCGGATACCAATTGTTAGGTCCAATATGTTTGTAGAAGGGGGGGTTGAATACAAACAGTACTGTTTTATCGAAATTTGTCCGAATAATTTAATTTATATTTTGACAAATTTGAGCGGAATTAAATGAAACAAAATTCAAGTTGAATATAAAATTATATTAACTTGAGGGGTTTGTTACAAATACAGTACAGAATTTATATCTAGTTAATAAAAACAAATTAGAAAATTCGACATGAATTTTTCTAAATTTGTTAATAAAAATCAAGATATAGATTAGGAGTAAAAACTCGCTAATAGTACAAGAGTATCAAGGAAATCAGTTCTATCGGATCAGATATTAAAAATAAGATGAACTTGATTTTCTAAATAATTTTCTGCTTCTTGTGCTGTGTTCTTGATGAGAGGGAAGAGAGAATTCTGTTCTTGAATGTAATATTTTGATCTGTGTTTTTCCTTGCTGATTGCTTTTGTCGAGATGTCTTGATATATATTAATCCCTGCATCTTTATCTTTAATTATAACTGTCAAGACAATCGTCAATACAATTTCTTCTTCCAAGACAACCAGTTTTGTACTGCCAAGACAATAGGCAATACAATCGTCAAGACAATCAGGTTCTTCCAAGACAATTGGCAAGACAATCAAATTCTGAGATCTTTGTCTTGCTTTATCAAAATTATCATTCTGTCTGAAGCTTTTTCTTTTTGATCATTATCAAGACAATCAAATTGAACTGCCAAGACAATCGTCAAGACAATCAAATCAGATTTTTATTCTACTTTTCAAAAGCTTTTCAGACAATATCATTATCAAGAGAATCGGCAAGACAATCAGGAATTTTCTTGCTTTATTGATTTCTTCTCCAATACAATCGGCAAGACAATCTCCTATTGTCTTGCTGTTCTGATTTAAACCTTCAAGACAATCGGCAAGACAATCAGGGATTGTCTTGCTAGTTCATTTTTCAGAATTAAATTAAAATTGATTAATAAATAATCATTTTAATTTATTCTTACTTAAATAATTAATCAGATTTAATTAATCTAATAATTAATTTAATTAAAGAATTAATTCAAGATGAATTAATTAATTAATTAAATTTACTACTTGATTTAAATTAATTAAATAAGAATAATTATATATCCTTGAATTGTCTTAATTCTTTTCTGAATCACTGAAAGTAATAAAGGAATACCACTGAATATTTTGTTGACGTTCCATGTACTGTCTGGTTCATGAACGACTAACCTCAATGACTGTCCTTTAATTTTCACATTAAAAATGTGATTCAGTTTTCTTCTCATCTCTTTCTCCTTCTTGTACTTCACTGTATACTGTCTGAACCTGTCACTCTAGAAATCTCTGTCTTAGAAATAAATCCACTTCTTTGATGCTATACTGAGGTTTGATCAGCAATCTGAACTTCTTCCAGTGTAAAACATCAAAACTATAGATTGACTTTAGGGTTTTTCTTCTGACAGATAGTACCTCCTGATATTCCTGTGACAGTTAAAGTTATTTACTTATTACAAACTAAGATTAAGTTGAGTTGAGTCCTCGAACTACAAATAGGCTGTGTCATATGCCTTTCACCTATGGAGTTGTGGTATTATGTGATAATCAAGGGGGTGAATTTTAGGTAAATGGACAACGATTGAAGAATTATTGGGGAGGTGAGGTTGTACGTGATAAAACCTCGCTTGAGTTGATGGAGCTTTGATCGAGAATATTGTCTAGCCAAAGACGCTAAAGAAAGGCGCTTCTTGGGAGGTAACCCATGCTTGTTGTGGTTAGTAATTTTGTATTTTATTTTTGTTTATTTATTTATTTTACTTTTTACTAGATATTTTTGTTTATTTTTTAAGTTAGTCATTATTATTATTATTATTATTATTATTATTATTATTATTATTATTATTATTGTTATTATTATACTCTCACATGATGCCTTGATGATTTTGTGTGAAGTGTTTCAGGAAAAAAAATTGTACTAAATTTATTGGTGCAGAAATTAAATGAATGGAGCTGATGAAAAAAAAAATAGAACACACGATGTGCTATTTACTACCCACGGTACGCGCAACTCTGGAAGCTGATCATTTAAGTATACCGCAGTGCGTTTTCAATTTCCCGCGGTGCAGCAGTCTCTGTGCACCAACAGCAATTCGCGCCGCCCATTAATCAGATGCAGCCTGCTATGCAACGTCCAAGTTGGAAGTCCAGTCCAGCCATCTTCGCGAGCCCATCTGCTGCAGCCCAGTTTGTGTCCAAACCTGCTGCAGGGCCATTAATCTGCTGCTATGTCTAGCCCAATAATCTGCTGCTATGTCTAGCCCATTAATCTGTATGTCCAGCTCAATTCGAGCCCATTAGTCTGATGAAGCACAAGTCCGGCCCAGTTTCAGCACCTCAACAGCATGCTCTTTTTCAAAAATGTTTGGAAAATGGTGGAGTGGGGAGTTGAACCGCTGATCTAAAGCAAAAGAACTTCCATTTACCAACTGCTACCACTTGAGCCGGCCACACATTAGTAATAATTATTGGACTACAATTTATGTATATTGAACATGGACGTTGAATTTCAGCACACTTCTAGGAGGCCGGAGCAAGCTTCAACAACAATTTTTAACATCACATCATGCACCATTAGGGGAGTATTTTTAACCTTTCTTTGTATATATTTTTTTAGATTTCTTTTTGTATTTTATTTTTTAAGTTTTTATATTTTATAAATATACTTCATTGGGGACAATGAACCGCTTAAGTGTGGGGAGGGGTTTCCAACATAAAAAAACAAATTAGGATCATTAATAATTTTTTTTAGGATAATTTTTTTTTTTTTAGTTTTTAAGATATTAGATATTTCTTTTTTAGATTTTATTATAGGATAGTTAAAAAATAGAAAAAACACAAAAAAATAGAAACCTTAAAAAATTGATTGCCTTGTCAATGTAACATGTTAATAAGGATAAGTACACACCATGTAGACTTATTTTTCGAGTGTCGTATATATGTCTCCTTAGCGTAAAATACTTTACATGATGATGTCTTGTACGTGCTTGCAACAAATTCAAAACATGAATGTACATCATTGTCAATTTTGATGAGTATGGCATGCTATCACCATGTGAGATCTTGAGCCTTAATTTGCGATTGATACATCTTTTATCAATCTATTTTTTTGTGGTGAGTTATTAATCACTGTATGTGTTGCTCTAGAACTTGCTTTAAACCAGGTCGTGCGTATATTGATATTGTGTATTGTGTAAAAATGATAAAGGCACTAGGATTAACCGTATTGTCCCAAATAGTACCCTTAAAAATAATTCTTAGTGAGCCCCCTTGAGCCTATATCCTTTTTCTTCGTATATCACCATCTAAATTTTGAGCTTATATATTTCTTCTTGTCTTGATTGACTAGTAGAGCATTATGATGTATACATGAGATTGGTAAAATATTAAGTCTGGGGACATCTTTGTTGTTATGGGAAATTTTGGGTAGGAATTGAATTGGTTTGGCTATTCCTCCTTCGTGACACCTCAATAAAGTCACTCGAATCAATAAAAAATGGAGGAAGCGAGAAAAAATAAAGAGAAAAAAAATTGAAAAAAAAGGAAAAAAAGAGAAAAAAATGGAAATCTCTCTGTGGAAAAAAAAAAGATATTTTATGTTCAATGGTTCTTGCAATGTGAAATTTATGAGATTACATTTGTATGTGGGATGATATCTCAAGGTTAGTTTCATGTTGAGTGCTTAAAATATAGATGAACATAATGCTCTATTAGTTGTCAAGTTTAGCCACTTGTTAGCCTATTTCTTTGATTTCCTACCCCGCACCTAAGCCTCATTACAACCCTTGACAAAGACCTTTTGATTTATATGAACACAAAATCTAGAGATTTTGGTGGACAAGCAAGCTTATGGTAGCACATGTGCATTTGATTGAACTTGAGTGATATAGTTGCACCTAAACACTTGTGTGATTTGAGTGTTTGTGAGGTTATTTTCCATCCAAAGCATATTATTATCTTGTTGATTGAGACTTTGATGTTATTCTTGATATTTTAGTCTTTTAAGACTATGTGTGCGTGCTTGAATAGTTGTGTTGGTGTGTAAAGTTGAGGAATTGCATTATATGACATCTAAGAGCTATTACATGATTAAGTTTGCATGTGTGGAGTGCTATGATATATTTCATGTTTGAGACTTGACAGTCAAAATAAAAATTAGGAATTTTATGGGTACATTCGCTATAGGCCCTCACGAGACCTTACTCGTCCATCAGGGCTACCTAGGGGTTTAAAGGGCTTGTTGCATATGCCAAATGCAACCGTGATCACCTACGGAAGTGGTATTAGTTAATTAGGATTTTTTTTTCTTTCTTCTTTGCTCGAGGACGTGCAAGATGTTAAGTGTGGGGATGTGATAAGCGTGCATTTATTAATAATATTGTCCTTATATTTAAGTTATTTTGCATTGATTTGGATTTTTATTTAATAAATTCTAATATTTTATTGTAGGTATCAAGGAGTTATAATAAAGGAAGGCTTGGAGCTTAAATAGCAAGAGTTGGAGATAATTTTGATTAAAATTTGGATTTTTCCGGTAGCTTGCGCAGTCTACACTTTTTAGGCCATATCTGGAGTTCTACAAGTTAGATTTTGACGATTCAAAAGCCCACAAAAAGCTTAGGAGAAGAGCTTTATTTTTGAAGTGATCTTGAATTTATAATCCAGCCGAATCAGCCCAGAATCTGAGTCAAAAAGTCAACTACGAATTTCTATTATTGGAATTCAATTTTGATTGGGAATTCTCCTTGTAATTATATTAAATAATTAAAAATACTTTTATTTAGAGATATTATTAGATATAGATCAGACCTAATACATACACATTATACGAGGCACAGGAAAGAGAGAAAGAAGAAGCTTGAGACGGAGATTCAACCATTGCAGACGTTTAATTGGATTTGTTTTTTTCTTCTTTTTGTTCAGAATTCTCTCCTTAATTCTCTTTTAAGCATGTTTATGTGCTATCAATTCTTGTATGATTTTGAGAGTTTGATTATGAACTAATTTTATAAAGTTGGGATTTTTATGGAACCCTAACATGGGATTTTTGGTGTTCTGTTAAAGAGTATTGTATGCAGTTCTACGGTTTACTCATTCAAGTGTTTTTCATGCTAATACTTGCTATCGTCTGATCAATTTTAGTAGGTTCCGAGTTAATTATAATACCAAGAGGGTAATATTTAAGTGACATAAGACTTGAGTGGTGCATGGATATATTTCTTTTGATTATAATATTGTTACGGTATAGACATATATTGTGACTGTGCATAGCTTTGTGAATTGGTGCATAATTACATTCTGAAGAGTAAATTGGCATAGACATACGTTGGTTTATTTGATAGGAATTATACCATAGTGATTTTGAAAGAAACCTATGACCATTGAATTCTAGCTAGTAAATTGTGAATTTGCTACTGTGCTACGCAACTCTATTAGGGGGAAGTAATTATCCTGACTTATCTTCTCATATTTGAAAAACATTACACTCTCTTCTCTAGTATAATTTAGTTGGTTAAATTAGTTATTATAATTATTTTAGTTATAAAAATCAACAATCAATATTTCTGTTCAATAATTTAATTGTTAAATATTACTTGCGATTGATACGAATAGACAGTCCTTGAGGAACGATTTTTGGTATTTACTACTGTATTACTTGCTTGCGATTGTGTACACTTGCACATCTGTATTTTACGCAACAAGTGGTATCAAAGCCAAGGTTCGGGTTCGTGATGGATGAGGTTGAGGGAAAGTTAGAGGTTCAACTAGTATGGCAGAGCATGATGAAGGATTTGCTGACAAGGAGATTGCTGCTAAAGCGGGTAGAGACAAAGTTACGTGGTTTGGCGTTTGACTTGCACCATGGATCAATCATCTTTACAATCAAAACAATACAGTAAAGCGGAAATAAAAATTAACGACTGTAGTAATGCAAGTGTACACATTCGTAAGCAAGTAATACATTAGTAAATACCAAAAATCATTCCTCAAGGACTGTCTATTCGTATCAATTGCAAGTAATATCTAACAATTCAGTTATCGAGCACAAAAATTGTTGATGGTTTTTATAACTAAACTAATTGATTAGAACTAAATTAACCAACTAAATTATACTAGAGAAGAGAATTTAATGAGTTCCATATATGAGAAGATAATTCAGGATAATTACTTCCCCCTAACACTTGAAAATCGGTAAAGAGTTGCGTAGCACTATAGCAATCCACAGTCTACTAGCTAGAATTCAATGGTCATAGGTTTCTCTCGAAATCACTATGGAATAATTCCTATAAAATAAACTAACACATGTCTGTACCAATCTACTCTTCAGAATATAATTAAGCACCAATTCACAAAGCCATGCATGGTCACAATATATGTCTATACTGTAACAATATTATAATCAAAAGTTCTATAAGCATGCACCACTCAAGTCTTATGTCAATTAATTACAACCCTCTTGGTATTATAATTAACTCATTAACCTACTAGAGTTGATCAGACAATAGCAAGTATTAGCAAGAAAAACACTTGAATGAATAAATTACAGAATCGCATACAATACTCTTTAACAAAACACCAAAAATCCCATGCTAGGGTTCCATAAAAATCCCAACTTTATAAAATTAGTTCATAATAAAGATCTCAAAAATATCCAAGAATTGATAGCACATAATCATGATGTAAAAAGTTAAGGAGAGAATTCTAAACAAAAAGTTGAAGAAAACAAATCCAGTTGAACGTCTTCAATGGATGAAAACTCCTTCTCCTAGATTTTTCTTTCTCCCTTTCCTGTGCCTCTTTCTCGTACTATGTATGTATTTGGTCTGATCTATATCTAATAATATCTCTAATACAAGTATTTTTAATTATTGAATATGATTATAAGGCGATTTCCAAATGAGAATTGAATTCCAATAATAGAAATTCGTAGTTGACTTTTTGACTCAGATTCTGGGCTGATTCGGCTGGATTTTAAATTCAAGACCACTTCAAAAATAAAGCTCTTCTCCTAAGATTTCCTTGAGCTTTTGAATCGTCAGAATCGAACTTGTAGAACTCCAGATATGGCCCAAATAGTGTAGATTGCGCAAGCTATTCGGAAAATCCGAATTTTAATCAAATTAATCTCCAACTCTTGCTATTATAAACTCCAAGCCTTCCTTTATTATAACTCCTTGATATCTACAATAAAACATTAGAATTTATTAAATAAAAATCCAAATCAATGCAAAATAACTTAAATATAGGGACAATATTTAGATAAACTGCACGCTTATCAGATGTCACTCTCAATTTTTTACAGTTCAAAACTTACCTATAATAGTAACTTTTATAGTAATATAAAAATTAACTACACCCACTACTTTTCTCTACTAACTCACTTTATTACATAAAATATTCGTACCCAACTCATTTGTAAACAAATGAGAGGAACGGGGAAAGTAATATTTATGACTCAAAAATCCTATCTTCTTTCATTCAATATTGAAAATGAGTTACGATATTTTTTATATACATAACATAGATTTATTTTTAGAGTTCTCATCTTTTTAACATAAATTCAATTATATTTCTTAATTTTTAAATATTTATGTTTTAACATCAATCATACATTTAAATTGCTAAATAATAGGTCAACCAAAAATCTAATATGACTCACATGTTTAAAACTTTATATAACTAAAAATTATGTGATGCAATTATTAATTATGTTTGATTTGATAAATAAGATTCACATATTTCTTAAAACCATATTTTATTTGTTATTTTAATAATTTAATATCTACTTGGATACGAAAGTAAGTTAATACATTTTTTTCCCGAACTCGGTTATATTTTTGTATTATATAAAATTTTATCTTAAAATTTTATTTATAATTTCAATCATTTAAAATGTCAAAAAAGAATCGTAGAGTTTACACAATAGATTAAAATATTTTTCATAATTATATTTTTAGCAATATTCTAAAAATAACAAAAACCAACATGTTATTTAGTTAGATTAAAAATAAAAAAAATGGGACAAAAGGAGAAGATGTGATTTATCTAATACGATTTTAAAAACTTACTCAAAACTGAGTATTGCATAATGGTTATGACATGAATCTGAGTGTGGAAGGTCAAGGGTTCTCGATCGTCGAGTGCAACATGATTATAACTAATTTTTACATATTTTAAAAGGTGGCATTTTTTTTCAAAAAATAATGGTAAAACAGTAATTTCACAGCCAATAAAAATGACACTTTTTGCCCTTGTGTTGAAGTTAAATATATAGTAATAGAGAAGTGTTGTTGATGCCATTTTTTTTAGTAAATTGCAAAATGATGACTGAATCTTATCCGTTTTAATAATTTGGTGGTTAGAATTTCAAATTTGTAATATGGTGCCTTAACATTAATTTTATTTTTCGAATAGGTCAATAAGGACCATTTTTCTAGAAAAGATAATGGTTTTTATTCAAAATAACGATTTTTTACCACCTTTTCGAAATATTAAAATATGTCTACCCATCATATTATAAATTTAAAATCCTGATCAACAAAATGCTAAATGGGATTGTTATGCTATATTTTTGGCATGTCTAATAATCTCCCAAAATTCTATTATTTATTAATTATTAATTCAGATTAATAATTATTACTTAACCGCTAAGTTTTATCCTCTCTCAGAAATGAGGAAATAATCAATCACAATCAACGAATAACGAAAAATATCTCCAAACGATATTCTTCAAATCAGGAAGATATCACAACGACAAGATTAAATCAGATAAAATCAGTAATTACCACATTAACGAAGCTTATCCCTAAAGTCTTGCACAGAACTGCGTAGGCTTGATCCTATATAAACATAGGTACGCAAGCATCTTGGCATGATGGGATCCGATACACGAGACAAATCGAGACACCTTCCAAGTCCAGCCCCTTTCTTTTTTACAAACCCTAAATCCCTAAAAATAGCCACATATTCATACAATTAGCTCTACTATTCCAGCACTCCTCCAATTTCGTGTTGTTACGAAATTCCTCCAACAACATTTGGCGCTAGAAGGAGGGGAAAATTTTTCGTTTGTGGAGGACAAACGAATATCAAACGGGTTTTTGGGTTTTTATCTTGTAACAACAACATCAAGATGGAGGGAGGCAGACAGGCAGGCAACAAGCGAAACCAAAATCAAAGCAATCGTGGAACTACGAAATCAAAGCACCAGCCAAAAAAAAAAAGATGAGCGACTGGTTTCCACACATGTTACAGAAGTATAGTTCACGGGACCGCATCAGTAAGAGGAGATAAAAAAACAAGTGAAGGAAGTGGGATAAAAAATGACCAAGAAGATGGTTTCTGGTGGAACCCACGGAAAGATAATAAATTGGCTAAGAAGCCCGCAAATTACATCTGCCCGAACACTTAAAGAAATTGGCGAAATCTAAATTGCAGCGAGCACTCCAAAGATAAGTCTTCGATTTATCTTTATTTTTTTGCAATTTATTTTATACTAATATCTTGTCATGCTCAAGGCCCCCAATATCACAATTTGAAAGTAAATGGCACCAAATATCACAAATGGAAAAGTTGGCCCCGTATATCACTCCAAAACGCTACATAGTGTAGCATTTATTTTTTTTTGTAGAAACGCTATCGCGTTTGGCGTTGGGGGGTGGGGGGAACGCCACAAAATGTGGCGTTTTGGGATTTGTTTGTTTTTTCTTCTTTTTTTAATTCTAAATATATATTTGTAAATAATATTAAAAATTTAAAAAAAATATTCAATTAAAATTGTATTTTTTAAATTAAAAAAAAATAATTTTAATTAACCTTAGGGGTTCAACGTTTCCATTTTGGATTTTAGAAATATTCCAAAAGATGAATAAACTGTATGCGAACTTAGGGTTTAGGGTTGTTGTTATGGAATAAAAGCTAGTTTACGAAATTGTATTTAATGCAAGGGTTCGGGAGCTTCGTGTTTTAATGGCTATTTCCGTGTTCGAGACTAATCGGTCCTCACAGAGTGCCTACGTATCTCGTATTGAGAATCAAGCCAAGACGTAGTTCTGAGAATGAGGTTTCAGGCCCTTTATATAGGCTGAGAAGGCTTAGAATTATGGTAGGATTCGGATACTTGGTGGGCAAGCCACCGCCTTGAGGAAGGTTCTAGACGCCTTCCTTGTAGGAGTTTGTTTCCTTATTAAATTGGATGCCTTGGAGGCTAAGTTTGGTAGGAATATTATTCTTATTTAACTCTTATTTGCTGAGCTGTTTATTGCCTTCAATATTAACTACGAAATTAATATCAAAAATAGGTTTTGGGCCTATCTGGTGGGCCCCACGCTTGGACCATGCTGGGTCTAATTAATGCCACATTAAATGTGTCTTTATGGCTTACTTTTATCCCATATCATTTGCCCCCAACTTCTGGGAAAACTGATCAGGTTTTTCTTGAAGTTTTTAACTATCTATATTCGAGACTTTGGGTCGGGGTTTACTTTTGTACACTAGTGTTTTCACGAGTATTTTCTTGATGTAAAGCGTAGAGCGACTGACGCGTTTACGATGTTAAACGGCACTAAACAGTGCTAAACATCCTTGAACGACGTTTAACGGCGTTGAACGGTGCTAAATGGCACTAAACGGCACTAAACGGTGCTAAACGGCACTAAACGGCACTAAACGGTGCTAAACGGCACTAAACGGTACTAAACAGCCTCGAACGATGTTTAAACAATGTTAAACAACGCTAAACGGCGTTGAACGGTGCTAAACGGCAATAAACGGCACTAAACGGTGCTAAACGGCATTAAATGGCACTAAACAGTGCTAAACAGCCTTGAACGACGTTTAAACAATGTTAAACGATGCTAAAAGGCGTTGAACGGTGCTAAACGGCACTAAACGGCACTAAACGTTCACTTCGTTCTAGTACTGAAAATCAACCGTGGTTGGCCGAAAAACTCGAGGACTGGGACCACAAACCACCCGTGATCGGCTGGATCTACGGGTAGTTCGTGATCGGCCAGTCGGAGGTCGGCCAAAGGCCTTTGAAACACGGTGGTCGGCCAACTGGTGGTCGGCTGGCGCTCGTCGGGTGCGGGGGTCGGCCACCTCGTGGTCGGCTGCGGCTCCTTCGGGCGCGGTGGTTGGCCGCTTCGTGGTCGACTGCGGCTCCTTCGTGCGCGGTGGTCGGCCGCTTCGTGGTTGGCTGCGGCCCTCCGGGTGTCGTGGTTGGCCACTTCGTGGTCGGACCTAAAAACATCCGTGGCTTTTATAGAAATCACGGATCTCAGATCTAAAATCATCTGTGGTCCTAAAAGAAATCATGGATCCCGGATCTAAAATCATCCGTGGTCCTAAAAGAAATCATGGATCCCGAATGTTGATCATAAGTCACTATTTTGGTCATTCGTGACTTTTAGCAAGATTACTCCTCAACTTATAATTAGCATTTCTAATCTCGTGCTCAAGGTTAATCTCCTTATTTAACTTATTAAGCGTAATTAGCCTTTCGAAGGTCATTTGTTTTGCAATTTCAACAATTATATCTGCTGTTTCTTCTCTGGATTGTATGAATTATAGTGATTCCTTCCGTACAAAATGGGTAATTTGTGTACTTTTTCATCTATAAACGATAGATGACCTGTTAACGCGAATCAGGCTGAACTTCAACCAGATATAGCAGGTCATGCTTCTTCTATAAAAGAAGAGAGGTAGCCTTCATTTCATTTCACTTCTTCATTTCAAAGTTTTCAAGTTTTTAAGCTCTCTAGATTTCTAGTCCCAGTCGGGGATCAAGCTTCAAGATCAAGTTCAAGTTTCAAGATCAAGTTTCAAGTTCAAGATCAAGTTTCAAGTTCAAGATCAAGATGTCGGAAGGCAACCGCGCAACTGCTCCCCCGGTCTCCATGATGGAAGCATTTGCCAAGAGGAGCAAGATGAGGATCGCCAAAGGTAAGGAAAAAATAAAACCCCCTTCATATGTTGAGCATAGATTTGAATCCTTGCTAGATCTACTAAGCATTATGAGGGAAGTATTCCCTAATAGTGCAAGCTTAGACTCCTTTCATAGTCCATGTAAGTTGAAGGAGCGAGATGTCAAAGAAATCAGGAAGACATACCATTTTCCAAGTGCTATTAAGGTTTGTCTTCCAAGCCCAACAGACAGAACCTGCAACTGGCATCCTGAGAGGATTTGCTTTCACTGGGGTGCCCTAGATGTTGGGTTCAGATTCCCGATTTATCCTTTTATCATCAGATTGCTGGCAGAGCTTCAAATCCACCCCTGTCATTTATATCCCAATGCCTGGAGGTTCATCATTATTTTCATAATAAGATGCTGCCAGTTGGGCATCCCATTGTCTACTACGATGTTTCGGAGTATCTTCGGGGCCAGGAACTCTTCTGACTGCAAGAAAGGATGGATCAGTTTTCAACATCGTGCCAAACTTCCACACATAGTGAATCCCTTTTCCTTTCCAGATTCTCAACATTTCTGGGAGAGGGAGTTTGTAATTCTTGAGTGGGAAGGTGGTGATTGGGGTAACTTCTTTGTGAACAGATTTGGATCTGTGGAGGATAGTTCACATTTTGTGTATGAACTTAGTGATTCAGAACTACTAGATTGAGATAAGCTTCTTGCTGATGATGGCCGTACCCATTACAAGATTTTTTTGAATGAAAAGAATCTTGTTAAGGCTGGCCTTAGCTTTCTTTCCATTGAGGGTAACTTTCTTACTTAGCTATTATGAACTCTATCTGTTCTTATTTCGATATTTTTCATATTGCATTTCAGCTGCTAAGGAGATTGACAGTCGTCCCGAGAACCAACCGACCGTGACTAAAAGAATGAAGAAAAAGGCTGAGGAACTACTGAATCCCACTAAGCCTCGCATTTCTCACTTCTTGGAAGGCTGCTCGCAAGGCGGGAAAAGATCCCGAAACGCTGACGGGGGTATTAGGACCCCTTTCATACCATCATGGGGTATCTGCGAACAAGACTCAGTCCTTGGGAGCCCTCACCTAGCTCTAGACTGGTCCAAACTTTCAATCACTCCCCCCGATCAAGTGAGTTTACATGCGGGCGACAAGATGGATGAATCTCAGCTTATGGGCGCTCAAGCCTTATATCAGGTATGACACTCCTTCTGATGAGTTCGGTACTGTTATTGATCTTGACTTTATAAACTCCTTATGCCTTATCAACTTCACTATTTGCAGGCTAATGCTTACTTTCAGACTGTCTCTACCCAAGGCCGGGCCTTTAGAGATGAGAATGTATCTTTGAAGAATGATTCAGCAAGGTTCAAGGAAGAAATTCAAGATTTGCACTCCCGGGTTATCCGTGCCGAAGCGGATGCTTTATCCTCCCGCAAACAACTTGCTTCTTTAGCCAAAAAGAAAGCATCTGATGCTGACAAGGTGATTAAGGCCTATCATAGGTCCAAAGATTTTCTGAAATTCATGGATGAGCATGATGATGAGGTGCGCCCCTTCAACATGTCCGTTGGTTGGGACAAGGCAATCAAAGTTGTGAGTCACAAGCATCCCTCAGTTGTCATCCCATCGGACTTTCCTTGCCCTAACTAGGGTGCTGGTGGAGGAAACTTGGTTTATCATGCTTCTGGTTCGGGAACTAAAACTGTTCCTCAAACATCGGGATCCGGCTCCAGAGGTAGCCGTCGACGTTCTGGATCTAGCTCTAAAGGAGCTGTTCAAGCTGCCAGCCAGGACTCATCTTCCTCGGGCTCTCACGGGAAAAAGCCTATGCCTACAGGAAGAGACAGAGTGGTTCACCAACCGATCCCTGCCAAGAGGGTGGTTCAGAATGGAAGTAGTTCATCTTCCGAGGAGGAAGAGGTTGAGGTCGTGGAGCCTATGGCTCAGCCAATGGTGGAGGCCGAACCGGGAAATGGCTCCGATGAGGAAGACTCGGAGGAAGAGAGCGGTGAGGAGGAAAGCGGTGAAGAGGAAAGTGGTGAAGAGGAATCCGCAGAGGAGTAGTTGGGATTGCTTCGTGGCCTTGCACGACCTTATTATCCACTTTTGGCTCTATATATATTTTTATCTTTCAATCAAGGTCCTTCGGGACTTAACTTTATTTGCTTAAGTGATGTAACCGAATTTAAACCATGGCCCTTCGGGGGTGTTTTATTTATGTAATTGTTTTCCTCATTCGTATGTTCATTTATTTTCGGTACTTGATCTTTCTAGACTTACACTTATCGAGTGCTAGGTACATAGTTGGAATCATAAAATCATTGAATGGAAAATAATCTTGCATTAATAATTCGAAATGGGTTCAACCCTTAAATAGTTTACTATTGTCCTACTCGGGGCGCTCGGTCCTGGGATGGTTTCTTCATACCTTATTTCTACTTCTCTTAATGAATAGATAAAAAGCTAAGTCCTTACAAGGATAGCTCAAACATAATAGATCTTCAGATTCAAAGCATGCCAAGTACGTGGCACTTCGTTCCCATCCAATGTTTCCAGCTTGTAG
This sequence comes from Saposhnikovia divaricata, assembly GCA_036435485.1. NCBI lineage: Eukaryota > Viridiplantae > Streptophyta > Magnoliopsida > Apiales > Apiaceae > Saposhnikovia > Saposhnikovia divaricata. The sequence goes on from JAZHRN010000132.1 coordinate 1,652,618, forward strand.
GATCCTCGTCCTAGTGTCTTCTTGACTCGGTATGGCCCTTCCCAGTTAGGGGCTAGCTTCCCCTTCTGGCCAACTCTAGAAGCCTCTATCTTCCTCAGAACTAAGTCACCTTGTCGAAAGAACCTCTCCTTAACCCTTTGGTTGTAATGAAAAGATGCTCTCTTCTGATGCTCTGCATTCCTGGCATGTGCTTCATCCATAACTTCATCAATCACATCAAGAGCAAGTCTCATGCCTTCTCCGTTGGTCTCAGGCTCAAATGCTTCAACCCGAGGTGATGCATGCATAATTCCTAAGGGCACATCTGCCTGGGCTCCATAAGCCAACAAAAACGGGATTGCTCAGGTCGTCACCTTACAGGTGGTGCGATATGCCCAAAGTATGGGCAATAACTCATCCACCCAAGTATTCCTTGAGCGTTCGACTCTCTTTTTTAATCCATCCAGGATAATACGGTTTGCTACTTCTGTCTGTCCATTTTCTTGAGGGTGAGCTAGTTTACGAAATTGTATTTAATGCTAGGGTTCGGGAGCTTCGTGCTTTAATGGCTGTTTCCGTGTTCGAGACTAATCGGTCCTCACAGAGTGCCTACGTATCTCGTATTGAGAATCAAGCCAAGACGTAGTTCTGAGAATGAGGTTTCAGGCCCTTTATATAGGCTGAGAAGGCTTAGAATTATGGTAGGATTCGGATACTTGGTGAGCAAGCCACCGCCTTGAGGAAGGTTCTAGACGCCTTCCTTGTAGGAGTCTGTTTCCTTATTAAATTGGATGCCTTGTAGGCTAAGTTTTTTTAGGAGTATTATTCTTATTTAACTCTTATTTGCTGACCTGTTTATTGCCTTCAATATTAACTACGAAATTAATATCAAAAATAGGTTTTGGGCCTATCTGGTGGGCCCCACGTTTGGACCATGCTGGGTCTAATTAATGCCACATTAAATGTGTCTTTAGGGCTTACTTTTATCCCATATCAGTTGTCCTAGACCCTAAACCCTAACTTATCCTGATTTTTAAACGCTAACGCGTTTAAAAATCAGGACGCCGAATTCAATTTTTTAATTAAAATTTTTAAATTTAAAAAGAACAATTTTAATTAAATTTAGGGGTTCAACAATTTACTTTTGGGGTTTAACGTTTCCATTTTGGATTTTAGAAATATTCAGAATGTCGAATAAACCGTATACGAATTTAGGGTTTAGGGTTTGGGGTTTAGGGTTGTTTACAACCTTAAACCCTAACTTATCCTGATTTTTAAACGCTAACGCGTTTAAAATCAGGCCGTCAGATTCAATTTTTTAATTAAAATTTTTAAATTTTATCTGTATTGCCTTGGGGTTTCAACAATTAACCTTTGGGGTTCAATAGGTCCATTTTGGGTTTAGAAATATTCGAAACAACGAATAAACCGTATACAAATTTTAAAAAATAAATATTTATATTTTAATTGACCATTTGTAAATAAGTATTTTAATTTTTTTTTGCAAATATATATTTAGGAGAAAACAAAAAAGAACAAAAAAACAAAAAAAAATTAAAAGACATCCCAAATGCCACATAGTGTGGCGTTAAACCCCTCCCCCCCCCCCAACAGCATATCAAGTAGCGTTTCCCCCATCCAACGCCAAGTCGTCTAGCGTTTTCATCCCTAACACTACTTTAAATAGCGTTCTCCCTCCCTCTCTCCTCCATAACGCTAAACGGTTCAGCGTTTCTTAAAAAAAAACGCTACACACAACTGTGTTTTGGAGTGATATTTGGGGCCAAGTTTTTTCGCTGTGATATTTGGGGCCATTTGCATTCAAATTGTGATAGATGGGGCCAACACCCTGCATGCTCATATCATGTTTTTAAATATTTTTTAAGAAAAATATTTAGTATTTTAAAATTCGTGCGAGCTATCTATTTTAATGCTTGTAAAATTATTGCGATTTGGAAAATATCGTACGAGATATTTATGCTGATGAATTATGGATATTTATATTTTGATGTTTGTGGATATTTTACAATCCCGTACGAGCTGCATGCTTTGAAGAAAAAATATATATGCGAGACGCATAATTTTGAAAAAGGTTTTCTATAGAAAAAGGGAGCATTATTTTCGAAGAAAATAAACATCGCGACACTCTTAGAAAAACATATGTATTATTGCTTATGGATTTGTAAAAAAAATTTCATATATCGTCGCGATAGTACATATATGTCAAAAAAATATCTTCAAACTTGCGAACTAAATTGTCAAGTAGGGCAGCCAAGACAAGTTGTAAATCTCGCAATGCTACACGCTTGAGTAAAGTGCAGCACCCTCTGGATAAATGAAGGAAGGCCCATGAAGAATGGGTAATTATTGAAGGCCCATGAAGAATGGGTGGGAAGGCATCCTTATGCAAAATATCTTTAAGACTTCATAGCAAAGCTAACCCAACAAGGGACGCATGCGAGGTTGCCAGGAAACCTCAGCATAGCCAGCCCATGAAGGGACACGTATGAGGTTCGCCAAGATTATATCTAAATTTCTTATTAAAGATCCTGCAAGACAAATCCTTATGTGGTTGTATCAGACACTTGAATAGCGTGTTCGCCAATTCGGGATATATACAAACGCCAAGGTCCCAACTAGACAATAAGGATCGCAAGGATTTCAAAAATATTATTTATACTCGCACTTTTGAAACCTTGGCAGAAAAAATGTATATCTTATACTAGTCATCGCATGGTGTCACACTTGCATCCGCATACGCCTAACAAGCACAGTGGTGCTCTAAATGTTTTTCTAATCATCTATTTTCAGTTTCTTCAGCAACTACCGAAATTTGGAAGCTTGAAGAATTTTTAGTTCTCCACTGCATCAAGCTACACAAAGAACTGGGGGCTAGTTGTTATGCCATATTTTTGGCATGTCTAATAATCTCCCAAATTTCTATTATTTATTAATTATTAATTCAGATTAATAATTATTACTTAACCGCTAAGTTTTATCCTCTCTCAGAAATGAGGAAATAATCAATCACAATCAACGAATAACGGAAAATATCTCCGGACGATATTCTTCAAATCAGGAAGATATCACAATGACAAGATTAAGTTCGATCATAACTATGTACTTTACTCTCTTTTTTCCACAAATTATCGTTGATGAGAGTTGAGAGTAAGTTTTTTTGACATGTTTTATAATAATCAAACATGGGAATGATCTTGCTAACAAATGATGGATCGACATTTAGCAGCTGGAAATGATTAGCTTTTGGCAAATTGTCAATCCTTTTGAGCTACCACGTTATTTATTCACAGTTTTTTTTGGCAAAAATCAAATATTCAAACACGTTCGAAAATCAAGCATCAATGTATATGCATTTCCATGTATATGCAGATTGGTCATCATCATCATCATCATCTATCATTGTTTTAATTATAGAAGTCATACTGGCAAACAAGATAAACCAAGTGAAAATCTCTCTTGGAAAGTACATGTTTCTTCTCTGTAACACCCTTAGATCCGGGGTCGGAGATCCAGGCTGTCACTCTATCCTTAATCCCATTTTAATAAACATTATTCTTAATCTTCATTTTAGCAAGTTGTGACCCCTCAATCACACATAACATTTACAGATTATAGGCTCAGAGACAAAATTAAAACATTACTAAGTTATTACAACCATCTTGAAATAGTTATTACAAACCCAAATTGTCATAATCTCAAAAGTTTAACTTAAAAAGGGATTACCATCTAAGGTGGCACTTGCGTCCAAAAAGAGGTTTGGTTTTCAGAAACTTACACAAGTCATGCTTATAAATAAATCTAACCAACCTAAGCTGTAAACCTATCCAACTTAGTCTTTTCACCTGTGGTAATGTTACTGGGTGCTGCCCTGGCACCTGCTGACCATATATTTCATGTTCTAAACTGCTGACTGGTTAACACGCTTTTGCGTAGGGTCTGCCCTGTTCTTGCCATGAGTATCTGTTGTTGTGTGGTGGTATATATGAAATAAAAGCAAGAGTGAGCAATACAGCTCAGCCATATAATAATAGTTTTCAAATTACTTTTATTAACATAAACCATATGCCATATTGTATACTGATATTGTACCATGATTACACATTTTTCATTCTTTATCCAGAAAGATAGCAAGGAATTTCTGAGGCACTTTGAATAATTCATCATTCTTTCAACACTATCAGTAATTGAGCACCTAGGCTTTCATTACAGTGTTGCAGTACAATTCCAATTGGAAGAATGGGATTATGCTGGAGCCTCTTCCACGATATCTGGTGATCAGCCAATATATCGTGCCTCTGCTTCTCTACTAGTAGAAGGACGACGTTCCCTTATCGGGTCGCACCCTGACCGCATATGGGCCTTAATATTTGGACTATGCCCGAAGGCGATGTCCCCTCTTCCTCCAATCCCTTAGAGAATTCTGTGCATCAAGAATAGAATTTAATCTAGTTCCCTCAAGCACATAGCTTGGTGACAGGTTTGGTAACCTTTACTTAGCTTTACTTCCATAAATAATTGAGGAAGTAATTTTAACATGTGGGTTGACTTTAGTCAACAGATTTCAATTACTAAGAATCGCATCATCAACATAACTTGGGAGTGGGTCGGAGTTTTTGAGTGTTTAGTCAAACCTGAACCCCTCCTTACTAGGTAGGGTGTGTTTCTTATTGATAGCGAAGGGGGAAAACATTTAATATTGGCTCCCAAAACCTTGGGTTCCCGAGTTTTGATAAGTTTGAGCGAGGTAGCGATACTTTTCGATGAGTGAAGCTATAGTCAGTGAAGAAATGGGAACCCGTACTATTTTTAAATAATTTTTCGACGATCAAAAAATATTTAAAATAATTTTTAAAACCTTAAATAACTTTTAAAATAATTACATATGATTTTTAAATCATCCTGGAATATTTAATCAATATTCAAAATAATATTTATTAAATAAATAATCAGCTTGGAATATTTAATAAATATTTAAATAATATTTATTAAATAAAAATCATTCATAATTATTCTCAAATGGGAATAATATTCAACTTATTAATAAATATTCAAATAATATTTATTAACATCATTAAAAGGATTTTTAATCCGGAAATATCCAATTTATAACTATTCGAACATTTTTAAAACAAAATATACGATTTAACATCTCCGTTGACTTCCGGGTTTTTATGTCCTTATCCGGACGAAATATCTCCGACTCCCCTATTAAGAAAGGGTATTATCGTACGCTACTTGAAACTTTTAACACATCATCACATACATGTATATATGTATTCATGCATACGTACTTACTAAACAGGTTTATAAATCAACGTAAATAAACCATATATTTCATGTTGATTCGCAAAAATACTTTTAAAACAGTTCATAATAGTTATACCACAACAACAACAGTTTGAAAATATTGAAGTACAAGTTTCGAAAACTTGCCTTATAGTGTCGGAATAGTCTGGGCTCTGTCTCTAATGTGATGATCTAAACGATCTCGTCGAATCAACTATTCACATAAAGACACAACTTCGTAATGATACATCCTTACTACACATTTGGCTTATTATAAGTCCATGATATCCTTTAACCACTTTTGATAATTATTGGTTTCGTAACGACTTTCGTTAAAGGTCATTTTTAACGAAACTAAAGTTCGTCTTAATTCGTCCCCTAAAAGGGTCTTTCACTTGCGCAACTTTGATTCGAAAAATTCTATAAAATCGAAAAATAAACTTTTTCATGAAATTCTTTTTCTCACTTCTTCTTAACTGTCCAGAGAGTTTTTATCCAAATTTCATAATTAAGAACATCTTTTTGATAGCTAAATTGTTGCTCTAAAAATAGCTTCTTTCTACAGTGGTTTCTTCTGCGCATGCGTGACTTAAACATTTCTATAAAATTGAAAATTTCGTATTTCTACTCCACATTTATATGGGATCTTAAGTACTGACCAGGTTACTCCTAATAAAATTTTCATAATCACAGACCATTTTTAAAGGGCTCGTTTGGCTTTTCAAAGTCAGTCCATTTTACGATTCGTCCGTTTTTAACCGGTTTCACTAAAACGAGCACAACTCAAAAACCGTAAATCGTTTTAAGTCGATTCAAAATCTCAAATACACTACAAGGTCAGATCTTCAAGTTCTTAAGCAGTTTTGTCTAGAAATCATGCTTTAACCATTCGTGAGTTTCTACCCTAGAGGTCTAATGGGAATTTGACATTATAACGACTATAATCGATCATTTCTAAATTCCATTAAACCACTTAAAGCAACCACACAACATAAAGATCATATAAACATCATCAAGGGTATCTAAGACCAGTGGTAACATCCATTTATCACTACCCAAGATTTATCCATACTTATAAAGCTTAAAACATCACAATCCCCTTAAACATGTACATACTTGCATCAACCTTTCAAATCAACTTATAACTCATGAAGTTTAAGGTGGGTGTGAGTGTTTTACCTTCCTTGGAGTCTTAACAACCTTAACCAAGCTTGACTTTCTGTAAAAACACCTTAGATAGCTTTAACAACCTTTAACCTTCAAGACCTAAACAACCAAGTTTAAAATTTTCGGAGTCAGCATGACCTCTCTTGAAAGAACTGGAAAAACGAGGATCTTACCTTACTTATCTGAACGAGGATCCTGAATAAGAGTTGTATAGTATCTCAATATCTTTCAAAAATTCTAAAGAACAGAAAATTTCATTGAGAAATGAGGGAGATATGGCTGTTTAACTGGGCTGTTGTCTGTTTGGCCTAAATGGAGAGTTCTTGGAGTTTTGCTTACTTCAATCTTGGCTACTACTTGTTTGAAATGGTTGTAATGCCTTCTATCATGACTTAGCTGGTCCTTTAGCAAATAAATCAATTACCCATAACATAATAATTATAGTGAATCACTTTTGCTAATGGTAATGGACCTTGTCTCCTTAATTGCCAAGTTCACTTCCTTGATTGCCAATTAGCTTCCTTGTATTCTCTTCCACTAACTAATGGTATAATACACCATTTAATACTATAATTCATTATATGCATATATGTATTTAATTTATTTACTCTACATCATACTATTCTCACGTATCCCCGGTACAATATTTATTCCTTAATTTCCATGCTAATCTTCAATAATCCTTAAAATGTTTTTGGTTCAACATTCTAATTTCTTTATCCTAGTACTTTGGTTGCATGGTCATTTTCAAATTATATAACTCTTGGGCTTGTCATAGTACTCTTATTTATCGATACCTCATGAAACGTAGGTCGTTGGAGAAGTAGGATTCTTCGAATTCCGGCGACATTTACATACACTTATTTCATTTAAGAAATCATAATATGAACTCGAATATTAAATATTCACCATACCTAAGTGGTGTTTGGAATCATTTTCTTTAAGTAATGAAATTACTATTCATTCAAATCATTTTACAATAGTACAAAAATCCGGGTTCTTACAACCTTCCCCCCTTAAAAGGATTCCGTCCCGGAATCAGGTTGAAAATAATTGGGGGTACTTCTCTTGCATTGCACTTTCCAGCTCCCAGGTGGATTCCTATATGTTATGATTCTACCACAAAACTCTGATTAATCTGACCACCTTGTTCCTGAGTACTTGCTCCTTGTGGTCCATGATTTCCACTGGTTGCTTTATATAAGACAAGTCTGACTGTAGATCCACATCTTCATATTCCTCCACATGCTTGGCATCGGGGTTATATTTCCTCAACATAGACACATGAAACACGTTATGTACTTGCTGTAGACTTGGAGGTAAGGCTAACTCGTAAGCCACCTTTCCAATCCGCCTTAATATCTCGAAGGGCATACCTACGTTGTCTGTCTTGGGCTGCTGCCAGTCTTCCCCTGATTAGAACTATCACATCTCTTGCCTGTTGTACAAGTTCAGGTCCTAATATCTTCCTTTCACCAACTTCTTCCCAACATAAGGGAGAACGACATTTCCGGCCATAGAGGGCTTCATATGGGGGGATTCCTATACTTGAGTGATAACTGTTGTTATAAACAAACTCAATCAATGGTAAGTGCACTACCCAACTTCCCTTGAAATCCATAACACACACTCTCAGCATGTCCTCTAAGGTTTGAATTGTTCTTTCACTTTGCCCGTCAGTCTGGGGGTGGTATGCAGTACTCATGTTCAGCTTGGTTCCCACACAGTCTTGAAAGCTCCTCCAGAACCTGGAGTTAAATTTCGGGTCTCTATCGGACACGATGGTCATAGGAACTCCATGCCGTACCACAATTTCCCTTATATAGATGTCTACTAATCGGTCGATAGTGTACCTTTCGTTGATCGGGAGAAAGTGGGCGGACTTGGTCAACCTATCGATAACTACCCAGATCGCATCATGGTTAGTCTTAGTCCTTGGGAGTCCTACTACAAAATCCATGGCATGGTGCTCCCACTTCCATTCTGGAATCTCTAGGGGTTGCAGTAGTCCACTAGGTCGCTGGTGTTCTGCCTTTACTCGTTGACAAGTCTAACATCTATTCACCCATTCTGTCACATCCTTCTTCATGTTGGGCCACCAATAGTATTCTTTCAAATCTCTATACATCTTCGTGGTACCTGGGTGCACCGAGTACCTTGAGTTATGTCCTTCATATAAAATCTCATCGTTTAATTCCTGAACGTTTGGGACCGAAATTCTCGTTGCGTATCTCATGATTCCTCCTACATCACTTTCGCACTTAATTTCCTCCCCGGTCAATATCTCTTCCTCTGAGTTCTTTTCCTCTTCCATCTTTTGCACTTGGCACATTTGAATCTTTTCAAATAACGGAGGCTGGATTTGAATTCCCATTAACACTTCTTGGCTACTTCTCGATGTTTTAACTTCAATTTCTAGGTTTTCCATTTCCTTTACCAATTCTTCTGCTGAAGTCATCATCTTGAGCCTTTCCTTCCTGCTAAGGGCATCGGCCACCTCATTGGCCTTCCCTGGATGATAACGAATCTCGCAGTCGTAGTCCTTGATTAACTCTAGCCATCTTCTCTGTCTCATATTCAATTCTTTCAGGGTAAAGATGTAATTAAGGCTTTTATGATCTGTGTAAATTTCACACTTTTCTCCATATAGGTAATGCCTCCATATCTTTAATGCGAAGACTATCACGGCTAGCTCTAAGTCATGGGTAGGGTATCTTATTTCATACTCCTTCAATTGTCGGGAAGCATATGCAATCACCTTACCGTGCTGCATGAGCACGCAGCCTAGTCCTTTATGTGATGCATCACTATAGATCACAAAGTCCCCCTTATCATCTGGCAGTGCTAGCACTGGGGCGGTCATTAACCTTTTCTTTAGCTCTTAAAAGCTCTCTTCACATTTCTCATTCCATAAAAACTTTTCAGTCTTCCTGGTGAGTCGGGTCAATGGGGCTGCCAGCTTGGCAAAGTCTTGTACAAACCTTCTATAATACCCGGCTAGTCCCACAAACTTCTTACTTTGGTCGGGGTGGTCGGTCTTTCCCAATTTGATATTGCCTCTATCTTGGCAGGGTCAACTAATAATCCTTCACTACTAACCACATGACCTAAGAATTGTACCTCCTTCAGCCAGAATTCACATTTAGAGAATTTGGCATACAACTTTTCCTTCCTCGGGATTCCTAGGACTATCCTCAAGTGTTTCGCATTTTCTTCCTCAGTCTTTGAATAAATCAAAATATCGTCAATGAAAACTATGACGCACTTATCTAGGTATTGTTTGAATACTCGGTTCATTAAGTCCATGAATGTCGCGGGGGCGTTGGTCATCCCAAAGGACATTACTAGGAACTCATGATGGTCGTACCTAGTGCGAAAAGCAATCTTGGGTATATCTTCCGGTTTGATCTTTAACTGGTGATAACCCGTTCTTAGGTCTATCTTTGAAAAGTGAACCGCTCCCTTGAGTTCATCAAACAGGTCGTCAATCCTAGGCAAGGGGTACTTGTTCTTAATGGTTAACTTATTCAGTTCTCGGTAATCTATACATAACCTCATACTACCATCCTTTTTCTTCACAAACAATACTGGGGCACCCCACGGGGACACTCTTGGTCTTATCATACCCTTGTCCAACAGTTCTTGCAACTGAGTGGCCAGTTCTTTCATCTCAACGGGGGCTAATCGATAAGGGGCTTTAGAAACTGGTGCGGTTCCTGGTGCTAATTCAATCGCAAACTCGATTTCCCTATCGGGTGGTAACCCAAGAAGGTCTTTTGGAAACATATCTTCAAATTCCCTGACAACTGGAATGTCCTTCAATTCAGGGGTTCTTTGCTTCGTGTCTAATACATAAACTAAGTAGGCCTCGTTGCCCTTTCGTACTATCTTTTTGGCTTGAGCAACAGTCAAGAATTTTTAAGTATGTCGCTGTCCTTTGAATATGACCTCTTTCTTTCCTGACACCTTTATCCTAACTTTCTTGCTTTTGCAATCGATCTGAGCACCATTACATGCCAACCAATCCATTCCTAAGATGACATCGAATCCCCCTAACTTAAACGGAATTAGGTCTGCCCGAAAGTGGTGACCTCCTATTACTATATCGCAGCTAGGATATATCTGGTTTACAGGAACCACTTCATGGTTAGATATCTCTACCATTAGTCGTTCCTTTAACATTTCTGGTTTCAAGTTCAATTTTCATGCAAAATCTCGTGATATAAAAGACTTAGTAGCTCCAGAATCAAACAAAGTATTTGCACTCAAGGTGTTAAGGGAAAGGGTACCTGCGATGACATCCTCATCCCTTATTGCATCCTGCACTGTCATGTTGAAAGTCCTAGCGGTGGGTGGTCGGTTGGACGCAGTACTGCTCATCCTTGATCCGGTCGGTTTTAGTTTAGGGCAATCTTTCTTCCAGTGGTCCGTACCTCCACACTGGAAACATTTCATGAGTGAGTCCCTCTGGGGGCAATTGTTGGAATAGTGTCTGGCCTGTCCACACTTAAAATATGTAGTTGTACCCTGAAGACATACCCCTAAATGTTTCTTTCCACAAGTCTTACAGTTAGGTAGAGGAGGGCGTGACTGTCCTGACATGGGTGCCCTAGTTGGTCCACCTCCTTGGCCAACACTCTTGCTTTCTGTCCTGTTAAACCCTGTGCTTTTGGCTGGCTGGGACACCGCTCCTCTAACAAACTTGCTGGGGAAACTCCCACTAGCAGTACCACTACTTCGACTTTCAAACTTCCTTTTCTTCATGATCTTATCCTTCTAGGACTGCTCACTTCCGACCTCTACAATCGACGCCTTCTGTACTAGAGTGGCATAATCCGTAATTTCTAACACCGCGACACGGTTCTGGATCCACTGTTTCAATCCTTGTTGAACCTCCTTGTCCTCTTAATTTCAGTATTCACATAATCTGGAAAAAACCTTGATAGCTCAGTGAACCTAGCGTCATATTCAGCTACAGTCATAATGTCTTGTTTAAGCTCTAGGAACTTGAGTTCCATCTGGGTCTCCATAAACCTTGGAAAGTACTTTTCCAAGAATAACTCTGTGAATCTGTCCCATGTAACCACTCCAGCTGGTTCCACATTTTTCTTGGCCTCCCACCAATAGTTGGCCTCTCCCTTAAGCAGGTATGTAGCAAAGATAGTTTTCTGGGCTTCCTCAGTGCCCATAATCTCAAAGGTCTTTTCCATCTCCTTCAACCAAGCCCTGGCCTCAACGGGGTCTGCTGTCCCCTGGAATTCTGTGGGTTTAATTGATTTAAATGCCTTAAAGGCATTGGCTATTTCATTGTTGGGGCCACGGGGTGGTGGTTGTGGCCGTGGTTGGCGTTCCAGATTTTGCCTCATCAGGCGCATAAATTGTTCCATAGGGTCCTCTTCTTCTTCCTCATAATCCTCATCATCAAACTCATTGTACTCTTCTTCCTCATTTTTCGGGTCTGGATGACGGCGTTCCTCTTCCCTGTGTTGCTTACTACCATGAGTGGCGGGCTCGGTAGGGTGAGCTCTTGTGTTTATGTTTCTTCTTGGTGGCATTTTTCTGAAAGTATACATATATAAAAATTCTGTTAGGGTTTCCTCATTTTTTTTTTCTGGTTTCTGTGGTTGGCACCTCGAAGGTGAAATCTTTTACAAGCATATATGCATCTCATAAATAGCTATCAAATGATCATGGCATCTTATATATAACAACTTAAACAGAAACAGTGCTAAAATCAAACAAAAATTACGTCATAACAATACTAGTGACTTCTCAGAGTCAAGATTTCAAGTACAACATAAGACTGAAATATATAAAAGTACATCAAAAGCCAGCTAACATGTCTTCCTATCCAGAGGGAATGCACTACATGACTGACATCACTACCAAAAGTAAAGCTACTACAACATCCCTCTATACTAGAAGACTGAACTGGTGATCCATCCGTTAATCTGCATGAAAGCGTATCGCCACTCTAACTCGGCTCATAGCCCTCGAAAGGACTCTCGCTTCATCCCTCTTGCGGATCCTCCTGCTGTGGTGGGAACGAGGAAGTGCTCTGAGTCGGGTGAGAGCCCTCCTCTCAATCCCCAGTACTGCCCGCCTCATCTGTCTCACTCTGGCGTATCTCCCCTGGGAGTATAGTCTCGCTCGTCTCTCCTCAGCTAGCTGGAACCTCAGCTCAGCTACTCGGGCCTCCGCTGCCACTAGGTCGGTGGTCATACGGGTCACCATCCAGTCATACTCAGTGGCTCTAACAACCTGTATGGGAGGACTAACCGGCTCGCTCTCCAGGGCAACCTCAATCTCTGCATCCTCTAGAATAGGCTCCTCTGAGTCTCTATCCATATCTGTATCCCAATGAAATCCACTAGGGGTGAATCCTCTCTGAGGGGAGGGGAGTGCGTAGGGATATTAGTCCAAACCACCTCCTCATCCTCAGGCTCCTCTCCGGGTGTGAGGTCAGCTGGAACATCGTCCATGGGGTCCTCCTCTGGGTCACTATCTGGCCCATCTGAGTCCACTGGGTCCTCTACAGGCATAGGGTAATCAGCTCTGGGATCCTCCTCGGGATCCTCCTCCTGGACTATCTCTCTCTCCCTCCTGCTGATGGTCAGTCTCTGTCTCAACATCAGGCTCATCTACAGCTCTCAGAAGAGCATCATCATGTCGCTGCTCGGAACTCTCAGGTAGCTCTACTACTCGGGTATCTACACAAAAAGGGAAAAATGTTACTATCCTTGAGGTTCTGATAATTAGTTCCCTTATTGGGCTTAAGGTTGTTAGGGCTATGTCTACTAGCCCGGCCATATTTCAGTAAGGGTTTGAGTCCTTAAACCTTCCTATCATCTCTGAGATTATAACCTAATGCTCTGATACCATTTCTGTAACACCCCTAGATCCGGGGTCGGAGATCCAGGCTGTCACTCTATTCTTAATTCCCATTTTAATAAACATTATTCTTAATCTTCATTTTAGCATGTAGTGACCCCTCAATCACACATAACATTTACAGATTATAGGCTCAGAGACAAAATTAAAACATTACTAAGTTATTATAACCATCTTGAGCAAGGAATTTCCGAGGTACTTTGAATAATTCATCATTCTGTCAACACTATCGGTAATTGAGCACCTAGGCTTTCATTACAGTGTTGCAGTACAATTTCAATTGGAAGAATGGGATTATGATGGAGCCTCTTCCACGATATCTGGTGATCAGCCAATATATCGTGCCTCTGCTTCTCTACTAGTAGAAGGACGACGTTCCCTTATCGGGTCGCACCCTGACCGCATATGGGCCTTAATATTTGGACTATGCCCGAAGGCGATGTCCCCTCTTCCTCCAATCCCTTAGAGAATTCTGTGCATCAGGAATAGAATTTAATCCAGTTCCCTCAAGCACACAGCTTGGTGACTAGTTTGGTAACCTTTACTTAGCTTTACTTCCAGGAATAATTGAGGAAGTAATTTTAACATGTGGGTTGACTTTAGTCAACAGATTTCAATTACTAAGAATCGCATCATCAACATAACTTGGGAGTGGGTCGGAGTTTTTGAGTGCTTAGTCAAACCTGAACCCCTCCTTACTAGGTAGGGAGTGTTTCTTATTGATAGTGAAGGGGGAAAACATTTAATATTGGCTCCCAAAACCTTGGGTTCCCGAGTTTTGATAAGTTTGAGCGAGGTAGTGATACTTTTCGATGAGTGAAGCTATAGTCAGTGAAGAAATGGGAACCCGTACTATTTTTAAATAATTTTTTGACGATCAGAAAATATTTAAAATAATTTTTAAAACCTTAAATAACTTTTAAAATAATTACATATGATTTTTAAATCATCCTGGAATATTTAATCAATATTCAAAATAATATTTATTAAATCAATAATCAGCTTGGAATATTTAATAAATATTTAAATAATATTTATTAAATAAAAATCATTCATAATTATTCTCAAATGGGAATAATATTCAACTTATTAATAAATATACAAATAATATTTATTAACATCATTAAAAGGATTTTTAATCCAAAAATATCCAATTTATAACTATTGGAACATTTTTAAAACAAAATATACGTCATTTAACATCTCCGGTGACTTCCGGGTTTTTATGTCCTTATCCGGACGAAATATCTCCAACTCCCCTACTAAGAAAGGGTATTATCGTACCCTACTTGGAACCTTTAACACATCATCGCATACATGTATATATGTATTCATGCATACGAACTTACTAAACAGGTTTATAAATCAACGTAAATAAACCATATATTTCATGCTGATTCGCAAAAATACTTTTAAAACAGTTCATAATAGTTATACCACAACAACAACAGTTTGAAAATACTTGAAGTACAAGTTTCGAAAACTTGCCTGATAGTGTCAGAATAGTCTGGGCTCTGTCTCTAATGTGATGATCTATAATAACCAATAAGGTTCGGTTAGTTCGCTAAACGATCCCGTCGAATCAACTATTCACATAAAGACACAACTTCGTAACGATACATCCTTACTACACATTTGGCTTATTATAAGTCCATGATATCCTTTAACCACTTTTGATAATTATTGGTTTCGTAACGACTTTCGTTAAAGGTCATTTTTAACGAAACTAAAGTTCGTCTTAATTTGTCCCCTAAAAGGGTCTTTCACTTGCGCAACTTTGATTCGAAAAATTCTATAAAATCGAAAAATAAATTTTTTCATGAAATTCTTTTTCTCACTTCTTCTTAACTGTCCAGAGGAGTTTTTATCCAAATTTCATAATTAAGACATCTTTTTGATAGCTCAATTGTTACTCTAAAAATAGCTTCTTTCTGCAGTGGTTTCTCATGCGCATGCTTGACTTAAACATTTCTATAAAATTAAAAATTTCGTATTTCTACTCCAAATTTATATGGGATCTTAAGTACTGACCAGATTACTGCTCATAAAATTTTCATAATCACAGACCATTTTTAAAGGGCTCGTTTGGCTTTTCAAAGTCAGTCCATTTTATGATTCGTCCGTTTTTAACATGTTTCACTAAAACGAGCATAACTCAAAAACCGTAAATCATTTTAAGTCGATTCAAATTCTCAAATACACTACAAGGTCAGATCTTCAAGTTCTTAAGAAGTTTTGTCCAGAAATCATGCTTTAACCATTCGTGAGTTTCTGCCCTAGAGGTGTAATGGGAATTTGACATTATAACGACTATAATCGATCATTTCTAAATTCCATAAATTCCATTAAACCACTTAAAGCAAGCACACAACATCAAGATCATATAAACATCATCAAGGATATCTAAGACCAGTGGTAACATCCATTTATCACTACCCAAGATTTATCCATACTTATAAAGCTTAAAACATCACAATCCCCTTAAACATGTACA
This sequence comes from Saposhnikovia divaricata, assembly GCA_036435485.1. NCBI lineage: Eukaryota > Viridiplantae > Streptophyta > Magnoliopsida > Apiales > Apiaceae > Saposhnikovia > Saposhnikovia divaricata. The sequence continues at coordinate 1,668,456 of JAZHRN010000132.1, forward strand.
TACTTGCATCAACCTTTCAAATCAACTTATAACTCATGAAGTTTAAGGTGGGTGTGAGTGTTTTACCTTCCTTGGAGTCTTAACAACCTTAACCAAGCTTGACTTTCTGTAAAAACACCTTAGATAGCTTTAACAAGCTTTAACCTTCAAGACCTAAACAACCAAGTTTAAAATTTTCGGAGTCAGCATGACCTCTCTTGAAAGAACTGGAAAAACGAGGATCTTACCTTACTTATCTGAACGAGGCTCCTGAATAAGAGTTGTAGAGTATCTCAATATCTTTCCAACAATCTAAAGAACACAAAATTGCATTGAGAAATGAGGGACATATGGTTGTTTTACTGGGCTGCTGTCTGTTTGGCCGAAATGGAGAGTTCTTGGAGTTTTGCTTACTTCAATCTTGGCTACTACTTGTTTGAAATGGTTGTAATGCATTCTATCATGACTTAGCTGGTCCTTTAGCAAATAAATCAATTACCCATAACATAATAATTATAGTGAATCAATTTTGTTAATGGTAATGGACCTTGTCTCCTTAATTGCCAAGTTGACTTCCTTGATTGCCAATTAGCTTCCTTGTATTCTCTTCACCACTTAATACTATAATTCATTGTATGCATATATGTATTTAATTTATTTACTCTACATCATACTATTCTAGCGTATTCCCTGTACAATATTTATTTCTTAATTTCCATGCTAATCTTCAATAATCCTTAAAATGTTTTTGGTTCAACATTCTAATTTCTTTATCCTAGTACTTTGGTTGCATGGTCATTTTCAAATTATATAACTCTTGGGGTAGGTCGTTAGAGAAGTAGGATTCTTCGAATTCCGGCGATATTTACATACACTTATTTCACTTAAGAAATCATAATATGAACTCGAATCTTAAATATTCACCATACCTAAGTGGTGTTTGGAATCATTTCCTTTAAGTAATGAAATTACTATTCATTCAAATCGTTTTGCAATAGTACAAAAATCCGGGTTCTTACATTCTCGGTCACTCCGGAACTGATAACAAGTGTGATATAAGAGTCTTCTTCCATCTCGAGTGCTGCATGCACCATCCATACATTTTTTTTTCTGGATTTGAACAGCACATATGAAGCTGTAGCCTGTAGCTAGTATTAGTGTGTGTATGAAACTAGCTAGTATTAGTGTGTGTGCGCGCCCGTGCACACAGTATGATGAACCATAACTATTGTCTGTATGACTGTATTCGGACAACACTAGAATCTCATTAGCTCTAGTCATTAGGAGATGGGTAACATCTCGAATAGACCAATAATTTTCAGAAAAATTGGTTCTTGTGGAGGCATCAAGTATACTGTCCAGATATCAAAAGTTAACAGATGCAACATAACTTTAGCAAGTAGAATAATGTAACTAAAATAGATACATGAAAGGAGAAGTATATCAAGATATAAACTGTAATATGCCTAGATACATACCTGTAAATGAACACACAACTCCTCCAATTACAAACAGCCACGTCGTAAGAAAAGAATGGTGTGAGGAATGAAGCCTGGTCCGAAATCCCCTCATCCGTGATACTACTACATATGTGATCAGAATTAGCAACACTATAAAGAGTGGATCTTGGAACAAGCTTCATTCCAAACACCTCCTTTCCATGCTTCAAGAATATGTTTACCATCTTCCTACTCTTTTCATGAGGACTCCAGACACATATGTACATATATTAGTGAACATCTAAGAGGAAAAGAGAAGCTACACTAGAGTCCACCTATATTCAAATTATAGAGTAATAGAACAGTAGGAAATAGACATATATAAAGAAAGAAAACGTACAAAGGATAGCTTCTATAGTACAAACACTCATGATGAGCCTGAGGCCTGAGAGGGACAGCTTCATCTAACTTATGGGCTAGTGGTATCAGACAAAGTAAAGCTGGTGAGTTTTTATATGAAAGATGGTGCTGTTTTCTCCATAAGACAACTAAGCTTTATAGAAAGCAGGTCATTTTGGAAACATTGTTTAAACCAGTCTTCTATTATTAATAGCTAAGAATATTAGTTTCTCTTTGTTTTTATCATTGCAAGAATCTTCTTACAAATTCGGCAACCCCATTCGATTGAACAAAAATCCATGCTTTGAATTTGACGAGCAATTATAATTCATTGGCAGCTGTCTCGAGTCTAGACATATAATATATTCGAGTCGAATATGGTTGTCGAGGAAAAAAAAAATTAACTTGACCGCAAAAAGAATAACTTATAGGGGGCGGGGGAAGTACTAAGAATTTATCTGTCCGATTCTGTCAAATTTTTGAAAAAATAAAAATATATGCCTATTTATTAGAATTTAAAATTCCAACAGGTGAAATTTTTTCGGGTGTTGGCCCTATATATTACAATTTGAAAGGAAATGGTCTCAAATATCACAGTTCAAAAACTTGACCCTAAATATCACGCAAAGACAAAGTTTTTTTTCTTTTTTTGATAATCAAATATTGTTTTTATTTAGATAACCTCAAAGAGGTGAATCATACAGGCTGTTGCAAAGCACAAGAACAAAGCTACCCCTTCATAAACTAAAACCAGAAAACCCCTTTCAGTCTACTTTATATGAAAACAGCAAAGTCTAATCTCCCAATCCAAGAGTTCTCACGCCTCCAACTGGGTGCTCGAGCACACCATCATCACCAATCTTCGTATCAACACCAACCTGAGATTATTTCTCTCCTTAAAATGCCTTCCTTGACCAGTCGATATGCTTCTGAATTAAGTGATCTATCGATGTGAACAAAATTAATGTTATGAATCATTGAAAGAATTAAGGATGTTGACTCTGAGTGAAAAATCTCCTTTCTAAATGAATGACATTATTTATTAGGGATTTTGAGTCTAAAAAGATTGTGATATGTGTATCCTTGTAGTTGCTGGTAGCAATTTGCTTTAGGAGGAAACATAACGCTTCCAACTCCGTATCATAGGCTGAATGTTGTTTGGTTGGACCTGAGAAAGTGAATATCAAGGATGCTTCTTCTTTGAGTAGAAACCCTCCTATTCCTGCCTTCACCATGTCTGAATGATCTTTTTTCCAAGCTCCATCAATGAAGCCTACTACCTTTGTAACTTGCAGCCAGTACGAAATCAATTTTAGCATGGATCTTCTTGCATTGTTAACTAAATCATGGCAAGGGCTTGTGAACCAGGTTGAGTACTGATCAGGAAGGATGAGCTTACTAGTTATACACCACTCAAAGGACCTTCGCTTGATGAAAAGTTCGATATCATTATTTGACATTCTATGACCTCTGAAAATTAGATTATTTCTGGCCATCCAAATTGTCCAAAATAATGCTGATAAACAAACCCCCCCACCAGACCTCATATTTTTATGAGAAGTTAGTTTGAAAGCCTCCTCTAGTTTACAGCGGGTTAGCGACACATCTATATCCAACCACTGTGAAAATTTGAGCCATGTCATGCGTGCCAAAAAGCAGTGCCAGAATATATGTTCAACATCTTCATTACCATGATCACACCATTTGCATTGTGATCCCGTTACTATCTTTCTCTTAGCCAAATAGCTCAAAGATGGTAAACACCCGTGAGCTAATTGCCACAGAAATAATTTTATTTTCGCTGGAATTTTCTGTTTCCAAATTTGCTACCATGGCCCTGAAAAACCCACTTCACTGATAAGACTTCGATAACAAGAAGCCGTGCTGAATTTCCCCTCCATCTGACCCCATATTAGAGTATCCTTCCCTGGTTGAAGTTGAAGTGAATCCATTAAAATGTTTAGTCTCTGCATTTCTTGCTTTTCTGAGCATTAAGTCTTCTTTACCACAGGATCACCTCATTATCTAGAGCCGCATTCCATTTAAATTTCATTTGTTGGACTGTAGAGATTTTATCTCGTGCCAAAAGGAATAAACTACTAAATTGTTTAGATAGTGTTTCCGTCATGAACCACAAGTCTTGCCAGAAAAAGACCGAGTTACCGTCCTTGACTTTCCATCTCATTTCCTTTGAAAACAGATTGACAAAACTTACGTCTCTTGCGATGGCCAATATGCTCTGAATGGTAGGAGAGAAATTCTTAGTGTTAACGACATGACTTTGGTTATCGATGAATCTTCTTTGGCCATACTTACCTTGAATTACCTTACTCCACCAACTACTCTTGTCTTGGTTGAGATTCCACCACCACTTAGAAAGCAACGCCACATTTTTTAGATTAAGATCAACTACTCCTAGACCTCCTTTGTCTTTTGGTATAGTTATCTTTCTCCAGCCAACATAGTGAAGCTTTCTATTAGAACGATCAGTTTCTGTGATCTCATTCCAGAAGAAATCTGTCTTTATTCTGTCTATTTGATGTAATACTATTTTAGGAGCTCTGAAAAGTTGAAAGCAATAAGATGGAATGCTATTCAAGGCTGATTTAATCAACACTGCACGACATGCCTTGTTCAATATGCCACATTTCCACTTAGCTAGTTTCGTTCTTACTTTTTTTACTATTGGCACCCAGAATTTTTGCTTCTTGTGGGAATTACCTAAATTTGCTTCTAAATAAGCAAGTGGCCAAGAACCTACCTCACAACCAAGTAAATTTGCCCACTCACTAGCAAGATCTTTGTTGACGGAGGAATTTGGGAACAACAAAATTCGAGGTACGTTGCCGGAAACAAGATCTGATGCGGTGGTTCTTTGCCGGAGAAAACGGTGGTGTGTGGTTGTTGAGCGTAATTGGTGGCTGAGATTGATAAGGTTAGTGGCGGCTATTCAGAGCTCTCGATTTCCAACCCCCCAATCGGCCTACGTACCCCGGTATTTATAGGGGATCAAGCCATACGTAGTTCTTGGAGAACAAGAAACCCAAATGGGCTTGGATAACGGACCAGCTTCCGGAATGTTCTACTATGAGGCCTAACCACAAAGGCCCAAGGCTCATCCAAGATCTCAAGACTTCACGGATAAGGAAACTTCCCCCGTCGAGGACTAGTCCTATCCGTTACCAGCTATTTCTTGATTTCAAGGATACAGGTATAGCCGTGGTTTACCCCAAGTGCAGAACACATCCCTGTCCCCCGAATGAGAAGCACCCACCAGATAGCAGGACAGGTGATCCAGAGCTTTTGGGTGCAAAGTGCAGGATTACTCCAAAGTTCCCCAATGAGAGCGCGCCCATTGGCTACAGGAACAGAGCTCCCAAAGCACACACCAGAAGTCCCCATCTTTCCACCATAGGGCGCGCCCTTAGTGTTTAAGAAGGGTCCTTATATCCAGGCAAACCCCTGGAGGCCTTCTGCGATGGACATCCCCCTCCTGAGATACGACAAGAGGGAATTCTTCAACTTCTAGAATTCAAGCTTGAGTAGAATCCTAACTTGAATGGAATCCATACTTGAGTGGAATCCTAAGAGAGATTTCTTTAATGTCTTCTTAGAAAATCCAACCTAAATAAATTTGTCACCATTTTTCTCTATTTAGGGCGCGCCCTCTTTGTAGAGAATGAGAGGGCGCGGCCTGATTCCTCCATTATCTGTCAAACCCATAGTTAAACCTAAAATTCCCCAAATTAAACCCGTATTTGACCCAAATCCATCTTGAAATACCCGAACCGAATTTTGGCTATAACAACTACCCCCCAATTCCATATGAAATCAAAGATGATATATGGAATTTTCAAGAACAAAACCCAAAATTCTTACAATCTTCTAAACAGGGCGCGCCCTAAGAAAGGGCGCGTCCTTGGAATTCCAACCGACTTTACATCTGTCAACCACTATCTCTTCAAACCACTATAAATACCCCCTTATCTTTCACTCTACTCTTTTCACTCTCTTTCTCTACCAAAACCGACACCGGCGACTTCAAGCTTTCCGAGCACTAATCCGGCCAATCTCGTCTCTTTTCTGGTCATTTCTTCACTAAATCGAACTCTAGAACTTACAAGGTACGTTTTCATGTCTTTATTTCAAGTTTTCACCGTGTTTTTTACCTGATTTAATACCTTGACTGTTGGTTATCTTCGTGTTCTACAATATTGCTTGTATGTATACTTGTATGTATATGCATTTGATCTTCTCTTGCTGTTATAACTTCTTCAAAACATGTTTCTGTATATTGAATTAATCTGTTGGGCGCGCCCTACACATAGGGTGCGGCCTAGGATTCTTGACTCCAGTACCTCCTAGGTTTCAGTAATGACTTTGACCCCCTTAGTTTTGGCTTGTAGAAAAAATTCTCGTTATATTTCCTCATTTGGATACGCCTTAGATTTCGGTTGGAGAATTCATTCTTCGTAGAATAACGATTATATACTCCATTACTTGTAGAAAAAAAAAATTTTTGCTATCTCCACTCGTGGGCGCGCCCTCAGTCTCTTTACTTTTAATTTTGCAGCTGGAGGGCGCGCCATCTCCATTTCATCCCTTTAAGGAACTTAACAAACGCATTGGGACTTACTCTCCTTTGCCAGCTCCTCTACCTCCTAATCCACCTAGACCTCTCTTCTCATTCGTATCTTCAGAAGATAGGGCGCGCCTTATTCAAGAATTTGAAGACGGCACCATGAGCTTTTCTAGTGAAGACTCCTTCAATGCCACCACATTAAATGATCAACCTTCCAAAGAATCTCAAACACCCCCCGAAGTGAACAATTCTTACAATTCCATGGAAGATAGTGATTTTACTCCAATCTCGGAAACATCTGGGGATTCACATTCTTCAGACACATACTCAGCTGAGGGCGCGCCTTCAGCCTCTTCTATTTCCCCCTTAATAAACTCTGAGCCGACATCTCCACCACCTTCCCCCAACTCCCTTTGAGCACTTGGAAGTTCGTGACGAAGAAATTGACCTCGAATGGGGAAGATATGGAAACATGACTGAGAAAGAAAAGAATCTACTCCGAAGGAAACAAGGCAAGTTGGCCTGTGTAAACATGTCCTCTACTGCAACAAATGACGAAGTAGAATGGACCATGAAATACTACGGCCAGGAAGGACTTTGGGCCATTCCACACTCTCACCATCGTCCACATATCTTCAACTATGGTGGAAATTTCAGAATTCCAAGGATGGTTTTGACCCCAAGACTTGTTGCCCTAGGTGTGGGCGCGCCCTTGCACCCATACCTTAGGGAAATCCTCGAATGGTACAATCTAGCCCCAATCCAACTTTCTCCCAACAGCTACAAACTTGTCTTAGGTTTGTTAATTCTCTACCGTGATTTGGGATTTGAAGCACCCTCCATGCCAGAAATCAGTTACTTCTTCAGCATCCGTCAATCAAACATTGGATATTTTTATCTAGTGATCAATAAACTTCACAACAATAAAGGCTTTTCTGACAGAAGGATTAGCCACATCAAGCGATGGAAGGAACCTTATTTCTTTGTTTGGGATGTTCCTAGAGTCCGTCTTCAATTTAATACAAATCCATGTAAGTGAGGGCGCGCCCTACACTCTTCTTGTCCTTTCTTTCCATCTTCATTAACCTCTTATTAATCTTTTTAAACTAAAACAGATAGAAGAATCCAAAAAACTCTTCAGGGCGCGGCCTCATCTCGAGCTAATGCCGTCCTCAAAATTGCAGCAGAAAAATTCAACCTCCAAACCCTAATTACTGAAGAAAATTTAAAAAGGGTTGGAATTCTTTCTGATAGGGTTGGATCAATTTGTAGATTTAGAAAATTTAGAAATGGTATTGCCGTCCCCTTATCCGCTGCTAGCGATGACGAAAATTTTGACTCTGATCAGGATGAAGGTATGAAATCTCAAATTAGGGCGCGCCCTAACCTTTTGATTTCGTAACCTATTCTTGTGATATATCTTGTAACTTGTTATATGAGTAACCTATTCTTTGACTTAACACTTTTTTTTTCTTGTGCAGATATGGCCCCCCAAATTCCTCGTGGCTTTGGATCCAGAAAGAAAAATGACAAGGAAAAGTCAACTGACAAGGCTGATATTTCTGACACTAGGGCGCGCCCTAGTCAAATCCAGCAAGAATCCAACCCAGCAATTCCACCCTCTTCCAGATCTTCGAAGAGGAATACTGAGGCCCAAGACCCTCCTGTTGACAAGGGCAAAAGACAAAGAACTGAGGGCGCGCCCTCATATGTCGAAACCCTTATTGGGCCAGCTGCTGCGTCTCTTGTCAACGAAAAGGAGGTTGACCATTGGCAAAACATGAATGCTGATGATGAGACAAACTCCATGATCAAAGCTTCTGCTCAGCTTTTGGTTCAATCCTTAGGGCGCGCCCAAAGGATTCATAAAGAGAAGCTCCACATCAACAAGCTCGAAGGGGAGAATAGAAAATATGCAAAGATGATTGTGGAAGCTGACAACAAATGGAAGAAAGAGTGTGATTCCAAGGATGCTACTATCCAAGATCTTAAAAATGACTTACAAGATGCTGTCAACCATCGCCAACTTCTGGCCGACAAAAATGATAGGTTGGAGAAAGAGAATGAAGATTTGAAAGTGCAGCGGGACACTCTTGAAATTGAAAAAACTGATTGCTGGAAAGATGAGAAGCAAGCCATGGAAGATCGAAATTTCCAAGCTGGGTTTGACTTCTATCTTCTTGGTTTTCTTGCAAACGACCCTAATTACAATTGGGAAGAAAAGTTTGGCCCAGAAAGTGCTGAGGACATTAAGCAATTCAAGACACTACATGCAGATGCCATCAAGGCAAAAAGGATCGAACTTGGCTTGGAAAAAGACCCTGAAGGCGCGCCTTCCACTGAAAACATTCCAGCAGCCCAGGATATTCCTAATCCAAGCTCTCCAGCTATCCCCAATCCAAGCTCTCCTCCCAAAGATGTATCTCCCCTTACAGTTGTTCGTCCAAACAACACCCAGGATGCGCCCCCTTCACCTCCCAAGGACGCGTCCTAGGGTTCTATATTCAAACTCTGTCCGAATTTTTACTTTAACTTTTAAGGTGCGGGTCCTTTGTAAAACCCTGCAAGTTGTAACTTAACTTTTATGCCTTTTGGAATTATTTATCTTCATGCTTTTATTTCTCATTAAATTCTTCAATAAGGGCGCGCCCTATGTGGGGATGCGACCTTTTTATTTAAGGAAATACCTTCAACTTGATTTTTAACTGACAAAATATCTTCAAAAAGTCTTTAAAATGTAGATTGAGGGCGCGCCCTATGGTATTGCCCTTTTCAGGTTTTCTTTAACTTGTCAATTTACTTATCATTATGCAGAACTTCACAGGGCGCGCCCTAAGACATAGGGTGCATCCTCTTGCACTTCAATCTTCAAAAAATAGCTAAAAATGTCTTGATATACTTCATTAATCTTCCAATAAATTCTTTATTAAATTCAAGTCTCAACAGAACAGGGGAAGGTATACATGTATTACCCCCCAAGCTAAGGAGAATAAACTTCAAACAACGTGGAATAAAAATAGCAAACCTCGACTAGAACTAAGGAAGGCATATATGCACTACCCCCCTAGACTAGGAGAATATTTATTGATACTAGTAAATAACTTAAATATAAGCCTTCACAAAATAGGGGGCCGAAGCCGCACCCTACTGATAGTATTTTCTCAAATGCTCTGTGTTCCATGCTCTTGGAATTGTGTTGCCATCCAAGTCTTCTAGATGATAAGTTCCTTCCCAGATAATAGACTTGATCTTGTAAGGTCCTTCCCAGTTGGGACCAAAGACTCCATGTGCTGCTACCCTTGAAAGGCTGAGTCTTCACCTTCTTGTTATAGTACCGTGCAGCTCTCTGCTGATAAGTTGCCAACCTCAACTGCGAATTTGCCCTCATCTCTTCTAGAAAATCAAGATTTAGCCTTTGATTTATCATATTTAATTCTTCGTCACAAAAATCCCTTCGGAATGATCCTGCTCCAATTTCCACCGGCACCATTGCCTCACATCCATAAGACAACATGAAAGGAGATTCTCCAGTCGTGGTTCTTGGAGTTGTGTTATACGACCATAAGACCATGGGAAGTTCTTCAGGCCAATTTCCTTTGCTTTCCTCCAACTTCGTCTTCAAGGTATGCTTGATTATTTTGTTGATCGCCTCTGTCTGCCCATTACTTTGAGGATGATACACAGCTGCAAATTCCTTCTTTATCCCCAAATCATCACACAACTTTCTCAATTCTTTGCTGTCAAACTGTTTTCCATTATCCGACACAAGTTTATATGGAATCCCAAACCTGCACACAATAGAATTGAAAACAAAATCTCGAATCTTCCTTGCGGTAATTGTAGCCAAGGGCATTGCTTCCGCCCACTTGGTAAAGTAATCCACAGCGACAACAGCATACTTCACTCCTCCTTTAGCTTTAGGGAGCTCTCCAATGAGATCTATTCCCCACATAGCAAATGGCCATGGGCTCATTAGAGAAGTCAAAGTAGTAGCAGGGCTGGTAGAATAATTGGCAAACCTCTGACACTTGTCACATGCCTTAACAAACTCGTAAGCATCCTTCTTCAAGGTAGGCCAATAATACCCTTGCCTTAACACCTTCATTGCCAACGAACCACCCCCCGAGTGATTGCCGCAAATCCCTTCATGAATCTCCCTAAGGATGTAATTACATTCATCTCCATCTATGCACTTGAGAAGTGGTTGATTGAAACCCCTCTTATATAATATCCCATCATACTCCACGAATCTAGCTGCTTGATACTGAAGCCGCCTGGCCTCCAGCTTCTCACTAGGAAGTATACCTTCTCGGATATATTTTTGAATGGGAGTCATCCAAGTAACATTGGGAGTAGATTCCACTTCCATGATTTCAACCTCTGGAATACTAGGTACTTCCTGTACTTGCAAAGGTACTGTCCCCAACAGCATAGCATCTTTCTGTGACCCCAACTTGGCTAACACATCTGCACTACAGTTCTCATCTCGTGGAATACATTCTACCCGTACTTCTCGAAACTTTTTTATCAACCGCTGAGCGCACCTCATGTAAAGCTCTGTCCTTGGACCTCTGCACTGAAATCCACCTTTCACTTGTCCAACCACTAGTTCTGAATCACTTAACACAATGAGATTCACTACCTTCATCTCCAAAGCCATCTTCAGCCCATTAATCAAGGCTTCATACTCCGCATCATTATTGGTTGCTTGAAATTTGAAATGAATAGCACTCATGAGTTGATTCCCTTCGGGGGTAAACAAGATTACACCTGCTCCAGCCCCTCCATCATTGACAGCTCCATCTACTTGTAACTTCCACCAAGGTTGAGGAACTTCTTCAAATGGGCTGGCCCTCTTTAGTGGAATTTCAGGCTCAACCAATACAATTGATTTTTCTTCATTTTCCGACTCGAATTCAAGAATGAAATCAGCAAGAGCTTGACCCTTAATAGCTGTCCTTGGAGTATATTCCAAATCAAACTGTCCCAACTCAATTGCCCATTTTAACATTCGACCAGAGGTTTCCGGCTTGTGGAGAATCCCTCTCAATGGATATGCCGTACGAACTTCAATCTTGTGAGCTTGAAAATAAGGCCGAAGCTTTCTGGATGCCAGAACTAAGGCATAAACCAACTTTTCCATGCTAGTGTATCTGGTTTCCGCATCGAGCAAACGCTTACTCACATAGTAAACCGGAGACTGATGATCAACTTCTTCTCTTACCAATACCGCACTGATGGAATGTTCCGAAACGACCAAGTATAAAATTAGCGTCTCTCCTTCCACAGGCTTAGCTAAGAGAGGAGGATTTCCCAAATGCTCCTTTATTCTCTGAAAAGCTTCCTCACATTCAGATGTCCATACAAAATCTTTGGCTGCCCCCTTTATTGCTTTGAAGAATTCTCTGCATTTATCCGACGATTTTGACATGAAACGATTAAGGGCATCTATTCTTCCCGTGAGACTCTGAACTTGCTTCACACTAGACGGAGATTTCATATCAAGAAGAGCTTTTATTTTTGCTGGATTTGCCTCGATTCCACGATGATTGACAATAAATCCTAGAAACTTCCCGGATTCTTCCCCGAAGACACATTTTTGAGGATTCAACTTCATCATAAACTTCCTCAAAATCTCGAACATCTGTTCCAAATGCTTTACATGGTCCTCCGCTTTTAAGGATTTAACAAGCATATCATCCACGTATACCTCCATGGTTTTCCCTATCAAATCCTTAAACATCATATTTACCAACCTTTGATAGGTTGCACCAGCATTGATCAACCCGAAAGGCATGCCAATATAACAGTACAGTCCTCGATCCGTAATAAAGGAAGTGTGCTCTTGATCCGGCTCATACATAGGGATCTGGTTGTAACCAGAGTAAGCATCCATGAAACTTAAAAGAGCATGTCCTGCAGTGGCATCCACCAACTGATCAATCCTCGGGAGTGGAAAGTTATCCTTCGGGCATGCCTTGTTCAGATCAGTGAAATCCACACAAGTCCTCCATTTTCCATTTGGCTTTTTCACAAGAACTGGATTAACCAACCAATCTGGATAATATGACTCCTTGATCAGCCCAACATCTAGAAGTCTATCCACCTCTTCTTTCAATGCTATGGCTCTCTCTCCACTTACTGGCCGACGTTTCTGGCGAATTCCCTTCTTGGTAGGATCTATATTCAGACGGTGACACATAACCTTCGGATCAATCCCAACCATATCAGCATGACTCCAAGCAAAAACATCCAGATTGTTTAAAAGGAAATTGGTGAGCATGCCTTTTAACTTGGAGTTCAACTGCGATCCAATCTTCAGAACCTTAGTTGGATCCCTTTCATCTACCAAAATAGAAATTGTATCCTCTGCAGGACCAGTCTTTTCCACCGGTTGTGGTGTCCTTGGGTCAAGGTCGAAATCAAAACTTCGAGGATCTTCAACCGGTACTACATCCTTGGAGGGCACGTCCCCTTTAAGAGGGAAGTCTTCCTCGACAAGGGTATGCACTTCAAGTAATATTCGCCTCCCTTCAACCTGCTCACCCTTGAGATCAAATGAGATTACTTCCTCTGCGTCTTCCTCTATTTCCTCCAAAATTCCTTCTTGAAGCTCATCAAGAACCGTGGTATTATCCTCAGGGCGCGCCCTGCATAGCAGTTCTTCCTCTTCAGGTTCCTGGACAAGATAATGGGCTTTTACCTCTTCTGGGACAACACTCATGACCCCTGAACCACTCTCCCGTAGGGCGCGCCCTCCATCCTGCTGTCTTCTAAACCCTTTAATCGCCTTATGGTAGCAATCTCTTGAGTCATGCTGAGAGCCCCGTACAGTTCCCACACCATTCGGCGTAGGGAATTTCATTGCGAGATGATAGATAGAGGTCACAACTTTCGTTTCCTTCATCAGAGGTCGTCCTACCAGAGCATTATGTGATGAATCCACATTCAAAATCATGAAATCCATCATTTGAGTCACAGAAAGGGTTCCTTCCCCAAGAGTTACCGGTAATTTGATAGCTCCCATAACTTTTACCGATTCTCCTGAAAAACCATAGATCCATCCGTTGTCTTGAATTATATCTTTGTCTAAGAGTCCCAGCTTCTTATAAGTACTGTAGTAGAGTATGTTCACCGAGCTTCCATTGTCCACGAAAACCTGATGGACATTCTTCGAACCAATCTGAATTGCTACTACCAGAGCGTCATTATGAGGATGATGTACACATCTAGCTTCTTCTTCGGTGAAAGTAATGTCAGCACATTCTCCCTTGAACAGCTTAGGTGGCCTCAACTCCAAGCTATTCACATTTGTGAGAGGTCGATACCTCGCTTCTCTGGAATATCTCTCCATAGCGTGATTGCTATCTCCCCCTAAATGGTGTCCCCCAAAGATGGTGTGAATACTCCCTTCTTTGACGAATTTCTTCTCTTCCGGCTTACCATCTCCGTGGAGGGCGCGCCCTCCATCTCTCCTATCAGGATTCTCCCTATGCTTCTTCACCTCCCTAACAATCCATTCCGTCAGGTATCCTTCCTTAATCAAATCCTCAATCTCTTCCCTGAGCTGACGACATTCATGAGTGTTATGCCCTGAGGATTCATGGAATTCACAATACTTTTTCTTATCTTTACTCTGCCAAGAGGTCAATGGTTCCGGCTTTCTGAAGAACCCTTTGTTCTTATTCACCTCAAAGATATGTTCAATAGAAGCTGCTAAAGGAGTATAGTTACCCGGCCTTTGATCGCAAGTGTATGTATCAGGTGGACCCCAATTCCTTCCAGTTTCAGTTAAATTTACCCGGTTCGCACCAGTTGCTATACGACGAGTAGGACTAGGAGACCTATCCTTCCTTTTACCGGTCTTTCCCTTAGAACCGTTCTGACTGTCAGTTTTTCGGTTTTCGGCCAAGGATTGTTCCACAATCTTAAAAGACTCAGCTTGTGCAAACACATCAGCCAACGTAGGTGGATCCCGTCCTTGAAGATGTTTCCAGAAATCAGTTCCCACTGACAATCCAGCTATTAGGAAACTTTTGAGCGTTTCATCTGTTGCTCCTCTCACCATAGTGGATTCCGAGTTGAATCTCTTGAAATAGGATTGCAAACTCTCCCCTTCCCTTTGCTTGATATTGGCCAAGGTTGTGACCGGAGGAGCATATTTTACTGCGGCCTGGAACTTAGTCAAGAATAAGTTCCTCATCACCTGCCACGACGTAATTACCCCTGGACCGAGCTTCTGAAACATTGCTGAGCACTCTCCCTGAAAGTTGCTGCCAACAATCGACATCTAGCCAATTCCGTAACTTGATAGACATCCATCTCAATATCAAAACGCCCAAGGAATTCCACAGGGTCTGCATTTCCATGAAATCGCAAATCATTTGTCATTGATCTATACCCAGCAGGGAGCTATGCCTCTCTAACTTCAGTCGAGAAGGGAGAGGATGTTGGTGCAGTTGCAGATATTCTTCCTCCATCCAGGTGAGCAAGGAGTTTCTTTAAATCATCCACATTAAATGTTCCCACTCCAGGAATATTCTGGATATTTGGTTGTTCCGCAGTCTGAGTACCCCCCAGGGGTGGAGGCGGCGGTGGAGCCGCTGTCTGAATGCCTCCTTGAACCTCTACTTGTGGTTGAATCACAACCTCTTGAGTTTGAGTTTGATGACCCTCGGGATTTCCATGAGGTTGTGAATTCCCTTGAGAACCTCTCTGATACTGTCCTCCCGAGTGAGAGTGCGTCCTCGACCTGGACTCACTGGAGGTGCTTGAGGGGATTTGATGGATACGGGGGGATCTCCCACCTGAGGGCGCGCCCTGATTACGGGGGCGTCTATTTCCCTGGTACCAATCCATTCTTCTGTCACCGTTATCACGGTTTCTTCTTCCAGTATTATCACGATGAGGAGTTTGTTCGAATCCAAGGGGCTGCGACCTGTTTTGAACAGGGGGCACGCGCTGTGGATTATCATTTCGAGCAAGAGTTCTCTCATGTCCAAGGGGTCGCGACCTGTTGTCAGGGGGCACGCGCTGTGGATCATGACTCTGTGGAAGAGCTCGCTCATGTCCAAGGGGCCTCGACCTGTTATCAGGGGGCACGCGCTGTGAATCATGGGGCCTCGATTCCATATATTTGTCTTTCTTCTGAAGCTCGAGGAGCACCATCCTCAAATCATCATCATCAAGCCTTATTCCAAGGCGTTCTTTCAAGCTGACAAAATCTCTCCTTTCTTTAGCCATTTGCTCCTCATCCCTTTGAATCTCACGAGGAGTGCGCCCTGACCGGTGAGGATGAGGGCGCGCCCTCTCTTGAGGATTCACCAACCTGCGCTCAGAATTATTTTCACTACGATGTTCAACAATAGGATCAGAATAAACTAACCTTCGAGGAGTGACCAGCTGAAATCTCCTTTCGTGACTTTCCTCCCTTCTTCGAGAATCTTCCTCGATGTGAGGGGATTTTCCTGATCAGCGATGATTTCGTGGGATACTCCGAGATTTTCTCCTTGATTCTTGCTCTTCCTCCACAGAACCCAATCTCGCCCCGAAACTATTTATGGCATCTTGCATAACATACAGCTGTTCCATTAATGCCGAATTACTGATGAGAACGGGCGGTTGTCCACCGATGACGGCCGGAGTCCCATGTTGTCGCGGAGGAGCAGCAATATTTTCCGGGACATAAGCTTCATGACGCGCTTGGTTGTCTCCCAAGCTATCTTCAGAATCGTAGCCATCTTCTTCTCGAGAACCTCTGCCATCATTGTGAGACATCTTTTCCTCCTAAGATGTAGATCTTGATTGGTTCCCCTCCTTCTAGCGCCAATTTGTTGACGGAGGAATTTGGGAACAACAAAATTTGAGGTACGTTGCCGGAAACAAGATCTGATGCGGTGGTTCTTTGCCGGAGAAAACGGTGGTGTGTGGTTGTTGAGCGTAATTGGTGGCTGAGATTGATAGGGTTAGTGGCGGCTATTCAGAGCTCTCGACTTCCAACCCCCCAATCGGCCTACGTACCCCGGTATTTATAGGGGATCAAGCCATACGTAGTTCTTGGAGAACAAGAAACCCAAATGGGCTTGGATAACGGACCAGCTTCCGGAATGTTCTACTATGAGGCCTAACCACAAAGGCCCAAGGCTCATCCAAGATCTCAAGACTTCACGGATAAGGAAACTTCCCCCGTCGAGGACTAGTCCTATCCGTTACCAGCTATTTCTTGATTTCAAGGATACAGGTATAGCCGTGGTTTACCCCAAGTGCAGAACACATCTCTGTCCCCCGAATGAGAAGCACCCACCAGATAGCAGGACAGGTGATCTAGAGCTTTTGGGTGCAAAGTGCAGGATTACTCCAAAGTTCCCCAATGAGAGCGCGCCCATTGGCTACAGGAACAGAGCTCCCAAAGCACACACCAGAAGTCCCAATCTTTCCACCATAGGGCGCGCCCTTAGTGTTTAAGAAGGGTCCTTATATCCAGGCAAACCTCTGGAGGCCTTCTGCGACGGACATCCCCCTCCTGAGATACGACAGGAGGGAATTCTTCAACTTCTAGAATTCAAGCTTGAGTAGAATCCTAACTTGAATGGAATCCATACTTGAGTGGAATCCTAAGAGAGATTTCTTTAATGTCTTCTTAGAAAATCCAACCTAAATAAATTTGTCACCATTTTTCTCTATTTGTAGAGAATGGGAGGGCGCGGCCTGATTCCTCCATTATCTGTCAAACCCCTAGTTAAACCTAAAATTCCCCAAATTAAACCCGTATTTGACCCAAATCCATCTTGAAATACCCGAACCGAATTTTGGCTATAACAATCTTTATCATTTGGAGCTGTGTAAAGGTTGCTTTTTTTAAAATTGATTTTCAGACCCGATAAGAGTTCAAATAGAGTAAGGACTATTTTTACACCCCTACAAGAGTGTGACGAGTTCTCTACGAATAATATTGTATCGTCCGCAAACTGTTGGTGAGAGAATATAAGTCCATTACCTAGTTTGATACCTTTGATGATGCCCAAGTTTTCTTCTTTTACCAGCAATAAGTGCAGAGATTCTGCAATTATTTTAAAAAGCATCGGGGATAGAGGATCCCCCTGTCTCAAACCCTGTTCCGCTTGAAATTCTTTGGTAGGACTCCCATTGACCAATACTGACATTCTTGCTGAAGTAAGGATTGACTTAATCCAACCTATCCAAGTTGAAGAAAATCCAAAACTATCTAGGATTTGAAAGAGGAAGCTCCATTTGACATTGTCAAATGCTTTATCAAAATCTAACTTTAGTATCATTCCTGGTACTTTGTTGGATTGAATGCTATGTACTGCTTCACTCGCTATTGCTAGATTGTTTGTGATGCTCTTTCCTTTTACAAAACCAGCTTGGACCTCCGATATTAATTTCCCCAGTACCATGCTTAGTCTGATTGCCATAACTTTCAGCAATATTTTTAAGGAGCAGTTTATCAGATTTATGGGACGAAAGTCTTGCACTTCTTGGGGTGAGTCTACCTTTGGAACGAGGACTATGAATGATGAGTTAACTCCTAAAGGAAGAATGTTAGTCAAGAAGAATTTATTGATCAGTTGATAAAGATCTTTATGAATAACATTCCATATTGTCTTATAATATGCTGTGTTAACTCCATCCAGTCCGGGAGATTTGTTAGAATTCATAATAATGAGGGCTGAATATATTTCTTGAAATGAAGCCTCCCTATCAAGGATTTCGATGTCTTTGGCATTTAGACTTCTAGGAACTAGAGTTCCTATTGTGAATATATCCATTTGATCTTCATTCTTGAACAATTGTAAAAAATGTTGTCTGATTGCTTGCTTCGTCATCTCTGGTTTTATGATCCATACTCCATTACTTGAAATGCCATGAATATGATTCTTCCTTGACTTATGCTTAACCAATGTGTGAAAAAACCTTGAATTTGAATCTCCTTCTGCTTCCCACTGAACTCTAGATTTCTGCTTTAAAAGCTCTTCTCTGTCAATGTACGCCTCTTGAAGACGTATTTCAAATGATCTCTTTTGAATTTCAGAGTAAAGCCCCATATCGCACTCCTCCAACAATTTTTCAAGATCTTTTATCTTTGCAAAGTAGTTGCCATGAACTCTGAGGTTCCAGTCTTTGATAAAGCTTCTAATTGCTCGAATCTTTTCATGAATGGACATGTTAGATTCAGAGAAGGATATCCAGTTTGTCAATAAATTTGAAACAAATTGCTCATTTTTTAGCCAATGATTAAAGACCTTGAAGGGTCTTGGTCCCCAATTTTTTCGATGAGACCTTAAAAGTAGTGCTACATGATCTGAAGATTTTCGACCCAAGCCAATGGCTTGCCATTCTCTATCTGCCTCATTCCAGCTTGAATTAAGCAATGCTCTATCCAGTCTGCTGCTTCTACCATGCGGGCCAAACCAAGTGAATCTGTATCTTGTCATAGGAACATCCCATAAATCGTTTTCCATCACAAACGATTTAAAACGTGACTTGTCCTTCCTTTTATAACTACAGTTTATTCTTTCGCTTTCATCCAGGATACTGTTAAAGTCTCCCATTAGCGTTTTCATTTTTTTCTTCAAAACGCTACATCGTTTAGCGTTTTTATTAAAAAAAAATTGGTTAAAAAACGCTACTACGTGTAGCGAGGGAGAGGCGTTTGGGGAGGGGGACGCCACTTAAATTGGCGTTGCGCCACTTAAAGTGGCGTTGGGGGAAGAGGGGCGCTCCTTTAAGTGGTGTTTAAGTTGAGCTATTCATAGTTTTTTTTTTCTTCTTTTCTTCTTTTTTCTTTTTTCTTTTTCTCCGAAATATATTCTAAACCCAAAATGAGCTCTTAAATCTATTTAGGATATATCCTAAATATTCTTTTTTTTTTTGTTTTCAACTAAATATATTCTAAACCCAAAAGTTAACTATTAATGTAAATACGCTTAGCAAAAAAAACTATTAAAGTAAATACAGATAAAATTTAAAATTTTTAATTAAAATTGTATTTTTTAAATTTAAAAATTCTAATTAAAAATTTGATTCTGGCGGCCTGATTTTTAAACGCTAACGCGTTTAAAAATCAGGATAAGTTAGGGTTTTGGGTCTAGGGTTGCAACCCTGAACCCCAAACCCTAAGTTCGTATACGGTTTATTCGTCCTTCCGAATATTTCTAAAACCCAAAATGGAAACATTGAACCCCAAAAGTTAATTGTTGAATCCCTGAATTTAATTAAAATTGTATTTTTTTTATTTAAAAAATACAATTTTAATTGAAAATTTAATTATAAGTTTTTTTAATATTGTTTGAAAATATATATTTAGAAGAAAATAAAAAAAATTGAACCCCCCCCCCCAAAAAAATCCCCAAAACGATAACTAATGTGGCGTCCCCCCACCTCCCATTCCCCTGAAACAAGAAACAATATAGCGTTCTAAAAAAAAAAAAACGCTACATAATATTATGTCTTAGAGTGATATTTTGGACCAATATTTTAAATTGTGATATTTGGGGTCGTTTGCTTTCAAATTGTGATATTGGGAACCTTTATTCAATTTTTTCACCAAGTTAAATTTATCTTCTAAAGATAGAGTTGATGGGAGGAATCGTGTTTAGTAGAGTGATAATAAAGGAAAGGCCAATGGAGATGTTTGTAAGCCGTGGAAAAATGGGAATGTTCCTACTTCCAAGCACAACTGCTTGTAAACTTTGATTGTGGTTTTGCAAGGCATATCTTACATCTAAAGAGAATGACATGCAACAATTAATTAGTCGCATCTGGGCATGCAAGGGAAAGCAAAAAGAAGGATCGGTGAAAGGCTTGTGCAGTTGGCATTGCAACTCGTAATAGATTGATGGCTTAATTTTCTTAGAAAAGTGTCCACCTGTGACATACGGTAGATTATTATGTAGACCTTAATGTTGTTCAAGAGAATGATTGAAATGATCAAATGAAATCCATCAAGTCCAGCAAGGTTTCTATTCAGCATGGTACAACGGGCAACATTTTGTTCTTTTTTTACAGAAAAAGGTTGGGTAACATGGTATTCTGAAATTTTACAGATAAAGCTAATGCAGTGCAAGCCCCACATTTGTTCTTAGAATGGGCCTTTCATCCCAGTAAACAAATATCACACATAATACACTTTGAATGAGTTATCAAACAACCAAAAACAAATGGACTTGATTGACACAAAAAAGGTGACCTATGAAATGCTAAGTAAATTCACATGCTTTTTTGTACTACACACTAAAAGAATTACACGGCCCAAGGGCAAAATACACCTGACATAATAAATTCAATAAAGAAATGAAATGAAACACTGAAGACAACATATGTGAGTCAAAAAAGGGTGATCACACCAAGAGAAACTAGAGACGTACAAAGATGATCGACATCCCACACCGAGACTGCAACCCTATACTTCAAAGTTCAAGCCAACAAATCATGTGAAGAATTGATAGAACTGGTTGCTCTACGAGAAGAATACTTTCACATCACTTAACATTATAGCTTAAGCAGCAATCGGAGGATCCTGCATTCACAAAATGGATCAAAGTGATTAACTGGAATGAAGGCTGATAGTAATACTAATATATACTGATTAGAGAGAAGAAAATTCCCCTACTTTAGTTTTGCTCATAGAAGCCATCACATAGGGCTTAAATTTAGACCCCACAAATTTGTACAAGATGCGGAAACAAGAACAGTCATATTTGAGTTTCTTTCGTGTTTGTGTAAGCCAAAATTTACGAAATTAATAAATGTAATTCTATGGTAGTAATTTTAATAATTAATTTACTATTTCCTCTCATTATTATTTTTCCAATATATCCGCAAAATAATTTTAGGGTACTGACATGCACGAAAAGTTTTAGATCGCGTCTGGCTTCAAAAAATCTGACACGTCATGATTGTCGATTCTACTGGAAATCAAGCAACATTGTAGAAATTGAT
Source organism: Saposhnikovia divaricata (assembly GCA_036435485.1). NCBI lineage: Eukaryota > Viridiplantae > Streptophyta > Magnoliopsida > Apiales > Apiaceae > Saposhnikovia > Saposhnikovia divaricata. The sequence goes on from JAZHRN010000132.1 coordinate 1,689,816, forward strand.
GTATACTGTCTTTCCCGAGGTTTGTAGTATTTTCAGTTTAGAGATCTTAAGCATACTCACGGTGAGGCATTTTTATTAATATTACAAAGGATAAAAAGGTGAAACATAAGAACCCGCACCTTGGCAGTCAAATTTGACAAGGCCATACTCCATTTTGCTTTAGTTTTTGTACCGGCAACTTGCCCAGCCTTTGCCACTTTACCAAAAGCACCATTGAGCCAAGTAGTTCCAGCAGTCACGTACCTGTTCAGAGCCAAATATAGTAAATTAATCAACTACATGCAGTTTAGCCAAATAAAAAATGTCCTCTCACATAACATATAATCCTAAGACTTTGGTTTCAAGTCTATTTAATTAAAATAAGTAAATCATGATCAATCTGTTATTTCCCTGAAGCATGATTTATGAAAGAATACCAAAAGAGAAAAATCGAGAGCTAAACTGCATTTGCATATTATATGCAGCAACACACTTCTACAAAAGCATTTTTGAAGGGAAAGCCAGGATATGGATTGAAGAATGACGAATGTGAAAAAATAACTTGGAAAACATAAACAGTAATATTGTTCACTCTATAAAAAAGCTCATCAGGACAGGTACAGAGGCAAATCCGTAGGGGGCAAGGGGAACCCTTTATACTTAATACCATATTTTGTATATTTTAACAACAAATCGGGTAGTTAATATGGTTTTTAAGACATTTTCTCCACATGATGCTGTGTGCTTGAATCCTGGAACGCACTGTCAGTTTGTCTTGCTATATTTTGCTAGATCTTTTCCTCATTGTTTTAAAATTCTCATCCTTGTCCCTCTGACTATGCAACTCACATTGATCTGGCCCTCCCCCTGACTTTCGCAGTTATCAAGTGCTACAAACATATTCATACGTATGTAGTAAATTATTGTCCCACATATCAAGACAGCTGTATAAAAAGACACTTGTATACAAAAAGATTCCCAATGTTCCAGGAACTTCTTGTTCTGCCACTGGACAGGTATACAGTATTTTTTGCAACATTTTATAGTTCATACTATCAGCAGCATAAACAGCACACAAGATCTGAGAGCATCTCCAATAGGGGTGCCAAGATCTATGTGGCATGGCACTATTGGGCGCCTTCTTATTGGAGTGACAAGGGTGCCAAGAGAGGTTCTAACTTTTGGTACCCCCTCTAAATGGTTAAACACGTATAATTGTATTGAAGGTATATATCATGCATGCCTATATGATCATATCTAATTATCTTTACTTTATCTGGGACCATTTGGGCACTTCTTATGGGGTGCCAACTATTGGAGTTAGAAGGTGCCAACTATGACAAAAATGAAAGAAAAAATAAAAATATGATTATTTATAATGAGTTGGCAATGTTTGGCACCCCGAAAGGGTGCCTCTACTGGAGATTATCTAAGGTGCAATAAATAACATTGTCAAAAACACGGGACAGTCTATTAAAAGGTAAACTGGGTTACTGAAAAAAGGAGGAAAAGGAGTGAAAGATTTTCAAACCGGCTTGACTTGACAGCTGACCCTGTGGTGTTTAATTTTCTCTCTGCTGCCATCAGTGCTGCCATTGTTTTATCAGACACTTGAAGCCTTTGATCTACAGACTTCACTTTCTCGTTCACTACTGAGATCCCAACGGAAAATTTCTCTGTGAGTCCGACTCTCTTGTCAAAGGAATTGACTCTTGCTGAAGCATTGGCTCTTAGCTGATGCTTTTCATCAAATGCTCTAGCCTTATTCATGGCGTCTTGCCTAAGAGCAGAACCCTTTGCCAGCATAGTTGATACAACATCTTGAGCTTTACTAACATACACTCTTCCACTGCTCGGTGTAGTTTGGGCCTGCTATTTTAAAATATCATCAACGGAATCATATGGCATTCACAAAACAGAGCAGAAAGAGATAATCAGATAGACTTGTGCTTGACATGCAAGAAACTACAAATAACAAGGTCAGGGGAGGCTCATAGTCATAAACTCATAATTATATGCATGCAACTAAAGTTTAAATTGAGAAATTTAGTGTTGGGTTATAATTCGCTTTTGAAATGTATACAAGCCAATGGGATAGTTAAAATGAACCTACTGCTTGTTATAAAAGATGATTATTTGAGAGCTCGGGAGAATTAAGCATACATGCCAACTCACTAATACACCTTATATTATATGTCAATTGATACTTGAATCTCTATATGTGTATGATTTACTTATATTGTATGTTAACTTCACTTGTCAAGTTCAATCATTAATGCAACCAGATAAATACTAAATAAGTTTGCTTAAAGTCAGAGAAAAATGAGCGGGACAGACACAAATGAACCTTGAACTTACAACAGTTTGGCAGCTTTATATTGCAGATGATTGCTAACTACCACTGCAAAACAATCTTAACACTTTGAAGTAAAAGAACCATTATCTACAACTTTTACATGAAAAACAATATTTTGTCACTGCAGCCAATACAAAAGCTTGTCAAAATTTAGGAATATACTAACATTGCACAAGGTATGTTTCTCACACAAACAGCTGTTCTCTAAGGATAAGTTGACTGTATTTGGCAAATCTAGTAGAAATTAAGAAATGCTGGTAGAGGGATGCAAGATTATTTAATTACCTCGGCATGTGGTGATGCATCTTCCCGTCCCATGCTCATGTTGTTGTCCGTCATACTTTCACCCTGCGGCCATTAACTAGAATATATTAATATGAGTTTCCGGACATAATATCTGAGGAGCAGCCCTGTGAATGTAGTTACCTGAACCAGAGATAGCGGAACATAGTTCTCCGCAGGAGTTATACTAACAATCTGGTCTACAATAGTTGCTCCCTGAAAAACAGACAGACAAGTACATGATATGCTACTGTCGTAAGGTCAGTACATCTGTCATCTGCCTAAAAATATTATAACATTTTTTAATGCCTTCTGAATAACTACCCTGAGGATAAAGTCTCAACACAGGTGAAATAGTTCAATTTGAACAACCACCTTGAAGACTTGTGCAAGAAAGTCGAAAAACGACTTTATGATTACGAGATAAGAAATAAGCAACTACTTTTCATGGCCAAGTTACATTCTTGTTATACATGGCAAGGATAATTACTACGTCACATAAGGATATTTTGCGTAACTGCTACATTTAGAAGTATTAAAATTTCAAATAACTACTAAGAATTTTAGAAAAGACACATAAGACACGTTACTTTAACAAACATTGGAAAAGTTGAACTCCGTGATAGTGACATGTAAAAAATCATACTACAATTACTATTTGTCCACACAACTAGGAAATTGAAATTTTATTTGGTTTATTGTCACACAAACGTTTTACAATCCTATAAAATGGTTCATAAGTCAGAAATTTTAAAAATGGAAATCAGCTACCAAATTAAGCAATTTATTTCAAGCTTGTAAGTTGTCTTGACAAAAATTAATCTTCCCTTGCAACTTGTAAGTATGTAAACTAGTACAACTGTACAAGTGATAGAAACCACAAAAAATAACACGAGAATTTACCGATAAAAGTAGTGCAATTTCAAGGGCTTGTGGATCTTTAAAAGTGACAAATGCAATCTTTGGTCTTGAATCACTGCATTACAACAAACAATCTCACTCTATATTTCCAGAGAAAATAAAACTGAAAACATTCAAACTAAGTTAAATTAGCAAAAGGGTATGCAAGAAAACCATACTTTCGAATTTCAATATGCTCAATTTCACCAGAAAATGAGAAAAACTCATGAATTTCTCTTTCAGTAGCTAGATCTGAAACATGCCCAACTTGTACTGTTCTTATCTGATAACAATACACACATATAAACCCATTCAAATGATAAAACACAAGTGAGCATAAATTAAACTACAGCGGATTATCAAAGAAAAAAAAAGATAAGATCTTGGGGAGTGAAAGTAGTAATCAAGAACTCACCACCATTGTAAAACACAAAATATGATGAAAAGAAAACACCCTTTAAGCTCTATGTATGTATCATGTATGTATAGATTGTAGTACGAAGGAGGGGTGTGGGGGGGATGGAAGAGTTGAATAAGATGACAAGAGGGAAGACAAAGTACAGAAGCAAGAGGGAGAGAGAAAATAGTGAGCTGGACCAACAAGGGATGGATCGTATCACTGTTTGTTTGTTTCCTCATATACTTTGACTACTCTTGTTTTCACCCCCATTTTTTAAGATTTTATCACACTCTTCAATATATTTTTGCTAACCCGCACTCTCCAATATTATTGTTTCTTCTTTTTTTTTTTTCTTTTTTCCTTTTGAAGTGATACAATATTATTGTTTCAGATACACCAAAATAAACAATATTATTGTTTCATGATATCTTTAAAAATTATTAAGTTTGCTTAAGAAATACAATATAAAATATTAGGAGTATGTATTACATAAATTTACTTACACATATATCTTCTAATAACATTTTTTAAACAAAAAGTTGTTTATTTATATCGGTAGTACAAATCTAGATATATACTCTCATTCATTTTCAAGATAAATATCATTCTAAATTTTAAGGTAGAAAATAAAGTTATTTCATAGATTATCTTTTTAATTTTTAGAAAATTTTAAATAAATATTTTTACATTTAAAAATATGAATAAAAACTTAATTTTTTTATTTTTATATTGAAGAAATAAAGAAAAAATTAAAGGCAATAAAGAACTCTAAAATTTGAAAAACTTAGAGAATAAATAACAAAAATTTGGTATGAATATATAAAAAAAATTATTATTTATCAAAATTTACACGATCAATTTATTATTTTTTTTTATTTTTATATTGAAGAAATAAAGAAAAAATTAAAGGCAATAAAGAACTCTAAAATTTGAAAAACTTAGAGAATAAATAACAAAAATTTGGTATGAATATATAAAAAAAATTATTATTTATCAAAATTTACACGATCAATCTATTATTTTTTCACTATCTTGAATTTTGAAAATTAGATTTAGATAATTTTACAGGTCACCCAAAATTCAAGAAATTATCTTTAATTTAGTGATGGTTTAACAACTATTATCCAACTAAAACTACTCGAAAATTGAAAATAAAAAAAAAGTTACAAATTTTTACATTGAGAATCCTATTCAATTTGGAAAGCCTGTTTATATATGGTTTAAATTATTAAAATTTATTTTTCAGATTTGAATATTATTTTATTATCATTCAAATAAACTTACTTTCTAATATTAGATCTAATTCTATTTAATTTAGAAAACTTGTTTATATTGGTTTAGATTATAAAATATAATTTTTGGTATTTGAATAAAATTCTATTATCAATCAAATATTTTTTTTCTAATATTAGATATAACAGATCACATCTATCTATATTTTAGCATCTATCCATATATTAAAATTAACAGTCCAAACTCTTTTAATCAACAACTAATATTAAAAAAAATGGTTAACATATATATCTTTTACGTATTATGTACACAAATTCGATTTTTCTTCAATATTTAAAAGAGGGACTTTTTTTTGTTGAACATTTTAAAAGAGGGACTTGTTCTTAGGTATTGCAAAATCTAAATAGGCCAATGGTCTACTGCAAACCGTTGCCATATACTGTTATGCAATAAATGGCTTCCAGGTCGTTGGATCATCATCTAACGGCTCTGATTTGAAAAATAATTTTGATAATTTATTTGTATCGTGAAAAGTTTTTACAATACGAGATAATTTTTTTTTAAATCAGTACCGTTGGATGAATAATCCAATGGCCTAGAAGCCATTTGTTGCATAACAATATGTAGACCATTGGCCATCTAAATATATTGGTTCCCTTGATTGAATTGTTAGTTCATTAGTAACAGACATATACTAAAAAATAATGGAATATTTACAAAGGTATCCAATTTTTAAAAAACAATTACAGATAAAATAACGTGCATTTGAGATTGCAAATCAGGTTGCAATTTTTGTGTTTGGGATTACAAACCAAGTTGTCAATGTTGCAAACGTATTTTTGAAAAAAAAATTGTAATTTGGATATTTTTTAAAAAAATCCAAAAATAGTAGGTTATTAGTTTTATATTTAGTAATTTCTTACGAAAATAATTTACCAAAAAGTTATTCTTAGGGTGTACTAGTCTTATAAAAAGCGGAATTCGGAACTAATTGATGAAGGCACGGAACAGGGATTAATCGGATAATCGGGATTAATCTGAATGATTAAGCGGAATTCGGAACTAATTGATGAAGGCATGGAACAGGGATTAATCGGATAATTGGGGATTAATCGGAATGATTAATCGAAACATTAATCGGAATCAGTTTAATATTATTTTTTATATATAATTATTTTAAATATATAAATTCTATATATAATTATTTTAAATATATAATTATTTTTAAATATAAATAATTTTTATATATAAGTTTTTATGAGTTTTAACTTTTACATTTTTTTAATTTTGATCAAACTTTACCGACTTTTTACCGAATTAATCGTTTTTTGACGATTTTTTTTTGCTTACTGTTCAATTTAAAAAAAACGATTTTAACCCGATTTCCTAAAAATCTATTTAATGAACTATCAAATCGTGATTAATCAATGATTAATTTTGAATCATCGCTTTTTAGAATATTGAAGGGTACCGTTAGAAAAAAGAAATGGATTTGAATCCTGATATGATAGAGGCGTTTGATTTAGCAATTTGCATATGTAGTTGAGTCAACATCTTATTACTCTACTGGAGTACTCCCTTCGTCTCATAATATGTTTCCTGTTTTTAAAAACACGTTTGCCAACGCACAATTTTGATCGTTAATATCTTGAATTTCTTATTAATACTAAATATAAAAACTTCACTGTATTAAAGTACTCATAAATACGAATCCAACAAGATCACTCATGACTATATTTTATCTTATAAATTATTCGTAAATTAATAATCAACCGCTTATAATGAACAGTGTGTCAAATCAATATAGAAAACATGTAACGGCACAGAGGGAGTAACATCTTAGTACTCTACTAGGGGTCAGTTAAATAGGATAGCGGCCGACAATAGAAGTCACCTCAGTTGGCTGCCCGTCTCGTCTCTCACTTCTTATTTGTCCCAACCCCACCCAGCTATCACGCTTTCCGCGATACTCACAGGCTCCAGTTAAATCTCGATAAAGTATATCCAATAAAGTAATTATTAAATAATATAATTTTCTGATTCCAATTTAAATCAATAAAATCAAATAACATTTTTGTCAAATGTATAGATATTAATTTAATTACTTCCTTAAAGATTCATTAAAAATCTATACTATATATATATATATATATATATATATATCTATACAATATTATAAAAAACGAAATATTTAAGGTTTTAGTACGATATAATACAGTACTTATCTTATCTATCTATACTATTATATTATTTAAATAAATAATAAAATAATATAATTAATGATAAATCGTCGATACTTACCTTATCTATCTATATACTATTATATTATAAAAAATAAATAATAACATAATATAACTAATGGTAATTAGTCGATTGTTTTTTTCACATTTATTTTTAGTTGAAGATATTACATGTATGGTACTTACTGTAATATCCGTAAAATTTTTCGATTAATTTTTTTTCTTTCTACTCGATATTTATTTAATTTTTAAGAAACGATGCACTAGTATACTTTTTAATTAGTACGTCTTGTAAAATTTTCTAAAATTATATATTCGTATTATGTTTAATTATTTTTTTATTAATTAGTGTTTATTAAAAGAATTTGAGAAAAATTAGGATTTTATTTTCGTATTTAATTTAGAAAAAACGAAATTTAGTATCGTTTAATGGGAGAAAACGAGATCTTTTTACCAATTATTTCATTAAATATAAGCATAATCATTATTTTAATTTTAATTATTCCAGCAATGATTTTGTCTTCCATAATTCATTTTAATTATTTTCCACTTACATAATAATGGAGCACTACAAATTCCACAACATTTTGTCCCCCATATATTTTGATTCTTTTTATTTTAATAAACCAACTACTCAATATTTTTTTTTATAAAATGGCACTTAATTTTCAGAAACAAACAGATCCATATCTTGTCAATTTTTAACACAAAACTCGGACTTCATACATTTTTACAGAGTATACACGGCATACACAGGCTTATTTTTTTCTGTATTCATAAAAGTCGATCAATAATCAGGTAGTTTTATCTTCTTTAATTTCATTAATTACAATTCATTTAGGGTGATTGATAGTCAGTTCGTGTGTAATGGGTTGTATTGTGGTTATCAGAATGAGGGAATCGAGGGAGGGGGAAGAGTAATGGGTTGTGGGATGGGTTTGTTGTTGTTGGAAGAGGAGAGAGACGCGAGGGGGAGAAGAGAGATGAGAGGCGGAGGAGAGATTTATGGGGGGGGAGAGAGTAGAGGGGCAAAGAGAGATGTCAAGAGAGAGAGATTTGTGGAGAGAGAGAGGGGTGACGGTGGAGGATAGTGGTGGTTCGAATTGTGGTTCGAATCGAAGGGGGAAGAAGAACGGAAGGGTAATCGGAGTTCGGGGGGGAGAAGGACGGTTGTGTGGTGTTCCGATTGGTTGTATCGGTGAGAAGAGAGGCGGAGGGAGAGATGGAGAGATTGGGTCGAGAGAGGGGAGATAGGCGGAGGTCGAGAGTGATGGTTGGGTGTTATTGTGGTTGGCCGGAGAAATTGTTTTGGGCAGTGTTGGTTTGGCCGGAGAGGAGTGTGGGTTGTGTTGTGCAATCGGAAAAGAAAACAGGGAGGAGGGAGAGATGTTGTCGAGGGAGAAGAGAGAGGTTCGAGAGAGACAGAGAAGGCGAGAGAGAGAGAGAGATGCGAGGGGGAGAGAGAGAGAGAGAGAGAGAGAGAGAGAGAGAGCGGGGGAGAGAGAGGGGAGGGAGAGAGAGAGATACGGGGGAGAAAGAAAGAGCAGGGGGAGGGAGATGGCAGTGGCGGTGGTGGCGCGTGGGCCCCACGCGCCGCTGTGATGTTTAAAAGATTTTCTGGACAGTTTTGAAAACGGAGGAATAAAAAAAAATTATATATTATATATAATAAAGAGATAATAATAAAAAGAGTTTAAGAAAATGGATTATTTATTAATTATTTAAAAAGAGTTATTTTGTGATTATTTGGATTTTAAAATGGGAGTATTATTTAATTTGTGAGAGATAAATGATTGATTTAGTAATTAAATATAAATAATTAATGATTATTTGGATGTAATTTAGAGATTTAGTAATTAGTAATAAAAGAGGGAATAATTATGAATAAATAGAGATTATTTTAGACTTAATTAAGTTAGAGAAATTTGTAGTTAGGGAGAGTAACAATTATGGATTTAATGTGGATAAAAATGGATTCTTGAATAATTTTGGTTGGAAGATTAATATTAATTAAATTAGGGAATTTTAGAGAATTTATAAGAGTTAGTTTAAATTAGAAGTGTAATTTGAATAATTAATTGTTAGCAATCATTTAGAAATAATTAGTGAGTATCTGATCGTGATTTAGAGATTTAATAATTCGTTGATAAAAAGAGAGATTATTGGGGATAAGTAGAATTAAATGCGGTATTATTTTAGGGGACTGATATTTATTATTGGATTATTTTAATTAAGCAGATTGAAATATATTAGTTTAGATTAAAAACTGAGATTAGTACGAAACAGATGAACTAGGTTTTAAAAGGTGAAATGTCGGGCCTAATAAAGTGAGTTTTTATTTGGTTATAGAGAATCAGAGACGTGGAGCCAGGTGAATTATCGTACTGCAGAGCACAGGCAAGTTTACTAATTCGTACTCCATTGTTCGGGGTATTTATATTTTTAAGTATGCTGATTAAATTTTCAATTTACAAAATCAAGTATTCTTTCGAGTGATTTATACCAGATTTTTATTCATGCAATTTACATTCATATATATTATTGCTGAGCTGTTATCCAGACATATTATATCACGAGGTGTTCAAATTTATTTCATGAGTTGGTCCATATTGTTGGAACGTTTATTGAGATACTTCATTCGAGTTTATATTTAAGAGTGGGAGTATATATAAAGTAAGTTATGTATACTGATATGGGTCACCTCATTTCGATTCCATAATCAGAACAGTTTTTCATAATACTTCCTCTAATCGTTCGAGAGGGAAATTATATTATTTGTGTCTATTGTTCATTGCTTATGAAGGCAAAAGTGACCGAAGTAACGCACCGGCTCAACTGAGTAGTATTTAGGGTGTGTTCGAGACTTCGGCTCATCCTTCTATCGATAGAAAACGAGTAGTGATAATGGATTGATCATCCATTACTTGAGTAGGCATTCTGAGCAGAAATCCAATCATTGACATCCTATCAGTTAATAGATACCTTTGTGGTTCTGTTAACTAGGGTGTTGATGTGAGCAGTTGTTATATTATATTATTTCAAATAAATTGAGTAGTTCTGAGGAGTTATTAAATTTATTTTCGAGTAGTATTTTGAGAAGTTATTGATTTATTTTCGAGTAGTATTTTGAGAAGTTATTGATTTATTTTTGAGTAGTATTTCGAGAAGTTATTGAGATATATTGGAGTAGTATTTCAAGATTTATAAGAATTTCTGAGTTAATCTCTTTTCAAATGTATTTATACTCATATCAGAGGATAACTCTTATAGAGTAGTAAAAACATATTTTGAGTGGGTTTGTTGTTGTATTATATGATATCTGTATATACTTGCTGGGCATTCTTTGGCTCATTCTTGCTATTTAAATATTATTAATCAGCGGCATCTAAAGACGGCTCTAGCATGGCGATCCGTGGCGAAGGGAAGAAGAAGGGCTATTAAATTCAATCCATTAGCCTTATAATATCGAAGGAGGTTACAAGATGGAAAGAAGTTGTTAATGCTTTATTATTGAGTGTTTTGTATTCTGTAATATTATTTCAGAGATTCTAGGAGGTGAGTTTGTATTGTAATAACTTTTGTATTTTGAATGCTTGTTCTAAGACTATAACCTGTGGAATAAAAGATGGAGTTGTTAAGAATATTGTTGTAGATTATACTATGAGTAGGTGTTCAAGTATTCCGCAAGAGTTGTGACGACCTGGATTCCTGTAAGGGATTTGGGGGCGTTACAGTAATGGTATCAGAGCCGTAGGTTATAAACCTTAGAATGAGAGTAGAGAGGAGTTATGATTATATAATAGAGAGTTTAGCAGCCAAGGAATCGATAGGTATATAGATAGTAGGATCTTGAGGAATAGTTAGGGAGGAGGCATGACTGCCATTACCAATAGTAGAATCATTTGGAACAAGAAAAGCGCATTTCCATGATTTATTTATTCGGTCTAAATTTTTTTTTTATAATGAGTATACAGAAGTATGTACACGTAGTTATATATATATATGGATGCATACATATATATGTATAGATACGCATATGTACAGATATATACTGTTTTGTTTTCATAATAAACATTTCATGGATATGTAGTTTCATTGAACGAAATGATTTTTTATAGAAAATGCCGCCAAGGAGAAACGGAGCTAACTCTAGAGAAGGTGAGGCTTCTACCGGGGGAAATAATAACCAAAACAATCAAGGACTTAACCAACTCGTAGATTTGTTGAGGCAAACCCTAGATCGTGGCCATCCGGGTCCTATACCCAATGTAATGAACCAAACTGCAGTAGCTTTTAAGGCTTTTAAGTCAATTCATCCACCTGAGTTTAAAGGGTTTGGTGAACCAGTCGAGGCTAGATCATGGCTGAAAGAGATGGAGAAATCATTTAAGATTATAGGGGTAGAAGAGGGGCAGAAGACGATCTTTGCCACCTACTTGCTGAAAGAAGAGGCGAATTATTGGTGGGAGTCTAAGGAAGCAATGGAACCTGCAGGGATAGTAACCTGGGAAAGGTTTACTGAATTGTTTTTGGAGAAGTATTTTCCTGAGCATATGGAGAGTAAGATGGAGATAAAATTCTTGGAACTAAGGCAGAATAATAGGACTGTTGCTGAGTATGAGAAGGAGTTTATTGAATTATCTAGGTTTGTACCACATTTCGTAGATACTGATAAGAAGAAGGCGATGAGGTTTCAACATGGACTGAGACCATGGATACAAACTAGGGTGGCCGCTTTTGAGCTTACTGAGTATGTTAAAGTAGTGAATAAGGCGGAAGTAATAGAAGCAGGAAGTAATTTTGATCCAAAGGGAAATGAAGGGAAGAAAAGAAAAACAGAGAGTTAGGGAGGATATCCGACTAGTGGGACATTTCAGAACCAAAATGGTAGGAGGCCCGGGTTTCAGTCTGCAAGATTTGGAGGATCTAACCGAGCAGAAAGTGCGGGTAGTGTACAAGTAGGACAACAGGGAAATGAGAGCCAGTTTAGGCAACCAAGACCACCACTGCAAGACTGTGAAGTGTGTATAAAGAAGCATCCAGGAGCATGTGCAAAATCAGAAGGTAGGTGTCATAACTGTGGTCAAGAGGGGCATAATCGGGCGAATTGTCCCAGGAAGGGAGTAGCCTGCTACAAATGTGGAAAGGAGGGACATATCTCTAGAGATTGTAAAGTGTCAGCAACGGGACCCGCAACATCACGACAAAGCAGTGGAGTTATTAGCAACCAATCAACCGCCAGGGTCTTTAACATGACGTTGGTCGATGGCATGAAAGAGATGGACGAGATAGCAGGTACACGGTTATTTAAAATATCGTAAATGCGTATATAAATGATGAGCCGGTATTAAAATAGAGGTATGTTAAAATGAGATGGGATCGACAGTCTAGCATGAGAGATTATAATCGAAATAGAAGAATATATAATTGGTACAAAGGGTTGAGGATATATCGGAGAGTAGAGAGCAAATAAGCAGCCTTAGCTATTGCCTACGTTGATTCCGAGGACGGAATCCTTTTAAGGAGGGAAGACTGTAATATCCGTAAATTTTTTCGATTAATTTTTTTTCTTTCTACTCGATATTTATTTAATTTTTAAGAAACGATGCACTAGTATACTTTTTAATTAGTACGTCTTGTAAAATTTTCTAAAATTATATATTCGTATTATGTTTAATTATTTTTTTATTAATTAGTGTTTATTAAAAGAATTTGAGAAAAATTAGGATTTTATTTTCGTATTTAATTTAGAAAAAACGAAATTTAGTATCGTTTAATGGGAGAAAACGAGATCTTTTTACCAATTATTTCATTAAATATAAGCATAATCATTATTTTAATTTTAATTATTCCAGCAATGATTTTGTCTTCCATAATTCATTTTAATTATTTTCCACTTACATAATAATGGAGCACTACAAATTCCACAACATTTTGTCCCCCATATATTTTGATTCTTTTTATTTTAATAAACCAACTACTCAATATTTTTTTTTATAAAATGGCACTTAATTTTCAGAAACAAACAGATCCATATCTTGTCAATTTTTAACACAAAACTCGGACTTCATACATTTTTACAGAGTATGCACGGCATACACATGCTTATTTTTTTCTGTATTCATAAAAGTCGATCAATAATCAGGTAGTTTTATCTTCTTTAATTTCATTAATTACAATTCATTTTGGGTGATTGATAGTCAGTTCGTGTGTAATGGGTTGTATTGTGGTTATCAGAAGGAGGGAATCGAGGGAGGGGGAAGAGTAATTGGGTTGTGGGATGGGTTTGTTGTTGTTGGAAGAGGAGAGAGACGCGAGGGGGAGAAGAGAGATGAGAGGCGGAGGAGAGATTTACGGGGGGGGGAGAGAGTAAAGGGGCAGAGAGAGATGTCAAGAGAGAGAGATTTGTGGAGAGAGAGAGGTGACGGTGGAGGATAGTGGTGGTTCGAATTGTGGTTCGAATCGGAGGGGGAAGAAGAACGGAGGGGTAATTGGAGTTCGGGGGGGAGGAGGACGGTTGTGTGGTGTTCCGATTGGTTGTATCGGTGAGAAGAGAGGCGGAGGGAGAGATGGAGAGATTGGGTCGAGAGAGGGGAGATAGGCGGAGGTCGAGAGTGATGGTTTGGTGTTATTGTGGTTGGCCGGAGAAATTGTTTTGGGCAGTGTTGGTTTGGCCGGAGAGGAGTGTGGGTTGTGTTGTGCAATCGGAAAAAAAAAACAGGGAGGAGGGAGAGATGTTGTCGAGGGAGAAGAGAGGGGTTCGAGAGAGACAGAGAAGGCGAGAGAGAGAGAGATAGATGCGAGGGAGAGAGAGAGAGAGAGAGACAGAGAGAGAGGGAGAGAGAGAGAGAGAGAGGGGAGGGAGAGAGAGAGAGATACGGGGGGAGAAAGAAAGAGCAGGGGGAGGGAGATGGCAGCGGCGGTGGTGGCGCGTAGGCCCCACGTGCGCTTTGATGTTTAAAAGATTATCTGGACAGTTTTGAAAACGGAGGAATAAAAAAATATATATATTTATATATTATATATAATAAAGAGATAATAATAAAAAGAGTTTAATAAAATGGATTATTTATTAATTATTTAAAAAGAGTTATTTTGTGATTATTTGGATTTTAAAACGGGAGTATTATTTAATTTGTGAGAGATAAATGATTGATTTAGTAATTAAATATAAATAATTAATGATTATTTGGATGTAATTTAGAGATTTAGTAATTAGTAATAAAAGAGGGAATAATTATGAATAAATAGAGATTATTTTAGACTTAATTAAGTTAGAGAAATTGGTAGTTAGGGAGAGTAATAATTATGGATTTAATGTGAATAAAAATGGATTCTTGAATAATTTTGGTTGGGAGATTAATATTAATTCAATTAGGGAATTTTAGAGAATTTATAAGAGTTAGTTTAAATTAGAAGTGTAATTTGAATAATTAATTGTTAGCAATCAATTAGAAATAATTAGTGAGTATCTGATCATGATTTAGAGATTTAATAATTCGTTGATAAAAAGAGATATTATTGGGGATAAGTAGAATTAAATGTGGTATTATTTTAGGGGACTGATATTTATTATTGGATTATTTTAATTAAGTAGATTGAATTATATTAGTTTAGATTAAAAACTGAGATTAGTACGAAACAGCTGAACTAGGTTTTTAAAGGTGAAATGTCGGGCCTAATAAAGTGAGTTTTTATTTGGTTATAGAAAATCAGAGACGTGGAGCCAGGTGAATTATCGTACTGTAGAGCACAGGCAAGTTTACTAATTCGTACTCCATTGTTCCGGGTATTTATATTTTTAAGTATGCTGATTAAATTTTCAATTTACAAAATCAAGTATTCTTTCGAGTGATTTATACCAGATTTTTATTCATGCAATTTACATTCATATATATTATTTCTGAGCTGTTATCCAGACATATTATATCACGAGGTGTTCAAATTTATTTCATGAGTTGGTCCATATTGTTGGAACGTTTATTGAGATACTTCATTCGAGTTTATATTTAAGAGTGGGAGTATATATAAAGTAAGTTATGTATACTGATATGGGTCACCTCATTTCGATTCCATAATCAGAACAGTTTTTCATAATACTTCCTCTAATCGTTCGAGAGGGAAATTATATTATTTGTGTCTATTGTTCATTGCTTATGAAGGCAAAAGTGACCGAAGTAACGCACCGGCCCAACTGAGTAGTATTAAGGGTGTGTTCGAGACTTCGGCTCATCCTTCTATCGATAGAAAACGAGTAGTGATAATGGATTGATCATCCATTACTTGAGTAGGCATTCTGAGCAGAAATCCAATCATTGACATCCTATCAGTTAATAGATACCTTTGTGGTTCTGTTAACTAGGGTGTTGATGTGAGCAGTTGTTATATTATATTATTTCAAATAAATTGAGTAGTTCTGAGGAGTTATTAAATTTATTTTCGAGTAGTATTTTGAGAAGTTATTGATTTATTTTCGAGTAGTATTTTGAGAAGTTATTGATTTATTTTTGAGTAGTATTTCGAGAAGTTATTGAGATATATTGGAGTAGTATTTCAAGATTTATAAGAATTTCTGAGTTAATCTCTTTTCAAATGTATTTATACTCATATCAGAGGATAACTCTTATAGAGTAGTAAAAACATATTTTGAGTGGGTTTGTTGTTGTATTATATGATATCTGTATATACTTGCTGGGCATTCTTTGGCTCATTCTTGCTATTTAAATATTATTAATCAGCGGCATCTAAAGACGGCTCTAGCATGGCGATCCGTGGCGAAGGGAAGAAGAAGGGCTATTAAATTCAATCCATTAGCCTTATAATATCGAAGGAGGTTACAAGATGGAAAGAAGTTGTTAATGCTTTATTATTGAGTGTTTTATATTCTGTAATATTATTTCAGAGATTCTGGGAGGTGAGTTTGTATTGTAATAACTTTTGTATTTTGAGTGCTTGTTCTAAGACTATAACTTGTGGAATAAAAGATGGAGTTGTTAAGAATATTGTTGTAGATTATACTATGAGTAGGTGTTCAAGTATTCCGCAAGAGTTGTGACGACCTGGATTCCTATAAGGGATTTGGGGGCGTTACACTTACCTTATCTATACTATTATATTATTAAAATAAATGATAACATAATATAATTAATGGTAATTAGTCGATTGTCTTTTTCATATTTATTTTTAGTTGGAGATATTAACTTTTATAAACACCTTAAACCATATCTTACAATCATTAATATTTCTCTTCTAATTAAAATACGTTACCTTTTTTATTTAAAACTAATCTTACAATCATTAATATATACTTGAAAATATCACACCAGTACGCTACTTAACTTATCTATCTAAACTATTATATTATTTAAATAAATAATAACATAATATAATTAATGATAATTAGTCGATACTTACCTTATCTATCTATACTATTATATCATTAAAATAAGTAATAACATAATATAATTAATGATAATTAGTCGATTACCATTTTCACATTTAGTTTTAGTCGAAGATATTACATGTACGGTACTTACACTTATCTATACTACTATATTATCAAACTAAATAATAACATAATATAATTAATAGTAATTAGTCGATTGATTTTTTCACATTTACTTTTAGTTGGAGATATTACCTTTTTAAACATCTAACTCTTCTAATTAAGATACGTCACCTTTTTTATTTAAAACTAATCTTACAATCATTAATATATACTTGAAAATATCACACCATATTTTCTAATTATTAATAAAATCTATACTATTATATAAAAGCCGAAACATTAAAAGTTTGGTCGGTCTGTACGGTACCTGTTGATTTTACTTATTTACCCTTACTCAATTACAAATAAAATCCATCCCACTAATCAATTTCCTTTTTCAGGTAAACATATTATCTTTTCTATTTTTAAATAACTAAATAATTTTCTTTTGCAGGTAAAATATAATATCTTTTATATTTTATCTAACTAAAATTTCTCCTTTATTAATCAATTTCCTTTTTCAGATTAAAAATATTACCTTTTCTATTTTTCAATAACTATGTACCTGTTGATTTTACTTATTTACCCTTACTCAATTACAAATAAAATCCATCCCACTAATCAATTTCCTTTTTTAGGTAAACATATTATCTTTTCTATTTTTTAATAACTAAATAATTTTCTTTTTTAGGTAAAATAAAATATCTTTTATATTTTTTCTAACTAAAATTTCTCCTTTACTAATCAATTTCCTTTTTCAGGTTAAAAATATTACCTTTTCAATTTTTCAATAACTAAATAATTTCCTTTTTCAGGTAAAAAACAATATCCTTTACATTTTATCTAACTAAAATTTCTCTTTTTTAGAAAACACTACAAGCAATTTTATTTAATAAAATCTATACTATTATATAAAAGCCAAAACATTAAAAGTTTTGGTACCTGTTTTTGGTACTTCGTGAATTTACTTACTTATCCTTAATTAGAAAGAAAAATATCTATACTATTAAAACACCTAAAATAAATAATAACATAATATAATTAATGGTAATTAGTCGATTGCCTTATTCACATTTACTTTTAGTTGAAGATATTACCTTTTCTAAACACTTCAAAACATGAATCGTATCATATCTTCCAATCATTAATATTTCCTTTCGAATTAAAACACGTTACCTTTTTTTATTTAAAACTAATCTTACAATCAATATCTGTACTATTAAAACACCTAAAATAAATAATAACATAATATAATTAATGGTAATTAGTCGATTGCCTTTTTCACATTTACTTTTAGTTAAAGATATTACCTTTTATCGAATTAAAACACGTTACCTTTTTGATTTAAAACTAATCTTACAATCAATATCTATAATATTAAAACACCTAAATAAATAATAACATAATATAATTAATGGTAATTAGTCGATTGCCTTTTTCACATTTACTTTTAGTTGAAGATATTACCTTTTATAACAATTAAAAACATGAATCGTGCCTTTGTAAAAAAAAACATGAATCGTATCATATCTTCCAATCATTAATATTTCCTTTCGAATTAAAACACGTTACCTTTTTGAACTAAAACGTATCACCTTATCTTTATCATATAACTAAATTTTTCTTTTTTACAAATAATATGGCCAATATATATATATATATATATATATATATATATATATATATGTTAGATAAAATTGATGTAATGTTTCAGTGTTTAATTGTAACAGTGATATATCAGAGTTTAACTGGAAGGAAGTCAGAGTTTAATAAAAGTCTGACTGACGGAAGCTGGACAGAGTTTAGTAAAGTCTGTCTGGAAGCAGCGCGTACGGAGTCAACAGAAGATATTAGAGATCAATTGAAGATTGATATGGAAGCGAGATCTTTGGAGACTGGATAGCTATCAAAGAGATCGAGTTGACTTAGGAGACGTGTGACAATCTGTAATTGATATCATTGTATAGCTGATTATTAGGAATATCAATTAGAGATTGTATCGAAGCTGTATATTTTATAAATACAGTTAGGTTAACCCTAGAAGGGTATCGTGCATCAAATTATCTTTATTGTAACCTAGCAGCTCTTTGTGATAGTTTACATCACGAAGAGGGTTTTTAATTTCAGAAGTTTTAAAGTGCATAATCATCTTACTTGTTAAACTCTCATACGAATTTGATTATTAATTGTGTATTCGGCCTAACAAGTGGTATCAGAGCCAATCTGTTACTTTATTACAGGTTAAGATCCAAACACAACAATAATCATGTCAGCAATTCCTCCACCAACATCTACTAGTTCTAAAAAGGCTCCTACTACTGTGAGTCGTTATGAACCAATCAGGGTTCCTATTCTCAGGCCATCAGAGTATGCCATGTGGAAGTTCAAGATGACTATGTTTCTGGAGGCTACAGATCCAGAATATCTTGACAGGATTGATGAAGGCCCTCATAATCCTACAAAGCTATCTGTTGCAACTGCTGGTGAAGAAACTAAAATAGTTCCAAAGGAAAAGAAGGACATGACTCCTGAAGATCTATCATCAATTGCTAAGGATGCGAAGGTTAGGCATTTACTGCATAGTGCTTTAGACAATGTTATGTCTAACAAAGTGATTAACTACACCACTACAAAAGAGATATGGGATGCTCTTGAAGTCAGATGTCAAGGAACTGCTGCTATTAAGAAGAATAGGAGAAACATACTCATACAAGAGTATGAGCACTTTGAGGCTAAACCTGAAGAGACCATGACAGAAACATTTGATAGATTCTGTAAACTGCTCAATGATCTGTCATTGGTCAACAAAGAGTATGATCTAGAAGACTCAAATCTCAAGTTTCTTCTTTTTCTACCTGAAAAGTGGGATGTGAAAACAACCACTATTAGAGACAACTATGAACTTGCTGAAACAGAGATTGATGAAATCTATGGGCTGCTCAAAACACATGAATTGGAAATGGAGAAGAGAAACAGGAGATCAAGCAGGAAGGCAAAGTCTGTTGCTCTTATGGTTGAAGAGAAGCCTCAGAAGAAAGAGGCATCAAGAAGGAAAATGAAGGGAAAAGCTTTGGTCATACACTCAGAAAGTGAATCATCAAACTCTGATTGTGATTCAAACTCTTCTGAATCATCTGACTCTGAGGATGATGAAGAAGAAATGAGAAAAATGGCTGTGTTGATGGTGAAGACCTTCAAAAAAATGGGTTTCAAGAATTTCAAGAAAGGGAAAAGGTTTTCTAGAGATTCAAATGAAGACAGAAAAAGTTTCAGGAAGTCTGAAAGAAAAGAGACCAAATCTGGGAAGAAGGATAAGTCTGAAATTCAATGCTACAAGTGTAAGGAGATGGGTCACTATGCTCCTGAGTGCAAGAAGGGTAAAACTGGAAAGGTACTCTACACTAAAGGCAGAGATTGGGCAGACACTTCAGATTCTGATGAAGAAGTGAACTATGCTCTCATGGCTACTACTGAATCAGAAACTTCTAAAAATCAGGTACCTCTAACTACCTATGCTTATAATATTGATGATATTTCTCAATTAAGAATTTATCTTAAGTCATTGCATATAAGTTATAGGGATCAGACTTTAGAGAATGAGAGGATTAAATCTGAGAATTCTGAACTCAAAGAGAGAAATAAAATTGTTGAAGAAAAGCTAAAAGGTATGCAACAAGTTGAGAAAGAGAGAGATGATGCTGTTTCTATAGAACAGGATTTGCTTCAGAAATATAAACAACTAGAATCTGAGTTGGAGGAAGCAAATAAGAAAATTAGGACTTGGACTAATTCTGGAAAGGACACTCAACAGATTTTTCAAACAGACACTGTTGGTCTAGGTTATAATGAGGGAGATGAACTAAGATTTCAAAGTCAAGTTAAAATCAGACCTCATTTTGTACATGGAGCCAGTAAATTTTTGCCTGACAATGAAAAAGAAGTTGTTAAAAGTGAACCAGTATAAACTAGTGTTAAACAGGTTAATATTGGTTCAATGACAGATAAACAACTCAAACATAAACTGAAGGAGTTAAAATCTGTTAAGAGACAGGGAGTGTCAAATAAGAACAGAAATGGAAAAGTAGGCATCACTTCAGGAAATAAACCAATGCTTGCTAGTTATGCTCCAAGAAAGACATGTCATAACTGTGGTAGTACTAAGCATCTTGCAAATTTCTTCAAGAAAAACAAAAATATAAATTCTTTACCTTCCAAGTCTGAGGTAAAGAAGGATTATGCTAGAACTAAGCCACAGACTTTATGCACACACTGTGGAAGCACTTGGCATTCCATTTATACTTACAGACAGTATCATGCTGTTTATCATAATTACTATGAACTTAAACCCAATCTGAAATGGGTTAAAGTTAATACTGCAAGTGTAAACTCTGATACTGTTAGCTCAAACTCTGATAATGTTAATTCCGCTGCTAAAGCTAACAAAGTTAAGAATGTCAAAGGATCCAAGCAAGTCTGGATCCTTAAATCTAATCCTCAGTAATTGCTTGTGATTGCAGGGCAACAGGGAGGCAACCCTAGTTGTGGACAGTGGATGTTCAGGACACATGACTGGAAATAAAGCCCTGCTATCAAACTATGAGGAGAAGGCTGGCCCAAAAGTTTCCTATGGTGATGGCAATGTAGGAAGAACATTGGGATATGGAAATATTAATCTTGGAAATGTCATCATCAACAATGTAGCTCATGTCCCAGGACTCAACATGACTTGTTATCTGTGAGTCAAATCTGTGACAAGGGATATCATGTAGATTTTCAACCTGAATATTGTGAAGTTATCAGCAAATCTACAGGAAAGGTTGTTCTAGTTGGTAATAGGCAAAACAACATTTATGAAATCAAGCTTTTAATAGACTCTGTTGGAAAAGCTGTTTGCCTGTCTATAAGAATGTCTAGTGAAGAGAGTTGGAAGTGGCACAAGAAACTCTCACATTTGAACTTGAACAACATCAATGAATTGATCAGAAAGGATCTTGTAAGAGGACTCCCAAAGGCTCTGTTAAATGTTGATGGCCTATGTGATTCATGTCAAAAGGCCAAGCAAAGGAAGTCATCTTTCAAGAGCAAGACAGAATTTTCAATCACTGATCCTTATCATCTTCTGCATGTTGATCTCTTTGGTCCAGTAAATGTTATGTCTATAGCAAGAAAGAAATATGCTTTAGTCATTGTTGATGAATACACTAGATTCACTTGGGTGTATTTTCTAGCAAAGAAGGATGAAACTACATTAACTTTGATGGAGCATGTGAAGCTTCTGGTCAAAGGATCAAGTAACAAAGTCAGAATCATCAGAAGTGATAATGGAACTGAGTTCAGGAATGCAACAATGGAAGAATTCTGCAAGAACAATGGAGTGAAGCAAGAATTTTCAGCACCTGGTACACCACAACAAAATGGTGTAGTTGAAAGGAAAAATAGAACCTTGATAGAAGCTGCCAGAACTATGCTTGATGAAGCAAAATTGCCAACTTATTTCTGGGCAGAAGCTGTTCAAACTGCTTGTTTTACTCAAAATGCTACACTGATCAATAAGCATGGAAAAACACCATATGAGATGGTGAAGAAAAAGAAGCCTAACCTGAAATACTTTCATATTTTCGGGTGCAAATGCTTTGTTTTGAAGACTCATCCTGAACAGTTGACCAAGCTTGAGCTAAAGGCAGATGAAGGAATTTTTGTTAGCTATCCACTGTCAACAAAGGCATTCAGAGTTTACAATCTGAGAACTAAAGTGATCATGGAATCTATACATGTGTCTTTTGATGACAAAAAGATAACTGGACTTGAAGACATAGATGAATATGATCAACTGAACTTTGAAAATGAAGATTTAAACTCTGTTGAAGTAAACTCTGATCAAACTATTCTGACAGACTCTGTTGAAACAAACTCTGAACCTCTAATGGTAAACACTGGAGAAACTTCTCAGCCTCAACAAAGGGAAGAACTAGTTGAGGGGGAACATGATCAAGATGAAGACTCAAACATTGATACCGAGTCAACTGAAAAATCTTGATCAAACTCTGATGATTCAAACTCTGAAAATTCAAATTCTGACTCTGGCAGTCAAGTTCAGGGGGAGTCTCAGAAAATGAAGAAAGCTCACAACAAAATCAGGAGAGCATGGATCAAGGGGGAGGATCACATGCTGACAGAAGTCATTTGCCTTCTGCTAGGAAATGGACTAAATCACATACACCTGATTTGATAATTGGTGATCCAGATGCAAAAGTAAGAACAAGAAGTGCCACTGCAAGTGAATGTTTGTTTTATGCATTCTTGTCTAAAAATGAACCAAAGAAAGTGGAAGAAGCTCTTCAGAATGCTGACTGGATAACAGCAATGCAGGAAGAGTTGAATGAATTTGAAAGAAATGAAGTTTGGACCCTTGTACCAAGGCCAAAGAACAGATCTATTGTTGGTACTAAATGGGTTTTCAGAAACAAGACTGACAGTGAAGGTGTTATCGCAAGGAACAAGGCTAGACTGGTAGCAAAAGGCTATTCACAGCAGGAAGGAATAGACTATGATGAAACATTTGCTCCAGTTGCAAGATTGGAGGCAATCAGAATTTTTCTAGCATATGCCTCTCACAAGAAATTCAAAGTGTTCCAGATGGATGTGAAAAGTGCTTTTCTGAATGGGAACCTTGAAGAAGAAGTGTTTGTTGAACAACCACCAGGTTTTATGGACCCCAAATATCCAGACCATGTCTACAGGCTGGATAAAGCACTCTATGGACTTAAGCAAGCACCAAGGGCATGGTATGAAACTCTGGCTCAATTTCTCTTAGAAAGTGGATTCAACAGAGGTACTATTGACAAAACTCTGTTTTATTTCAAATCTGGGAGTGACTTGCTTTTAGTTCAGATATATGTTGATGACATTATCTTTGGGTCTACTAATGACAAACTCTGTAAGAAGTTTGCCAAGCTCATGCAATCCAGATATCAAATGAGCATGATGGGAGAGCTTAGTTATTTTCTAGGCCTACAGGTGAGACAAACAGACGATGGTATCTTCATTAATCAAGCAAAATATACCAGAAATCTTCTCAAGAAATTTGGTATGCTTGACTGTTCATCTGCATCAACTCCAATGGCAACAGCAACTAAATTGGACAAAGACACAGGAGTTTCAGTGGATATGACAAACTACAGGGGCATGATAGGATCTCTTCTTTACTTGACAGCTAGTGGGCCTGACATTATGTATGCAACCTGTCTTTGTGCAAGGTTTCAGGCAGATCCTAGAGAGCCACATCTGACAGCTGTGAAAAGAATCTTCAAGTATCTCAAGGGCACCATATCATTAGGTCTGTGGTACCCCAGAGAATCAGATTTCAAGCTACTTGGGTATTCTGATGCAGACTTTGCAGGCTGCAAGATAGACAGAAAGAGCACTAGTGGAAGTTGTCAATTTCTTGGTGACAGACTTGTCTCTTGGTACAGCAAGAAACAGAAATCAATTTCTACATCTACAGCTGAAGCAGAGTATATTGCAGCTGGTAGCTGTTGTGCACAGATCTCGTGGATGAAGAATCAATTGCTGGATTATGGATTGAGGTACAGTAAAATTCCTATTTACTGTGATAATCAAAGTGCTATTGCTATGACAGGTAATCCAGTACAGCATTCAATGACAAAGCACATTAGCATAAGGTACCATTTCATCAGAGAACATGTGGAAGAAGGGAATATTGAACTACATTTTGTGTCTACAGAACAATAGCTTGCAGATATCTTCACCAAACCATTGAGTGAAGCTTCATTTACAAGACTGGTCAATGAACTAGGAATGGTCTCTGGTTTTGACTAGGAATGTTGGTTAGATTCAAATTTTCCATAAGTAATGTGTTGCTCATATTTCCTTGATTTGTTAAGTGCTAAGTGAACTCTGTTGATTAAACTCTGTAATGCATACTCTGTTAACATGTTTTTTTAAACACTGTCAAACTCTGTTAAATTCTGTCAGCATGCCTGTATGTCATTCACTGTTAATAAGTTTGATAAACTCTGTGAACTCTGAGTTGATTTTTGTCTGAATGAAAACACCAATGAAGAAATATGTATGAAGCATGATTTTCAGCAATTAATCATGAATCTTTCTTTGTTATTGTGATCTAATCTTAGATTGTGCAGAAAGTTAACACAACATGATACTGGTTCATATTTATAGCATCTCTTAGTTTATTTTGTCCTAAACTCTGAGTCTATAAATACTGTGTGCATTGCTTTTCATAAATAACTACTGATGTTGATGAACTCTAAACTCTGTTAATTATACTCTGGTAGATTAAAATGCTTACTACAATACCCCAAAGAAAATGTATATAGGTTGCTATACTCCTTTGAGATTATGTTGAAGACTAGGATGACCCAGGAACTTATCAAAATGATAAGGGCTAAATTTTTTGAATTTTTGGTGACTAGCTCCAACCTCTAATTACTGGAATGAATAGAATATATATATATATATATATATATATATATATATATATATATATTAGCAATAGAGGGGGTATAAAATAAATTAAATGTTACTGTATATAGATTGATTACTACAGAGTTTAGCTTTCATCATACAGTCAGTGTTTACTATGAGAGTTTGTGCATCCAGTGTTTATTGATTTACTTTATGGATTTTATGAAAAATTAGATGCTCCAAAAATTGATTTGGTAAACTCTGCTACACACACACATATTTTCACAACTGTGCAATTTTTGAAAGGGTTTCGGTGATAAAGTTGGAGAATTGACAAAAGCTGTTGATTTGTGGTTAGTACTCTAAGGTAAATTTTCATTTGGATAATTTTAAAATTTTGGAGTAAATAGTGCTTTTGACAACTGTTAATAAGTGTATTGTGTTAAAGTGTCTTGGAAATAGGAAAGAGAATACAGCGGTGATAATTGCTATTTTTACTGCACATGATTAATTGATCCACTGCATGTATGACACGTGTCCCACTCACTCATTATTGTGTCCCACTCACACATTAATCTAGGAACTGTTGAGTGTTTAAATACATAAACGATTGAGTTTTAATTTTTAATTACAACTCTAATTACTTTTGTGTACAAACGATTGAGTTTTACTTTCACCCACTCACTTTTACATCTCATAGTTCTCTCAGTTTTCACTTGCGCATTTTCACAAACACCTTTCTTACATACACTTTTCTTTGTGATTTCTTGCCCATTTCTTGATTCAATCTTCTAAATCATTCACTGTTCTTGGTCTACGTTTTGTCCCTAACAATTATGCAGCCCCACTCAATCATGAACGTGTTCCAGAAGCGTTTCATCTTATGCAGAATTTCTTGAGAGACTCAGAGATTGGACAAGCTCTGGTTGAACCTAGTACTCTCTCTGCATCTCAAATTGCCACTTTTTGGCGAAACTCGGTCTATGTGGATGGAGGAGAGAATGGGACTCCAAACATCATCTTCACTCATGATGAACAAGAGTTTGTGATTACTCCACAAACTGTCAGAGAAACGATGGGGTTCGATACACACACCTCTTATGCTTATGTTGCTGAACCTCAATTGAGACAGATGCTACAAGAGATAGGCTACATGGATTCTCTTGACAAGCTTGGCAGTGTAAAGAGACCTAATCTCAGGAAGGAATGGAATTTTTTCTTCGACTGCATCACAAGAACATTCCAGAAGAAGGTCACTAACTGGGATGCTATTCCAATGGACAGTCTACAAATCGGGTATTCTCTACTTTATGGCAGTAATTTTGATTTTGGTAGATATGTTCTAATGAATTTAGGTGATAAACTATCAGAGTCTACTACAGTTTATTTTGCTCGATTTTGTCAAATGCTATTCACTGCTTGTGTATCTGGTTTAGAGATTGCTGAAGCTGATGTAATTCAGCCTTTTAGAGTCAACAAGAGAATATTCTCTGATATGACTAATAAGGATGCTGGTAAAGAAAACCTACCTGCCTTTGTTCTGCCACTTGCTTTGCAGAATTTTCTCAACCATCCTCAAGACCAACCACAACCAGAACCACAACCAGAACCACAACCAGAACCACTAAACACTGATCATACTCAAACCTTAAACACTGAACCACCTACATCACCTACCCACACTGTACCTACTCAACAACCTGTAACCTCAAACCAAACCACTATCCCTGAACCACAACCTGCATCCACTCACAACACTCCATCACCAATCACAAACACTGCTCCAACCCAAAACCCTCAATCTCCAATCACAAAACAATCTTCACACACTCAACAACTAAATACTGAACCATCACAATCTCAACCACAGCCTAAAGCAAAAAGAGGCAGAGTAAAGCAATCAGCAGCAACCACTGAAAGACATGCAAGAGTTAAGAAGACAATAGAGACAAATATCAAAGCAAAACAGACATCTCCTAGAGCTGTTTATGCTAGAAGAAAGATTCAAAGAGCAAAAAGACCTAAATCACCCTCTGTGGTCGCAGAATCTTGTAAAGAGGATTTAGATGAAGTGCCTCTAGCTAAGAGAAGAAAACTAGTAATCTCTGAATCTGATGATGAAAATGTTGAAGCTCCAGAGGTGGTTTCACAACAAACACCTACTGTTGAGGCTGAAAAAGATAAAATGCCTGCAGAGATTGTAACACCCCCAGATCCGGGGTCCGGGATCCGGTGGTTACGGTTTCCAATTCTGTCCACAACAATTGAACTTTCCTTAACATAAAAGAAATTACGTCTCTATAACCCAACACAACAATATAAAACACATCCGTTATAGTCCCAGAGATGAAATCAGAGTAACAATCAAATTTTTATTAATCACATTATGAGTTCTTACAATCCAAAAGAATTTCAATATAAATACATACTCTTTGTCATCCATTTACATAAGTCATACTAGACCATATTCTTGGTACTGAAAGAATAAATATACCCTACCAATAGCTTCTTCTTCAGCTCTGGTAGTCTCATCGTCCTCGCCCGCGTCGAGTGCGCCTTGTGCGAGTCATCTGGACTAGCTGTTGTTGTGATATAATAATAAAGCAAGGGTGAGCAATAGCCCACCAACAATAATATATAACTGAACGATAATGTATAACAGTTCAAAAGTATCTTTCAAACCATATGCCATGCATTTACGGAAATGATGCCAGTATAATATGAACGATGAAGTTACAAGGTAACTTAAAGTATTTGTTTGTAGAAATATCTGCTACATCAAAGTAAGCGAGATATTCTTATTGTTATTAAGAAGAGGAACTTGCAAGAAAAGGTTGCAATTCCAGTTATGACCCTTTTCCAACTCTGCCAACAGTAATCATGTTGCAGGAAATAAATAAATTTGGATGATGAACCAATGATGGAGTATTCACCGCGCCCGCTGTTCCAATCTTGATGATCAGTCGAGATCGTACAGCTCAATTTAGATTTACTACCGGTAGAAGGAAGAACTGACGGCTTTACTTGTATACCGCCTTACTATCTCTCCCCGGCCAACGGTTGGGCCAAAGGGGATGGACCGGCGCTACTCGGCCTCTTACACGACTCCTAGTTCAAATAGAATTCATGATTCTGAATGTAACGTTCGTCCCCCTTTCCCCAAGTATAATACTTGTTGATAAGACTCCACAAAGTAGTCGTATCTAGTTGGAAAGGAAAATTCACCAATAACTCCCAAGCTATTACTTGGTAACGGATATCAACTTGTTCAAGTAATCTTACCCCTCGAAAGATGAGAAGGTAAGCAACGACTTAATAAGTCAACAGCACCCGAGTTGCGGGTGAAGGGAATACTTTATGACCGGGAAGTCGACAAGATAAATAACATTTTCCAAGTAAGGTTCCCTTATTATTAAGGAGATAGACTCAAAGAAGAATGATGTCTGAGAACCTTTCTTGATATAAGATTAATAATAATATGACTCCGAGATATTTTCTGTAATAATCGAAGAAGATAAACCTTATCGAGATTATTCTAAGTATGGAATAAATATTCAGAGAATATTTATTGAGTTAAAATATTTAAAGAATATTTGGGAATAAGAAAGAATATCTTTAATCAGAGTATTTCTCCAAATAATCCCTGAAGAAATATCAGGAGAATATTTATTGAATAAACAAATATTTAAATGAATACTCAAAACAATATTCATTAATTAATAAGACCTGAAAAGAATATTTAAGGTAATATTCATAATTAATTAGGAATTTAAATGAATATTCAAAAGTAATATTTATTTAATGAATAATATCCTAAATGAATATCAAGTAATATTCATTTAGTAATCCAAGCCTTAAGGAATATTCGAGATAATATTCGATAATTAAATCAAGCTTCAGATGAATACTAAAATAATATTCATCAAGTATTCAATATCTTAAATGAATATTCAAAAGTAATATTTATTTAATAAAATAATATTCTAAAAGAATATCCAAATAATATTCATTTAGTAGTCTCATCTTTAGAAGAATATTCGAAATAATAATCGATAATCAATTCGACTCTGAATGAATATTGAGAAATATTATTCGTTGAATAGTTACGTTCAAATAATTATTTGAAGTAAGGATCGTTAAAATAATTAGTCTCGAACGAATATTCAAATAATATTCGTCGCCCAAATAATAGAAAATATTTACTTAAATATTTTCCTCCGAGGTAATCTCGATATATCAAGGAATATTGACTCCCGATCTATTTTTGATTAATAAGATGTATACGCCCTTCTATGAGGGTCTTACAATAACCGGCTTATAACTGATATATAACTATCTAGCTTATAAGCCAACAATAACATTCAGGGAACAAGTATATCAATTCAACTTGAAAGTAGGCATGCATGCAATGGCATATGTATATCAGCAATCATATATATATATTTATTCAATCACAACAACAGCCTAAAAGAAGGGAATTGAAACTTGCCTGGTAGTCGAGTACGGTAAGGGGTAGTGGTAGCGGGTCCCGGTTCAGCTTGGTGATCTATAAATAGCCAAGGCATTCGGGATTAATCACTTAACATATTAAAAGTTAAGTTATACTTAATTCGAAACACGTTCTCGAGTTATCTCGTTAAACCCCTTTTAGTGGATTACTTATTATCACTGATCCGACCTGACATTCGTTCGTTAATGCGACATGTCACTGCACTTATACTTGGGACATACTTAAGTCATATGAGTTCTAAGGTTGATCGTTACGAACCAATATTATACTCCGAGTTTTATCGCCCGTTTTCTAAGTGTTTTACCGAAGTTATAAAAGAGTCGTCTTTTAGGGGTTCGTTCGCGTTTAACCTTGACTCGAACATTTTTAATAAATCGAAAAATGCTCTTTTTGACATACGGTTTTCTTTCACACCTTCCTTCTTACCCCTAGTATTTATTTACCAAGATTCGCCATGACGTTACATAGCTTACGAGGGTTCAATTTCAGTTACGAACTTTCGTTTACGGATTCGAACTACTTTTAGTAATTTGGTCATAAATCCTAAACCGTAAGTCCGTTTCACGTGTTCCTTATATCAAAACGAAGCGTAGAACATTACCTATCCTATCATGGCAGATAAGATCTCTGGAAAGTAGGGGTTCAACATGGAAAATGGCATACAAAACATGGTATTGTAAAATCGGGCATTATAACGGCTGTAAATCGAATATCTACCAATTTCGAATCTTCCCATAAACATAGTATCCAACCCAAACAACATATACATGACTTATATACATGAACTGAGGCCAAGCAATGCCTTTCCGTTCATCTAGCTATTTACATCATTAATCCAAAATCCATACATAATCATGCTTATAATCTTAACATAACCATAACTAAGTTATAACTATCATAAACATGCTTAAATATCAAACAAGGGTTAGGGTTTCAAGAGCTTTATACCTTCCTTAGATAGTGATATAGCCTTACTAAGCCTTGTATGGTCCTTAGGAGTGATTATGCTTGCTAGATCAACCATGAAAAATCAAGAAAACAAAGTTAGTACATGATGAACACTATTCACCCTCCTCTTGTTTGATTTTTTTGAAAATGGAAAAGGATGAGTTTGAAGCTAAGATTTTGAGGAGATAAGTTTTATGAAATGTAATACTCACCTTAATTATTTCAAGAACAAACAATGGTGGGAAGGTGGAGTTTGTATTTGGAATTAATGGGGTTGCCGAATGGAATTGAAATGGGGGGGGGGAGAGTGTTCTTGCTCTTTTCTTTGTATTGGTTGATTGTAATAATGCATAAAGTGATTTTGTGAGATAATATCTCATCCAAGTGGTGTTAGTGGAGTGTGATGCATTGGATGAGGTAATTAGCATGGACAAGTGTTGTGTTTTCCATGGTTGAAAGCTTAACCAAGGGTTTTTGATTTCTAAGTACTAGTTATGCTCCAATTAATCTAGTTACTCTTGCCCACTTGGTTACTAGATATTTATTCTAGTAGCTTGCACAAGACTCTTGCTTCCTCTGCTTGTTTCTGTGTCCGGTTATTACCCGTTTCGATTGATCGTTCGTGAGAATATTTCACAGATTTCTAATTAGGGTTTACCGGGAATCCTCTTTAATATTAATACTTTCATTCTCCATCTTTCATTCTAACTTTCCAATTTATATTCCTTAAATCCATTCGTTAAATACTTAAGGCTATCAGTGTCCAGGGAACTCTCGGAGAAAATAAAAGTGCGGTTTTTCAGAATCCGACAGCTTTTACATACACTTATTTTCCCCCTGGATCACTAATACGAACTCGGAAATCCGTTCCGAATACTTCTATATAGTGTCGTCTCATATTATTATATACTCCCACCAAAACACTATTCATTCTGTATTCTTTACTTGTTCTCTTAGGGTGGTTCAATTGTCCGTATTCTCTTTCGATCGTTCCTTATCCTTTTTACGGAACTACTGGATTAATCGTTACCGATCTGGATGACATGAGAATATTCTCCTGTTTGAAATTGCCATATCTTATTCCCTTAGAAGATAGATTATTCTTACCTATGTTGTTACCCTTTAGCATTCTTCAAGACATAGAAATAATAAAGTCGAATTCCATTCATTCTTTCCAAATATCAATTATTACATTGTAGCCATAACCACTCCTCAGTGGTTTCCTACCTTCATTCTTAAATCAAATATAATAACATCCCAAAATATCAAATCCTCAAAGTTAATATCTCAATTCTTGGATTATAATAATATTTAATCCACTGTCCGGTCAAATATTATACCGAAAAGAATTTGGAATTTCTGAATTCCGTTCGTCTCTGCATTCACTTATTTCCTCCGCGTATTACTAATATGACTTCGAAACATCCATATCACGTCCCGTACATAGGGTGGAGTGAAAAGTTTTCCAACTTACAAAATCACTATTCATCCACCAAATTACTATGCACGTACAGGAAATACTATGCACGTATGGGAAACACTATGCACGTACTCATTTCCCTTCAAGGATCCATTAGCTCCTTCCTGGATGGTAGATTATTCTTATCTAGGTCCTCAACCATCGAATTACTCTATTCTGACAATATACCAATGCATCAGGATCATTGTCCAAAGTAATATCCATTCATTACAATCATTGTTCTTTGAAACCACCATTCTTTAGAGCTGGTGACCTTGTTCTCAGAATCATTGTTCCTCATTTTATCATTACTTAATAAAAAGTTTTAATTATATCCGAAATTCGGGGTTCTTACAGTCTCCCCTCCTTAAAAGGATTCCGTCCCGGAATCAGGTAGGAAGCAAAGAGTCGTTTGCCTGCCGTTCACTCTTTAGCTTCCCGGTCAATTCTTAGTCGTTCTACCCTTCCTCAGCACATCTTCTAGTGCTACAATTCATACTTTATCCTTTTTCCATCAACGTTGCTACTTTTCGTACAACTCACTATCCGGGTTATACTCTTACTCAGTCTTATCCTTATTGATACCTGCAGTAACATTGGTATCACTATCACCCTACGATTCGGAGGTAACCTCGCTCGTACTGTGCATTTCCTGATCGCTTTAATCTTCGCAATCTCGATCAATATAGAGAAGTGGAAAGATTTATTGAGAGATCACTATGATCAATTGAACATTTGTTATATTGCATAGTTAGTACAGAAGGGGGCCAGCCTTTAGTACTTGACAAGCAATTAAACAAGTCATGGCATTCCACTTAGACTTCTATCACATAGACAGATAGTCACGTAGCAGTACCTCCCCTCCTAAAAGGGTTGTTCTTCTCAATTCATAAAGAGGATGAATAAGAGAGAAGAAGAGAAAAGAGTTCTAAAGGATTATAGAAAGCTTTCATGATTGTAGAATATCATACTCAGAATTTACCTCTGAACTATAGAGGTTTATCAAAGAAGAAGTTAATCATAATTATATCCAATACTATTTGATCGCCATCTAACGTGTCAACATATCTTGCTGCTTTGTCCATTATTCTATGGACAAATACTCTTGTTCAATCTTAGCGATACCCACATTCGGGAAATCCTTCAACCTTTCAGGTTAAATCTTAGATTTCTCACTTGACATCATTATTACTGACATCCCATATCATGTTACTAGCTTTTTCATAACTATAATATTGACACTATCAGGTTGTCATCTTGAGAATTCATTAGAAAACCCATTCATAACATTCCTTGCTTCTCATTCCATAGTTGCTTCCCCAGCCTTTTCTTTATCAATCACATCCTTCTTATTAGCTGATTCTTACTCATTTCTATTATTTACTTTCACCTTCACCTCTTTATTGAGACACCTTTTTGCACTTGGTACCTCCTTATCGGTATTCCGTCTCATTTATTCTATAATCATCACATTATTTCAATTTAAACTTTCCGAAATGAATCTGGCCCGATTCCTTTAACTTAGATTCATATAATCTACTTCTGCCAACCTTGTTTCTCATTACTTGTTCTTTTCTATCCGTGGTTTTCCACAGGTTGTCTTTCGTAAGTCAGACCAGGTCGTATATCTACATGCTCGTACTCCTATCATCTGTTGAACATCTGCATTTTGCTGGCGTAGCCTGGCCACATGAAAACCCGTTATGACCGTGCTATAATTTTGGGGGTAAGGCTGGCTCGAATACCGCCGTCCGAACACTTTAAACTCTCAAGTGGCCCAATAAGTCTTGGGCTCAACCGCCCTTCCCTCCAAGTCTCATTAATTCTTTCTACGGGAATACGTTTAGCATCACGAATTATCAACCTCATATTCTCTATCTTGTTTGTGCAGAAGTACACTAACACAAACTTGCTTGTCATTCATCAACATGCCATTTAGCTTATCAATAGCAGCACTTTCTTTATCTTTACGTTGTCATCCCCTTTCTTAGAAGAATCACCATCGCTTGTTGTTTACGTAGTGCGTTAATAGTTAACCCTACGAGTTTCAAATCCCTTAGGGAGACAAAGTAATCATTATTCCTTATCCATAAGGAACACTTCCTGAACTTGATGTAGATATAACGTGAAGCAGATAGAATTGCAGAAGAGTTTCAAGCATCGCAGCTAGGTCCGGTTGATGAAACTATCACTTATGCATCTTCCATAAAAGACTGGAAACTTAACGGTTTACTTCATCAATTTTGTACCATGGTCCTGGTTTGCCTCAAAACGGGACCTTCTAAGGTACGTAATATGCTTAAGACTCCATCAGGAATCGAATCTTTACTTAAACTATTGTTACTGTTAATTCTTGCACAGTCATCAGAAGGAATGTAAATTCCTCCATTCCGATATGACCTTCAAGGTCCTTCCAAATATCATCCTGTTTCTTCGGTATGAACATTTGTAATTATTCCTTTATACTTAGATCGTCGGCCACCTCATTGGCCTTTCTTGATGATAATGATTTCTTGTAACCCATGTTTTCTGGGTACATTCCAGCTCAAATTTTTCTACCTCATTCCCATCACTGTTGGGTTAAAGCATTCTCCCTTAAGCTCTGCTGAAGGAGAAAATATAACTATCAGTCATTTCCATAAGTCATTGCTTCCACCTACCCGTGGGAACTTTATCACGTTTATTCCCAATCCTACTTAGGATACTTCTTTTCTTAGTTCTTTCTTTATCTTAGGATAATCTCAACCTTTATAGGTTCAACCCATACTTCCTCAGGGTTTCATACATGCCTCATCTGGCATTATTGTTACGATGTCATACATTCCTTACCAAACTTCCATTTTTGAAGTTCGGAATATTACCCTTTTTCCTTGTAAGGTTTCGTAGGTCATCCTTATCATTCCTTCGGTATTTTCTGGGTACCGGGTATATCAAAATGTCATTGATCAATACTCTAATAATTCTATCTATGTTCTTTCCAGAACTCTTTTTAATAATCCTTACCGGTCATTGTTGCCTTAGCAAGTCCAGCTCATATCATCTGAAGTCATAATGTCGTTATTAGGGTTAATGCCACCCCTTGTGCATTCCCCAGGGTTTGTCTTAATTTATGGATATCCTATCCTTAATTCAACTGCCAAGGAATTCTTGCATCTTATAATTGGCAATCAGATCATGTATCCTTAATAAAGGTCTCTTTTCAATCATTCTCATTTGATAATCGATCGGTGGTTTAATGCCACCCTCTTCTTTCAGATAGTTGTCAGCCTATTTGGCCTTCCAAAAAGGCAACGTATGCCAATCTCTTCTCTTACCGAACTTGTTAATGGTAGCAAGGATGTTCTGGAAGATATTGGTCGAGTTCAACGTGAATCTCTTAGTGCTTATCGTTCTTCGCAAAGGTACTTGCCTTAGACAAAATTCCTACAGCATACTATTCAATTTCTGACCTTTTCTATACCCTCTTCATATACCTTCATTGTTTACTTTCCTCCGTCATAATATATTCATGGTATTCATGATACCCTAACATCATACATCTTAATTCACTATACTTCCATTTTACTCGAAATCTTGGACAACCATATACACATGAGTCACTTTAGTACGGGTGACCCCATCCCAAAAAGGTCTAGTGAATTCCCAATCAAAACATGGGTTGTTCGGCAGAAGATTCAAACGATCTCATTAATGTTTCCTTTATATCAGAAGCCCTTGCAGTCGGTGCTTTCTTAGAAGCAACCCTGCTTTGTCTTTTCATTGCTGGTCTAGTCACTTTATAGTCCGTTGTGACTTGGCCTCAACTAGCCACACATAAAAATATATGATTTTAGGGGTTGGCTAATAGCATTACTTTTCTAGCAATTGCCGGCATAGTGCCTTCTTCTTTGATACCTTTCTACCTTTCCAAAACTTTACTCCATATAAGTCTTAATCGACTACTCGGCACCGTCTCCGGTCACCTTTCCTCCACTTTTATCCTTTCAACTATTCTTATCAATCCTGCGTGCCACACAAGCTTACCATTCCTGGCATCACAGCCTTTTCATTTAAGTCAATCCTGGAATTTCTCAGTCCGGCTAGTTTCTTACTTACATTTCCTATTTTCGTCCAATCTCACTTCATCATTTTATCACTACCGTCGATTGTAATGCTCAAGGTCCGTTTACTAACCCATTTTACAGCATCCTTACCCAAATCACAGGGTTTGCTCCAATTTTTACTCTCTTCCATGACATTCTCTGATAATCAGAAAGACAAGGTTTGCCAAAATTCACCGAATTCCTTTCCAGACTCAGGGAAATTTTGATCAATCTACCCACTACTGGTAACATTAAAGAGACCAGTTTCGAAACCTGAAGAATAGTTCTATGAACCTCCAAGCAGGTGGAATCATAAGCAGTCATAGTTAACGAAATAATCATCATCGGATTGGAAGTTTACCCACTGGAGAGGAATCAATTATATTCATCCCTTAGAAGGGAATCAATAGTTTCAAACTGAACCTGTCACAACATCCTGATATTCAATACTACCAAATGTCGGTCTACCTAACCCTTTATGCGAAGCGTCATTGGAAGCACAAAGTCTCCTTTTTCCATTAAGCAATGCCAGCTCTTGGTCATTACCAATTTCACCTTTTAGCTCCAGGAAGATTTTCTCACATTTTTCTCTTTAACTGCTGATCGTATTACTTGATCTATTATAATTCCGTGTCGGAGTAAACTTAAGGTAACTACTATACTCCATTCAAAGAGAAGAAGGAATTTAATATTCCTCTGAATCACATGCATCTAACGTTTCTGGTTCATCATTTAACTGAGTTGAATTAACTCTATACTCAGTCTCTGGCAGTAGTCTTATTACGAGTTCATCTTGACTCACTGGTCTTATCTTCCGGTAGGTTCTGAGATCATTGTCTTGCTTACTACTTCCTTATATAACTTTACCCAATCATGCTATCACTTCCCAATGTCTTTACATTCTAGATGATTCATTCATAAAATGAACATTTTCCTTAATAAAACCACCTTATTAACCTCAATTTGGTTCCATAATTTACAACCTACGACACCTGCCTTCTCATGGCGAATTATTACTGACCATATTCATACTAATTCATTTATCAAATGATATGGCACTTACTGCCTCCTTCTCAACTATTCCTAGGGACTCTGCTCCTCGCCCTAAATCGATGTCTTTGATAATCATACATCCCTCTAGCTCTTTCTTTGTTAAGATGAAAATCTCTAAGGATTCTCATCTATTTCCGTATAAGATCTCAAGTAATTCTTCCAATCCTTCTTTCTTGCTGGTACTACATCTGGTAGTCCGGCTATGAATTCAACATGCATCTTCAGATCTCTTAATAATATCTCGGTTCTTTATACTCACTTTTCTGAGCACCATATCTTAATCATCGCAGTCATTCTGGCTGCGACCCTCATTACCCAAGGGTAAGCTCCTTATCCTAACAGGATTTTCCTTATCTGCTGGAACCTCTTCCGGGTCTCCAGTAGGGTACTCCATCGAATTACCCGCTGATCTTCAGCATATAAAGCATCATCGCGCTGTTGCTCGTATGCCTCAAGGTCAGTCGCCTTACTCGTCGATACGATATCGAGCTAAGTTACTATCATTATACTTACGAGTTCCCATAAGGGTTTTATATGTCATCACTACATTAAGTAGTCCGACTATGAACTTGGCAAGAGTTCTTATTATCTTTTTGAATTTATTGTTTTAACGTCACCTCATCTCTGGGGTTTATAACGTACGCTCTGATACCACTTCTGTAACACCCCCAGATCCGGTGGTTACGATTTCCAATTCTGTCCACAACAATTGAACTTTCCTTAACATAAAATAAATTACGTCTCTATAACCCAACACAACAATATAAAACACATCCGTTATAGTCCCAGAGATGAAATCAGAGTAACAATCAAATTTTTATTAATCACATTATGAGTTCTTACAATCCAAAAGAATTTCAATATAAATACATACTCTTTGACATCCATTTACATAAGTCATACTAGACCATATTCTTGGTACTGAAAGAATAAATATACCCTACCAATAGCTTCTTCTTCAGCTCTGGTAGTCTCATCGTCCTCGCCCGCGTCGAGTGCGCCTTGTGCGAGTCATCTGGACTAGCTGTTGTTGTGATATAATAATAAAGCAAGGGTGAGCAATAGCCCACCAACAATAATATATAACTAAACGATAATGTATAACAGTTCAAAAGTATCTTTCAAACCATATGCCATGCATTTACGGAAATGATGCCAGTATAATATGAACGATGAAGTTACAAGGTAACTTAAAGTATTTGTTTGTAGAAATATCTGCTACATCAAAGTAAGCGAGATATTCTTATTGTTATTAAGAAGAGGAACTTGCAAGAAAAGGTTGCAATTCCAGTTATGACCCTTTTCCAACTCTGCCAACAGTAATCATGTTGCAGGAAATAAATAAATTTGGATGATGAACCAATGATGGAGTATTCACCGCGCCCGCTGTTCCAATCTTGATGATCAGTCGAGATCGTACAGCTCAATTTAGATTTACTACCGGTAGAAGGAAGAACTGACGGCTTTACTTGTATACCACCTTACTATCTCTCCCCGGCCAACGGTTGGGCCAAAGGGGATGGACCGGCGCTACTCGGCCTCTTACACGACTCCTAGTTCAAATAGAATTCATGATTCTGAATGTAACGTTCGTCCCCCTTTCCCCAAGTATAATACTTGTTGATAAGACTCCACAAAGTAGTCGTATCTAGTTGGAAAGGAAAATTCACCAATAACTCCCAAGCTATTACTTGGTAACGGATATCAACTTGTTCCAGTAATCTTACCCCTCGAAAGATGAGAAGGTAAGCAACGACTTAATAAGTCAACAGCACCCGAGTTGCGGGTGAAGGGAATACTTTATGACCGGGAAGTCGACAAGATAAATAACATTTTCCAAGTAAGGTTCCCTTATTATTAAGGAGATAGACTCAAAGAAGAATGATGTCTGAGAACCTTTCTTGATATAAGATTAATAATAATATGACTCCGAGATATTTTCTGTAATAATCGAAGAAGATAAACCTTATCGAGATTATTCTAAGTATGGAATAAATATTCAGAGAATATTTATTGAGTTAAAATATTTAAAGAATATTTGGGAATAAGAAAGAATATATTTAATCAGAGTATTTCTCCAAATAATCCCTGAAGAAATATCAGGAGAATATTTATTGAATAAACAAATATTTAAATGAATACTCAAAACAATATTCATTAATTAATAAGACCTGAAAAGAATATTTAAGGTAATATTCATAATTAATTAGGAATTTAAATGAATATTCAAAAGTAATATTTATTTAATGAATAATATCCTAAATGAATATCAAGTAATATTCATTTAATAATCCAAGCCTTAAGGAATATTCGAGATAATATTCGATAATTAAATCAAGCTTCAGATGAATACTAAAATAATATTCATCAAGTATTCAATATCTTAAATGAATATTCAAAAGTAATATTTATTTAATAAAATAATATTCTAAAAGAATATCCAAATAATATTCATTTAGTAGTCTCATCTTTAGAAGAATATTCGAAATAATAATCGATAATCAATTCGACTCTGAATGAATATTGAGAAATATTATTCGTTGAATAGTTACGTTCAAATAATTATTTGAAGTAAGGATCGTTAAAATAATTAGTCTCGAACGAATATTCAAATAATATTCGTCGCCCAAATAATAGAAAATATTTACTTAAATATTTTCCTCCGAGGTAATCTCGATATATCAAGGAATATTGACTCCCGGTCTATTTTTGATTAATAAGATGTATACGCCCTTCTATGAGGGTCTTACAATAACCGGCTTATAACTGATATATAACTATCTAGCTTATAAGCCAACAATAACATTCAGGGAACAAGTATATCAATTCAATTTGAAAGTAGGCATGCATGCAATGGCATATGTATATCAGCAATCATATATATATATTTATTCAATCACAACAACAGCCTAAAAGAAGGGAATTGAAACTTGCCTGGTAGTCGAGTACGGTAAGGGGTAGTGGTAGCGGGTCCCGGTTCAGCTTGGTGATCTATAAATAGCCAAGGCATTCGGGATTAATCACTTAACATATTAAAAGTTAAGTTATACTTAATTCGAAACACGTTCTCGAGTTATCTCGTTAAACCCCTTTTAGTGGATTACTTATTATCACTGATCCGACCCGACATTCGTTCGTTAATGCGACATGTCACTGCACTTATACTTGGGACATACTTAAGTCATATGAGTTCTAAGGTTGATCGTTACGAACCAATATTATACTCCGAGTTTTATCGCCCGTTTTCTAAGTGTTTTACCGAAGTTATAAAAGAGTCGTCTTTTAGGGGTTCGTTCGCGTTTAACCTTGACTCGAACATTTTTAATAAATCGAAAAATGCTCTTTTTGACATACAGTTTTCATTCACACCTTCCTTTTTACCCCTAGTATTTATTTACCAAGATTCGCCATGACGTTATGTTAGGTCCAAATGTGTTGTAGAGGGGGGGGGGTGAATACAACTTTTCGAATATGAGAAGCAATAAATACGATGCAATAAATGAACACACAGATTCAAGGAATATATGTCTTATATATAACTTGAAAGGGTTGCTACAACATTCATTACAAAGTATAACAGAAGTTGAGAGAGAAGTGAATGATACTAAGCTCTGTGAATGCACTCTCTCTTTTTCTCTTGTGTTTTTCTCTAGAATTGCTCACTAACTAAAACATTACACAAGTACTTCTATTTATACTACATGTAATCTATGTCCTGTAGTCTTCAAAGACTAAGATGTACGTGGCCCAATGATGTCCACATAAATCTTGCCTTATCTTGAAAGCTTGGAAATCTGCCAATCAGAAGATGCCATGTGTCATGTTGAAGCTGCACTCTAAGTAGAACTTCTACTTGAGAATTTCTACTTAGCCATTTCGAAGTTCTAAGTAGAACTTCTACTTAGAAACTTCTACTTGGCCATCTAGAATATTTAGTACTTAGAAAATATTCTGGTCTTCAACTTGAAACTTCAATGCACATCTTGAACTTGTGATATCTTCATGTCTTCTTTGTTCTTCACCAAGCTCTTGAATATGGATCTTTATTACTGACATAAACTTGCTACCAATGTCCTGACACTTGATGCAACGGTCTGGTTCATAAGTGACTAGTCTTGATAGGGTTTTTGCTTCTTGAATAAATTACCATATCCAATTACAAATGTGGCTTTCCAATATTTGCATTCCTTCTTGTTCACTTGAAATCAATTGGT
The DNA here is from genome assembly GCA_036435485.1 of Saposhnikovia divaricata. Classification (NCBI taxonomy): domain Eukaryota; kingdom Viridiplantae; phylum Streptophyta; class Magnoliopsida; order Apiales; family Apiaceae; genus Saposhnikovia; species Saposhnikovia divaricata. The sequence continues at coordinate 1,731,404 of JAZHRN010000132.1, forward strand.
CTTATTGATACTGATAGTTATGATCTTGATCTTTGGCTTTCCAAATCACTGAGGCATGAACAACTTTGACTTGAACTTCTCTCAATGATTTCCTCTTGGATTGATCATAGTTAACATGTTGAATTGTATCAATTACCTTGTCTTCATTTAGTGTTGATTTCTTGTGACTTCTTGTTCTTGATTGTCTTCTGGTTAAGTATCTTTTCCTTTAGTTTGAGTTACATTAGTTATAGTGTTACAAGATTATACACTCTGCCTTTCAATCTCCCCCAATTTGATTGTCTAACAATGACATTCAAATTAATGAAGGATAACTCAACTAAACAATGAGACGAGAAAAGATAATTAACATTACAGTCTTGAATAATTTACAATTGAAATTTACATGAAAACAATACAAAGAACTTAAACTAGAAATAGAATTCGAACTTCGAATTAAAGATCATTTGAGTGATTCCTATCACCTGGATTATTTCATACCTTTCAGTCAAACTTGTATCACCTTATTGGATTCACTCTAAGGTGAATTTTCCTCAAGTGAGTTAAAGCAACCAAAAGACATGAAGTTTTTCCAACTTCAAGTTCACACCACTCTGACCTTTAACCCTAATTCCGTTTCCTCTTTCTTGCTTCAGCAGCTTGGTCTCTCTCTTCTTTCTGCCTTTTGCTCTTCTCCTTCTGCTGCTTTTCTTTCTTGTATACTGGATCTTTAAGCTGCTTCCACCTAGCATTCAATAGACTTACAGCTTCCATTTCTAGAGGGTTCTTGGGCTCTGGATAAGGATGTTTGAAAAGCCTTCTGAGTTTGTCCACCTCCTGAGTAGTTCTGATCTTTGGAATATCCTCGAAGTTCTTCATGATGAGCTGAGGTTTCCAGTGAGATTTATCAGATTTGAACTGACAATAGATCATCTTGGGGTAGCCCTTGACACGGTCAGTATTGTGGACACTGGCCGCATCTCGCTCAATTCTCTTCTTTTCCACCACTACTTCAGACAGGTAACTCATGAGTCTCTGCTTTTCTTCAACAAACTTATCTTCCACTTCGCCCCATTTGAATACATATAATACTCTCTCCAGAAATGCAGCATCTTGAGTCCGTAGCAGCCATTGTCTACTCATATGCAAGATTGTTTGATTCTGGTCTGCATCTATGAATACTAAGGCATCAGCCGTATCTTCAACATAAGCATGTATCCAGTATACACTTTCACTTCCTGGAACACCAATAGCCTCCCTTATTTCTCCTTGTTCTAGTGCTCCAGAAGGAAGAGTCAAAGCTTCATCTACATTCTTCATGGCTTGAAGAATATTCCATTTCTTCTCTATCAGCTCCGGCTCAATCTTCACGTCATCAAGAGGGTTTGGAGCAATGACATCACACTTCCACACCTCATTGCTCTTCTTGAATATTACTCTTTCAATGATCTTCACAGATTTATCTTTAAGCTCAGAAGCGAATCCCTTACTCATCATTTGTCTGCATACAGCTTTGAGAGATTCCACTGAAAGCTCCATTAGATCATTTTCCTCCATGCTAACCCTCTTCATCTTTCCATCAACTACCATCCGGACAAAATTTGGATAAGCTGAGAATTCTGGACCCTTGTCCTCTGCTAGCTGCATTAACTGATCCCTGTACAGAATGCTTAGCTCCTCAGATTGAGAGTATTGAATTTTAGTCGCTAGCAAGAACAACTCTGACGCAGATCTTCTCATAATGAATTGGTCATCCACATATAAGAAAGATGTTGGGACTCCTTCTACCAAAGACAAGATAACCTGCCACTCCTTAAGATTTGCATTGTATCCAACCCTGACTTTAGAAATTAGTCTCTTCAAAGCATTTATATAGTCCCCAGTCATTGGATTCTGCAAATTCAAGTTGTAGAACAGATCATCTGCATCCTTGTTATGAACTCCTTTCGCACAGGGTCCCATCATTATCTTCCTTGCTTCATCCCATTTCTGCCCTATCCTTCGTTTGTCCAGATCAACTTGAGGATTAGCTAGCCTTGCAAGCTCATACTCATACTGCTTCCCTTGTAGTTCCACCTTCTGTTCTAGGAACGCAGCATGTTTTTGCATCATCTTCATTTTATGGAACTGAGCTTGTTCCAAGGCTAACTGTTGAGCTTTAAGGGTTTCCTTATCAACAGGAAATTCTTCAGGCAGTCCGGAAGACATCCCACCACCTCCACCTTGTTCCTTCAAAGATCTTTTTATAGCGTGTGCTAACGGTACGTCTTCCATGTCAGAATCTGAGTCAAGTACCTCCTGTACTGTTTCCTGATGACTCAGATCAACAAATGGTTCATCAACCATTACTGCCTTACCCTTTCTCATCCTCAGAGCCTCTTCATCAACAGACGGCTCAACTTCTGGTTCCTTGACAAGATCAGCGGGTTCTTCAATTTCTTCTATGTGAACTGCCTGCTGTCTCGTCTCCTTTCCACTCTCCCCCTTAGGTGAGTTATCCTGAGCTCCACCATGGTCTTCAGATCCACCAGCTGCATAGGAACCTCCAAAACCAGAACTAGAGGCTCCCGCTCCACTAGCACCACCTGCACCACCTGCTCCAGCATCGGGGGGAGGTTGTTGCGACTCGAAGCACTCCGGGGGCACAAAACTCCTGACTGCGAACATCAATCTACTGATTTCCACAGCCATTGTATGCATTGTAGACTCCAATGCCCCCATCCTCTCATTGAGAGTGCTTCCCAAGACACCACCAGCATGGCCCAAGTCATTGACCTTATTTGTCAAATCATCAAAAGCTGTAGCTTGACTTGCCATTCTTGCTGCGTAGTCGTCTAGAGCCCTTTGGTTGTTTCCAATATTGATTCCGAACTGCCCCATCGTCTGCCCGAACTGCCTCATCTGATTTTCCATTGAAGTCATACGCGTATCAAGATTTTCAGTGTTAAGGGACGGTGTTTGGTTTAGGTGACCTCGCTCTAATACTCGTTCTGTTGGTATTTGACGCTCGGTTTCGGGCCTTGAAAATGAAGGTCCCTCTCTCCCTAACCTCTCACACACACTCCCTGTCTCACGCTCGTGTATGGCTTCAATGATTGATCCAAATAGTGAAGCAGTACCTGCAGAAAATTGATAAGAAATGTTGTTGACAGTTATGGGATCAAATTCTGTTTGTTCCTGAGTTGGAATCTCAGGCTGAGAGGCTGCAAAGTGTCCTTGTACGACATCAGAACCGATCCTCTTTGCAGCATCAGTACGTACCGGTGAAGGTACGGCTGAAGTTCTTAAGACTTCATGTCCTCTTGAAGCAACAGTATCTTCAAGAGGTACATCATCCTCACCAAAATCAAAATCCCTATGTGCAGAATGTTCAAGGGGTGAACCACTCGCGTGAGGTGGAGTGGTTGCGTGTGACACGCTAGGGTTTGACTGTGGTTGTGAAGTAGCAGCGTGGAAAAGTTTGGCTTTCTTGCGAATAAGTTGCTGCTCTTCGGGTTCACTCTCCTCATCATCTTGTATATATATACGTGCTGGTTTTCTGACTTCCGTTAACAGGGGTGATAGAGAATAGGAATGTGTATCAGACTCAGAGTCAGAAATATGGCTCTTACCCTGGGATAGATCCTGCGGGTTAGCAGTCTCTTGGGTCGCGGAATCAGAAACATAGGAGGAGGAATGAATAGTATGCAGGGAGAGATTACCTGATTGATTACCTTGTGCATCATCGCTTTCCTCATCAGGGATCTCATCAAATGCCTCAGCATGAACAGATGGATTTTGAGCATGTGATGAAACTTGTGATGATGCCTCCAAATTGGTAACTCCTGCATCATATCTAAGCCACATTTGAATATTTTCAGGAGTAGACATTGGTTTACCTTGATGTTTATCCTGATTAGCAATGGTTGCAAGTGACTAAGTGCCCATCCCTAGCGATTCAGATGTGGGGCTTCTGGCAAATCCCTGTCTAATAGCAAGAGCATCCTTCGGTATTAAGTCATTGATCAGCATTTGAAGAAACCGAGGAAACCAGCAGACAACATCATTTGTAGTGAGGTCTCTGCTTGCAAGGGATCCCATTGAGGCCACTATCTCAGAGAGAACTATGCGTCCATAGTTTATATCCAGTTCTCTTGCTAGGGCAACTGCAAAGGTTTGCATTGGAATTGGAATTTGATGAAAGTCTTTTTCGCGTGCCCGAAAACATCTTGTGATGGCCTCGAAAAAGTAATTCCATTCCGCATGGAAGAATTGCTTCTGGATATTTCCTGTGATTGGGCCTTTTGGAGGATAACATCCAATTTCTTCAAAGAATCTGAGGCGTTCTGCAGCAGTAGGTTCTGGATCATAGGCATCTTTAATTGGGAATCCCAGAACTCTGTTGACAATTTGTTCGTTCACCTCATATTCCTGACCCGCTAAGGTAAACATGAAACCGTACGGGGTTGATTTACTCCCAAAAGTAACCGCACTAGTCCATAATTGCTGTAAAGCATCATGTACTAGTGTAGGTTTAGCAGTAAAAGCATGGCTAGCTTTGGAGTACAAATTGAGAAATCGTATCCAAAACTTAAACCGCGGGAGTTGATCACCAATTTCCGTAGAAATATTATAAAAATTGTTTTTAGCAAGGGAAAATTGGTGAGCCATTTTAATTAAATGTTTTTCTTTTAAAAGATGTGAATTTTTTATTTTAATTTTGAAAAACAAATAATTTACGAATTAAATGATGTATCCCTTTTAATTTATCAAAAAGAACAAAAGTCCCTTAAAGAAAATTAAACTACGGGATGAACAATCAAAAACCAATGACCAAATCTGAATATTCAAAGAAGATGAATATTCGTGTGTACCAGTGAAATCGTGTGAGTTTATGAATGGTGAATATGGAATTGCGTTTTATGAACAGTACACAAACACTATATGTTCGTGTGTATGTATATGCGCGTGTATGTTGATGAACACAAAACACACCCACACAAAGATTAATGATTACACAGTGAATCTCAGTCAAAAATTTGGCAGTAATTCGTGATTAGTACGAGTTTAATCACAAAAACACGGATCAAAGGTATGTAATTAGTGAAATCGCACTGTTCTTGTGAAACGGCTGCTGAAAATTAGAATTAGGTAAAGTGAATTAGGCATCGAGTTAGAGATGTATATATAGATGAATGTGGAATGACAAAAATGTCCCTGTTAAAAAATGTGAAAAGTACTAAGTCCATACAGGGGACATCTAAGTCGAACTCTATCTCGAACTTTTCTATCTCGAACATCTCTATCTCGAACATCAAGTCGAACTTCGAGATAAAGTTCGAGATAGAGGTTAACTCGAACAATTATGCACAAATAAGCACTTTAACCAATATTACAGCAGAAACTATAGGGAAATCCTATCTTGAACATTATTGAATTGTAGTAAACTTGGAAAAAGGAAATTCAAGATACTTTTCAAGTTAGAAGTCTATCTCGAACATCAAGTCGAACTTCGAGATAAAGTTCGAGATAGACTAAGAGATAGACTAACTCGAAGTTAATCTTAATTTCTTTCCAAAATACCCCCAAAAAGTACAGGGTAATTCAAGATATGTTTCGAGTTAAGAGTGTAACTCGAAAAATTCCTTTTAGCTTAACTGAGAATTCTATCTCGAACATCAAGTCGAAATTCGAGTTGAGTTTCGAGATAGACTAAGAACTCTATCTCGAACATCAAGTCGAAATTCGGGTTATGTTTCGAGATAGACTAACTCGAAGTTAATTCTCAGTTCTTTTCAAAATATCCCCTTAATGGAAACCTCATCTCAACCTTTGAGATAAAATTCGAGATAGACTTTATCTCGAATATTTTGAAGATAGAACTAGGCACACTGGTAACTCGAACTCGAACTCTAAGTCGAATTTCGAGATAGCCAACTCGAAATTCTTCCCAGACTTAGAATTTTTCAAAAACTTCACTCTGACAGCTTAAGTCGAAATTCAAGTCGAATTTCTAGATGAGATTCGAGATAGAACCTAGCTCGAAATTTTGAAGTTTTTCAATTCTAAGGCCTCAAATTACATGAAAATCATAGGTAAATTCATCTAAAAATCATGCAATATTTAGAATATTATGAATTTAACTCCCCCTATGATCATGCAATTTAACAAGCATAAATTCACAGATATGTGCTGTAAAAGACACTTAAAACACAAGGAATTTATGCAAAAACACACTATATGCAACCTATAGCAATCATTAATTAGGCATTTTAAAGTCTAAGCACATAATGATTGATTAGCTTGCACATACAAACATAAACATGGATTTTACAGATAGAAGGCTTTACTAACTTGTGTTAAGCATTCCCAATTCACCAACCAACCTATTGAATGTTACTTCATCAAGAGGTTTGGTGAATATATCTGCAATTTGTTGCATTATGGGCACAAAATGTAGCTCCACAGTCCCCTCCTCGACATGTTCTCTTATGAAATGATACCTGATGTCAATATGCTTGGTTCTTGAGTGATCTACAGGATTGTTGGTTATGGCAATGGCACTTGTGTTGTCACACATGATTGGAATTTTCTTGTGCTCCATGCCATAATCCTTCAATTGGTTCCTCATCCACAGTATTTGAGCTACACAGCTTCCAGCAGCAATGTACTCAGCTTCAGCAGTAGAAGTAGATACTGTATGTTGCTTTTTACTTTGCCAGGACACCAATCTTCTGCCAAGAAATTGGCAAGCACCAGATATGCTTTTCCTATCAATCCTGCAACCTGCATAGTCTGAATCCGAATAGCCAATAAGATTAAAACCTGTATCTCTTGGGTACCAAATCCCTAGATTTGGTGTGCCCTTGAGATACCTAAAAATTCTTTTGACGGCTACGAGATGTGATTCTCTAGGATCCGCTTGGAACCTTGCACATAAACAAGTTGCGAACATTATATCTGGTCTACTTGCAGTTAAATAGGGGAGTGAGCCAATCATACCTCGATAGCTTGTGATGTCAACTGATTTACCTGATTTGTCTTCATCAAGCTTCGTGGCTGTTGCCATGGGAGTCTTAGCTGCTGATGCATCTTCTAGATTATACTTCTTGAGTAAATCTCTGACGTACTTGGATTGACAGATAAGGATACCATCTTTTCTCTGACTGATCTGTAATCCAAGGAAGAAGGACAGCTCTCCCATCATGCTCATCTCATATTTTTCCTGCATTAGCTTGGCAAATTTCTCGCACAAGCGCTCATTTGATGACCCAAAAATAATATCGTCCACATATACTTGAACAAGTATTAAGTCATTTCTCACAACTTTATAGAACAATGTTTTATCAATTACTCCCCTAACAAAACCATTTTCAATTAAGAATAGAGATAGGGTTTCATACCATCGCCTTGGGGATTGCCTGAGGCCATAGACAGATTTGAAGAGTAGATACACAAAATCTGCATGTTCTGGATCAACGAAGCCAGGCGGCTGTTCCAGATACACTTCTTCTTCTAACTCTCCGTTCAGGAAGGCACTTTTCACGTCCATCTGGAAAACTTTGAAGTTCTTATGTGCTGCAAATGCCAAGAACATCCTGACTGCCTCAAGTCTTGCAACTGGTGCATAGGTTTCATCATAATCAATTCCTTCTCGCTGAGAATAACCTTTTGCAACCAAACGAGCCTTGTTTCGTGTTACAAGTCCGTTTTCATCCAGTTTATTTCTGAATACCCACCTAGCTCCAATTACGGATGTGTTCTTTGGTCGGGGTACCAGTTTCCAAACTTTCTGCCTTTCAAACTGATTGAGTTCCTCTTGCATTGCAATCACCCAATCAGCATCGCCAAGAGCTTCTTCTATTTCTTTAGGTTCAAGCTTGGATAAGAACCCAGAATATAAGGAGATATTAGCCATGTCAGCTCTTGCAGTTCTTCTAGTAGTCACACCAGCATCTGGATCACCAATAATTAACTCAAACAGGTGGTCTCTATTCCATACCCGTTCACCTGGAAATTGTCTAGATGATTCAGCTTGACTTTCTGAGTTGGGGTACTGACTACTTTGATTATTTTCACTAACTCCCCCTGAGTTAGTGCCAGCTCCTACAAAACTAGAGTCAACTCGACTCGAGCCTTGAACAGTAGTCCTTGAGCTGCTATTTACTCCCCCTGAGTTGTTGCCGGTTGGTACTGAAGAAGTCTCTCCTGATCTTGTAGAATTAGCTTGTTCACTAGACTCAGGTTCTTCACGTACACTTGGAACATTTAATGGAACAACCAACTCAGGTTCATCTTCAAGATCTTCTAAGTCCAGATTCTGAAATTTTAGGGACTCAGGTTCACTAGAATCTCTTGAAATTGATGAGAGTTTGGTATCGTCGAATCTGACGTTGTAACTTTCAGTCACTTTTCGATCATTCACCAAGAACACTCTATAAGCTGCCACCACGTCTGTAGAGTAACCAACAAAGATTCCTTCACGAGCTTTTGCTGCAAACTTGCCTAGATTTTCATCATCTATAAGCACATAGCATTTTGCTCCGAAGACATGAAAGTATTTGATCGTTGGTCTTCTGTTGTTCATTAGCTCACATGGTGTCTTTTCTTTATCTTTTGTGATCAAGGTTCTATTTTGAGTGTAACAAGCGGTACTCACTGCTTCGGCCCAGAAATACAAAGGAAGTTTTGAATCATACAACAAAGTTCTTGCTGCTTCAACCAAAGTTCTATTCTTCCTTTCAACTACTCCATTTTGCTGTGGAGTTCTCGGGGCTGAATACTGACGACGTATTCCTTTAGATACGCAGAAGTCATTCAGCACTGCGTTTTTGAATTCAGTGCCATTGTCTGATCTAATCGTCTTCACAGTAAGTGTTGAAACATTCTCAATTTGAGTGATGTGATCAATGATTAAGAAAGGTACTTCGTCTTTCGTCATTGCGAACAATACCCATGTATACTTGGAGAAGTCATCCACGATTACTAAAGCATATCTTTTCCTAGACAAAGATAGGACATTCACTGGGCCAAACAAATCCATATGAAGAAGTTGCAGAGGCTCAGTAATACTAGAAATTTCTTTGCTTTTATGCGATGCTCGCTTCGACTTTCCCATTTCACAAGCTTCACAGAGTCCTTTCGGAGCGAACTCCATTTGAGGTAGATCTCTCACCAATTCTCGCCTCGCGAGAGCATTCATCGTTTTGAAGTTTAAGTGAGATAGCTTTTTGTGCCATAACCAGCTTTCATCATCCGAGGCTTTGCTGTAGAAACAGGTGACCTCATCCTGATTTGCTGAATCCATATCTGCAACAAAAAGATCTGCCTTTCGAACTCCTCTCAAAGCTAGTGAGCCTTCTTTGATGTGAGTGATTGAGACACCTTTCTTGTTGAAGACAATTTCGTAACCTTTGTCACAGAATTGACTTATACTCAACAGATTGTGCTTTAGTCCCTCAACATAGGAAATATCTTCAATGATGACATTGCCAGTCTTCAGTTTGCCATATCCCTTAGTCACACCTATGCTGTCATCTCCAAAGGTAACATAAGGGCCAGCTTTCATAACCAACTCTGTAAGCAGGGACTTGTTTCCAGTCATATGCCTCGATGCTCCACTGTCTAGCACCCATATAACTTTATTTCTATTCTGCTTAATGCCCTGCAATGACAGATTGGTTAGACATTCTTCGGAACCCAACTTTGATTGGGCCCGGCTTTTCGATAAGATCGAGAATCAACAGATTTAACAACAGGAGATGCACTTTTCTTCACATTACTAGAGCTTTCGACTATCTCCTTTCCTTTCTTAGACTTGACAGATTTGTCAGTCTTAGGAGAAGGTTTGTCACTCCTAACTTTAGGAGGACTGACAGTCTTGGCTCTACCATACTTTTTCTTGATATTTGAACTAGCAACAGTATTTGAGCATGACTGGCTAGATGCATTCATTAAATGCACAAAAGTTTGCATGATATTAAAAGTGCATGGCATACAATTAGGTTGACCACACTGTGCATGATTCTGATGCAGATTATTCATTGTATGTGTGGTAGGCATGGCATGTGCAGCAGGAACATTCATGTTAGCTTTGCATGCATAAGAAAGATGCTCAGTAGATTTACAATGATAACATGCTTTCTTTATTCGTTCAGCCTTAACCTCTTTTGTGCCTTTTTCTTTCTTTCCTTGTTGTTTAACAGCCTTAGCTCCTAATCCCAGTCTAGATTCATCTCTAGGGAAATTGATTTTCACTTGTTTAATAGGAGTTATAGGTTGTTCTTTCTGGCGATCTTCCATCTCAATCTCATATCTAGCTATCAATTCAGTCTCTTCTTCTTCTATTCTAGGAACAAGATGTTTGTAGATAGGTTTGACAGCCGATTTAAGAATACTAGGTGTTTCCTTTTTAAGGTCACTGGAACTAGGGTCAATAGGTCTCTTTCCTTCTTTCTTAGGAAGGTCAGAATAATCAAGTCCTATACCTACTCCAGTTATTTTCTTAAATGTGTCATTATCTACATACACTTTACTAGCAGCTAGTTTGTATGCTTCGCATTTAGTTTCTAACTCAGCTAGATTGTTCCTAAGACATGCTTCTACTTCTTCCTTAAGGACGAGCTTGTGTTCCAGAGATTTAATAAAGTCTCTTAGAGAAGTATCTACAGTGCAAGCAGCCTCTAGCTCTTCCACTTTTGCCTCAAGCATTCTGCATTTGGCAACAAGTGTTTTCTGTTCCTTTTGAGAAGAGTCTAGGCTTTTGCACAACATATAGATCTCTTCACTAAGAGCCCCGTTCTGTTCTTTATAATCATCAATAGACATTTCTACTTTAAGAGTCAGAACTGGTACCTCTGGTTCCTCTGATGTCTCAGCCATGAGGGCAAAGTTTGCTACATGAGTAACATCTTCCTCATCTGAATCATCCCAAGCTCTTCCTTCTGTCACCAATAAAGCTCGTTTTCCATGTCTTTCCTTCAACAGTGCTTCATAGTTGCTTTTGAGGGCTTCAAATGTCTCTTTTGGGTAAGTCTGTTTAGGCTTTTTGCAGTCCGAGGCAAAGTGTCCAGCTTCACCACAATTATAGCATTTGAATTTCATTTTGAAATCCAAAGGAGATTTGTAGCTGGTATTCTTGCTTTTTCCTTTGTAGCCTGACGAACTACCACCACCCTTAGCAGCCCGATAATAAGATGAAGATTTTCTCTGTGGTCGGTTGCTCTTTCTAAATCTCATGTTGCTGAACTTCCTTGCCATGTATGCCACGACACTATCGTCCATGTTGTCCAGCTCTTCTTGGGTGTAGTAGTCATCATCACTGTCAGATGCGCACTCGTCATCATTATCAACTTGATGTGGTGCAAGTGATGATTTAGGCTTTGCTGCAACCATTGCCTTCTTAGACTCTTCCTCATCAGCAACTAATCCTGATGCACTTTCTTTACCCTTTGAATCATTGTCCCATGCTTGATCTTGAAGAGTTTCCAGCTCATAGGTCTTTAATATTCCATAATATTCTTCCAGAGAAGTTGTATGCAAATCTCTGGTTTCTCTTATTGCGTAGACCCTATGTTCAATGCTTTTTGGCTGGTTCCTCAGATATCTCGTATTAGTCTCAACCATGGGGAGAGTTACACCTCTCAGATTCAAATCCAATACCAACTGACTGAATCGTAGGTAGACATCTGTTATGCCTTCTCCTTTCCTTATTCTAAAGGTGTCATACTCCATCTTGAGTATGAGTGTTTTGTTGCTTCTGACCTCTGCAGATCCTTCCATGACAACTTCTATCTTGTCCCAAATCTTCTTCGCTGTAGTCAGACCTTTGACTATGTTGAACATTTCATGATCAAGAGATTCCATCAAGGTTTGTCGAACGGCAGTATCACATGCTATCTGTTCCTTATCAGCATCCGAAAACTCCGAGACCTTTTTAGGCTCAGATCGAGGTGGTATAACCACTCCTCCTTCCGTATGTGAAGGAATAACTACCATTGGGACAAATTTACCCTTGTCAAGGACTTCCAGATATTCAGGGTTAACAGTCTCTAGATATAGTCTCATTCTGAAAACCCATTCTTCATAGTGATCTTTGTTGAACATTGGGATCTTGAATGCATTTTTAGGAGCCATCTCAATTCTGGTCACTAAAAGTTTCTAAGTACCCAAGACTAGGCTATGTAGAATATTTATGTAGAACTTTTGCCTAAGTCGAAATTTCTCTAAGTAGAAATTTTGCTCAAGTCGAAATCACCAAGTAGAAATTGTCTAAGTCGAAATTCTATGTAGAAATTCTCAAGTAGAAATTCTATGTAGAAATTTTTGCCTTAGAATAATTTTTCTGCAGATTACTTTAATATTGAATAAACAATATTATCTCTTTAACACCTTTTGACTTTGAATGCTTTACTCACCTAACCCACCTAACCCACATGCTAGGTACTGAGTATGTCTGTATACTTTCGGCCGAATAAAGCAAATTAAAAAGTCCAAAACCACCTTTTTTTATTCTTTTACTTTGGAAAAGGAGATCAAAAAGTTGTTGGGTTGTCTTCTTTGATAAGAACAGATGATGAACACTCAAGAACACCAAATATGAACTAACCCAGATAAATTCACAAAAATTAGTTAAAATACACCCAAGCTAAATAATCACACCTGGAGTATTTAAATAATTTTTCAGATGAGTTTTCACTACCAACGAATTAAAACACACTTTTCGAGAAAATGAAAAGTAGATCTGAAAAATGAAAACTCACGATTCTTCTACTCAACACAAGGATCTATGTTTTGTATGTTAAACATATAGCTCTGATACCAATTGTTAGGTCCAAATGTGTTATAGAGGGGGGGGGGGTGAATACAACTTTTCGAATATGAGAAGCAATAAATACGATACAATAAATGAACACACAGATTCAAGGAATATATGTCTTATATATAACTTGAAAGGGTTGCTACAACATTCATTACAAAGTATAACAGAAGTTGAGAGAGAAGTGAATGATACTAAGCTCTGTGAATGCACTCTCTCTTTTTCTCTTGTGTTTTTCTCTAGAATTGCTCACTAACTAAAACATTACACAAGTACTTCTATTTATACTACATGTAATCTATGTCCTGTAGTCTTCAAAGACTAAGATGTACGTGGCCCAATGATGTCCACATAAATCTTGCCTTATCTTGAAAGCTTGGAAATCTGCCAATCAGAAGATGCCATGTGTCATGTTGAAGCTGCACTCTAAGTAGAACTTCTACTTGAGAATTTCTACTTAGCCATTTCGAAGTTCTAAGTAGAACTTCTACTTAGAAACTTCTACTTGGCCATCTAGAATATTTAGTACTTAGAAAATATTCTGGTCTTCAACTTGAAACTTGAATGCACATCTTGAACTTGTGATATCTTCATGTCTTCTTTGTTCTTCACCAAGCTCTTGAATATGGATCTTTATTACTGACATAAACTTGCTACCAATGTCCTGACACTTGATGCAACGGTCTGGTTCATAAGTGACTAGTCTTGATAGGGTTTTTGCTTCTTGAATAAATTACCATATCCAATTACAAATGTGGCTTTCCAATATTTGCTTTCCTTCTTGTTCACTTGAAATCAATTGGTCTTATTGATACTGATAGTTATGATCTTGATCTTTGGCTTTCCAAATCAGTGAGGCATGAACAACTTTGACTTGAACTTATCTCAATGATTTCCTCTTGGATTGATCATAGTTAACATGTTGAATTGTATCAATTACCTTGTCTTCATTTAGTGTTGATTTCTTGTGACTTCTTGTTCTTGATTGTCTTCTGGTTAAGTATCTTTTCCTTTAGTTTGAGTTACATTAGTTATAGTGTTACAAGATTATACACTCTGCCTTTCACGTTACATAGTTTACGAGGGTTCAATTTCAGTTACGAACTTTCGTTTACGGATTCGAACTACTTTTAGTAATTTGGTCATAAATCCTAAACCGTAAGTCCGTTTCACGTGATCCTTATATCAAAACGAAGCTTAGAACATTACCTATCCTATCATGGTAGATAAGATCTCTGGAAAGTAGGGGTTCGACATGGAAAATGGCATACAAAAGATGGTATTGTAAAAATCGGGCATTATAACGGCTGTAAATCGAATATCTACCAATTTCGAATCTTCCCATAAACATAGTATCCAACCCAAACAACATATACATGACTTATATACATGAACTGAGGCCAAGCAATGCCTTTCCGTTCATCTAGCTATTTACATCATTAATCCAAAATCCATACATAATCATGCTTATAATCTTAACATAACCATAACTAAGTTATAACTATCATAAACATGCTTAAATCTCAAACAAGGGTTAGGGTTTCAAGAGCTTTATACCTTCCTTAGATAGTGATATAGCCTTACTAAGCCTTGTATGGTCCTTAGGAGTGATTATGCTTGCTAGATCAACCATGAAAAATCAAGAAAACAAAGTTAGTACATGATGAACACTATTCACCCTCCTCTTGTTTGATTTTTTTGAAAATGGAAAAGGATGAGTTTGAAGCTAAGATTTTGAGGAGATAAGTTTTATGAAATGTAATACTCACCTTAATTATTTCAAGAACAAACAATGGTGGGAAGGTGGAGTTTGTATTTGGAATTAATGGGGTTGCCGAATGGAATGGAAATTGGGGGGGGGGAGAGTGTTCTTGCTCTTTTCTTTGTATTGGTTGATTGTAATAATGCATAAAGTGATTTTGTGAGATAATATCTCATCCAAGTGGTGTTAGTGGAGTGTGATGCATTGGATGAGGTAATTAGCATGGACAAGTGTTGTGTTTTCCATGGTTGAAAGCTTAACCAAGGGTTTTTGATTTCTAAGTACTAGTTATGCTCCAATTAATCTAGTTACTCTTGCCCACTTGGTTACTAGATATTTATTCTAGTAGCTTGCACAAGACTCTTGCTTCCTCTGCTTGTTTCTGTGTCCGGTTATTACCCGTTTCGATTGATCGTTCGTGAGAATATTTCACGGATTTCTAATTAGGGTTTACCGGGAATCCTCTTTAATATTAATACTTTCATTCTCCATCTTTCATTCTAACTTTCCAATTTATATTCCTTAAATCCATTCGTTAAATACTTAAGGCTATCAATGTCCAGGGAACTCTCGGAGAAAATAAAAGTGCGGTTTTTCAGAATCCGACAGCTTTTACATATTTCCCCCTGGATCACTAATACGAACTCGGAAATCCGTTCTGAATACTTCTATATAGTGTCGTCTCATATTATTATATACTCCCACCAAAACACTATTCATTCTGTATTCTTTACTTGTTCTCTTAGGGTGGTACAATTGTCCGTATTCTCTTTCGATCGTTCCTTATCCTTTTTACGGAACTACTGGATTAATCGTTACCGATCTGGATGACATGAGAATATTCTCCTGTTTGAAATTGCCATATCTTATTCCCTTAGAAGATAGATTATTCTTACCTATGTTGTTACCCTTTAGCATTCTTCAAGACATAGAAATAATAAAGTCGAATTCCATTCATTCTTTCCAAATATCAATTATTACATTGTAGCCATAACCACTGCTCAGTGGTTTCCTACCTTCATTCTTAAATCAAATATAATAACATCCCAAAATATCAAATCCTCAAAGTTAATATCTCAATTCTTGGATTATAATAATATTTAATCCACTCTCCGGTCAAATATTATACCGAAAAGAATTTGGAATTTCTGAATTCCGTTCGTCTCTGCATTCACTTATTTCCTCCGCGTATTACTAATATGACTTCGAAACATCCATATCACGTCCCGTACATAGGGTGGAGTGAAAAGTTTTCCAACTTACAAAATCACTATTCATCCACCAAATTACTATGCACGTACAGGAAACACTATGCACGTACGGGAAATACTATGCACGTATGGGAAACACTATGCACGTACTCATTTCCCTTCAAGGATCCATTAGCTCCTTCCTGGATGGTAGATTATTCTTATCTAGGTCCTCAACCATCGAATTACTCTATTCTGACAATATACCAATGCATCAGGATCATTGTCCAAAGCAATATCCATTCATTACAATCATTGTTCTTTGAAACCACCATTCTTTAGAGCTGGTGACCTTGTTCTCGGAATCATTGTTCCTCATTTTATCATTACTTAATAAAAGGTTTTAATTATATCCGAAATTTGGGGTTCTTACAGAGATTGAAATGCCTGCAGAGGATAAAATGCCTGCAGAAGAGGATACTAGAGATGGCTTTTCTCCAATGGATGATATTCTTGATTCATTCATGCCATTCTCTGATCCTATCTCATCCATTTTTGCTCAATCTGAAGCAACTGGTGCATCTGATCAACCTACAGTTGTCATTTCTGAAACTGTAGCATCACATACAGAGTTACTCTCAGATGCTCACCAGACTGTTGACGGAGGAGATGAGGTTGATCAAGCAACAAAGGCTACTTCTCAGCCTATGTCTATTGATGACAAAAATGTAAACTCTGTTGCTGAGCCTGAGCAACATGAAGAAAATCTTGACAAGGCTGCAGAAGAAATTGCAGAAACTGTGGCTGACAATGCTCAGCACAGTGTTTTACTTGAAGATGAACATGCTAAAGCTGTAAGTGTTGAACTTGAAGGTGAAAGCAGTGCAAACTCTGATTCTTTTCTGAGTGCACCAGTGCAAATAGACAATAAACATACCTCTTTCAATCAACCGTGTAAGTCTCATGAAATTGAAAAAGCACAACTTGTAAAATTTGCTGCTGACTGGTACAAAGAGGATTGCATTTTTCCAAGAGGGAGAGCAGCTAATTTTGTTAAGCAAACTGCCAATACTATCTCCAATCCAGAGATTCTTTCTTGCTTAAAAGCAACTGTAGTTCAAGTCAAAACTCTGGATAGTAGATTTGATGAAACTACAAAGGCAATCACTGACTTGAGGATTGAGATCGTAACTAGAGAAATGAAAATGGAAAGAGAGTCTAAACTCATGAATCGAAAATTTTCTAAAGCTCAAGACAATCTCTTTGCCAGGCTGGGTAAAGTTGAAGAGAATCAGTCTGCCTTGTCTGTTTAAATAGATTCCATTGCAAACTCTTTGGAGTTGCTAACCTCCATCCTGATTCCTGATGATGTCAAAAAGGGGGAGAAAGTTGCAAAAACTGCTTGCAAACAACTTCAATCCTTTGAGAGGAAGGATGATGCTGCAGATGGAGGTGGATCTGATAGAACCAAAAGAACAATTACAAGGTCTAAAGTAAACTCTGCTAGAGTAAACTCTGCTAAAGCAAACACTGCTGAAGGTCCACAGAATGATACAGAGTTAGCTGCAAACATGTTTCTTGAAGAACATGGAAATGATGTCACTCTAGAAGATGTAAAGGCTGAAGAGCTAAGACTTAAAGCTGAACATGAGAAAAAGCTTAAGTCTGGGAAATTCAAGAAGAAAGTTGAAAAGGAATCAAGGCCTGTTCTTAAAGGCATTAAGATCAATGAAAATGTCAATGCTGATCAGAGATTGGCTCATTCAAGAAAGCCAACAGCAGATGAGGCTAGATTAAAGCTTAAAGAAAAAGTTGTTGAAGTTGATAAGAGTTTAAAGAAGTTAAAGCAAGTTATAACCTCTGTTTCTACACATGTTGTACAAACTACTCTTCCAATTCATGGTTTTGTGAGACCTACTATTCCTGAGAATATTGAGAAAGTTCAAGGAGGTGATATTTTTCAAAGTAGAGCAATGATTGCTAAGAAGCCTCATGATTTGGCTGGTTTAGGATCAAACAGAGAAAGGACTTTAAATATTACTCCTAGAGATCATTCATCACTGGCTGCTCCAGGCAAGGGTGTCCTTCAAGTTAATTTGGACAAGCTGGAATCAGTACAGTTGATTCATCAAAGAAGTCTAAATAAAGACTTTCTGCTGTATTTCATGGAGGATGGGACTGTTTACAAAGTTGGAGAGCATGATATTCAATTGAAAATGTATGAAGAACTGCAGTATGTCTTACATATTTTAAAGGTGAATAACAGTCGTACTTACCGAGCTGCAGAAGTGCTTAGATACCAGATGGAAAGATCAAAGATGATTTGTGGAATTAAAGACAAGTCTGAATGTGTACCAAAGTACTTAGATTACAAAGGAAGAATGGTTGAAATGAAGAGAAACAGTGCTAAGCTGAGAACTGATTTGGGTATCACTGTGCTTGAATTCAATTCAGAATCAGAAAAGTCATACTTTATCAGACTTGGAAATGAAATGAAGAAGAACAGCATCTATGATTTGAGATCAGCTATTTATCAGACAGATGGTACAGATTCTAAGCTTCGAGAGATCAAGCTAGAGATGGAAAGAGCACTTGAGGTTGCAGAAGAGAGATTGCTAACAGAGTACTTGAGGACAGCATGGGATGTTGAAAGGATTAAGTAATTTATGCTCTGTAAGTTTTTCATATTTTCTGTAATTTTGTTAAGTATCAGTTTAAACTCTGTTTAGTTGTTAAACACTGTATATGATTATTTATTTTTGACATCATCAATTATCTATTAACTTGTGCATTTTTGGTAATGAACAAGTTGGGGGAGATTGTTAGATATAATTGATGTAATGTTTCAGTGTTTAAGTGTAACAGTGATATATCAGAGTTTAACTGGAAGGAAGTCAGAGTTTAGTAAAGTCTGACTGACGGAAGCTGGACAGAGTTTAGTAAAGTCTGTCTGGAAGCAGCGCGTACGGAGTCAACAAAAGATATTAGAGATCAATTGAAGATTGATATGGAAGCGAGATCTTTGGAGACTGGATATCTATCAAAGAGATCGAGTTGACTTAGGAGACGTGTGACAATCTGTAATTGATATCATTGTATAGTTGATTATTAGGAATATCAATTAGAGATTGTATCGAAGCTGTATATTTTATAAATACAGTTAGGTTAACCCTAGAAGGGTATCGTGCATCAAACTATCTTTATTGTAACCTAGCAGCTCTTTGTGATAGTTTACATCACGAAGAGGGTTTTTAATTTCAGAAGTTTTAAAGTGCATAATCATCTTACTTGTTAAACTCTCATACGAATTTGATTATTAATTGTGTATTCGGCCTAACAATATATATATATGATTTGTTAATAATTATATATATAATTATTATCAAATCATATCATTTAAAAATTTAACTTACAAAATTTATATCATAAAAAATTCATTCAAATTATTGAAAAAATCATTTAATATTAAAAAAATCCGTGCATCGCACGGGTTTTAAGCTAGTATATTAAAATTTTGTATACGTTGTTTATAATAAGAAAACATTAGTATAATCTGTAAAAATGAGTTAAATTTTATTAAATTAAATTTTGAAAATTATTAAAAATAATGATTATATTAAAACATAATTGTAATATTAAATAAAATTTAAAAAATAATAAAAGAAAATTAGCCGGATATCTTTTTTAATCAAAAGGTGTACTTTTAATTTATGATATTACCTTTTATAAACACCTAAAATATCGTGTCTTATTATCAATAATATTTCTTTTCTAATTAAAATACGTTAACTTTTAATTTAAAACATAATCTTGCAATAATTAATATATACCCAAATATTTACATCATATCTTCTAATCATTAACAAAATATAACAGAAATCTATATATAACGAATAATGACTGTTAGATTTTTAGTAAAAAATCAGAACCGTTATATCTAATGATCAGATATATTGTATGATTAAATTAATTTAATAAAATTTCAAGGTTCGAATCCCGTCAACGAAATATTTATTTTAAAATTTTATAATATAAGTTTTAAACTATGAATATCATTAATTAAATTTATATAAATTCAAATTAATTATTGAAAATACTTTATTATAATAAAATATAATTGCAACAAAAAATAAAATTTATTACATATCAAATGAAATTCGTGTATCGCACGGGTTATGAACTAGACTATACTATTATATAATAGCTGAAATATTAAAAGTTTTGGTATCTTTTTTTTTGAAATCAACATAAATTGCATTAATTCAAACTTGCTTCGTACATCACCGTCTCCAGCACAGAAAATGGAGGAGACCAAAACACATTGGAGCAATTCACCATACAAGGTACCCTGGCTAACAGATGGGCAACCTTATTGGCCTGCTTTTTAACATACGAAATAGAGACATTAGTATTCCCTTTATGAATTACATGACACTCATGCAGCACATTACCTACTTCCAGATAATTCTTTACTCCTCTGGTAATCGCATTGACAGTAAGCATGGAATCACTTTCAACGTCCACATTGCTAATCTACATTTCCTGAATCCACTTCAAAGCTTCCAACATTCCCCTCGCCTCAACCTCAAAAACAGAAACCTCACATGCATACCTATAGTTTTTCGCCTGAACAAACTCACCTCTATGATTCCTGATTACCAATCCCACTGCAAACGAAGAATCTCCACTGAAGACAGATGAATCTACGTTTAACTTCAGTCTTCCTGTTACTGGAGCTGACCACCTCACCACCTCTGTACTGGACCTTTACAGACAAGCACCTTGAACCCCTTTTTTGTCTTGTCGCACTTCTCTCCATTGACTAACTTGAATCATACTCCATTGCATCGATATCTACGGTGTTATTTCCTTTTGTTCCCATACCTGCTTATTTCTCGCCCATCATATGCCCCAAAGGACAGAGGCCGTTTGCACCAAAACCTCCTGTGATTCTCTGGACAGTCTGTCTAACAACCATCTCGGTGTTGACTCCACTTCTGAACTATCAAACTCTACATTCAAAAGCCTCCAACACTGCTTCGCGTAACTGCAATCCAGGAACACATGAAGTAGATGTTCAACATCAACACCACATATAGGACACATTATAGTTGTTTGCACACCTTTACCATTTAACATATTTCGAACAGGCACATTGTTCCTGCAAATTCTCCACAATAGGATCTTTAGCTTGTGAGGTACATCAATTTTCCACAAATGCTTCCATCCTTGTTCATGAGCATCATCACAATACACTCCATTTCGAGTATGCCAGTATCTATACCCTGATTTAACACTATACTTACCATTCACAGCTTTTGTCCAAGCAATGCGATCACTTACCTGATTGGTTGGGATAGGTGTTGCTAAGATCGCCTTAGCATCACAGTCTAAAAACAAACTGTTCACCTTCTGAGTATCCCACTTAACACCAGGAGAAAATAACTCGCAAGCCTTTACAACCACTGTTCTATCAGTGCATACAGTCTCTACTTTATAACTTTCCTTACCTCTGAGCCATGCATCATCATAAATGTTAATAGTCTCTTCATCCCCTAACACCCATCTGAATCCATGTTTCACAACTTCTTTTGCTTTCCACAAGCCCGACCAAATAAAACTCGCCCCACCCCCTCTACTTGCTTCAAACAGTGAGCTATTGGGTAATATTTCGCCTTAAAGACCAGTGCCACCAAAGAGTCTGGGTTTCTGATAAACAGCTAACATTGTTTCCCCAGTAGGGCAAGATTGAACCCATGTAGATACCTGAATCCCAGCCCTCCTGTACACTTAGACGAACTCATGTTCGTCCATGACAACAACCTGATACCTTTCTTATTATCTTGACCTGATCCCCACCAAAAGCTATTCATCATCCTTTCAAGTTCCTGGCAAAGCGATTTAGGTATTAAAAAACAAGACATAGCATAAGACGGTATCGTCTCTGCTACATTTCGAATGAGAATTGCTTTGCCTACTCGCGACAAACATTTTGCACTCCACCCTTGAATTTTATTCCAGATACGCTCCTTCATAAAATTAAGCACCACCTTTTTTGATTTTCCAATAAGGGATGGAAGCCCCATATAGTGCCCTGTACTCAGATCATTTCGAACTCCCAACAGATCCTTAATCTCGTCTTGTTTATCCATCCTGACATTAGAGCTGAAGAAAATTCCGGATTTTTGAAGGTTTATGGCCTGCCCTGAACTTACTTCGTATCTTTGCAGCACCTCCCTTACCTCCTTTACCTCTTCAAAATCTGCTTTACAAAATAAAAAACTGTCATCGACAAATAATAAATGGGTTATAGCCGGAGCTTGTGCTGTAATTTGACATCCATGAACCTTATTATTCGCAGCAACCTCCTTGATCAACCTAGACAAACCCTCTACACAAAATAGAAACAAATATAGGGACAAGGGGTCTCCTTGACGCAACCCCCTCCTAGGTGTAACGGGACCAACTTGGGAACCATTGAAGTTTATGGAATACGATACTGTTGTGACGCATAACATAATCCATTCTATCCATTTTCTTGAAAAACCTATTCTCTGCATTTGATTTTTTAAGAACCCCCAATCTACTCGGTCGTAAGCTTTACTAACATCAAGCTTTAGAGCTACTTCCCCCTCTATACCTCTTTTCTTCTGTTTCATGTAATGCAGAAGCTCAAATGCCACTAATACGTTTTCTGTAATGCTCCTCCCTAGCACAAACGGGGACTGATTCTCGGAGATTACCCCAGGTAGCAGCTTTCGAAGACGGTTTGGCAGAACCTTAGCAAATATCTTATATAACACGTTGCATAGTGCTATGGGACGAAGATCCTTCATTGTCTCTGCATTTTCTTTCTTCGAGATTAACACAACATTCATGTTATTAATATCTGCTGGGAAAGATAAGTCAAGCATCCAGTTCTTACAACATTGAAACACTTCCTTACCTAGTATTTTCCAAAAATTATGGAAAAAATCAGGGTTTAATCCATCCGGACCCGAGGCTTTATCCAGATACATTTGATTAATTGCCTCTATAAATTCCTCCATCACAAATTCAGCCCCAAGCTCCTTGTTATGTTCTTCAGTAATAACCTCTTCATTCGTACCTTCAATGACCTCTTCTTCCCTGCCATCATGATCGAATAACTTCTGGAAATATTCCTTTAGTACCTGACATATTTCTTCATGGCCTTCCAGAATCTCCCCATCTTCATTTTTAAGTTTAGTAACATGATTCAACTTCTTTCTCGTAGTAGCAAAAGCATGAAAAAACTTCGAATTGGAGTCCCCATCTAACAACCAAAACGATTTAGCTCTTTGCTTCCAATAGATCTCCTCATGCATCAATAGCTCATCCAACATACTTTTTTCTTCAAAATACTTCTTGGTTCTCTCTTCATTTGCACAATCTTCATACAGGTTGATGACTTCCTTCTGTTTTCGAATTTTCTCCCTGAACTTATTAAAGAATTCTTTACCCCACTTCTCCATGAATGCAGACAAGTCTATCAGCTTTGGTAAAAAGTGAACCAGAGACAGACTTTTCCAATATCTAACAACCTCCTCATGAAACGTCTTTTCCTTTAACCAGGTGTTTTCAAATCGAAAACGAAATCTCTTCTTAGAATGTAACTGCAAAGACTAATTTGAATTGGTTCATGATCAGAACATATATTGTGATGTACACTGAGTTTACAGAGAGGGAACAATTGCCACCATGACGCTGTTGCAAAAGCCCTATCTAAACGTTCACGTACCCAATCCTTAGAACCCCTGCTCTTTTCCCTTGTGTAATTACCCCCTGTCAAATCCAGCTCTATTAACTCGCACTCCTCAATCGTTTTACGAAAGCCATCCAGTAAAGATTGAGAATGCTTGTTGTTTCCCTTCTTATCAACTTCACTAAGCATATCATTAAAGTCACCCACAATGCACCACGGTAACATCGACTTACTCGCAATCTCCTTAATAAAATCCCACGATTCCCTTCTCCTTGTTCATTTAGGAAACCCATAGAAACATGTCATACGCCACTCCGGAACATTGTCTTTCAACATTATGACATCAATATGATTGCTTGAAAAATCACCAACTTTACAGCTAACATTCCTCCTCCAAAAAATAGCCAAACCCCCACCTCTTCCAATGCTATCAACTGACCAGTACTCTGCAAACCCAAAGTTCGAGCACAAACTTTTTATTCTATCTTTGTTTGAAAACGTTTCAGACAAAAACAAAAAATCAGGTTTTAGAGATTTAATCAAATCTCCTAAAATTCGAACTGTTCGAAGGTTCCCCAACCCTCGACAATTCCAGCTTAAGGTTTTCATTGCTGCTGGCTGGCTTGCATCGCAAGCTCAGCCAATTCATTTGTTGAAGAAATTGCACAATCCTTTCCAGAAAGAACAACGTCTGTGTTTACACTCTTATAACTTGGGCTAGTAATTAGCCCACCAGCAGTATCCATAATATCATACACTCTTGGGCCTCCCCTCATTCTTTTCCTTTCAGTTAATTTAATCCCATTAAGCTCATCATCCTCCAGCTAATTTTCAAAATTTGAATTGCCATCCAATCCCTGAAAACCCGCTATTTTTACACCAGCATTATCTTTATACGTAACAACCTCCTTTGATTTCACCTGTGATCTAATCATATCCCTTATGATTATCTGATTTCCTTCTCCCCTATTACGATCCCCCCGATTTCGGATCACCGTTGACTATTCCAGCCCGCTCTTCCTAGTTTGAATCTCCCTCCTCCCTTAGCCACTTACTTTTCGCCGGACCTGTCATTCATCATGGCGGCGCCCGTAACCAACTGTCCCAATCTTTACTAATCTCCTCATTTCCTCTATTCAAGAATTTCCTACAGTACATTTCAGTATGTGACATGAGCCCACACGTGAAACAGAAATCTCCCAACCGTTCATACTTGCAAGTGATGATTACTTCTGTTCCATTCTTCCTCACTATTTTCTTCCTACGCTTTAATGGCTTCCGTACATCGAGTTTGATTTTAACTCTCATAAATTCACGCCATATGCTCAAATTATTCCTGGTATCATACTCCAAAAATTCTCCAAAGAAATCGTCAAGCTGCTTTCCAACACTTTCTTACATGAACCCAGTAGGTAAATGTTTGCACAAAATCACGCAAGCGTACGTGGTCACAAATAATATAGAAAGAAAACAAGTTCGTTCCACAGAGATCTGGTTTAGGTTTTAATTAAGTTAATGCACCTATGCAACAATGTATGGTTTTTACTCACTGCTAAGACAAGTAACAATTTTGGGTTTTGATTAACTAGAATTCACTAAGAGCAATTTAACAAACTAAGAATTAATTAACTAATGAGAATTGAATCAAATTACTTATGCTAGAGAAAATATGGAATCCTAACTTCATTAAGTACTTCGCTTAGATCTGACGCCTTCAATCACTATATGCCATGATATTGATATCTGATCGGACAACACAGAATAAGTACACACTACCTCTCAGTATATGTGTACCAAACTACTCATACATCCACAAAGAGATAGAAGATGAATAGACACCAATTATGCTTAGACCCTATATCTCTATAGAATTTGAAAACATAGCGGTTGAAGAACAAGTTATCCATAAAGATCACACATATAACGCCTTAGAAAATTCCATATTTATAATTATTTATAAAATTATTAAATGTGAATTATATGACGTGAATATTGTTGAGGAGGTAAAATATGTGTGATAGCGTGTTTGTGGGTTTATTTGATGATTTATATGTGACGGATAAGTCTATGTATTTTTATTTTTATTTTTGGTGATTAAATCGTAATTAAAACATGAGTTATTTATCTTCTGAGAATTTTATAAAATTACCAGGATTAGTATAAATTTTGAAATCTTTTGTAATATTAACTTTATGAGTTTATTTGACTTCTAAAAATATTTGATGAATTATTTTCTATCTTTAAGGATTTTAAAATGATTTTATGAATTGATTTATGTTTTATTGATTTATTCTTGTAAAATTCATATTTAATTCATTTTGATGCTAAAAATATTTTTAAAATATGGGGAGATAGCTAATTTCATTTTCTACATTTTAAAAATAATATTGAGATTTTTCCTTAACTTAATTCATTTATTTTGCAATTTAGACAGCTGGCTTAAATTGTTTTAATTAGAAAAGAATCCTTGTAAAATTCCTAAACTAGTTTTAATTCCTTTAACTCTTAAATCCCTAAATTATCAGCTGATCCCCCAAATCAATCTCTCGAACTCTCCAGACCTCTCTCTCCCAATCTCTTTCAATCTCTTTTCAATTCTCTGGACTTCACTCTCTCTCTCTCTCTCTCTCTCTCTCTCTCTCTCTCTCTCTCTCTCTCAATTTTCTTTCACGAAATCTCTCTCAACTGGTCTCTCTCTACGATGTGAGCTCCACTTCGGGTTCTCTTGCTTATTCTGGTCACAATCTTTCTGCCCCTATTCTCTCCTGCATAATGGTGAGTGTGTGGCCGTGGGTGTGTGATCCATGTATGTTATAAGGTTTGTGCAAGTGTCTTGATGAATTGTTTGTAATGGTAGAATAGTTAGCACTGCTGAATCCATGTTAAATTCGTATCTCATTCCTCGTTTATCGTATGATAATGGTTCTAGACTATCTGAAAAGTTAATTCAATTATCTTCAACTTTCGTTCTTTACATTTTCTGATATTCTGCTTGTATGCATGAGTTTTTCTGCAATTTGTGTGACCTGCTAGTTTGACATCGGGAATGTGATTTAAAAACTTTGAAAAATCGTAGTTAACTGAATATTTGTTCAAATATTGTGAATGATATCATTCTGGAAAGGTCTTGGAATTGTCTTCAAGTTTTGTGTTCTGTACTTTTGAATTTAAGGCCATCTTGATAGTGTAAATTGGATGTCTTTCAGGCTGGTCATAACCGATTTTGACTATAATGGTTATTTTGGGGTATCTTGATTTGTTGTTGTAAGTATGGTTATGAGAAATGCTAAATAACTAGAGTATGAAGTAAGTTAAATGTTTGTTGATGTTATGAAATGATTGTTGGTTGTGTCGATTATGTTCCGACTGGCAGTTACCCGTATAAAGGGGATGCCGTCAAAACTTTCTAAAAATCTTAATTGTATTTTTTGAGTATATATAAATTTGTATGAATTTATAAATTGAAGTGGTATTGGGACTATAATTTATTTATATGATTACCTGCTAAATGCTTCTCAGTTCTAATTATAAATTTATTTATCTTATGTCAGTGATCAGGGGTTAATATTATATGATTAAAATGAATAAATTTAGGGATTATCGCAAGGGTAGATTAAGGTTAGACATTCAAAGAGGAACGTTGAATATTTAATAGAATTCTGAAATAGTGTTTGTATATGTGTAGATTCGAAGGACGTAGGCTTAAGGGATAAAGGAAAGGCAAAGGTTGAGGGCTTTTGAGCTAAGTGACTAGTGTGAAAGCACCTTGTTAAGGCAAGTGATTCGAACCTTATGTTCGGATTTCCTGAATTGGTTATAAATTGTGATTAAATTCTTATCTTACGGTTTATTCCTTATAAATTGTTGCTTACCTCTTGTACCCTGTTATTTATCTTTATGAATTATTGTTTAAACCCTTGTACCTTATCGTTGATACCATGAATAATTGTTTAAACTTTCTGTACCCTACTGTCACCCTAATTCCTGTTAAACTATAAACCTTAATTTATAATTTATGCCTTGCTCTGTCATAAACCTTTTCTTTACGTTTATTTCCCAAACCGCCCAAATAAAATCCTACTTATAATTCCCTGGAACTCTAATTTTAAAACCTTAACATTTACTTTATCCCTCATTTGCTCGTGACCTTATATTTGATTTAACCCTGCCTTTCTGAAACCTACCCAAGTTAATTAAATATTTCTTTTACATCACCTCTTTATAATACTATGTGCTTGACAAACATTTATTCTTAAATACCTTTGAATCACACTTTAATCCCTTTCTTGTGTATCTTATGCAATTACTGCTGAATGCTTCCCTGACCCTTAATTCGGTATAAATGCACATCAAAATGGCTTATTTATTTTAAAAATGTTTTAAAATTCCTTAAGCTGGGCTGATATGTTATCAGTGAGTTTAATGGCCGAGAAGTAAATCGTTTTAAAGGTTTTATAGATTGGAGAAACGTAAGAGGCTAGGGGTGGTTCCCTTAGTCTAGCACTTTTATTTAGCGTAAGAGGCTAGGGGTTGTTCCCCTAGTCCTGCATTAAAGGCCAATGTGTTGCCTAATTGGGAACCCAATTTTATGACCAGAAGGACCTAGTGTTCGGTATGGGGACTTTACGTGGCTGATCACCCGTATTGTCCGAAGTCGGGAGAAACCTCCAATCAAATTTAAATCTTTTAAAAATGAAATTGATTTAAAAAGAGAATTAATTGATTTATCTCTCAAATGGACAGATTTTAGAAATTTTTAAAGGATGATTTTAAATTGTCATAAACAGAATAAGGTATTGCCAGTCAGTCTTATCTTGAGATTGTGAATTAAAATCAGAGCATCTTGAGTATTCTTTGACAATTTTATATTGTTGTATTCAGTATACAGTTGTGGATTCTTTATTTCCATTTTTATCACTTACTGAGCATTTGGCTCACTCATTGCTATTGTTTCTAATCCTTTTTCAGTTAAAGAAGAAAAGGATACGACTTAGGAGCTATATCAGGAGAAGAACTTGTTGTGGACTGTAGACAGACTAGTTTTGCTTTGGAAAAATGTTGGACTTTTGGATAGTAGTCAAGATTAGTAAATTAGTGCCAGTTAGTTTTATTTATATTTGTGGAGTGTATGTAACTTTTGATTAAGGATTTTGTATTGTAATGTAATAACTTAGTTAGTAGTTGCTTGTTTCATACCACTACCTGTTAGAGATCCGGGTTAGTAGTGGGGTTGCTATATTGTGTTTTATTATTTTTTTATCAGGGTGAACTTCTGTTTAAATTTCTTAAAAGTTGGAATTGTTGTTTGGTAGTTGGATGAAATTTGGTTTGGTTCGAATTACAGGTGGATAGTCCGAATTACGAATACTTCATGCCGAAATTTTCTAAAATCACCCTGTATCAAAGTCTATTTTATCTAATTAATTCCAATAATTGATTATTTTATTATTAAAGTATATTTTCAGTATTGGGAAGTCGGGGCGTTACATGTTGGTATCAGAGCTGTTAGGTTTTGGTCACTGAAACAAGCCAGGTTAGGTACAGGATAGGTGTAGGTATTAGGATTTAAGTAATCTTTTATTGCGTTTGTATTTTCCTTTCGCGCTATATCGTTATGATCGGTGGTGGACGCTTCTATAGTCGGAATTTACTTTTAGTAGTTGGATTAATAAGAGTATACCTTGAACTCTAAAACTGTTGTGTATATTATTAACCTTGTTGGTACTATGACCTTTATTTTCTTGCTATTTACGTATCTTTCATTATATTTCTGAGTTGTCTGAATATCTCTTGTTAGAATATCTTGTTCAAGATATACCTATGCTTCCCTGTTTCTTTACATCGTTATAACTCTTGTGATCACAGACAACTCAAAATTAAGGATTTGTAAACCTTATCTCTGTACATATTTGCCTGTTGTTTAATAAACTATTTGTTTTCTTATCAAAATCATGCCTCCAAAGAAGAAAACACCTGTTGCAAATCCCGAAAACCAGAACCCTGGCAATCATAATCCAGTTGACCCGACTATGACTCAAATTCTTCAACTTCTTCAACAACAGACAGCTGCACTAGCTCAACAATGTCCCACTCAACCAATTGTGACATTTAAAGCTTTTCAAGCTGTACACCCTCCAGAGTTTAAAGGTACTATTAACCCTATAGAAGTTAGGGCTTGGCTGAATGAAATGGAAAAAGCTTTTACGTTGGTAAGAGTAGGAGAAGAACAGAAGACTGAATATGCGAGCTATTTCTTGAAAGCTGAAGCAAACTATTGGTGGGAGTCGACAAAGCTGTTAGAAGGTGAAGGAGTGATTACATGACAGAGATTCACTGAGTTATTTCTCGAGAAGTATCTTCCTAGGTATATGCAAGATCAGCTGGAAATCCAATTTCTGGGGTTAAAGCAGGAGAAAATGAGTCTGGCGGAATATGAGGCAAAATTCACGGAGCTAGCAAGGTTTGTTCCTGAATATGTCAATACTGAGGCGAATAAAGCTAAAAGATTTCAACAAGGGCTAAAGCCATGGATACGTAGTAAGGTGGCAGTGTTTCAGTTAGAGAGCTATGCAATGGTGGTGGAGAAAGCAATGATTGTTGAAGGTGAAAGCGAATTGTACCAGAAGGAGAAGGCGGGAGAGAAAAGGAAGATAGAAAGTACTAAGGGAAGTCAGAACCCAAGAGGCAATAAAAACAATAACAAGTTCAAGCCAAGGAATGAGGGTCAGTTGGATAGGAACCGAGGTTTTCAAAAGCCAAAGAATGGAAATGGTGGACAAGGCTCACGTATTCAGAATACCAATCAGCAGCTTGCAATCCGACCAGCTTTACCTGAATGTACAACTTGTGGGAAGAAACACTTGGGAGTTTGTCCCAGATTAAGTGTTACGTGCTTTAAGTGCAACAAGAAGGGACATTATGCGGGAGATTGTCCGACTTTAAAACTAGGGGAAAATGTTAGAATTGCGGGAAACTGGGTCATTTTGCAAAAGATTGTAAGGAACCAGTTCAGACAACAAATGTTTTGAGGATATCCGGACCCCCATGGTAAATGCTTTGAGGATAGTTTGGCCTCCAGCCCAGACCCAGATGTCTCAACCTAGAGCCAGAACCTTCAACATGACTATGCATGATGCTGTTCAAGAAGTGGATGTTGTCGCAGGTACGCTTCCTGTGAACTCAGTAGAGGCTAAAGTTTTAATTGATTCTGGAGCTACCAAGTCTCTCATTTCCAACAAGTTTCTTAGTAAATTGTAATGTGAAATTCGACCCTTAGATCAAGCTTTAATGATAGAAGTGGAAAACCAAGATAGAGTCCCCGTTAATCAGGTGTGTCCTCAGTGTAATATAGAGATAGGTGGTTGCCTTTTCTATGCCAATTTGATACCCTTCGAAATGGGAGAATTTGATGTAATCTTAGGAATGGATTGGTTGGCTGATTATGATGCACAAATTGAGTGTAGAAAGAAGCAGGTAAGATTAAGGACGGGAAATGATAAAGAAGTAGTATTTCAAGGACAAAGGAAAGTAAAGAAATTTTTGCACATTATGCAAGCAAAGAAGTTACTTAGACAAGGTTGTGAAGCATATTTAGCACATGTAGTGGATGTGGAGAAGCAAGCACCGAAGATAGAAGATATACCAATCGTTAACGAGTTTCCCGACATTTTCCTAGAAGAATTACCCGGTTTACCTCCAGATCGAGAAGTGGAGTTTGTTATAGACCTAGTACCTAGAGCAGAACCCGTGTCTAAAGCACCATATAGGATGGCACCTGTGGAGGTGATGGAATTGGCAATGCAATTGCAAGAACTTTTAGATAATGGAGTTATAAGGCCAAGTGTATCACCGTGGGGAGCGCCTGTGCTGTTCATCAAGAAAAAGGATGGTAGTATGAGATTGTGTATCGATTATCGAGAGATCAACAAGCTGACCATCAAGAATAGATATCCCTTACCTAGAATCGATGATTTGTTTGATCAACTTAAAGGAGCAGCTTATCTCTCGAAGATTGACTTAAGATCGGGCTATTATCAATTAAAAATCAAACCTGAAGACATTCCAAAGACGGCATTTCGTACAAGGTATGGACATTATGAATTCCTAATGATGCCATTTGGATTAACCAATGCCCCAGAAACATTTATGGACCTCATGAATAGAGTCTTTAGGAAGCACTTGGATAAATTTGTGATAGTTTTCATCGATGATATTTTGATATATTCCACGCGGAACATTTAAGAATTGCATTGGAAATCCTGAGAACGGAGAAGTTTTATGCCAAGTTTTCAAAATGTGAGTTTTGGTTGGAAGAGGTACAATTTCTGGGCTATATAATCAGTAGTGAAGGAATTAGAGTTGACCCTGCGAAGATAGAAGCTGTAGTGAATTGGAGCAGACCGAAGACACCTACCGAAGTAAGGAGTTTCTTGGGACTGGATGGTTATTATAGGAGATTTGTTCAAGATTTTGCTAAGATCGCCTCACCATTGACCAAGTTGACTAGGAAAAATGAGAAGTTCATATGGAATGAAAAGTGTGAGGAAAGTTTTAAGGAATTAAAGAAAAGATTAGTAACAGCACCAGTGTTGGTCTTACCCGATAGTCAACGGAATTTTGTGATCTACAGCGATGCTTCATACAAGGGATTAGGATGTGTACTGATGCAGCATGGAAAGGTGATCGCGTATGTTTCTAGACAACTAAAACCTCATGAGCAAAAGTACCCAACTCACGACTTGGAGTTAGCAGTAATAGTTTTCTCATTAAAAATTTGGAGACACTATCTGTACGGTGAAAAATATGAGATCTACATGGACCACAAAAGTTTAAAGTATATCTTCACTCAACGGGAACTAAACATGAGACAAAGACGATGGTTAGAGCTGATTAAGGATTACGACTGCACAATTAATTAACACCCAGGAAGAGCGAATGTGGTGGCTGACGCATTGAGTAGAAAAGAGAGACTGAACATGTTCACCATACACAAAGAATTGTTCAAGGAATTTGAAAATTTGAAATTAGAAGCCCAGATTTCAGAACCTACTAGTAAGAAGTGTTATACCATGACATTTCAACCAGAACTATTAGAAAAGATACGAAGATGTCAGGAGGAAATCATGAATCAAGATATAAACACGCTAACAGGTGACGAGATTTGCACCCAGAAGGATGATAAGGGTATATTAAGGTTTTCTTCAAGGATTTGGATTCCTAACGTGCCAGAATTAAAGAATGAGATTCTGCGTGATGCTCATAGCTCAAGATATTCAATTCATCTGGGGAGTACAAAGATGTACCAAGACCTGAAGGAACATTTCTGGTGGCCTGATATGAAAAGAGAGATTGCAGACTGGGTAAATAAATGTTACACTTGTCAAAGCTGAACATCAAAAGCCCAGTGGACTATTACAGCCATTAGATATTCTTGAGTGGAAATGGGAGCATTTAGCTATGGACTTCGTTGTGGGACTACCGAGAACAAAAGCCAATCATGATGCCATTTGGGTGATCATAGATCATTTAATTAAGTCTGCACATTTTCTTCCGATTAATGAAAGATTCTCCTTAGATAAGTTGGTACAGCTGTATTTGAAAGAAGTGGTTATGCAACACGGTGTGCCAGTAACTATTGTGTTTGATCGAGATCCACGTTTTAACTCCAGATTTTTGAAGCAATTTCAAGAATGTTTGGGTGAAATGAGTACGGCATATCATCCGTAGATAGATGGACAGAGTGAACGAACCATCCAAACCATTGAAGACATGCTTCGAACGTGTGCATTGGACTTTAAAGGAAGTTGGGACAAACATCTACCTTTGGTGGAGTTTTCTTATAACAACAGCTATCATGCGAGTATTAGGATGCCGCCATACGAAGCTTTATATGGAAGGAAATGTAGATCTCCGGTATATTGGGACGAGGTTGGTGAGCGTAAGGTGTTAGGACCAGAACTGGTACGACAAACGAAGGAAATGATCGAAATCATTCAGAAAAGGCTAATTGCTGCCCAAAACAGACAAAGGAAATATGCACATCAAGATAGGAAAGATATTAATTTTGAGGAAGGAGAACAAGTATTATTGAAAGTGTCGCCCTGGAAAGGAGTTACGAGATTTGGCAAGAAAGGAAAACTCAGTCCGAGATTTGTTGGGCCTTTTGAGATCTTAAGACATGTGAAAAAAGTCGCGTACGAGTTAGCTCTACCGCCACATATGAGCCATATTCACAATGTCTTCCATGTGTCAGTGCTTAAGAAATATCATCCAGATTTAAGTCATGTGATCGAGTATGAGCCTATTGAGTTACAACCGGATCTGTCTTACATAAAACAGCCTGTAGCAATTCAGGATAGAATGGACAGGAAGTTAAGAAATAAGACGGTTAGACTGGTAAAGGTTTTGTGGAGGAACCCTAGAGTTGAAGAATCAACTTGGGAACTTGAGAACGAGATGCTCGAAAAGTATCCTCATCTATTTACTTAGGTGAGATTATGGGGACAGAATCCTGTTAAGGGGGGAAGGATATAATGCCTTAGAAAATTCCATATTTATAATTATTTATAAAATTATTAAATGTGAATTATATGACATGAATATTGTTGAGGAGGTAAAATATGTGTGATAGCGTGTTTGTGGGTTTATTTGATGATTTATATGTGACGGATAAGTCTATGTATTTTTATTTTTATTTTTGGTGATTAAATCCTAATTAAATCATGAGTTATTTATCTTCTGAGAATTTTATAAAATTACCGGGATTAGTATAAATTTTGAAATCTTTTGTAATATTAACTTTATGAGTTTATTTGACTTCTAAAAATATTTGATGAATTATTTTCTATCTTTAAGGATTTTAAAATGATTTTATGAATTGATTTGTGTTTTATTGATTTATTCTTGTAAAATTCATATTTAATTTGTTTTTGATGCTAAAAATATTTTTAAAATATGGGGAGATAGCTAATTTCATTTTCTACATTTTAAAAATAATATTGAGATTTTTCCTTAACTTTATTCATTTATTTTTCAATTTACACAGCCGGGTTAAATTGTTTTAATTAGAAAAGAATCCTTGTAAAATTCCTAAACTAGTTTTAATTCCTTTAACTCTTAAAACCCTAAATTATCAGCTGATCCCCCAAATCAATCTCTCGAACTCTCCAGACCTCTCTCTCCCAATATCTTTCAATCTCTTTTGAATTCTCTGGACTTCACTCTCTCTCTCTCTCTCAATTTTCTTTCACGAAATCTCTCTCAACTGGTCTCTCTCTACGATGTGAGCTCCACTTCGGGTTCTCTTGTTTATTCTGGTCACAATCTTTCTGCCCCTATTCTCTCCTGCATAATGGTGAGTGTATGGCCATGGGTGTATGATCCATGTATGTTATAAGGTTTGTGCAAGTGTCTTGATGAATTGTTTGTAATGGTAGAATAGTTAGCACTGCTGAATCCATGTTAAATTCGTATCTCATTCCTTGTTTATCGTATGATAATGGTTCTAGACTATCTGGAAAGTTAATTCAATTATCTTCAACTTTCGTTCTTTACGTTTTCTGATATTCTGCATGTATGCATGAGTTTTTCTGCAATTTGTGTGACCTGCTAGTTTGACTTCGGGAATGTGACTTACAAACTTTGAAAAATCGTAGTTAACTGAATATTTGTTCAAAAATTATGAATGATATCATTCCAGAAAGGTCTTGGAATTGTCTTCATGTTTCGTGTTCTGTACTTTTGAATTTAAGGTCATCTTGATAGTGTAAATTGGATGTCTTTCAGGCTGGTCATAACCGATTTTGACTATAGTGGTTATTTTGGGGTATCTTGATTTGTTGTTGTAGGTATGGTCGTGAGAAATGCTAAATAACTAGAGTATGAAGTAAGTTAAATGCTTGTTGATGTTATGAAATGATTGTTGGTTGTGTCGGTTATGTTCCGACTGGCAGTTATCCATATAAAGGGGATGCCGTCAAAATTTTCTAAAAATCTTAATTGTATTTTTTGAGTATATATAAATTTGTATGTATTTCTAAATTGAAGTGGTATTGGGACTATAATTTATTTATGTGATTACCTGCTAAATGCTTCTCAGTTCTAATTATAAATTTATTTATCTTATGTTAGTGGTCAGGGGTTAATATTATATGATTAAAATGAATAAATTTAGGGATTATCGCA
Source organism: Saposhnikovia divaricata (assembly GCA_036435485.1). Taxonomy (NCBI): domain Eukaryota; kingdom Viridiplantae; phylum Streptophyta; class Magnoliopsida; order Apiales; family Apiaceae; genus Saposhnikovia; species Saposhnikovia divaricata. The sequence continues at coordinate 1,767,037 of JAZHRN010000132.1, forward strand.
AGGGTAGATTAAGGTTAGACGTTCAAAGAGGAACGTCGAATATTTAATAGAATTCTGAAATAGTGTTTTTATATGTGTATATTCGAAGGACGTAGGCTTAAGGGATAAAGGAAAGGCAAAGCCTGAGGGCTTTTGAGCTAAGTGACTAGTGTGAAAGCACCTTGTTAGGGCAAGTGATTCGAACCTTATGTTGAAGTTCGGATTTCCTGAATTGGTTAAAAATTGTGATTAAATTCTTATCTTACGGTTTATTCCTTATAAATTGTTGCTTACCTCATGTACCCTGTTATTTATCTTAATGAATTATTGTTTAAACCCTTGTACCTTATCGTTGATACCATGAATAATTGTTTACACTTCTGTACCCTACTGTCACCCTAATTCCTGTTAAACTATAAACCTTAATTTATAATTTATGCCTTGCTCTGTCATAAACCTTTTCTTTACGCTTATTTCCCAAACCGCCCAAATAAAATCCTACTTATAATTCCCTGGAACTCTAATTTTAAAACCTTAACATTTACTTTATCCCTCATTTGCTCGTGACCTTTTATTTGATTTAACCCTGTCTTTCTGAAACCTGCCCAAGTTAATTTAATATTTCTTTTACATCACCTCTTTATAATACTATGTGCTTGACAAACATTTATTCTTAAATACCTTTGAATCACACTTGAATCCCTATCTTGTGTATCTTATGCAATTACTCCTGAATGCTTCCCTGACCCTTAATTCGGTATAAATGCAAATCAAAATGGCTTATTTATTTTAAAAATGTTTTAAAATTCCTTAAGCTGGGCTGATCTGTTATCAGTGAGTTTAATGGCCGAGAAGTGAATTGTTTTAAAGGTGTTAAAGGTTTTATAGATTGGAGAAACGTAAAAGGCTAGGGGTGGTTCCCTTAGTCCAGCACTTTTATTTAGCGTAAGAGGCTAGGGGTTGTTCCCCTAGTCCTGCATCAAAGGCCAATGTGTTGCCTAATTGGGAACCCAATTTTATGACCAGAAGGACCTAGTGTCCGGTATGGGGACTTTACGTGGCTGATCACCCGTATTGTCCGAAGTCGGGAGAAACCTCCAATCAAATTTAAATGTTTTAAAAATGAAATTGATTTAAAAAGAGAATTAATTGTTTTATCTCTCAAATGGACAGATTTTAGAAATTTTCAAAGGATGATTTTAAATTGTCATAAACAGAATAAGGTATTGCCAGTCAGTCTTATCTTGAGATTGTGAATTAAAATCAGAGCATCTTGAGTATTCTTTGGCACCTTTATATTGTTGTATTCAGTATACAGTTTTGGATTCTTTATTTCCATTTTTATCACTTGCTGAGCATTTGGCTCACTCCTTGCTATTGTTTCTAATCATTATTCAGTTAAAGAAGAAAAGGATACGGCTTAGGAGCTATATCAGGAGAAGAACTTGTTGTGGACTGTAGACAGACTAGTTTTGCTTTGGAAAAAGGTTGGACTTTTGGATAGTAGTCAAGATTAGTAAATTAGTGCCAGTTAGTTGTATTTATATTTGTGGAATGTATGTAACTTTTGATTAAGGATTTTGTATTGTAATGTAATAACTTAGTTAGTAGTTGCTTGTTTCATACCACTACTTGTTAGAGATCTGGGTTAGTAGTGGGGTTTCTATATTGTGTTTTATTATTTTGTTATCAGGGTGAACTTATGTTTAAATTTCTTCAAAGTTGGAATTGTTGTTTGGTAGTTGGATGTGTTGGGACAATCAGATCTTGGCACTGCGATTTTTGATACAATAAATTAACGAGTACGAATAGAAAAATCACCTTGTTAACGGTTGATTCCACGCTCTTCTATTGTATTCACAAATTCCCTTGAGCGAAGTGTGTCCTTCGTCTTCTCAAGTTAACCTCTCTTCTTGCTCCTGGGTGGCTACAAAATTTTTTCGACCAGCCCCCAGCAAGAAGAGAATAGGAATATATATAGGCTACAATAGGGATCATGGACAATTAGGTTGGGCCTTCTAATTACATCTTGAGCCTAGCCCAATGTAATTAAATATTAATTCAATCCACTAAAGAATTAATATTTGCACTACCTTTCCTAATACCGTAATTTAATTAATTAATTCGGTTCCAATATTATTTGCTTATTAAATTCCCCATGTTTAAAATATCGCATGTCCATTAATTAAATAAATTACTGATAATTCATTTAATTAATATCTTTTATCCTTGATCATCCACTCAACCTTTATTTAATTATGCCGGAATAAATCCACCTGCAGGGTTTCACATAATTAAATCTTTTGAGCTTTCAAGGGGACATCATTAACCCGAATATTATCAGGACATGGATTCCTTCAATAAATAATATCCCACCATATATATTATTTCATCACCCAAAATATAATGATATAATTTACAAGAATTATTTCATATATAAATCAAAGCATGTAAATAATATATACGTGTCAATTATTATTTCCGGATTAAGAACCTAAGCATTAATAATAACATAGAATCTTAGTTCACCTTCTTAATCAGTATAAGGGAACAATTCTAAATTTGATCCTGTTCAATATACACAAAGTATACTAGTATTATTTATTAGTCAATATAAACTAATCTAAATAATACTACAGCAATTCCAGTGGATTGTCTAACTCCACCTGTGCTGTGAACCTTATTATATTATATAAACCGTATTTAATAATCTAATATTCTGTATCCCATTTGATACTAGATTATTCACAATATATGATATTTAGACAACATGTAAACATTTAAATGATTCTCAATTAAACCGGCCAGAAATAAATGTAAATACTTCAAATAAATATTTTCAGTATACACCAACAATCTCCCACTTATACTCAAAATATTCTATGAGTATATCATTGTTTATTTAATCCACTATTACAAAAAACTATGTGTCCATCCATCTGACTCCTATCGCTTCCACATGCCTGTCAAAAACTTTGGCTGGCAGGCTCTTTGTGAAAGGATCTGCCCGGTTGTCTTCTGATGATATGTGAGCCACAACTATATCTCCTCGCTTTACGATTCCTCGTATGAGATGATACTTACGTTCAATATGTTTAGCTGCCTTGTGATCTCGCGGTTCCTTCGAATTTGCCACAGCACCAGTGTTATCACAATACACTGTCAAGCTCCTAGGCAAATTAGGTACCACATCCAAGTCCAAAAGGAAGTTCCTGAACCATACAGCCTCCTTTGCAGCCTCAGAGGCTGCCACGTACTCGGCTTCCATGGTAGAGTCTGCAATGCATTTCTGCTTTACACTCCTCCATATAACAGCTCCACCTCCCAAAGTAAAAACATATCCCGAGGTCGATTTCCTCTTATCCCTATCTGATTGGAAATCTGAATCAGTATATCCCAAAGGAAATAGATCTGAGGCCTTGTAAATTAACATATACTCCTTAGTCCTTCTCAGGTACTTGAGTATAGTTTTTACTGCACACCAATGTTCCTGACCGGGGTTCGACTGATATCTACTAACCATGCCTACATCAAAGCAGATGTCAGGCCTCGTACATAACATAGCATACATTAAGCTTCCACATGCCGAAGCATAAGGAACTGCTTTCATGCTCTCTATATCCTTAGGTGTCGAAGGACACTGCTCCTTGGATAGAGCCACTCCATGCTTAAAAGGTAGAAAACTTTTCTTAGAGTTCTGCATGTTAAAACGAGCTAATACTTCATCAATGTAGGGCTCTTGAGATAAAGCCAACATCCTTTTCTTGCGATCCCTTATTACTTTGATCCCAAGGATGTATGCCGCTTCACCTAAGTCCTTCATTTCAAATTGTTTGAACAACCATGCCTTTACTGATGACAACATCTTAACATTGTTTCCAATGAGTAAAATGTCATCAACATACAGTACTAGAAAAACCACTGCATTACCCTCACTTCTCTTATACACACATGATTCGCTTGGACTTTGATCAAATCCATATGACTGGACTGCCTGATCAAAACGAATATTCCAGTCCCTAGAAGCTTGTTTTAGTCCATAAATAGACCTCTTAAGCTTACAAACAAGATGCTCTTGGCCATCCTTAATGAATCCTTTTGGTTGTTGCATATAGATGGTTTCCTCAAGACTTCCATTAAGGAAAGCTGTCTTGACATCCATTTGCCAAATCTCATAATCGAGATGAGCTGCTATAGATAAAAGAATCCGGATCGACTTAAGCATAACAATCGGCGAAAAGGTTTCCTCATAATCGATCCCTTCTTTCTGAGTATACCCTTTCGCAACAAGTCGTGCTTTCCAGGCTTTCACCTTTTTGTCAGATCCTCTTTTCTTCTTATAGATCCACATACATCCAATGGGTTTTACACCTTTGGGTGGTTCCACGAGCTCCCAAACTTGATTAGAATACATAGATTCCATCTCAGATTCCATTGCCTTTTGCCAAAGATCTGCATCTTTATCTAGAATTGCTTCTTTGTATGTCCTGGGATCCTCATCATGTTCACCAGAGACCAAGTCCGAGGACTCTCCCAAAAACATGAATCTATCAGGTTGTTGAACAACCCTCCCACTACGACGAGGCACCGGTGTGGTATTAGTGACAGGTTGTGCATTTTCTTGTGGTTGATCTACTTGTACTATTGGCACTTGGGGAGTATCTGTCCCTCCCACTAGTTCCTCTAAAACGATACTACTCATGGGTTTATGGTTCATTATATAGTCTTCTTCTAAGAATCTAGCATTGGTGCTAACAATGATATCTCGATCCCTAGGACTATAAAATGAATAACCTTTCGTTCCCATGGGATAGCCTACAAACAGCCTTACTTCTGTACGAGATTCTAACTTGGTCGCGTTCTTGTTCAGCACATGTGCTGGACAACTCCAAATCCGAATATGTCTTAGACTTGGTTTGCTACCAGTCCACAATTCTATTGGAGTCTTGGGAACCGACTTAGAAGGTACCAAGTTCAGAAGGTAAGCTACTGTTTCTATAGTATATCCCCAAAACGACTTGGGTAAATCTGAATAACTCATCATCGATCTAACACTCTCTAAAAGAGTCCGATTCCTTCTCTCTGCTACACCATTCTGCTGAGGTGTGCCAGGTGCAGACAACTGGGATGTGATCCCATTTTCTGATAAATATTCCCTAAATTCTCCAAGCAAGTATTCGCCACCACGATCTGATCGTAGTGACTTGATACATTTTCCAAGATGTCGCTTCTCCGCACTTGCTTTGTACTCTTTGAATTTTTCAAAGCACTCAGACTTACGGCGCAACAAATAAATGTACCCATATCTAGAATAATCGTCAATGAAAGTGACAAAATACTCATAACCTCCTCTTGCTTGGATACTCATAGGTCCACATAAATCAGTATGAACCAATTCTAACACTTCTTTAGCTCTATTCTCCTTTGCTTTAAAAGGTCTATTAGTCATCTTACCTTCCAAGCAGGATTCACAAACTGGAAATGGCTCCACTGCCAACGAGCCTAATGGCCCATCTACTACCAGTCTTTGAATCCTCCTCAAGTTAATATGACCTAATCTTAAGTGCCAAAGATATGTTTGGTTCAATTCAGAAGGTTTCTTTCTTTTATTTGAGCTAGAAAGAATGTTATTAGTTTCCTTATGTTGCAGCATTGGTGGGATAGAATTAATAATATATAAATTGTCTTGCAATGTACCAGAACATATAACTCGTTTATTCATCATAATAGAAACATTACGATCCAAACAAACATTATAACCATCCATGGCAAGTTTAGAAACCGAAATTAAATTCCTTCTAAACGAAGGTACATAAAGACAATTATTCAAAACCAAAATCCTATCATCGCCAAAAGATAATGTAATTATTCCAACTGCAACTACTGCTACTTTCGTAGCATCTCCCATGAACACATATATCTCGCCATCTCTAAGCATTCTGGATTGCTGGAACCCCTGCATAGAGTTACAAACATGGTCAGTGGCTCCTGTATCTACACACCAAGTGCTCGTAGATATAGCCGCTATATATGTTTCTGTAACTAGAGAAAGAGACATACCAGTATTGTTTGTCTTCTTAGGAAGAGGACAATCCTGTTTCCAGTGACCTGACTGCTTGCACCTGAAGCACTTGCCCTTAGGCTTTTTCACACCACCTTGAACTCCCACTGTATTAGCAATCTTTCCAGCTTTCTGTGTCTGAGTCTTTTTCTTCTTCTTACCTTTCGGCTTAGATGAAGAAGCTTTCTCGGCCACATTCACTTGAACATTCTGCTTAAAGAGTCCTTCAGCTGCCTGAAGTTCTGTCAGAAGTTCCGCGAGACTATACATCCTTTTGTTCATGGTGTAATTCAAGCGGAACTGCTCAAAACTTTTGGGCAAGCTCATAAGGATGATATCGATCTGGGTTTCCCCATCAATATCAGCACCAAGGATCTCCATCTCATTCAGATGAGACATCATTCTGAGAACATGATCCCTTACAGGTGTTCCTTCAACCATCTGAGTGTTCATTAAAGCCTTCATTGCTACTTGCCTAGCAGCCCTATTCTGTTCTCCAAAAAGTTCCTTGAGATTAAAGAGCATATCTGAAGCAGTGGGCATAGCCTGATGCTGATGCTGCAAAACACCCGACATTGCTGCTAGAATGTAACATCGCGACATCTCATCAGCCTTAACCCACCGCTTATAATACTCCTTCTCACTTTCAGGAGCATCTTCAGCAGGCTGATCTGGCTTGGGTTCATAAGTACAAAATTTGTACTCCTCAGCAGTCAACACTATGTCCAAATTACGTTTCCATTCAATGTAGTTTGGTCCGGTAAGTTTGTTATCCTTAAGTATGGTGAATAGTGGATTAAAGCCCATAATGATCTAATCCTGAGAATCTTACATGTAGTACATAATTAGATAGTTGCATAAATCTTAAAACCTATTGGTTTCCTCTAACAATTAATTAAAATTAATGCACTAATATTTAAACACCATAAGTATCTGGTACGCCACGATGGGTGACATATATACCACTTAAATTCGTTTAAATATTACTTCGGTCCTATTACTAAATAATACGCCACGTTAGGGTGGACTATATATTATTTTTCATAGCTAAGTGTATACCATTATTTAATCTTAAATTACTAAAAAGACCGGATACCACCATTAAATATTTCAAATCAATAATCGATAATAGGATAATTCCCAGATCGGGGGGAGCATTGTCAAGAGGCATCACTTAAGACCCCTTTCTAGACAGAATCATCCTTTCTCTCTATATTGAAAATCTATATTCAATCATTGGCACCCTTCTAATTAATCGAATTCTATGAAACTTGGTACGCCACGTTGGGTGGCATATATACCTTTCAATATTCGTAATTAATTTAGGAAGTTTGTTCAAGTAATATCCATAACACTACCTGACACCATAAATCATACGCCACGATGGGTGGCATGTATATAATTTATATTCGTCTCGGTGTTAAATTACATACAAACAATAATGGAGACCATGGGATTTAATTCCTAATTAATTCCCTCACCCACTTAGAATTTTTATTTAAAATTGAGGAATTTTATCTAGATGCATCGCCCTATGTTATTTTTTCGAGGTCTACATGTTATAAAAATAACAATACAAAGAACACATAACATAGCAGCATGCATCATAAAATTAATGTCCATGTCGTCCTAATTATGTTAAACATGTAATTAAAATTACACACATAATTAACAACACACATAATAATTATTTAAAGCAATAATTAAAAAATTAAATAGCGGAATTAAAATTAAAAAAAAAAGACATAATTTAAATCCACTATTATGGCCCCAAAATTAATTTCTTGCAGCCGCTGAAAAAAAAATAAATTTCCAGCCCTTTGTTTTGCTGAAAAAAAAATTTCTGCCAAAAAAATGCTGTTGCGCATCTTGAAGAGGCGTTACAGCCCTGAAACCTCTGTAACGCATACGCGTCATGCGTTACAGCCTTTTATAGGCCTGTTGCGCATTTACAGCCTGCGCAACTCCAGTTTTCACTGGTAACGCAGGCTGCACGTGCGTTACAGGCTTCTGACCAGAATTTTTTTTTTTTTCGAGCGCGTGCTTCTTGCTCCTGTTCTTGTTCCCAGACTTTGTCGTCCCTGTTCACAATCTTCCAACAGGCACTGTTCTATAGTAATAATACAAACCAACAGCTACGCAGCGGATAAATTTTTGTCTCCGTTTCGATTTCGGATCGCACGTAATTGTTACAAAATACCCGGATCTTAACAAAATCCATCAAACAATTACAAAAAAATAGATCTAATACAAAACTAATTTTGTAAATCTATTCTAACACGATCAACCCTCGTGTTTTACAACCACGATAAACCACGTGGAAACCAAAAACAAAAAATTAACCACGATTAAACCACGTGGGATCCAAACACATAATTAAAATTACATGGCCATAATAGTGGATACTAAACAACCTGCAAAAGATTATTATCCAAGCACACCACTATACACATGCATAAATAATTTCGACATGGACATCGTATCAAAAATCGCAGAACCATTGAACCAGGCTCTGATACCAATTGTTGGGACAATCAGATCTTGGCACTGCGATTTTTGATACAATAAATTAACGAGTACGAATAGAAAAATCACCTTGTTAACGGTTGATTCCACGCTCTTCTATTGTATTCCCAAATTCCCTTGAGCGAAGTGTGTCCTTCGTCTTCTCAAGTTAACCTCTCTTCTTGCTCCTGGGTGGCTACAAAATTTTTTCGACCAGCCCCCAACAAGAAGAGAATAGGAATATATATAGGCTACAATAGGGATCATGGACAATTAGGTTGGGCCTTCTAATTACATCTTGAGCCTAGCCCAATGTAATTAAATATTAATTCAATCCACTAAAGAATTAATATTTGCACTACCTTTCCTAATACCGTAATTTAATTAATTAATTCGGTTCCAATATTATTTGCTTATTAAATTCCCCATGTTTAAAATATCGCATGTCCATTAATTAAATAAATTACTGATAATTCATTTAATTAATATCTTTTATCCTTGATCATCCACTCAACCTTTATTTAATTATACCGGAATAAATCCACCTGCAGGGTTTCACATAATTAAATCTTTTGAGCTTTCAAGGGGACATCATTAACCCGAATATTATCAGGACATGGATTCCTTCAATAAATAATATCCCACCATATATATTATTTCATCACCCAAAATATAATGATATAATTCACAAGAATTATTTCATATATAAATCAAAGCATGTAAATAATATATACGTGTCAATTATTATTTCCGGATTAAGAACCTAAGCATTAATAATAACATAGAATCTTAGTTCACCTTCTTAATCAGTATAAGGGAACAATTCTAAATTTGATCCTGTTCAATATACACAAAGTATACTAGTATTATTTATTAGTCAATATAAACTAATCTAAATAATACTACAGCAATTCCAGTGGATTGTCTAACTCCACCTGTGCTGTGAACCTTATTATATTATATAAACCGTATTTAATAATCTAATATTCTGTATCCCATTTGATACTAGATTATTCACAATATATAATATTTAGACAACATGTAAACATTTAAATGAATCTCAATTAAACCGGCCAGAAATAAATGTAAATACTTCAATAAATATTTTCAGTATACACCAACAGGATGAAATTTGGTTTGGTTCGAATTATAGGTGGATAGTCCGAATTACGAATACTTCATGCCGAAATTTTCTAAAATCCCCCTATATCAAAGTCTATTTTATCTAATTAATTCCAATAATTGATTATTTTATTATTAAAGTATATATTCAGTATTGGGAAGTCGGGGCGTTACAACACAAGGTAGTATAAAATAGTTCAAATTACACCACGAATCATGTTGATAGACAATCATGAACCTATGCTAGCATGGCAAGTTCTAAATCTCATGATCCAATCTCGCTTCACAAGAGATTAATAGATTAGATGTTAGCTACGCATCTAACAATTAAGCATAACCATACTAGGATATCAATAAACATCACACACAGATCTTTAAAGCCTCAAAATACTAAAGCTCCATAAATAAATCCGTTAGAATCCCATGACAACGATTAGTTCATAATCGAACCGTTCGTCATCATGGGATCTGATGAAACCATGGTAAATATGATAGTAATAAATATTACAAATACACTAGAGTATGAGTTTAAGAAAACAAATCCGAAATCCAGAGTATCGCCTAATTTAGAAGAATACAAAAATAGATCTAGATCTCCGAATGCTGTCACGATCTTCCGGGAATCCGTCTCCAAGTATGATTCTCTATCTCTGGCTCTCTCTGAGTTTTTCTAAGTAGTTGGTACGTTTAGAGATGATGGGGTGAGTTTATATAGGCCTAGAAACATTGTCCTCCAATAAAACAGCTAAAACCCCTAATTAAATTCGAAACAGGACTTTTTAGGACAAAATTTTGGGAATTCCAGAATAGCTACCGCGTCGCAGCGCACCATGACCCAAGCCACAGCGTACCTGTGCCCTGTCCACCGTGCCACAGCGCGCTTGTGCCACGACGCAGCGCCCTGCTTGGCCGCCGGTTGGATTTTTCCGATTCCTCCCGTTCTTGTTGCAAATGCTTCCATGCTTCATTTCTTTGACTCCAACTCTCCCAAGGATTGTAGGGAAGACTTCGTTCTTCATTAAAAACTTGAAATCCACACTAAAACCAATAGAAACCGCTATCCCTAACCGACGATTCGAAATCATGCACAACTAAACGAAACACATCAAAATACAAGAAACTTGAGGCCAAGTGAATCAATTTAAGCCGATATGGAATGCTCCAAGTGGATATAAAATCCACTTATCACACCCCCAAACTTAAACCGATGCTTGTCCTCAATCATAAAACAGTCTCAAGACTACCTAATGCAATGCAATGCATGAATGCAACTAATATGAAAATGCAACGATCCCCTTAGACTAACCAAAACCAATCAATAGACAAATATCTCAAAGAAATGCGATACGACCCAACAGAGCTCGACTAAGTCCCAGTATACTAACAATACCTGAACAAAAATGTGCGTGTGTGCGATGCTCATCAAATATACTCCTAACACTAGATCAAAATCATACATATTCTTCGCCAAGACAATCACAGGTTTATAAATATAATGAACTGTAAACACTTTATAACCTAGAAACACCTCTATCCTCATTTGAGTAAGACAGGAATTTATGCTTTATTACTAACAACTACGACACAAAATAATATATACAATATGCATGCTTATTTAACCGTTCAATGGATGAGACCCCAAAAGGCTTATACAATAATACCCATGTAGCGAGCGTTAGGTTAGTGGATCCCAGACTATAAAAGCCTTAGGTCACTAGGCACAAAGTCCCCTAGAACTTAATTGCTCGAGTATTAAAGAGCTTACCCTGGTTAATTCTGCATTCTAACAATTTACATAACATTTTTTTCCCTTTATTTTATTTTTTTTTCTTTTTTTATATATGCAATCTGGAGTGAGAAATCTCATCTCCAACCCTAGACTACTCATAAGAATATGAGCCGGCTACTAGCCATTTGATGCCTAGCCATTATTGACAACTATTAACAATTAGCATGAAATCCCTGTTTTCCCCCAAACTTAGACTTTAGTGTTCTACGCCATCAAGGGAATAACGAAAATTTTAAATATAATCAAGTGATTAAATCTAAAACAACCAAACAAGCATGACCTTAACCTAGCCCAAAAGCAACTGATGAGACTGTGTAAAAATTTGTTTCTGTAACATGCAAGTCAATTTCATAAGAACTATAAATCAACCCTCTATTCATCAATACCACACTCAAATTGACATCTACCTACCAATCAGAATTAGCTCATCCTAAGGGATCATGAAATATGCTATGCAAATGCAACTAAATGGACTCACATGGTATACGAAAACAAAATAACAGAATGTCCTACATGATAAGATGAACAAATATGACTGAACTACTACTAAACATGTAATATGCAATCTACTTGAACAATGACACACTAACAACAACTACTAATCCCCAAACCACCCCCAAACTTAAGATATTCAATGTCCCCATTGAAGGTAATACAAGGGATAGTAAAAAACATACCTAATCATCGGCATGATCACCCTCCTTGGGTTGTGAATTTGGTGGTGGATAAGTGGTATGAGCTCTAAAAATAGGCAAATAGTAATCCAGAATTATGAAGAATTGGGGAAATGCTATTTTATTGAAAGCAGGAAATCCATGGGTTGCCTCCCAGGAAGCGCCTTTGTTTAAAGTCTTTAGCTAGACACGGCAATGGTTTTTTCTCTTGAAAATTTCTACACCGTATCTCTATATGGCCATTTAATTATCTTTTCCGGAGCTACATCCTTGATGAGAAGTTTCAGCCTTCTTTGCTCCTCAAAAGTGTCAGTAACATTGTTCTCTTCACTACCTGACAAGTTAGAAACAATAATAATAAGTAAAGTAGATGATTGACCCAAATATGCATACCTCAGGTGATCTGGTGGTTTAAGCTCGAGTTTGGAAGCTTCTTCAACATGATGATTTTCATTATTAACTACCAAAGACTGATCAAGAGTGGAAATAGACGGATTAGGAACGGAAGTGGGTGGTTCACCAACAGAAGTCTTAACAACAGACTTAGGATCAAAAGAACTATCTTCAAGTTGAATTTCATGCTTAGAACAAATAGCATTCAATTCCTCTAACATCTCATCAGAAGTAAAATTCCTATACAACTCATGAAGATCTTTATTACCCTCATACTTTAACAAAACATCTTTCTCAAGAAAAGACTCAACTGCACTATCCTCAAGATTTGACCATGTAAGAACCTCATCAATCAGCACCTGAGAATCTCAAAGATCAGCCACACCTAATTCCTCATCTTCAGTATCAGACTTTCCTTGTAAAGCAACGTCTAATGGATCCGACTTCAACATCTGATCAAACGTTTTATTCTGGCCAGTATCAACCCCTTCCACTCCAAAGCACTCTTCATTCTCTGAATGAAATTTCATGGCCTTAAACACATTAAAAGAGACAGGCTGATCTTGCACTCTCATTGTGAGCTCTCCTTTCTGAACATCTATCAAAGTACGGCCAGTAGCGAGAAAAAGCCTTCCCAAGATGATGGGAATCTTCTTATCTTCTTCAAAATCTAGAATCATGAAATCCGCAGGGAAGATGAGCTTATCAACTTTTACCAAAACATCCTCCACGATACCTCTAGGATAAGTGATCGACCGATCAGCCAGCTGTAAAGAGATATTTGTAGGTTTATGATCGGGCAGACCAAGTTGCATGAAAACAGACAGAGGCATGAGATTGATGCTAGCTCCCAAGTCATAAAAACACTTGTCAAAAGATAAGTTACCAATGGTGCATGGTATGGTAAAGCTTCCTGGATCCTTAAGCTTCGGTGGCAATTTCTGCTGCAGAACCGCACTACACTCCTCTGTCAACGCAACAGTTTCCAATTCCTCGAGTTTTAGCTTCCGTGATAGAATACCCTTCATGAACTTTGCATAGCTCGGCATTTGTTCAAGAGCTTCCATAAAAGGTATGTTCATGTTCAATTTCTTGAAAACCTAAAGAAACTTGGAAAACTGCTTGTCTAGCTTCTACTTCTAGAGTCTTTTAGGATATGGAGGAGGAGGATAGATCTGTTTACTCTTTGTAGACTGCTCCGGAGAAGCTTTTGCAACATAAACCTTGCTCTTTTCCACTTCGCTATCTATTTGATCAGCCACCAAGTCAGATTTTTCAATTTCTGGTGCTGCAGATTTTTCAACCTGATGATTCTGAACTTCTTCATCTTCCTTAGCTTCTGATTTAGGATCTGTTGTAACCTTTCCCGATCTTAAGCTTACTGCTTTCACCTGTTCCTTGCCTTCTCTCCTGCCTTGATTAGCCTCCGTATCGCTGGGAAGAGTTCCTTGTTGCCTGTTAAGTAAGGCACTTGCAATTTGCCCAATCTGATTGTCCAACGTCTTGAGAGATACCGCTTGACTTTTAACCATCAACCTCAATTCATCCAATTCAGATTTTTCATTAGAAGATTGACCAACATTCCCATGAGACTGTTGCTACTGAAATCCCAGGGGTTGAAATTGTTGCCTTGGAGCATACTGTGTTGGGTTTCAACCCAATATGATGTTATGGGCTTGGGTGGTCCAAGATATATATGGATAAGATAATAATTGTATGTGTAGACAATTATTATATATGGTATGTCTTGATCACTAAGTTGGGTAATTAGGTGCCAAGAATTGGAATACTTGTATAATAAGTATGGTAAGAATTCTAGAACAAGTATGGTAAGTCTTGGTGGCTAAGTTTTGGGTGGCTATATATACATAGTCATATTATGTTTTGAAGTAGTGAAAGCTTAAGAGATGTAGTCTTAAGTATTATTTGGGAGATGCTTGAGCATTGTTGGCTCAAGTATCGGGTTTGGGACATCGTTAAGGTGTTATTGTTATGATGTATTATTGATTATTGATTGGATTAATAATACAAGTTTGGGGCGTGGGTGTTTCCACGTCCCATCAAGTATTTGTGTGTTCTTGTTTTGCGCTTTGGTAGATCTTGTCAACTAATTGATTGATTGTGTGTGCACTCTGTATTGGTGGTTTGTGAATCTCGGATTATGTAAGTCCCCTAACCTAACAATTGGTATCAAAGTCAAGGTTCGGGTTCGTGATGGATGAGGTTGAGGGAAAGTTCGAGGTTCCATTGGTATGGTAGAGCATGATGAAGGATTTGCTAACAAGGAGATTGTTGCTAAAGCGGGTAAAGACAAAGTTACGTGCGGTTTGGAGGTTGGCTTGCACCGTGGATCAAACTTCTGTTCGGACTCGAGATGGAAGAAGATGGAAGAGGTCATCACAATTGTTTCAATGGTTTGATCAACCTGGTGAACTATTTGGGTGATACTACGGATTTTCTTCAGGAGACCGAAGGATTGTGAAAGCAAGGATCGGGTGATTCAACATGTGGCAGAGCACTCGTGGTGGTTGATGCACGTGATTTTGTAGATGGATACCGTTATGATAAGGAACAGTGGTTTGGAGTGTCACTATTCGGGTTTTAGTGATACTCAAAGTTTGGAAGAGCAAGAGGAGGAGGTTTTTGTTCGAGGGGAAGCATTGGCGAATGAACGTCGATGGCTTGATGGTTACCGTTAAATCTGATATGGGTATTGGGTTGAGAAGGGGAGGATTGTTGGGTTTCAACCCAATATGATGTTATGGGCTTGGGTGGTCCAAGATATATATGGATAAGATAATAATTGTATGTGTAGACAATTATTATATATGGTATGTCTTGATCACTAAGTTGGGTAATTAGGTGCCAAGAATTGGAAGATTTGTATAATAAGTATGGTAAGACTTGTATAACAAGTATGGTAAGTCTTGGTGGCTAAGTTTTGGGTGGCTATATATACATAGTCACATTATGTTTTGAAGTAGTGAAAGCTTAAGAGATGTAGTCTTAAGTATTGTTTGGGAGATGCTTGAGCATTATTGGCTCAAGTATCGGGTTTGGGACATCGTTAAGGTGTTATTGTTTTGATGTATTATTGATTATTGTTTGGATTAATAATACAAGTTTGGGGCGTGGGTGTTTCCACGTCCCATCAAGTATTTGTGTGTTCTTGTTTTGCGCTTTGGTAGATCTTGTCAACTAATTGATTGATTATGTGTGCACTCTGTATTGGTGGTTTGTGAATCTCGGATTATGTAAGTCCCGTAACCTAACATACTACTGCTGGTAGCCTTGATTAAACGGCTTAGCTCCATGATGCTGACCCTGAAACTGCTGATAAGGCTGTTGTGGTTGTTGAGTACCTTGATTGTTGCTCCAACTGAAATTAGGATGGTTCCTGTTGTTTGGATGATAGGTGGCTGGAGCTGGTGCAGAAGGTCTCTGAAAATTACTCACAAACTGTGCTGATTCAGAAGAGATAGCACACTGATTTGTATCATGTGCACCCGCACAAAGCTCACACACACTAGCCACCTGCTGAACTCCATTATTAGTCAGAGAATCCACCTTCATAGTTTGAGCCTTCAACTGAGCTGCAATAGCTGTGGCTGCGTCCACTTCCAGAATACCTGCTACCATGCCTTGAGATAGCCTTTGAGTTGGATTCTGATATTCATT
Organism: Saposhnikovia divaricata; assembly: GCA_036435485.1. Classification (NCBI taxonomy): domain Eukaryota; kingdom Viridiplantae; phylum Streptophyta; class Magnoliopsida; order Apiales; family Apiaceae; genus Saposhnikovia; species Saposhnikovia divaricata. Next base: position 1,783,238 of record JAZHRN010000132.1, read on the forward strand.
AGCAGCCATCGTCTCAATTAGATCATAAGCTTCCTCATAGCTCTTAGCCCATAGAGCTCCACCTGATGCTGCATCTAGCAAAGGTCTAGATTGTGCACCCAACCCATTATAGAAACCAATGATCACCATCCAGTCTGGCATACCATGACGAGGGCACTTTCGAAGCATCTCCTTGTATCGTTCCCAAGCTTCACACAAAGATTCTCCAGACTGCTGTGCGAATTAAGTTAGAGCGTTCCTGATTGCTGCTATTTTAGCCATGGGGAAGAGTTTAGTAAGAAACTTCTGAGCAAGATCCTCCTATGTAGTAATGGAACCGGCTGGTAAAGAGTGTAACCAGCCCTTAGCTTTATCCCTCAAAGAGAATGGGTAAAGTCTCAATTTGACAGCATCTTCCGACACACCATTAAACTTGAAAGTGTCACAGATCTCGATGAAGTCCCGAATGTGCATATTAGGATCTTCCGTTGGAGCACCCCCAAACTAAACCGAATTCTGCACCATCTGAATCATGCAAGGCTTGATTTCAAAGTTGTTAGCTGCAATGGTTGGTCTGACAATACTAGATTGGATGTCATTGATCTTCGACTGAGAATAGTCCTTCAAAGCCTTAGTTTCTGCTGCTGGTCGATCACCCATCTTCAAGTTCCTCTTCGCTTTTATCTGTAACTAGATCTACGTCTTCCAGTTTATGAGTTTGAGAACGTGTTCGCATACACGCTCAAGTACCTGAAAAACACCGAACAAACAAGATATGTAAGTAAACAATTCGAGTCAGTGAACTCTAATGACCACTGATGACAAGCACATAAACTAAAAATAAAACACCGATGATCCCCGGTAGCGGCGCCAAAAACTTATTTGCACAAAATCACGCAAGCGTACGTGGTCACAAGTAATATAGAAAGAAAACAAGTTCGTTCCACGGAGATCTGGTTTAGTTTTTAATTCAGTTAATGCACCTATGCAACAATGTATGGTTTTTACTCACTGCTAAGACAAGTAACAATTTTGGGTTTTGATTAACTAGAATTCACTAAGAGCAATTTAACAAACTAAGAATTAATTAACTAATGAGAATTGAATCGAATTACTTATACTAGAGAAAACATGGAATCCTAACTTCATTAAGTACTTCGCTTAGATCTGACGCCTTCAATCACTATATGCCATGATATTGATATCTGATCGGACAACACGGAATAAGTACACACTACCTCTCAGTATATGTGTACCAAACTACTCATACATCCACAAAGAGATAGAAGATGAATAGACACCAATTATGCTTAGACCCTATATCTCTATAGAATTTGAAAACATAGCGGTTGAAGAACAAGTTATCCATAAAGATCACACAAGGTAGTATAAAATAGTTCAAATTACACCACGAATCATGTTGATAGACAATCATGAACCTATGCTAGCATGGCAAGTTCTAAATCTCAAGATCCACTCTCGCTTCACAAGAGATTAACAGATTAGATGTTAGCTACGCATCTAACAATTAAGCATAACCATACTAGGATATTAATAAACATTACACACAGATATTTAAAGCATCAAAATACAAAAGCTCCATAAATAAATCCGTTAGAATCCCATGACAACGATTAGTTCATAATCGAACCGTTCGTCATCATGGGATCTGATGAAATCATGGTAAATAGCAACGTATTAAAGATTACAAATAAACTAGAGTATGAGTTTAAGAAAACAAATCCGAAATCCAAAGTATCGCCTAATTTAGAAGAATACAAAAGTAGATCTAGATCTCCGAATGCTGTCACGATCTTCCGGGAATCCGTCTCCAAGTATGATTCTCTATCTCTAGCTCTCTTTGAGTTTTTCTAAGTAGTTGGTATGTTTAGAGATGATGGGGTGAGTTTATATAGGCCTAGAAACATTGTCCTCTAAGAAAACAGTCAAAACCCTAATTAAATTCGAAACAGGACTTTTCAGGACAAAATTTCGGGAATTCCAGAATAGCTACCGCACCGCAGCGCGCCATGACCCACGCCACAGCGCGCCTGTGCCCTGTCCACCACGCCACAGCGCGCCTGTGCCATGCCGCAGCGCCCTGCTTGGCTGCCGGTTGGATTATTCCTTGCTATTTCTTCGTTTTGCTTTCGATTCCTCCCGTTCTTATTGCAAATGCTTCCATGCTTCATTTCTTTGACTCCAACTCTCTCAAGGATTGTAGGGAAGACTTCGTTCTTCATTAAAAACTTGAAATCCACACTAAAACCAATATAGATGGCTATCCCTAACCGACGATTCGAAATCCTGCACAACTAAACGAAACACATCAAAAATACCAAGTGAATCAATTTAAGCCGATATGGAACGCTCCAAGTGGATATAAAATCCACTTATCAGTAAATCATATAGTTGAATCCACATATTAATATGCCAAAGTGGTACATTTATTGGTTCTTCTCCATGTGGTATTGCAGATCTAACCAGCATTGCATTGTCAAATGACCACGGACCTCCCTTCAACACCCAACCCATATCTTCCTTATGATAAAATTGAAACAGAAAAATCCCTGGTTCAAGTTCTTTGATATTGATACCCATAACCAGCTTCCAAACATCCGCCAACTTCGATTTCATCGCACGTACGTTTACATTCCTTTTTGTGAGAAATCTACCAACCGCACACAAATCATACTTCGTTATTTCCTCCTCTACATCGCCTTCAAAAACAAAAGCTGTATTTTCTTCCTCCTCTATATCCAGACCTGCCATTCGCTTATTCAAATCTTGATATCGTGACATATTATCAAACTCACACGACCCAAACTTTGATGATTAGAAGTTTGGACAGAGAGAAAAACAAAAGACTCTCACACTCATGGAGAGAAAAAAACTTTAAATTTTATATTATTAGTAGATAGTTTAAAAGTTTTGGTACATGTTTTGTGGTACCTGTTTTTTGGTACTTCGTGAATTTACTTATTTATCTTCATTATAAAGAAAAATATATACGATATCTATACTATTAAAACACCTGAAATAAATAATAACATAATATAATTAATGGTAATTAGTCGATTGCCTTTATCACATTTACTCTTAGTTGAAGATATTACCTTTTATAAACACCTAAAAACATCAATCGTATCATATCTTCCAATCATTAATATCTCTTTTCAGATTAAAACACGTTACCTTTTTGATTTAAAACTAATATTACAATCACTAATATATATCCCAAAAAATCACAGCATATTTTTCAATTATTAATAAAACAGCAATCGTATCATATCTTCCAATCATTATTATTTCTTTTCAAATTAAAACAGGTTATCTTTTTTATTTAAAACTAATCTTACAATCATTAATATATACCCAAAAATGTCACACCATATTTTTCAATTATTAATAAAATATATTAAAAATATGTGTACGTTGTTTATAATAAGGAAACATTAGTACAATCCGTAAATATAGGTATATTAAATTAAAATTAAAAGAATTATTAATAGTAATGATTATATAAAACATAATTGTAATATTAAATAAAATTTATAACATAATAAAAGAAACCCGTGCATCGCACGGGCATTGAAAGTTTGTTGGTTCGGTTTTCGGCACGATCATCCTAATTGTTAAAATAATGTAATTAATGATAATTTGCCGATTATAATTATAACATAAAATAAAATTTATTATATATCAAAAAAAATCCGTGTATCGCATGAGTTATAAGCTATACAATATTATAATATAGAAATATTAAAAGTTTTGGTACCTGTTTTTTGATACTTCGTATTTTTACTTGATTACTCTTATACGTTTTTACCACGTTTTTACCTAAATACCTTTACTTATATATATCTATATTATAATATTAAAGTCAAAATATTGAAAGATGTAAAAAAAAATACAATTATAAATACCTAATCAATTTGCTTTTTCATGCAAAACATGTTACCTTTTTTATTTTTTCAATAACTCATCAATTTCCCTTTTCAAGTAAAACACATTTTCTTTCATATTTTTTCCAGCTAAAATTTCTCTTCTTTTCAAAAACAGTACGAGCAATTCTATTTAAAAATATTAATAATAATATTACAATTAATAATACCAAACTAATTTCATTTTAAGCTAAAAATATGTTACCTTTTCTATTTAATAAAATAATTCTTTTTCAGCTAAAAAACATTATCTTTTCTATTTAATAAAATATTGTAATTACTAATAACTAATTGCTTACCATTTTCAGATAAAACGTATTATCTTTTATTATAATTATTTTTGGTATTTCGTGTTTTTACTTAATTACCCTTACTAATATATTAGTGCGTTTTTACCTGAATACTCTTACTTATATCTATCTATATTAAAATATTAAAGCCAAAATATCGAAAGATGTAAAAATAATACAAATATAAATACCTAATACCTAATCAATTACTCCCTCCGTCCCAGTGAATACTACCCACTTGGTTTGGGCACGGAGACCAAGAAAATGTATGAAAAATGAGTAAAGTAGATGAAAAGTGGATAAAGTGGTGGGACCTATTAATATTTAATAATAGATTTGAGATAGTGGAGGAAAGTAGTGGGTGTAATAGTGTTTTATATTATAAATTTGAGATAGTGGAGGAAAGTTAGTGGGTGTAATAGTGTTTTTTATTATTAAAACTTTACTATTTTTGGAATGGGTAGAAATGATGGGACACCCCAAAATAGCAAATGGGTAGAAATGAATGGGACAGAGGGAATGCATTTTTCATGTAAAGCATGTTAGATTTTTATTTTTATTTTTTTAATAACTAATCAATTATCCTTTTCACGTAAAACACATTTTCTTCTATTTTTTTCCTAACTAATTTATTTTTTCTTTCAAAAATAGTACGGGAAATTCTATTTAAAAAATATTATTAATAATATTATAATTAATAATACCAAACTGATTTCTTTTTCAGCTAAAAAATGATACCTTTTCTATCTAATAAAATATTGTAATTACTAATAATCGCTTTCCTTTTTTAAATAAAACGTATTATCTTCTCTATATTTTCGAATTAAAAGTCCTCTTTTGTCTAAAAATATAACGGACACCATATATATAATTATTATAATTAAATCATTTCATTTAAAAATTTTAAACCCATAAAAATTGTATCTTAAAATTATCAATACAAATTAATAAAAATTATATAATATTAGAAAAATTCATATATTGCACGGGTTTTAAACTAGTATATAATAATAACCAAGGCCTGAAAAACTTTTTTATAAGTGCAGTCTATAATCAGATTTAATGAATGATTTTAACATTCCGACCGTACAAATATAAATATTAATGTCAAACATTGTTGTATAATATTTTTTATGCAAATTTAAGTTATAGAGTGTTATTTAATAATGATATTGTTTTCTTAGGTAAAGATTGATCGATTCTGTTTTGTTAAAAAAGTGATTGATGCAAATCATTAAATTATTTAAAAATTTATGTATTTATTTATTTTTACTATATATTTACATCGGTACGGTTAGATTTCTTATTAGGTATACATATATTATTAGAATGATCTTTAAATTCTCTTTTTCCTAATAACTACTAACTTTTGTGTACATGGATTTGGTTCAAGAGAACCAAATACCAAAAAAATCGAAGAACTATCATTTATTTTTTGATAAATTTATTTATCAATTATTGATAATATTTTTGTACTACTTGATAAACAAATATCTGTATACTAATTTGCTCTGGTTCTTTTCATTTTCTCAGGTGCGTATAGATAGGTTATTCGGATGATTATAGATATTGAGGCAGAGATGGTGCACTAGAGATTTTTCTCACCTCGTGATAAGTCTTTTCTTGTTAGTGGTAGGCGTTCTCTTTTCGGACTTTAAAATTTTATTGTCTAAACTTTCGGGGACATCTATGCATGTTTTGGTTAGATGATAAGTTTTAATGAATGAAAGAAACCATTTTTGCGATATTATATTTCGGTACAAATTCATTATACGAGAATGTATTAATCTAAAAAAAACCTATATATATATATATATATATATATATATATATATATATATATATATATATTTATATATATATATATATATATATATATATATATATATATATGAGCTCGTGTTTCGCATACGTTTTTACAATATATATCAACATATTCATAATGCATGGTATTGCCCATTTAGCATTTTACCCAATGGGTAATTTTTTTTACCCAACTCCTCTAATTTAAACTATGTTCCTATTGTTTAGCACTTGACCCATGGATAATCCATTTAACAACCCATTAATTTACATACTATATTAAATGAGATACACAATATCTATACATTAATATTATCAGTAACTGTCCCTTAAATTTTGCAACAGAATAACAAGTTCAAAATTTTTGAAAATTCTTACCCCTAAGTTGAATCATATCAGTATGGTGTATTCATATTATCATTATCAGTTTTTGCAGAAGAAAAAAGGGAACAACATACATTAAGATGATTCATGATTGTATCCATAATTGATGTGTTATGATTTCTTAATCTTTCTGCTAATCTGTTTCTTGCTTTCTGCTCAGATTCAATCATGTCCAACCAACAATCATCTTCCAGAACTTCTCTAACAGGTTTGCAATGAATCATTGTTCATGTAACACCCCCAGGCCCGGGGTCAGGGATATAGGGTAGTTACAATCCATTATTCCACGCTGTACATATATTATTACTCACAATATACACAATCCGTCTGCTCATGACCCCACAATATACATCTCTCTCACACACACAGAGGTTAGAGTCTCAGAAATGACACACTAAAATATCTACGGAATAAAATGTTATTATTATAATACCCAAATGTCTTGTTGAATATGATATCGATGCAACCTCTAAGTGAAGGCACATTAACAGCTTAACCCGCTGGTTCTCATGAACCTCTTACAGAATTTATACTTATACATAGAGTGAACAACAGAACTGTAGCCTGATCCGACTAGTCCTTACTACTTCCGAGATCACTGCTAGAAACTGCTCAGGGAAAAGCCTTGCGCTTACCACTCGCTTGCGGGGTGTGTGCCGTGTCTTTGGCATCCTGCTTAGCTGCTATATAATATATAAAATAATAGCAAGAATGAGCGAAAGCTCAGCAAAGTAATAAAAGTATAGCATAAATATGCCTTTAACTCAAACCCAGAATGAAACAGGTATAAGATAATAATTGTCAAAATAACTTGATACTGAAATTATTTCCTCATCGGGATATATTCAAAACAGTACTATCATAGTACTTCAAATATCAATTACTATCTTTATATGAAAGATATATGCAACCTTACTTGCCGTAGCAATTATACTTATTGACATACTTGAAATATTTGCAACCATGACTCTTCCGTCAAAACATTTCATACCATCCAAGGTATAGGAAACATCATTTTCAAACCTTTTCCTTTATTCCTTTCAAAAGCTTTTGTTCAAAACATTGAATAACTTTGAAAGTTCATACCACTGTCAATACAATTCCAATTGAGCACCTAGGCTTTCATTACTGTATTGCAATACAATTCCAATTGGAAGAATGGGACTATTCTGGAGTATACCCCGATACAAGGTGATCAGCCATTGTACTATACAAAACTTTGCTACTAGTAGACGGGTAGCGATCCTTCTTTCGAGATCGTGGCCCTGACCGCATTCGGGTCTTTATGCTGGACGCCGTCTCACAACGTCGCATCTTCTGCCATTTTAGATGGACTACGTCTCACAACGCAGCCTCTTAAACTTTTTAGATGGATTACGTCTCACAACGCAGCCTCTTACACTTAAATGGACTGCGTCTCACAACGCCGCCTCGTTCCTCAAGTCCCGAGAAAGAATGCTTGTTCAGTTCCCTAGCATGTGGCCAATCGATGATTTTACTTCAACTTTGAATCCTTACTTCCGGAAGTATTTGAGGAAGTAAGCCAGATGTGTGGGTTGACCTTAGTCAACAGATTCTCTTTGACAATGAACTCATTGAAAACATACGGGTGAATTAGTCGGAGTTTTGAAGTCATTCGAGAGATGAGCGAAGGGAGAAATCACTATTTTTACTCCCAAAACCTTGGTCCCCACGTTTTGAAGGAAAATCGAAAATTTTACTGACTAGGATTTATTTAAAAATAATCATGGGAACCTTATACCACCTTCATAATACGAACAAAGTTTCAATATAATCTAAAAGATGAAGTTACAAGGTACTTCAATAAAACATTTCCATAAATATCTCTATTATGCGAAGTATAAACAGAATCTCAACATCTTTTATAAGTCTCAAATTATTTTTATAGTAATACCAAAGGTCAGAAAATATTTAAAATAATTTTTAAACCCTTAAATAAGTTTTTAAAGAATAAACATGATTTTTAAATAATTTTGGAATATTTAATAAATAATTAAATAATATTTATTAAGAAATAAATCCTTAATAAATTATTCTTCAAATAACATTCCTCGAATGATATCATATTCCAAGTAATTAATACTTTTTGGAAATATAATTAATGCTTATTAATAACATTGCTCAAAAGAAATAGTACTCTGACGCTGGAATCCCTCCAGGTTTCCACGACTATCTCTATAACTCAAGATACCGACTCCCGGTCTAGAGTCGAAACAATAAATATGCTCTTATCTCTAGAGCTACAAGATACATCGGTTTACAAATACTTTATCTCAAAGCTCGTATATAATCCAAAAGTCAAATTCTATTTCAACATGAAATAAGATTATCGCAAAACTGTATAGCACTATACATGGCAAATGCAGTAATATACAACAATACTTCAAAAGTATATGTTTAGAAAACTTGCCTGATGCTCGAGAAGTGGTAGGGGCTTGTGACAGTGTCGGATGATCTAGACAAAGTCAAATGAAAAACATACGATTAATCCCCTGGATAATCCACTTATAACTCAATGCTTAAACATGTAGTCAACAAACACTTATGTCGAGAGTTCGTTTTAGAAATCGAGTCTCGTTCGCCCGTTTTACTAAATGGTTTTCAAAGTTATAACCAAGTACTTCTCTAAGGGGTTCCTTCGTACTTAACCTTGATTCAAACATTTGTATAAAATCGAAAAATAATCCTTTCGACATGAAGTATTCTCTCACATCTTCATTATGACCTCTAGTATTTAATTACTAAGATTCCCAACTGAATATCTCATTTTAAGGAGGTTCAATTGAAGTTACGAACTCACACTTGCGTTCATGAACCACTTTTACGATTTTGACCATATCTCCTAAACCGTAAATCAGAATGCTACGATTCTTTCGCCAAAATGATCTATTAATCAAGATCTACAATTTCATGGCTCTCGACATTGACAGAAATTTAATGCCCCGGACATGCTCTATTTTCAAGACCTAAGTAAATTTCGACATTACGACGGCTTAAAAATGAATAATATAATTTTCAAACAATCCAAATAACCATTCAATCACTACCCAACATTTATGGTCACTATTCATCATCTTCCTCACTGCCTCAATAGGTCTTGGAGCTACAAAAATTATTTTTACATGTTCCTAACACCCACATAACATACATGCTCTAAATCATGCATACAACTCATAAACACCATCAAATCTCATATAAACTCAAAGGTGGGTTAAGGGTTTACCTTCTTGGAAGCTCTAGAAACACTATCAAGTGTTTATAAATACTTAACAAGCCTTAGATAGTCCTTATATAGCTTAAACCTTAAGAACAAAACAAGAAAACAACTTAGTAATTTCGGAATTACTATTCCCCTCTTGAAATAACTGTAAAAATGATGGCCTTACCATGCTTTACAGGATGAGGCTCCTGAAGAAGAGTTGTAGATAATCTTAATACCTTTCCAACAAGCTATAGAACACTAGATTCCAGTGAGAAATAAGGGAGATATGGCTATTTGAAGTTGCTGCTGCTGTTTTACCCGAAATGGAAGAAGTTTGGTGATGTTTGTTTTCTTTTGTTTCTCTTGATTATACATGTACCTATATCCTTATTCAACCTCAACCTCTTTTAATGAGGTGTCATCTCCTTACTGGTCCTCTACATTACCTTAACTTTACTTAACAAAATGCAAGTAGATCCTCCACCTTTACTTTGTTTTCCTCTTTGATACCTCTTGTTTCAAATCGTACACCAATTGGATTCCCTTTTGTCTATTTAATAAATTAATATGTTACAACTTATATGTTGCACTTTAATGCTCTAGTATGGCACAATCCCTCGAACAAATATTAATTCCAATATTCCTCGTTTGTTCCTTTTATTTCTTGTTCTTAGAAAATGTTCTCGCGATTTCTCAAATGTTCTCAATTTCTTTAACTCTAGGGTTTTACTCTCAATTTCATTTCCCTTTCATAATATATCCTCCCTTGGACTTCTAATATTCCCTATCCTCCATTAATAATCCAATTGTTATATTCCTGACTCCTTTGTCAAAGTTGGAATAAAATAAAGTTCGGATTCTCTGAATTTTGTCCTCGTTTACATACACTTATTCTTTCTGTACTTCCCTAGTTAATACTTGGTTTCCTCATTTCTCAACTCCTCTATAGTGTACTCTAACTTACTTCACAACTTCTCTGCAGGGTATTCCAACCCATTTTTTGGACGATGGATTATTCTTATCTAAGTCGTCAACTACCGAATTACACCATTCAGAAATCACACATATGCACTGGGATCATTATCCATAAAAATATCCATTCATTGAAACCACTGTTCATTGAAATCATTATTCACTGATGCAATTAATCATAATAAGAAAAGTTTTAATTCTACCAAAAATTTGGGTTCTTACATTTCATAAAACCAATTCATATCCTTCCATTAATACATAGATTTGAAGCGTAGAATTCGAAGTCGAAATGTAGAAAATGTACATCCCAATTTCTTACATGGCAGTGAGGGAAATAACGATGGAGGAACTCCTATTCTCATTGGTAATGTTCCTTTCAAATTATCTACCGACATGTCATGTTTAGATTATAATGTAAATATGTTGTTTGTTTATTAACTATGTTGTTTATTAATTTTTTATATTTTTTATTAGAAGTCTGCCCAATTTCTACGAACACCACTCCGTTATCTTCTAATATTGCAGGTTTGTTTTTCACTGAGTTTATGTAAATATCAATATCGACTAAACTCAAATTGCTGTAATCCATTTTTGTCAACTCTTTTGATTTCTAAAGGATTACTATAGTTGGCAATATCAATCGTCTACAAATGGATATTCATCATGTTGTACCTACATTTAAAAAAGGAAACAAGTCATCTACTAACTCGATCAATTACCCATCAGAGCAAATTAATTCAAAAAATGCACAAGCAGGTTTTGATTATTTTGTCAAACTCATATTCTTAATGCATTTACCTTTGTTTGGTTGATATTACTTTTTTAGAATTTGATAATGTGTTGCCAGGTACAAAATGTAGGATTCGTGGTCAATATGGAGACGGTTCTAGGTCCATCAAAACAACACAATATCATTAAGGATATAGGAGGAAATATGGATAGTAGACAGCCGAATGTAGATGGAGAAATTGAATCAAACAACAAGATTAATGCAGCTAGATCTACAGGTAAATTGTGTGCTATATGTCTTTGTATTCATTATTGCTCTACTGATGCCTGTATTGTTTCCTAGGATTGAAACATAGGGTTCGCGGCAAGAATGTTGAGACTGTTTTATGTGATTCCAAAATGCAGGAGTCAAATATGACTTCCAGAGATAATGTAGGAAATCGAAACCCAACTGGATCTGGAGAAACATTTCAATCAAACATTTTTACACCTTCGCCTCTATCCACAGGTGAAAAGAATTGTTGCCAGAACTACCAAATTGTTTTATTCAACTTTTGTGCAATTTTTCAAACTTGATATTTTTAGTTGATTTTGCAACTCTTCTGGCAACAAATAAAGTTCTTGGAAAAAAGACACAACCTAAAGTGATGGGATCTTCTACATGTACATACTACTGATACTATCCTTTAAAATATTCCATTTAATTGGCGACATTTTCCCATACTTCTCTAGGTATAATTTTAATGTTTATTTTTTTTCCCAGAATTTTAATGTTTATTTTAATTTAGCAATCAAGCGTAAAATTCTTGGATTGGCATAGAATCTCATTAGTAATCAATCTCTGTTTCAGTACAAGCGAACATGTATATAAAGTTTCTATGTCTCATTTTACACATTTCAATCATAGAATTGAAAACCTGTTTATATGTACTTACTACAATTGCAACAGAGGAAGGCACCACTGCACAAACCGTATGTGATAATCAAAGAATTAAGGAGAATATTAATTTTAGCGACAGCTCTTCAGGTTAGATCATAATTATAACCTCAAAATCTATTATTCAATTGTATGGGCTCACCGACAGTTTGAGAATATGTAGTAATGTATTTATATGTATTTTTTAATTGTAATATAGTTGGAAAACGGAGATTCAGAGGACCTAATGTCAATAAGCTTTATGGTGAGAAAGAACAACATAATTTGAAAATGTAACTTTAAATTCCTATGTACTTATAATTCATGTCTATGCCAGGTGAAAACAAAATTCCAGGACAATCTGTAACTAAGAAGGATGACATAAGTTTAACACACTCTACAAGATGTATGCCTACGTCGAATGTTGGTTCATGGAATTATATCAATGGAGTCAATGTAAACAAATATTTTTCTTCGAATACTCAGATATACGAGCATGGAATGTTAATTCGAACTAATCAACCTACAACTCAGATTCAAAAAAGGATTATGGATCAACATGAATCATCATCTACAAAGAAAAATCTCAATGCAGAAATTGATATGGCTAATGAAGCTTATATTACATGAAATGATGATCTGGACAGAGGTATTATTCAGCTTAGTTTAACACCAAAAATTCTCTAATTTTTTTTATTTCCAGTCCTGCCTGTTTACCTTAATGTCTTTTTTACCAAATATTTTGCAATGACTGCAACATTTAATTGTTTTTATCAACATTTAATCAATATTGCAGAAGTTGTTGATGAGGATAATCTTGGTGGTATCAATGAAATGGATTGCAACGATTCAACAGACTGGAGTAGTAATCCAAATTTGTGGATCAGAGGGGATATATAGATATTGGTGCTCCAACAAAAATATGCTCAAAGTGTGGATCACGTATGTGGAATGAGGAGCATAACAATAAATCATGTACCAGAAAAGATCCAACATTCTCTCTTTGCTGCAGAAATGGTCAACTCCATCTTGATAAAGAGCCACCACCTGCACAACCACTTGCTTCTTTGTTAAATGGTCAACATGAGAAATCCAGAACTTTAAACAAAACATTAGAGTTTACAATTGCATGTTCTCTTTTACATCTACAGGAGAAAAGGTTGATAATAAAATCAACAGAGGTAGAGGTCCCTATTGTTTCAGATTGCAAGGTCAGAATTATCATCTTTTGGGTAGTTTGGTCCCTCACGATGGATCAGGACCTAAATTTTGTCAGTTATACATATATGATATAGAAAATGAGGTAGAAAATTGAATTAATGCATTAGGTGGTTCTACTGACAATATTGATCTAGATATTGTAGAAGAACTATTAACCATGTTGGACCACAAAAATGAGTTAGTGCGTGCCTTTCGCATGGCTAGAGATCATTTTCAAAATCGTGACCTCGATGAGTTTAAATTGGTTCTTATATTATCCATGTCATCCAGTGGAAGACCAAATCCTGTTAGACCATCTAATGAGGTTGCTGCATTTATCGTAAGCGATGATACTGACACAGGTGGATTTAGAGATACTGTTGTGAATTCTAAACAAGAAGGCTTGAAGAGAATATATGAAACAGATCCTCATTTTATGCAGTTCCAATATCCATTGTTATTTCCCACATGCAAAGAAGGATATCATGTTCATATACCTCTGAGAAATCAAAAGAGGCGTGATAATACAGAAATAAATGATGAAGACCTTGATCCTGATTCTAAGCAAAGGCAAACGGTGTCCTTAAGGGAATACTACTGTTATAAAATAATGATACGCACTTCTGAAGGTAAGTAAAATTAACAAAATAAGCATATGTTTTTTTATTTTGTTTAGTTATAATATTATAATATTAATGTTCGAATTTATTGTTTTGTGAAAGTAATATCTCTTCACCATGCCTGACATTTATGGCAACAATACATTGTCGATGTTTTTACTGCTATTGAACAGTATAGATTGGATTGGGTCTCAAATCATCAAACTACCATTTGAGCAAATCTCTATCATTCCGTACGTGTTGCTATACAGAAAGGAGACAATGATCCTACTCATGTTGGTAAAGCTATTATTTTGCCTGCTTCTTTTACTGGATCACAACGTTACATGTCACAATATTTTAAAGATTCATTGGCTATCTGTCGTGCAATTGGCCATCCTTCCTTATTTCTTACAATGACATGTAATTCTAAATGGCCTGAAATCCAAAAAATGCTTTATTTATTGCCTAACGTTGATGTTGTTGATGCTCCGGATATTGTTTCAAGAGTATTTAAATTGAAGCTTGACCAATTTTTTGATTTAATCATGAAGAAACATTATTTTGGCAGATGCATAGGAGGTACTGTATTTAATTTAATATATTTTATTTCTTTTTGTTTCATTTTTAAGCACAGATATTTAGTTTGAATCATTAATGTACCTAAGTCTGATATTGTTTACATTTTCCTTCTTAATTATCCAACAGTTATGCATGTGATAGAATTTCAAAAGCGTGGTTTGCCACATGTATACATGTTAATTTGGTTACATCCGGAAGATAGACCAAGTACTATTGATAAGATCGATCGGTTAGTTTCAGCTGAGATTCCTGATCGAGAGTCTGATCCAATAGCATATCATGCTGTAAAGAACTACATGATCCATGGTCCATGTGGTAAAGGTTGTACTTACTCTCCATTCATGGTGAAAGGAAAATTTATGCGACATTTTCCAAAAAGGTACACCAACTACAGATACTGTAGTTATACTTTATTGATATATATGTATTTATATTTTTATAAATAATGTGATTATTTTTTTACTTTTGCAAATTTAACGGACATACATTCTTTGATGACAGTGGCTTTTCGATTTATCGTAGACGTAGGACTGGTAGAATTATCAAGAAAAAGGTGTAAACCTTGATAATCAGTATGTTGTCCCTTTCAATCGAGATCTCTTGGTACGGTTTCAGTGTCACATAAATTTAGAAATATGCAATAGTTCAAGATCTTTAAAGTACCTTTTCAAATATTGTTTGAAAGGACATGATACTGCTACGATGATGCTAAAAAGAAAGTCAACAAGTTCATCTATTAATGCTTCTAAAAACAAAGGCAAGCGCCTAGATGAGGTTAAGAATTTTTTAGGCGGACGATACGTATGTGCATATGAAGCTTCATGGAGAATTTTTTTCTTTTGACATTCACAATCGATGGCCAAGTGTTGACCATTTACCAATTCACCTACCTGGTGAAAAACATACAATTTTCAAAGTACTACTAATTTGGAAAAGGTTTGTGAAAAGGCCACATCAAAGACAAGTGAATTAGAAGCTTGGATCATAGCTAATAAGGAGTTGCCACATTCACGCAATTTTACTTATGCTGAATTTCCCAGCCACTTCACATGGGTACCAAAATCTGGTAAATATATGGAAGCTTAGATAAAGAGGTGATGTAGTTGGGAGGATAATAGAGGTTCAAGCCATAAGTGGAGAATTACTATATCTCCTTACGCTTTTGTTAAGAAGAAAAGGAGTACTGTCATTCACCGATTTACGAACTGTGGATGGTATTGTTTCTGAGACCTTTAAGGAAGCCTGTGGCGCTCTTGGTCTTTTATATAATGATAAGCAGTGGCATGATGCATTGTCCGAAAATGCCCATTCTTCTATGCCCTCACAACTCCGTGCAATGTTTGTTAACATATTGGTCTACTATTCTATATCAGATCCTTTTACCCTCTGGGATGGTCACTGGAAGAGTATGTTAGATGATGTTGTTTATCTGAGACGAAAAATAATCGAAAATATTCATTTATCACTTTCTGATCATGAGATTAAAAATTATGCTTTGGCAGGTTCGTGCAGCACACTACACTTTCCATTATATTATTTAATTTTTTAGATACAACATCATCATATTTTATTATATTTTTAAAAAATTGTTGTTTTTGCAGAAATAGAAAAATTGTTGAATGATGTCGGCAAGTCTCTCCGTGATTATCCCATGTTGCCATTTCTGGAGGAGCAATTTTTTGGTTCTTTTGTAAATCGACTAATTATTGAAGAAACTGGATACGACAAAGAGGAAATGAAGGTCCAACATGAAAAAAATCATGTAAAGCTAAATACTGAACAATTGGAGGTATATAATGCAGTTATTGAAAATGTTCATCAGAAAAGAGGTGGCATGTTTTTTGTTTATGGAAGCGGTGGTTGTGGCAAAACTTTTCTCTGGCAAACCCTTTGTTGTCGTCTAAGAACATAAGGAAAAATTGTCCTTCCTATTGCAGGTTCTGGAATTGCTGCTACATTACTTCCAGGAGGACAAACTGCACATTCTAGATTTCGTATACCTCTAAAGTTGGATCAGTATTCAATAGCCGGAATAAAGCACGGTATAGACATTGTTGAGCTAATACAGCAAACCAGCCTTATAATTTGGGATGAAGCACCAATGCAACATCGTCATGCTTTTGAAGCTGTGGATCAAAGTTTGAGAGATATAATGGCTGCTGTCGATTTAGAGAGAGCCAATAAACCTTTTGGTGGGATTACAGTTGTTTTCGGTGGAGATTTTCGACAAATATTACCTGTTTTACCTAAGGGTTCTAGAGCTGATACAGTGAATGCTGCATTGAACAAATCTAGGTTATGGGACTTATGCAAAGTTTTCCTTCTTAAGCAAAATATGCGATTACATGGAGGTGATTCAGAGGAGCAAAATAGAAAGATTGCTCAATTCAGTAAATGGCAACTTGATATTGGAGATGGCGAAGTCGAATCTATTCAACATGGCAACGAACTAATAGACTCTGAGATTGTTCTCCCATATCAATATGTTGTCAAAAGCAATGGTAAGAATCCCATCACCACTCTTACTGACCTCATATATCCGGAATTTGTGAAGAACATGCATTCACATCAATATTTGAGATCAAGGTCAATTTTGACTCCTACAAATGTAACTGTAGATGATATTAATTCTCAGATTCTTGACAAAATTCCTAGTACAATACATACGTATCTTAGTCAAGACTCCATTGATGATAGTGGTGGTGAAGATTGTGAATTTGATGCCGCATTTCCCGTTTAATATCTGAACTCTATTAATATGCCTTGTCTTCCCAAACATGAGTTGAAAATCAAAGTTGGAGCAGTAGTCATGTTGATGCGTAATTTAAATCAGATTATGGGGTTATGCAATGGCACAAGAATGATAGTAACTGGATGCAAAAAGAATAGTATTGAATGTCAGATTCTTTGTGGTTCCCAGGTTGGTACAAAGCACTTGATTCCAAGGATTGACATGGTACCAACTGATACCAAATGGTCGTTTGAATTTAAAAGACTCAGTTCCCAATACAGGTATGTTTCGCAATGACCGTAAACATGAGTCAAGGCCAATCATTGGATACTGTTGGATTATATCTTCCTCAACCTGTCTTCTCCTATGGTCAGCTTTACGTAGCAATTTCTCGAGTTACTTCTCCTGAGGACTTTATATTTTAATTGTTGACGATTTTGGCTTTAGCAAAAATGTAACAAGTAATGTAGTTTTTGAAGAGGTTTTTTATAACCTTACCAGTTTGTGAAAAACATGATTTATAAATAAGGATCATGATGTATTTCTCTAATTTACAAGTTTCTATACATTGAATAGAATTTTATGGCCTTATTTTAATGTATACCTTGAAAGTAAGTTTAACAAAACAGTAAATTGTTGCAATGTGTCAATCACAAATATGATTTCTTTTTAGTGTGTGTGACGGTGACAACCTTATATTTAAGCAGTATAATTACAACACTACATTATTTTTATGATATTTAATATTTGATTACCGTTAATACATATAATTGTTTGACATATAGTTGATGGTTTGTTAGTAGTGTCAATCTACTATCTATAATGAGTTTGGATTTTCAGTTAGGATTTGTTATCATTATCTTACAATGTCAATATGAGCAATATCTTTTTGCAAATTACAAGCTAAGATTATGGGATCTTATCATTTAAAAAGTTTGTTATGCTGATACTAATTAATCAGTTTAGTCTCCTAATAGTATTCCACAATTTGTGTAATATAAATAATACAGTAAACAGTAAAAGCTCCAACAACAGATAATACATACCATTCTTTGCGGTTCCTCTTGCTACACCATGATGTAAGTTCTCTAACAAAACTTATAAGATGCATAAGTAGTTTTACAAAAATATAGCTTTCCTATTCAGATATTGTACTTAACATTTTACATATCTGTCAATGCTTCTTATTCGACATTCACTATTACAAAGTTATTGATTTTAGAATCGTTTATTGTATAGAACATTGCAGCAATGGAATCGCTTTCTTTCCACCATATTCAGAATCTTGAAAAATCATGTACTGATTGGAGGATTAAAGTTAGAGTAACCAGAATGTGGCCAACCGTATCATCTGATAGTGGCACAACTAAAGGATTTAATCTTATTCTTTTAGATGATGATGTAAATTATTTATTCATTACATTTTTTGTCAGATATGGAATATTATCATTAATTACAGAAAAATACTCTTTTTTTGTACGTGTAGAATGCCCATATCCATTCATTTGCTTATGCTGATGTATGGAAGGTTATTGGCAAGGATGTGAATAAATGTGGTGTTTATATAGTTCAGACCTTTATCGTGCGTGATGCTGTTGGCAACTTGAAACCAGTTTCGACAGATATTTGCATAAGATTTACTAATGCAACTACTTTTGAAGCCTGTGTTGATGAGCAAATTATCCCTGCCTATAAATCTGAATTCTTGGATCTAGGTGATGTGGATTTGAAGCAAATCGTTTGGAGGAAAATGAAAATCCAGAATTTGCAATAGGTGTGTTATATTTTCCTTCATTTCACCGATACTCATATAGACATGCGATATATGTGTTTTTATATACTTTTGTTGGTAATAATTACTTTTAAATTATAGATCTTATTGGAGATGTGGAGGACTATGAAAATGTGAGGAAAATACCAACAAAGTTTGGAGAAAGAGATATTGTTAGATTCAAACTATGCGTACAACGACCTAGAATTTTTCGCAATTTTTAAATTTATATTTAATTGCTAAATGTGGAAATTATGTGAAATATATGATGAATACATTTTTGTGAAGTCAGGATATATGTGAAATCATGTTTATGTGATTATATGATGATTGGTATGCGTTGTAAATGTTCGTGGAATTTTATTTGTATTTTTAGAGCATTAAAACTATTTTTAAAAGTGCATTTTTAATCTTTCGAAAATCATATAAAATCATTAGAGTTGTTTTAAATCATGAAATCTTTTGCATTATCATCTTTGAGACAAGATTTAGTTTGTAAAATTAGTGTGGAGATTTAATTGTGTGTTTTGGTATTTTAAAATGATTTAAAAAGCTTTATTTCTTTTAAAGAGCCTTTATTTCGAAAATTCGTATAAAATTCATTTTTGATCCCAAAATTATTTTAAAAATATGGGGAGGTTTGTAATTTCATAAATTTAATTTTAGAATTTTAAAAATTATTTTTCTCCTATTTTCCTAATTTATTTCAATTTAAGATTGATTAAAATTAGTTTTTAGGAAAGAAATAGATTTTCAGCATTTGTGTAATTACTGAATTGCCCTTCTGTCTATAACACCCCCACCGCCCACTTCATTCTTCATTCTCTCCATCTCTATCGACTGTGAGCTCTCTCTCTCTCTCTACTATTCCGTTCCTCGTCATTTTTCTACTCTTTAAACCCTTGTAAATACTTATAATCATGTATAGATGCTTGTTCTTGAATTGTTGTTTAGTTTTATTGAAAATTTTGAAGTTATATATATATATATATATATATATATATATATAATCGGCTGTGTGTATGTATATGATTCGGGAGTGACATGCAAAGGCTGTAAAGCCTTGTAATGGTGTTCTTGAGTCTCTATGCTGTTAACTCTAATAAAAAATCAGGTTTTGGAGGTTGTTTGTGAGCTTTGGTAAAACCCCACCGACGACCCTGGGGTTTTCCGGAGACGGTTGGCCGGTGGTGGTGTTTGGTTACATATACAGTCTTATTAATTGAATTAGAGCTTATATATGCGCATAAAACTGATTGCATGCAGATGGTTTCATGTTTTTAATTAATTTTCGAATTAATTCATGTATGTATATGAATTTTTAAGACTTGATTCTTGTAACTAGAGATATTCTTGATGAGTATTATTAAGTTCAGAATTTATTTATGTGTTATGTGAACGTAGTTGATTGCATTCCAAGATCCTTGTGTTTTGGAATATTTCGAAATATATATATAATTTATTTAAATTTTTCGAACTTAAAACTTGATAATCTAAGAACCTAGATGATGATTTTATGTTAATTTTTAATTATAGACTTTTAATTATGTATTATATGATCATATGAAGATGCATGTTTGATTTTATAATTTAATTGCATTTAATTCGAATTATTCGAATTTTATAGAATAATTATTTATAATTCAAATTTTATAAATTAAGAATAGTAATTTAAAGTTAATTCTGCTATTTATATGCTAAGTGATAGTTGGTTGATATGTGATCATTATTTTAGAACTTGTATAAGTTGAATTTCGAATTTTGACAATATGTGTAGATTAGGTGATTTTTTTTAAGTATTAAGTAATTAAGGTTGGTTAATAATTTCGGATTATATAGTCTTAATATAGGTGGTAAGTTATATGATTGTATGTTATTGTGAGTTTTTATTAGAAATCCATTGGGAAGTGTAGGTGGATCTTAAATCCATCAGATTATTTGGTTGTGATTTGAGTCAGATATTTTCCGACGAGATAGTTCTATAAAAAGAGGAAACTCTGCCCGATTTTCGTTAGAATTATAAGTAAAATCTATGATATAGAAGTATAAGTTGATTACAAGTGAAGTTGACAATATGTGTTAAGTGTTTAAGTGACTTATGTGATTACATGTTACAGATGCTATGTGGCTACGTGCTTATCTGATTTATTGAATTACGTAATAAGAATGTGATATATATGTTAAGTGGTGATGCGATATAGGAATTGTTTCGGTAGATTAGGATGAGTCGTATTAGAAACATAGTATACTAGATTAGTGATATGATTTATGTAGATAAGAAGGACGTAGGACCTAGCGATTAAGGAAAGGCTAAGGTCAAGTATCAGTGATTGAGCTGTTAGCTGTTGCATTCTACCGGAGGCAAGTAACTCTGTCTTTTCTTGAAGTATATATTCCTAAATTGATATATCCTGTTGATTCAAACATGCCTATCTTATACCATGTTAATCATAAATCTTGCTTAACCTATTTATTCATGCAACCAGAATTCTGTCCACGACTGTTTCACAAACTGTAAACCCTAAAACAACATAATTCTTTTTAATTGCTTCTTGACCATATATGTCAAACAGCTTGCTATAATTAAACAATATTGACTGACAGATAAACCAGTGTTCTACTTGACCTATATCCGTGTCCAGTTTAACCTATGTTATCCCTAAAATTTTATAAACTTCTTTATGACCTAACCACTGATTCAAAAACTTAATTACCCATAATACTATAATTTAAACTTGAAATCGGATCAACTGCCTTGATGCCTTTGAGTCTATATCTTTTTGATTCAGACTTATATCCCTATTTCATTGATATCAGAGAACTTAGTCAAACCCTTTGACTTTTATCATTGCAAATTAAAATAAGCTATTTTCTTAAAATACTTTGAAGTTACTTAGACTGGGCTGATTTGTTATCAGAGAGTCAAAGGAACTTCGAAGTAAGGGTTTTTGAAAAGATTTAGTATTAAAATGTTTTACGAAGTTAAAAAGAGTTTTGCAAATCTTAATGTTTTTAAAATGAGAATTTGAATAAAATGTTAGGAACTCCGTCTAAATGGTTTCCACGGATTCCTGACGATTGGAGAGACGGGGCGAACGGGTAATGCTGGTTCTGTCATTTTCTGTATGTATTAGTGTAGTTCTGGTCTGTCCAGTTCGACACCTTTATAGGCCAATGTGTTGCCTCTTGGGAACCCAATCTATCCTAATGAGAGGATTAATGTCCAGAGGGACTCTGTGTCCGGTATGAGGACTTTATGGGCTGATCACCCGTACTGTCTGTTATGAAATAAAAACCTCCAATCAGTTTTCTTAAAGTGATGATTACTTTTAATTTACTATGAAATGAAATTGGTTTACCGATTGAAATGTCAATTACTTTACACAGTTTTGAAATATCTATTGCTATCCTGTTATCAGTTAATCTCCTGCCAAATTCTTGTATTAAGATCATTGTTACTGTTTTTCAGTTAATCATACCATATCTTGAATTACTGTCATCAGTCGAAGTACCCTGTTATACTACTTTCAGTTGAGATCTTTAGTTACTTGCTGAGCGTTGGCTCATTATTATTTTTGTCTAACCCTTTTGACAGTAATCTAAGAATCATGGTTCGTACAATCCAAACCGCAAGGAAGCGCAATTACCGTGGCCCTGAGTTGGTTCATTTTGAGATAGCTCCTGAGGTAGATGCAATAATAGCTTAGTGAGGAGATCTTTAGTTAGGTGTGAGAACTGGCAGTAGAACTTTTGAGAACTTTGGTTTGTAATAATATATTATATTTTGAATTCAGGTTTGTAATAATAATTAGTTAGACGATGTCTTGCTTGTTTCATACCATTACCTGAAAAAAATCTTGGATGGTAGAGTTGGGGCCAGTCAGCATGTTATATTTATATTTCCTTTTAGGGTGTTTTCATCTAGAGTTTGTCAGTGACCCTCCGATCTAGGCCCCAAGTCGAGAGGGCGTCACAATGCGATGTGAGGTTATTGAAATTTATTGATACATTCTGTAATAAAGCTTACATTTTTATTTTATTCGTAAATCATAACATAATGTTTTTTTTGTAATATGTATAATATGTAGTTATCGTCTTAGAGTTGGCATTTGGGGAGATTTGGCTATATCATGCAATGATGAATATTATAAGCATGATTCTGAGAAAAGTATAATTGTAATCCTTGCAAGTATGAGAATGGCTATGTTTAAGAGTAAGTAATCCAAAAATCACTTTTACCGTTGAGTCGGAATTAATCTCAAAATTTATTTATGCAATGTAGCTTGATCATAATTATTAAATTTGTCTTCATGTTTCATAACAGATTCTGTTCAAATTAGCACATTGTCATCTAGTAAAGTTTATTTCAACTTGAATGATGAGTCCGTCTTCGAGATGAGGCAACGGTATATCAACGCCTCAAGCCAATTTTGCATTTTTTTGGAATTTGATTCATTTTATACTTTAAATAGTTTTAATTCAGATGTACACCAAAGTACATGTACTAATTTTTTCAATTGTTTGTCTCAGCCTTGAAGATGATGGGTATAAGGTAACTAAAAATGTTGATCAGCTTAGCTATGCCTTGACAGTAGTTTCTCCTTATGAGAAACTATCATTGCAGGAATTGAATGAAAAAAATTCTGAGAAAGTAGAGGTGTTGTCTGTTATAATTTTGCTGGCAGTCTAGCCTTAATTATACTACTGTATATTTCCTTTTGTCTAATTATAGAAACGATATGTCACAATTGCAGAAGAAGATATATTCCACTTTCACCATTTCTATCTTAGAAGATTGTATTGATTTGTACTTGAATACCTGTAGTAAATGTCACCTGCCAGTTGACTTGGTTGAAAGGAGATTCAAGTGTAACAAGTGTTCTCGTAACATGCCAATTACGGAGAAAAGGTTTGCAATTAACTACCATTAACCTTTGATTTTAGAATTCTCAATTATATTTTAGACTTAACACCTTATACTTTATTGTTGCAGGTTTTGCATTAAGGTTACTGCAGTAGACTCTACATTCAACTGTAGTGTCTTTGTCATGGACTGCGTTGTTAAGCGTTTGATTGGCTGTAGTGCATCAACTTTATACCAGAATCAGCCAAAAGTAATGTTTCACGTACTAATCCTTCATTAAATATTAAATAACTTACATCCATATCATCAGACTATGACTTATGTGAAGTACTATCTCATATGTACTTTGTCATTTTTTCTTAAAAGGAGGATAGAGTTGCAAAAGTGAGACCTGCTTTGCTTACAAAATTGACCGGGAAAGAAATTACAACTACAATTGAAGTTGTTAAAGGAAGTAATGAGGATGCTATTTTCCTAATTAATGCAGATGATATGTGTGATGTTTCTTGTTTACACTAAAACACGTAAGCGTACGTGGTCACAAGTAATACAGATAGAAGTCAAGTTCGTTCCCACAGAGATCTTAGGTTTCAATTCAGTTTTGTACCTATGCAACAATGTATGGTTATTATGCACTGCTAAGACAATTAACAATATTAAGTTTTTTTTTACTAACTATAATTAACTAAGATACAAATTAACTAACTAAAAATACTAACTACTTATATGCGAGAAAACATGGAATCCTAACTTCATTAAATACTTCGTAGATCTGACGCCTTTAATCTCTATATGCAATGGTTTTGATATCTGATAAAACACGAAACAAGTACACGCTACCTCTCAGTATACGTATACCAAACTAAACATACATCCACAAAAGAGATAGAAGATGAATAGACACCAATTATGCTTAGACCCTATATGTCTATAGAATTTGAAAACATAACGGGTGAAGAGCAAGTTATCCATAAAGATCACACAGGGCAATATAAGTATTCTCATCTCATACTACGAATCATGTTGACAAACAATCATGAACCTATGCTAGCATGGCAAGTTCTAAATCTCAAGATCCACTTTCACTTCACAAGAGATTAACAAATTAGATGTTAGCTACGCATCTAACAATTAAGCACAACCATACGAGGATATCAAATATACATCACACACAGATCTTTAAAGCATCAAGATACTAAGCTCCATAAATAAATCCGTTAGAATCTCATGACAACGATTAGTTCATAATTGAACCTCTCGTCATCATGGGATCAAGTGAATCCATGATAACAAACAAGATATGGAAGAAAATAATAGTAATAATAAAACAAGAGTTAAGAAAACAAATCTATGATACAAAAGATGAAGTAGATCTAGATCCGTTGCTTGTCACGAGCGTTGAATCCTTCTCTCCTTTTCTCCCTTGCAAATCTAAGCTATATTATGTACAAGATGTATAATTGTCTAATTCTCTAATTCTAATTGTCTAATTTACGAAGGGTTGGATGTGTTTATATAGGCACTCCAAGTCTTTCCCAGCAAGAAATTACAAAAACAGAATTATAATAGAATTTCAGCAAGATACGTTTCCTAAATTGATTCTGTTTTTAAGGAAAATTCGTGGCTGACTTTTCTTCAGATTTTCTGGAACGTTCCCAATGTAATTGGACCTCTGGACCACCTTAGAATAATAGAGAATCTGGTTATCTTCGCGTGGACTGCTTACGGGCCTCAAACGGACTTCTAGAACTCAAGATATGGCCACAACAGTGTAGACTGCGCAACCCTTCTTAGAAATTCGAATGTTAATCAATTAATTCCCCAAAAATTATAGAAGCATCCACCTTAGTCAACATTCTCGTAATTCTGCACAACTTGAGTCCAAGACAATCAATTTAAGCCGATATGGAACGCTCCAAGTGGATATAAAATCCACTTATCATTTCTACACCAGATTCTTCAATTTCAGAATCTTCTTATCAGCCAGAGTTTCCATCTATTGATCTAACAGAAGTTAGTATTCTATATTTTTGATTATTCATTTCTTTGACATTACTGATATCTACTAACAACATAGAATGTTATGTTGCAGTCACTTGATGCTGCTGTTGAGATTTCAAAGACGACAGGATCTGCAAAATCAGTCAACAAAAAAATAAAAATGGTAAATATAGCACTTAATCAAATACTAACAGATATAAAAAATTTCATGATTAGCACAATTACATTATTAGGACTTTTGCTCACATATATACCTATATTTTGCAGGAGAAATGAAATTTGGAGTGCAAGGATCATCAACTCATTCAGAAGATGTTTTGTTCATTACTGTAATTTTATTATAATTTTAAATAAGTCTCTACGGCAAGACAATCTTTTTATTTCGTGCAATTGTACAATTTCATTCCATTCTGATAAGTACTGTTCTATACCATTGTTCTACTTGGTTTGAGACAATTTAACTCAACTTTTTGTAGTTACTGATTCTTGATTTATATTTGTTATCATTGTGGGGAAGCAGTCCGTGTTACACTTGATTATAATGCTTATTTATATAGAGCACATTAAAGGACCAATATAATCATAAAATATTGATAGAATAAAGCAAAAAACATACACTCAGTCAATGCTTTATGCAAACAAACTTACCAATGGAAAGTAATAAGGGTGTAGAATTATATGACATTTTCTCCATTTTGCAAATCCAGCAAAACCATACACTCAATAAATTATTTAAAATATTATTATATTTTATTATTATGTTACTATAATTATAACTAAGGATTCTACTAAAACGAAGTCCTATACAGCTAAGTGTTGCTCCATATTGTTCTGCCAATTATGTGACAAATTGTTGATGTATACAAATCATAACAGTCATAATGTTAATCGCAGCTTAGAAAATCATAACAACCAATCTTCTGATTTTTAGCAAGTAGTTGATTTGTATAAATCATAATCGTAAATCTCTCAAACTTTTCTCAAACCTTATCTTTTCTTTACTTTTAAGATATTGAGGATTGAGGATTATGATTTCTATGACTCCATAAATTTAGTCCACGATTTGTGAAATGATATACTTATCCTTTTGTACATTGACTAATGTTTTGTATAAATAGATTAAAAGTACCTCATTTGTCAATCCACACAAAAGACAATA
This sequence comes from Saposhnikovia divaricata, assembly GCA_036435485.1. Taxonomy (NCBI): domain Eukaryota; kingdom Viridiplantae; phylum Streptophyta; class Magnoliopsida; order Apiales; family Apiaceae; genus Saposhnikovia; species Saposhnikovia divaricata. The sequence continues at coordinate 1,810,385 of JAZHRN010000132.1, forward strand.
AGGTTTTACATAGCAATTAGGTTATTCTACATTTAGATGTGTACATTTAGATTCAATTTTTTTTTTACGTATGCTCTGTCATATACTCTAAGTTTTTTGTTTATTTCTTTAAAGCAGCAATGTTCGATACACTTGCATCACTTGATACAACAAGGACGAACTTGAGGGTGAGAGTTCCTGTTACAATAGTATGGGCTACTAATGTTGGCGGTGTGATCACTGGATTCAATTTGATTCTACTTGATAATTCTGTAAGACTTTATTCATTTTTCAGATCCTTATGTAATGTTGTTGTATCAGTAAGTTTTATTTACAACTTATTTGCTTCTAATTCTCAGGATCATCATGTTCATGCATTTATAAGACCTGAAACATGGGATTTTATTGGAGAACATATTATAGAAAGAGGAATTTATGAAATTTCCAACTTTCATACCAACCAAGCTATTGGGTTTTTGAGACCAGTATCTTCTTAAATTCAAGTCAGGTTTACTAACCAAACAACCGTGGAACGAATTCCTGGCAACGACTTGAACATACCAATTAACAAATTTGAATTTGTTCACTTGGATGATTTACACTCTTATGTAAATTAACAATTAACAGATAGACCTCCTCCTACCACTATTGGTAATTTTTCTGATGTCAGGTTTTAAGATTTTGAAATTATTTACATTATTGTGTCTCTCTGATATGTTTTTGTAATATATCAAATCCTTATAGATATCATTGGAATCATACAACACCGTGTTGCTTAAGGTATCACCATGGAAAGGAGTGACAAGATTCGGTAAGAAAGGAAAGTTGAGTCCGAGGTATGTAGGACCATTTGAGATTTTGAAGCGAGTCGGGAAGGTTGCTTACGAATGGGCGTTGCCACCGTATATGTACCACATTCACAATGTTTTCCACGTATTTATGCTTAAGAGATATAATCCAGATATGAGTCATGTGATCGAGCATGAACCCATCGAGATTCAACCAGATTTAACGTACGAGGAGTAACCAGTAGAGATTCAAGAACAGAGAGAAGGCTTAGAAATAAAACTGTCAGTTTAGTTAAAGTATTGTGGAGGAATCCTAGAGTTGAAGAATCAACTTGGGAGCTTGAGAGTGAAATGCTCGTAAAGTATCCTCGTCTATTTACTTAGGTAAGATTCTGGGGACAGAATCCTTTTAAGGAGGAAGGCTATAACGACCTAGAATTTTTCACAATTATATAAGTGTTTATTTAATTGATAAATGTGAATTATGTGATATGGATATTTTGTGAAGTCAAAGTATGTGTGGAATTATGTTTATATGTTTATGTGATGATTGGTATGTGCCGTATATGCTCGTAGAATTTTATTTGCATTTTTGGTGCATTAAAAAAATTTTAAACATGCATATTTAATCTTCCAAAAATCTTATAAAATTATTGGAGTCGTTTAATGTGACGCCCCAAATCCACCCTGAACGGGGACCCGGATCGTCACATCTGATCTCGTTGTCCTACAGCACACGTTAGATCAATAATAATCAAATATTTATTACAACGGAACAGAGAAGTCCCACTCCACAGATCCAAGATCGGTCTCACACATTATTACAATACGATTTATTACATCTCTATATAAAGTAGAAAGGATAACAGGTTCCAGCTGATAATTCTAGTCCTTGTCGCCATAGCCCGGAGCTTTCTCTTTCTCCTTGTACCTCTGGCTAGACGGCTCGCCTCTTTCCTTCTTGACAGCTGAACAAATGTTGTAAAGTAAGAATGAGCAACTATGGTGCTTAGCAAGTTCTCTCCTTGCTCGGTATATAAATATAATAAGATTTACCGAAGGAAATACTCGAAATTTAATGAACAATCGGATATCAAATATTTGAAATTTTACTCAAGACCCGTCTAAAAAAATGTAGAATACTCAAAAGACTCATTTTGTGTAACTCTGATGACTCATGAGAAATGAATAACTGGTCTTCCATCCTCTCGGTATCTCGGCGGGGCGATCAACTATCCGACCGGGAATACCGTCCTCCTATGACACCGCACTTCGCCCGATCACGGCTACAATACGATATCAACGAAATGTAATATATAGGTATGAATGCTAGCATCATAATAGGTTATTAAATTAACCATGGCATCATAGTGCCTAAAATATTCTCGTGTCCGTATAACGGTGCACAAGTCTCTCTTTCTCTAATATAGGCCTCTTTCCCAAAATTGACCAGTAGAATACAGAATTCCCGAATATTTAATGAATAGATAAATTTGAGATAAACTTCACAGGAAAATATTTGATTGATCTGGCGGACTGCCAGTTTTACTCGAATGTGCCACCAATCCGAACAATGGATTGATGTAACTCTCAATAAACATATCTTAATTGGTTGACACGAACAAAATGCCAACCCTTGACAAGAAAGGTAACTATCTCGAAATAATGAGAATATTCTTAAAACAAAATATAATGAGTCGTACTGAACAATTAGTACCACTCGGATATTTATAATACTCACAATTGATGAACGTTAAATAGATTGTTTTTCACTTGATCAACGAGTAAAACTCTAACGATTTAAATTTTATAATTCCTATAGGTTGATTCGAACGATGAACCAACTAAAAGATAATCAATAAATTATTGTTGAATTTGTACAATAAATTCAATTGAAAAGAATGAATTTAACTATCTCGAACAAATGAGACTAGTTTCGTAGAATCAGAATAAATAGTCGTCTCGAGTTAATGAGATCGACCCGATAGCAACAAAATTGCTTCTACGCTTATAGGGGATAAAATTCGCAATTAAACCAATCTTAACAGTAACATAATAGTTAATGTAACGCCCCCAAATCCCTTACAGGAATCCAGGTCATTACACCTCATGCGGAAAATCGATCACCTACTCATAATATAATCTACAACAATATCCTTGACAACTCCATCTTTTATTCCACAGGTTATAGTCTTAGAACAAGCACTCAAAATATAAAAGCATTACTGTAACGCCCCCAAATCCCTTACAGGAATCCAGGTCATTACACCTCATGCGGAAAATCGATCACCTACTCATAATATAATCTACAACAATATCCTTGACAACTCCATCTTTTATTCCACAGGTTATAGTCTTAGAACAAGCACTCAAAATATAAAAGTTATTACAATACAAACTCATCTCCCAGAATCTCTGAAGTATTATTACAACACACCAAACACACAATAATAAAGCATTAACAATTCCGTTCCATCTTGCAACCTCCTTCGATACTATAAGGCTACTGGATTGAATTTAATAGCCCTTCCACTTCCCTTTGCCAAGGTCAGCCATGCTAGAGTCGTCTTTAGATGCCGCTGATCAATAATATTTAAATAGAAAGAATGAGCCAAAGAATGCCCAGCAAGTATATACAGATATCATATAATACACAAAAACTCACTCAAAATATGATTTTTCTACTCTATAAGAGTTAATAAATATAATTACCTTTGAAAAGAGATCAACTCAGAAATTCTTATAAATCTCGAAATACTACTCCAATATATCTCAATAACTTCTCAAAATACTACTCGAAAATAAATCAGTAACTTCTCAAAACTACTCCGTTGATAATATAATATAACAACTGCTCAGATCAACACCCTAGTTAACAGAACCACACAGGCATCGGTTAACCGATAGGATGTCAATGATTGGATTTCTGCTCGTAACGCCTACTCAAGTAATGGATGATCAATCCATTATCACTACTCGTTTTCTATCGATAGAAGGATGAGCCGAAATTTCGAACCCACCCTAAATACTACTCAGTTGGGCCGGTCCGTTACTCCGGTCACTTTTGCCTTCGTAAGCAATAAACAATAGACACCAATAATATAGTTTCCATCTCGAATGATTAGAGGAAATATTATGAAAAACTGTTCTGATTATGGAATCGAAATGAGGTGACCCATATCAGTATACATAACTTACTTTATATATATATCCCCCACTTTAAAATATAAACTCGAATGACGTATCTCATTAAACGTACCAACAAATATGGAACAACTCATGAAATCAATTTGAACACCTCATTATATAATATGTCTGGATAACAGCTCAGCAATAATATATATTAATGTAAATTGCATGAATAAAAATCTGGTATAAATCACTCGAAAGAATACTTGATTATGTAAATCGAAAAATTTAATCAGCATACTTAAAAATATAAATACCCCGAACAATGGAGTACGAATTAGTAAACTTGCCTGTGCTCTGCAGTACGATAATTCACCTGGCTCCACGTCTCTGATTCTCTATAACCAAATAAAAACTCACTTTATTAGGCCCGAAATTTCACCTTTTAAAACCTAGTTCAGCTGTTTCGTGCTAATCTCAGTTTTTAATCTAAACTAATATAATTCAATCTGCTTAATTAAAATAATCCAATAATAAATATCAGTCCCCTGAAATAATACCGCATTTAATTCTACTTATTCCCAATAATTCTCTTTTTTTAACAATGAATTATTAAATCCATAATTTAATTAATATAAATCTCAAAACCAAAAGTATTCAAGAATCTATTTTATTCAATTTAAATCCATAATTATTAATAATAATCTCACTAAATAATATCCCCTTTAAATCTCATAATTAAAATAATATTAAACCCCTTTTAGTCTTTAAATAAATCTGGTCTTATCTGATTAATAAAATAATTCGGAAATATTAAATATAAAATTTGAAATTATACCCCTTTTTAATCCTATTTATTCTAAATTAATCCTCTTTTTAATAATAAAACAATAAATCTCTAAATTATGAAAAATAATCACATAATATTTTTAAATCAAAATCTAACTATAAATATATACCAAATTAATAAATTAAACCCTCTCTTATACTCAAATTCATAAATCACTAATTTATGTAACAAAATATTTTTATTTAAATAATAAACCAATTTAATTAATTATTCATTATATACTATTCTAATGTTTTAATAACACTTTAATTAAATCACTAGTTTTAAAAATCAATTATTACCACAAATTTTAAAATCTACAACTTTTTATTTAAAAGCCAATTAAACACAAAAATCATAAATATTATTGTTTTGTTAATATTTTAATATTAATAATCTAACAGTAATTGTTTAACAGGAATTAACCGTGGCCCCACCTCCCCCATGTGGGCCCCACGCCCCCCCTTTCTGCGAACCCTTCCCCTGCGAACCCCTCCCCTGTGATTTTTTTTTTCCGATCTAAACTTAAACTCTCTCTCTCTCTCCCTCTCCGTCTCCCTCTCGTATCTTTCCCTCTCTCTCTCTCTCTCTCTCTCTTAATCTTCCACTCTCTCCCGTCACCAATCTCTCTGCCTCAATCTCTCTCGCCACCGCCTCTCCCATCTTTCTCCTTCCTCTCGAACATCCCTCTCTCCTCTCCCCCCTGCTCTCGTCTCCCTCTCAATCTCTTTCTCTCCACCCTCCTCCATCTCTCCGCTCACATCTCTCTCCCAATCCCTCCATCACACTCGACCTCCCCACCTCTCTCGACATCTCCGATACAACCAAGTAAAAACCAATCGGAACACAACCACATAGCCGTCCTCCTCCCCCCCGAACTCCGATTACCCCTTCGTTTTATCACAACCCAGCAACCCAAACCTAACACCCAGTACAAACAATGAAAAGAAAAAGAAAGGAAGCAATCCCAAAAATAAAATACTACCTGTAAAAACTCTTTTCGTGTGTGTGTATATAGGGTCGAATTCTTGGTCAAAAATGAAAGAGGCAGTAAGAGGTGTATGGAGTGTTTTTTTGTTTCTGATTGTAAATGTCTCGAGTTTATTGGGTTTAGAACTAGAAATGGTTCTGTTTTTTATAAATAAAAGTCTGGCTTACTATTCTGTTTTATAAAAAAAAATAACCAAAGTGGGGAACAATATTATGAACAAAGTTTTAGTGCTCCATTATATATTTAGTGGACAATTTAAATAATTAAAATGGGAGACAAAAATTAATACAGAAAATTATAAAAATAAAATAATGATTATGTTTATATTTAATGAAATATTTGGTGAAAAGATATCGTTTTTCCCCGTCTAATTAATTAAAACGAAATTTTAATTTCATTTCTTAAAATAAATACGACTAAAAAAAATACTATTTTTCTCAAATTTTTAATAAACACTAATAATTAAATATAGTACGAATATATAAATTTTAAAATTTATAAAACGTACTAAAATAAAAAATATATACTAGTGCATCGTTTCCTAAATAAAATTTAAATAAGAATCGAGTAAAAAGAAAAATTTATTCGGAAAATTTTACGGTTATTACAGTTAACGAGAAAAATAAAGCTCAAAAAGAAATTATTGCTTCATATGGAACAACAATTAAATCTCATAATTGATAGCTCGAAAATAAATAAGGAATGAAATAATACGAACAGAAATACAAGTTTCCGAGAGTTAGGGTAGGAATGAACTTGCCTCAATGTACGTTCTGAATCCAACACGTCAACCTGCTACTCTTTCCACGTCAATCTCTACTCCAATATACTTGTTAACTCTGATAAAGTCTCACTTCTAAGATTCCAATTGGTACCTATATAAAGGTAAAATACTTCTCAGTACACTATAACTCGCAAACGTCTAACTCTATTCTACCTAAACGGTTCCTATAACGTTTGATAACTTAATACATTTAATTCTTACACGTAAACACATAGCACATAACACGTAGGCACATATACTTTGTATAGTACAATTATCGTACCAAATCAGTCCACCGAAAATTTGGCAGCACCTCCTCTAAAACATAGCCTAACTCGTCGAATTATAATCGACGGAACATCAACAAGAATACATTCAAACTCAATATCGCCTCAACTTGCGATTATAGTTCACAATCAACTATATCATACCATTAATACTCGTGTCACAACTTATTAACAACATATATATATAGTTGTCCTAGCACGACTACTTACTCAAATAAAAGTATTAACCATACTTACAACTCATGGTTATCATTATATGAAAATTAAAGTTATATCATACTTATCCATAGACTTCCAATATTAAACACTAAAGATCACTCTTTAAACAAAACATGTATACACTTAACATATAAGCATCTTGTTAATTCCTCCAACTAACTCCACACTCCACACACACACCAATAACACAAGAACACATCTTGTAAAAAATTTAGAGAGCTTTCCAAAATGATAATAAACATCAAAATTGACGAAGTAATAAATTTAGAAACAAATAAAACGCGGACTTGTCGAAACAATTTTGACATAGCCCTGAGTAGTTCAAAAAATTACCTATTTTCAATGTAAATATAGACTCAAATGAAAAAGTGTAAAACATAAATGTTGTAGACAATTCAGAGACCTTTCCAGAATGGTAAGGCTCATAATTTTCCAACAGGTATTTTATTAAATACGATTTTTCAAAGTTCAAGGATAGTAATCCCGAAGTCAAAAATAGCTGGTTATATAAACCTCAGAAAAACTTATACTTGCAAGCAAAATCCCAGAAAACTTAAAGAATGAAAGTTGTAGATAATTAAATTATCTTTCCAGAGAATCTAGAATCAAAACATTCTGATCAACAGTGAATCAACTACGAATTTTCAAAGTTCAACAAAAAGAATTCTGAAATCAAATGGACAGGTTCCACAAATCGCAGAAAAACACACACATACAAGTAGAATCTCAGAAAACTTAAAACATGAAAGTTGAAGATAATTAAGTTTTCTTTCCAATGAAACTGGAATCAAAATAATCCGATAATTAATGAGTCATCTACGAATTTTTCAACTTAAACTGATTTCATGAATTCAATAAAAATTAGAACTTAGTTAAACCATACATTTAATCCGAAACAAAAATGAGATAAAATAATATTTAAGGGTCTTGATCTATACCCTTAATTCAGGAATGATAAAAGAGAGGAGAGACTTGATTTTTATATTTTGAATTTGAATAACTCCCTATATGAAAACCGAAACCGAGAATTCTTGCTCCGAAAACTCTTTTTACATGAAAACTAATAATGGAATGATGGAAAAGGAGAAGAAATTGGATTGGTGGCTTAGTGGGAGGGAGATGATGGTTCAGTGGTTTAGAGGGAGAGGAGAGAACTAAGGAGTGGAGAGGAAAATGAGAGAATGTGAGAATGAGAGTTTGATTGAATTTTTTTTTCTTTTCTCTCCCTTTTTTTAATAGGTGGACACATGTCACACATGCACACACTCTAGAGGTGACTCACCTCTTTGAGTCCTCTAGCATGTGACATGTGTCACACATGCATAAATACTGAAGGGTAAAATCGTCATTTATGAATTATAGAATCTGATTTAACAATAATAAAAAAAATGATTTATTCGTTTTAAAAAAAATTGAAATAAATCAAAAAATTTGGGGGGAAATAACTTTTAAAATTTGTAAATAAAATTTAGGAAATTACAGACCTCCCCATATTTTTAGAATATTTTTGGGATCAAAAATGAATTTATTATGAATTTTTAAGATAAAGGACCTTTAAATGCAATAAAGCTTTTTAAATCATTTTAAAATACTTACACACATAATTAAATACTCCTACCAATTTTAAAAACTTAACTAATATCACAAAGATGATAATGCAAAAGATTTCATGATTTTAAACGACTCCAATGATTTTATTTGATTTTCGGAAGATAAAAAAATGCACTTTAAAAATACTTTTAATGCTCTAAAATGCAAATAAAATTCCACGAACATATACAACACATACCAATCATCACATAATCACATAAACATGATTTCACATATATCTTGACTTCAAAAAAAAAAAATCACATCACATAGTTCACCTTTAACAATTAAATAAACACTTATAAAATCGCGAAAAATTCTAGGTCGTTATATTTAAATTCATGAAATCTTTTGCATTATCATCTTTGTGATATTAGTTAGTTTTAAAAATTGATGTGAGTATATTAATGTGTGTTTAATTATTTTAAAATGATTTAAAAAGATTTAATTCTTTTAAAGGTTCTTTATTTCGAAAATTCATATAAAATTTATTTTTGACTCAAAAATTATTTTAAAAATAAAGGGAGGTTTCTAATTTGATAAACTTCATTTTAGAATTTTAAAAATTATTTTTCTCTTAATTCCTTAATTTTTTTCGATTTAAAAGTATTAAGAATCAGTTTTTAAAAGAAAATAGTTTTTTCAGCATTTGGAAAATGACAAAAATGCCCCTACCTCTATATAACCTCACCCAACGCCTCCTTCTTCATTTTGCTCGAGTTTTTGGCAGCTGGGTTCGATCTCTCTTCCATCTCTTTCATTTCTTTCTTGTTTTTAAGCTTAAATCATGTCTATAACAATGTTTTAATTCCCCAAATTATGTTCTTTACTTTATTTAGCAATTGGTGTGAGTTTGTGTGAGGTTTGTTTGTATGTATGCGGCTGTACGTATGTATAGCTTTAAACTGTTGCATGCAAGTCTTGAAATGGTGTTTATGAGTCTCTATGTTGTTAATTATAGTGACTAACGAAGGTTTGAAGAAGTTTGGAGTTGTTTTTGAGTTTTCAATGAAACCCCACCGGCGACCATGGCATTTCCGGCGAAGGGCTGACCGGTGGTGATGGTTTGTAGGTTCTACAGCCTTTGTGAATGATTTAGAATGTGTATTTGTGAATAAATCTGTTTGCGTGCAAGGGGTTTGTGTTTTTGAATTTTATTCGAATTAATATATATATATATATATATATATATATGGATTTTTGGAGTTTGATTCTTGTAATTAGAGATGTTCTTGATGTGTATTTTTAATTACAGATGTTAATTAAGGGTAATATGAAATTATAGAGGTGCATGTGTAATTTTCTAGATTTATATAGGTTTAATTCGAATTTTTAATAATTAATTAGGAAGTATTCGAATTTTATGATTTAATTATATTAATTAAAAGTTAATTTGATGATTATATGCTAAGTGATGATTAGTGATCATGAACTGATAATTTTTAGAATTGAAATAAGTTAAATTCGAATTTTCTTGATTAAGATATGAATAATATGATTTTGTGATTTAATAAATATGATTTAATGATTCTATTCGATAAGTAATAAGAATTACTTATTGTGATACTTGATATATGTATTCGAATTAAGTGGTAATATAAGTGGTATAGGTATTGGTAATATTTATGTGATAAGGGATCATTATTGTTATAGTGATGTAACATCATAGTGTTAATTTCTAAGGCATGTCTGTTAAGTATGTATTAATGATAATAATGACCCGAAAGGACAAGTATAGTAATTTTGGCTTGTAAGTGGACTTAAGGTCCACTGAGATTGTTTTTGTTGTGATTTGAGTCGGTTATGTTCCGACGGGCTAGTTCATAATACAGAGGAAGTGCTGTCCGATTTTCATTAGAATTATAAGACGTAAAGTCTATAGTATAAAGTTATAAGCTAATTACAAGTTAAGTTAGTACTATGTGTTAAGTTCTTAAGTGCCTTATGTGTGAATCCTAATATTAAAGATTGAATGTCTCATCATTATGATGAGTTTTTACCCGTCTCATCATTTTGGTGAGTTTCTGTTAGATTAAAATTTCTTTCTATCTTGTTCCAATTAGGTTTTTACGCTCTGAGTCTTGTTTTGTCATGGCAAGTTCGTCTCATAACAAAAATCTAGAGGAAGCATGTGCAAAGCTGTCGATAGGGGATGATGAGGATGGAGGCCTCATTTTGGAAAACTTGCCAGAGGATACTATCAATGAAGGTTGGGAAAGATGCTTGGTGGGTTGCTTCTTGTCTGATAGAAAGGTGAATTTCTTGGCTATGCAAGACACTTTATCGGCGATATGGAGACCAGTAAAGGGTGTGTTTATGGAGGAAACTACCCGGAAGAATATGTTTTTGTTTAAATTCTTTCATGATTTGGATATGCAGAGGGTGCTAGATGATGGTCCGTGGACCTTTAACCAACAAGTTCTTTTGGTTAAAAGATTGAATGTGGATGAGCAATTGAAGGATATCAAACTATCGGAACTGTATATGTGGTTGCAGGTGTACGATTTACCTATTGGTTTCAATTCAGAAGTCATTTTGAAAGCTATAGGAAACTACGTGGGGAGATTTATGGAATCAGATAAAAGGAATTTTCAAGGAATGTGTAGGAACTTTTTAAGGATTAAGGTAGCCATCGACACTAACCGACCATTAAAAAGCAAGATGCGAATCAAGAAAGCTGGGGGAGATTGGTTATGGATCTAGTTTAAATATGAACATCTTCCATCGTTCTGTTTTTACTGTGGCAGGATTGGCCATACGGAAAAGTTTTGTGAAGTCATGTTTGATGATCCTTCTCAGAATAAGGATCAAAGACAATTCGACAACTCCTTACGAGCACCAGTACGGAGACAAGATGCCAGTAAGGAAAACCAATGGATCCGGGGGGCTGATGGTGCAGAACTGAATCCGTTGAGAGGCAGTGGGAAGATGGAGGATAATGCAGATATGGAAGGTGGTACCAATGTCCGTGATAGGGGGAGTTACCAGAGTAAAATTAGGGAGGCGGGTGGAAATATTGTTGGATTTACTGGAAGTCAGGAAGGAAATTTGGGAGGATTACAAGGACATTTAAATGAGGAGATAGATGTTCCCTCAAATGAGGGGATAATATTTTTAAAACAGAAAAGACCGCGGATAATTCAAAATAATTTGGATTTGGGCCAGCTGTCAAATAATGAGTTTGGGCTGGATATTGTGATGGAGGAAGAGAGACAACAGAACCAAAAAAACTTGGCATTGGCGGGTCCTTAGTGCAGGCCCGCCCGCCACAATGAGTACGCTATTTTGGAACTGTAGAGGCTTGGGCAATCCTCGTACAGTTCGAGTTTTATTGGACCTGGTCCAAATGAAGAAGCCTATGTTTATTTTCTTAATGGAGACTATGACAGATCATCAAAGGATCGATGCTATTCGTAATAAATTGAGGTACGAGGGTCTTTATACAGTGGCTGGTTTGGGACATGGAGGTGGATTGGCACTGATGTGGAAACAGGTGGATAGTATTACCATTAAATCTTCATCACAAAATCACATTGATGCAGAAGTTCAAATAGACAATATAAATACGTGGCGACTTACGGGTTTTTATGGCTTGCCAGAGAGATCGCGGCGTCGAGAGTCTTGGGAGCTCATCAAGAATCTGGCATCCCAGTCATCTCTACCGTGGGTTATTCTAGGAGATTTTAACGATATGCTTAGATCGGAGGAGAAAAGAGGACGGCACAAGCAACCAAATTGGCTCTTAAATGGATTTAGAGACACTGTGTTAGAATGTGGCATTTCAGATTTACCGATGGAAAGGCATGCATACACTTGGGAAAGAGGTAGAGGTACGGAGCGGTGGGTGGAGGAAAAATTGGACCGAGTTTTTGTGAATGAGGAGTGGAAATCTCTGTTCCCGACGGTTGGTGTGCAAAATCTCATAGCACCGTCCTCGGATCACTCAGCAATTTTCTTGCAAGTTAGTATCTGAAGACCAGTAACTCGGGGTTTTCGTTTTGAAAACTGCTGGCTTAAAGAGGGTAGGTGTATTGACATTGTTAAGGAGTGTTGGCAGAAAACTGAGAAAGAAGCCATAGGAAGAAGGTTTGAAGTGTGTGCAATCGAGTTAAAGAAATGGGGGGAGAGACTGACTAAAGATTTCAAAAATAGGCTGCAGAGGTGTAGAGAAAGAATGAATCGTTTACGGGGCTCTCGGGACTCTTTTTCTGTTCAATGTTTAAGAGAGGTCGAGGTAGAATATGCTAAAATTCTGGCGCAGCAAGAGGATTTTTGGAGGCAGAGGGCGAAGCAGCACTGGTTGCAAGGGGGCGATAGTAACTCTAAGTACTTTCATACGTATGCATCGTCCAGAAGAAAGAAGAATCAGATTAACCATTTGAAGAACAGTTCAGGTGAGTGGGTTGATTGGTCATCTGGGTTGGGCAATCTTATTGAGACACACGATAAGGAATTGTTCAAAGCTTTGGAAGATAGGGAAGAGGGTGTTCTGGATTGTATCGGAGAATGTATTATTCCTTCGCAAAATGAAGCTTTGACTCGAGATTTTACTGAAGAAGAAGTTAAGCAGACAATCTTTGCAATGCATCCGGATAAAAGTCCCGGACCGGATGGTATGAATCCTGGATTCTATCAAAAGTTCTGGAATATTATTGGCAAGGATGTCTCTAAGGAGTGTTGTCGTATTCTTACAGAGTGTGAGATCCCGGGAAATCTTAATGATACGTTAGTGGTTCTTATCCCGAAAAAGCCAAAATCGGAAATGCTGACAGATCTAAGACCAATCTCTCTTTGTAATGTTATGATGAAAATTGTGTCCAAGATGCTTGCTAATCGTTTGAAGGACCTGCTTCCTAACATAATATCCGAGACTCAAAGCGCGTTCATACCGGGTCGGTTAATAACTGATAATGCCATTGCAGCTTTTGAGATTAACCATTGGATGCACAGGAAAACAAAAGGAAAAACTGGCTTTGCGGCTCTTAAAATCGACATGAGTAAAGCTTATGATCGAGTTGAATGGGACTTCGTATTGGGAGTTATGAGGAGTATGGGATTCGAAGAAAGGTGGATAAAATGGATTCAAGTTTGTATGTCGACAGTGTCCTATACGTTTTTGGTGTCTGGTAATGAAGTGGGGCCAGTAATCCCAAGCCGAGGGTTGCGACAAGGCGACCCTATTTCGCCTTATTTGTTCCTGCTTTGTGCTGAAGGTTTGTCGACTTTAATCTATAAAAAAACAAGTCTCAAGAGCTCTTCATGGTTGTAAAATTGCTATAGGTGCGCCAATTGTGACCCATCTCTTTTTCGCTGATGACTGTTATTTATTCTTTCGGGCCACTGTTCAAGAAGCGGAGAGTATTAAGGAGTGTTTAATTCTCTACGAGAGAGCCTCTGGACAACAAATAAATTTTCAGAAGTCTGCTATCTTTTATAGTCGGAATACTACTGCCAGCAATGAAGAGGATGTTAGTCGAGTGCTTCAGATACCTGTTCGGAATGACTCTATGTATCTTGGTCTGCCAAAGTCTGTCTCCAGGAACAGATGGGAGACGTTCAAGTATGAAAAAGAGAAGTTCTGGAACCGTCTTCAAAGTTGGAAAGGAACGATTTTGTCAAGAGGTGGGAAAGAAATTCTATTGAAATCGGTGATTCAATCTATCCCATCATATGTAGCTAGTGTTTTTCTCCTGCCAAATCGTCTATGCGAGGATATCGAAATTCTCATGAATAAATTCTGGTGGCTTGCTGATGTAGAGAAAGGTCGAGGTATTCGGTGGATGTCGTGGAGCAGAATGTGTCACCCAAAGAAAAATGGGGGGATGGGATTCAAAAGGCTTCATGAATTCAATTTGGCGATGTTAGGCAAACAGGCGTGGAGAGTGCAAACGGATCCAAGCTCGTTCATAGCTAGATTACTAAAGGCCCGTTATTTTCCAAAGTGTTCTTTTGCGGATGCTGAGTTGGGTAAGAACCCAAGTTACGTCTGGCGTAGTATTATGGCAGCACAACAGTTGGTTGTTAGAGGGAGTGTTATAAAGATTGGAAAGGGGGAGACGGTAAATGTTTGGAAAGATCCCTGGTTGCCAGATTCAAACCAGACGAGAATATCGACCCCGATATTGCCAGGGTTGGAGGAGATTAAGGTAAGTAATCTCATGAAGATTGATTCAATGGAGTGGGACACTGATGTCTTAAGGGATTTATTTAACGAGACAGACATTAATCACATTTTAAAGATCCAGTTAAGCTGCTCGAGGGTAAATGATACGTGGTTATGGGTGGATGGTGAGAAGGGGATGTATACTGTAAAGAGTGCGTATCGCCGATTGTGTCAAGTTTACAACAATGATTTCATGCCTGGCCATTTGTTTAATTGGTTGAAGTTATGGAATGCATCTGTTCCGCCGAAGGTTAAAAATTTTGTTTGGAGGGCTCTGCAGAATTGTTTGCCAACCCTGGATAATCTTAGAAGGAAATGTGTGGAAGTGTATCCCATTTGTCCGGTGTGTAATGAGTCACTGGAAAACCTAGAGCACGCTCTTTTTTCTTGTCGTTTTGCTCAGCGTTGTTGGGAGTTGGCTAAGTTGGCTGGGAGTTTCAGGTCTGGGCACACGTTTCAGGACATGATGACAGATATCTTCGAGAATAAGTCGGCTTCGGAGACAGAAATAATCTGCTCAATTCTGTGGCAAATTTGGAATCACAGGAATAATGTGGTTTGGTGCAGCAAAGTTCAAACCCCAGACATGGTAGTTAATGACGCAAGCTCTGCTCTGTTTCAGTGGCAACGTGCTCAGACTACTCAGGCGAGGGATTTCCATTGAATGGTAGAGAGGGTGTTCTGGTCTGGAAGAAGCCTATTTCGGGGTGGATGTCGTGTAATATTGATGCAGCGGTTTTTAAAGAAAGAGGCAGAAGCTCCTTTGGATGCTTATTACGTGATGATCAAGGTCGATTTGTAGCTGCTATTGGAGGGTGTTTAAATGGAATTGTAGATCCGAAGTATGCTGAAGCTTTGGCTTTTAAGGAAGCTTTATCGTGGTTGAAGAGGTTGCGAATATCTCAGGTGCACATCGAGCTTGATTCTTTGGCAGTGGTTCAGGCTTTCGATAGTAGAAGTAAAGACTCTTCTTACTTTGGCTGAATTATAGATGACTGTTATTCTATTATAAAGGACTTAGGGTCCTATTCAGTGTATTTTATTAGACGCTCAGCGAATTCAGCGGCTCATACGTTAGCTAGAGAAGCTGGTTCCTTGTCTGTGTGTAAGGAATGGTGTGATGTACCTTCCTTCCTGATCGATGTTCTTCGTCTTGATTTAATATAAGTTGGCGTTTTTTTGCTTTCAAAAAAAAAAAGTGCCTTATGTGATTGCATGTTAAAAATGCTATGTGATTAAATGCTTATCTGATCGTAGTAAGTTATTTGGTAAGTATGTCTGGAGTAAGTTATATATGTTAAGTGATAACGTGTTATAAGAATCGTTGGGGGTAGAATAGGATTAGACGTATAAGAGGTATAGCACACAAAAGTAGTACTTATGTTTATGTAGATACGAAGGACGTAGGCCCTAGCAATCGAGGAAAGGCTAAAGCAGGGATTCAATAGTCTGAGCTCTTAGCTGTTGCATTCTATCGGAGGCAAGTAACTCTGTCTTTTTGTCTGAAGTATATTCTTGAAACTGTTATATCCTGTTGATTCAAGCATGCCTATCTTATACCATGTTGATTATAAATCTTGTTGAACCTATCTTTGCATGTACCCAGAATTCTGTTAACAACTACTTGACAACCTATAAACCTTAAAACAACATAATTCTTTCTAATTGCTTCTTGACCATATATGTCATACAAATTGCCATAATTTAACCAAATTGACTGACAGATAAACCAGTGTTTTACTTAACCTATGTTCGCAACTGGTTGAACCTGTGTTGACCTTAAAAACCTTCATTATGACCTCACCACTGATCTAAGAACTTGACTACCTTTATTATTGTTCCTTAAAGTCTATAACTTGATCAATTGCCCTAAAACTGTTATGTCACATCTTTGACCTTTGACTCTAAAATCATATGCTCTTCCTTGATCAAATGCCTTGATACCCTTGAGTCTATATCTTCATGATTCAGACTTGTAAACTCTATTTCTTTGGATTCAGTATTTCTAGTCAAACCCTGACTTTTATCAATGCAAATCAAAATGTTTTACAAGTTAAAGTGTTTTCAAAACAAAAGGCTTTCTAAGCTGGGATGTTTTCAAAAGAATGTTTTATAAAAGTTTAGGAACTCTGTCAAAATGGTTTCTACTTGTGTATATTATGTTGTAGTCTGGTGGGACCAGTACAACACCTTTAATAGGCCAATGTGTTGCCTCTTGGGAACCCGATATAACGATTTAGAAAATCGCGTATTTAAAATTGCTTATTTAATATTAAATATGGAGTATATGATGTGAATATGTTTGAGATGGTCAATTATATGTGATATTGTGTTCACGTATATATATGATGATTTACGGGTGCCGTGTAAGCCCGTGTATTTTATTTGTATTTTTGGTGACTTAACTCTATTTAAATCTTGCATTAATGATCTTGTGAGATTTTTATAAAATCATCGGAGTTGTCAAAAATCATGAAATCTTTTGTGTTATCATCTTTATGAAATTATTTAATTTTTAAAATTATGGGGAGAATTATTTTGGGTGTTTAAGGATTTTAAAATGATTTTTAAGAGTTTTATTTCATTTAAAGGGTCAAAACTTGTAAAATTCATATTTAATTCATTTTTGGTCCTAAAAATATTTTAAAAATATGCGTGTGTTTATAAATTCATGTTCTTGTTTTTAAAATTTTAAAAATTAATTTTCACCCATTTCCTGGATTAATTTCGATTTTGAGGTGATTTAAATGAGTTTAAATTATTTTCAGCCTGTGTGAATTACTAAATTGCCCTTGGATTTGTTTAACAACCCAGCTGCCTCTTATCTTCTTCAGTAGAGTACTATCTGGTTTGTTCTAGAGAGTCATATCTCTCAAGCTCTCTCAATCATATCTCTCTCTCGCAACAATCTCTTTCATCTCTTCCCCTTACTTTCTCTCTCCCATACCCTCTTCCCACTGTGTCGCCTCCTCCCCTGGTTTCCGCGACTGTACCAGTCATGTGTATGTACGTGTACAGAGAAGTGATGCACATGTGTGCTGATTGGGTGCCTGTGTGTGTGTGTGTGAATCGATGTGGGTTCGTGTAGAAGCTAAGTGTGTGGGTATATAGCAGCTGTGTGTGTGCGTATGTATATAACTGGTCGTGTGTGTGTGGCCGTATGGGCAAGTGCTGTTGTGAGCTGTATGTGCGCAGCCCTATATGTGAGTGAGGTCATTGTGGTTCAAAAATTTAGCAGCTATTTGTAAATCACAGGTGTGTGTGTGGGTTGTTCTGTTTACCAGTGCAAAATATAAGGTTCTATTCCTTCTCGGTTTCGTACGGATTTGACAATAGCAACATTGTTATGATTGTTTGGGGTTGGTATTAAGGCCACGAATGTGTGATGTGTGGGCTGGTATGTCGAGGCATGGGTTGTGCGATTTGCTGCGTTCCTGTGCTAACTACAGCTATTATCTGTGGTAATTACTAGTTAAGTAGATTTCATGGGTTGATTTTGTAATTGTAGTTCGAATTCTTGAAATTTTGATTTGTAAAGATTATGGAAATTTGAGATATGTGGATTGTTAATCGTTAACAATCACGTTTTAATGATTGTAGATTAAGTGTACTTGTAATAATGTCCCGTATGTGATACTTATGCTGATAAAGGGATTTTTAGATTTTAGTTATGGTTATTCGATTGGATTTAAAGAAGCGAGGTTATGTGCGTACTTTAGTCTGATGATGTGTAGTAAACCTTTTATGTTATTTACTCGAATAATTAGAATAATGTCGCTAGCTGGTATTCGGATAATGATTTGAATAAAAGTTGATTTGAGTTAATATTGGAGCAAAGGAATGTTTGATTTCTTGGTGTGTCGATTATTTTCCGATGGGATGTGTATCCGTGCAAAGGAGGTGCTGTCCAATTTTTGTTAAAATTATTTCGTAATTCTTATAGTAAATTGATAAGAATTATTTGCAAATAGATATGATATAAGTGTTAAAGGGTAGAAGTGTAACCTAATAATGCATGATACGTGTTTATAAGGTTTAATTGGTTGTGCTAAATTATTTTATTTTATTTTACGAGTATAACGAATATGTGCTATATGTGTTATGTTGTAAAGCGTTATAGGAACCGTATGGGAGAATAGACCAATCAATAAGGTTTTGGTTTGGTAATGCACTAAAGTAGTACTTTGCCTTGGTATAGGTACGAGTAGGAGGCTCGGTCAGGAGCAGTGCCCGCGTAGATGGAAATTCGAGTAGGAAATGTGATACTCCTATGGTTTTGATGATCACTTCCAATAAGCTGATTGCTTGTAGTTTGATATAAAATATCATGTTATTCTTGTATTGTACTAACTTGGTTTTGCAGGGAAAATTAGCCTACTGATTGTTTAATCAGTATATACAAACAGCAAGCCAATTGGTGCTACAACAGAAACAGTCTGGCAAGCCAGTTGCACACAGTCAGTTCGCAAACATCAAGCCATTTCCAACTGTCCAGAATTCCTGAAGATAAAGATCAAGTTTCAGGAAATATATTGTGAGGGCTCTTTCTGATATAATACGTACATAATATATTTTAGAGCTCAAATCTTTTATCAAATATCTTTTCTTTATCACTTTCCTAAATTATAGGAGTTTGCCATTTTTAAAAGATTTCTTTCTTCAAAATCTCCTATACGTGTTTTCTATCTATACAAACAGAAGGGTTATGTTTCTACGATTCATCACTTCCAAACCTTCTGTCAAACGGTCACAAGAACGTTGCAAAAATCACTCTAACCAATTGAACGTTAGAATTGGATTCTAGACATTTGAAATTGATTGATTGATTTTAGAACATTGGTTGTGATGCTTTTTAAACCTTGTTCTTGTGTTCATTCGTCGTCAATTATTCAGAAACATTCAAGCACACAAAGAGCACAAACAACTCAGTTTTTCATTGCTATATCCTTTTAATTCTCTCGAGCTCTTAATATATTACATACGTGCTATTCTTAGAGAGTTCATAGTTTTGAGTTGTATTCATTCTTGACTGTATTGTTCGATTTGTATTCATTAGTTGTTGGAAAGATTAGCTAGGGGACTAGGGTTTGGTGATCGTTGCTAGAGAAGTATACTTGGGAAGTATAGCTTATAGGGCAAGTTCAGAAACAGGAGTTCAGCAAGCCATTTGTCAACGGCTGGGTTAAAAGGGAGATATATTATTGTATCTTGTAATTGGTTTATTTCGTTGATCAATAATATATTCTCTTACCAAGTTGGTAAGGGACCAGGACGTAGACCATAGGGGATTAGGGGTTGAACCTGGCTAAAAGTTTCTTGTGTTCTTTACTTTTCTGCACCTTACTGTTTCAGCTCTTTAGTTTACTTACTGCTTGTGCATTCATCTTACCATTTACTTTCAGCTTACCATTTGCATCTGTTTAAATTGAAATCAGTAAGCTGTTTCTGGTAATTATTAAAATTGGACATAGTTAGCCATATACACCTATTCACCCCCCTCTAGGTGTGCATTATCATTTGGTATCAGAGCATTGGTATACTAACATTTCTGTGACGGGAAAAGTATTCGATCAAAATGACTGACAATTATCCCGAAGGAAAATCTGACTATAGGCCTCCTCTTCTTCATGGTACACACAACTACCACTGGTGGAACAGTAGCATGAAAACTCACTTATCCAGAGATCCATTAATTCTGAGAGTTGTACAAAAAGGTCCATATGTCTTTCTTGATAAAGATGGCAAGCCGAAGGATGTTGATGATCTTACTCCGGATGAATTAATCAAACTTGGCTACAATGGAAAGGCAAGGAGTTCTCTTATGAATGGTTTGAACCAGGCTGAATATGATAAAGTATCTTCACTCAAATCAGCCAAAGAAATGTGGGGTGCTTTGGAGACTTATCATGAAGGATCGAAATCTCTAAAGAAGGTGAAACTTAACAAGCTAATGAATGATTTTGGGAATTTCAAGCTTAATGAAGGTGAAACTATCAAGGATAGTCAAGCACGGTTTCAAGTTACTATAAACTCACTAAAGCGGCTTGGAAAATCTATACCACAAGACGAAATCAATATGAAGGTATTGAGTGCAGTACCATTCATCTACGAAGCTAAAGTTACTGCCTTAGAATCCTCACCACTTATTGATACTATGGATCACTTGGTTGTATTCACTGAGCTAGAGCAATTTGAAAGCAAGATAAATGGAAATTAGATGGGAAGTTCTAGTGTTAAAGGTCCAATTGAAAAAATGAAGAATATGGCTCTCTATTCTAAAAATAGCAAGCCAATTGACTCTGATGATGAATCTGATGAGGAACTTGCACTTATTTCAAAGAAGATCAAGAGGCTGATAGAAAAGAAGAATATGATGAAAAGGGAAAGAGGTGGTTTTTACAACAACAAGAAGGGTTCAAAGGACTCTAAGGAGGAAACTTGTTTAGAATGTGGCAAGCCTGATCATTATAAAAGGAACTGCTACAAACTAAAGTCAAAATAGCCTACTATTTTCAAGGACAAGAAAAAATCAAAGGCTCTACCGACTTGGAGTGTTCAGATTCCAGTGATGACTCAAGTGAAGAGATGGTGAACTTAGCACTTGTTGGAATTGAAGATGAATCTGTTCAAGAAAATTTGGAAGGAGTGTATGCTGAAACTGATTCTGAAGAGGATCAAAGTGAGGTAAACTCTTTTAATGATTATGTGTCCTCAGATGATACTTTGTTAGATTCACTAACCATGCAGGAACAAAATAGTGTTACCATTGAAGAACATATGGCGCTAAAGGCTGAAATCAGCAAGCGGACTGATAAGAACGCCTATCTATCCAAAATGGTAAAATATTTGTTGCCAAAAATGGAAGAATGGGATTCAACTTCATTAGGCAAAGCTACAGAAATCAAAGAGCTAAATGCTAATAATTATCATTTAGAGGCTAATATCAAGTTACTCGAAAAGAGAAACAAGACCTTGACTGAAGAAATCAAAGAGCTGAGATCTGATGTTAAAACTAAATCTAAAGCATTGGAATCATACAAAATGAAGGAATCTAGTCAAGCTGAGTACAATATGTCAAGGGTCTTGCTTACAATTTGCTTAGTGTCACTCAATTATTTGATGATGGGCATCATGTTGATTTTGGCATTGATAAAACTATTATTACTATTGGTATTAACAAAGTCCCCTTAGTTGCTAGAAGGGAATGAAATATATATATATATATATATATATATATATATATATATATATATATATATATAGGGTCTTGTTCTAATAGAAACTAACTTAGAATAGAAACTAGAAACTAAACCTAAATTAAATATTTCAAGCTAATCTAATGACCAAATTAGGGGTACTCCAATACAAAAAACGTTTAAAATTATTGTCTCTATTCAACAAAAATAAAAAAAATTAAAAAAAAGTTACTGTTCACGTGATGACGTGGCACGTGAACAGTAACTTTTTTTAATTTTTTTTTTTAATATTTTTGTTGAATAGAGCCAAGAATTTTAAACGTTTTTTGTGAAGGTGCCCCTAGCGGGGCCATTAAAATAAATGAAATATAATTTATTTAGTGTAGGTTTCTAGTTTCTATTCTAAGGTTGGTTTCTATTTGAACGCTAGCCTGTATATATATATATATATATATATATATATATATATATATATATATTAGACTTTGATATGCAGGAAACAGCTTGCTGTTTAGCTGCAGTAGATAATGACCCATATATTTGGCATAGAAGATTGGGACATGCACACATGGACTTGCTTAGTAAGTTGTCAAGGAAGAAACTAGTGAGAGGACTGCCCAAGCTAAAGTATGTCAAAACATAGGTCTGTTCAGCTTGCTAATTAGGCAAACAGATTAGAAGTACTCACAAATCAAAGAAAATGGTATCTACTTCTAAACCCTTAGAGCTTCTGCATTTGGACTTATTTGGTCCAGAATCTTACATGAGTATTGGAGGTAAACAACATGGTTTTGTAATTGTAGATGATTATTCTAGATTTACATGGGTATTGTTTCTTCGTACTAAAGATTGTACTTTTAATGAATTTGAGAAGCTAATCAAATTACTTGAGAACAAGTTGAATACAAGGCTTGTAGGCATAAGGAGTGATAGAGGTGGTGAATTTCTTCACAAAGACTTCATTGCTTATTGTGAAGAAAGAGGAATTACACATGAATTTTCTGCTCCAAGGACTCCACAGCAAAATGGAGTGGTAGAAAGGAAGAACAGGTCACTACAAGAAACAGCAAGGACTCAATTGCAAGAAAGCAAGCTGCCTAGAAGCTTTTGGGCAGAAGTGGTGAATACAGCATGCTTTGTGTTGAACAGAGTCATAATCAGGCCTATTTTGAACAAAACTCCTTATGAATTGTTGAGGAAAAAGAAGCCAAACATCAGTTATTTCAAAATCTTTGGCTCAAAGTGTTTTATGCTCAAGACAATTGGTAATGATGGTAAATTCGATGCTAAATCCTATGAAGCTATTTTTCTTGGCTATTCTTTAACTAGTAGAGTATATAGAGTCTATAACTTAGATAAACGTATATTTCAAGAATCTATTGATGTTACTTTTCAAGAACCTAACAATGATCTGCCCAGAGATGAGGAAAAATTTGCAGGTGAACTTGATAACATACAACCTCAAGTTACTGGATCAAATCAGCAAGCCAACAATATTGCTGAAACTGGAAGTCAGCAATCCAACAACACTATTGAGACTGAAAATCAGCAAGCTGGAACTACAAGTCAGCAAGTTGAAGTGGTCAATCCAGTAGATGATACAATAAACAAGATGGCTAGAATGACTTTGGAAGGTCCTAGGGTTCTAGATCAACTCAAAAGCAACCTCTCTATGATGAAAATGAGGAAAACTTCACATGAAGAAATTGCTCAACACTCTCTACCAAAGGCTACAAGGACAGTAAAGAACCATCCTCCAGAACTTGTTATTAGAAATATCTCAGATGGAATCACAACAAGGAGAGGAAAGGCAAACTTTCGTGCTTATGCTGCCTTTCTAGCTCAAGAAGAACCCAAAAATGTCAAAGAAGCATTAGAAGATGAAAATTGGATCAGGGCCATGCAAGAAGAACTCAACCAATTCAAGAGGTGTGATGTTTGGTAACTTGTAAAGCCACCAAAAGATGCTTCTATCATACGAACCAAATGGGTGTTCAAGAACAAAGTGGATGAGTTTGGAACCATCACTCGAAACAAGGCAAGGCTTGTGGCTCAAGGATATAATCAACAAGAAGGAATTGATTTTGATCTAACATATTCTCCTGTTGCTTGTTTAGAATGAATCAGAATGCTTCTCGCTTATGCATGCTACAAGAAATTCAAGTTATATCAAATGGACGTAAAGAGTATCAAATGGACGTAAAGAGTGCCTTTCTAAATGGCATGCTGAATGAGGAAGTCTACATCAAACAGCCTCCTGGATTCGAATATGAGAAGTTTCATGACTAAGTTTACAAGCTCAAGAAGGCATTATATGGTTTAAGGCAGGCCCCTAGAGCGTGGTATGAAAGGCTTAGTAAATTACTTCTCAAAAATAGATTCATTCGAGGTAACATCGATCCCACATTATTTACAAAACAAAATGGTAAAGATATTCTTGTTGTACAAATATATGTGGATGATATTATATTCGGATCTACTAATAAATCTTTGTGTGAGTGGTTTTCTAAGTGCATGCACAATAAATTTGACTTGAGCATGATGGGGGAACTCAATTATTTCTTGGGTCTCCAAATCAAGCAAACCAATGATGGTATTTTGTTCATCAATCCAAGTATACAAAGAATCTGCTCAAAAGATTTGGTTATGAGGGTGTAAAAGCAAAAACAACTCCTATGACTCAAAACAACAAGCTGACTGCAGATGAGAATGGTAAGGATGTGGTGTCAAAAGGTATAGAGGTATGATTGGAAGTTTATTATATTTAACTGCCTCAAGACCTGATATCATGTATAGTGTATGTGTTTGTGCAAGGTTTCAATCCAACCCTAAAGAGTCTCACTTAAATGCGGTTAAAAGAATATTTAGATACTTAAGTGGTACTATCAATCTTGGTTTGTTCTATCCTATCACAAATACTTTTGATCTTGTTGGGTATAGTGATGCAGGTTATGCAGGGTCTCAAACTGATAGAAAGAGTACAAGTGGTGTTTGTTCATTCCATGGACAAATCTTGGTTTCATGGCAATGCAAAAAGCAAGCTTTTGTTGCTTTATCCACGATCGAAGGAGAGTATCTAGCAGCTGGTAGCTGTTGTTCTCAGATTTTATGGATGATTCAAACACTAAGGGATTTTGATATCAAGTGTGGCAAGATTCCAATCTATTATGACAACACGAGCGCTATCAATATCTCAAAGAATCCTGTGAATCACTCAAGAGCGAAGCATATTGATGTTCGTCATCATTTTTTGAGAGATAATGCTGCAAAAGGAAAGATTGAGTTGGTATTTGTCTCTACTGAAGTTTAACTAGCAGATATCTTCACAAAGCCATTAGATGAAGAAAGATTTTCAGCCATACGAAGAGAGCTTGGCATGTGTACTGTGTAGTCAGCAAGCTGACAAGCACAGACTGGGTAATGTTGGCTTACCGTTTGTATCTGAACTGTTTATATGCCATTACCATGATTTGATTATTTATTTCTCTATGCTTATTCCAAACCTGGACTAATGTTTCTTTTTGATGGATTAAGGGGGAGAAATTTAGGAGAACTTATTTTCTTGTTTGGTCAAGATATTCGATTTGGCTATGATTAGTTATGCTTGTCTATATTATTCTTGATGGTAGGTAACTAAGTGAGATATGAGTTTGTTTTATATCAAAATTTTCTAATATGTAGGGATTTAGGGGGAGTAACTTTATTCTCCTAAATATTGTGTAATCATAAAAAAGGGGGAGATTGATACTCCTATGGTTTTGATGATCACTTCCTGCAAGCCGATTGCTTATAGTTTGATATAAAACATCATGTTATTCTTGTATTGTACTAACTTGGTGTTGCAGGGAAAATTAGTCTACTGATTGTTTAATCAGTATATACAAACAACAAGCCAATTGGTGTTACAACAGAGACAGTCTGGCAAGCCAGTTGCACACAGTCAGTTCGCAAACAGCAAGCCATTTTCAACTGTCCAGAATTCCTGAAGATAAAGATCAAGTTTCATGAAATATATTGTGAGGGCTCTTTCTGATATAATACGTACATAATATATTTTAGAGCTCAAATCTTTTATCAAATATCTTTTCTTTATCACTTTCCTAAATTATAGGAGTTTGCCATTTTTAAAAGATTTCTTTCTTCAAAATCTCCTATACGCGTTTTCTATCTATACAAATAGAAGGGTTATGTTTCTACGATTCATCACTTCCAAACCTTCTGTCAAACGGTCACAAGAACGTTGCAAAAATCACTCTAACCAATTGAACGTTAGAATTGGATTCTAGACGTTTGAAATTGATTGATTGATTTTAGAACGTTGGTTGTAATGCTTTTTAAACCTTGTTCTTGTGTTCATTCATCATCAAATATTCAGAAACATTCAAGCACACAAAGAACACAAACAACTCAGTTTTTCATTGCTATATCCTTTCAATTCTCTCGAGCTCTTAATATATTACATACGTGCTATTCTTAGAGAGTTCATAGTTTTGAGTTGTATTCATTCTTGATTGTATTGTTCGATTTGTATTCATTAGTTGTTGGACAGATTGGCTAGGAGACAAGGGTTTGGTGATCGTTGCTAGAGAAGTATACTTGGGAAGTATAGCTTATAGGGCAAGTTCAGAAACAGGAGTTCAGCAAGCCATTTGTCAACAGCTGGGTGAAAAGGGAGATATATTATTGTATCTTGTAATTGGTTTATTTCGTTGATCAATAATATATTCTCTTACCAAGTTGGTAAGCGACCATGACGTAAACCATAGGGGATTAGGAGTAGAACCTGGCCAAAAGTTTCTTGTGTTCTTTACTTTTCTGCACCGTACTGTTTCTGCTCTTTACTTTACTTACTGCTTGTGCATTCAGCTTACCATTTACTTTCAGCTTACCATTTGCATCTGTTTAAATTGAAATCAGTAAGCTATTTTTGGTAATTATTAAAATAGGACATAGTTAGCCGTATACACCTATTCACCCCCTCTAGGTGTGTATTATCAAAATGATTATGGGAGATGACGGGCGTACTCAACGAGAGATTGATGAGTCTTAGGGAAAGACAGATCTATGATCGTGTCGAGGCCAACGTGTAAAGAAGTAGAAGCTGTTGTAAAGTGAGTGACGGATCGAGATATTGGAAGTGGAAGCTTCATGAATTGAGGCAAGTGTTGTTGCTCCTCACTTATTGTTCATGTGATGCTTACAAATAACCTTTTCTTCAATAATACTTTAAAACATGGTATGTTATTGGATTCCTCAAGAGAGTACCGTTTATTTTATTTTATTTTATTTTCTTCAAAAATGCTTAAGGGACGTTCTAAAACAGAGGAAATCCAACATTTAAAAATCTTATAAAAATCTTTTAACATGATTCCTGATTTTAACATATTTTCACCCGATGGACACTTTTTAGGGGATGTTTCTTCAAACTGATTTACAAATTGACTATCCTAATATTATCTTACAAATGTTCGTTTTAAACCACTTATTTCACTTATGTTGGTGAAAACTTAAAATGTGCATAAAAATTTTATTAGATGTTTAGCACTTGACTATATCCTTTATCTTGTAGTCTCAGTTGTTGTTAATCATATTGCAAGTGTTTTCTCTTCGATTCTTGTTCAAGTGAAAGTTATTTTAATTATTCTGATTATGTTGTCACCTCATTTATTGTCGATCTTGTCGACATTTATTCTTATTATTGTTCATTCAATTATCACCCCAATTATTGTCGATCTCGTCGACATTTATTCTTATTGTTGTTCATTCAGTTATCACCCCATTTATTATATCAATTTCATCGATATCTAAGATAGAACTGTTGATTCTTTTATTCTACCAGTTGAGTTGTTGTTCTGGAACGTGAGTTTTCCAGATTGTTTGATTGACAGAGGTTGTCGATTGTTCCGCCACCTAGTGCGTTGGATATAGAATTGGAATGTTTTTGGAGTCCCTTCGGGGAGACCATATTTATGGTCAACAGAGATTCCCTTCGGGGAGACCAAATTGATGGTCAAAAATTGAGGCCAATGTGGCCGTGGATCCATTTAGAGGGACTTTGCTGTGTGCATTGTCCGGGGTTAGTGCAAGACTGATCAGCCGCCTAATTCCGCTGTTTTTTTTAAAATATTTAAAAATCCAATTCTAATCTATACATTGAGGTTGAGTTGCTTTAAAGCCTGATTCCTTTGAAGCCTATGATGATTATCTTTGATTATCAGAACTTTTATCAGTTCTCATTGTTGATGCATTTTATTCTAGCGGAGCCCTGTTGGGTCATCTTGGAGTTACGATATTTGTTTTCTTCAGCTGATTTCTTTCGTACCATATGATGATTATTCTTGTTGATCAGAACCTATATTGTTCTTGATATTGCTATAGCGGTTTACACTTGCTGAGCATTGTTCGCTCACTCTTTCTTGTTGTTTATTTTTCTTCAGTTAATAGAGGGGAATAGTGGACCTTGTGGTCAGTGAGTTTTCCTTCTCCAGCAGCGAGAGGTGACGTTCGAGTTGTTGGTTTCGCCGGGTAGTGATTTGAGCTTGTTAGAGGTTGGTTTACTAGTTCGGTGGACGAACTTAGTGGTTATTAATTTGTATAACAATGTTATTCTGAGATTGGATTGTAATAATTAAATTTGGTAGTTTGTTTCATACCATAACCTGTAAGCGGTCTTGCATTAGGGGTATTTTATTATTATTTTTAGCTTATATCCAGGTTTATGTTATGTTGGTTGTGGTCCGTGGCCCCATATCTGTACCCCGGAATTTTGGGATGCCACAGTTGGTATCAGAGCTACAGGTTATGGTCACTGAAATAGTTAGTATGGGTGGGTATATGTATGTGAAAAGGTCGTTAGATAGAACGATATAGGATATGGTTCGCCTTAGGAGTTCGATTTGTTTAAAGACTAGTGATCGAGCGAGACAGATAATCCAGAGTCACGTGAGCTAAGTGAGCAGTTGGAGCTACCAGTTTGGAGGACATTATCTCGAGATTTTCACGTACCTTCTAGAACTTTTCTATGACTCCAGCTACGATGTGAACGTTATAGAGAGAGTATGAGAAAACTAGAAATAAGATGTGGGAAGCCATTGTTGGCATGAGTGGGAAGTGAGGGCATAGTTGCACGCTACTAGCCGTTGATCTTGGTTGAATTCTTAATTGATTCCCCATTTAGGCTGTTGAATTGATTCTTGTTCTTGCTCTAAATTGTTGTAAACAAATTCACGATTTACATCTTCGCTGAAGCAATTGTTACGCAGTGACGGTTAAAATCGAGAATGAATTAAGATCTTCTTATTTATTCAACTCATTATTGTCAGATCGATTTTGGCAGCTAGGTATATCAGTGCTTAGCCGACAAGAGTGAGATTATGAATAATTATGAATTTCTTGAACATTTGTTTAATCGACTATACTTCCATTGATGATGAGTTTCGTATATCAGATTCACTTTAATTTAATCCTATTCTTTCAGAAATATCCCTATTTTTAAAGGACACTTGATCCAACTCTATACTTGAAAATTTTGAGACTCTTGAACTCTTTTCAGTTTCCCTGAATATTTAATCTTCTTTATTCGAACTGAGATGAACAACCTATGTATATAGGGGATTCAGGGACATTTTATCTCTATGATAGAAGTCCGGTGGGACGCCACTGATTGCGTTTGTCATGAAAGTACAAAAGACTGGCCATCTTTTTGTACTAGGGCGGTTGACCTAAGTGACGAACGCAACTTGATAATAGTTCAAAGATCATATTGATCTCTCGGTTAAATCCTTTCACAAAAGGTTTTATCAAACAAAATCCAGTGTACATTTATATTGATACCTATTCATTCTATTAATTTCCTTTTCGGAAAAACCTTGATGATTTTGGATTACCAGTGATGAAGAGTCGCGAAGGTAGACGCGACTACATTCTTAGTGGTAGAAGCTGCGTTTACGTGACGAAGAAATGGTTAAGCAAGTTTGAGAAGTTGATGTTAAAAAAAATATTAAGTATCAGATTGGATTAATAATTGGATTGAGAACCCATGTACAAGATTTGAGATTAATGAAATTGAGTCAAGAAAGGAGCATGTATCAAGGGCACAAGATTGAGGATTTTTTAAAGATTGAAAGGAGACTAACGATGAAGATGTTTGGTATGTGATGTTTATTGTTGATGAAAGATTGTTTTGGACACCTGTTTAATCTTGAGGGTAGTAAAAGGGATTATTATAAGATTTTGAATGTTCTGAAATCCATTGTTGAGGATAAGATTTTAGAACCAAAGAAGGATAACTTGAGTAAAGCATAAGGAAGCAGGACAGATGTGTTTGTGAGAACTATCAGAAGGAAATGAAATTTGAATAAGAAAGTAAGATAGAGAACTAGGAGAGTTTCAGAAGCATTTTTACGGAAGACATGTGATTCAGTTAAGGGAAGAATGTGGAATTCCGAAGATTTGGAGTTAGAAAAGTGAGGGCACAGTAGTTTCCTATAGGATGAGAATTAGCAGAGATTAACGAGACCCATGGTCAGAAGATAAGATTTTGAGAGTGAAGCATATGGAGATTTTGGTGAGATAAATGTAGAGAGTTATGGCTGTAATAAGAAAGAATAGTGTGGTAACAAGTGAGAGAGTCAGAAGTTAAAGTTATGTGTCATGAGCTTGGAAAGATAGGACTTTTTTCCAGAGATTGTGTCATATCATCTTAGTGGAACCTATGATAATAAGAATGTTTTCTATAATTACTAGGAAGCTAAAAATTCAACATGATTATGAATAAAGTTAGCAAGAATTTGATTGCGATGACAGTAAAAAGAGTTAAGTGTGATTCAGGATTGGATTAATTTCCTAACAACGAAGTACGAGCAAATTGTGAGGACAAGAAAGTGAGACTTTGATTTTCAAGAGATGTAAAAGTGGTGTTTGAGGCCGGAAGCAGACATAGGAGTCTTAACGATCAAGCAGACCAAGAAATGATTATACCAAGATTATGAAGTTATTTTGCACAAAAGGAAGATATCAGAAAGGAAACTGTTAAGTCGAAGCTGATTTCAATAATTAAGATTTTCGAAGGCATATATTTTGATGCATTGCCAAGATTGTCACCTGGTAAAAATGTAGAGTTGTTTGTTATTTATTTTTTTAAAAAATAGAATTAGAATCAAGGAGTTCAATATTGAATGACATCAATGGAAATGTTGGAGCTAACAAATTGATTAAAGGATTTTCGGAAGAAAGGGAGTAGTAATACTCAGTGTATCTCAGAATGATGCGCTAGTACTGTTCATGAAGAGGAAGAAGATAAATTGAAGTATACATTGATCTTTAAAAATAGAATAAGTGGACCAGTGGTCATGAGGAACTTTGTCTTTATCAAGGTTGAATGAGTTGTTTAATCAATTGAAAGGTGGATGTTTTGTCTAAAGTTGATTTACGAATGGATTAAGACCATCTGAAGATAGAAACCCTAAGATATTTTTGAAGCAGCATTTTTAATTGATATGGATACGATGAATTGTTGGTGATGGTGTTTGATTGAACGAGAGCATTTATCGCTTTATAGGTACAATGAATAAGATTTCAAACATAATGAATTTAAGAAGTTCCAAGAAAAGGAAGAAGATTTTGCACAAAAATTTTAATGTGAATTTTGGATGAGAAGGAACCTAATTTCAAGACATGTGGTTGAAAATGAAAAGGATCAAAGTGAATTTGTGAAGATGAAGCAGTAATGAAGTGGGAAGAACCCAACAGGCCGGTAGAGGTCGGAAGTTTTGTGATTAACTAGGGACTACTGAAGATTATCGAAGATTTTATCCAAATAGCTACAGTAGTAATCAATTTTACCAGAGAGAGAACAAAAAGGTTTTGAATGTACAGTGAAGTGTGAAGAAAGTTTCTAAGAGTTGAGAAGTCAGATGTGGAACTTTGAATGCCTATTCTACAACGAAAATGATTCATATTGTGTTATTTCAGCGTGAGTTATCATGGAATTAAGAGGTACCGAGATGAAGTGACAGAAAGAATTAATTAGTCAGAGGGCAAGTGGTGAACATGTATTTGTTCGGAATAGTTCAAAATGCAAGTGATGGATGAATGTCATGATTTTGCGGTTAATTTGAGTAGTGTTAAACATTAAAGTTGTAATGTGCAGAGTCAAATTGAGGACTTGATGAGTATGCGGTGCTATGTTTCGGAAGTTGATCTTAGAGGACGCGAGATAGTGAAGTTTAAACGATTTTCGAGGATCACGAATTAATTATTGACGACGTATGACTGATTTGTTGTATGTCAAGTCGAATTTTTCTTGTTAATGAAAGTCAGAGTTTGTTGAAAAGTGTTGAATTGAAAGTTGTTTCGTGGTCGGTATCGAGGGGGCTGTGACCCCGGGATGGTCGGTATTACAAACCGAGTATTTCAATATTTTGTTTTTGTGGTAGATTATGTCGAAGTCGAGGTTATGGAGTTTATTAGTCTTCAAGGACTGCAGATGTCGAGGATAAAATAATTGTTGATTTGTTTTAAACCAATAAAATATTCGAGATTGTATTTCAAAAGTTTTAATCGACCAAAACATTTTTATAAGAGTGAGAATTGAGTTATAAACCGAATTGTGTTTGATGTGTATGTAATGACGTATATGTTTGATTGTAGTATTCGATTTCAAGGACGCGATCAAGAATAGATGATATGAGGTTTGGTTGACAGATTGGAATCAAGGTATCATGGATTTATTTATTTACCTGTTTACTACAAGTTAAGGCAGATTTCTTTACTTATATGGTTACTGCAAGTTAGGGCAGATGTATTTATTTACTGCAAGTCAAGGCAGGATTAGCATGGTGTATGATTAAATTGAGATTGTAAATGAGTGGAGTGTAGAGATGAATTGGTTATGAATGATTGGGTTGGTATTTGAAATGATTACGCAGGGCATAGTCCATTATACGAAAAAGGTCATGCCCAATTTTCTGTAGATCAGTCATTCGTTTAAGAGTAATAAATGTTTCGGATTAATGAAATTTGTAAGGGTAAGGTTTAAGTTTATTTTGGAATTTGAGGGCTTACAGGATAAGCATATCGATGTATGAGTTATTATGAGCAGTCCTAAAGTTGAAGATACAACCTAGGAAATTGAAAGCGAATGTTTGAGAAGTACTGTTACTTGTGTTCTTAGGATTGATTCTGAGGACAGAATCCTTTTAAGGGGGGAAGGATATAACGATTTAGAAAATCGCGTATTTAAAATTGCTTATTTAATATTAAATATGGAGTATATGATGTGAATATGTTTGAGATGGTCAATTATATGTGATATTGTGTTCTCGTGTTTATATGATGATTTACGGGTGCCGTATAAGCCCGTGTATTTTATTTGTATTTTTGGTGATTTAACTCCATTTAAATCTTGCATTATTGATCTTGTGGGTTTTTTTATAAAATCATCGGAGTTGTCAAAAATCGTGAAATCTTTTGTGTTATCATCTTTATGAAATTATTTAATTTTTAAAGTTATGGGGAGAATTATTTTGGGTGTTTAAGGATTTTAAAATGATTTTTAAGAATTTTATTGCATTTAAAGGGTCAAAACTTGTAAAATTTATATTTATTTCATTTTTTATCCTAAAAATATTTTAAAAATATGTGTGTGTTTGTAAATTCATGTTCTTGTTTTTAAAATTTTAAAATTTAATTTTCACCATTTCCTGGATTAATTTCGATTTTGAGGTGATTTAAATGAGTTTAAATTGTTTTCAGCCTGTGTGAATTACTAAATTGCCCTTGGATTTGTTTAACAACCCAGCTGCCTCATATCTTCTTCAGTACGCATACTCTCTGATTTGTTCTAGAGAGTCATATCTCTCGAGCTCTCTCAATCCTATCTCTCTCTT
This sequence comes from Saposhnikovia divaricata, assembly GCA_036435485.1. NCBI lineage: Eukaryota > Viridiplantae > Streptophyta > Magnoliopsida > Apiales > Apiaceae > Saposhnikovia > Saposhnikovia divaricata. The sequence goes on from JAZHRN010000132.1 coordinate 1,844,207, forward strand.
GCAACAATCTCTTTCATCTCTTCCCCTTACTTTCTCTCTCTCTCTCCTACCCTCTTCCCACTGTGTCGCCTCCTCCCCTAGTTTTCGCGACTGTACCAGTCGTGTGTATGTATGTGTACAGAGAAGTGCTGCGCATGTGTGCTGATTGGGTGCCTTTGTGTGTGTGAATCGATGTGGGTGCGTATAGAAGCTATGTGTGTGGGTATATAGCAGCTGTGTGTGTGCGTATGTATATAACTGGTCGTCTGTGTGTGGCCGTATGGCAAGTGTTGCTATGAGCTGTATGTGCGTAGCCCTATATGTGGGTGAGGTCGCTGTGGTTCGAAAATTTAGCAGTTGTTTATAAATCACAGGTGTGTGTGTGTGTGTGGGTTGTTCTGTTTCCCAGTGCAAAATATAAGGTTCTATTCCTTCTCGGTTTCGTACGGATTTGACACTAGCATTGTTTGGGGTTGGTATTAAGGCCACGAATGTGTGATGTGTGGGCTGGTATGTCGAGGCAAGGGTTGTGCGATTTGCTGCGTTCCAGTGCTAATTACAGTTATTATGTATGGTAATTACTAGTTAAGTAGATTTCATGGGTTGATTTTGTAATTGTAGTTCGAATTCTTGAAATTTTGATTTGTGAAGATTATGCAAATTTGAGATATGTGGATTGTTAATCGTTAACGATCACATTTTAATGATTGTAGATTAAGTGTACTTGTAATAATGTCCCGTATGTGATACTTAGGCTGATAAATGGATTTTTAGATTTTTGTTATGGTTATTCGATTGGATTTAAAGAAGCGAGGTTATGTGCGTACTTTAGTCGGATGATGTGTAGTAAAGCTTTTATGTTATTTACTCGAATAATTAGAATAATGTCGCTAGCTGGTATTCGGATAGTGATTTCAATAATAAGTTGATTTGAGTTAATATTGGAGCAAAGGAATGTTTGATTTCTTGGTGTGTCGGTTATGTTCCGACGTGATGTGTATCCGTGCAAAGGAGGTGCTGTCCAATTTTTGTTAAAATTATTTCGTAATTCTTATAGTAAATTGATAAGAATTATTTGCAAATAGATATGATATAAGTGTTAAAGGGTAGAAGTGTAAGCTAATAATGCATGCTACGTGTTTATATGGTTTAATTGGTTGTACTAAAATATTTTATTTTATTTTACTAGTATAACCAATATGTGCTATATGTGTTATGTTGTAAAGCGTTATAGGACGCGTATGGGTAGAATAGAGCAATTAGTAAGGTTTTGGTTTGGTAATGCACTAAAGTAGTACTTTACCTTGATATAGGTACGAGTAGGAGGCTCGGTAAGGAGCAGTGCTCGCGTAGATGGAAATTCGAGTTGGAAATGATTATAGGAGATGACGGGCGTACTCAACGAGAGATTGATGAGTATTAAGGAAAGACGGATGTATGCTCGAGTTGAGGCCAACGTGTAAAGAAGTAGAAGCTGTTGTAAAGTGAGTGACGGATTGAGATATTGGAAGTCGAAGCTTCATGTATTGAGGCAAGTGTTGTTGCTCCTCACTTATTGTTCAAGTGATGCAAATTCGGCTCTTTTTACGTATAAAATAATTCGGTCCAATTTATGTTTACAAAATGATGTACTTCTTCAAATGACGTGCAAAGGTTTATATTTTCCACTTATAGTTCAAGTGCGAATTTTCAAATGATCTTACAAATAACCTTTTCTTCAATAATACTTTAACGCATGGTATGTTACTGGATTTCTCAGGAGAGTACCGTTTATTTTATTTTATTTTATTTTATTTTCTTCAAAAATGCTTGAGGGACGTTCTAAAACAAAGGAAATCCAAGATTTTAATATCTAATAAAAATCTTTTAACATGATTCCTGATTTTAACATATTTTCACCCGATGGACCCTTTTTAGGTGAGGTTTCTTCAAACTGATTTACAAATTGACTATCATGATATTATCTTACAAATGTTCGTTTTAAACCACTTATTTTACTTATGTTGGTGCAAACTTAAAATGTGTAGGAAAATTTTATTAGATGGTTAGCACTTGATTATATCCTTTATCTTGTAGTCTCAGTTGTTGCTAATCATATTGCAAGTGTTTTCTCTTTGCTTCTTGTTCAAGTGAAAGATATTTTAATTGTTCTGATTATGTTGTCACCGCATTTATTGTTGATCTTGTCGACATTTATTCTTATTGTTGTTCATTCAATTATCACCCCAATTATTGTCGATCTCGTCGACATTTATTCTTATTGTTGTTCATTCAGTTATCACCCCATTTATTATATTGATCTCGTCGATATCTAAGATAGAACTGTTGATTCTTTTATTCTACCAGTTGAGTTGTTGTTCTGGAACGTGAGTTTTCCAGATTGTTTGATTGACAGAGGTTGTCGATTGTTCCGACACCTAGTGCATTGGATATAGAATTTGATCGTTTTTGGAGTCCCTTCGGGGAGACCATATTTATGGTCAACAGAGAGTCCCTTAGGGGAGACCAAATTAATGGTCAAAAATTGAGGCCAATGTGTGTCGTGGATCCATTTAGAGGGACTTTGCTGTGTGCATTGTCCGGGGTTAGTGCGGGACTGATCAGCCGCCTAACTCTGCTATTTTTTTAAAAAAATATATAAAAATCCAATTCTAATCTATACATTGAGATTGAGTTGCTTTAAAGCCTGATTCCTTTGAAGCCTATGATGATTATCTTTGATTATCAGAACTTTTATCATTTCTCATTGTTGATGCATTTTATTCTAGCGGAGCCCTGTTGGGTCATCTTGGAGTTACGATATTTGTTTTCTTCAGCTGATTTCTTTCGTACCAAATGATGATTATTCTTGTTGATCAGAACCTATATTGTTCTTGATATTACTATAGCGGTTTACACTTGCTGAGCATTGTTGGCTCACTCTTGCTTGTTGTTTATTTTTCTTCAGTTAATAGAGGGGAATAGTGGACCTTGTGGTAAGTGAGTTTTCCTTCTCCAGCAGCGAGAGGTGACGTTCGAGTTGTTGGTTTCGCCGGGTAGTGATTTGAGCTTGTCAGAGGTTGGTTTACTAGTTCGGTAGACGAACTTAGTGGTTATTAATTTGTATAACAATGTTATTCTGAGATTGGATTGTAATAATTAAATTTGGTAGTTTGTTTCATACCATAACCTGTAAGCGGTCTTGCATTAGGGGCATTTTATTATTATTTTTAGCTTATATCCAGGTTTATGTTGTGTTGGTTGTGGTCCGTGGCCCCATATCTGTACCCCGGATTTTTGGGATGCCACGCCCAAGCTATCCTAATGAGAGGATTATTGTCCAAAGGGACTTCGTGTCCGTTATGGGGACTTTACGTGGCTGATCACCTGTATCGTCTGTTGATGAAAATAAAACCTCCAATCAGTTTTCTTAAAGTGAATGATTACTTTTAAATTACCGTGAAATGAATTTGGTATACCGATTGAAATGTCAATTGCTTTACACATATCCTGGTAACCATTGATATCCTGTCTATTAGTTGATCTCTTGTTATATCCAAGTACCAGTATTACTTTTACGGTTTCCAGTATTCATATGTTATCTCTTGTTCTACTGTCATCCATTTGAATATCCTGATATTACTGCTTTCAGTTTTGCACTATTGTTACTTGCTGAGTGTTAGCTTATTGTTATTTGTCTAACCCTTTTGATAGTAACTTAAGAATCATGGTACGTACAATTCAGACAGTGAGGAAGCGTACTTTCCGTAGCGCTACTGTGGTTTCATTCGAGTTGCCATCAGAGGTAGATGCAATAACAGCTCAGTGAGGTGAGTTTTCGAGTTAGTTGTGAGAACTGGTAGTTAGAACTTTTGATCAAGAGTTTGTAATAATGTTTATAATTTGAATTTGGTTTGTAATAATAAGTAGTTAGACGTTGGCTTGCTTGTTTCATACCATTACCTGTGAAAGATCCAGGTGAGTAGAGTTGGGGTCAGTCAGCATGCTATATCTATATTTACTTATTTTTAGGTTGTTTGTATCTAGTGTGTTAGTGACTCCCCAATCTTGACCCCAGATTGGGAGGGCGTCACATTTGCGAATAATCTATGGGAAATATGAAGAAAGGATACATTTTCTAGCAATGATCTATGATGTTCGATATTGCTGCTCACTCAACCATGTTTTTAAAATTTTCCATTTTCTTTGCATGAATAAATTTTACATCTAAGTCTATAATACTACTAAGTTTTTGCCTTGAGTTTCCACTGAACAGAGTTTGTAATCTGTTTTCAATAATTTGCAATTTACCATTTTATGACTTGCATTTTAGTACTAAGATATCTGTAGTATGATGTTCTTTGCTTTTAATATTAAGTTTTCTTATTGAATTTTGATTAATCTTATAATTTGTATTGTTACGTACTTTAAACATTACACATGTATAATATGACTTGATAAATTGAACATAAACATAGAGTGGATGATTCTCATGAAGCAACAACATATACATAGACATTAGAAATAAATAAATAACCTGCAATCAAATTAAACCGAATAATTTGTTTACATTGTTATCAAAGTGCTTCCAATAAACAATAATAGTCTTACAAAAGGTTGTCACCAAATATCCACCAGTTCATTACATACTTAGATTAATAATAAACTTGCAGGCATAATTTTTATAAGATATAGAGGAAGGACTAATGCAAATCAATTTCGAAAACAGCACCATCCTGTTCATCTTCCAACAAATTAAATGTCAAAGCTTGGTTACGCTTTAGTTTATTGTCCTTCACAAGCTTATTCCATCCCGCAGAAAATCTCGGCAATCCTTTCGAAAGTACTAATCCAACTGGCCATTCTCCATTTTTTGTTATAAGTCCATTTTTTGTTATAAGCGTAACCTGTTCGTTTGCTATCCATTGACGGTCATAAGGAGTTACAGTCTTCGGAATGTACTGAAAGTAAACAGATTGTAATATAGTTTATTAGTTACTCTAATAAATGATGTTCTTATAAATTAGATTACACTAACGTAATAATGTAAAGAGGATGTGTTGAAATTTTACCACTCCATGGGAGGTGCTTTTGACATTGGATTTATTCATCACTGATATAACCTCTCGAGGAATAATATCTATGTTTTGGTCCGGTTCTTCATCATCATTATCATCATCTGCATTATCGGCTTCGGTTTCATTTATGTCTTCAGTGTTGGTGTCTATATTAACATTATGATTAGTATCCCATTCTAAACTTTATAAATTGTCATAATGTCAAAAATATAAACAACATGAAGATGTAAAGTTGGCATCTAAACTGAATGCATTTAAAGATCCAAAATGTAGAGGTCTTACAAGCATTATCTCCAAGTTGCTGAATTGACATTTCAACCCTTGACTTATCAAAAACGACAATATCAAATTGTCCACTTCCCCAATATGTACACATTAAGACATCATCTATGTCAAGTTTAGTGTATCTGACCAGATCTGTAAGACCATATAACAAACTCGAACTTTACGAATATCGGTCTTCGAATAGTTTTCCATATGGCAGAGCACAAAGAACAGCTGGAGGAATCACTTTACCAAAACGTTTGAAAAATGGATCTGGTATATCCTGAATAAACAGACATTTGTAATATCATAGAGTCGTCTAACTATAGTTGTTGAATTATCTAACGTATGTACTAACATAGGCATAGGAAAATAATAAAGAAACTATTCACAGAAAGAAAAGTTAGTGTAACTCACAAGTTCTCCATCAAGAACTGTACTCTGATCAGCAAATGTGATAAACTTCCACCCAATCCCATTAATTTTATCTGTTAACAACAAAATAGTCAAGAAGTATTAGATTTAATCAATGTGATATTTTAGAAAAGCTTAATAATTTTTAAGATAGTAATGGTAAGAAATTGTATACCTTGATGGCAAAATGTATGGCAATCATAATTATTTGGTAACATGTACTCTATTTCTGATCTGAATTCATCTAATATGTATACCAAAAACATTCCAGCACCCTTATAAAAAAACACCAGGATTGACCCAGACCCTCTTTTGCACTCATTGATTTATTCAGCAAAATTGGCCAAAGCTTGAATATCCTTTCTGTATATATTGGACAGAAATCCTGCGACCACTTGGTAGTTGTAACCAAACTTGAAAAGGTATTTCCTCTACTATTTCAGAAAAAAAAAAATTTTTGGTAAAATCTGTTTAAATTTTGAATAAATTAAATTCATTCCAAAGAAATATAATAGTCAAACAAATTTACAATGCCAAGAGTAAGATATTTACCAGAACATCACTCGCACACTGTTCAGTAGTAAGGACAATGATAAAACGTAGGAAATGTGAGTTATCAATAGCCATCTAAACATAGAAAACATAAATTTAATTAGTAAATTACATATTTTGCAAATTTATTACAATTCCAAGCAAGAAATTGTATTTATTAATTACGTCCTCCTCTTTTCCATTCTCGCCTTTGTTCTTTCCAAGTTGCTTCTCTGTATTACAAAAATATAGCAAAAGTCATAATTGATTCTATTCAAGTAATTGATTAACTCATTAGACAACTTACATATCTAAATTCCAATACCTGATTCAAAAAATCTCTAAATTCCAAAAGCACTCAATGGTAGGATTTTTTTGGAAACCTCAGTGTTCGATTGTAGTAATCAAACTCCATTCCATCGTGCTCATATAATTTTACAGATATCATATTCCTCTCACAAAAATTTGAAAATGAAATTATCATTCTCTTTCATTTTGAATAAATCCATCATCTCTCGAATATTAGTCATTCGTCCATCATTTGAGTCATAAACAACGAAGCATGTTTCACCTGCAGCTTCAAGTTCATCCAAACTTTCAAGATCTTCACTGTACTTATCTTTCACAATTTTTGGAACCAACTGTCACCATTCATTATATGTTGCAATTACAAATTTTGAATAGTAAGAAAGAAGAAAAAGAAAACAAACTTGAGAGATAGAGACACAACTAAATTTCAGAAAAAATTGCCATCATTCCTCCTTCTAACAACTCTTTTGTCAAAATTTTGAAGGAAGATCTCATACTGGCATTGATTCCTACAAAAAATTTAAACAGTGAGAAGGCTTAAATTGATTTACTTAACAATATCACTCTATGAAAGATGTGTGTAAATAAACTTTAAGAAGAAATACTGCCACCTTCATCGCCAACATACTCATGTCCTTTAAAGATGCATACATTCAGAATTCTATCATCTGTTGCTGCAGATTCATAGAGAACTAACTTATAACCCACTTCTAGCTCTGTTGCATTGAAAAAGCTGTCCATCCTTTTCCAAAAGCACATTTTCCTCCCAACCATGCAATCTCAATTTCCCAAGATTTCTTACAAAGTATAAGGATAACTTTTGAACCTGTTTCCCAATTTTCATATAGTTTCCGTAAGTCCTTATTCATTCTCTATATTACAAATTTCCAATTAGAATGAGCAAAAAACTATTAATCTAATGTAATTAAACATTTATTAGCAATCTTAATCAAAACAATCGCTTACCACCTTATGCGAGTAGTCATCATCATAGGAATTGCTAATAATATCAATCTCATAGTAGTCAGAAACATTCTTTAAAGCATTAAAACAAAACAGAGCAGCATTTTTTTCATATTCCAGGGAGCCGCCTTCAGGTATCAATTTTCCCTTTCTCCATTTTCTTGCTTCTTCACTTTCCAAATACTTGACAGGATGAATAATAGGGTACTTACATTCAATTCCAGATTCTTGGAATATTGTGAAGTTGAAGATATCATTGCCATAATATTCAAATTGTACAAGATTGAACAATTCGACTCCATAATAAATCATAAAATTCGGTAATCCACTGATTTCCAGTGAATCTGCATTGTACTTTGCTTTCCAAACACATTTTTTGCATTTTAAAAATATAGCAGAATTAAGATTATGTCCAATTTCTTTTTGAAATTTTGTTGGGATACACTGCAAAGAAATAAGTACATAAACAAGAATCAAGTCTAACATTCGTTATAGTTTAAAAACGTAAACAAGGTATACATATAATGTACACTTACAAAACTCCCCAAAGATCCCAATTGATTATTTGACGACATAAAGCTTGACACAATAATCGTTTTTTCCCTGATGCACAGTAAATGACTTATAACCATTCCAAATATAATTAAATGAAGAATCATACAGTAATAGGGTAGTAAACATACATACCATTACTGGAAACAGACTTCCACTTTTTTTCCCAAGTAAATTTGTCAAATACCTACATGAAAAAATGATGTTCACAGCTAGGTAACAAGGAATAAGCTCCAAATTAAGTATAAACATTCCTATACCTATTTTGTAGGTTATCAATTATCTAAACCGATTAAAATAAACCCAATTTATCCAATATGAAAGATATACTAATCTTACATCCAGATTTATATATAAAAACATAAACTACATGCAAACCCCAATTGCAAACTCCAATTTCATACCTCTGTAAACATCATATCACAAACATGAATTGGTTCAAAGTGTTAGAAAATGGAAAGTTTGAGGCATATTTTAAATATGTTCTTGATGGAATTTCCGGAAACTAACTATTGGAAGTTGTTCCTTATAAGAGGACTTAAACTTTCATGTTTGGATCTAAGACATTTTCTTAGTGAAATCCATAGATAAATTGAGTTGAAGGAAGGATATTTGAAATGGGTAATGTGGGTTGTTTTAGTTGAAAAAACTTGAACCCACATTGATTTGGTATTAAGAGGAAGAATTAGATTGTAGAAGAATATCATGGCCATGATATATATTTCATGACCATGAAGAGGCATAAAAAGAGATGGGATATTCAGAAACGTTTCATGCCCATGAAGAATTTTTCATGCCCATGATTGTACACTTGATTGGTCAGAAACGTTTCATGCCCATGAAGAAGTTTTCATGCCCAAGATGTACAATCTGATTTTAAATTTGATTATTGATTTATTTTAATAGCTGGATTGGGTCAAAATTTGTATGGGCCTATCTAGTATGGGCCACAGTATGATGGGCTTCTAAATCTAAGCTATTAATGGATTAAATCATAATTAATACTGATTTCCTTTTAATGTTGTATATGTAACGGTTTTATCTGTATATAGGAGATATACAAAAGATAACGTACATACACACGCTTACGAAAATATATAAGTGAGAAAAAACCCTAGTTCTTCTTCTTCTCTGCTATCTCTTTCTCTTTCAATTTATATACAAGGTTTTTTTACATAGTTCTTTGGCGAATTGAGGTGCGGGTCGCTATTGATCATTATCGTGTCTGTGAACGGACTGATCGGTGCTATTTTATCCTGGAAGTGATATTGCTGCAACCCAACACAGCGTAAGTGGGGCAATATTCTCTTCAAGAATAGTCGAGTCTTCTCGTAGGGCTTGGCGACTCAGCTGTTGTTCTCTCTGATTAGTTTTGGTTTTTCTAAAGCTTATGTGAGAGATAAGTTTTCTTACTTTTCTCGTTATTTACGGTCTCTGATTATTCTATTGTTTCGACCTTTGTGTTTGTTTCGTTAATTTGGTGTAATTGACTATTCTTGTTAATATATATATATATATATATATATATATATATATATATATATATATATATATATATATATATATATAACTGCCTCATTGTTGCGTTGTTTAGTGTAAAATTCCCAACAATCTTGAAGAGAATATTTGTTTTATATATTGTTAATTAACAAGCTGGTTAACGAAACTGAATCTCCTGTTGTTCAGACTGGCTCTGGGTCTGGTGTTACTGTACCTAGCATTGACTGGACCACGTACCGTTTCCCACAGCCTATTGATCTGTCAGGAATGCTTGATAAATTCAGTGGGGCTGTTGGTTTTTCTCGTTGACAGAAAAAGATGAAACTGTGGCTAACGGTAAAGGGTCTATGGCCGGTGGTGCAGTATGAGAAACCAGTCGTGGTTAAGGAAAAAGATAAAACTATTAAGGCTTATGCTATGTTGGAAGAGAAGGATGGGGTGGCTAGGGCTGCAATTCTGGCAGCTTTAGCGAACACTCTATTCGATGTCTATTCATCTGACTCCTACACTGCTAAGCTCTAATGGGAAAATCTTGACCAAACACATAATACTGACTCACAGGGTCTGGAAAAGTATTCTGTGGCCAGGTTCCTTGACTTTAAACTGGTAGATACTAAATCCATGACTGAGCAGGTGAATGAGTTTGAGATGTTGGTTCATGCTTTGATGGAGTCTGGAATGGACCTACCTGAAAAGTTTCAGGTTATGTCTATGATTGAAAAACTCCCGAAGTCTTGGGAAGAATTTGCTCTCTTCCTGAAAAGACAGAAAGGAGAGATCACTTGGACAAACCTGATGTTGGACATCTCTGTGCAGGAACAACACAAGTCCAAACAGGGACATGTGATGCCTGTTGAACATGCTGGGAGTTCGAAGGTGAATGTAGTGATTGTAGGACAGAAAAGAAAGTCTGTCACTAAGAAGGAAAATACTAAGTCTAATAAAGACAAGAACAAGGCTAAGAAACCAAAGGCAAACAAACCATGTTGGTCTTGTGGACAAGTTGGTCATTGGAGCAAGGACTGTCCTGTAAAGAAAGTAAAGAAATCTGTTGTGGAAGCATAAGCTAACACTGTGCTTGGAACCACTGATGGGCCTAGTGGTTAACATGGTTGTTAGTGAAGCTATTGCTTCTGAAACTGACAACGGGTATGTAACCTACAACCCTGTACTTCTTTCTACCTATTCGTCTCATGAATGGTTGATTGATACTGGAGCTAATGTACATATTTGTGCTGATATTAGTCTCTTTGTGTCTTATCAACAGACTCATGGCATGACTGTGATGATGGGGAATGCGAGTGCTGCTCAAGTACTTGGAATAGGAAATGTGGACCTGAAGTTTGCTTCTGGGCGTGTTCTATCCCTCACTAGAATGCATCATGTTCCTAACATTCGTAGAAATATAATAAATGGAAGTTGTTTAGTTAAGAATGGATTTGAACTTTCTTTGAAATGTAATAAAGTAGTTATTACACATATTGGTTTATTTTTTGGCAAAGGTTACTTGTCTGATGGATTATTTTTTATAAATGTTGAGCCTGTTTTGGGCAGTTTTATTAATGATAATGTTGGTCCTTCTGTGAATTATGTTGAATCATCTGATTTGTGGCACGCACGTCTTGGTCATTTAATTTTTGGTGCTCTAAAGAACATGATGAATTTAGAGTTGATTCAAAAATGTTCCATTGATAAGAATTCTAAATGTCAAGTATGTGTGACATCTAAACAAACTAGGAAACCCTTTCATAGTGTGGTTAGGGATTCGGGTGTGTTAGATTTAGTGCACACAGACATATGTGAATTTGGAGGTGTTTTGACCAAGGATCATAATAGATACTTCATTACTTTTATAGATGATTGTAGTATATATTGTCATGTTTATTTGCTTAAACATAAAGATAAAACACTAGAAAAATTCATTATGTACAAAACTGAAGCTGAAACACAAACAAGTAAAGTACTTAAACGTTTGAGATCAGATAGAGGTGGTGAGTATACGAGTACCTCGTTTAATGAATTTTGCAAGAGCAATGGTATAGTTCATGAGGTGACTCCACCATACACACCTGAGTCTAATGGGGTGGTAGAACGAAAGAACAGAACATTTAAAGATATGATCAATAGTATGTTGATTAATTCGGGGTAGGCTCTGAATACGGCTTGCCATATTCTGAATAGAGTTCCTCTGAAACATATGGACAAGACACCTTATGAATTATGGACAACGAAAAGGACTAGTTTAAAATATCTTCGTGTGTGGGGGTGCCTCGCAAAGGTACTTGTCCCGGAACACGAGAGGAAGAAACTAGGGCCGAAAACTGTTGATTGCATTCTTTTGGGCTATATTGAAACCACTAAGGCTATGAGATTTTTAGTGTTAAAATTTGACATAGACGGAATAGTGGCTAACACTATAGTTAAATTTCGTGATGCAACATTCTTTGAGGATGTGTTTCCTATGAAGACTGGTATACCTCAGGGTATTTCTGATGAAGATCCTACTCACACATCGACTTCCATTCCTGATGATGTGGAAAGGATGACAAATGTGGGGGCAGATCCTAGTAGTAGCTCTACTCCTAAAGAAGTAGAGGAACCTAGGAGGAGTAAGCGTGCGAAGGTAGTCAAGGACTTTGGAAGTGATTTTATCACTTACAATGTCGAGGATGAACCTTTAACTTTTCGGCAAGCCATGGATTCTTCAAAATCTAGGTACTGGAAAGGTGCGGTAAAAAGTGAGATTGACTCTATTGTTTCTAATGGAACATGGGAGTTGGTTGATCTACCTCCTAGGTGTTCTACTATAGGATGTAAATGGGTTTTAAAAAGAAAGATGAACCCGGATGGCTCAATAGATAAGTATAAAGCTAGGCTAGTAGCTAAGTTTTTTAAGCAAAAGGAAGGCATTGATTACTTTAATACATACTCTCCGATTGCAAGAATGACAACAATCTGAATGCTTATAGCATTGGCTTCCGTACATGGTCTTATCATCCATCAAATGGATGTAAAGACAGCTTTTCTTCATGGTGAACTTGAAGAAGAGATTTATATGGATCAGCCTGAGGGATTGTTGCTTCTGGTAATGAAAGGAAAGTATGTAAGTTAATGAAGTCTATATATGGCTTAAAACAAGCTCCAAGAGACTGGCATAAAAAGTTTGATGAAACTGTCTTAGAATCAGAGTTTGTAGTTAATGAAAGTGACAAGTGTGTCTACTACATGGTTAAAGGAAATGAATGTATTATTGTGTGCCTATATGTTGATGATATTTTATTGTTTGAGAACCAATATTGAGATTATTAATGAGACAAAAAGTTTCTTGAAAAGGCATTTTGAAATGAAGGATATGGGTGAGGCTAGTGTGATTCTTGGAATCAAGTTGACTCAGTCAACTGATGGAATAACCTTGTCACAATCTCATTATATAGAGAAATCTATACTTGAGAAGTATGGTTATTCAAATTGTAGAATCGCGAGTACTTCGTATGATCCTAAAATTGCCCTTGTCAAGAATAGTTCAGGAGTTCCTGTGTCTCAGTTAAGGTATTCTCAAATTATTGGGAGTTTGTAGTACCTTGCTAATGGTACTAGGCCGGATATTTCATATTCAGTGTCTAAGTTAGCAAGATATACAAGCTGTCCAAACAAGACTGATTGGGATGCTCTGGATAGAGTACTTAGATATCTGAAAGGCACCATCTATCTTGGTTTGCATTACAGGAGGTTTCCTGGAGTGCTAGAGGGATATAGTGATACAAGTTGGATAGCTAAGAAGTCTGGTTCCAATGGAGTGACTGGATACCTGTTTACCCTTGTGAGTGGAGCAGTATCTGGAAGTCTTCTAGACAGACTGTTATAACTCGGTCTACTTTTGAGGTTGAGTTGTGTGCATTAGATGCCACGGGGACGGAGGCTGAATGGTTACATGGACTTATGTTAGTGTTACCTGTAGTAAGCCGACCACTTCTTGCTTTTGTTATTCATTGTGATAGCCGTACAACTATCGACAAGATTAACAGCAAGAAGTATAATGTGAAAACAAAGAGACATATCCAAGTTGGTTGAAGTCTATAAGGGGTTTAATGTCTGAAAGGATTATTGCTGTTGAGTTTATTGGAACTCAAGAAAATCTAACTGATCCTTTGACTAAAGGGCTTGAGCATGCTGTAGTCCTTAAGTCTAGGTTGGGGATGGGACTGATAGCCCATAATGATTCATCTACAACGGGAACCCAATACACATGAGAGGAGATCCCTTGAAAGTGTATTCATAGATAAATTGAGTTGAAGGAAGGATATTTGAAATGGGTAATGTGGGTTGTTTTAGTTGAAAAAACTTGAACCCACATTGATTTGGTATTAAGAGGAAGAATTAGATTGCAGAAGAATATCATGGCCATGATATATATTTCATGACCATGAAGAGGCATAAAAAGAGATGGGATATTCGGAAACGTTTCATGCCCATGAAGAAGTTTCCATGCCCATGAATGTACACTTGATTGGTCAGAAACGTTTCATGCCCATGAAGAAGTTTTCATGCCCATGATGTGCAATCTTATTTTAAATTTGATTATTGATTTATTTTAATAGCTGGATTGGGTCAAAATTTGTATGGGCCTATCTAGTATGGGCCAGAGTATGATGGGCTTCTAAATCTAAACTGTTAATGGATTAAATCATAATTAATATTGATTTCCTTTTAATGGTGTATATATAACGGTTTTATCTGTATATAGGAGATATACAAAAGATAACGTACATACAAACGCTTACAAAAATATATAAGCGAGAAAAAACCCTAGTTCTTCTTCATCTTCTCTACTATCTCTTTCTCTCTCAATTTATATACAAGGTTTTTTACATAGTTCTTTGGCGAATTAAGGTGCGGGTCGCTGTTGATCATTGCCGTGTCTGTGAATGGATTGATCGGTGATGTTTTATCCTGGAAGTGATATTGCTGCAACCCAACACAGCGTAAGTGGGGCAATATTCTCTTCAAGAACAGTCGAGTCTTCTCGTAGGGCTTGGCGACTCAGCTGTTGTTCTCTCTCTGATTAGTTTTGGTTTTGCTAAAGCTAATGTGAGAGATAAGTTTTCTTACTTTTCTCGTTATTTACGGTCTCTGATTATTCAATTGTTTCGACCTTTGTGTTTGTTTCGTTAATTTGGTGTAATTGCCTGTTATTGTTAATATATATATATATATATATATATATATATATATATATATATATATATATAACTGCCTCATTATTGCGTTGTTTAGTGTAAAATTCCCAATACAAAGTATTTCAGTAATCTATAATCAGAGACAATAAGTAGGTATATGTAATCAATAAAGAAATTTAAAAATTACAGTAACATGTATGATATTGATAGATCAGTAAGAAGATAATTACAAACCTCCATCGATGGATTCTTGAATTATGCAGCAGAATATGGGTATAATCCAACAGTATTGGCTTTGTCTTTTGATTCCTATCGCTTGAGAAGAATTTATCAGCAACTCAAACTCTGCATATAGTGTTGTAATTGGGTTTTTTTTTTGTTTTATGGTTTTAATATAGTACACACTATTTTGGGTTAGTACAACACTTTTTGCCTCTATCTCCACAAACAATTATTTACCTATTCAATTTTCTAGGTGCATGTTATAAATTGCTTTAATTGGTTTTAGTAAAAAAAGTCAACTTAACCAACTTAGTGAAATATTATTAAAAAGTGTATTTTAAGTTGTATTTCATTAATATAAATGCAAATTAAATTTTTAATGCCCAAAAATATGTATTAATTATTTTAAATTAAATAAAAAATAAAAATTATTGATTATTATAAATCATGACTATAAATATTAATATGTAATTTTAATAAATTAATAACAAAAAACACAATTTATATGTTAAATTAGTTTATTCATTGAATTAATTTAATAAAATATAAAAAATAATAAAAAATATAAGTAGCTCGCGTAACGCGGGCAAAGTTTGCTAGTATATATATAGGTTAGTGATCAAATAAAAACCAAAATTAAAATAAATTTTAACCCTTAGATCAATCTAATCTAATGGTCCCGCTAGGGGCACCACACACAAATACAATGCACCCTCACATACATAACCCCACCTGATCCCCTTCGTTTTTAATTTGATTTTTCCCGTCTATCGGTGACTTTTTTTTTCAAATCCCACTTCAGTGTATTTTTAATTTAGATTTTTTTTATTTTCTAGTTTCTAGCCTAAGAGTGGTTTTTATTAGAAAAATACCATATATATATACATATATATATACATATATATATATACATATATATATATATATATATATTATATATATATATAGTCACGCTTCGCTGAGAACAGATATTAGCGTGAGAACAGTGAAAACACAATTGTTTTGCAGCAGAACAATACAATAATGAAAATGTGCAAAATATGGAAATAATTGTTCTGCACTTTTTAAAAGAGTGCAGAACAATTGTTCTCACTTTTCTCATATATATACATATCAAAATAATGTTGTAATTATAAATATAATCAAAAATAATATATATCGAAAAACCTATGCATATTGTTTCAATGTACCAAATATCTTTTTAAATTTTATTATATTTCTTAAAAATTGAATATATATATATATATATATATATGAGTTAATTCCATTTCGCATCCCTTTGGTTTCGGCCAACTGCATTTTTTACCCATACTTTGCATAATTGCACTATACATCCCTTTACTAATTTTGGCGGGACAATTTGCATCCCTTCGGTCTATTTTGGCCATTCACGTTAAAAATGGTAGGGGTAATTTTGGAATTAAAAATGTTGAACTGCATTTTGACCCTTGAAGTATTACGCATTTTACATATGAACCCTTAATCTAAAAAATCAAGCATTTTTGCTCCTGAACTACAAAAATTGAATAATTTAATCCTTTTACCAAAATTTATTCCTATATTATTTTTGAATTTTATAATGTTTAGAATATGTTCAAATAAAAAACGAAAAACATAGATTATTTTATAAAAATTTCAGCATAACATCCCGAACTTATCAAATAAAATTTTTCGTTCAAGAAATTTTACAAAAAAAAAATTCAAATAAATTTTAAAAAGTTAGTAATATTATAAATTCAATTCGAAAGTTTATGGAATTTCCTCATATTATTTTTGTAAGATCTAATTATCTTAATCAAATTCTAATTCTTCATCAAATTTTAATTTTTTTTTCATCTATTTTCAATCTACTATTAATATTATTTCTAAAAAAATATGGATATACTGCAAAAAAATTATAAAATCATCTATTTTGTTGTTTTTTATTTGAAGATACATTGAAAAGGGTTAAATTATACAATATTTATAGTCGAGGGGCAAAAATGCATATTTTTTTGTTTATGGAGGTTTATGTGTAAAATATGTCATACTTCAAAGACCAATATGTAATTCTGCATTTATATTTCCGAAAGTACCCCTGTCCTTTTTAATGGAAACGGTCAAAATAGACGGAAGGGGTGCAAACTGTCGCGCCAAAACTAGTAAAGGGATGCATAATGCAATTATGCAAAGTATGGGTAAAAAATTCAGTTGGCCGAAACCAAAGGGATGCAAAATGCAATTAACTCTATATATATATATAGGGGGCTACTCCAATACAAACCTCCTTAAAATACAAACCTACAAACCAAGCATAATCTAATATTTCAAGCTAATCTAATGACCAAACTAGGGGTACCCCAATACAAAAAATGCTTAAAATAATTGGCTCTATCCAACAAAAAAAATAAAAAATAAAAAAAATAAAAAATAAAAATCACTGTTCACGTGATGACGTGGCAGTGGATTTCACTGGTTAACGGTGCTTCGCACCTTCTTGTACGGCGCTTCGCGCCTTTATCATTTTAAAGTTGTAAGGAAGGCAATCAATGGTAAAGGCAATAGACGATTGACGGGTGTGTCGAGAGCCTTCGGCCCTCATGACTACATAACTCATTCGTTTACTGTCTTAAATGCTTCGCATTTCCACGGCAAGTTTTTTTTTTTTTTTTTTTATGGATAGAGCCAATTATTTTAAGCATTTTTTGTAAAGGTACCCTTGGCGGGAACCTTAGAATAAATGAAATATAATTAATTTAGTGTTGGTTTGTAGGTTTGTATTTTAAAAGTGGTTTGTATTTGAGCACTTACCTATATATATATATATATATATATATATATATATATATATATATATATATATATATTTACTTAGTTATTAAATATTTTAATTTAATTTTAAATGATGTGAAATGAACTCTATCAAATTAAATAATTGAGTACAATATAGATAATAATTTTAACATGATGTTCATATATATATTACATGAGTGTTTGCAAACTCACGCGATCTATAGATTATATATTTCTGAACATAAAGAATTTCAAAAGAATACTTAATTTATCCTTGTGTCCTTTTACACCATATTATTTTATTCATAACCGTTATGGTCATTATACTTCATTTCGAATTTCCCATTTTCAATCGTGTAGGACCCAACTTTGAAAAAATAAATAAAATCAATCTAATTTCAAATACTCGATTACATATGGATATTATCCTACAACAAAAACAGAAAGATTGGAAATTTAAAAATATTGCCACACTAAGTTTTATCTCAAATTTCTAGATTGTCCTTAGATCTGTAAACATGATTTAAAATATTTGTCAAATCAGATTACTTTGCAATAAAATGGATCGAACAAATTAGTATTTTTGATTTTCAAATCATCACTTGCGCAATATGTGGATGATTCATATAAACTAATTGCAATGCCAAATATTTTGAAAACAAATTATAATGTCAATTAGGTCGTAAGCAGGTTTATTTGGGTCCAGCCCAGCCTTCTCCATCACACACTATCCCATAGATGGTCTTCATCAATTTTTTTAGGAATATTTTAAATGGTATCACTGTACAATTGACTTTTCTATTTGGTACCTTCCAACATTTTTTACTTCCAAGTGGCACCACTGTACTTTTGGCTTCATCCATTTTATACCATTCTGTCAAGCAAACATTAGTCAGACGTTAGATTATTCTTAATGGTACCACTATACAATTGACTTTTTCATACGGTGTCATCCAATATTTTTGACTTCTACATGGTGCCTGTTTTCTCTCACTTAGGTCAAATTTTTCTCTGAATTTCACAATTTATCTATACACTTTACCCTATAATAAGTCATTACTCTATCACTTTTTCTGATCAGCCTCCAAGTCATTAATTAGTCATACATTATATATATAATGTAAACCCTCCGGTAGCTCCTGGACAGATCCGAGCACACATTATATATGTATATGTTCATACGGGTTGATTCTATATGCTACGTATTAATTTAATATTTTAAACTATTGATCAAAGTTTATTATGATTGGACAATTGGATCCGAGTCTAATGAATGACTTGATTGCTTATCAAAAATAGTTATAGTTAGAGAATCAATGACTTATTATAGATAAAGCATATAGATAAGTTGTGAAAATTCCATGAAAAATTTGATTTTAGTGAGAGAAAAATGGTACCTTGTAGAAGTCAAAAATATTGTATGGCACTGTATGAAAAAGTCAATTGTATAACGGTACCATTAAGAATAATCTAACGTCCGACTAACGTTTGTTTGACAGAATGATATAAAATGGATGAAGCCAAAAGTACAGTGGTGCCACTTGGAAGTCAAAAATGTTGGATGGTACCAAATGGAAAAGTCAATTGTACAATGGTATCATTTGGAATATCCCATTTTTTAAAAATGTTATAGGAAGTACAAAATACGTTTCCGTACATCAGAAAATAAAAATGGCAACACTTTTTTAGTGTTTCATTTTACAACGCTGTCGTAGCATCTTACAGCAACACTTTTGCACCCTACAGCAATGCCACTACTTTTGTTACAATAGAACCCTAAGGCAACATTAAATATAGCCTACAACAACATTAAACCAGTGTTGCATTAAAATCAATATTTTGTAATTTTTTGTGGGACCCACATTGGGGTGTGGCCCTAATGTGGGCCCCACAATAATGGGCCAGCCAAGTAGAAACATTTATAGGGCAACACTTTTTAAACTTTTGCAACATGCATTTAACACTATTACAATGAAAATTTGACATGAACTACTTGTTTATATGCCACTACTACAAATATAGGCAAAGGAACCGCTAATAAGAGACCACCTTATTCAAATAATTGATTACTCAATAAAAGAAACCACACTTTTTCGTCAGTGTATATATGCTTTCAATTGGATGTTTTTGCTTTTTAGTTTTAACTGGTGAAGGGCATAACTGTAGTGTAGATGTGTAGTATGTACATGTTTCATGTTCTCTTTTGCTAGGTTTGCAAGTCCAGCTAGCCCAGAATCTCAAGTAATTGTATTTGGTGAATGGTAATTGTATTTTCGTAATTAGCCAAGTTACAATTCTGTATATGTACACATTTTGTTTTTGTAGTTGTATATCTGTGCACATTTATAATATTAGTGTATTCATTAGTTAGTTATTTTTTCATAATATTCTGTAAATATAAGAATATTATTATAATAATTAATAATAATAATCTCAATGACAATTAATAATATAAAAATAATTATTAATTTGAGAAATTTAATCCTATTCAGAGCAAAGAGATCACCTTTTAGAGATAACCGATTTTTTTAGAGAAATCAAATAGACCACTTATTGGCCTATGTGGTTTCTTTACTAGAACCAGAAAGACCATCTAATCTAAATAAGTGGTTTCTTTTCCTTCCATCTAAGAGACCACTTTTCTGAAATAGCTGGTCTGGTATTTCTATTTAAGAAACCCCCTCAAAGAAGAGGTCTCTTATCCTAAGAGACCACTGACCTAGAGACCCCCTCTTGAGGTGGTCTCTAAGATGGTTTTCAGGTGGTCTCTTTAGGCTTTTTTGTAGTAGTGTGCATTTTCGCATAATAAGAAACATTTTTTTTCATTTCATTAATACCAAACTGAACAAAGCAACCATTCAACCCAAATACACCACCAAAATATCTAAATCATCTACTTTCAAACCAAGCACACCCCAAGTTTTAGACTACTCTAAAAGTCATAAAGCACATACAACAAATGAACACCTTAATACAACTACCACAAGTGATGATCGAGATACTACAATTATAAAACGGAAAATCTAACTAAGTAGCACATCCTTTAGTAACGGGAGCGCCATTATCATTGTCACTTGATATTTTGCCAAAAATGCCATGCCTAATTTTTGCTATTAAATCATTGATTTGCGAGTTCGTTGGGCCAGAAATTGAACCTTTGTCTGAGTTGTCAGAAGTTGATTCTTTTACTTCTGATCTTGTTGATGTTGCATTGCAGACTCATGACCTTTGACTACGAAAGTGGACTCATTTTAGACCCTCATGTACTTGTTACCGCTGCCATCTTTGGAGAAAAAAAAGTAGAAAATTAAAATTTCTCTATCCTCTGGTATGGAACAATCAATCTTTTCAAGTCACTCAGATGGGATCATAAAAAATAAATTGTAGGACTACTCGGTTCTTGGGGGCCAGAACCACAAAACAATAAATCATATATGGACAAGCAAATGATCAAATGAAATTTAATAAATAAATAACTAAAATAAGACTCAAATTTTTTCTTTCAACAGCGCACATGTTAAGGTACTTTTATGAGTCATTGAAAATTAAGGTCATAAAAAAATTGCAGCCTAAAAAATCAAAGTGTTACTCCATGAAACACTATACTATTTTTTTTGTTAGAGGTTTTAATTACAGATTGTAACATATTGTCACAGCAGCTGATAACAATGTTCCAAAGACTACAGGTAACACACTTGTTACAAAACTTTACAGCACATCAGAAGAAAAAAAAAAGAGGTATATGAATAAGTGCAAGATTTTTTGTACCTTGTTATTACATTCCTGATGTGGGCCAAAAATAAGCTCTAAAAACATAATTAATGATGCATTAATTAGATCTAGTTTAGTCCAAACATGAGGCCCAATAAGAAGGCCCGGAACCCTAGATGGGCTTGAATTCGCACCCAATACAAGGCACACTTCTAGAATCGTTGATTTGGAACTCAAAAATCTGCAAGGAAACTTAATCCTTGAATGACACAAATTAGAACCACCGACTTTGAGGAAGACTTAGCCTCCAAGGCTCCTAATTCAACATGGAAACAGACTCCTACAAGGTAGGAGTCTAGAACTTTCTTCAAGGAGGTGGCTTGTCCATCAAGTCTCCTAACCCTACTCTGAATTTTAGGCTCCCAACGCCTATATAAGGGCATGACCCGTCATTCTCAGAACTACGTCTTGGCTTGATTCTCAACTCTGAGATACGTAGGCATCTTGTGAGGACCGTTCAGTCTCGAAATGGAAGAACAACCATTAAAGCTCGAAGCTCACCAATCCTAGCATTAAATACGCGCAAACCCTAGTTTTTATTCCACAACAATTCCTATTTAAAAAAACTAAAATACCATGAGTGTACCTACCAAAAAAGTAGCCTATGAACTTCTTACAAATATTTATTCAAATACCAGAATACATTGCCCATAGAAATGAATATTACTCACCCATGTTATGTGCTCCATTTCTAAGTAGCCTTTGTTACCAAAGTTCAACTTTGTATCAGTATCCTTGACTATAAGCACATTTTTTAATCTTATACCAAAATTTCCATCCTCGTAATAAGCAGGTTCTTGTATACGCAAGAAAAAAAAAAGGATCACAACAAGGCTTCTGCAGTCACCATAAGAATGGGAAACAGATTTAACAAAAAGAGAAAGGAAAAGAGGAAAAATATAAAGGTTCTATACAAATTTGTGCTTCAAAAACCTGTATATTTAAATACGTATTGTCCTCTACTATCACATTTTAGCAGTTAATAGCTAAAATTTAATGGACTTTGCGACATTCTTGATGGCTTTAGCATGAAACACAGTTGGTGGCCTTTTTCTCCATTGTCCTTCTTTCCAATTACCTTTTTCAATCAAAACATACCAAATGTATACCCTTCCACAAACAAAGATAGTGGAATGTAAGTTTGTAGTTTTGCACAATTTAAAGTTCTAAACCTACAAATGCTAATATTAGGGGCTATTAAAAAGAAAATTTTAAGAACTAATCAAGAAATACACATAGATTAGAGATACATATAGAGAGAGAGGGATGGGGAGAAAGAATCAAAACATAGTTAATACAACAAACATGAGCTTACAACTAAACAAGAGCATAATACTACTAAAAATACATCAAAATAGAGACAATAAATCGAATTAAATAAAACGCATCCAATATTTGAAGCATACAAACACAAATTAATAATACAAATCAAAAAAACAAATTGAAGTAACTACAATACCTAATTGAATCAAAACCGAGATGAAATTAAAAGTCCAGTAGAAGTTAGACCCCACTTGAAGAAGCCGTAACTCAAGCTTGAAGAAAAAATCCAATTCAAGAAACCATGACAAAAGAATCCTAAATCTATTTGTATGAAACCTAAGCCCTAATTCAATTAGATGTGTAAAACCCAATTGAATGGAACCCCAATCGAAACCCTAACTAAATAAGCCCGTTGGATCTCTTAGATAAATGAAACTTAAACAAAATCCAAATCTTGAAAAACCCTCTTTCTTGAAGAACCAATATGTTGACAGGGAGAGAAACAGAGCCGCTACGTTGAAAGTAAGAGTGGTTGTAAGCCTGTATATGTTTGTGTCTATATAGTTTGTCTAAGTAATTGCCAATTTTGTTGAATTAAATTTCATCAAAAAACAACGCGATAATTTTACCGCTTCTAAAATTTTCATTCCCCGCCCTTTCATCTAAAGCCTTCCTCTCATGTGTTATTTTCTTTTAATTAAAATTATTGCTTTTATAATATTATGGTTGTTTTATATTTGTTAAAAATATCATACTTTGTAAATAATATCATAAATCACACAATTAATGAATTTTCAATTTTAGAAATTTAAAATAATTTTTTTTAATATCCATTCATTTTTGTGTAAAATAATTTTTATGTTTTAAAGTAATTTATTATCTTTTAATAGTTGTATTTTTACCAAATTATTAGAACATATTGATGAGTGGATTTCGTAACAACTTTTGAGATGTTTATGGTGAGTTGTATAGCTTAACGATCAACTATTCTATGGAAGACTTGGGTTGTGTCTGTGGGGATAGCTGAGCTTGAAAGTGTCTCCAATAACCTCAGGTTCCTTTAAAGATAATTAGAGAGAGAAAATTCGTCCCTTCGCAAGGTGCCTACGTACCCTTTATATAAGGCTCAAGCTCACGTAGTTCTAAATCTAAGCTGATTCTACTTGACCAGCTGTGTATGGAAATCTAGTTCGTGTAGGGCTCAAGTTCCTTTAGAGCTTATTACGAACTGGTTGGCTAAGTAAAGTAGAACTCGAGTTCGTACTCTACTATGAGTCAGTCATCTATTACAGGTAATATAGGATCAGCTGCGTCCTAGGAGTACTCTCAAATAATAAATCTATATCTTTCTAGATAGCTTCTAGATCTTTTCGCTATCTAAACTTAGGAACCTGATGCTCAGGAACCTATATCTCAGGAACCTAGTGCTCAGGAACCTCTTTACAAGAATCTATACCTGCACAAATAACAAATATATTAGTCTGGGGAGCCTCTTTATGGATCCCATATATTTCTTGTTGTCTCTACTACTGGTGCTAGGTTGATTCGAACTCTTCTTTAAGGAGGAACCTGTTCCATTGACGATTTGCTCAGCTTCTGATTCTTCAGGAACCTCAACTCTTAATAAATTCTTTGACTGATGCTCAATTCTTCATGTCTGCTCTTCATGGCTTGCACTTTTCATGGCTTGCACTTTTCATGGCTTGCACTGGATCTATCTTCTGGCTTGCGTGGATTGGACCCTATGGCTTAATGGGCCTAAATTCAGCCCATGGTGATTTTGGGCACAACAAAACAAACATTATTTTTATTAAAAAATTATAACTGAATCTTTTATGACACTGTTAGTTTTGGAAAATTAAACTACATATTTTTTCTACATTAATTCATTTTCATGAAATATAGTTATTTTATTATATAATTTATAAAAAATGTAAAGTTTTATTCATAGTACATTACAACGACATTCCAGGGTCAGTGTTGCAACTTGCACCGTTTTTTGGCTAATACAATATTATGTTTATATTTACAGCAATATCAAAAAGAAAATGTTGCAGTAGGCATAATTTTTAGAGCTAATATAATATTTTTCAATGCAATACCTAAGAAATGAGTTGCAGGAGGTCATCTATGGCATAGTGACGAAATGATAAGTTATTAATAAATTTTTGTATTTTTAATCTTTTTATGTGAAATATATGTTTTGCTGAAGAACAATTTTATAGGCTAGAAGCAGGAAATACATCTCTTGATAAGGAGGAAAGAATTATGGTTCGAGTTATTGATTTAGAGAAATACGTCTTAATCTCAAAATTCAAGTATGCCTTTGATTGTTATGTTATTGGCTTCCATAAGTGTATTCTGATATTGGTATATGATTTTACACTTTTGCGTATGTGAATTCTTTTATAATATATTGAGGTGTGTTCAAATATTTTAATGTTCTGCCCCAATCTAACTTATGTTCACAATCTGCTACATCAAACATTACCTACCTACATTTTTTATATGTATCATAGCAATTTAACCGATCGATTTTACATCCTAAAGTTCTTTTAACATGTGATAATGAATATATCATATGCAAGTAATGGGCAACCAATTCATCGTCATTAGATTAATCATGATGCTTTTGTTCAAGGTGCTCTTACATCTCCATTTAAGAACTTCTTAATTGAGATATTTTATGAATAAAATAAATATAAATAATATTAAATATCAAATATTCAAAATTTGTATGCACCGAATAATACATGATACCAATTTTATTTTTTTTTGATTAGATGTAGTAAGAAAAACGTAAGATTGTTACCTTTTAGATCTATTTTTTTTCCATTTACTGCTGTTGTTTGTACACTTATTTTTCAAACAGCGAGATAGAAGGAGCAAGGGACCTAAAAACCCTAAAAGAAAGATTATCTGAACGCTTAAATTGGGTTTTTTTGGTTAATTGTTAAGAAGTTTATGAATCATTAAGAAGAAATATAGGAGACACAAGCAATCTTATGCGTTAAGATTGGTACGTTAAGAAGTATTAAGAGAAAAACAAATGATCCTAAGTGGCCTAAATCTGTCATGTCATCAAGGTAACTTACAATAATAAGAAAAATTAAAACAAAAACTTGCACGCTATTTTTGTGATATTTCGTCGAAATCCTAATCCAATCAAAATTCACTTACATTGTCGCAGAGAAAACGATATGCTATAAATCTAATAGGTAAGTTAAATAATTCCACCTAGAAAAAATTAAATAGCAATGCACATAATCAACTTATATTTTTTTATTGTTTTGTAGATGTTAGTCATCAGAGCCCACGACACAACTCATACAATGAAAATGGATAATGACCATGAATATTATTTCTTTCCATTTAAAGGCATTTAGGATGTCTTCTAATAAAAAATGTTGTAGCTATTTCTGATTGAATCGTACGAGGTAAAATCGTGTACACCTCACAAACGTTATCAATTTAAAATCATTTACTCAATATTTAAACATCAACAACATATTTGTACTTTCAAAAAAAAAACAACATATTTGTGATATGGGCTAAAAGTAAGCTCTAAAGACACATTTAATGTGGCATTAATTAGACCTAGAATGGTCCAAACGTGGGGCCCACCAGATGGGCCCAAACCCTAATTATAATATTAATTTCGTAATTAATATTAGGGGTAATAAACAGCTCAGCAAATAAGAGTCAAACAAGGATATAACTCTTGCCTGACTTAGCCCCCAGGATACATATCTCAACATGGAAACTGATTCCTAAAAGGAATAGATCCAGAAACTTCCTTGAGGCGGTGGCTTGCCCACCAAGTCTCCTATTCCTACCATAATTCTTAGGCTTCTCAGCCTATATAAGGGCCTGACCCCTCATTCTCAGAATTACGTTGGCTTGATTCTCAATACGAGATACGTAGGCACTTTGTGAGGACCGATTAAAGTCTCGAACGCAGAAACAGCCATAAAAGCTCGAAGCTCAACCACCCTAGCATTAATTACAAATCGTAACCTAGTTTTTGATCCACAACATTTGGCGCCGTCTGTGGGAAGACAACATCAACCATGGTTCAAACACGAAGAACAACATCAACCGAGGTCGTGCCCCTTAACTCTGCTCCACCAGCCACTTCTGATCCACTTATCGTCACTGAAGAGGGACAAATACTCCCGTCAACAGGGGCGGTCATTCAACCTCTGCCCACTCAGCCCCCAGGGACGACTCCCCATGTAGAGGGGACCCACTCTGTGATTGTCCATCAAAGCCAAGAAACTAACCCTCTCCAGATGGTGGTTTCTCCTCTTGGTAACGTTGATCGCACGGGGGTACAGATCCATACTACGGATCTCCCTTTGAACACCAACCCTATGTATGGGCTGCCTAATTACCCCCCTCGACGAAGGGAACCTGGACCAAGCGGTCACGCCTAACAGATCCGGGATCGAGAATATGATGACTACTCTGGTCCCTACACTGATGATTCAGCATCATCTGAGGATGATGATCGAGATGAAGCCCCGAGGAGGCGACGTGCTAGCAAAGAACCTCAAAGAAGGACACGAAGAATCCATGATGGACTCCCCTTGACAACTGCTGAGAAAATCAAGGCTTATGAGGCAGAGATCTTGAAATTGAAGGATGATATTGCAAGAGAACAAGATAGATTGAATCAAGCTCAGCCTCCTCCAACTGCATAGAGGATTCCAATTATAAATTTGGAGAGGCCTTCAAGAAGCCAGAAAAGGGCCGATGCCCCAACTGGAAGAACAACTAGGGTGGAAACCCCCAAGAGTAATCCCAAGGATCTGATGCCACTTGGGGATCCTGATGATCCCACACCCCCGTTTACTGAGGAGGTGATGAACGCTCGTATCTCAAAGAAGTTCAAGATGCCAACGATTAAAGCTTATGATGGAACGGGTGATCCCGCAAACCACGTCAGGACGTTCTCGAACGCACTGTTGCTACAGCCCGCAAGCGATGCCTTAAAGTGTAGGGCGTTCCCTCAAACCCTGTCTGGTATGGCTCAAAGATGGTATAGCCGGTTGCCTGCAAAATCGATTGGCTCCTTTAAGGAGTTAAGTGCTGCTTTCATTAGTCAGTTTATCAGCGGAAGAGTTCACGAGAAAAGTTCTGCATCCCTCATGTATATGGTACAAGGGAAGAATGAAAATCTGAGAGACTACCTTAACAGGTTCACCAAGGAGACGTTGAACATCACTGATCTGGAGAATAAGGTGGCCATGGTAGCCCTGGAGCACGGAACCACTGACGAGTTCTTTAAAAGGTCATTGGCAAAGCATCCTCCCGAAAACATGGCTGAGCTCCAGCGAAGGGCTGATAAGTATATCAAGGCTGAAGATAGCATGAAGAAAGAAGCTGCGGGAGGTAATGGCAAGGGAAACAACGACTCCAAGAAACGAAAGCAAGACCACGAGTATGATGCTAGGGACAAGTATCCCCGTACTAGCAAAGACTCTGAGTCATCATCAAAGAAGAGTACGGGACCAAGATTTTCTGACTATGCAAGGTTGAATGCTCCTAGGAGTCAAATCTTGTTAGAGATCGAGAAGGATAAGGACTTCCGATGGCCGAAGCCACTCAGGGGTGACCCCGCAAATAGAAACAAGGATCAATACTGTAGGTTCCACCGAGACGTGGGACATGACACGGATGATTGTAGACAGTTGAAGGACGAGATTGAATTCTTGATCCGTAAAGGAAAACTGAATAATTTCACAAAGGGTGGAGATCATGGAACCCAAAGAGGGGATTACAATAGGAGAAACAATGATAGAAGGGATAATGATCGTGATCGTAACACACAGCCCCGAGGGCCAGTTATCAACATGATCTGGGGAGGCCCGACAGCGGCCGGTACAACTCGAAACTCTCGAAAGTCGTATGCCAGAGAAGTGATGCACATCGTGGGAGAAGCCCCGAAACGTGCTAGAACCGAAATAGCAATTGGTTTTGATGATTCTGACCTTGAAGGGGTGAAGTTCCCCCATGACGACCCGTTGGTCATAACCCCTGTGATTGGGAACTCGGAAGTGAAACGAGTTTTGATAGACAATGGAGCTTCTGTTGATATTTTGTTTCATGATGCGTTTATGAA
Source organism: Saposhnikovia divaricata (assembly GCA_036435485.1). NCBI lineage: Eukaryota > Viridiplantae > Streptophyta > Magnoliopsida > Apiales > Apiaceae > Saposhnikovia > Saposhnikovia divaricata. The sequence continues at coordinate 1,873,105 of JAZHRN010000132.1, forward strand.
GATGGGGTATACTGATTCTCAACTGACCCCGTCCAACATGCCGATTTATGGATTTAATGGAGTTGAGTCCAAAGTTGAAGGAACAATCCAGTTACCTATGACTATTGGGCAAGAACCTAGAGAGGCTACTCAGATGTTGAATTTTCTGGTGATTAAGGCATCCTCTACCTACAATGCAATCCTGGGAACGGCTGGACTTCATGCGTTCAAGGCTGTTGCCTCTACCTATCACATGAAGATTAAGTTCCCAACCCGGAATGGAGTTGGAGAACAGAAAGGTGACCAGAAAATGGCAAGGAGCTGTTATGTGTCCGCACTGAGATCTGATGGAATCGGGGGGCAGGTACTTCCGATTGAAGACATGGATGTCCGTGATGATGATGAACACCGAGGGAAGCCAGCAGAGGATTTGGTTCCCATACCTCTAAAGCCAGGCGACCCTGAGAAAGTTACTTATGTAGGAGCATCTCTGAAGGAACCCCTGAAGGGCGAGTTGACGACGTTCTTGCAAGAGAACAGCGACGTGTTTGCTTGGACAGCAGCTGACATGACAGGGATTGACCCCCAACTTATAACTCATAGGTTGAATGTTGATCCTGAACGGAAGAAGATAAAACAAAAAAAGAGGAATTTTGCTCCTAAAAGGCAAGAGGCCATTAAGCAAGAAGTTGATAAGTTGCTGGAAACTGGTTTCATTGAAGAAATTCAGTTTCCCGAATGGTTAGCTAACCCTGTGATGGTCAAGAAGGCGAATGGGAAGTGGAGGATGTGTATTGATTTTACCGATCTGAATGATGCCTGTCCAAAGGATTGTTTTCCCCTACCAAGGATTGACATGTTGATAGATGCCACGACTGGACATGAGATGCTGAGTTTCATGGATGGTTTCAGCGGATACAATCAGATTAAGATGCACAAGGATGACATCCCAAAGGTATCTTTCATAACTGACTCATAACTGACTTTGGTGTTTTCTGCTATCTTGTTATGGCTTTTGGTCTAAAGAATGCAGGTGCTACTTATCAACGACTGGTGAATAAGATATTTGCCCACCTAATTGGAAAAACCATGGAGGTCTATATTGATGACATGTTGGTCAAGAGCCTTTACCAAGCAGATCACATTAAGCACCTCAGAGAGGCATTCGAAGTGCTGAGGCACCACAAGATGATGTTGAATCCAGCCAAGTGTGCTTTTGGTGTTGGATCAGGAAAATTCTTGGGGTTGATGGTTTCGAAGAGAGGCATAGAGGCTAATCCTGACAAGATCAAAGCAATTTTGGACATGGAACCACCCCGCTCTATACGAGATGTACAGAAGCTAACTGGCCGAGTTGCAGCCCTAGGGAGATTCATCTCCAAGTCTGGTGATAAGTGCTTGCCTTTCTTTCAGGCCTTGAAGAAAGTGAAAGATTTTGAGTGGACTACAGAAAGCCAAGAGGCCTTTGAGCAGCTGAAGAAGTACATGGCTGAAGCCCCGTTGTTGGCCAAACCAAGTCCCGGGGAGACTCTCTACCTATACCTGGCGGTATCTGAGCAAGCATTGAGTGCTGTTCTTGTGCGAGAAGAGAAAAAGATTCAGAAATCGATTTATTATGTGAGCAAGATTTTGCACGGGGCTGAATTGAATTACTCAACCATAGAGAAATTCGCTTTGGCATTGCTGACAGCCTCGAGAAAGTTACGACCTTATTTTCAGGCACATAAAATTCAAGTCTTGACAGACCAACAATTGAGGAACATATTGCATAGCCCTAAGGCCAGTGGAAGGCTAATCAAGTGGGCAGTTGAGTTAGGGGAATTTGATATCACATACAAGCCTCGGACAGCCATTAAGGCTCAGGCATTGGCTGAATTCGTGGTTGAATGCACCATTGGCAACCAAGAAGTCGGGGGGCAGGAGATAGTAACCACCTCTGAAAGTGGAGATAAAAATGAAGAACTTGTATCTGATGTGAAGGAATATTGGGTGCTCTATTTTGATGGAGCATCAAAAACAAAGTCTAGTGGTGCAGGTTTGGTTCTGCAAAGCCCCGATGGGTTCACAGTTGAGTATGCTTTGAAGTTGGATTTTACTACTACCAACAATGAGGCTGAGTATGAAGCATTGATAGCCGGATTGGGCTTGGCTAGAGTCATGAGGGCCAAGAACCTCAAAGTATGTGGAGATTCAAGACTGGTAGTTTCGCAAGTGAATGGCGAATTTGAGGCCAAGGATGAGACTATGGCAAAATACCTGAGAGTCGTGAAAGCTGTTATGACTCAGTTTGAGGAATGCTATGTTGAACACATCCCGAGAGAAGAGAACGTTAAAGCTGATGCCTTGTCTAAATTTGCTTCTTCTGAAATTGAGAATTATGCAGGGAGTATCTACTTCCAGGTCTTGAAGGCCCCGACTATCGACTCCAAGTTGGTGGCACCTATTGATGTAGGAAGTTGCTGGATTGATCCTATCAAAGCTCACCTCGAGACTGGATGGCTCCCTGACAATGCCTTGGAGGCACGAAAACTGTCAGTAAGAGCAACAAGATATGCCCTGATCGAAGGCCTCCTGTACAAGAGATCGTTTGTTATCCCGTACTTGAAGTGTTTAAGGTCCCAAAAGGCTAAAGAAGCCTTGGAAGAAGTTCACGAAGGAATCTATGGGCAACACTTGGGGGGCAGAGCCCTAGCCCACAAGATCACTCGTCTGGGATACTATTGGCCTGAGATGTTGGCAGATGCGCAAAGTTATGTCAAGAAGTGTGATCGATGTCAAAAGCACGCCCCCATTGTAAGGCAGCTGCCTGAGATGTTAACCTCAGTAAACTCTCCCATACCATTCGCCATGTGGGGGATGGACATACTTGGTCCTTTCCCTTTGGCGTCAGCCCAAAGGAAGTTTTTGATAGTGGCCATTGACTATTTCACTAAATGGATTGAGGCTAAACCTCTAGCCAAGATAACCACCAAGCAAGTTGCTCAGTTCTTTTGGGAGAACATCATCTGCAGATATGGAATTCCACGAATCCTTGTAACGGATAATGGAACCCAGTTCAACAATGAAGAGTTCAAAAAATATTGTGAAGAAAATGCTATTGAGCTTCGCTTTACTTCAGTAGCACATCCACAAGCTAATGGACAAGCCGAGGTAGCCAATCGAATTATCCTTGATGGACTAAAGAAAAGGGTTGAACGCTCAAGGAACACTTGGGTGGATGAGCTATTGCCTATACTCTGGGCATATCGCACCACTTGTAAGGTAACAACAGGAGCAACCCCGTTTTTACTCGCTTACGGAGCCGAGGCAGTGGTGCCCTTAGAGATCATGCATGCATCACCTCGGGTTGAGGCATATGAACAAGAGACCAATGAAGAAGGCATGAGGCTCGCCCTAGATCTAATTGATGAAGTCAGGGACGAAGCAAATGCCAGGAACGCTGAGCATCAAAAGAAGGCATCTTTCCACTACAACCAAAGGGTTAAGGAGAGGTTTTTTCGACAAAGTGACTTGGTTCTAAGGAAGATAGAAGCCTCAGGAGTTGGCCAGAAAGGCAAGCTAGCCCCAAACTGGGAAGGACCGTATCGAGTCAAGAAGGTGCTGGGACGAGGATCATACAAGCTGGAAACGTTAGATGGGGTTGAGGTACCCCGAACTTGGCATGCAGTGAACCTCAAGATTTATTATGTGTAAGCCTTCCTAGTAAGGACTTGGCTTTTATCCATCTATTAGGAGAAGTAGAAATAAGGTTCCATGAAACCATTGCAGAGCATGTTGCTCCCAGTAGGATATAGAGTATTTATGTAAGGGTTGAACCCGCTTCAAGTTATTAATGCAAGTTTGTTTTCCATTTGTGATTGTGTAATTTTATTTATGTGCCAAGCACCTGATGAGTGCAAGTCAATGATGACCAAGTAACGAAAATAAAGATACACAAGTGGAAATGAAACAAGTGCATAAATAAACACCCCCATGGGGCTAAGGTCAAAGTTAAATTACATCACCAAATAAAAGTTAAGTCCCGAAGGACCTTGATTGAAAGTAGAAAAACATAAAGCCACAAGCGGCCAACAAGGCCGTGCAAGGCCACTCACTCTTCGGCGGATTCCTCCACCACCTCCTCGCCCTCTTCTTCCTCGGAGCTTTCTTCCCCGGAGCTCTCCTCATCTTCCTCAGCTTCTTCGGCCTCCGTTTCCATCAGCTGCTTCCCTCTCTTTGCCGCGTCCCCTTCCTCTTCTGAAGTCTCGGTTGATGAATCGACTCTGGCACGAAGTTGCTTGCCGGGAAAAGCTCGCCTTGCAGCTGCTTTCCTCTCTGACATAGCTTTCTTCCCAGCAGAACGGGAAGAGGTCGAACTGGAGCTAACAACATTGGGTGCCTTCCTCATACCAGAAGGACGGCGGCTACCCCCAGAGCCTGACGCAGGATAGGAGGGTTCAGTTGCTCTGTCACCTTCTTTATCATTCTTCTAGTAACTTGAGGTTGATTTTCGGGTCGGCTATCTATCTCCTCAGCAGCTGAAAAATGAAGGGAAAACATTGGAATAAGAACTAACATAGTTCATAATGGTAGAATGAAAGAAAAATTACCCTCTAAAGAAAGGAAGCTTAAGCCAGCTTCAATGAGTTTCTTTTCTGTCAAGATGGTTTTATAGTGGGTGCGACCGTCATCAGCAAGTAGCCTATCTCGGTCTGCCAACTCTTTGAGGTCAAGATCACACACGAAGTGTGAACTATCCTCCACAATTCCGAATCTCTTAACGAAGAAGTGACCCCAGTCGCCACCTTCCCACTCTAAAACAACAAAGTCCCTCTCCCAGGAATGGTGGGAGTCAGGGAAGGAGAAAGAGTTTACTATATGTGGAAGCTTGCTTCTAAGCTGAAAACCGATCCACCCCGGCTTAATCTCAGGAGAGTTCTTGACCGCGAAGATGCTTCTGAACATGGTTGTACTCCAAGGAATTTCCAACTCGTGGCATCTTAACAAGAAAATGATCAGAAACCTCCAAGAATTAGGATAAAGTTGGCAAGGATGGACTTGAAGTTCTGCCAGGAACCTGATGATAAATGGGTGGACGGGGAACCTAAATCCCGCCTCCAATGCTCCTTTCATGACGCAAATCCTTTCGGGATGCCAGTTACAGGTTCTGTCTCCTGGATTAGGAAGGCATACTTTGATGGCGCTTGGAAAGCCATAAGTGTTTCTAATCTTCTCAACATCCTTCTTTCTTAATTTAGAAGGGCTATTAAAAGCAACTAAGCTGGAGCTGTTTGGGAATGACTCTCCCATAGTGTTTAGCAAATCTAGCATAGACTCAAACCGACGTTCAATATATTTAGGGGGCATGAGTTTTAGCTTACCTTTCATTGTTCACGCCATGCTCCTTTTTCGGAAGGCCTCCTCCATGGAGAGTTGGGGGGCAGCAGCTTGCTTGTCAGCCATCTTGAACCTTGAATCTTGAAACTTGAAGCTTGAACTTGGAAGCTTGGAAACTAGAGAACTCAAGAGCTTTAGAACTTAAGAAAGTTTGAGAAGTGAAGAAGTGAAGAGAAATGAAGGATGCTCCCCTCCTTTTATAAGGAAAAGGTGACCTGTAATCTCAGGTTGAAACACAGCTCGGTTCGCGTTTACAGGTCAAGTATCGTTTAAATACGAAAAGGGAGCAAAAGTTATCTGTTATGGACGGAAAGAGTCGTTAAAACTCATGATATATTGGGAGAGAAACGAAGAATTTTTGGCAAAATATTCTACCAGAGCAGTCAGATGAGCTTTGAAAGCTAAGTATGCTTAAGAAAAGTTTAATGTGAAGATTAATACTAAGCACTGGATTAGTGATGGGATTCAAGGTACTATATAAAACCTCAAACAGAGCCATGAATGGCCAATATTGATTCCATATCGATGGTCGAAGCCGGTATGCAAAAATTGAAAATCACTAATAGTGACCAAGTTGGTTCCAGGTCGATGGTTGATCAAAATCACTGATAGAGATCGAGCCAATCACTGTAAGAAAGAAACAAAAAAATTTTCGTAGCCGACCGAAGTCCCGGCCGACCGGAATCGACCGCCGGCACGGATATGAAACCGGCTGACCGGTGTCCCAGCCGACTGGCCTTCCGGGCACACGTCGGCCGACCGACGTCGACGGTCGGTATGGGTTCGAAAAAAATAAATAAATAAATAAATAAAATAATATAGAGGGACGAAATTTTTCAGCCGAGCAAGGTACCAGCCGACCGGCCCTCCGGGACCATTCTGGCCGACCGGTGTCGACCACCGATACGGGTTCGCACCAGCCGAATGGCCCTTCGGGAACCCTCCAGTCGACTGAATTCGATCATCGGTACGAGTTTTTCTTGTTTCGTTTCAAAAAAAAATGAAAAAAACCGGCCGACGAAAAAAAAAACCAGCCGACCAGGGTTCCGGCTGACCGGCCCCTTGCAACACCCTCCAGCCGACCGGGAGTGATGGTCGGTACGGGTTTTTGCCCGGCCGACCGACAGCGATGCTCGAGTTGGGTATGCAAAATTTCGTTTTTTCTTGTTTTTGGTTTTTTTTGATTTGGTAATCAAGAGAAGTGAAATATGAGTTTGAAATTAGTGCCTGTTAGCACCGATTAGTGCCGATTAGTACGGATTAATGCCGTTTAAGCACAGTTTAGTGTCTGTTAGCACCGATTAGTGCTGATTAGCACAGATTAGTGCCGTTTAAGCACGGATTAGTGCCGATTAGCACTGTTTAGCGCCGATTAGTGCCATTAGTGCCGTTTAAATGCCGTTCGACTTCATTTAACATTGTTTAAGCATTGTTTAAGGTTGAGTAGCGCTGTGTAGTGCCGTTTAACACCGTTTAGTGTCGTTCAACATCGTCGTAAATGCGTCGGTCGCTCCACGCTTTACATTAAGATGATATTGTTGAAAATACTCGCGTAAGAGCAATAAACCCTGACCCAAGTCTCGAATAAGGCCGTTAAAACTTCAAGGAAAACCTGATCAGTTTTCCTAGAAGTTGGGGGGCAAATGATATGGGCTAAAAGTAAGCCCTAAAGACACATTTAATGTGGCATTAATTAGACCTAGAATGGTCCAAACGTGGGGCCCACCAGATGGGCCCAAACCCTAATTATAATATTAATTTCGTAATTAATATTAGGGGTAATAAACAGCTCAGCAAATAAGAGTCAAACAAGGATATAACTCTTGCCTGACTTAGCCCCTAGGATACATATCTCAACATGGAAACTGATTCCTAAAAGGAATAGATCCAGAAACTTTCTTGAGGCGGTGGCTTGCCCACCAAGTCTCCTATTCCTACCATAATTCTTAGGCTTCTCAGCCTATATAAGGGTCTGACCCCTCATTCTCATAACTACGTTGGTTTGATTCTCAATACGAGATACGTTGGCACTCTGTGAGGACCGATTAAAGTCTCGAACGCAGAAACAGCCATAAAAGCTCGAAGCTCAACCACCCTAGCATTAATTACAAATCGTAACCTAGTTTTTGATCCACAACAATTTGTAAAATATAATATTAATTATGTATGTAAAACTAAACTTCAAGAATTTCACAAAACCATATCAACAATATATAAAGTTCAATTCATATCAACAATTTATTAAAATTAATTGTAAAAATATAAACAAAAGGTATTAATATATTTTGTAGTTTAATTAAAAATTATAATTTAATGTTCACAATAAATTTTATTATGATTATTAAAATATACCTTTTTTAAGCCAATTAAAATATACTTATAATTGTAAAATTTTAAAAACGACACGGGTTATTAATTTTGTACTAACACAATATGATTTCCATACCGAATCCGGAGGGGGATTTGAGAACATTTTAGGTCCGGAAGGAAAATGAGAATTACAATAAAACCTCTATACAATAATATTGTCGGTATTGGAAAAAATTAATATAATAGTAAAGTTATTCTCAAATAGAAATTTATATATTAAAATTATTTCTATAAAAATATTGATAGATATTTAACTATTTGTATCTTATATATAAAAAATAAGAATTTAAACATTTATTAAGATAAAAAAATTTAAACAATTAAATGTACTTAGTTTTATACATGTGCAATGCACGGGACTATTATTAATTTATTTAAAAGAGTTTTGTTACTAAATTTTTTTGATTAAACTATTTTATCAATTTCATTGTCAAAAATTTATACATTTAATTTTAATTTTTTGACGAATAAATTTATTCATTATTTATTTACAATTTGACTTTGTGCAGTTTTCAATTTTGTTTGATCATTGTGCATATATAACATGTATAACTTTTGTACTATCGAGGAATCAAACCTTAATTTTCTAATAGTAGTTATTTTAAAATAATTATTTCAACTCCGACGACCAAATCATGTTAACCCGCTAATTATATGTTGGATATAATTTAAATTTTTGAATACTTTATTGTGATTATTATTTTCCAGTTTTTATTTACTTCAATTATTTCAAAAAGAATTCGATTTTATCAAGTATGCTGGATATATTATTACAGGTTCATTTTAGGAAAAATGGCCGAAATAACAATTCTGGAACCCGAAATACCACTTGTCAGGATTTGTGCCAATTCTAACCAACAGACCGCGCATATTTCATATGCGCATGTCCTTTTTTTTTTTTTTTTTTTTTACCTTCTCAATACATGTTCCTACCCAATAATAAATTCATGTATATCACCCCAACAAGATCTCAATTTAGATAGTCATGATTATCGAAATAAATCCATGTCAAGTCATGGATCATGTATTTTTAATATTATTTTTATATTTAATATTTTAAAATTTTATTCATATTTTCTTCGGGATTAAATAATTTTCATTTGGGGTTTAAGTGGTTTCATTTGGGCTTCAACGAATTTCATTCATATTTTTTAAAAAGTAAAATGTCTTATATAATGGACCGGAGAAGTACTAAGTATTTGGGTTGCATGTGTATTATAGAGTTTTCCATGAAGAATAAATTACATCCTTATACACTACTAAAACACTACCTACATTATAAGACTAGTATATACTCTATAATTATTTTTTTTATTTTTTTTCTTTAAATTGGCCCCATCAGGGACACTTTTTTAATACCGGTAGTGTTTTAGTAGTGCATAAGGGTGTAACCCAAGATTTAATTCGCATGAACCGCCCAACCTGGCTTGCACAAATGAGCTGTACGCAAAACCAAATGCGTTGCCTAATTTTAAAAATAATAATAAAGAATACGCATGTGTGCAGTGCGTATATGGAGGTGCGCATTGTTGATTTACGTGTGTTGCATATGGAAATATCATTGTTACACAGTACAGGCATATTTGAGTGCGCATGTGAGGTTCGCATTCTAGAAATACGTGGTCTTCTGATTAATTTGGACAACTTTCCCGCATATTGTTATTTTGGACGTTGTTATCTAAAAAAATGTTACTGAGGGCTTTCACCCTTCATTTTATTAATTATTTTTTCTTATAATATTTGAATTTTTATTTTCTATTATGTCATTATGACTTTTAAATTTAGTTTTTCTGATTATATTTAATACCATGTGTCGATATACATAACTATATTGTAATTATTTTTATTAGCTATTTATGATTTTATTCAAACATATGTAAATTACAAAAATATTAAAATATTATTAATAACAATTATTATTATTTTTTTCTTAATACTAACCTGTTGACAAACCACCTATGTTAGTATGGGACCTGCTAACGACTAATGTGAGCCAATTATGTATTGAATATAATTACGTACGTATTTTTCATATATGTATTTAAAAATTTGAAAAAATATATATTTCTTTAATAAATTTTATTATATCTTTAAGATAGTCTATCTTTTATTTATTTTTACGTCATATATTAATACAAGTACTTCGTTATATTACTTTAAATTCTGTTTTTCAACTAAATTATGACATATATTAAGTTTAATATAAATGGTACATCTTATATATAAAATATATTTATGATATTTTATTATTATATAAAAATGAATTTATTAAGGATTTCTTACAAAAAAATATAGAATATTACAATGTGGCTATTTATAACGGGATCATAACTGTTTATCATTATAGGAGATTATATTTTTATAGGGAGTATTCCTTCCTATAAAGAAAATTGAAAATGGGAATAAGAGGACGAGATTCAAGTCCTATTAATTAAAGTAGAAATGTGTTATTCATATATAAAAAAGACGAAGATGAATGGGTGAAGTATAAAAATAACCGTTTTTTAGAATTAAAAAAAAAAAAAAAAAACCAATTTGGCAGGAGTGTGGTGAAAAATAACCATTGGAATACGCAAATGGCAGTTGGGTATCGATAATACAAAAGATACGCATTAGTTAATAGGGTATTGAATATGATACGCATAAGTAGGTGGGGTAATCAAAATTTTTTTTATGCAAGATACGTTAGATTAAAATGCGTATCCCCAAATACGCATACTCTGCTGGGTAATCAGTATCTATACAAACATACACACATCATACCTCCCCCACCTTCTTCCTCCATTGTCTCTTTCCACGACTGCACAGACGTCTGCTTCTTCTACCTTTTCCTCCTATTCCATAGTCTCGATGTCCTCCATCGATGTTATAAGGCCTCTAGGAATCTTCTCCTGATAGATGAAATTGGAGTACGCATCTGGGATCTGGGTATACAATCCGGTAAGGATAACCTATCAAATAAAAAATTGGTATTTTTGTGTAGTTGATATAAAGAATCGTTATTATTATCATTAATTCAAGATGAATCAAAATAATAAAACACTGAAATACAGCTAATGATAGGTTAAAACTAACCTCTGTTGCCACGAAGGTTGAAGAAGACAAACATACAAAGATCACAAGGAATTTATTTGCCTTGAATAATCCGCTAATGTTTGTTGTACTCAACCAACTTTACCAGCAAAAGCAAAGCCACTCCCCCCTTCAGTTTAACGATTCACATCGATGGATATATTTGTTTTGTCTCGGGATCTTTTGAGTTGTAAACAGTTGATCTGAACACCCCGAGCTCCAAGTTGATTTATATTTGAAAAGTTTTGTATAAATATTCAATTGACGAGTACCGTATAACCAACAATTCTAAAATTACTTGTAGTAAATTGTCGAATAAATCGATAAATGTTAGGCCCTTAAGAGTTTGGATACTGCATGATTATCAGACAAGTGTTCTAAAAGGTCTTTAACTAAAGTGTATTATTACATGTGTACTTAACGAGGACTATGTAAATCTTTACAAGTAGGAGTATATAATAACAGAAATGAACATGCATCAGTTTTTGCAAGTCCAATTTAACATTGTGTTCTGCGTATTCAAGCTATGCAAAAAGGTTGATGTAACTAAGCTCTCAATTGACCGAAAAGCTAGCCCAAAACTCATTTTTCCTGCAGCTGTATTAGCTACATCACAGCCGCTGTTCTAGTCTGATCATAGCTGCTTCGAACACTCCTTGGACGCGCCACAGTCTTCTTCTTAAGCGCTGCATTGTCCTTAATTTGTTGGTCTCTTTTCCCCTTTCCAAATGATACTAGTGAAGTTGCAGGCAATTGTAATTTTGAAACTGGACCATCTTTTGTCGCACCTCCATAAACCAAAATCCTTGTAATTCCTGAATAATTCAGAGCCTCCGCAATTTGAATTGCAGTAACACCTTTGTTAGTTTTTGATTCAACATCGGCCCCCTTCTTAACAAGGAGTTCAATCACTTCAATATGTCCGGACTCAACAGCACAATGCAATGCAGTGTAACCATCCTCGTCTTTAGCATTAATGTCAATGCCTTTTTCAATTAATGTTCGGACAGCATCAAGCCATCCTTTAAACGAGGCACGATGCAGTGCAGTCCACCCGTGCTGATCAAGGCCATTTATAGAGGCTCCATTCTCAAGGAGCCTTTGCATAGTCCTCACTTCACCTTTTCGTGCAGCTATACTTAAGCTCTCCCCTAGACGGAGAGCATCAAATAACCTGTTGTGCCCGTGCTCTGCTGCAACATCATAAGCAGTTTTACCAACTTTATTACGAATATCCTTGTTAGCCCCCTTTTGAAGTAATAGCTTAACCATATGATCGTCCCCTAATGCTGCTGCAATATGTAATGGAGTATCACCATCACCAGAGTTACGAATATCAGCTCTTGCGCCATTAGTCAACAATTGTCTGGCGCAGTCCCTTCGCCTTTCCTCGACAGCTATGTGTAGCGCGGTGTTACCATCTTTAGTAAGCGCATTAACATTAGCGTTCTTGAGCAAAAGAAGCTTTAGAACCTCGACGTGTCCGCCACCAGCAGCAAGATGAATCGGACCCCAAGTGGATGACTCTGATCTTTCCATGTTGGCTCGATGAGCCAACAATAGCTCTACTATCAGAGTCTCTCCTGACGCAGCTGCAGCTTCTAGCGGAGTCGAACCTGACCCACTTGAAACCTCAACATCAGGGTTGAACTCCAGTAGAAGCTGCACCAGATCAGGGCGGCTTTGATTAATGGCCAAATGAAGTAAAGTTTGGCCATCATCATCAGCGGACTCAACAGCCTTCCAAGCGGGATCACTTTTCTCCAACGCATCTCTAATTTCATCCATAGCACCGATGGCAACAAGTTGGGCCAGAACCGGAGATCCAACAAACATGACTTTTATACCACTATCAATAAACACTTGTTTTTTCCTAGTAGTAAACCATTCAGTAGGAATGGTATCTAACGTTGAGGCAGGATTTTTAGCAACTGCACCAGGTACAACAACACTATGCAACAAGAACGTATCATCACAATAGGGAAACGATTCGGGAAGAAGAGAGTGTGGAGGTGATTCATAAGTGATCTGAACTGTAAGGGTAGCAAGTGGAGATATGATCCCGGATTGAGGACGGATGCTGTAACGATTCTTGTCCATGGGTTGTAGACGAAATGCCACGGGCATGGTGTGCATAACATTGCGTAAAGTCAGCTCACCGTAACATCTCTGGCCCTTTTCAATTCTGATTGCCACAAGGTTTGATGGCTCTAAGCTTATAAGCCTATCCATAATCTTTGAACAAGTAAATTTCCAAGCACTTTTCTATGAATCAATATTAAAGTGGAGTTGCGTTTAATCTTAAAGAAAGAGCAAAAGCCATGAAGAGGGAATTAGTGAAGGAAGTAAGTTAATAAGAAAGGTTAGGTAGGTGATAAATATAAGGGGGAGGGAAAGAAAGGCCGGCATTAACAAGGTTGTGCCACATGGTGTAACAAACAATGCTAGACTTGTTCTATTCGGTGTCCAACTTTCAAAGGAATTAAATAACTTGATACAAGTTAAAAATATGTTTAATGAGTACAACATGTCAACATTCTGTGTAGGGTTATGATATTTTGCACATCTAGAGATGCACCATTTTGTGCATAGTTTGAGATATAGTGGGTCAATATCCTTGTGTGTGTCTATTGTCTGGCACATTTGGTTGATGTATATAGTTGTGCACAATACAACATTGTTGATTCCTGCATATTAGCCGAAAATTGTGTAGATGCTGATGCTTCACCAACATTTCTCCAGCTAATGATCAGCTTTGCAGAACGCATAACACTTGGTTATGTTGTGATCCTACACACTTCTACTCTCATAAGTAATAGCACAAGCAGTCCTATTAAATCATAACTGATCCGGAGAACATTGAAAAATGAGACAAATTACTTAATCGGCATTTGTACTAGCCAGTCGTACCTAACGGACATCAGTACCAGTCAACCCCTACTCTGTTCCATTGAAATGGCCATTTTAATTTTTTTAAGTACTGAACTGTATCATTTTTCTGTTTTGTTGAAAAACATTAGGACAATTTTCTCCCGTTTGGACTATGTGTTAACTGTCAAGCAACTGTTCCATTATATCCCGGTTTATACAGGTCTGCGCATTCATATATGATATATGTTGCTTTAACTGCTGGAGCTTAACTTATTTAAGCAAATGTAATTACTTGGCAACAACACCAAAAAGAAGATAAATATTTGGCAAAAAAAAAAAGAGAAAAAATGGATGTTCCAAAACATTTGAAATGTAGTGAACCAGATTCCAGAATCAGATATTAGAGTGGCCCTAGCTATAAACATTTATCAATGGTTAAAACTAGATACAGCCAATGTCACATATCATTCGGTGCACTATTTGATAAATGTTTCGGGATCTTTAACATTGCTCAAGACATATAAAATTATCCAAGTAACATATGAACCTATCTTTAATCAAACTTAACTTGGCATTTACCTACTCGGATCTAGAGGGACAGTGATATCCAGTAACTTTATGTGGTCTGAGGATCCCAACTCCCGATAGAGAGACCTGATCTCCAGGACCTGTTCTTTGATAGTAATGTGTCAAGACAAGCCAGCTTAAAAGAGTTGGGAAGAGCATTTTAATTTTCCAAAATTCCAATAAAAACAGCATAATTATTATTCGATTTATAACGCAGTGTCCAAATGCCATATTATCATCAACAAACATTTTTAGCTGAGATTGTGCCGAGGAGGACCAATTCGTTATGTAAGAAACACTTGACATTTGGTACTTTGTACTTGTAGTTAGTTGTATTGTACCCCTGTTTCCAAAATTTTCATTAGCTTTTGTGATCAAGTTAATTAGTTTAAGTTGGAGTCTATGTAGTAATTGTCTACTTGAATTTCAAGGATTCAAACGTAGGGCATACAGATAATAAACCGGTTTAACTAAACTTAAAATTATTACTTGTGACTTAAAGTTGCTTAAAGTGATAAGTGAAAATTTTAAGTTAATATTTATTTGGGTAATTTTATATCATAGGTAACTTATGAATTATTAAAAATTTAAAGTTAAAAATAAATTTGATAAATTATTTATTTGAATGAAAATATTAATTTGTATCAAATAAAATTCTTAAAATAAAATAAGTCATTTGAAAGAGTATTTCCTCCCAACTTTTTGACTTTACCTGTTTTTTTAATTTCAAATCAATTTCTGACTACTTACACAAACAATTATTTTTTAACTTAAGTCAAAAATAACTTTAAGCTCGGCTTAAAAGCCGGAACCAAACAATTGAAGTCAAAAACAACCGGCTTAAAAGCCGGAACCAAACAATTGAAGTCAAAAACAACCGGCTTACAAGCCGGAACCAAACAACCTCGTCTTGGTGCCTTGGTGGTCATAAGTTTGAGACCGATATGATTGTTGATTTGTGATGACTTGTGATGTCCATGAATGTCAAAAGTGTGCGTTTTAACTTTTTACTACTCCATCCATCCTAATAAATTTTAATTTTGAATTATTTCATTCATTATTAATATTTTTTAAAATATTACTACATCCGTCCGGACCTTCCCTCTTGACTTATTTCTTTACAGGCCCCAACTACGGTTAATTGGGCTGGGCTGTCCAAGACTTGCAGTTAAAACTAGAACTTTCTTAATATGCCATTTTCACTTTACCATAACTTTCTTATAATCCCGAAGGGTTGCCTTTACTCTTTATCAGTTTATCATCACTTTTATTATTTCGGTGACTTTTTTGGTTCTCGCCAAAGCATCGATCCTCCTGCAATATTTCATTAGTACTATTTTTATAGTATCGGCAAAATAATTAGTTGGTTAATAAGCAAGAATTAAACTTCTCAATTACCTTTTTGACAAGAGTAGTTATCATCTGGTTAAAATTAAGTTACTTCTTATTCAAGAATTAAACAAGGATTTAATGCTAAACATGAGATCAACTTGTCCAAATTGCATATAGATCATAACTAAAATTGCTTATTATAACAATCTCCCCCATCAAATCCTTGTTTATTACACACCATTGCATAGTGTGTTAAAACTATTTTATGTAACTGATTAAGATTGTTCTCGGAAATTCCGGAATGATCAAGAGTCGAACATATAAAAAGCTAAATAAGGTCATAACCATAAAAACAAACTTGTCCAAATTGCATAAAGATGATAAATAAAACTGTTTATTATAGCAACCTCCCCATCAAATCTTTGTTTATTACACACCATGACATAGTAACAATAGTAAGTAGATCCATCCACAAAATGATAGATCCATAAACCAAGGGGGAGATTGTTATGATAAATGTTAAGAAGATGACTTAATCACTGTCACTGTCACTACTGCTATCACCACCATGTTTCTTCTCATGACCATCCTTCTTTTTCTTCTTATCCTTCTTGTCCTTCTTACCATGGTTCTTTTCATCTCCATAATGCTCACCCTTCTTCTTGTCCTCACTGCTGCCACCACTGATCTTGTCCTTGACCTTGTCAACGATGCCTCCACCACCTTGTTTGTGTTCAGTAGAAGTCTTCTTGTGCTCTTCTTCCTTGTGCTTCTCTGCTTCCTTGTGCTCACCTCCCATGCCTAGCTTCTCCTGGATGTTGTGAATGATGTTGGCCATCTTTGGTTGATCTTTGTTTGTGTGTGTTTTGTAAGATAGGAGTGGTTGAGATGTGAATGAGTGAGTTATGGTGATGGACGAGGGAGGGTATTTATAGGAACAAGTCAAGCGAAACCATAATAAGGAAATCTTGACTTTTAACCTTATCCGTTTACTCGTCCTACCGACGTGTATGGTATATATACCTTTGTTTAATACTATAATCTTGTAATTATGTGAATAGGCGAAGGTACCATTTTTCATTATTTTCACTTTTTTTTTTCTTTTTCTTTTTTTTGACGATATTTTTCATTATCTTTACTAGGAATATGAAGGCTTAATGACCTTTTAACCCTCAAAGTTTCCACTGATATACCCATCAGCCCTCAATATTTCAAAACGTTCCTTTTAACCCTCGAAGTATCCATAAAGGTCCTAATAACCCTTAAACCGGTACAAAAAATAAAAAATAAAAAAACGGTATAACTCGGATGGGCAAAAGAGACATTTCACAAACCGATACCGAGGGTTAAAAGGTATACTTTAGATACTTTGGGGGTTAAAAGGTATAATTTAGATACTTTAGGGGGTTAAAAGGTATAACTCGTACAAATAAAGTTATTCCAATTTTTTTATGGAACGGGCTAGCATTCCACATTGAGCAACCCCACCTGCCAAAATGTCAAACAATGCAAACTTAACCTTTTAGATGAAGCAACCTCTTAGACAATTACTCCTTAACAAACCATCCAACTGCAGAAAGTACCGGTTTGTCATGGATGCCAAGTTGCGCCCAGGTTATAACTTCAAGTAGCTCCTCTACAGTGCCATAACCACCTGCATGTACACGAAACTATCTACTTTAAATGCCCTGTATTTATATAAACAGTCAAGAATTTCCAAGTAACATAATCATTCACCACTCTATTTTTTCACTCTCTGATCATGAGTAAGAAATGATGGTTCAAATACAAAATTTTTAACAATTTAAATATGCAATATGCCTGCATGTGTTCTCGAGCAAGAATCCCTATTGTCATTCTCTACGATTACAAGGTCTACTCTGCTCAAATTCTTTATTTACTGTCAACTGGAAAATTAACCCTAGCCAAGTATTTCTAATACTTTTAACTACTTGATCAAAATAAAAGTTTGCTACTAACTTGGACCAGCACTTTCATTATTCAGGACATGTTATTTATTGCATATTGCCCCCATCCTCTGTTGTCTCAGAGGCATAATCTTGTAGGTTGTAGCTGCATATGCATAATTATATTTTCCAGGCTATGCCTCCAGTGTAAACTGACCATTGCAAATTCAGGACCATGAGAGAGTCCTTGAAAAACTGAAAATGAGTACCCACTACACTTCGCGATTGACAGTAGCATTAAAATTCAAAAAGAAAAAAACATATTTCTTTATATCAATTTCCTTGCATGATATTGAACCAATTATTTTCGCATCAAGAATTACGACTTTTGAATTATCAAAAATAAAAAAGGGACAACTTTCGACCAAACATTAGTGACAGATTAACTTTGTACTGCTAGTGCTTTCATAATTACAAGTCTTGAGGTTTGACACAGAGAGTTCAAAACTGATCATTTAGTAGGCTAGTATACAAGTATAATTCCAGCTGTAGTTGTTCACATCCTTTTCTGCCTTTTAACATAGTAGCATACACAAAAAGATCAAAATATTACTAAAGAACTATCATCCGTAGAGAAATTCACATGGTTCAGTAACTAAAGTTCTATCATCCGTAGAGAAATTCACATGGTTCAGTAACTAAAGAACTTTCATCCGTATAGAAATTCACATGGTTCAGTAAAATAAGTAACTTTAACATAGATAAATACATGGTTCAGTAATAGTAGCATTGAATCATAGAGAAAGTGGCAACGATCAAATACATATTATATAATATAATACATTTATATATGCTCATCTCACAAAACTTAATTATTTCAGTAGGGTGTAGATGGGGAAGATAATAATAGCACAACAATACAGAAGTAGATGAAATAAAAAGTTGTTTTATCTTCTTCGAGTAGACTATCAGTTATTTCTTTATTTTATTTATTTATTTCCAAAATGTGTCTGACGGGAATGTATTATGCCTATAGGGTAGGGAGTAGAATGGACGGACAAAGAATAAAAGCTTGAGACGGCTGATTGATTTGTGGCTAGGACTAGTAAAATTAAATCACAAGAGACCATACTCATTTGATCATTTTCTTAGACTTGTAGTAAGAAAGTTGCAGTAGGCTTCAACTAACCAGGTAAGGCAATAAAAGCATCTGAATGCCTAGCCATCTCAGCTTTCCTTTAATGCATTTGTACGAGTTATACCTTTTAACCCCCAAAGTATCTAAAGTATATCTTTTAACCCCCAAAGTATCTAAAGTATACCTTTTAACCCTCGGTATCGGTTTTTGAAATGTCTCTTTTGCCCATTCGAGTTATACCGTTTTTTTATTTTTTATTTTTTATACCGGTTTAAGGGTTATTAGGACCTTTATGGATACTTCGAGGGTTAAAAGGAACGTTTTGAAATATTGAGGGCTGATAGGTATATCAGTGAAAACTTTGAGGGCTAAAAGGCCATTAAGCCAAATATGAATTGACATCTAATGTTATGGTTGAGGTCTGTAAGGAAACTTTCCTCAAATTATTGATACTAGCTATATACTCTTTATTAATATTTTGTAGTATACTTTTAACTATAATTTTCTTTTTATAAAATTAGTTTTATAGTATTTTGAATAGTTTATTTTTATTTTTAATGATAATAATATATATGTTATATGGTTTATAATATACATTTGTTTTTTTTCTTGTAAATGGTTTTTCTATAATTTATATTTTAAAACTTAGGTTAACATATTTTTTTAGAAAATGCTCAAACTATACTACTTTTCTATAGAAGCTGCCTGAAATGCCCATATGCGGGAAGCTTCGCCGTTTTGCCCACGATATACGCATATTGATCATCCGTGATTTGGGATATGCATTTTGGAAATGCGTATTACAGGTCACGCATGTCCTTGATGCGTGATGATGTCATTATCACAATTACAACTCCGGCATCTCTCTCTCGATTGCCTCCCCGTCGCCTCCCTTCGTTCTCCACCCTCCGGTTGACTCCATCATATCTGAGGATATCAAATTGATGTCCACAGCTCCCTCTCCATTTCCCCCTCTTGATTTGTTGATTTCCGGCCCCGTAGGGGAGCGTATAGGACACTCGGAAAAATCAATCGGAAAAATGGGATCTATTTGGGGCTTTCAAATCTGGCGAAAGAAACGAAAATTGAATTGTATAGGGTTGTAGAGGGGGAGAAGGCGAGTATTTTGGTGTATGGTATGGTAGTGAAGATGCCGGGAAGGGAGTGAACGAAGGTTAGCCGGAAAAATAACGAAAATTGCCTCAGACTTCGTCTCCCGTCCGCATCTGTGAAGATGATGAACATTGATTGGGATGTGCATCTCAGAGATGCGTGTCTTCGATTACGCATTCTTAACATGCGTATCATATGACACCATAATTCAGTTTTATGAAGACCATGCATGTGAGACATGCGTATACTGTGTACGCATGTGAGACATGCGTATACTGTGTACGCATGTGAGACATGCGTGGTCAGTGTATAAAAAGGGTGGACAAAACTAAATATAGGTATTTTGGGCGGCTGGAATTAAATGGTGGGTATTTTGGTTTTTCACCCCATATTTTTTAGTATTTCATAATTATTTTTGATTTTTTTATTTTATTAGATTACATATGATATACTTGAAACATATATGTACTATATTCGTGTAACAATTTATTATTATTTTTAATCTTTTTGATTATGTATTGTAGTGGTTATCTTAAATATTTTAGATCTTTTGTTACAGTATTTTTATATTTTTAAATGTATTTTTTTAACTTTTTTGAAAATATTTGTTGTATTAAACTTCTTTATTTTATTGAATATTAATTTTTTATGTTAATTTTATATTTTTGTGTGTTTATTATATGTTTTTGTTTAGAGTAATCTTAGGGGTTTTATGTTGTATTATATTTAAATATTAATTTAAATTTATTTTGTGGGTGTTTGGATTGTTTTTTAATTTAAAATATGTTCATTTATTGATTTGTGTTCACTTTTGCTAATTTAAATTTTTTCTTTGCAAAGTAACAATTTGTTTATTTGTTCTCACATTTTTTTAAATTAAATTTTAGAAACATATTTGTTGTCAAATTTAAAAATAGAATCTTTAATGATTTTTATTAAAATACTTTTTTCTTAAAGCATTTTTATTTGGTAAACAACTTTTTTTTTGTAAATTATATTTTAAGATTTATCCTAACATGTATTTTAATATTTCATATTTTTTGGGGTGTTTTCTTCTATTTTATTAAAATATATATATATATATATATATATATATATATATATATATATATATACATGTATGATTATGTAATTGTGAACATACATACATTTGTACTTTTTTTGAAGAAAGTTTGTAATATTTTTTTATTTATTTTTTGTGTTGGTTTATATTTGTTTTAAGTGCATTATATTAAAGTTTATTGTTGATTTTAGCTTTCTAAATTTAGATATTTTTTTTTGAATTGGCATTTGGTTTGTAGATTATATTTTTTTGAATTTTGGTGTCATTAATTATGACATGTTCTTTGATAACTTTTTTAATATCTTTTTTTACCATATATTTTCTTAATTTTTTTTATTTTATAATTAAATGTAAATTCTTGTTTTTAAAAAATTATATTTTAAATTGAAATTCTGATGGTATACTTTGTTTACTTATTTATTATATAAAAAGACTGAATTTGCGACTTACTTATATGTTGTCAAACCTAAAAAAAAAATCTTTAATGATTTTTATTGAAATATTGTTTTTCTTAAAGCACTTTTATTTGGTAAACGATTTTTTTTTAAATTATATTTTAAGGTTTAGAATAACATATAGTTTAATGTTTCATATTTTTTGACATGTTTTCTTCTATTTATTAGAATATATATAATATATTCTAGACATGTGGCAAATTATTGTAATTTAACGTACATATGAACACACATACATTTGTACTTTTTTTTTTAAAAGAAAGTTTGTACTATCTTTTATATTTTTGTGTTGGTTTATATTTATTTTAAGTGCATTTTATTAAAATTTATTGTTGATTTTAGTTTTCTAAATTTAGATATTTGTTTTGAATTAGCGTTTGTGTTGTAGATTATATTTTGTTGAATTTTAGTCTCATTTACAATTATGACATGTTTTATGATTACTTTTTTAATATCATGTTTGACCATATATATTCTTTAAAAAAAATATTTTGTAATTAAATGTAAATTTTTGTTTTTTTAAAAAATTATTTTTTGAATTGAAATTTTGATGATATGCTTTGTTTACTTGTTTATTATATATAAGGAATGAATTTGTGACTTATTTTATCTTTGTTTATTAATTGTGTGTAAGTTTTGTGCTAATACAACTCTTTTTCCAATAACTTGACTCCTTACGCCGATTATATATACGTTTATATCTCGTGTAATGTACGGTTCTTTTTTAATATTTATAATTATGTGAATTATGTTATTGAACAAAATTTTCCTAATTTTTTTATTTATTAAAATTTATTTTTATTGAATTTGATTTTTAATTGATAAATTTTTATCATTTATTGAAGGAAATAAAGAAAAGATTAAAGGAAATAAAGAGCTCATAAATTTGAAAGACTTAGAGAAAAGATAATAAATCTTGAGTAAAAAAATATAAAAAAATATTATTAATTAGGTTTCACACGGTCAATTTATTATTTTTGCTATGTCTTTGAGTTCTGAAAATTAGATTTTGATGATTTTATAGGTCACGCATTTCTCAAGAAATTATCTTTAATTTAGTTATGGTTTAACAATTATTATCCAACTAAAAATACTCAAAAATTGAAGATAAAAGAAAGTTACAAATTTTTATATTCAGAACCCTATTTAATTTATTTAATTTAGATCTTACAGATCACATCTGTCTATATACTCTTTTGTAAACAACTAGTACTAGATAAGATCCCCTTACCCTTATATATAATAGATTATAAGCTGTGTAATGTACGATTCTTTTTTTAATATTTATAATTATATAAATTATATTATAGTACAAAATTTTCTTTATGTTTATATTTATTAAAATTTATTTGTTTTAAATTTGATATTTATTAGATAAATTTCAATTTTTTATTGAAGGAAAAAAGGACTCTTACATTTGAAAGATTTAGAGAAAATATAGCCAAATTTGAGTATAAATATATAAAAAACTATTAATTATTAGATTTCATACGATCAAATTACTATTTTTGCTCTATCTTGAATTCTGAAAATCAGATTTTGACGATTTTAGAGAACACACAAAACACAAGAAATTATCTTTGATTTAGTGATGATTTTACAATTATTATCCAACTGAAACTACTTGAAAATTGAATTAGAAAAGAAAGTTACAAACTTAACATTGAGAATTATATTCAATTTAGAAAAACTACTTATATTTGGTTTTGATTATTAAAATTTATTTTTTTTGTCTTACTATCAATCAAATAAAATTACTTTCTAATATTAGATCTAATTTGTTAGGATCTATATCTATTTATTATCTTATATATATAGATTAAAAGTTTACTTAATTATGTGTTTGCTTAATTAAAAGTTACCAAGTATAAGTTTCAGTTAGATGGAAACTTTTATCAGATAATGTAATATGTTCAAGGAGTTCTATTATTTGAGAGTTGAGACATTGAATGAATAAAAACCTATTTTTGAGAGTAATTCCCTCTACGAATTTGAGCCTGATTCCCTCTAAGAGTCGATTATCTCATAATTGTAGGACAGAGTCCTATCATCTGGTATCCAGAGCCAATTTTCTTTTCTTGCCTTCCACCACCGATTTATTTTTCTTTTCCAGATTTTTGTGTTGTTTTGTTTCTACCATGACTCTGAAGGATGTGGAAGAATTGGTTGCGTCTCTTACCGAACAGGTGGGTTTGTTGGTGACTAGCATGAACCAATTGCTTCAAGATCGACAACTTCAACAGGAAACCAATAAGATGATCGTTGTTGCTCTTCAAAAACTCTCTACTGTTACACCTTCTGAACCACAACTAAATCAGCGAGTGCCTCATGGTAAAACTAATCAGGGTAGCACTATTATTCAGAAGAAAATCATACGCATTGAATTTCCTCGATTTTTCGGAGAAGATCCCGACGCATGGCTTTATCAGGCAGAACTTTTTTTTGAGTTGAATGAAGTTGTTGATGCGCAGAAGGTTGCGGTGGCTGCGGTTCATCTTCTGGGGGCCGCCTTAATATGGTATGTTAGGAATAATTCATAAGTTGTGATGTTAAGAATAGAATTTTACTAATACTTCTTGTATATCCTGATCTTATAAAGGATTTAGCACTTTGTTTAGGATATATGTGTTAAACAGTAATATGTAGAATTTAGTCAGGAACAGTGCGTCAGAGACTACATGTCAGGAACAGTGTATCGGGGACTACATGTCAGGAACAGAGGAGCAGATCCTGATACATTAAGTCAGATCCTGATCAAATACTGATGGGATAATCAGATCCTGATGCAATGGGAAATCCTGATATGAGTCATGTTACTGATGATGTCAGTCGTGTTACTGATGATGTCATTATGGATGCTACAGAAACTGGCAAGTGCTATAAAACAGGATCTTTGTTTTGGAAAACAAGCAAGAAGATATCGTGAAGGAAACGAATTCTCTATTGATGGAAACTATCAACTGGACGGCAGAACATTGTCATAGATAGATTATAATTCTGTTATTAGTTGATAGGTAGCATTATAAATACTCTCTCTATATCATTGTAAATAGCATGCGTGAGTGAGCAAGTGAGTTCGTAAGATTTGTATTCGAGAGTTCGAAACAAATAGAGAGAGAGAGATTTATATTGTCAGCAGCTGCTAAAGGTATTGTACACCTTTGGTAGAGTTTGTATTTGATTATTTTAATACAAACAAAGTTTGATTTATTCGTTTATTCTTGTTCATATAATCAAGCAAAAATCAGACACGATTATATAACTTGTATTCAACCCCCCCCCCTTCTACAAGTTATTCGAGTTAACAATTGGTATCAGAGCAGTTTGATTTCGAATAATCATAAAGATCTGCAATCATGTCTGGTTACAAGGATGGTAATACTAAGATCCCTATGCTCAAGAGAAACGAATATACTCTATGTGAAGTGAAGATGTTGCATCACTTGGAAGCAACAGATCCTGATTATCTTGACAGAATCAGAGATGGGCCTTTTGTTCCAACAAGGCTTGTTCCTCAAGCAACTGTTGAAGGAAAAGTTGTTCCAGAACATACAACAGAGAAGCCTAAATCTGAATGGACAGATAAGGAAAAGGAGAACGTTCTTAAGGATGCTAAAGTGAGAAACATACTATTCAACAATCTTGATTCTGTTCTCAATAACTATGTTCTCTCGTGTAAAACTGCTAAGGAGATATGGGACAATCTAAAGGTTCACTGTGAAGGAACGAAACCTGTCAGGAAGAATATGAGGACACTTCTCATACAACAGTATGAGTACTTTGAATCCAAGTCTGGTGAGTCACTTACTGACAACTTTGATAGTACTCATCAATGAGATGGCCATGCATGGTAAATATTATGACTTGGAGGATATGAATACGAAGTTCATGAAAGCTCTTCCTGATTTCTACAATGAGAAGATATCTGCAATTGAGGAAGCTAATGATCTTGATGAGATATCATTAGAAGCAGTTTATGGAAAATTGAGAAATTATGAACTTGACAAGCAGTAGAAAAAGAGCAGGAGTGAAGGAAAGATGAAAACTGTTGCACTCACTGCTCAATCTGAATCAAAGAAGCTTCCAGAAGAAAAGTTTGAATCTACTGAAAGAGACTTGAGGAAGAAGAAGAGCAAAGAAAGTTCTGAATCAGAGACTACAGATATAGACTTTGAAGATAATGATTCTGAATCAGAGATGCAAGAACTCTTTGCTATGTTTGCTAAAGCTTTTAAGAAAGGAAGATTCAACAGGAGAAGATTTAGCAAAGGCACTTTTCAGAAGAAAGAGGAGAAGAAGAATGACAAAGGCAAGAGTACAATTATCAAGCTTGATAAAGCCAAGATCAAGTGCTTTAACTGCAGTGAGCTTGGACACTTTGCTAGTGAGTGGAAGAAGCCTAGGAATTCAGGAAAGGGTAATGCACTCATGGTCACATAGAAGGATTGGGCAGACTCCAGTTGTAACACCCCTAGATCCGGGGTCGGAGATCCATGCTATCACTATATCCTTAATTCCCACTTTAATAAACATTACTCTCAACCTTCATTTTAGCATGCTGTGACCCCTCAATCAAACATAACATTTACAGATTATAGGCTCAGAGACGAAATTAAAATATTACTAAGTTATTACAACCATCTTGAAATAGTTATTACAAACCCAAATTGTCATAATCTCAAAAGTTCAACTTAAAAAGGAATTACCATCTAAGGTGGCACTTGCGTCCAAAAGGAGGTTTGGTTTTCAGAAACTTACACAAGTCATGCTTGTAAATAAATCTAACCAACCTAAGCTGTAAACCTATCCAACTTAGTCTGCTCACCTGTGGTAATGCTACTGGGTGCTGCCCTGGCACCTGCCTCGTAAACAGTCTCCTAAACTGCTGACCGGTTAGCACGCTTTTGCGGAGGGTCTGCCTTGTTCTTGCCATTAGTATCTGTTGTTGTGTGGTGGTATATATGAAAGAAAAGCAAGAGTGAGCAATACAGCTCAGCCATATAATAATAGTTTTCAAAGTACTTTTGTTAACATAAACCATATTCCATATTGTATACTGATATTGTACCATCATTAAACATTTTTCATTCTTTATCCAGAAATATAACGAAGAATTTCTGAGGTACTTTGAATAGTTCATCATTCTGTTAACACTATCGGTAATTGAGCATCTAGGCTTTCATTACAGTGTTACAGGACAATTCCAATTGGAAGAATGGGATTATGCTGGAGCCTCTTCCACGATATCTGGTGATCAGCCAATATATCGTGCCTCTGCTTCTCTAATAGTAGAAGGACGACGTTCCCTTATCGGGTCGCACCCTGACCGCATATGGGCCTTAATATTTGGACTACGCCCGAAGGCGATGTCCCCTCTTCCTCCAATCCCTGAGAGAATTCTATGCATCGTAGGAACAGAATTTAATTCAGTTTCCCCCAAGCACAAAGCTTGACAACTGGTTTGATAATCATTACTAACTTTACTTCCATGAGTAATTGAGGAAGTAACTCTGATGTGTGGGTTGACTTTAGTCAACGGATTTTGATTACTAAGAATCGCATCATCAAACATCATTTGGGAGTTGGTCGGAGATTTTGTGTGTTTAGTCAAACCCGAGCCCCTCCTTACTAGGTAGGGTGCATTTCTTATTGGTAGCGAAGGGAGAAAATAATTAACACTAGCTCCCAAAACCTTGGGTTCCCAAGTTTTGATAAGTTTGAGCGAGGTATCGATACTTTTCGATGAATGAAGCTATAGTCAGTGAAGAAATGGGAACCCGTTCCATTTTTAAATACTTTTTCGACGATCAGAAAATATTTAAAATAATTTTTAAAGTTTTAAATAACTTTTAAAATAAATAATATGATTTGTAAATCATCCTGGAATATTTAATAAATATTCAAATAATATTTATTAAATAAATAATCAGCTTAGAATGTTCAATAAATATTTAAATAATATTTATTTAATAAATATTTACTCACAATCCTCAATTGAAAATCATATTCAACTTATTAATAAATATTCAAATAATATTTATTAATATCATCAAAGGAATTTTTAATCCGAAAATATCCAATTTATATTTATTGGATTATTTTTAAAACTAAATATAAGTCATATATCATCTCCGGAGACTTCCGGGTTTTTATGTCCTTATCCGGACGAAATATCTCCGACTCCCCTACTAAGAAAGGGTGTTATCATACCCTACTTGGAACTTTTAACACATCATCGCATACATGTAAATATGTATTCATGCATACGTACTTGCTAAACAGGTTTATAAATCAACATAAATAAACCATATATTTCATGCTGATTCGCAAAAATAATTTTAAAACAGTTCATAACAGTTATATCACAACAACAACAGTTTGAAAATACATGAAGTACAAGTTTCGAAAACTTGCCTTGAAATCCCGGAGTAGTCGGGGTGCGAGGGATGGTCCGATAATCTATAACATAAGCATAAAGACATCGTTAATTCTAAGCTTGAATTATCGACTCTTTACGAGTACTCAACTCGTAAAACGTGATAACGAACCAAATAAACTCTTCACCTCCTTAACATATTCGCATAGGTCAAATACTCCCTATAACATGCATTACATATTAATTCCATTTTTCAAGACCATTTCACTTAACCAAATCTCCATTTCACTTTCCAAGTTTTTATTCTAATGGCGATTTGCTTTGAACAACCTTCGCTCCCGAATTTTTATAAAATCGACCATTCACCCTGTTAAGCTCAAATTTTGCAGAGAACTTCCTGGACATACCACCTAGCTACCGTAAAAATTTCATAATAACAGACCAATTTTAAAGGGCTCGTTTGGCTTTGTAAAGTCAGTCCATCTTAACGATTCATCCGTTTTAACCGGTTTCACTAAAACAAGCATAACTCATAGACCGTAAATCCTTTTTATGAGATTCAAATTCTCAATTACTCTACAAGATCAGATCTACAAGTTTCCAAGAAATTTTTCCCAAAAACAACACTCATATAATTCGGGTGATTCTGCACAAGTGGTTTAACAAAATTTTGGCATTATAACGACTATAAATCGAATCTTACCAATATCCATGAACTCCATCTAACCACTTAATTCAACCACACACCATCAAGATCATATAAACATCATCAAGGGTCTATAATGGCAGTGGTAATATCCATTTATCACTACTCAAAATTTACCCATACTTATAAATGTTAAAACATCACAAACCCCTTAAACATGTACATACTTGCATCAATCTTTCAAATCAACTTATAACTCATGAAGTTTAAGGTGGGTGTGAGTATTTTACCTTCCTTGGAATCTTAACAACCTTAACCAAGCTTAACAAGGCTTGAGATCAAGTCCACAAGCTATTATAACCCTCAAACTTCAAGATCTAAACAAAGGTTCATAAGAAGTTATTCTTTACTCAAGAACTTCTTGATTTTATTTGAGCAAGCTATACTTAGTGTAAAATCATGAAATTAAATCCTCACCCTGGATATATCATGAAGTAATCCCAGAAATATTTTGATGATTTTAGGACGAGTAGAGCTTGGAGACAAAATTCATTTTTCTTGGCTATCTTGGAAAGTATCCAGAAAAGTGGAAGAGCAGCAACAACTTGTAGAATTTATTTGACCAATCAAACGACCTTGAAAAATTACGAAATTACATCCGCAACTCTGTAATGATGTATAGAAGAACTGGAATTTTTTTCATAATTTTCCGATGAGGGGAAGTGGGTGAAAAAAAATCGGAAAGACACCCCTATAGAGTTTGGTCGGGAATTGCTTGAAAATGGGAGAGAGAGTTTCTTGTTTTTCTTGGATGCTTGGGTGTGATTAGCAACTAAATTACGAAGTTAAATTACACTCAAGGATGCAGCCATACCATGGTAAAAGTGTAGGACACCCACTTTCCAATTTGTCTCCCTAAATCAAGAAAGTTTGTCCCCTTTACTATTCACTCTAATTTGATTGAATTTGAAATAATTAGTTTGATTTAAAACTAATTATTTTGCATGGCACTTGCATGGCATATTGCATGGTACTTGCATGTATATTACTCACCTTAATAATCAACCAATGCTTACCATTTAATTCCATATGCAAGTTTGGAGATTTTCTTGTAAAAACGTTTCGTCGTGTAGAAATTTCTTTCATCGTTCTTGAACATTTGTCATTAAAATTCTTCTAATAAATTCCATAATTCCTTGCCTTGGTGTTTAACTTAGCTTAGAGATTTTCTTAACCTCAATATCCCATATTTATACCAATATTTAATAAAAGTGAAAATCTACGTAATTTGACGGTTTCTACATTCCCTTTCTTCTTGGTACAACGATACTTTATCCATAAAAGTATAAATACTTCTTCATTCATATAATATGATCTTAAAACTTTACATAACCTCCACCAATCACCGTTTATGATCATTTTAGAAATATTACAAAAACCTGGGTTCTTACAACCTTCCCTCCTTAAAAGGATTCCGTCCCGGAATCATTTCTAGAACAGATGGGGGTACTTCTCTTGCATGGCGCTTTCCAATTCCCAGGTTGATTCCTTGACATTGTGATTAGTCCACAAAACTCTTACCAGGCTGATGGTCTTGTTTCTGAGTACTTGCTCTTTCCGGTCTATGATTTCCACCGGTCGCTCGACGTAGGACAAATCTGGCTGTAAATCTACATGCTCATGTTCCACTATATGTTTCGCATTGCGATTGTACTTCCTCAGCATAGACACATGGAAAACGTTATGTACTTGCTACAGACTTGGAGGTAAGGCTAACTCGTAAGCCACTTGTCCAATCCGCCTTAATATCTCGAAAGGTCCGATGTATCTCGGACTCAACTTCCCTTTCTTCCCAAACCTCATCAGTCCTTTCCAGGGAGATACCTTTAGCAGCACCATATCTCCTACTTCATATTCTCTATCCTTCCGAGCTAAGTCGGCATACTTACATTGTCTGTCTTGGGCTGCTACCAATCTTCCCCTGATTAGAACTATCACATCTCTTGTCTGTTGTACCAGTTCAGGTCCTAATATCTTCCTCTCACCAACTTCTTCCCAACATAAGGGAGAACGACATTTCCGGCCATAGAGGGCTTCATATGGGGGCATTCCGATACTCGAGTGATAACTGTTGTTATAAGCAAACTCAATCAATGGTAAGTGCTCTTCCCAACTTCCCTTGAAATCCATAACACACACCCTCAGCATGTCCTCTAAGGTCTGAATTGTTCTTTCACTTTGTCCGTCAGTCTGGGGGTGGTATGCAGTACTCATATTTAGCTTGGTTCCCACACAGTCTTGAAAGCTCCTCCAGAACCTGGAGTTAAACCTCGGGTCTCTGTCGGATACAATGGTCACGGGAACTCTATGTCGTACCACAATTTCCCTTATATAGATGTCTACTAATCTATCGACCGTGTACCTCTCATTAATTGGGAGAAAGTGGGCGGACTTAGTCAACCTATCGACGATTACCCATATCGCATCGTGGTTAGTCTTGGTCCTTGGGAGCCCTACTACAAAATCCATGGCTAGGTGCTCCCACTTCCATTCTGGAATCTCTAGGGGTTGCAGTAGTCCACTAGGTCGTTGGTGTTCTGCCTTTACCCGTTGGCAGGTCAAACATCTATTGACCCATTCTGTCACATCCTTCTTCATGTTGGGCCATCAATAGTATTCTTTCAAATCTCTATACATCTTCGTGGTACCTGGGTGCACAGAGTACCTTGAGTTATGTCCTTCATATAGGATTTCATCCTTTAGTTCCTGAACATTTGGGACCCAAATTCTCGTTGCATATCTCATGATTCCTCCTGCATCTCTTTCGCACTTAATTTCCTCCCCGATCAATATCTCTTCCTCCGAGTTCTTTTCCTCTTCCATCTTTTGCTCTTGGCATATTCGAATCTTTTCCAATAATGGAGGCTGGATCAGAATTCCCATTAACACTTCTTGGCTACTTCTCAATGTCTTAACTTCGATTTCTAGTTTCTCCATTTCCTTTATTAATTCTTCTGCTGAAGTCATCATCTTGAGCCTTTCCTTCCTGCTAAGGGCATCGGCCACCACATTGGCCTTTCCTGGATGATAACGAATCTCACAATCGTAATCCTTGATTAACTCTAGCCATCTTCTCTGTCTCATATTCAATTCTTTCTGGGTAAAGATGTACTTGAGGCTTTTATGATCTGTTTTTCTCCATATAGGTAATGCCTCCATATCTTTAATGCGAAGACTATCGCGGCTAGCTCTAAATCATGGGTAGGGTATCTTACTTCATACTCCTTTAACTGTCGGGAAGCATATGCAATCACCTTACCGTGCTGCATGAGCACGCAACCTAGTCCTTTATGCGATGCATCACTATAGATCACAAAATCCCCCTTATCATCTGGAAGTGCTAGCACTGGGGCGGTCATTAATCTTTTCTTTAGCTCTTGAAAGCTCTCGTCACATTTCTCATTCCATACAAACTTTTCAGTCTTTCTGGTGAGTCGGGTCAATGGGGCTGCCAGTTTGGCAAAGTCTTGCACAAACCTTCTATAATACCCGGCTAGTCCCACGAAACTTCTTACTTCGGTCGGGGTGGTCGGTCTTTCCCATTTTGATATTGCCTCTATTTTGGCAGGGTCAACTAGTACTCCTTCACTACTAACCACATGACCTAAGAATTGTACCTCCCTCAACCAAAATTCGCATTTAGAGAATTTGGCATACAACTTTTCTTCCCTCAGGATTCCTAGGACTATCCTCAAGTGTTCCGCATGTTCTTCCTCAGTCTTTGAATAAATCAAAATATCGTCAATGAAAACTATGACACACTTGTCTAAGTATTGTTTGAATACTCGGTTCATCAAGTCCATGAATGCCGCGGGGGCGTTAGTCAGTCCAAAGGACATCACTAGAAACTCATAATGGCCGTACCTAGTGCGAAAAGCAGTCTTGGGTATATCTTCCGGTTTGATCTTTAACTGATGGTACCCCGTTCTCAGGTCTATCTTCGAAAAGTGAACTGCTCCCTTGAGTTGGTCAAAAAGGTCGTCAATCCTAGGCAAGGGGTACTTGTTCTTAATGGTTAACTTATTCAACTCTTTGTAGTCTATACATAGCCTCATACTACCATCCTTTTTCTTTACAAACAACATTGGGGCACCCCATGGGGACACACTTGGTCTTATCATGCCCTTATCCAACAGTTCTTGCAACTGAGTGGCCAGTTCTTTCATCTCAACCGGGGCCAATCGATAGGGGGCTTTAGAAACTGGTGCGGTTCCTGGTGCTAATTCTATCGCAAACTCGATTTCCCTATTAGGTGGTAACCCAGGAAGGTCTTCTGGAAACACATCTTCAAATTCCCTGACAACTGGAATGTCCTTTAGTTCAGGGTTTCTTTGCTTCGTGTCTAATACATAAGCTAAGTAGGCCTCGCTGCCCTTTCGTACAAACTTTTTCGCTTGAGCAACAGTCAAGAATTTTTTAGTCTATCGCTGTCCTTTGAATATGACCTCTTTCTTTCCTGACACCTTTATCCTAACTTTCTTGCTCTTGCAATCAATCTGGGCACCATTACTTGCCAACCAATCCATCCCTAAAATGACATCGAATGCGCCTAACTTAAACGGAATTAGGTCTGCCTGAAATTGGTGACCTCCTATTACTATATCGCAGTTAGGGTATATCTGGCTCACAGGAACCACTTCATGGTTAGCTATCGTTCCTTTAACATTTCTGGTTTCAAGTTTAGTTTGCATGCAAAATCTTGTGATATAAAATACTTAGTAGCTTCAGAATCAAACAAAGTATTTGCACTCAAGGTGTTAAGGGAGAGGGTACCTGCGATGACATCCTCATCCCTCACTGCATCTTGCACTGTCATGTTGAAAGTTCTAGCGGTTGGTGGTCGATCGGATGCAGTACCGCTCATCCTTGATCCTGTCGGTTTCAGTTTAGGGCAGTCTTTCTTCCAGTGGTCCGTACCTCCATACTGGAAACATTTCATGATTGAGTTCCTCTGGGGGCAATTGTTGGAATAGTGTCCGGTCTGTCCACACTTGAAACACGTCGTCGTACCCTGGAGACATACTCCTGAATGTTTCTTCCCACAAGTCTTACAATTAGGTAGGGGAGGGCGCGACTGTCCTGATATGGGTGCCCTGGTTGACCCACCTCCTTGGCCAACACTCTTGCTTTCTGCTCTGTTAAACCCTGTGCTTTTGGCTAGCTGGGTTACTGTTCCTCTAACAAACTTGCTGGAGAAACTCCCACTTGCAGCACCACTACTTCGACTTTCAAACTTCCTTTTCTTCATGATCTTGTCCTTCTGAGACTGCTCACTTCCTGCCTCCACAATTGACGCCTTTTGTACTAGAGTGGCGTAATCTGTAATTTCTAACACCGCGACTCGATTCTGGATCCACTGTTTCAATCCTTGTTGAAACCTCCTTGTCCTCTTAATTTCAGTGTTCACATAATCTGGAACGAACCTTGATAGCTCAGTGAACCTAGCCTCATATTCAGCTACAATCATATTGTCTTGTTTAAGCTCTAGGAACTTGAGTTCCATATGGGTCTCCATAAACCTTGGAAAGTACTTTTCCAAGAATAACTCTGTGAATCTGTCCCATGTAACCACTCCAGCTGGTTCCACATTTTTCTTGGCCTCCCACCAATAGTTGGCCTCTCCCTTAAGCAGGTATGTAGCAAAAATAGTTTTCTGGGCTTCCTCAGTGCCCATAATCTCAAAGGTCTTCTCCATCTCCTTCAACCAGGCCCTGGCCTCAACGTGGTCTGCTGTACCATGGAATTCTAGAGGTTTAAGTGATTTAAAGGCCTTAAAGGAATTGGCGACTGCATTATTGGGGCCGCGGGGTGGTGGCTGTGGCCGTGGCTGGCGCTCCAGATTTTGCCTCATCAGGCGCATAAATTGTTCCATAGGATCCTCTTCTTCTTCCTCATAATTCTCATCATCAAACTCATTGTACTCATCTCCCTCATCCTTCGGTTCTGGGTGACGGCGTTCCTCTTCCCTGGGAGTATAGCCTCGCTCGTCTCTTCTCAGCTAGCTGGAACCTCAGCTCCGCTACTCGGGCCTCCGCTGCCACCAGATCGGTGGTCATCCGGGTCACCATCCAATCGTACTCAGTGGATCTAACAACCTGTATGGGAGGACTAACTGGCTCGCTCTCTGGGGCAACCTCAGTTTCTCCATCCTCTGAAATAGGCTCCTCTGAGTCACCATCCATATCTGTATCCCAATGAAATCCACTAGGGGATGAATCCTCTCTGAGGAGAGGGGAGTGCATAGGAACATCAGTCCAAACCACCTCCTCATCCTCAGGCTCCTCTCCGGGTGTGGGGTCAGCTGGAACATCGTCCATGGGGTCCTCCTCTTGGTCACTATCTGGCTCATCTGAATCCACTGGGTCCTCTACAGGAATAGGGTCATCAGCTCTGGGATCCTCCTCGGGATCCTCCTCCTGGACTATCTCTCTCTCTCTGTCTCAACATCAGGCTCATCTACAACTCTCAGAAGAGCATCATCATGTCGCTGCTCGGAACTCTCAGGTAGCTCTACATCCTCGGGTATCTACACAAAAAGGGAAAAATGTTACTATCCTTGAGGTTCTGATAAGTAGTTCCCTTATTGGGCTTAAGGTTGTTAGGGCTATGTCTATTAGTCCGAATAGGTTTCGGTAAGGGTTTGGGTCCTTAAACCTTCCTATCGTCTCTGAGATTATAACCTAACGCTCTGATACCATTTCTGTAACACCCCTAGATCCGGGGTCGGAGATTCAGGCTATCACTATATCCTTAATTCCCACTTTAATAAACATTACTCTCAACCTTCATTTTAGCATGCTGTGACCCCTCAATCAAACATAACATTTACAGATTATAGGCTCAGAGACGAAATTAAAATATTACTAAGTTATTACAACCATCTTGAAATAGTTATTACAAACCCAAATTGTCATAATCTCAAAAGTTCAACTTAAAAAGGAATTACCATCTAAGGTGGCACTTGCGTCCAAAAGGAGGTTTGGTTTTCAGAAACTTACACAAGTCATGCTTGTAAATAAATCTAACCAACCTAAGCTGTAAACCTATCCAACTTAGTCTGCTCACCTGTGGTAATGCTACTGGGTGCTGCCCTGGCACCTGCCTCGTAAACAGTCTCCTAAACTGCTGACCGGTTAGCACGCTTTTGCGGAGGGTCTGCCTTGTTCTTGCCATTAGTATCTGTTGTTGTGTGGTGGTATATATGAAAGAAAAGCAAGAGTGAGCAATACAGCTCAGCCATATAATAATAGTTTTCAAAGTACTTTTGTTAACATAAACCATATTCCATATTGTATACTGATATTGTACCATCATTAAACATTTTTCATTCTTTATCCAGAAATATAACGAAGAATTTCTGAGGTACTTTGAATAGTTCATCATTCTGTTAACACTATCGGTAATTGAACATCTAGGCTTTCATTACAGTGTTACAGTACAATTCCAATTGGAAGAATGGGATTATGCTGGAGCCTCTTCCACGATATCTGGTGATCAGCCAATATATCGTGCCTCTACTTCTCTACTAGTAGAAGGACGACGTTCCCTTATCGGGTCGCACCCTGACCGCATATGGGCCTTAATATTTGGACTACGCCCGAAGGCGATGTCCCCTCTTCCTCCAATCCCTGAGAGAATTCTATGCATCGTAGGAACAGAATTTAATTCAGTTTCCCCCAAGCACAAAGCTTGACAACTGGTTTGATAATCATTACTAACTTTACTTCCATGAGTAATTGAGGAAGTAACTCTGATGTGTGGGTTGACTTTAGTCAACGGATTTTGATTACTAAGAATCGCATCATCAAACATCATTTGGGAGTTGGTCGGAGATTTTGAGTGTTTAGTCAAACCTGAGCCCCTCCTTACTAGGTAGGGTGCATTTCTTATTGGTAGCGAAGGGAGAAAATAATTAACACTAGCTCCCAAAACCTTGGGTTCCCGAGTTTTGATAAGTTTGAGTGAGGTAGCGATACTTTTCGATGAATGAAGCTATAGTCAGTGAAGAAATGGGAACCCGTTCCATTTTTAAATACTTTTTCGACGATCAGAAAATATTTAAAATAATTTTTAAAGTTTTAAATAACTTTTAAAATAAATAATATGATTTGTAAATCATCCTGGAATATTTAATAAATATTCAAATAATATTTATTAAATAAATAATCAGCTTAGAATGTTCAATAAATATTTAAATAATATTTATTTAATAAATATTTACTCACAATCCTCAATTGAAAATCATATTCAACTTATTAATAAATATTCAAATAATATTTATTAATATCATCAAAGGAATTTTTAATCCGAAAATATCCAATTTATATTTATTGGATTATTTTTAAAACTAAATATAAGTCATATATCATCTCCGGAGACTTCCGGGTTTTTATGTCCTTATCCGGACGAAATATCTCCGACTCCCCTACTAAGAAAGGGTGTTATCATACCCTACCTGGAACTTTTAACACATCATCGCATACTTGTAAATATGTATTCATGCATACGTACTTGCTAAACAGGTTTATAAATCAACATAAATAAACCATATATTTTATGCTGATTCGCAAAAATAATTTTAAAACAGTTCATAACAGTTATACCACAACAACAACAGTTTGAAAATACATGAAGTACAAGTTTCGAAAACTTGCCTTGAAATCCCGGAGTAGTCGGGGTGCGAGGGATGGTCCGATAATCTATAACATAAGCATAAAGACATCGTTAATTCTAAGCTTGAATTATCGACTCTTTACGAGTACTCAACTCGTAAAACGTGATAACAAACCAAATAAACTCTTCACCTCCTTAACATATTCGCATATGTCAAATACTCCCTATAACATGCATTACATATTAATTCCATTTTTCAAGACCATTTCACTTAACCAAATCTCCATTTCACTTTCCAAGTTTTTATTCTAATGGCGATTTGCTTTGAACAACCTTCGCTCCCGAATTTTTATAAAATCGACCATTCACCCTGTTAAGCTCAAATTTTGCAGAGAACTTCCTGGACATACCACCTAGCTACTGTAAAAATTTCATAATAACAGACCAATTTTAAAGGGCTCGTTTGGCTTTGTAAAGTCAGTCCATCTTAACGATTCATCCGTTTTAACCGGTTTCACTAAAACAAGCATAACTCATAGACCGTAAATCCTTTTTATGAGATTCAAATTCTCAATTACTCTACAAGGTCAGATCTACAAGTTTCCAAGAAATTTTTCCCAAAAACAACACTCATATAATTCGGGTGATTCTGCACAAGTGGTTTAACAAAATTTTGGCATTATAACGACTATAAATCGAATCTTACCAATATCCATGAACTCCATCTAACCAATTAATTCAACCACACACCATCAAGATCATATAAACATCATCAAGGGTCTATAATGGCAGTGGTAATATCCATTTATCACTACTCAAAATTTACCCATACTTATAAATGTTAAAACATCACAAACCCCTTAAACATGTACATACTTGCATCAATCTTTCAAATCAACTTATAACTCATGAAGTTTAAGGTGGGTGTGAGTATTTTACCTTCCTTGGAGTCTTAACAACCTTAACCAAGCTTAACAAGGCTTGAGATCAAGTCCACAAGCTATTATAACCCTCAAACTTCAAGATCTAAACAAAGGTTCATAAGAAGTTATTCTTTACTCAAGAACTTCTTGATTTTATTTGAGCAAGCTATACTTAGTGTAAAATCATGAAATTAAATCCTCACCCTGGATATATCATGAAGTAATCCCCGAAATATTTTGATGATTTTAGGACGAGTAGAGCTTGGAGACAAAATTCATTTTTCTTGGCTATCTTGGAAAGTATCCAGAAAAGTGGAAGAGCAGCAGCAACTTGTCGAATTTATTTGACCAATCAAACGACCTTGAAAAATTACGAAATTACATCCGCAACTCCGTATTGATGTATAGAAGAACTGGAATTTTTTTCATAATTTTCCGATGAGGGGAAGTGGGTGAAAAAAAATCGGAAAGACACCCCTATAGAGTTTGGTCGGGAATTGCTTGAAAATGGGAGAGAGAGTTTCTTGTTTTTCTTGGATGCTTGGGTGTGATTAGCAACTGAATTATGAAGTTAAATTACACTCAAGGATGCAGCCATACCATGGTAAAAGTGTAGGACACCCACTTTCCAATTTGTCTCCCTAAATCAAGAAAGTTTGTCCCCTTTACTATTCACTCTAATTTGATTGAATTTGAAATAATTAGTTTGATTTAAAACTAATTATTTTACATGGCACTTGCATGGCATATTGCATGGTACTTTCATGTATATTACTCACCTTAATAATCAACCAATGCTTACCATTTAATTCCATATGCAAGTTTGGAGATTTTCTTATAAAAACGTTTCGTCGTGTAGAAATTTCTTTCATCGTTCTTGAACATTTGTCATTAAAATTCTTCTAATAAATTCCATAATTCCTTGCCTTGGTGTTTAGCTTAGCTTAGAGATTTTCTTAACCTGAATATCCCATATTTATACCAATATTTAATAAAAGTGAAAATCTACGTAATTTGACGGTTTCTACATTCCCTTTCTTCTTGGTACAACGATACTTTATCCATAAAAGTATAAATACTTCTTCATTCATATAATATGATCTTAAAACTTTACATAACCTCCACCAATCACCGTTTATGATCATTTTAGAAATATTACAAAAACCTGGGTTCTTACACCAGTGATTCTGAAGATGAATTGGATTATGACAACATTGCATTGATGGCAAGTGCTTCAGACATGCCTGGATCTCTAAAGAAAACTTCTTCATCTTCTGTTAAGGTATCACTTCACTCTCTTGATTCATTTGATAGCTTAGATTCTGATGATATTAGATCTATTCATGTTGAGTTTAAGAATCTTATGACTAATTTCAAAATTCTTGCTAGTGAAAAAGATGAACTCAAGGCTAAGAATGATGAATTAGTTAGTAGAAATAATTTTCTTGAATCTGAGTTAATTCAAATGGAAGAATATAAGTTAAGTTCTGATAAAGCTAAGCATGATTATGGTGCTATTCTTGAGGCATATGACTATGTCAGAAAAGAACTAGAGGAAGAGAGAGATGTTGAAAGGCATAGGATGTAGCCTATTTGTATTTCGAGGATACAACTCAACTTAAACAAGATTGTAATAGTAAATAGTACATATACTGTCACAAGGAATCTCAGATTGTATTATCTGTCAAAAGAAAGAAGACAAAGTCAATCTACCGTTTTGAGTTATACTACACTTGAAGAAGTTCATTCAGTTGATCAAGCATTAGTGGAGTAATCAAGACAGTGGTTTCTATTTATGGTGACAAGATGTTCCTACAGTGGCAGAATACAGATTATAAAGGTTTGAAAAAGAGTGAAGAAAAGGGAGACATGAACCACAGTTTTAAAGTCAATATATGAAGAATAGTCATTGCGGTTAGTCACTCATGAACCAGACCGTGCATCGAGTGTCAACATTAAACAGTGGTTATTCGTCATTAACCTCAGTGGTTCAAGCTATCAAGACTGGTAAAAGAGAAAATCATTGTGCAGCAACAGAAATGTTAAATTCATTAACCACAATGATTTTACTATCAAGTGGACAGGCTACGAGGAAAAAGAATTATCATAAAGAAATTCTAAGTGATATATTCTTAATGCTGAAACCCCGGTTAGAATTGTTGTATTTTTTGTTAAGCAAAAAGAGTCCGGTTTCACATCCTCAAGAGACCGTAGCTTACACCTAGACGGGTTATGAGAAAATAGAATTATCACAAGGAAATGGAAGGTTAATTATTCTTAAGCTGAAACCCCGGTTGGAATTGATATATTTTTTGTTAAGCAAAAGGAGTCCGGTTTCAGACGCTCAGGTAACCGTAGTTTAGAGTTTAAGAATAATTTATATTAATAAATATTTTATTTATTTAGAAAATTATATTTATAAATATTTAATAATATTAGATATTTATTTTTATAATTTCTGGATTAAAATAATTATTTATTAATTAAAGATTATAAACTGTGCGGGTTAAAAGGCATGTCTACGGAACTGCCCCTAATAAGGACGAAATAGGCCAAAGTAATTTGTAAATGTTGGCAGGCGCGTGGAGTATTTGTTTTTGATTGATTAAAGAATCAAGTGCCAGGTTCCATTAACTGAATACAATTAATTCAATTGTATTGCCGACTGTCTTGGTGGTAATAGATTGTCTTACCGATTGTCTTGGTAATGATTATTCTGAAAAGCTTTAAAAAAGGAGAACAAAATTCTGATTTGATTGTCTTGACGATTGTCTTGACAGTTCAAATCAGATTGTCTTGATAATGATCAAAAAGAAAAAGCTTCAGACAGAATGATAATTATTGATAAAGCAAGACAAATATCTCAGAAATTGATTGTCTTGCCGATTGTATTGCCTATTTTCTTGGCAGTACAAATTTAGTGTCTTGGTGGTTCTGATTGTCTTGCCGATTGTCTTGGCAATACAAAATGTTAATATCTTATAAAAGAGGCAGAAGCAATCAGACAGGAGAGAGAGCAGCAAACACAACTTCACAACTTCACAAATTCTCTCCGAGCTGAAAAGAGAAAGACCAAGAGAAATAGTTCTGTTCTTCAAATAAATTCCTTTAAATTATTTCTGAGCTCTATAATTAAATCTGAACCGATAGAAATTGTTTACTTGTAACGTTGGAACTATCTAGCGAATTTTTACTCCTAGAACTTATCTCTCGAATTGCTTTTAGCATTCGATCTTTTTATTACAAATATAGAAAAGTTCATGTCGAATTTTCTATAGAATTTGTAATAATTAGTTGGTCATCAAACCATTGTAATTTGTACCCGTGTATTTAGACACACCCCAACAAGTTAATATAAATTTTATTTTTAACTTGAAATATCGGTATTCGTTTTATTCCGCATCAATTTGTTCTTGATTCAATATTTTAATATTTTTAAGAAAAGAGCAAATTCGATAAAACGGTATAGTTTGTATTCAACCCCCCTTCTACAAACTATTTTGGACCTAACAATTGGCATCAGAGCCTTTTGATTGATGCACAAATCAAGATCCGTATTTTTGTGGTCCTCCAATTGGATTTCGAATTTGTTGACCCATACAAAAATTAAATCCGGTATTAGACCAAAAAGTCAACTCCTCTTATTTTCAAATTTTTTAACCTTCAAAAATTCAATACTTGAGATTTTTTAACTTTAAATAATTTGAATTTATTTTTGGATTCTTTAACTTTCAAAATTTTCAATTTTGAGATTTTTGAATTTTAAATAATCTAAATTTATTTTCGAATTCTTTAACCTTTAAAAATTCTCAATTTATGATATTTTTGATTGTTATGTAATCTTAACTTATATTCGAATTTTTTAATTCTTGAAATGATTAATTCTTGGAAATTTTGATTTTTAAACAACTTGAGTTTATTTTCAAATTGTTTAATTTTCAAAATTTTTAATTCTTGATAATTTCGAATTTTAATTAACTTGAATTTATTTTTGGATTCTTTAACTCTCAAAAATTATCATTTCTTGAGATTTTTTATTCTTAATTAATTTGACTCTAATTTCGAATTTTAATTAATTTGAACTTACTTTCAGATTTTTTATTTCTCAAAAATTTTTGAGTCCTTGAAGTTTTTGAATTTTAAATATTTTGAATTTATTCTAAGCCAATAGTTCTAAGAAGGTTGTTAGTTGAAGATTCCTCCGAATTGTCAAAGATGATTTGAATCTTTTGAAGAAAATGCATTTTTCAATGAAATTAATTTCTACCTACTGAAGAAAAATTTGTGGAAGCTCCTCAAAGTTATATCCATGGAATTCACTGGTTTTTCAGAAGCAGAAATGGAAGAGGTTATAATGGATAGAATTTTTCTCGAAGATTTGAATTAAGTCTATTGATTCTGTGATATACAAACATTAAGTGGATTGCTCCTATGTAACATCTACTACACTTAGTGGATTGTACCAAGA
Organism: Saposhnikovia divaricata; assembly: GCA_036435485.1. Classification (NCBI taxonomy): domain Eukaryota; kingdom Viridiplantae; phylum Streptophyta; class Magnoliopsida; order Apiales; family Apiaceae; genus Saposhnikovia; species Saposhnikovia divaricata. The sequence continues at coordinate 1,915,434 of JAZHRN010000132.1, forward strand.
AATATCTTTCAAGGAATCAACAGAGATTTTAGAAAAGTTGAATCAAGGAGGTTTGAGAATGAACTAGACAATTAGACATCTCAGTCAGGAATTAATGATGGAACCTCAGAACATACATGAAGAGTTACTAATTTAGAAAGAGTACAAATGTTTAATCCAGGAATTAGGCCTATCTATTCCGAAGCAGAAACTCTTCAGGATACAGTTAAAGAGGTGGCTACAAGACTAAGTTGGTGGAAAGAACAAAACATGATAGTTGCAGTTATGAAAAGTTTTATGTGATAAGTAACTATCAAGGTGTGCAACATGGTACAGAATTCTGACAGACAAGGATGAATAGGGATTCATTAAATGAGATGAAACAGAAGCATCAGTGCAGAACTTATCTTGCTGAAGAAAAGAGTTGGGATGGATCAGATGATGATGAGAAGAGCATAATTAATATCTTGCCTTCATAGCAATCTCTGAAGATGATGCACCTCACATGTCTCAGGTATCAATTCTTCGAACTAGTGTAATATGTAATTCTCATAAATTCAAAGCATGTTAAGATCTTAGTTTTTAATTATTATATCTTTGGTTAGAAGATCTTATTATGTGTATGAATATTTGTTGAATTTAATTAATTGCAATAGTAAGTTAGAAGTGTTTCTTAGACAATATCTCTCAATTCTTAAATGATATATATCAAGCATATATGACCTCTGCTTAAGCTAGTTTCAGGATCCCCAGTAGAACAAGATTTGCTTATTCATTCTGAATTGTTTGTTAAGGTTTAAAAAGTTTAAAAGATGGAATAATTACCTAGGGTGTCAGTAGAACATCAAGTCATTTGTAAAACTGACTTAGGTAATAGAGATTATATAATATAATATAACGATAGGAATGGATTGGATAGAATTAGTGATTAATTGTTAATTCTTCTATTCCATGCATGTTTAGAAAATTACTGAAAATCTGTAAATCTACTTGCTACCTGTTACACAAGTGTACATAGGTTAAAGTAGATAGTACTGAATTTTCTAAAATGCATAACATGCCTAATTTGCATAATTCTTATCTGCAATGTTTTAATGCTGAATGTATGCAATGTATTCTTATTATCATGCCTGCTTATTTCAAATGTCATAAATGCATTTCCTAGTATTTGCATTGATCATAGAAAAAGAATGTTTAAGAATAACAATAAGGTACAGATTGCTAGTCCTCCTTATGTTAGGAAGAAACCATTATTCTCCTTGCTCAGTGAATATTTTGTCAATGACATTAAAAAGGAGAAATGGTCAGTCAAAGATAAGAAGGGTTTTATATCAAACGGGCCACTAATCTCATTAAAAAGTATCAAGTAGCTCCCTAGTCTCCACGGGGACTCATTTAAGCCACTAAACTAAGAAATATATCATTTGCCCCCCTGCATTCACAAAAATAATACAATTTATGGTGGCCTAAGTGTCTTGGATAAAATTTATGGTGGCCAAAAAGGTTCAATCTTGGATAGATTGTATTATTCTCTCTTAGGCCACCATAAATTGTATTATTTTTGTGAATGCAGGGAGGTAAATGATATATTTCTTAGTTTAGTGGCTTAAATGAGTCCTCGTGGAGACTGGGGAGCTACTTGATACTTTTTAATGAGATCAGTGGCCCGTTTGATATAAAACCCAAGATAAGAATGAGCATGTTAAGGTTAAAACTGTTGTTAACTCTAATAAAAGAGAAATCACTAATCCATCTGGACCCAATTAAACAATTTGGGTACCAAGAACTTTTTATCCATTTGTGAATGTAGGGCTTAACAGGTTAATCGATTATGCATTATTATTGATTTATTCAAAGCATATCATCGAAGAAAGAACCCTGCTAACAAATGTGAACGTGAAGACAGGCCAAGTGGTTTATCCCTTGGAGACAACAGCAAGGGTATGACCTAGGGTCAAGGCTATTCAATAGCTAAGGAATGTTGTCAATAATAAAGCATCTTTTACAAGATGAAGAGCCTACTGTTCGAGGATTAAGGAAAGAGAACTTATCTGTAGCTGACATGAAATCTCAGTCAAAGGTGAAGTCAATAAGGTCAAATCTAAAGCTTCATCAGACAAGAGTTCAGCTATGACATAAGGAGCTCTCTCTCACCTGAATGTCATATCAAGAGATTCTTTCCTGGAAATCGAATCAGTAAAGGAGACTACCTCATCTGGAATTAAAGTAAAATAAAATTATGAGGCATGTCATAAAGAGAAGTCAAAGAAGCATCACACAGAAGTTCTACATCAAAGAAAAATATACCTTAGTGATGATGACTGATGACTTCTCTCAAGAAACAAGTTGTTCAGACAATCTGAAGACAAGACACCACTGATGGTGATTGATCACATTTTAAACCCTGATCCGTAAGAATTTTAGGAAGACCCCATAAGTATGAAGGAAATTGTTTTGCAATATTAAATCGAAAGTGAGCATCCTAGCAATCAGCTAATGCTCTTGGGGATAATTTCCTTGGTTACTCAGTGGAGTCAACAGCCTACAAGGTGATTGTTATTAATCAACAGAAGGTGATTGAAAGTCTTAGTCATGTTCATCGACTTCTAGCTCCCAGCTGTCAATGGTAATGATGATTCAGATTCAAGCAATGTAAACATTGAGAATCTTCATGTAAACCCAGCAACAGCTTAGGGGGAGCAAAAGAAGGATCATCTAGTCAACTCAACACCACACTAAAAGTTAAAGGACACTATGAGAACATGTCTGCCAAGACAAAGAGTGTTGACTCAATTAACTCTTTGTTCTAGTTCATAGTGTTTCTAATGGTGGAAGTAAAAGACTAACAGAGCTTCAAGTACTAATGATTATTTCTTTAGTCTTCTTTTAGAAGAAACTAAGAAAGCTACAAAAGCTCTGAAAGATCCAGGTTGAGTGATTGCAATTCAAGATGATCTCAATCAGTACAAAAGGCAGATTGAAGGGAAGCTGGTATCTAGACCAAACAACAAGGCTGTATTTGGTACAAGGATAACCAGAAGTCTACCTGGATGATGTCAAGGCATTGTTATGACGGACAAAGCCAAACTGGATGCTAGGTTACAATTTGATCAAACAGTATATTTGACAAGAAGCACCAGTGACAAGACTTGAGGATATCAGGCACCTGCTGCACATTCAAGATTATAATGGACATCTAGACCTACTGAATCTGGATGCTAGAGGAATGTGAACAAGTGCACTCCTAGTTGGTGAGATAATTGAAAATCTCTACAGGTTAGTATGAACTGGTATCATCACTCAAGCAAGCATGGAAGACATGGTATGACACCCTACCTATAATTTAATATTTGGTATCAATCTTTAACAGTTGGTATCTTTTAACAATTGGTGTCACATTTATAGAACTCTCTACATCTTTAGGCACAAACATAAATGATATATATGTGCAATGATATCTTGATTATAATATATGTTGGTCTACTAACTATAAATTGGGATCAAGATATTTGATGTTTTGATGTTGGTAAAGTTGCAATTCTTTTGAATTACTTCATGCAAGCTAATAGAAGAATCCTTTTAGGAGCTCAGGCAAGCCAAAAGAATAATTCTATTTGGAGCACAAGTAAGCTAAAAGAATGATGACAATAAAAGTAAGTCAAGGATCTTTTGTTTCTATTCAGAAGATTCTAGACCTGTCAAGACTACATACCAACACATCACTATAGCTGGCTTTTGACCTATTAGTTTGGACCTAACAAGTTGGTAATCAAAAATCTTAAGATGGACCCGAATCTGAGGAAATGGTACCCTAGAGATATTTGACCCAACACGTTCAGGATCTACTAATTAGGACCTAATCAGGCTATAGAGTAATCATCAGCTCATTATCTTATTCAATTGCTATTAGATCACTTACACACATATTTTATTCTCAATTATGCAATTGTGCATAGTTCCAAGTGGATCCTAGAGAATCTATTCTTGTAGTTATTACACTTGATTTTCAGATGTCTTCAGTTGGACCCAAATCTGCAGATTTGGTACCCTAGAGACATCAGTTCTGACATGTTTTGCTGCATAGAGACAGATCAAATGAGTTGTACGAAAGTAGGAGAATACAAGGAATCAAATTCATCTCCAACAACTCTGTGGAACACTCAAGGACTAAGCAACTTGCATAAGGTATCAATTATTTCGAGAGCATGTCTTTATTTAAGATTAACTTACAGACATGTTTGCTAAATCACTTGATGAAATTAATTTTTCAAGATTGGTTTGTAAACTTGGGATTTTATTAATGCTATATGATTTGTAAATCCCATCTGTTAAGTAATTCTTAAGTAAGCTCACAAGTATTCAGTTGTCAGTATTGAAAGGACTTGTGAATTTATTTACATCCAGACCTCACACTGAGAATTATCTGTTGAATGATTGCCATGTGTATAATTGTAATATATTTCGGTGGTGATTATTTAAGGATAATTTAAATACTTAAATGCTAAAATCTAACTCATAGAGATTTAGTATTTATTTATTTAATTATTATTTTGATTAATATGAGTTATAGAACCTAAAGCAATTCAAATTAGTATTTGCTCTATACCTCATTTATCAAAATAAATCTGAATCATAACTAAATTGGACCTATCTGTCTTGGTCTTCAATTAGTTGTGAGATGTTAATTTTAGTGAATTTATCAATGCTCCATTTTCAGAAATTCATTATAATTAATATCATGGTTCTAACAATTGGTTGTATTGAAGTTTTGACTTATATCAGTTAATGATATTTAGTTAGAATTATATTTACTAACTAATTGTGAGATATATTGGTATGTGTGAAATTACTTAGAACTCCTCTAAGTAATCATTGTTATATCTTTTACAATTCACTCATATTACTATGCATAGTATGAAAATTCTCTAAGTAGAACTATGGATATTGAAATATCTAAAGTGACCATTGTTCAGTTACTTGGAATAATTTTTATGCTTATTTGCAAGCTTCTAATCACTTTGATAATAAATGTTATATACTATGGATCAAGGTGTATAGGACTTAGAATATCATTTCTAAGATTGCAGACAAGACAGCTTTGGTAATCGAGTCTTATTTATAGAACCAAGGTTGTCTACCAGTAAACAGTTGTTAGGAGTTAACAATTGTTATTATCGAGGAGTTGCCTTGAAATCATAAGTTTGAAATGTTATATCTTAAGAGCTTGTGTATTTCTTGTCAACTAGTTCCTCGTACTTATGAATATCAGTGAATGATGTTCTTAAGTAGTTAGATACTAATATTCATTCTGTCAATTGGTACTCAATGTAACAATTCAATCTTCACTAAATTGAATTTATCTTACAATAGATTGAATTTATCAAACAATTGGTATCATTGAATATTTAGTATTTAGCAGTGATTATTTATATCCTAGTTAAATTATGACGTGAAGCAATTCAATGGTTTATTTGCTCATAATTTAATTTTGGTAAAGTAATCATAAACACAATTACTTGCATTTTAAAGTATTTGATAGATACTAGCAGTTGGTATCAAATAGTAAAATATTTGTTTACTGACAATTGCTAGTTGTTCTGATACTTTATTACAAACTAATTGTGATGTATATATTATAAATGATGATATTACTTAGGATTTATTCTGAGTAAATGTGTCTTATCTATAAATCATTAGTGTTAGTATAAATTAAGGTGTTCAACTTTCTAAGTAAGTGAGACTTAAAATTACATTCGGTCTCCTATCATATTTTGAAGTGGTGAAAATTTTTCAAAATTAAATTCTCTAATTCTGGTTATACACCACTTTATACATATGATATTTCTTAGAATATTTTACATCCATCAATCAATTACTTAGTTTGTGTTGTGCTAAGTAATGAAGTGCCAAAGGAGAGACATTGGTTATCTGTACTTATGTACTTGGTAATCTTTGTTACCTAAACGACATCAAGTGCTTGTATGAGTCTTTTCACTAACTTTTGTGTTAAAGTTCTCTATACATAATAAGCAATTAAAGAAAATCTTTCTTTCTAAATTACTGCGAAGTCAAGAGTTTGTGTCTTTTAAAAATAAAACGACCTAGTTTTCATTAAAAGACATTATAATACATTGATTTATGCATAAATACAAACTCTTGCACATTAACAGTTTTTAAAAGAAAAACTCAATTTTTTCTACAGTTGTGATTGCTTATATTATAAACTTTTTGAAGTCACAATTGTACATCATTTTTCTCATTGGATATAATGCATATGTTTTCACACAATGTTATGGTATGATGTAAATGCATTCTATCTCTATATTGCTCTATTGCTATGTGATGCAGGTTCAGCTCCTAGTGGAAGTTTTCTCACATTGTAAGTCATGAGGTTGTAAACCCAACTTCTATCCCGGACTATAAATCCAAATCTAAACACATCCTAACTTACCCCTGAAGTGGAAGTAACTTATTTGACTAGAGGTCATTAAGGGAGTAACTGCACTTGATGCAGCAAATAAGGATGTGAGGGATAGTAAACCCACAGCTCTACCTCTCAAGGAGAATAGATGTATATAACTTGAGGTATCTGTAAGCTCGCCTGCATTCTCCCAAAAGGATGCAGAGCTGAAAATGGCACTAAAACAGTCTCTGGATTCATTATCTTAAAATGATGAGTTTATTGAAATTCGCCTGTCGGCCAGGGCATCTGTTGGTAAGTCACTACCTCGTACACAATTCTAAAATACTTTCTATGCACAAAGTGAGATTGCACACACTAAGGACGAATTGACGGAAACAACTAATACTTCGACCATTTTACGGTTAGGATTATAAGTTGAAGGTTCCTCAAAGAACCAAGAGTCTTCACAGACCTCGAGAGAAGGTATTGATCTCAATGCAAAATTCAACAAGATCATTATCTAACTCCCCAGAGGGAACATCTCTGGATCCTGTGGGTATCGGATCCGACATAGGTGCGGATCAATAACTTGTTAACTATGATTCAGATTTACCTGATGAGTTTAACAAGGTGATGTCTTCATAGACATTAGATGGAAACATGATTTTAATTCTAAGTTTTGATTTCATTGTTTACCTTCTCAGAATTCAAATCTGAAATCGTCTGACGAATCTAACGAGGATCGGGGATTTACGAAACCCCATTGCACCACCAGTGACCTCTCTAGAAGGGGCTATGGTGAATTTTCCTTGCAGGTACACATGGATGTTGGAGCTATGAGAGATAAGAGTGATACACTAGTGAGCATGAGTGTAAACTCTTGAGAGTTGAGAGATGAGATCACTCATTTTAAGTGATATGAGTGGAGAGATGAGCTAAACACTTGTGAGGTACACGAAACAGAATCACACACTCACAGTGAGGAAGAAAGATAAACACCAAATCTCATTCCCTATTCCCAAACAAAGTTTACTTACAAGATTTGGGAGATACAAGGAAATTGTCGAAAGATTTGGTTGTCAGGATGATCAATAGTGAGGCCATTCTATAATATCTAAAGGGCAAAGTTGATCAGTCTACATACTTCTATTCTGGAAGTCTTCATAAAAATCCTTCAACACAAGCAAAACTTCTTTACTTTATTCCAGCAGTCAATGTTAGATGTATGAAGAATCTGTTGTACTAAAAGTAAGAGGTGAGTTATAATTGAAAATATGGTATCATTTAATTTACATTTGGATGTTTGCTATAATTGGATGCTTAGAGGATTACTCAACTAAGGGGGAGAGATATACTGAAGAATATATACTCAAAGATTGCCTTAGTAAGAGATACTCAACTAAGGGGGAGAGTATAAGCTTACCTTAGTGAGGGGGAGATTTTCTATCTAAGGGGGAGAGATATAAAAAAAATATACCTTAGAATGGGGGACTATTCACCTTGTCAGGGGGAGATAGAAATATTCGCCTTATCAGGGGAGATGAAAAGCTTACCGTTATAAGGAGGGGTCATATCACCTTAGGTAGGGAGACATAAGGAAGGAGAGAAGTATGAAACGACAAAGCAGAATTCTTCAGTATGTGGTTGTCAAGTCATATTTTTACCACTGAAGGAATTCTAGTATCTGCTGATAATGTTCAATTTAAGATATAAAGGGTTATCAGGCAGATATGTCATGAAATGAAGATGAGTTACTTAATGTAGATTTGTTCAGTGCTAGAGGAGCAATCATCTATCAGTTCATCGATCAAGGATTCTGGAAATGTTATATCTAAATCAGAAATTTTTTTTAATGTATTATTTACTATAGTTCTTTAATGCTTTATCTTCTTCTTGTTTGTAGTTGAGTTATCCTCTAGGTATTTGCTTGTTATTGTCTAACAAACAAATAGGGGGAGATTGAAAGGCATATGATGTAGCGTATTTGTATTTCGAGGATACAACTCAACTTAAACAAGATTGTAATAGTAAATAGTACATATACTGTCACAAGGAATCTCAGATTGTATTATCTGTCAAAAGAAAGAAGACAAAGTCAATCTACCGTTTTGAGTTATACTACACTTGAAGAAGTTCATTCAGTTGATCAAGCATCAGTGGAGTAATCAAGACAGTGGTTTCTATTTATAGTGACAAGATGTTCCTACAGTGGCAGAATACAGATTATAAAGGTTTGAAAAAGAGTGAAGAAAAGGGAGACATGAACCACAGTTTTAAAGTCAATATATGAAGAATAGTCATTGCGGTTAGTCACTCATGAACCAGACCGTGCATCGAGTGTCAACATTAAACAGTGGTTATTCGTCATTAACCTCAGTGGTTCAAGCTATCAAGACTGGTAAAAGAGAAAATCATTGTGCAAGCAACAGAAATGTTAAATTCATTAACCACAATGATTTTACTATCAAGTGGACAGGCTACGAGGAAAAAGAATTATCATAAAGAAATTCTAAGTGATATATTCTTAATGCTGAAACCCCGGTTAGAATTGTTGTATATTTTGTTAAGCAAAAAGAGTCCGGTTTCACATCCTCAAGAGACCGTAGCTTATACCTGGACGGGTTATGAGAAAATAGAATTATCACAAGGAAATGGAAGGTGATATATTCTTAAAGCTGGAACCCCGGTTGGAATTGATATATTTTTTGTTAAGCAAAAGGAGTCCGGTTTCAGACGCTCAGGTAACCGCAGTTTAGAGTTTAAGAGTAATTTTATATTAATAAATATTTTATTTATTTAGAAAATTATATTTATAAATATCTAATAATATTAGATATTTATTTTTATAATTTCTGGATTAAAATAATTATTTATTAATTAAAGATTATAAACTGTGCGGGTTAAAAGGCATGTCTACGGAGCTGCCCATAATAAGGACGAAATAGGCCAAAGTAATTTGTAAATGTTGGCAGGCGCGTGGAGTATTTGTTTTTGATTGATTAAAGAATCAAGTGCCAGGTTCCATTAACTGAATACAATTAATTCAATTGTATTGCCGACTGTCTTGGTGGTAATAGATTGTCTTACCGATTGTCTTGTTAGTTTATTTTTAAACTAACAAGACAATTAAAAGATTGTCTTGGTAATGATTATTCTGAAAAGCTTTAAAAAAGGAGAATAAAAATCTGATTTGATTGTCTTGACGATTTTCTTGACAGTTCAAATCAGATTGTCTTGATAATGATCAAAAAGAAAAAGCTTCAGACAGAATGATAATTATTGATAAAGCAAGACAAATATCTCAGAAATTGATTGTCTTGCCGATTGTCTTGGTGGAAGCTGATTGTCTTGCCGATTGTATTGCCTATTTTCTTGGCAGTACAAATTTAGTGTCTTGGTGGTTCTGATTGTCTTGCCGTTTGTCTTGACAATACAAAATGTTAATATCTTATAAAAGAGGCAGAAGCAATCAGACAGGAGAGAGAGCAGCAAACACAACTTCACAACTTCACAAATTCTCTCCGAGCTGAAAAGAGAAAGACCAAGAGAAATAGTTCTGTTCTTCAAATAAATTCCTGTAAATTATTTCTGAGCTCTATAATTAAATCTGAATCGATAGAAATTGTTTACTTGTAACGTTGAAACTATGTAGCGAGTTTTTACTCCTAGAACTTATCTCTCGAATTGCTTTTAGCATTCGATCTTTTTATTACAAATATAGAAAAGTTCATGTCGAATTTTCTATAGAATTTGTAATAATTAGTTGGTCATCAAACCATTTGAATTTGTACCCGTGTATTTAGACACACCCCATCAAGTTAATATAAATTTTATATTCAACTTGAAATATCGGTATTCGTTTTATTCCGCATCAATTTGTTCTTGATTCAATATTTAATATTTTTAAGAATAGAGCAAATTCGATAAAACGGTATAGTTTGTATTCAACCCCCCTTCTACAAACTATTTTGGACCTAACAGATGTGATTAAAACCATTAACAATTCTGGTAAAAAGACTCAAGAAATCATTGAAAATCAAATTTTGGGTAAAGTTAATGGTTTAGGTTTTGATAAGGCTAGGCAAGAAGATACTGTAGCTATTGTCAGTGATTAGTAAAACTGAAGCTAGCACATCTAAGTCTGAAGGTAAGAAGATAGTTTCTGAACCTAAACATGTTAAATTTGTTGATTCTAAAGGTACCCCAGTTGTGCACAAAAGAATCAACAATAGCAATTCAAATGAAAGAGTGTTAGAAGAACCTAAGAATGTAAACATAGGTTTTCTGTCTAAGTCTCAGTTGAAACATAGACTGGAAAGTATTTCAGAGTCTAGCAAGATCAGAAGAAATAGGAATGGAAAAGAAGGTATCAACAAAGAGAATAATTACAAGAATGTACCTGATGCACCTAGGAAGAAATGCTATAAATGTGGAAATCATAATCATTTGGCCCTAGACTGCAATCAAAAACCTTCTTGGAAAACTGAGTCAAGATTCCCCAAGACTTAGAGAATTCAATACCAACTATAAGAACCCTGTTATCATTGTGGTAGTTTATTTCATTCCATTTATATGTGTAAGGAATATCATGAACTGTATTATGACTATTATTCTCTGAAATCTGAAACTCCTAGTCACAAACAGTTTGTGAAATCTAAGTCTAAGGTTGACTCTGCAAGATGTAAATCAAAAGCAAAATCTTCAAAGCCTGTTGGTTCAAAAGTTAGTAAGAAAGGATCCAATCAAAGTTGGGTCCTAAAAAATTCTAACTAGCTACTTTTTGTTTGCAGGGCATTGGAAAGAAGCATTCAATTATCTTGGACAGTGGATGCTCTGGACATATGAATGGAAAGAAGTCCCTGCTTACAAAGTTTGAGAGGAAAGCTGGCCCAGTAATATCCTTTGGAGATGGCAACAAAGGAGAAACTCTGGGATATGGCTCAATTATTTTGGGGAATGTCATCATAGAAAATGTAGCACTGGTTGAAGGCTTGAAACACACACTTTTAAGCATAAGTCAACTGGGTGATAAGGGTTACCAATCAATCTTTGACAGTAAGGGATGCAAAATCTTGAATATGAAGAATGGAGACATTGTTCTGACTGGTCAGAGACATGGTAACATATATGAAGCCAGCTTGAGTGACACATCTAAAGGAACTGTCAGATGTCTTTACAGCAAGGCATCAAATGATGAAAGCTGGAATTGGCACAAGAAGCTCTCACATCTCAATTTCAAGAAGCTTAATCAACTTGTTAAGCATCATCTGGTGAGAGGCCTATCTCAGGCAAACTATGTGCAAGATGGACTTTGTGATGCTTGTCAGCTTGGAAAACAAAGAAGAACCACTTTCAAGAGCAAGACAGAAAATTCCATTACTGAACCATTTCACATGCTGCATCTTGATTTATTTGGTCTAGTAAACATTATGTCTATCAATAAGAAAATATATGCTCTAGTTATAGTGTATGACTACACAAGGTTCACATGGGTATTCTTTCTACACAACAAGGATGAAGCTCCTCAGCAAATCATTGAACTTGTCAAGAATATTCAAAATAGCTCTGAGTACAGGATCAAAGTGCTCAGAAGTGACAATGGTACAGAATTTAAGAATTCTACAATGGAGGAGTATTGTGCAGACAGTGGAATTACTCAACAGTTTTCTGCACCTGGAACACCTCAGCAAAATGGTGTAGTAGAAAGAAAGAACAGAACTCTCATAGAGGCAGCAAGAACCATGCTTGCAAATGCAAAGCTTCCAACCTATTTCTGGGCAGAAGCTATCAACACTACATGTTTCACTCAAAACTGTACCTTGTTAAATGCTCATGGTAAGACTCCCTATAAGATGATCAAAGGAAAGAAACCAAGTGTGAAATACTTTCACATCTTTGGATGCAAATGCTATGTCCTGAAAGTTCATCCAGAACAACTTGGGAAATTTGAAGCCAAATCGGATGAAGCAATCTTTCTATGATATTCAGCATCGAAGGCCTTCAAAGTATACAATCTCAGAACCCACATTGTTATGGAATCAATTCATGTTGCATTTGATGATAAGAAGTTTGGAATTTTGCAAACTGATGAAAGACATGACAATCTGGAATTTGAAAATCTTAAGTATTCTGAGATTCTCTCCAGTGATGATGAAGGTTCTCCAGAGGAAATCTCTATTGCTTCTCAAAGGAATGCTACTGTTGAGGGGGAGCAATTCAATCAAGGAGAACACAGTACTGGTCAGGATCAGACTAGTCTTTCAGAGTCTACTTCATCAGGAATTGATCCTTCAGAGTCTAATGAATGGAGATCAGGAACTAGCAGCAGTACTGAATCCACTGATTCTACTGATCAAGGGGAGATTTTAAAGGCAGAGAAAGTTCTTCTACAAGAAATACCACTAACTTATGGGGAAAGTCTAGCAGGAGCAATCTACCACCTGTTAGCAAATGGACAAGGGATCATACTGAGGATTTGATAATTGGTGATCCAAATAGTGGTGTTCGAACTAGAAGATCAATTCAATATGAATGCTTGTATAGTTGTTTTCTCTCAAAGAATGAACCTAAGAAGGTTGAAGGAGCCTTACAGGATTCTGATTGGGTAATAGCAATGCAGGAAGAATTGAATGAATTTGAGAGGAACAAAGTTTGGAAACTGGTACCAAGACCTAAAGATAGATCCATTGTTGGTGCTAAATGGGTTTTCAGAAACAAGCTAGATGAATCTGGTATGATTGTAAGAAACAAATCAAGACTGGTAACCAAGGGTCATTCTCAGGAAGAAGGAATTGACTATGATGAAACCTTTGCACCTGTAGCAAGATTGGAAGCAATCAGAATGTTTCTTGCATTTGCAGCTCATTCAAAATTCAAGGTATACCAGATGGATGTAAAGAGTGCTTTTCTAAATGGCAAGCTTGATGAGGAAGTGTATGTGGAACAACCACCTGGTTTTATTGATCCAAAGTTTCCAAATCATGTCTACAAACTTGACAAGGCACTCTATGGACTGAAGCAGGCACCAAGAGCATGGTATGAGACTTTGTCTAAATTTCTTCTTGAAAATGGCTTCACAAGAGGTACAATTGACAAAACTCTATTCTTTAGAAAGATAAAAGGTGATTTGCTTTTAGTTCAAGTTTATGTTGATGATATTATATTTGGTTCTACTAATGAAAAGTTATGTGCTAAGTTTAGCAAGCTTATGCAGTCTAAATATCAGATGAGCATGATGGGTGAACTAAATTAATTTTTAGGCTTGCAGGTCAAACAGACTGAGACTGGTATTTTCATTAATCAGTCAAAGTATATCAAAGATCTTTTAAAAAGGTTTGACTTTCAAAATTGTGCAGTTACAAAGACACCCATGGCAACAGCCACTAAGCTAGACTCTGATCCTAAGGGAAAGAGTGTTGATAACACTAGCTATAGAGGCATGATAGGTTCACTGTTATATTTAACTGCAAGTAGACCAGATATAATGTTCTCTACCTGTTTATGTGCTAGATTCCAAAGTGATCCTAAGGAATCTCATTTAATTGCTGTGAAGAGAATTTTTAGATATCTCAAGGGAACTCCAAATCTTGGTTTGTGGTATCCAAGAGAATCTGATTTCTCCCTAATTGACTATTCAGACTCTGATTATGCAGGGTGTAAAATAGACAGGAAAAGCACTACAGGTACATGTCAATTCTTGGGAAACAGATTGATTTCTTGGGCAAGCAAGAAGCAGCAATCAGTTTCAACCTCAACTGCAGAAGCTGAATACATTGCAGCAGGTAGTTGTTGTGCTCAACTCCTTTGGATAAGAAATCAGTTGATGGATTATGGTATGACACTTAGTAATATTCCTATGTTTTGTGATAATACTAGTGCTATCAAAATTGCAAAAAATCCAGTTCAACACTCAAGGACTAAGCACATTGATGTCAGGTATCATTTTATTAGAGAACATATTGAAAATGGTACTGTGGAACTTCATTTTGTTCCTACTGACAAACAGCTTGCAGATATTCTAACTAAACCACTTGATGAGGCCACATTCATTAGATTGGTTAGTGAGTTAGGAATGTTAAATTTTTAGATCTTTAACATCTGCACAAGTAGCAAGGTATGTTGTTTCAGCTTATAGACTTGATATTTTGTCAGGATCTATACTTGATTGATAAATGCTTAAGCTGTAACACTTTACTTTGATAAATTATAGTATGATAGACTTGTTAATAAACATCAGGATTGCTATCAGTATGCTGACGTCATCAGTATTGACATCAGGATTGTATCGTCAGTATCAGGATTGTGAAATTTGTGTGTCTTACAGTTCCAAATTCTGAAGTTCATGTTATTTGGTGGTTCAATTCTGAGTTTTGTTAAGTCTATGTTAGCAAGTTTTATTACATACATACTGATAATTTATATCATTATTCATGACAGTAAATAAACAACGATAGACAAGTAGATATTAAGAAAACTTGTATTTTCATTAATCAAAAGCATTACATACATGAAAATGAAATACAATTCTTCTTTTTGTCTAACTATTACTGATAATTATATTCTTGTCTAAAGTTGTTGCTGCTTCAATCCTCAACGATCGACTTCAGGATAAGGAGCATCTCAAGAATGAATTCCTTGTCTGGGCGAATTAAATGAGAGCAGTTGACTCATCTTCATGCTTATTGAAGAAGATGAATAGCATCTACATCAAGATCAACCTCAGACTCTTCACCAAATTCTTCATCCTCAAGGTGTGAAGAGATTAGAGGAGGATTGTATCCAACTGGTAGATGTTTTAGAGGAGATTCATGGAAATCATCTGGGTTAAGATCAACCATATCTGACTTGATGAGAAAAGTCATCTCTTCTAAGAGATAGTTCACTTGCTCCTGATCATCAAGAGTAAAGAACTTCTCGGTGGTAATGAACCAAAAGCTAGGGTTCATATGAAGATTTGGGTTGAAAGCCATGATGGAAAGAGAAAAGAATGAAAAGGTTTTGGAGAATGGCATAAGACATCGGTTTCTTTTATAGAAAGACGTGGGAAGCTGAACAGTCATTTGGGAGATATCAATGCTTTCAGTCATAATTATATGTGACTTTATTTCTTGTATTTTCAAGAAATATTGAATGAATTTGACCAATTGATTTTGTTATTTCTTTTTCAGGTAAAAGAAAATGCCATGTGGAAACTCTATTTAGTCTCTGGAATCAGGATGATATTGATCAGGAATACGAGTGTGTTCACATCAGGATTAGTAATTCTTTTTATTCAAAAATCACATTAAATTGTGTGATTATTCTGATGAGTATATCACATGAGGAAGAGGAAACTGATCAGTATTGATTTTTATCTTGTTTTTACCTTGACTTATTTACTTGAAATCATTTTTGGATTTTATTTTCCAAAAGTCATGGATAACTGCAATTTTCAGGGACTGACACCTGTCAACCTACGTGTCAACGTGGGATAATGGGTCTAAAGAATTTTTGAAATATAATTATTTTGACACTCTAATCGTGTAATTGCTTTCTCTAATTTCATTCTCTAAAGCAAAAACACTCTCGAGTTCTCAAAATCACTAATCAATTTCAAAGATTTCTTAAGTTCTTTTCAGATCAAAATGGCAACTCAAAGAAGACTACCCAAATCAGTAGCTTTCAAGTTTGGTGACTTTGATTTTATGATGAACAATCATGTTGCAGCTATCACCAACAAGGAAGGGGTGTCAACTGATTTTCACCCAATAATGGACTTTATAGCGAAAGGACCATTAAGCTATGCCTTGAAAGCATCTCCACAAATTAATCAAGTAGCTGTTTCACAAGCTTGGGAGAATGCTGAGGTAATTGATTCTACTCAGAGTCAATCAGGTAAGATTGTTCTACACTTAGGACAAGACTCATTTGATCTTACTGAATCTGTTATTAATTCAGTACTTCGCTTACCTGTTAGTACAAATTTTGAGAATGTACCATCTAATGATGATGTGAGAACTATGTTATCTAAATTAGGTTGTGATGGACCTCTAGATAACATGAGCCAGTTAAATAGATCTTTTCTTAGGAAAGAATGGTCTTTCTTCTTTGATCAAATTGTTAAATGCTTTACTGGTAAATGTAGTTCTTTTCAACAAATTACAGCTGTTACATCACATATTGCATATGCTTTGCTTTATAACAGAGTAATTAATTTTGGTCACATTATCTTAAGTCAGATGTGTATAAAACTTGGGTCAAGAGATCATGACAGGAATATGGTTTATTATCACAGATTCATGCAACTGTTTATTAACCATTTCATTCCTGATGTTGAAGCTAGATTTGGTAGAGAGTATTGTGTTTCTTCTTATGTACAGCAAAAGAGAATTTTCTCTGACATTACAAAGAAGGACAATGAGAAGAATCTAGATGAAATACCTACTTTACACTATCCAAATCATGTTCAGGTACTTCTAAGAACTCATCTTCCTACTATCTATAATTCTTCTTTCTTTGGTGGTGAAATGACTCAGGAATCTCAATTGGAGGAGAACCCCCCTGTGTCTACCCAAGTAGCCAAAAACATTACAGTCTCTAAAACAATTCTAGAGCCAAATTTTGATCCACAGCCTATTGTTTCAAAGAAGCCAACCTCTGGTGTTTCTCAAAAGACATCAGTTGTAAGGAAGAGAAGATTTGTTATTTCAAGTAGTAGTTCTAGTAAAGATGATGATAATATATCTCTTGCTCAGAGAGCAGAATTGAAGGCTGCAATTCAACTTTCTAAGCTAGGACAAAGAGATGGAACACCTAGTCACAGCCAGGCTGCAGTCTCTCAAAAGGCTGTAGTTCTTAAAAAGGGAAAACAGATACTGGATACTGTCTCTCAAAAGATTGTGTCTATTGAAAGAGGATCTCATCCCAAGATCACTTCTATGTCTACACCTCTTGAGTCTTCTCAAGAAAAATCTGTTGCTCACTATACTAGGAGAACAAGGAGAAAGATTCATTTGTCACCTACACACACAGTGTCAAGTCCAACTAACATTATGCAGGTCTTTACAAATAATGCTATATCCATGTCAGTATCTGGCAAGAGAGATCTGGATCTTGATTCTTCATGGGAAACTACACTGACATACAGACTGGCTATGGAACTTATTTCTCTAACAGTGAATCTTTCCAGGCCTGTTCTAGATTTTTTGATTGAAAGAGTTCCCAAACTTTCATTTCCTGAAGAATACGGACTGTTACATCAAAGGCTTGATTTAATGAAGACATACTTCTATGTATCAGTCAGAAAGGAGTTACACAAGAAATTTGGACTTCCTAAGTATGTTGCACTTCAATCACTTCATGCATATTTGTTTGATGAGGATGTCATTGTTGAAGATGCTTCAGCTCAAGATGAACAAGAGGAGGTAGTTGATAGAGGGAAGCAGTCAACAGAAGATACTATTACACCAGTGGTGAATAGTAGAATATATCATATCACAGTCACTGCAACACAAGAACCATCTAGTCAGAGGTTGGATGACTCAGGAACTGTGATTGATGATGCTGAAAGGTCTTCTGTGATGACTCAAATTGCAAGTGAGAAACCCTATGATATGGGAGGAATGACTTTGATTGATTTTTCTGAAGATCAAACCAATATTGTTCTTTCAAAGTCTATCCACCTTGAGGGTGTGTCTCAGAAACCAACACTTAAAGACGGTGGCATATTAGCTATGGTGTCTAATGAAGTATTACTGAAGACATCAGAGTCTAGTGTAAAACCTAAAAGTGGTATACTGGAGCCTGTAGTCTCTGGAAAGAAAGTAGATGTTTGTAAGGATTCAGAGACTACAGCAGCTCACTCCTTGGAGAAAACCTCAAGCCCCATGCCATATGAGGAACCCTCTCTCCATGTGAGTTCAGGTATAAAAACTTCTTCTAACCCCTATTTTTCTGTAGGTCATGAGAGCACTTATCCAAATTTGAGTGATACACTTGAAAAGATGGACATAGATCCACACACAGAGAGGATGGCTTCTGACCAGGCAAAAGGAGAGGTAGAAAGAGTGTTGACTTTAGATAGTCAAAGTGAGAATGAGGGTATGGATGATCAACTCCATAGTGAGGGAGAGAAAATTAGGAAACCACCATCGTTTGATTTCTGGGATCAGGTTTTTCCTGAATCTTGGTCTAAAAATCTTGGTATGGATGCTGGTACTTATTCTTTCATCAAGATGTATGAGAAGCATGACTTAGCACATCACAATGCAAAGCGAGAAGTTAAAGCTCAGAAACAGAAAGAAAGGCTTGCAGAGATCATTAACAGAAGAGGTGAAAGGCTAAGACAAACTTCTACTCAACCAGTACCAAAAGAAATTCCTAATGATCCTAGTATTCCTTTGTTTGTACTTCCAATTTCAGCTAGAATTGAAACATCACCAATATCTGATCAATCTAAGGAGGAGTCAGGATTTGTAGATGTTAGTACACAGAATATTGGTGAAGGACAGGATGATCATATTTCAGCTCCAGATCAGAAAGATGAAGATGTTTGTACTTCTACTCAAGTATTATTACTTGAATATCATTCTCAACAGGCAACTTCTTCTACAAGACTTGAAGATAATGTTCTTTCTGAATCTGAATCTGAAGATACAACAAGCACTTCTGACATTGAAGTCAATTCTGAAATTCCCAAGGACATTCAGAAATCTCAAAGTGATATTCAATCGAGAATTCAAATTCTTGAAAATAACCAAGTCACTATTCTGGAAAATCAAGCAGTTCTGATGAATCTCATTTGTTCTGTTACTGAATCTCTTGGAATTAATGTTGCTGATGTCAAAAAGGGGGAGATAAAGATAATTCAGAGACAACAACAACAACAACAACAACAACAACAACAACAGACTAAGGGAGATAAACAGACTGGGAGCAGAACTAAGGGTGATAGAGTTGGTAAATTTCATTATGGGAGTGGTAAAGGAAAAGAAGCATCAAATAGTTGAATTCTTTCTTCTAAGTACTAGATACATGTCTACATTTGAAGAAGGAGGTACTTAACTTCATGATCTTGAATTCATAAATTCTATTCTGGTTGTATTGTTATATGTTTTGACATCTACAACTTAGATTTATGCTTCAGATTCTAAAGCATAAATAGGGGAGATTGTTAGGAATAATTCATAAGCTGTGATGTTAAGAATAGAATTTTGCTAATACTTCTTGTATATCCTTATCTTATAAAGGATTTAGCACTTTGTTTAGGATATATGTGTTAAACAGTAATATGTAGAATTTAGTCAGGAACAGTGCGTCAGAGACTACATGTTAGGAACAGTGTATCGGGGACTACATGTCAGGAACAGAGGAGCAGATCCTGATACATTAAGTCAGATCCTGATCAAATACTGATGGGATAATCAGATCCTGATGCAATGGGAAATCCTGATATCAGTCATGTTACTGATGACGTCAGTCGTGTTACTGATGATGTCATTATGGATGCTACAGAAACTGGCAAGTACTATAAAACAGGATCTTTGTTTTGGAAAACAAGCAAGAAGATATCGTGAAGGAAACGAATTCTCTATTGATGGAAACTATCAACTGGACGGCAGAACATTGTCATAGATATATTATAATTCTTTTATTAGTTGATAGGTAGCATTATAAATACTCTCTCTATATCATTGTAAATAGCGTGCGTGAGTGAGCAAGTGAGTTTGTAAGATTTGTATTCGAGAGTTCGAAAAAAACAGAGAGAGAGATTTATATTGTCAGCAGCTGCTAAAGGTATTGTACACCTTTGGTAGAGTTTATATTTGATTATTTTAATACAAACAAAGATTGATTTATTCGTTTATTCTTGTTCATATAATCAAGCAAAAATCAGACACGATTATATAACTTGTATTCAACCCCCCCCCCCCCCCCGTTCTACAAGTAATTCGAGTTAACAGGGTATCGTTGGATTTGACAATCGTTGGGAGTGCTTTCATGGCAACAATTTTCCTATTCTATTTGCACTCATTTAGCTTCTCGTGAACTCATTGATCCTTGCAATTCTTTTTCCAAGTTAACTCAAACCAGCACCGTACATGGATATATTAGTTCTTTCGAAAAGCTCGTTAATATGGTTCCTGGTTTATTAGAACCCCGTCATATTAGCATGTTTTTATCGGGACTCCGAGGTGATATTCAAGCTGGTGTGCGATTGTTAATGCCTATTAGTCTTACTCATGCTTTTCAATTAGCAGTGTCACAAGAAGACGCTATCATAGCCAATTCAGATCATTCTTCTTTTAAGGGTATTGGGCATGTTAGAAAATGTGGGCTTTAGACCCACATTGTCGAGTCATTTTGAGCTCCGATTTGAGTGTGCCTTGTGTGCATGTTTGCAACAAGTCATGCTTGGAGAGTGTTCTCCTCCGCGAGAGCTTTCCAAAGCATATTTAAACACTCAAAACGACTAAGGAATGGATGAGTTATGATTACTCAAAGTTGGTCCCTTAAGAGAGGAAATTTTGTTCTCAAACTTGAAGTCCCACATTGATAAGGAAAAGGAGTTTCCTATGCTTTATATAGTACAACACAAGAGGAGTGTTCACTTGTGTTGGTTAAATGTTGCTCCATCTCCTATGCGGGCGCGCAGGGGGGGTGCGAATTGTGGGATTTCGAGGGGAAATTCGAGGCTTCGCAAGCCTTCGGGCTTTTCGCATGTGTGACCTACGGACACGAATGTAGCAGAAAATTGGGTCGAATCATCCTGGACTAGTTTTGCTAATTATTATTTCCACTGGGTTTGGGCTTAAAGATCTGACTAAATTAATTCGAATTTGGAATTAATTGTGGTAAAATCAATTCCGTTTTTATAAAGAATTTTTTGCCACCGCCTTACCTTAATTAATTAACGCGGTTAATTAATAAAGGAAAATTGCCACCGACTTTTTAATTAACACAGCTAATTATTAGAGCAATTGTGTAACGCACAAGTTTTCCTATCCTATATATACTCGTGTAGAGCCTTAGGATTATTCATTCGAAGAACACATCCTCTTCTCAAACACGGCCTCTTCTCTTCTTCGGTGATATTCTTGCTCGTTTCAAGCTCGCTGAGAGTGACGCTTTTATAGCTTCGCTGCAATCTGTTTTATGCTGGGAGGCATTTCGCTCGCACATACGGTGAGGGCAAATACGCTTTAAGGAGACAGTCACGCACTGGACTCAAGTTTTCGTTCTTGTCTCCTTTTCTGTTTTGTTTTGATTATACACGTTACTGTTGCTCACACACGCACGATTATTATATTGTTTGTATTTATCGCAGATTGTCCAACAATCTTAAAGCGTATTTATTTTATATCTGTGATCTGTACTTACGTATTTAATTGTTTGTTTGAGTGACAGAATCAATGGAGAATCAAACTATGAACAACACGAACAAGGTGGTTAATCCCAACGCACAGATTATAACATCTGATGGGGATCACCAGCCGCTGTTAAACCCTCACGCACGGATTATAACATCTGATGTGGGTGCAACGCCGGTTGGACATGTGCCTCCGGGACATGTGCCTGTGGGACATACTGTCATTGGACAGTTTAGTGTTCCGGTTGGATCGACGGTAGTACCACCATCTGGAGTGGCTACTACACATGTTGCACCTATTGTGTCTACGATTCCTACAGTGCCTGCTGCACATGCTGAGAAACCTGAGAAGTTCAATGGTATGAACTTCAAACGTTGGCAGCAAAAGATGTTGTTTTATCTGACCACGATGCATCTGGATCACTACCTCAAAGAGGATCCACCGTTGCTCACTGCTGAGAGTAACATGTAAGCAGTTTATGCTGTTGATGCTTGGAAGCACGCCGATTATATCTGTCAGAATTATGTGTTGAATTGTTTGGCTGACTCGTTATATAACGTGTACAGTACAAAGCCAACAGCTAAGGTCTTATGGAAGTCACTTGACCATAAGTACAAAACCGAGGACGCTGGGGCTAAGAAGTCTATTGTTGGCCGCTTTCTTGATTATAAAATGGCGGATTCTAAGACTGTGGTCAGTCAGGTGCAAGTGCTACAAGTGATCATCCATGATATTCATGCTGAAGGGATGATCATAAGTTAGTCTTTCCAAGTTGCTGCTGTGATTGAGAAGCTGCCACCTGGATGGAAAGATTTCAAGAACTACCTTAAGCATAAGCGCAAGGAGATGTCTATGGAGGATCTAATCGTTAGACTTCGCATTGAAGAAGACAACAGGGGATCCGAGAAGAAGATGAATGTTGCCACTGAAAAGGCAAACATGGTGGAACATAAGCCCAAGAAGAACAATTCTGGTAAAGGGGCAAAGCTGGCACCCAAGGAAGGAATTTCGAAGACGAAGTTTCAAGGGAAGTGCTACAACTGCGACAAAGTGGGTCATAGGTCTTCTGATTGCAAGAAGCCTAAGAAGGCCAACAAGAAGAAAGAAGCAAACATGGTCGATGATATCTCCAAGGAGATGGGTGACATAGACCTCTGTGCTACGGGTTCTGAGGTGAACCTGGTTGGCTCTAATCCAAGGGAATGGTGGATTGATACGGGAGCTACAAGGCATGTTTGTTCAGACAAGGCGATTTTCTCTAGCCTCAAAGCTTCGAATGTTGGTGAGAAGCTTTACATGGGGAATTCAGCAACTTCTACCATTGAAGGGGAAGGCACGGTGATTCTGAAGATAACATCTGGGAAGGATCTGACTTTGAAGAATGTACTTTATGTGCCTGATATTCACAAGAACCTTGTGTTTGGTTCCTTGTTGAATAAGTATGGCTTTCGTATTGTAATAGAGTCAGATAAAGTTATTTTGTCTAAGAATGGTATGTTTGTAGGCAAGGGCTATGTGACCGATGGGCTTTTTAAGCTCAATGTGATGTCCGTTAAGGACGATAATGAAATAAAGAATTTTTCTGCTTACTTGCTTAAGTATCCTAATTTATGGCATGCTAGATTAGGACATGTTAATTTTAACACTTTACGACGTTTAAGTGCAAAAGATTACATACCAAAATTGAATATTGATTCAAAACATAAGTGTGAAACTTTTGTTGAGGCAAAATTAACAAGAGCATCATTTAAACACGTGCAAAGAAACACCAAGGTTCTAGACCTTATACACAGTGACATATGTGATTTAAAATTCGCTCCAACTAGAGGAGGAAACAAGTATTTTATAACATTCATAAATGATTGTACAAAATACTGCTATGTATATCTGCTTAAAAGCAAAGACGAAGCTATAGATAAATTTAAAATCTATAAGGAAGAAGTTGAGACACAACAAAATGAGAAAATCAAAGCGATACGAAGTGATCGTGGAGGTGAATATGTTGAAACTTTTGGGAAATTCTGTTCACAACATAGTATAATCCATGAGGTCACTGCACCATATTCTTCTCAGTCAAATGGAGTGGCTGAGAGGAAGAATCGCACTCTCAAGGAGATGATGAATGCGATGCTGTTAAGCTCTGGACTTCCGCAGTCGATGTGGGGGGAAGCCATCTTAAGTGCGACACATATTTTAAATATGATGATACGCAAGAATAAGAATGAAAGTCCTTATGAGTTGTGGAAGAAAAAGAAATCAAGTTATCAAAATCTGAAAGTGTGGGGGTGCCTTGCAAAGGTACTAATCCCCGTACCTAAGAGAATTGGTTGACAGATCATCGAGAGGGATGGGCCTTAAGCCTATTGCTTAATGGCGTCATGGTGGACACCCAACCATTGCTGACTAGAGGTCCCAAGAACTTGGTTCAATGGGCCAACTAAATCATGATGACCAAATCACTGTGGGGGTAACCCCTGGCCTGTTCCTATGATGAGGAAACAGTAAGACCCGTAAGGTACGAGGGTAAGCTATTAAGCTTTTAATGATCTTTCGGTGAATACATGGAGTTCAAGGTTTGAACGCATGGAATTCAGTTGAGTAAATGCGGGTTACTCTATATGATAAAGATCACCTATGTGGGAGAGAAGTGGGGCCGCTTCAAAGGAGAATTGTGAGGCACAACTCTTTAGAAACTCCTGCAGAACCAGGACGATGTTCCATGGCCAAAATGGACATAATCATGAGAGCTGAATGAGTTAGAAAGGATATAGTGATAAGTATATCATCGCTTACACAAACGGTCGAACAGTTCAAAGAGCAAACCTCTACTGTCTACCAGTAAGGTCGGTATGCTTACTCAAGAGAAGGTTCAAGGAGTAAACCTCTACCTATCGTATGCTATATCTGATCGAAGAATTATCACTACATTAAATTCCGTGTCTGTCTGTCTGGTGTGTGCTACTACGATATCAATCTCATCCATGTGGGGGATTGTTAGAAAATGTGGGTTTTAGACCCACATTGTCGAGTCATTTTGAGCTTCGATTTGAGTGTGCCTTGTGTGCGTGTTTGCAACAAGTCATGCTTGGAGAGTGTTCTCCTCCGCGAGAGCTTTCTAATGCATATTTAAACACTCAAAACGACTGAGGGATAGATGAGTTATGATTACTCAAAGTTGGTCCCTTAAGAGTGGAAATTTTGTTGTTAAACTTGAAGTCCCACGTTGATAAGGAAAAGGAGTTTCCTTTGCTTTATATAGTACAACACAAGAGGAGTGTTCACTTGTGTTGGTTAAGTGTTGCTCCATCTCCTACGCGGGCGCGCAGGGGGGGTGCGAATTGTCGGATTTTGAGGGGAAATTCGAGGCTTCGCAAGCCTTCGGGCTTTCCGCTTGTGCGACCTGCGGACACGAATGTAGCAGACTAGTTTTGCTAATTATTATTTCCACTAGGTTTGGGCTTAAGATCTGACTAAATTAATTCGAATTTGGAATTAATTGTGGTAAAATCAATTCCGTTTTTATAACAAATTTTTTGCCACCGCCTTACCTTAATTAATTAACGCGGTTAATTAATAAAGGAAAATTGCCACCGACTTTTTAATTAGCACAGCTAATTAATTAGGACAATTGTGTAGCGCACAAGTTTTCCTATCCTATATATACTCGTGTAGAGCCTTAGGATTATTCATTCGAAGAACACATCCTCTTCTCAAACACAGCCTCTTCTCTTCTTCGGTGATATTCTTGCTCGTTTCAAGCTCGCTGAGAGTGACGCTTTTATAGCTTCGCTGCAATCCGTTTAAACCTGGGAGGCGTTTCGCTCGCACATACGGTGAGGGCAAATACGCTTTAAGGAGACAGTCACGCACTGGACTCGGGTTTTCGTTCTTGTCTCCTTTTCTGTTTTGTTTTGATTATACACATTACTGTTGCTCACACACGCACGATTATTATATTGTTTATATTTATCGCAGATTGTCCAACAGGGCAGCCTTCTTCTCACAATGTTTCTTCGCCAGTTCCTCCTACCTTAAACTTGACCACTTCAATGCCTGTCTTACCTCCTCGGGTTAAACGACTTACTTGGGCAGAACAAAAAGAAAGACGTGCCAAAGGATTGTGCTTTTAACTCCGATGAACATTACAAACCAGGTCATATATCTCACAAGCCACAACTTTTGATATTAAATGGAGCGAATGATACCTAGCGCTTTTGACACTTGAGGACAAGCTGTCTTTCATGGGGCGTGGAATGTTAGGATCAATATCTATTTATTAGCTTATATATATAGATTAAAAGTTTACTTAATTATGTGTTTGCTTAATTAAAAGTTACCAAGTATAAGTTTCAGTTAGATGGAAACTTTTATCAGTTAATGTAATATGTTCAAGGAGTTCTATTATTTGAGAGTTGAGACATTGAATGAATAAAAACCTAATTTTGAGAGTAATTCCCACTACGAATTTGAGCCTGATTCCCTTTAAGAATCGATTATCTCACAATTGTAGGACAGAGTCCTATCATAATTCTATTAAATTCAGAAGACCTACTTTTATTTGATTTAAATTATTAAATTTTCCTTTTTGGTATTCCCCGTATACAATTCAAGTGACGAAGTTTTGAATATAATCATAATATAAATCAGATAAGCTTTTTAATATTTGATCGAACGGATCATATCTATCTTTTAATATCCAACGATCCATTTTCTTTGGTAAATGACCATACTAAAAAAAACTGGATCACTCCATTTTTTAATTTTCAATATTTTTAACTGCCATACTTTTAAATCTTATTTGTTGCAATACCCTTCGGCAATCGGAAGGGGTAGTGCTCCGAAGTACAGAATGTTGGAGAAAATTGAAGGTGTATGTAGTTTCTCAACTTGTTAAATTCGGTTTCTTTATCAAGCCACTAAGTAAAATCTGAAATTCTTATATACGATGGTTACCACAAAATAAATAAAAACGCTATCAAGTATTAATATAAACTAGCATAAAAACCCGTGCGAGGCACGGGTCGCTATGTTAAATTTTGTTTCCAAATTAAATAGTGTATTAAAATGTCATTTGAAGTATAAAATTGACTTTCATAGAGTTTTGCTTGTTAATGGTATATGTGGCTATTGCGTACTTATTTAAATATGTTCAAGTTTGTAATTTAGAGACTAATGTAAGAAGTACAAATAGAAATCATGTCAGTTTTTAATTTTATTGTGGGTCATTGAATAGAATCTGAGTGTTTAATAGGTGTTGTCTAATTAAGATGATTTTTCAAAACATTTACGATACTAAACTTTCTTTCCCAATTCATCAAAAATGATGCATTCGAGATGTTGCATTCTAAGAGTGTGGGTGTGGGTTTTAATCATGATTTTAATAATAAAAAAAACCTTCTTAAATCTTCTAATACGCTATTCAGACATTACGCTTTCACTTCTTAAAACTATTTTTCTAACTATTTCATTTCTTTTCTTCTAAGCTCTTGATTTTAAGCATTTTTGCATTGGTTTCTCTTCCTATTTTTGTCTGACTTTCAAAACATCAGATAATTCAGTCCTCAACTGAGTGAATCTACCTTGTGTAACAGGCTTATAACATTTTTGTTCTCCAAACTTGAGAATTTATCATATATGGTTGGATAAATATTTTTTGTACTTTTATTGTCATAAGTTGAAATTGATCATATGACTTTTATCCGTGCTTTTATAATGAATTCATCCTTCTTTTTTCAAACACAGCTTCTTCAAGAGAAGTATTTTTACAAATTGTAGCGAACAGATAGACCTATGTGTTCAATGAATTTGTTGTTTCTCCTTGTGAGTTTTGTATATGCATGTTTTGTTGTGGACGTCTTCTTTAATTATTAATAGTTCAATTTTAAATCATCAATTAAATTATATATTATAATTTAATAATTTTAGTATGCACTATATATGCTTTGTTTTGAATATTTCATTTTATCGCCAATGTTAATTTTGTACACATATTAAAAAAAAATTCATATATATTAAAAATTATTGTTTATGCTACTAAAATTATGAAATAGAATTAATTATTTTTAAATAACATGGGTTTGACTGACCGATGACAATATTAATTTTCATAAAATATTATTGACTATCATAACTTAAAGTCTCATATTTTGTTACACAAACCTTTGTACATACTAATTTTATATAATCATCGTTTTCTGTGTGTTGACATATATAATAATATTATTATTATTGGATAATTCCAATATTGTAATAGTTTCTTTTAAATATCATTTCTTTTATTGTTATTTCTTCCGATACATTAAAAAGTCTCACGAATTTTATCTTATGTTGGTGTATTACCTAAGTTTAAAGTTTAATTAGCTCCATAGTTATTTAAAGTTTAATTTAGCTCCAAAGTTATTTACAAATGTATTACTGTTAAGACATCCACATATTACGTGTATGATTTATAAACACATGTGACATTGTGGCGTAGTGGTAAGAGCATGCATAAGTTACTTGATAGACACAAGTTTGATTCATATGAACAACATTTTTCTAATAAAAATGTGTTGTTATTTTACCTAAGTTTAATTTAGCTCCATAGTTATTTACAAATATATTACTCATAAACGACATTCACTTATTATGTGTATGGTTTGAAAATACATGTGACATTGTGGTGTAGTGGTAGGAGCATGCATAAGTTATTTGATAGACTCAAGTTCGATTCCCATTAACAACAATTTTTTTAATAAATATTAAACATGGGGGCAAACTGGTCTTTTCATGTACATTAAAAAATCTCACTATTTTTTTTGTGTTGGCCTATTATATATATAATAGATAGATAGAATTTTAGATTTATAAATATTTTTTATTACTTTCTTTAAAGTTACAAATATTAAGTTTAAATTGTTAATGGTGAGTATGGAACCATTGACCCATGGTAGTACTTTCTTATTATCCATCTTACTCTTATTATATAATAGGATATAATAATATATAATAAGATATTATATAAGATATAATATTTACTTTTTATATATATAGGATATTATATTTACCTTTTAACCCCTGACGACCAAACAACGACCACCTAAACCTACTCTTATTATATAATAATATATAATAGGATATAATAAGATATTATACAGGATAAAATATTTACTTATATATATATATATATATATATATATATATATTATATAGGATATTATATTTACCTTTTATCCTTTGATGACCAAACAATGACCACCTAAACCTTCTTACGGTAATTAGGGTGTTGATCTTATCTATCACAATTTGAAAGGAAATGGCCCCAAATATCACAGCTCAAAAACTTGGCCCCAAATATCACTACAAAACATATTATAATATAGAGTTATTATATTTTTTCTTTTTTTTTTCTAAAATGCTAATGCGTTTAGCATTAATGGGGATTTCTTTTTCTTTTTTTTTTGTTGAAACGCTAGTTCATAAGTTGTTTTTAGTTCAAATGCCACTTTATGTGGCGTTTTGGTGTTTTTTTTAATATATATAGTGAGTGATGGTGCATTTTAATTTTGTGTGCCCCAGGCGGGGCCCTAAAAAATAATCCTTAATGGAACTCGTTGAACCCGAAACAAAAATGCTATTTTATATAACTTTTTTTTTCTCCTAAATATATACGGTTTATTCATCGTTACAAATATTTCAAAAACTCAAAATGGAACTGATGAACCCCAAAGGTTAACTGTTGAAACCCCGAGGGAATACAGATAAAATTTAAAAAATTTAATAAAAAAATTGAGTCCAGCGGCCTGATTTTTAAACGCGTTACGCTAACGCGTTTAAAAATCAGGATAAGTTAGGGTCTTGGGTTTAGGGTCACAACCCTAAACCCTAAGTTCGTATACGGTTTATTCGTTTTTCCGAATATTTTTAAACCCAAAATGGAACTATTGAACCCCAAAGGTTAACCGTTAAAACCCGAGGGAATAAAGATAAATTTGAAAATTTTAATTAAAAAATTGAATCCGACGGCCTGATTTTTAGACGCTAACGTGTTTAAAAATCAGGATAAGTTACGATTTAGGGTTGTAAACAACCCTAAACCCTAAGTTCGTTTACGGTTTATTCGTCGTTCCGAATATTTCTAAACCCAAAATGAAAACGTTTAACCCCAAAAGTTAATTATTTAATCCCTAAGGAAATACAAAAATGAGGCCGCCCGACTTAATAGAAAAACACAATTTTAATTGACCATTTAGTTATAAGTTTTTTAATATTGTTTGCAAATATATATTTAAGAGAAACAAAAAAAAAATTAGAAAAACACCCAAAAACACCACATTAAGTGGCGTTTCCCCCCACCAAAAAACAGCACATAAAGTCACGTCCCCCCTAGACTATACAGCGTGTTTATAAAAAAAAAAAATTGTATGAAAGACGATAAACGCATTAGCGTTTGTCTTATAAAAAAAATCAGAAAATGATAGACGAAACAATGTTTTGGAGTGATATTGAGGACCAAGGTTTTAAGATGTGATATTTGGGACCGTTTAGCTTCAAATTGTGATATTGAGGGCCTTTTTTCCGGTAATTATATATAGGATATAATATACTAAATAATAATAAAGATTCTTTTTATCGAGTACTAAATATTAAGAGAAATATGTAGTACAAATCATTAAACCCAACAAAAAATTATGGAAACATCTATAGGAAACACAGGTTCGTAAATTAATAGGAGTATGAGTTTTCTGAAATGTTATGGGTGAAATTTTTGCAAAAAAATAAAAATGCATAAAAAATATTTTGTAAACATATTATTACTCCAATATGCTTGTAAAAATTCAATGGATAAAAAGTGTAGCCTATTTGATGAGATTGGTCGGTCGACTTATATTACCAAACAGAGAGAGGGTTAAAAAAGTAAAGCAAAAAAAAAAAGAAAAAGAAAAAGGGAGGAATATTAATATGTTCAAGTACTAGTACAGCTGCGGAAGGTTCACGGAAAGAAGCAAAGTAGCTGTGTCCCCTTCCTGCTCCCCATCAGCACGTCCCAGTCGAATCTCATCTTATCCCAAACACTATCATTCTCTATTTTTTACTACATTTTCCCTCAAGATTACAACTTTTCTTTCTTATTTTATGAGCGTCTAATACGCGGACGGTGCGCATTCCACGACGCTTGCCGACATTTGTGTGTATTATTCTCTCCCAGCACAAGGACCACTCCAAACTATACAACACCCCCGTCGTCCCTTTCCCTTTCTCTATTTTAGTATCTCTAAAGTTTATACGTTACTCTGTGTGTCCTATCTCCAAATACCCTCGAATGATTCTTTGCCCATAAACATGAAAAATCGGACTGTGTATCATTAAACCAAGCTCCATTTATATATCGAAAAATAAGATCGCAAACCTTGCTATTCTCCCATTTCACACTTTTACATACACCCAGTAGAGCAACTCCAAGAGTCTCCTTGTGTTTTCCTTATAAATATTATGTTTTTAATGATATATGATATAGGATATTATAAGGTATGACAACTCCAACAAGATTCCTTATAATTGATTCTTATAATTATTAAATAATAAATAAAAGAAGGAATCAAGAACAAAAAAAAAAAGAGAAACAATTGAAAAGAGGAAGGGAAATAATATTTTATTGATAAAAGTAAAATAAGGGAGCCCTTAAAGATATGGGATGACATGATGCTCTTAACTTTTTAAGGAAAAGTTAAGAGCCGGTTGGAGCACAATTTTAAACATAATCCCATATAATTTGAGTT
Organism: Saposhnikovia divaricata; assembly: GCA_036435485.1. Lineage (NCBI taxonomy): Eukaryota > Viridiplantae > Streptophyta > Magnoliopsida > Apiales > Apiaceae > Saposhnikovia > Saposhnikovia divaricata. Next base: position 1,946,921 of record JAZHRN010000132.1, read on the forward strand.
AGGAGGTCATATAAGGGATCTCTTGGAGTTGCTCTTATGGCCTATTTGGATAGGGGTTACTTTACATACACCCCTTATGGCCTATTTGGATAGGGGGTTACAAGAGGTTGAGTCGGGTTAGAGTGGGATGGGTTAGGTTAGGAAGGGATGGTTTGGGTTGAACCCTTTACATGTTTGGATGTAAGGGTTGAGTAATGAAGGGTTCAACCCTTACCATATTTGGATGGAGGGTTAGGTTGGGAAGGGGTTATAATATAATTAATTATTATTTTTTTCTGAAATATTAATTTGGAAATATTTTTTTCCGAAATGTTTTTTCAGAAATATTTTTTCTCGAAATATTTATTACGTAATATTTTTTTTCTCGAAATATTTATTCGAAAATATTTTTTTCGGAAAAAATATTTTCTAATCAATATTTCCGAAAAAAATATTTCCGCACCAATATTTCGGGAAAAAATATTTCCGAACAAATATTTCGGAAAAAAATATTTCAGAACCAATATTTCGGGAAAAAATATTCCCGAAATATTTATTCGAAAATATCTTTTTCCAAAATATTGGTTCTGAAATATTGGTTCGAAAATATTTTTTTCGGAAATATTGGTTCGGAAATATTTTTCCCGAAATATTGGTTCGGAAATATTTTTTTCTGAAATATTGGTTCGAAAATATTTTTTTCCCGAAATATTTGTTTGGAAATATTTTTTTTCCGAAATATTGGTTCGGAAATATTTTTTCCCGAAATATTTGTTCGAAAATATTTTGTCCCGAAATATTGGTTTGGAAACATTTTTTCCCGAAATATTGGTTCTGAAATATTTTTTTTGGAAATATTGGTTCGGAAATATTTTTTCCTGAAATATTGGTTCAGAAATATTTTTTCCCGAAATACTGATTCGGAAATATTTTTTCCGAAATATTGGTTCGGAAATATTTTTTCCCGAAATATTGGTTCGGAAATATTTTTTTCGAAATATTGGTTCCAAAATATTTTTTTCCCGAAATATTGGTTCCTGAATATTTTTTTTGAAATATTGGTTCGGGGATATTTTTTTCAGAAATACTGATCTGGAAATATTTTTTTCCTAATATTGATTCTGAATTTTTTTTCCCCAAAAACAATTTTTCAGAAATATTTTTATCGAAAATATTTTTTTTTTGAAAAATATTTTTCTCAAAAATATTTTTTCAGAAATATTTATTACGTAATATAAAATTCATTTATCAGTTAATTACTTAATATATATAATATACAAAATAATAATCAAAATAATAAACAAAACCAACAAGTACCAACACCCCATTTGACAAAAAAAAAAAAAAAAAAGTACCAACACCCCAAATCGGGGTGTTGAAAAACACCCCCATTTCTATTATATTAAACCCCCCAACCCCTAGCCAACCACTCTAAACCCAACCCTCCATTTTAAATTTCTATACAAACAAGTGTTGTGAAATTTTAACCCCACCCCACCCCACCCCACCCCCCCCCCCACCCCCACCCCACCCCACCCTACCCCTACCCTACCCTACCCTACCCTACCCTACCCTACCCTACCCTTAGGAGACCTACAAGGTAATCTGAAAGACAAAACATGCCCCTTTCCCTTTATGTATCAAGTTGATAAATTAAACTATAAAACACGAACACAGTGGTGGGTCGCCTGATTGTGTGATAGTAAATTTATGGAATTACATTGTCGTTGTCACTACTTATATAAGCAAGCATTTCATACAGAGCAGTGTATAAATACAAAGTTGCATAAAGAAACTTATCCAGAAAGAAAAAGTTGCACAAGTAACACAAGAATAACTTATTTATTTATTCATCTACTGGCCATCTCCACATTGTTATCTGATTGCACCCAGCAAGTTTGCACCATCAAGCTTTGCACCTTCCAAATGCTGCAACCAAACCATTCCAAAAGTCAGGCTTCATTAGGTTGTGTTCACTTGGGGAGAATGGAATGAGGTAGGAATGGAATGAAAATTGTAAACAAAATTTATGAATAAAGAAGAGATGTTGGGGGAAATAATGAACAAATATAAGAGAGAGAAGTTTCTTATGATGAAAATTGTAAGGAAAATGATGATGATGGAGAATGGAGCATTCCTTCCAAAACATGTAGGTTAGAAATTTAGTTTAAATTATGTGGAAAGGAATAAAGTAAGGAATGAAGAATTAAACATTTTTCCCAATTTTCACCAAACTAGAGTATAAATTTCATTCCATTCTTCCCTCATTCCATTCAAGTGAAGTGAACATAGCCTTAGTGTATAGTGTATACACAAACTACTTAGTAAAAACCAAAACAAGTCATCTCCCCCATCGACAACACAACACGAAATTTATAACAGAACTTTACCATTTTGAAAAGCCTTTTTTCTTGCTTTTCAGTTGGTTCAATTTTATACGAGTTGAATCCACACCTATTATATCCTAAAGTTTCCCCAATCTCAGAATTATATTTTTTTTATGAGGTAGCAGCATTGCCCTACAAATATTACAAAGATTAGCCCACTCCGGACCACATTAACTCTGATTCTGACTTTCTAAGTCGGTCTTTTTTTTTTTGTCACCTGATAACACCTTCAGCATGTCTTCCAATTAAATCTAATTATAATGCAATATCCATAAGAATCAGTATGATATGAGAAACAAGGAATAAGGAACTGATATGGAATCAGAACCCGTGAGCCGTGATCATGCATTAATATTCTACTAATTAAAGAACATTAGGCAACCAAACTGGCAACTCGCTTATATACTTACAGTATCACGGAGATTCACATGTCGCAGATAAGCTCGTTGTAGGTTTGCGCCCTTCAAATTGGCATTATGTAACTTTGCGCCCTGCAATTGCACATCAGAATAATTAAATTAAGCCTAAAAACAAACTAGTAGCAATAAAATGGATAATGCCAATAACTGCTAGCTTAATAGATCTGTTTTCAAATCCAGACACATAATCAGGACTGTAATTTAATACCACTATCTAAAGATGGGACCTGGGCTAAAGACATCCCAATGTCTAATTTTAATAGTTTATCCTCTCAGCAGTGCAACATTTAGAATGGCTAAAAAACCGTTTGGCATTGCTTTCCCAACAGTCCGAACTTATCTCGCCAAAAGCAGCAATTGATAACTAACTCCTGAACTGCTTTCTTTATAAACTGAGAAAGCTACAATTTGTAGCTTTTCGGAAGGCAGCTTTCACAACTTACAAAAAAAATGATGCTACTTTTTTGAGATTGAAGTATTATTAAATTTTAACAATTTTAGTAAAATCTAATAATAATTTTTTTAACCTTAATTACCGAACATTTCTCATCTTTGTTCAGGAGCAGTTTCCTAGTTGGGGACAACAATGTCAACCATGCCCTAAATGTTTGTTGATTTCATATATTTACAAGGCAAAATTCCGTCCAAAGATGTCACGAACGATGAAAAACTCACAAAGAATGTTTCATGTGAGAATGAACATATCATTTTAATCTAAATATCAAAACCATATTCATATCATATTATATATGATATATTTTAGATAAAGCAAAATATTTTAGTAAAATAATTAAAAATTACATTCCAAAAAATGTTTATTAATTTAGCAAAAACAAGTGTTTTTTAGTTTATTCATTGTTCCAATAATATTGTACTAAAATATGTGTATGACTAATATATCATCATGACTACAATTTGTTTCATTCTTTTGAAGGACAATATGCGGTGCTCCACCACTTCATTCAACTACACAAGTTTCTACTATATACACATCTACACTTCTATACTTATAGTTATATATATACTATAATAAGCAAACTAGGGGATAATTTGGTTCATTTGGTTACCCTCATTTCCGGTTCCTTTCATTTACAATCATTAGATCTACAACTCAAATAGATGACAGTTGGATACAATACTAAAAGTTATATACAGAGGCCTAAAGTTCAAATCCCACCAACAACATTTTAATTTAAAATTAATACTAAAAGATGTTACATAACATAGAAAGGTTGAAGTTTCGATTCCCGCCAACATATTAATTTAGATTTAATAATAAAAGTTGTATATATACAAAGGTCAAAGGTTCGGAGAAAGAGGCCTAAAGTTCAAATCCCACCAACAACATTTTAATTTAAAATTAATACTAAAAGATGTTACATAACATAGAAAGGTTGAAGTTTCGATTCCCGCCAACATATTAATTTAGATTTAATAATAAAAGTTGTATATATACAAAGGTCAAAGGTTCGAATTCTCCTAACATATTAAAAATAATATTTATAATATCGTATATACTATATTATAAGGAAATTAGAAAAAAATTTAAGAGGAACCCGTGCTTTGCACGGGCTATAAGCTAGTAATATATATATCTTAGACTAGAAGTAGCAGTGGCAAGAGCAGCCAAAGACGGTTTTGGAGAGTAGACATAGACCTAAAGTCAACTTAGAAGAGAATTCAATTGTCTAGTTGTAGATTATTAGCAATTTATAAAGTATTATAAACTCCTACTTCTATTATGTTTATATTTTAATGGGTCAGCTGACTATTCACTCATCGCTCTAAATACGAGGACACGTCAAGCGATGCACCTCCCTACACTCCCATATCCTCACACTAGTATTGTAAGGTTTTTCGTACGCCGTATACAATAATAAATCATGAAATAATAATCATAACTAGCTTACTCCAATATCCTACATTTTTTTGTTAGTGTATATGAAAAGAATATAACCAAAAATACACACAAACAACATGTCATAGGTAAAAAATATCATTTTATGGTTAGGAATCATTCAACTTATTATGTTCATTGTAACATTCAAAATGAGTGATTATTAATCATAAAAAATACATGACATAAAAATCATGATTTCTTCAACTATTTACATGCATACAAACTAGAGAAATTTTTTTAAAAAAATGTTCAGGCTATATTATATTCATGCCATTCCATTATGTTAGACCGTTTACTTTACCTTCAAATTTGCGCCTTCAAGATTAGCTCCCTCCAAGTTGGCATTCGTAAGGTCAGCAGTCTGAAAGAACAAATAAAAGCACAAGGTCAGCACTCTAAAAACACAACCAGCACTCTAGAAACACACATACACACACGGACAACAAAGAAAGATACACAATTTCTGTTGTCATTTAAGTAAACAATTACTTACGCTAAAGCACTTATGCTAGTCAAAATTTCCACTTGAGATGGAAAAATCATCACACAATGACCGTAATGTACTACTAGTCTACTACCTTATCAACAAAAAAATATACTGGCGGAATATTTCCTTCAACCTCCCAGATCAAGTGATTGAATACTAAGTTTGTGTTCTAGACAATATTTTTTATGATTTTAAATTAGTAATAAAATTAGGCATCCTTACTACTAACTCAGCCCGGATTAGCATCAGATACTAGCAAAAGGGGGTGCTTTTGAGTTTTATATATACTTTTTTTTTTCTGTAAATACTTTGTATTTGGGTGGTGAAGAGGAGAAACAAGAGGAAGATATCCACTATGATCCGTAACTTCGCATCATTGTCTAGTGTCCTTTTTTCTTGTCATAGTCACTAGTTTGTCGATAAGCTTAAACCATCCGACTATTAGTAGCAGTACTTCGAAAGCATACTCAGGCTTTAGCTCGGCAAAAATATTTAAAAAGGATACAGGATACATGCAAAAGGCGAAATTTTCAAAATCCATTTTAATGAGATGGTGTGAGGAAAAATCAGACGCACTTAGGTTATGTCTCTTAAGCAAAAGACTGAAAGGCAAACAAGAGTAAATAGCATAAAACCTGTAGGTGAGCCGAGCGCAAATCTGCCCCGCAAAAACTACAGTCCATCAGGCAAGCATCTGCAAAGCACAATAAAAAAATTTTAGTGCAAAATAATATTCCATAATTAAGTTAATAAGAAAGTCAAATCAGCCTAAAAGATGTTTGTAGCAAGATTTCACTTTTTCAAAGATAAAGGAATATAGAGAAAAATGAAGGAAGATCAGTAATGTTTGAAGGGAGAACTTCTTGACGAGTGCCCATGCTTGGGGAGAAAACCACCCATTTGATTTGTCAGAAAACTAATGAAACAGGTTCCTGCTAGGACCGGAAATCTTGTACTTTACATGAAAATAACCATTTTTATCTTTCTGCTATCTTATGAATAAGGCTAGCTGTGAGAGACTAAAATCCACAATGTACTGGTTGACCCTGGGCTCAGTGGCGGAGGCAGCACTAGACTCGAGGGTACTCCAAAATATATTTGTGAAGGATGGGACTAAAACAACCAATGAACAGAAAAAGGAATTTTTTAAATTTGGTGTGTATAAACAAGTTATCTGATCTATAAAAACTAAAATCATAATTCAGTCCTTAAACTTCCGTGTATATAATTTTCATTCTGCGTTGTGGACAAACTTTTAAACATAACAATTTGTAAAATGTATCATATGCAGTTAATGTAGACCAAAACTCAGGGTACGCTACAAGAACCCCTCGGTTCCATGTGGCTCCGCCCCTGCCTGGGCTTACACTTGCAATGTTGCAAGTGTTACTTTCTATCTACAGATTATAATATTCTTAAACTTACAATTAAATGTCAGCAGGTAGTTACACTACAAGGAATGTAAGTTTACCTTGTAAATTTGCACTCTGAAGATTTGCTCCAGCTAATAATGCTCCACGAAGATTTGCCCCTGTGAATTCACATCTTCCCTAGGCAAGACAAAAACCATCTGAGGTAGCAATCCACATTGTATAAAGCACTTATTAGGACTTCTATTATACCTCTTCTACTTTTTATGCAAGTTTTACCTTCAAGAAAATTTTAGTTTCTTCATTATCCTAAAATAGAAAACATGTCCAAAAAAGACTTGGGTTGAATTTACAACATTTTCGATGTTTTTAACAAAATCTCTGCATTTTCTTAAAATGCGTAATATATGGACTTGCTAAATTTATATGATGGAGTACATGTCAGCAGCTGAAAGATGCTTATTAATCAAAAGCAACAAAAGTTCCCGTTACTGAAAATTATTAGTAGAGGCACATTCACTAATCTTACTCGCGCAATGTTGCATTATGAAATATTGAGCCCTCGGCATCTACATCCTGTATTAAAATTCAAAAGATAAATGTAGATTAGAGAAATGCAAACAGCATATTAGAAATATAAACAAAAGTTAAGTTTGTTGAACATAAATGGCCACACATCATAGAATTGCAAATGGGATTATAAAGAGCAGATTCACGTTTCCATTTTGGAAAACTAAGAAACTAGTGATGATAGTACAAAACAGAAGTAGCAGAAATGGTTAGCAAGAGACACACCCACCCGAAATTTGGCACACTGAAGATTAGCACGTGAGAAGAACACATTCTTAATGCATGCATAGCTGAAGTCAACATATGACAGATCCTGTAAATTCAGAGGAAAAGAACAGGAATGATGTCTTCGACAATAGTAAACCGCGAAAGCTATGATTATATTCCTAATACTTGTGTTGGAAAAGTTCAAACATGTAAAGACGTGGAGTACTTGGAGTTGTGATCGTAGGAAATTTCCCTAAATATACAGAAACCCACCAATTTAGAAAGATCAAGACCAGAAATATTCACTCCTCTAAATCTGCCTTTTTCAGATTGTATGCATTTAATAATATCAGTACGTGTCAACTCAGTATTCAGCTCATCGTCCTCCTTTCTCTTATTTAAAACATTCGTGATTTCATCCATCAGTCCCTGAAAATGTATACGTCCTTGTTATAATGATGAGAGTAAGTACATCAAGTAACCAAACAACAGTATCATTTAGTTAAGAAAAAAGAAATATAACTTAAAGTGAAACATACTACTTTTAATGCAAAGATTAAGTATTAGTTTTTAGTAAACCTTGTATTGTATATTGCCCCGAAAATATTTGCAGAATAATCTGATCTATATAAATAAAAATAGTGGATTTTGCCACCCCGGGAAATGGGAATCATAGGGATAACCACACCTAAAGTTATATTTATGACCCAAAAAATGGGAAGTAACTGAAATATTAAAAGGTAGGAATCAGGTAAACCACCAATCAAAAGCTAAAAAAGCGAGCATATGATAGAAGTAGTCTGTGCTAAGGATATAAGATCGTTTTGTTTTTGGGGAGAGTTGGTCACTTTAATATGTAGATCAGGAGTTTGAGCTCCAACATTCTCAAATGTTTAATTTGGAGAGTGAAGTTGAAAATTGCCCCAAAAGATGAGCTCCTAGTGACCCACTCTTCAATCCAAAAATTGGCTTGCGAGTGAGGATGTGTGCTATAGATATAGGATCCATATTAAGTTGTTCTCCCAAAACCTATAGGCTATACCTAATCCCAAATCAAAAATTTGAGACAATATTCAATCACTTATCAGCAATAAAAAAAAAAAAAAAAAAAAGGTTAAAACTGCAGTGCTCAGAACAAGCTACACTATAAGACTAGGCATCATCAGACCCAAAGAAAGAATATCTAACCAAAAGCTGAAAGTACTCCGCTTCCCTAAGAAGCTCTGAATACTCGGAATCACTCAGTGTAGAAACTACGCCATCCCTCAACCAATTCAATATATGACGAAAATGTTTCCCATCCCTGTCCACAAAAACATAGCCCTGAAAAAATAACAAAACGGGCTATAAGTGGCTTGATGTGCAGCGTAAACCGAACCACTCACTATATTGAAAACATTATATAATGATGAGTAGTGCTAGGTGCCCCAAAAGTTTTTCCCAAATGACGTGGCACGACATGTGGCAGATTTTGATTTGTGGGCGCATATGTATACACTGAGTCCCATATTATTATCAGGAAAGTACCAATTTTACATGTGACACATTAGCATTTGGGAAAAATTATGGGACAAATTTTGGGGTCTCTAGCAATTTCCTAAAATTATATACATAAACAATGAAATGAGTGCTACTACAGAAATTATTTCGCGGAATACAGTAAAATCAGCAAAAAGACCAACTAAAATCGCAATGGAATGAAATTGCAATTAGTTAAACAAACAGAATTAATGTGCAATGATATACCTTCCCAGAGTCGGCACAGACAGCATGGCGACCACTGAACATAGCAGCCAGCATGGAATCAGGCTCGCGCTGGGTCAAGGTATCAATAGTAGTGCAAAATTTCTTTCCTCCTGTACAACAAACAGAATAAACACATTTGATACAACTACTTACCAAAACTAAAGCTCAATTTACAGAGTACAACCAATAAATTAAGCATAAAGTGAAATTAGGGTTTAAACTGCAATTATTCCAGAGACAATTTAACACAAAATTGCATACAAAATATATAATTACATAAATAAGAAAGAAAATAAGCAATTAGATATGTGTGTATATGCGAATGAGGGGGCAAAGGTAGTTACCGATGTTAAGACGGACGAGAGAAGAAGAGGTGTCGGAAAACATGATCGCAAACAGAACTGGAGCTCTCTTTGTTGACTCTAAATTATGCGAACTTGTGGCTTTTGGACTCCTATGTTGTCCCCAAAATAGTGAGTCCGTTCGGAAAATCTTACTTTTCACATAAATTACGGGATATGTACTTTTTTCTTAAATAAGTAACTTATTTTTGCAAGATAACGAATATTAAATTCTTCTACACATTTTTCTTAAAAAAAATATGTAAATACGAAATTTTTCCCGAAATAAATAACTTATAAGTTCATCGTCAGATTTGCCAAACAGGCACACTATTACTGTATAAACAAGGCAACTTATCCGCGCGGTTCGTAAATTTTCTTTTAAAATTATTGAAAATAGATTAATTTTTTTATTTTTAAAAATTGATTGGTCTCTTAAGAATTTTTTTAAAAAATTGATACAAAACAATTTATGTGAATTATAAGTTTGAAAATACTCTCTTTATATATCTTAAATTTTCATAATCTCAAAAATATCATAAACATAAAAAGTAGAAATTATAATATAAACGTAGTCTTTACGATCAAAAATTATAAATATTATATATAATAACACTTTTTAAAGCCTACCCCCTCTCATAACGTACATGTTCAATAGTAGTGTAAGAATATATTTAATTTGAATATTAATTTATTTCGACACAATATAATAAACAATGGGTGTATAACTTTTTTTAATTTTTATCGATTTAATCTACCGATAAATTTGGATTTTTTCAATGTAATCGGTTTGATCATAACCCATGTGTAATTTATTCACGTGTAATAATAAAAAAAAACTATTTGTATTATTTTTATTACAGGTGTTAAGCGAAGATTTATATATTTCTATAATTTATTACGATTTCCTTAAACAATAATAATAAAGAATAATCACTAATAATAAAGACTGCTTAAGAAGTTAAGGATTGTCTGTACTACAATTGTCCGAAAAGAAATTGGAGTGGTATCGATAGGGAATAAAAAAGGACGCAATATAAAAAAATTTTACTCGTCATTTTACCTAAAAATAAATTAATTATATATGTAATTAATATTTAATAATGAAATAATAAATATAATGCTCAAATAAAGTTTTTCAATTTTTTATATAAATAAAATAAAATAAATTTAATACATATTTATTAGGTATAATTAATTGATATGGGCTAAAAGTAAGCCCTAAAAACACATTTAATGTGGCATTAATTAGACACAGTATGGTCCAAGCGTGGGGCCCACCAGATGGCCAAAAAACCCTAATTAAATATTAATTTCGTAATTAATATTGAGAGATAATTAACAGCTGGGAAGTACAAGTCAAATAAGGATATTATCTCTCCAAAGAGTAGCCTCCAAGGCACATAGTCATACAAGGAAACAGACTCCTACAAGGAAGGAGTCTAGAACCTTCCTCAAGGCTCACTTGCCCATTAAGTCACCTAACCCTACTATAATTCTCAGGCTTCTCAGCCTATATAAAGGGTTAGACCCCTCATCCTAGAACTACGTTTTTGGCTTGATCTTTGATATTTATCAAAGTACGTAGGCATCTTGTGAAGGCAGATTCAGCCACGAGCACAAGAGCAGCCATTAAAGCACGAAGCTCACGCACCCTAGCATTAATTACGCACAAACCCTAGCCGCAATTAAATAACCTAGTTTTTATTCCACAACATTTGGCGCCGTCTGTGGGAAGACAACATCAACCATGGTTCAAACACGAAGAACACCAGTTGTAACTGAGGCCGTGCCACTCAGCTCTGCTCCACCCCTCATCGAACAGGCTCCCCCAGCATCAGGGGCGATCATCCAACAGGCTCCCCCAGCATCAGGGGTGATCACCCAGTCTCAAGTTTCTCAACAATCAGGGGCGATTCCCCACGTTGAGAGTACGCTGCCTCTGATCGACCAAGCAGGACGGGGAACCAACCCTCTTCAGATGGTGTTCTCTCCTCTTTTTAATCCTGACAACCCACCACCAGGGGTACAGATCCACACCACAGATCTCCCCTTGAATATTAACCCGAGGTATGGTCTGCCTAACCACCCTCTAGCTGCTCGGGGAGCAGGGCCAAGCGGATATGCCATGCAAACACAGGATCCATCTTATATTAAAGGATTGGGTCCTTATTAGGACGACTACTCTGGCCCCTATTCTGATGATTCGTCATCTGAGGATGATGATCGTGATGAACATCAAAGGAGGCGACGTGTTAGCAGAGAACCTCGAGCGAGGACCCAAGGAATCCATGATGGACCTCCACAAACGGCTGAGGAGAGGATTAAGGCTCATGAGGCTGAGATCCAAAGGCTAAAAGATGACATAGCAAGGGAACAGGCAAGACAGAGTCTGATTCGACCCCCTCCAATCTCAGGAAGGATTCCCGTTATAGATTTGGAGAGGTCCTCAAGAAGACAGAAGAGGGCTGATGTCCCAACAAGAGAAGCAATGAGGGTGGAAACCCCCAGGAGTAACCCCAAGGATCTCATGCCACTTGGAGATCCTGATGATCCCACACCCCCGTTTACTGAGGAGGTGATGAATGCTCATATTTCTAGGAAATTTAAGATGCCGACAATTAAGGCTTATGACGGAACGGGTGATCCCGCAAATCACGTCAAGACGTTCTCAAACGCACTGCTGTTGCAGCCTGTAAGTGATGCCCTAAAGTGCAGAGCGTTCCCCCAAACCCTGTCGGGCATGGCTCAAAGATGGTATAGCCGATTGCCTGCGAACTCTATTGGCTCTTTTAAGGAGTTGAGTGCCGCCTTCGTTAGCCAATTCATTAACAGAAGGGTGCATGAGAAGAGCTCCGCATCTCTTATGTATGTGGTGCAAGGAAAGAATGAAAATCTGAGGGATTACCTCAAGCGCTTCACTAAGGAGACCCTGAATATCACTGATTTAGAAAATAAGGTGGCAATGGTAGCCCTGGAACACGGTACCACTGACCTCTTCTTCAAGAGATCATTGGCGAAGCATCCCCCTGAGAACATGGATGAGCTCCAACGAAGGGCTGATAAGTATATTAAAGCTGAGGATAGCTTGAAGAAAGAAACCACCGTAGGTGGAGGAGAAGGTAACATTGACTCCAAGAAGCGAAAGCAAGACCAGGACTATGATGATCAAGAGTATGATGCTAGGGGCAAGTATCCCCGAACTACCGAGGACTCCGACTCTGCCCCTAAGAAGATCCAAGGGTCAAGGTTCACTGAGTATGCAAGGTTGAATACTCCTAAGAGTCGAATCTTGTTGGACATTGAGAATGATAAGGATTTCAGATGGCCGAAGCCACTCAGGGGTGATCCCGCAAAGAGAAACCAGAATCAGTATTTCAGATTCCATAGAGACGTGGGGCATGACACTGACGATTGCAAGCAACTCAAAGATGAGATCGAGTTTTTGATCCGTAGAGGGAAACTGAGGCACTTCACTAAGGGTGAAGACCGTGGTAATCAGAGAAGAGACTATAATAAAAGGGATGATGATCAAGATCGCAACCCACAGCCCCGAGGGCCAGTAATCAACATGATCTCAAGAGGCCCAATTGCGGCCGGGACAACTAGGAACTCTCGAAAGGCTTATGCCCGAGAGGTGTTGCACATTGTGGGAGAGGCCCCGAAGCGTGCAAAAACTGAGGTAGCGGTTAGTTTTGATGACTCAGACTTGGAAGGGGTGAGGTTCCCCCATGACGACCCGTTGGTCATAACTCCTGTGATTGGAAACTCGGAGGTGAAGCGAGTCTTGATAGACAATGGAGCTTCCGTTGACATTCTATTTCATGACGCATTTGTGAAGATGGGATACACTGATTCTCAGTTGACCCCCAATAACATGCCTATATATGGATTTAATGGAGTAGAATCCAAAGTTGAAGGGACTATTCAGCTGCTTGTAACTATTGGGCAAGAGCCCAAGGAGGCCACTCAGATGTTGAACTTCTTGGTAATCAAGGCGGCTTCAACGTACAACGTTATCCTTGGAAGGATTGGACTTCATGCATTCAAGGCTGTTGCCTCAACCTATCATGTGAAGATCAAGTTCCCTACCAGGAATGGTGTTGGAGAACATAAAGGTGATCAGAAGATGGCACGAAGCTGTTATGTAACCTCGTTAAGGCCTGATGGAGTCGGGGGCAGGTCCTTCCGATTGAAGACATGGATGTCCACAGTGGTAAGGAACACCAAGAAAGGTCAGCAGAGGACATCACACAGAAGCCTCGGACAGCCATTGAGGCTAAGGCATTAACTGACTTTGTGGTTGAGTGTACCATTGGCAACCAAGAAGTTGGGAGGCAGGAGGTAGTACCCCAAGCAGGAAGTGAACTTCAGAATAAGAATGATGAGACCAGAAGGAGTGGCGGCTGCTCTATTTTGATGGAGCATCAAAAACAAAATCAAGTGGTGCAGACCTAGTCTTGCAAAGGCTCGATTGGGCTTAAGTTATCCTAGTAGGACTTAGCTTCATATTTATATAGTAGAAGTAGAAATAAGGTTCATTAAAACCATTGCAGAGCATGTTGCTCCGAGTAGGACAGTTGTACTCTATGTAAGGGTTGAACCCATTTTAAGTTATTAATGCAAGTTTGTTTTCCATTCATTGATTGTGTATGTGCCAAGCACCTGATGTGTGAGTCAAAGATGACTAAGTACCGAAAATAAAAGAATACACAAATGGAAACAAACAAATGCATACCCCGAAGGGTAGAGTTAGGTTACAGCAGATAATAGTTTAAGTCCTTGAAGGACCCTGGATACAGACAAACGTTGAAGTCCTAATGGAACACCCGCTGGAGAAACATATTGCATAGCCCGAAAGCCAATGGAAGGCTCATCAAGTGGGCAATCAAACTAGGAAAATTTGATGTTAAGTACAAGCATAGGACGACCATCAAAGCCCAGGCTCTAGCTGACTTCATGGTTGAATATACCATTGACAACCAAGAAGTCGGGGGGGGGCAGGAGGTAATAGACCATGAAGGTCAGCAAGGTGAGAAACCCATGGAAGAGAAGAAGGAGTATTGGATGCTCTATTTTCATGGGGCATCAAAAACAAAAACCAGTGGTGCAGGTTAGGTTCTGCAAAACCCCGATGGGTTCACACTCGAGTATGCCTTGAAGTTGGACTTCCAAACAACCTACAACGAGGCGGAGTATGAAGCTCTGATAGCCAACCTTGGACTGACAAGAGCCCTGAGGGTCAAGAACTTGAAAGTCTGTGGAGACTCAAAGCTGGTAGTCTCACAAGTCAATGTTCAAATATTCAAGGATACTTCCAGGTCCTGAAGACCCGACCATCAATTCGAAATTGGTAGCACCAGTTGATGTAAGCTGAAGGATAGACCCTAAAGCTCATCTTGAGACTGGTTGGCCCCTTGATAATGCCTTCAAGGTACAGAAACTGTTAATGAGAGTGTTGAGATAAGAGGCCCTTTACAATTCCACACTTGAGGTCTTGAACTTCAAATCTCAAGATTCAAGCCTTGATGGCCAACAAGGTTATCTGCCTCCAAACGAACCTGACAAGAGGCATCAGGCTACTTAAAACCTAGCCAAGGTTCTACAAGTATAAGAAGAAGGTTGGAAACCTAGAAGTAAGATAGAGGATTGGCAACCAGCCAAGGCACACCAGACTTAAAGTTGAGTGCTTAGTGGTAAGTGAACTTCTTGAGCGATCAACCGAGAAGCAAAACCTCCACTATATGAAGCATGGGGGCAAGAACTAAGGGACTCCATTATTTCTACATTTTAGAACGAGAGTTAACGGTTGAATGTTTGATAACCAACACCGAACGAGTTCTCCTTTTTAAATCAAGAACAACTAGTAAAAACTATGAAAGCCACGGTGCCAAACAAGGTTTCCAAGAACTCTAGCTTGACTCCAATGCAAAGAATTTGGGCTCAAAAACAAAGAACTCGGGAACTTAAGAAATTCCATTCGATGTAACCGAGGCCACAAGGCCGAGGCACCTCAAGGAAGCCTCAAGGCCGAGTAGCCCTAACCGAAGTCCCTCGCGAAGGGCAACAGCCGAGCTCGCCCGACCGAGCACCTCCCGAAAGGCCATAGGCCGAAGTCACACAGTCGAAGACACCTGAAAGCCATTAAGAGGCCCTTATTTCGACCAAAATCCTGGTCGAGACGACCAAGAATCCTAGTCGAAAAATCATTCGACCAAGCGAAAAATTGGTCCTTATTTCGACCACGATCCTGGTCGAAACGACCAGGAATCCTGATCGAAAATCCTTTCGACCAAGAGGCTGGGAAGGCCCTTATTTCGATCAGAATCCTGACCTAAGGGTCAGCATTCCTGATCGAAAATCCTGACCTAAGGGTCAACATCCTGATCAAAAATCCTGACCTAAGGGTCAGCATTCCTGATCAAAAATCCTGACCTAAGGGTCTGCATCCTGATCAAAAATCCTGACCTAGGGGTCACCATCCTGATCGAAAATCCTGACCTAGGGGTCAGGATTCATGATCGAAAATCCTTTCGACCAAGAAGCTAGGAAGGCCCTTATTTCGATCAGAATCCTGACCTAAGGGTCAGCATTCCTGATCGAAAATCCTGACATAGGGGTCAGCATTCCTGATCGAAAATCCTGACATAGGGGTCAGCAATCCTGATAAAAAATCCTGACCTAGGGGTCAGCATCCTGATCGAAAATCCTGACCTAGGGGTCAGGATTCATGATCGAAAATCGTTTCGACCAAGAAGCTAGGAAGGCCCTTATTTCGATTAAAATCCTGACCTAAGGGTCAGCATTCCTGATCCAAAATCCTGACATAGGGGTCAGCATTCCTGATCGAAAATCCTGACATAGGGGTCAGCATTCCTGATCGAAAATCCTGACCTAGGGGTCAGCATCCTGATCGAAAATCCTGACCTAGGGGTCAGGATTCCTGATCGAAAATCCGTTCGACCAAGCCAAAAGTTGGCCCTTATTTCGACCAAGATCCTGGTCGAAACGACCAGGAATCCTGATCGAAAATCTGTTCGACCAAGAAGCTAGGAAGGCCCTTATTTCGATCAGAATCTTGACCTAAGGGTCAGCATTCCTGATCGAAAATCCTGACATAGTGGTCAGCATTCCTGATCGAAAATCCTGACCTAGGGGTCAGCATTCCTGATCGAAAATCCTGACCTAGGGGTCAGCATCCTGATCGAAAATCCGGATCTAAGGATTTGCATTCCTGATCGAAATCCTGATCTAAAATTCCACGAATCCTGGTACAAAAAAAAAGGTTATATAATGAAAATTTTTTATGTGCCTAGAGTCATGAATGACCTCAATTCGGGACGAATTTCAAAGATTTGGGAACCAATGAAGCCAAAAATGCGATCTTAAATTACGAAAATATTAGGGCTGAGGACCCCTCTAAAATTACAAAATTTATTATTATTATTATTATTATTATTAAAAATAATAATAATAATAAAATCCAGGTCGAATTTTATTCGAGTGAAATTTTTTTCGAGTAGGACACCTCCGATTTGGGGATCGAAATTATCCGAGATTCGGACAAAAGAAATATTATTATTGAATAATAATATTTTCTAAAAAAAATAAGAGAAAAGCAAAAAAAAAATTAATTGAATTGACCACATTTCTACTCGAAACGAACATGATTCCTCCTCGAGAAACTGTTCGACCAAAACCAAACCATATGCTTATTTCGACGAGAAACCTGGTCGAATGACCAGGTTTATATTTTTATGGCAAAGTGTTGTTTAGTACTTGAAGTTGTGCTGAATTGACAAATTGATCCTCTAGTTTATATATTTATAATTCAGCCCCTAAACTTTGTAAGTTGACATAAAAATTCCTAACTTATTAGGAAAAATTAACAAAAATACCTGTGTGTACATAAAAATTCCTAAATTATTAGGAAAAATTAAGAAAATACCTGTTGGTACATTAAAAATTCCTAAATTATTAGGAATAATTAAGGAAAATACATGTTAGTACATTAAAAATTCCTAAATTATTAGGAATAATTACGAAAAATACCTGTTGGTACATAAAAATTCCTAAATTATTAGGAAAAATTACGGAAAATACCTGCTGGTACATAAAAATTCTTAAATTATTAGGAATAATTAAGGAAAATACCTGTTGGTACATTAAAAATTACTAAATTATTAGGAATAATTACGAAAAATACTTGTTGGTACATAAAAATTCCTAAATTATTATGAATAATTAAGGAAAATACCTGCTGGTACATTAAAATTCCTAAATTATTAGAAATAATTACGAAAATTACTTGTTGGTACATAAAAATTCCTAAATTATTAGGAAAAATTACGGAAAATACTTGTGAGTACATAAAAATTCCTAAAATATTAGGAAAAGTACAGAAAAATACGAGGAAAATTATAGAAATATTTTCTCGACAAATTGAGCAATACTTTATGCTAATAATGCATAAAAGCTCTATAAAAGTGTCGAAATTGTTAAAAGCAAGCACAAATTAAAGCATCGAATAAGGCAAATCGTCGTAAATGTGTAGGTCGCTCCACACTTTACAATCAAGACGATACTCGTGAAACACTAGTGTACTGAATCCCCGGTAAGGGAACGAAAATAAATATGAACCCTGACCCAAGTCTCGAATAAGGCCGTTATAACTTCAAGGAAAACCTGATCAGTTTTCCTAGAAGTTGGGGGCAAATGATATGGGCTAAAAGTAAGCCCTAAAAACACATTTAATGTGGCATTAATTAGACCCAGTATGGTCCAAGCGTGGGGCCCACCAGATGGCCAAAAAAACCCTAATTAAATATTAATTTCGTAATTAATATTGAGGGATAATTAACAGCTGGGAAGTACAAGTCAAATAAGGATATTATCTCTCCAAAGAGTAGCCTTCAAGGCACATAGTCATACAAGGAAACAGACTCCTACAAGGAAGGAGTCTAGAACCTTCCTCATGGCTGACTTGCCCATTAAGTCACCTAACCCTACTATAATTCTCAGGCTTCTCAGCCTATATAAAGGGTCAGACCCCTCATCCTAGAACTACGTTTTTGGCTTGATCTTTGATATTTATCAAAGTACGTAGGCATCTTGTGAAGGCAGATTCAGCCACGAGCACAAGAGCAGCCATTAAAGCACGAAGCTCAAGCACCCTAGCATTAATTACGCACAAACCCTAGCCGCAATTAAATAACCTAGTTTTTATTCCACAACATTAATGATTAATTAATATATCATTAAGAGCTATTTAATGTAAGAAAATAATTTTAATAAAAATTCAAAATAACAAAAATTCAAGAAAAATATCTTGAACGCTTATGGTAACTTTCCGATCTCCAGAGATTATAATATATATAGATTAATATATTTGGAAATGGACAATTTTATTAGTTTAGAGTGTTATTAGTTAATAGATAAAATTTATAGAAAATTTTCCATAACAAATAAAATTAATTTTTAATTTAACTTTTAATCATATAAATTTGAATCTATAATTTTTAATTTTACTACTGCAAAATTTGTTAGATATATGAAGTTCCAAGCAACTTAGATGAACATACCATTCTTTAGAAAAACATTCATGAACTTGAGAATTGAGATGATGATTAATGATCTAAAATATCGTAATAAAATGGATGTTAATAGCATATTAGATTATTGGGGTGAAAATGAATCATGATGTCAAAAGTATAGAAGATTTTACAAACACCATTCTTGAAAATAATCTTGAAGATGATATAACATCTTTGGAGCCGATACATGTAAAAACTCAAATAAAGCACGTAATAATTTTTGATGCAGTATGAAAACTGATGGTAAAAAGTGATCACAATGGTAACAATTAAGTGCATAATTAAATTTTGTTGGACAATACTTATCCCTACTCATATGAACCTTCGATGAAACAAACAAATAAAGTAACAATAAACAAAAAACAGGACACCAAAGTTATACGTGAAAAAATCCCTCAAAGGTAAGGAGTAAAAATTACAGGACCGTAGTCTACCCAAACAATTCACTATAACAAATTATATGAGAATACACCAAGTCTTCTCTAGATAAAACTAGAGGAATACAATCACCTTCACACTCTTGGAATGAGTCGTCAAGAAGTATGGAATCAAATAAAACAACAATGAGAAAATGATCGCAGGGAGATTTACCCTCAACGTGGTGCAAAAACCGTTGTTCATCCCATTAAAACCGTTGTTCAGCCCATTAATAACTGACCTTCTGGACCTCCAAATCCGGTCTCCACCGTTCAGAATTTAGATATCAGTGTAAGGAAGATGTTATCTAAAATTCAGGACGATTCGACCAGTAGAATTCCGGAAATCGCGAAAACAAGACAGCTTCTACAACCAAAAAAATTCCAGCGAATTTTTCAATCTATATCTCTCTTGTGTCTATTTTTCCTCTATCTTTTATTTTTATTATAATCCCCCTATATTTATGGCTCCTTTGTTTTTATCTCCATGTGGGCCAAAACAAAGGTTATCCAATTTGGCTTTTAATCTCATAGATAGAAACTAAAACTCAACAAATCACCTCCTTTCTAACTATGAGAAAGAGTTCGCTATTCAGGCGATTGAACAACATACATTTAACTTCCTTTTAGCTAGAGATTTTGTCAATATTTCAGAACCATTATCATCGGTGTGTACCTTTTCCACTTCAAACAATCCTTCTTCAAGAGCATCTCTAATCTAATGATATCTCATATCGATATGCTTCGTTCTTGTATGAAGAGTAGGATGTTTAGCTATGTCAATAGATGCTTGATTATCACAAAGAAACACATACCATTGTTGCGGGAAACCAAGCCTCTGCATCAACCGCTTCAACCACAACAACTACTTACAAGCTTCAGTTGTTGCTACATACTCTGCCTCCCCCGTAGAAAGTGAAACATCCTTTTGCAACCTAGATTGCCATGAGACTGCTCCCACAAAGTCATTAAATATCCAGAAGTGGATTTCAATGAATCCTTATCTCCTGCCAAGTCAGAATATGTATATCCAACAAGCACTGGTTTACCATTCCCAAATGTCAAACCCAATTTGGAAGTACCTCTAAGATGTCTTATAATCCACTTAACTGATTCCCAATGCTTCTTACCTGGATTTGTTAAATAATGACTGACAACACCAACTGCAAAGGTTATATCAGGTCTCGTAGATACCATAACATACATCAAACTTCCTATTGCTAAGGTATATGGAACACCATCCATCTCTGTAATTTCTTCCTTTGTAGAAGGAAAATCCTTTTCAGTTAACTTAAAGTTGGTAGTAAGAGGAGAACTAACAAATTTAGATTTATCCATGCTGAACCTGTAAAGCACCTTTTCAATATACTGCTCCTGTGATATATGCAACTTCTTGGCCACTCTATCTCGATGAATACGAATGTCAAGAACCTGTTTCGATGGCCCCAAGTCCTTCATAGCAAAGGACTTACTCAACTATTGCTTCAACTGGGAAATTCTTCCAGCATTTTTGTTAACAATTAGCATGTCATCCACATAAAGCAATAATATGATAAATCATCATCTGAAAACTTATGAATAAAAACACAATATTCAGAAACAGTCTTACGTAGCCTTTATCCTTCATAAATGACTCAAACTTTTTATAACATCGCTGAGGTGCCTGCTTCAAACCATATAGGCTCTTAAGAAGTCTACAAACATAATCCTTTTTACCTTTTACCTAAAAACCTTCAGGTTGCTCCATGTAAATTTCTTTGTCCAATTCACCATGCAGAAAAGCTGTCTTGACATCAATTTGTTCAACCTCCAAATCAAGAGTAGCTACTAAACCAAGCACCACACGAATTGAAGCCATCTTAACAACTGGAGAAAAGATCTCATCAAAATCAGTACCTTTTCTCTGACTGAATCCCTTGACGACCAACCTAGCTTTATACCGAGGTTGTGAAGTATGCTCATCTTGCTTCACTCTATAAACCCACTTGTTTTTCAAAGCTCGTTTTCCCTTAGGTAACTTCACCAACTCAAAAGTATTATTCTCATACAAGGATTTCATTTCATCTTGCATGGCATTGACCCACTCCTTTTTGTGCTCATCTTTCATAGCTTCTGCATAAGATTCAGGTTCACCACTATCAAGTAAAAGAACATACTCATCAGCAGATCACCTGGTGGAAGGATGACGATCTCTGGTAGACCGCTTGAGTGGAACGAATGGTTGAGTATTGTGTAGTGGTGACTCCTCATAGGCATCATCATCCATGTCACTATTTTCTGGAGTATCAATATTAGTACCATGCTGGTCATCATCATGAACATCATCTTCAAACTATTACTCAACATTTCTTGGAGGAACTGGATCCAAATCAACTAGATCATTGTTATATTGAGGAACTGTCTCTGCCTTCCCAATATCTTTCAAAGTCTGATCTTCAATAAAGATAACATTTCAGCTTCTCATAATCTTCTTTGAAACTAGATCGTAGAGCCTGTAGCCGAACTCATCTTGGCTGTCACCAAGGAATATACATTCTTTAGTCTTCACATCAAGTTTAGACCTCTCATCTTTGGGGATATGCACAAAAGCCTTATATCCAAAGACACGTAAATGATCATGAGAAACATCTTTACCACTCCAAACTCTATCTGGAATATCAAGCTGTAAAGGAATACAAGGTGAGAGATTTAACAGAGTTACCGCAGTATTTAGTGCCTCACCCCAAAAAGACATCAACAACTCAGCATGTGAAAGCAAACATCTAACTCGCTCCACCAATGTTCTGTCCATCCTCTCTGTCAAACCATTAAGCTAAGGTGTCTTTGGTGGAGTCCTTTGGTGCCAAATACCCTGTTGTCTGCGATACACATCAAAGGGACCTGTAGGGGTGATGTAATATATAGGAAAATTAGATATTTAATAATAATAATAATTAAAAATTCATTATTATTATTATTATTATAAAATATCTAAATTTCCTATATATTTGAAGTTATCTTAATTTGAAAAGAGCGAGTTATTAGATAGGAAATCATTCTTTTGTCAAAGTTCTGTGGAAGAATCATTAAGCAAGAAGAATCTAACCATAAATAAATGATGGTCGTACTTATTTGATTCAGGTACGAGTTTTAGTTTCGTTTGAATCCGGAGACGGAATCCTTTTTAAGGGGATATATATGTAATATATAGGAAATTTAGATATTTAATAATAATAATAATAATAATAATAATAATAATAATAATAATAATAATAATAATAATAATAATAATAATAATAATAATAATAATGAATTATTATTTGATGAGGAGTAGAATTTGGGCTAGATTAGAATAATAATAGAAGTTGGACTTAAATAAAGAACTCTCTTAGGATTATGATTAGGGTTTTATGTATATTTATTCACAATTCTTTTAGAGCCATCAAGATCAAGTTCATTCGATAAATCTTACCAAGGTATGGACCTCTCTTCATCTTATTCCTAGTATTTATCATTCAAATTCGTAATATTTGTGTTATATGATTCTGCCATCTTCTAAAATCCGTATTTAATTCATTATGAGTCGGAATTTACTGACTTTGGACATTATGGAAAGATTCTTCCATTTTCTACAACTTGTATTTCACGTAATTTTGTGAAATTCAGAGTCAAACTATGTTGTAAATTGAGTTTTGCTATAAGTTGTTTTTACAATAACGAGATTTAACAACAACAACATCAAAACTTTCTATAAAATTCGATTTATGTCCGTTTTGGATGATCTTTAATGATACGAAAAGCTCTTTCAATTGTCTAAAACTTTTATCGTTTGTGTTTTTTGAGATTATGTCTCGAACTGTTATCAAAAGTGTAAAACATAATCAGATCTCATTTTCAGAATTGAAATATGAATCAGTATACGTTTTATTTAATTCCCAATTCATTATAAATCCATTTTTGATGAATTTTACCTTTCTGGAATGGGTTTTTCGTCCTCTACAACTTTCACGTTTTCGGTTTTTCTAGAAAATATCATTTAGAGTGTCAAAATAGTAAATTACAGAATTGATCAAGATTAGTAATTTAAATCATTTCGCGCAATGAGAAATATGTTGTATCGAGATCTAGGATTTGAGAACTAATAATTATTATTTTGTAATTAGATCGGGAGCTTAAAGTTTAGTGATTTGCTTGTTAATATTGTTAGTGTCGCAACCCGTTCTACTTAACTAAGCTCGTGCTCGTCCAAGGAGGGTCGTTATTTTTTGAGGTACGGATTTTCTTTTCTTTTATTCAGCGCTACTCATCTTACGATTAGTTATATTAAATATGTTTTGTCCGCAAATCTATTCACTTGGTTTTGATTATTCTGATTTTGAAAATGTTTTGACTCATTGACTTTGGAAAGTGATTTTTATATCTATTTTGAAAATATTTAAATATCTGTTTCCACGACTTTCTGAAATTTTGCAAATTATATATTTGTTAGAAATGCTCAAATATTTGTTTATTGTGATTACAAAGATTTTGCGAAGTACTTTATTTGAACCCTTAGTGATATAGGGTATACCGAGTTAACCAGCTGTAGGGGTACTACATCCATGTCATTGCGGCACCAGTGACATGACACTTCCGTGGTAGTGTGATTGGTCATGACGTATCCTTCTGATAGCTCAGGTGGCGAGTTTTTGCGCATTTTGATATTTATTTCAGGTTATGTGGGTGCATCCAGATTTTGATTTGATTTGTGATTTGATTTGGTGATGACGTTGTATATGCCGTACACATTATCCGATTTGTTGCACACATTAGCTACCCTATGATGTGTGTATTTGTATCTGTTCTATTCTGATCTCGATATGAAATATCCTAACCCCTCTTTACTTCAGCTATGCTTATTTTTGAAATAAATGTTTTATTAAACTGTCAAATATACATAACTATTTTTCTGTTTTATAAACTGTACTCGAAATTCGTACTGGGTGATTGGCTCATGCCGTATTCTTTTTCTGGCAGGTGCTTAGGGGGATTTGGGATTGTGTGCTGGAGAGCTACCCTTTTTCCATTGATTAAGACTTATGGACTTCTAACATTATTTAGACTTAAATACTTATTTACAAATTTTGGTTTTTCATATTTATTGGTTTAAACTGTAATTTGGAGGTTATTAGACTGTTTAATCATTTATTTATAGATTATTTTAGTGCTTTGTTGCAGGTTTATGGATTTTAAGTAATGTCTCCTCCCATTTTAGGAAGGGGGTGTTACAGGTGATCATAAACCGCATCAAACCGCAAAAACCGCCCGTACCGCACCAAACTGCACCACACCGCGCGGTTTTTATTTTTTGTGTTGCCGTTGCGGTTTCAAATTTTGACAAACCGCGCAGTGCAGTGTGGGTTGCGGTTTTAGTTTTCCGAAATGCGGTTCAAATCGCACTGCACCGCAATATTTAATATATTATATAATAATATTTAATATATTATATAATTAATTAATTATATATATATATATATTAATATATTATATTTTGTTAAGGATTTAAGGGATAGTTTGCAAGCTATTTGCCTACCGCCTAGTAGTAATTTATTTTAGAGGTTTATGATGGGTACTAATCAATTGCAATGGCCTAACCCATCTTTCTCTATTTTAGTATCACAATATTTCATACTACAGTGTTTGTATTTCATGAAGTCTGTAGAGGTAACGGTCTGCGTAAGAATTAAGAAATGTGGTTGAGTAAAAACTTTAAAAATTACTTCCATATGCATGAAGATTAATATTTCAGATTTATTATTATTTTTATCGAATGTGTAAATCGCAATGAACCGCACCGCATTTTCGCGGTGTGGTTTATGCAGTTTTAAAATTTCGCGGTGCGGTTGCGATTTGGAAATTTGACCAAACCGCATGCGCGGGTTGGTCCGCAATTTTGGGGAAATATCGCACCGCCCGCATCGCGATCACCCCAAGGCCCTAGGGACCTGTGTGCTCCCCTCCATCATCTGTCCAGATACACTTCAGTATCTTCCCAGTCTATCTCTCAACTAAAGCCTGAAAATGCTTAAACACATCATCAAGAAGGCCAGTAGAAATTAAATTCATTCTCATATCTGGAACGTGCTTAACATCACGAAGAAATAACCCCATGCCTGTATCAAACTTCAAACACACATCTCCAACGCCAACAACTTTTGATTTATCAGTGTTACCCATCTTAACATCTCCAAAATCACCAGAAGTATAAGATATAAAGAAGTCCCTTCGTGACGCAACTTGACACGAAGCACCACTATCAATTTCCCAACTCAAATCATCTTGTGCAAGGTTAATAATATCTCAATCACAACAGATCAGGTGCTCATCAGTAGTAGCAATCACCATAGAATTATCATTACCAATGTCAGTTTTTGTCTGATTATTGTCCGAATCCTTTTTATTTTTTCGCTTCAACTTTCTGTATAAACTCGTTTTTCACAATAATAACGTAGATTGGAATTATTATTTTCCACTTTAACTATTGTCTAATAAGAATTTTATTTACCAATTTACTCAAGAAATTTTTAAAAAGAAATTGAACTTTTTCATGCCTACTTTCTAATGTTTCAGGAGTTTTAGTTGTGGTAAAAGCTATTGCTTTCATAAACTAAAATTTGGTCAACTTACTAAAATTGCTCGAATTTTTTACTATTTCGTGATTACATTGAAACCTTTGTCAAAGAGAAATTGTTAATAATATTCCCTGATCAGTTCCATTAACGATTTTTTATAACAAAGGATGACAAGCACTAATGTACATTTTTTAAAAATCATAATCAAAAAGTAAACAAGACTGAGCGTTGAAAGTTCAGGTGACCATGTAATTTAGGAATGATTGTATTGACGTTTATAAATCGAAGAAGAAAAGGACTTATAGCTTCTATAAATACTAGCTTAGAACCCGTGCAATGTACGGGTTTTTTTTAATATTATATAGTTTTGTATTAATTTTGTATTGATAATTTTTAGATACGAATTTTGTAGGTTTAATATTTTTAAATTATATTATTTAATTATAATAGTTATATAGATGGTGCCTATTTTCAGAAAAAGTAGGATTTTATTAAGAAACCATAGTTCAGATAATATAATACATTTTATTTGAAAAAGTTTATCGATAAGTTATTAGTAATAACAATATTTTATTAAATAGAACATGTAAACTTACGTGAAAAAGGAAATTGATTAGTTATTGAAAAAATATAAAAGATAATATACTCTACATAAAAAAGTAAATTGATTAGTTATTTATAATTATATTTTTTTTTTCATATCTTTCAATATTTTGGCTTTAATATAATAGTATAGATAGATATGTTATTTCCAAGTTATACACTACGAGATTGTAGAAGGGGGGGGGGGGTTTGAATACAATCTCAACTAAATTCTCTCGAGTAGGTGAGGTTTTAAACAGATTGTTATAGGAACCGGAAGTAAACAAGTTAACTAAGACATATACAACACAAGATATAAAAATCTCAGGTGGGTTTGTTCGATCCACCTGATGATTGTATTTGAAGAAAATACTCTGTGTGTTACTACACAGCTGCGGGTTACAAAGTCTTAATGTTTACAAGAAAACCTAATGCAAAATATGATATGCTCTGTGTTTTCTCCTCTACTAAAACTATGTTGCTCATACAGCTTATTTTAAACTATATAAAGACAAGTAAAATACATAAAATGCAAAGATACATTTTTGGTATAACTTGTCACACACACAAGCTTGAAGTCAATCCATTTCTGGAAATGTCTTGAAGGTCGTCTTTCCTTGATTTGGAAAATTCCAGCACGCCCCAAGTCAGTGTATGTTTCTTTCTTCATAAGTTACTAAGTTCTTGAGTTGACTTAGCTTCCAAGCTCCCGTGATACTTTATGCAAAAGATCTTTTTTCTTTGAGTCTCTATATCTGAAAAGTAGCTTTAATCAAAAAGATAATCTTTTTGAAAGTCAATAAGCTTTTCTACTTATTGAGCTGTGCTTGAACTTCCCAGATAAACTAGCTGATCCTTATGCATTCATCAAGATATCCTTTGAATTCTTCAGTGGTAATGTAATCATGTTGGAGGTTGTTTTCACGCTTATTGTTGCCCTTGATATCAGATAAACAGTGGCTGATTTCACCTTTCACTTGGAAGAGTTTGAGCCTTCAACATTTACAGTTTGACTCCCTACTCGTAACATCCTTTGTATAGTCGACCACTGTCTATAAGTCACGGGTTGCAAAGTAATTCTGGGTTTGTTCTTCATTCGATATGTCCCAGTAGAAAACTCTAGCATTACTAAGAATCCAGGCTGAGTTCTCGAACTGATAGATCTTGAGTTCTCGAATGTTGACTTCTCGAATAGTTCTTTTTGATGAGTTCTCGAATGACTTCTCAAATAACCTATATTGTAGACTTCTCGAATAGAGTTGTCAGTCTGATTTCTCGAACTAGAACTTCTCGAATAACCCTTTATGTTGAGTTCTCGAATTCAGCAAGTCTAAGATAACTCGAATAGAGTCATAGTAAGAGTCTGACTTCTCGAACTCTTCTTTCTTGATTTCTTGCAATTACTTGCATGGTTACAACAATCTCTCTTCTGATTACTGATACTTGATTGTAGCATCTCCTGGCTTGTTACAGAATTACTTCTTAATTATTTGCAGAATTCCATTCACAAGATGTAGCTTTAGTTGATCTGCATTTCAGTTAGCTTCCTGATTCATTTGTCAGCTTCGATTCCTTGATTCATTTTCTGCCTTGTGGTATTTGTTATCATCATCCATAGACATGCATATCTCAACAATCTCCCCTATTTATGTCTTCATGAGAAAGACATAAATCCAGAGAGTGATGATAACCAAAAAAAACCACTCTTCAGATTTTTCTTTTACTAGGGCAGAAAATATTGACCAAGCTTCCACGACACAGTTTCTGGAATGTACTACTCACTTGACTTAAGTACTTAGAACTGCTCCCCCTGTGTATAGCATCTATTCTGAGAGTTTGTTCTATTCCTCCATTTGCTGGTTGGTCTGAAGGTTTCTTCTCCCCTTTAAAAATATCTGAACTTGTTGAACCTTCTCCCCCTTTGGTTGCAAAGCAAAAGAGAATAGAATAATTCAGAGTCCCTTTCCCCCTTTGTGTTGAAGAAAGTGTTTGAAAAAAAAATTCTGAATTCCCTTCTCCCCCTTTTTTGTTATCAGCAAGAACAGTGATGTAGTAAGTATGAGATTCAGAGGAATGAGAAGCTAGAAGCTGCATTAAAGAAAATTTCTCTCTTAATCTCTCTGTTTTTGCATCAGGATCTCATCCTGGCTCACTTCATACAACTCACCTTCCCTCACTAAGGGGTACTCAATCTCTCATGTTGCTCTCCTTGAAGAAATAGGAGACCACTCTTGTATACTCACTCACCTTTTGCCCCGGAGCAACCAGGCCTCTCCTATTTTTCATTCCCTTCCCTCAATCCCACAAGAAAATCATAAAGATTCCATAAAGATTAGAGATTTATGGGTATAGATCATTGATGTACACGAAGAGAACTTAAGAGTTCAACAGACTGCCCTATTAAGAGCTTAGAGAACTCAAGGTTGAGTGTTGGCTTCTTCATGAAATGAGATGAAGAATCAAGAGTGTTTTGGTGTGTGTGTCGAAGTGCTACAGTTTCACAAATTAGGTATCCATGAGTGGGGCTGAATCTTCTCATTTACAGAAGATCCATCAACCTGAATTTGAGAAATAGTTAAGAGTAACTTGTGTGTGCTCCCCCTGTGTCCCTGCAATTTGTACTAACTCCTGGTTATAAGACAAGTTTGAAAAGGTTGCACAACTGTATCCCATACCTTCACTGTGTGTGTTCCCGATTGGGAACTTGTTTCAATAGTTAAAGTCTGTTAAGAGACTAAAACTAGAAAAATGGAGATCCTTTTCAATCACTATGCCTTGTTGGGAAGACATAGGATGACTGGGCTGGTTTTACACACCCTTACCTTCCTTGTTCTTGTGGTTTCTTGATGTTCACCACTTCCCTCACCCTCAATTTCCTCCTGTTCACTCCCCTCAAGTTAAGATATACAAGGGTTTGTCAACTACAGTTTGTTGAGAAACTGTAGAGGGGGTTGAAGATCGTAAAAAGTGAATATGTGGTGTGCTGATTGGGTAGAGAATCTGTGGGACATTCCAGCAATTCTCATTTCATCTTAAGAAGGCAATGATTTAAGGACAAGAAAAGAAAAATGCTGATAGGATAGAACTCAGTACCCGAGCTAAGTGTATTATTTTAAGATTCTTTCCTTTATGAAGGCTTAGTCTCTTAGCAATAAGTGACACCATTGGCTTCTTGAATTAAGTTGACAGTGTTCTCGAAGCTGTACTTAGAAAAAAAAATAATGTTGCAGAGAGAGTCATGGGTATTCATTTTGAGTATCTACAAGAATGTTGCATTTAACCCTAATGCCGTAATTAATCAACTTAAATTAGAGTTCAATCAGCAAAACAAAATGACCAATTCATGTGTTCAAGTTCAGCTAATTAGTCCTCTTTTAAGCAGAGTACAAATTAACTGTTTTGACTTTAGTATTAATTCTAGGTGTTTTACACATGGCAAATGACAGAATTGTAGAACCTGGAAATGCAATAACCAAGTTTGCTTGTGATAGCACCAACACATCATCATTGTCCTCTGTTGTTAGTTCAAGTCCTTGGGAGTACTGCAAGTAGGATAAGACACTATACAACTGTGTAGCCATTGGGGCTCACTCTTGGGTTAGATGACAGTGTTAAATAGAATCAAAACAACATGAACAAGGTCTTGAGATAAGCAACAAATCTAGTCAGTTTGAGTCAAATTTGAAATAAACTGGTTAGATTGGAGTTATCTTAATGAAATGTGTACTTAATCACTTTCAAGATCAGAAATAAGCATAAGTTGAGTTAATCTATCCACGAGGGTTAGGTTATTCATACAACTTGGGTGATTTAAGCACAGATCAGATTATATTATCTAAATGTTCTTGATGAGTTAAGTTAAGCGCAGATCTACAGGTTAGAAATCAAATAATAACCATGCAGAGTCAAAACAACATGCTTCATACAGTAGGAATTAGGTAAATAGAAGCATCAAGAAGAACATGAATGAACAACTGATCATTTCATTAAAAAAAAAATTACAAAAATGGTCAAAAAGGACCATTGAGACAATCACAAAAAAAAATTAAACAGAACAACTAAACGACGTTCCCCCACCTAAACCAACTAGGCAGCAGCGGCTGGATCTTCAACGGAGTCCCCCCGGCGGCGTGCTTGGAGAGCTGCCAAAGCTGCACGCATGGCAGCTATGACCTTGTCCTCCTCGGCCATGAGCTCATCAATCTTCTCTTTAAGAGCTAGCACCTTCTCGTAGAAGGGTAGCGCTTCAAATTCCTCCACGCTGATCTTGAGAATACTCTTTGTCATTGTGATGAGAAGAAAAGAGGGTTTCTGAAAAGTATGAGTCTAAGTGATTCCCACCCCCTACCTATTTATAGGCCTAGAAGTCTGAAAGACGGGACTTAATAACTAGGAGTTTAAATGGGTGAAAGGTTAAGCAAAGGTCACATCTCTTTAAACACACTAATGCATACAAAAGAGATTACACGGTGTCCTAGACTAATCCTGACAGATCATTTAGACAAACTAAAAAGTAAAATATTATGTGTGTAACTAGTTCCAAAATCATTTAAGTCTGACGGCTTGAGTCTAATAATTCGAGACAAATAATTTTAGAGTACAGAACACACAATGTATTAGATTATTCTGGATGAATAATAAGATAATTAAATAACATCAACAAATAATTAACCCATTTGATATCTAATATACTAACTATTCGATATTATCTGAATATTAACTGATTCAATATCTATTAGTAATTAACTTGTCGATATCTCTAGCAAAAGGCTAGTTCGATATCTTTAGAGAGTTAACAAATCGATGAGCATAATACTCATTCGATAACTCAAATAGATGAATATGCTTATTCGATATCTCCAGGGAATTAAGCGTTCGACATTTCCAGAGTAATCAAGCAAATAATCAAAATTAAAACAAATAAAATCCAGAGAATAAAATTCACTGGCAGCAACACAATTGATCAAATATTTGTGGATCATGAGAAATTTAACATACCAAGCTCACTTACCAACCTTGAAAAGTTTGCTTCATGCAGAGCTTTAGTAAATATATCTGCCAATTGTTTTCCACTTGGAACAAAATGTAGTTCCACAGTACCTTCCATCACATGTTCCCTGATGAAGTGGTACTTGATGTCTATATGCTTGGTTCTTGAATGCTGCACTGGATTATCAGATATGGCAATTGTACTAGTGTTGTCACAAAAGATTGGAATCTTCTCAACTTTAACACCATAGTCAAGTAGTTGATTCCTCATCCATAGAATCTGAGCACAACAACTTCCAGCTGCTATATATTCAGCCTCTGCAGTTGAGGTAGAAACTGAATTTTGCTTCTTACTGAACCAGGAGACCAGCTTGTTTCCTAAGAACTGACAGGTGCATGTGGTAATTTTTCTGTCCAGTTTGCAACCTGTATAATCTGCATCTGAATAGCCAATTAGATCAAAACTAGTATCTCTAGGGTGCCAAATGCCAAGGTTTGGTGTTCCCTTGAGATACCTGAAAATCCTTTTAATAGCTATTAAATGAAATTCCCTAGGATCAGCTTGGAATCTAGCACATAAACATGTAGCAAACATAATATCAGGTCTACTGGCAGTTAAATATAAAAGTGATCCAACCATGCCTCTATAGTTTGAAATGTCCACTTTCTTTTCCTTAGTATTCAATTCAAGATTAGTAGCAGTGGCAATGGGTGTTTTTGCAGAAGAGCAATCTGCTAAGTCAAATCTTTTTAAAAGATCATGCACATATTTGGTTTGACTTATAAAAATTCCCTCATTTACTTGTTTAACTTGTAAACCAAGAAAATAAGTTAATTCACCCATCATGCTCATTTCATATTTACTTTGCATAAGTTTGGCAAACCTTTTGCAAAGTTTCTCATCTGTAGACCCAAATATTATATCATCTACATAGATTTGGACAAGTATCCTAGAGCCATTGACAAATCTATAAAATAGAGTTTTATCAACAGTACCTCTAGTGAAGTGATTCTCCATAAGGAATTGTGAAAGTGTGTCATACCAGGCTCTAGGTGCTTGCTTCAGGCCATAGAATGCTTTGAGCAGATAATAAACATGTTCTGGAAAGTATGGATCTTCAAAACCAGGAGGTTGACTGACATACACCTCCTCTTCCAGAATGCTGTTTAGAAAAGCACTCTTGACATTCATTTGATAAACCTTGAAATTGGCATGGGCTGAATAGGCTAGGAAGATCCTGATTGCTTCTAACCTTGCCACAGGTGCAAAGGTTTCCTCAAAGTCAATTCCTTCTTCTTGACAGTAGCCTTTAGCAACTAGTCTAGCTTTATTCCTTGTGACTACGCCATTCTCGTCCATCTTGTTCTTGAATACCCATTTAGTGTCAATCACTAATTTATCTTTAGGTTTGGGTACAAGTTTCCATACTTAATTTCTCTCAAATTGATTTAGCTCTTCTTGCATTGCTAGAATCTGGTCTGGATCTAGAAGAGCATCTTTAACCTTCTTAGGTTCTTCTTTAAAAAAAAACTGCTATACAAGCATTCTTCTCGAGTTGCTCTCCTAGTTTGGACTCTTGCACTGGAGTCACCAATTATTAGTTTAAATGGGTGATCCTTAGTTCATTTCCTTTGTGGTGGTAAGCTTGATCTGGATGAAGTAACTTCATTTTCTCTCTGTTGACCATCTTGGTTTGTTGTTGAGTGTTGACTGTGAGAAACTCCCCCTGAGTGTATGGACCTCGAGTTGCGTGGATTTCTAACAGAGTTATCAACAAATATTTCTCTTGGATTCTCAATAGATGCTTCAAGATGATCTTCAATAGATGGTGTGAGTTGCTCTTCCATAGATGGTCCATTCTGCACTTCAACTGATAGACCAGGTCTGTTCTCTACATCGATCGATATCCTCTCTTCATCATCATTTTTGCTTTCTTCACCATTTGTCTCATTCTCGAATGAGAGTGATTCATGAAAACCTTCATTTACTAGACCCGTTATTTTCTTGTCATCGAAGACTACATGTATGGACTCCATAACAATGTTAAGTCTTAGGTTGTAGACTCTGTAAGATTTCCGAGCTGAATACCCAACAAAAATAGCTTCATCTGCCTTAGAGTCAAATTTTCCCAGGCTTTCACCATAGTTTTTCAATACAAAGCATTTGCATCCAAAGACATGCAGAAAGTTAATTATTGGCTTCTTGCCCTTGAATAGTTGGTAAGGTGTCATGTCCTTTGCTTGATTGACCAAATATATATTCTTAGTGTAGCATACAGTGTTAACAGCTTCAGCCCAGAAATATGTTGGCAACTTTTATTCTTCAAGCATAGTCCTTGTAGATTCAATAAGAGTTCTATTCTTCCTCTCCACCACCCCGTTTTGTTGAGGAGTTCTAGGTGCAGAGAATTCTTGAGTGATTCCTTCTTCTTCATAAAACTCTCCTAACACAGAATTCTTGAACTCAGTTCCATTATCACTCCTGATCCTTCTTACCTTGAAGCTTGGATTGTTGTTGACTATCTTGATATGTTTGATGATGACTCACTTGCCTCATCTTTGGAGTGCAGAAAGAATGTCCACATGTATTTTGAGAAATCATCAATGATCACAAGATAGTACTTCTTGTTAGAGATAGATAATACGTTGACTGGTCCAAATAGATCCATGTGCAGTAGCTGTAAGGGTTGATCAATTGATGACATTGATTTGGATTTGAAAGAGGCCTTCTTTTGCTTCCTTTTCTGGCATGCATCACATAGTCCATCCTTGAAATATTCCAATTTTGGAATTACTCTAACTAAATCCTTCTTAACCAACTCATTCATGGCTTTTAAACTTAAGTGTGACAGTTTCTGGTGCCAAAGCCATCCTTCATCTTCACTTGCCTTGCTGAAGAGGCATGTAGTAGAACTTGCACTTGTCGAATTGAATTCAGCAATGTACACATTTCCTTTCCTGTTTCCTGTTTCCTGTCATCACTACCTTGTTGTCATTCTTCTTGAAAACAACACAAGCTTCAGATGTGAACCAAACGTTCTGGTTTTTGTCACACAGTTGATTGATACTCAGCAAGTTATGCCTAAGACCATCAACCAATGCTACTTCCTTTGTAACGCCCCCAAATCCGGGGTCAGGGATATGGGTCGCTACTGCGGAAAACCTTAATAATCAAACAATCACCTGCTAATATTTAATCTAAAACATGACATCCGACCCCCAACCTAACAAGATCTTTTCAGGTTATAGACTTGGAAACAAGAAATCCAAAAACACTTATAATAATAACTTCTTTTATTACAACTCAAATCTCTAAACACAACAATCTCTTATACAATCTTATGCTGTTTGTATCACCTTGATAAAAGGTATACAACGGCCACAATAATCTAATACAACAAATAATACAATACAAGAATATGAATACCATACCAGTCTAACTAAACATCTAGTAGAATAACTCAAAAGACAGAATCGCTTTGAGCCAAACATCAACTCAATCCAAGATTTGCCTTGCTTCGAGCTAAACTAAGTCAACAGCATCAACTATCTATCTCTGAAAAACAAGATTTAAAACAAAAGCAAGAATAAGCGAAAGAAATGCTCAGCAAGTATATAATAGAATATACTAAAATACTTTTCAACATAAGTTAAAAAGGGAATTTTCAAATCCGATAGCGAATTGATATCTTTCAAAACTTTTGTGAAAGAAATATAAGTAAATAAGAAAACATTTCTTTGTATAACACAAGAGTATATTTGAAAACAAGCAACAGTTCAATGAAGTATCTCTTTTGAAAAAGAACCGATACAATTTATAGAACCAGGGTCGAAATTTTGTAACACGAGTAAAGATTGTATGAAAGGAAATTTCAAACAGACTACAGTTTAATAAAAGTATCTTTTATCTAACAACATTATTTCCAGTCAAATATGAATTTTTTTCCCTTAAGTGATATGTGGAATATCAACAGTTGCAAGAGTTAAGCTGATGATCAGTCCCGCTTAACCCAAAAACCATGCACACATGATGTACAGGCTATAAAATTATGGATCCTGATGGCACTTATTGCTATTGGCCTAAAGAAGACCGTCACTAGTCTCTTTTAAAGCTGGACCTGCAACCGGCCTCTTACGCTAAACATATTCACATATCAAAACAAAACATTTTTGTCTAGAGATCAAGGGATAAGCATCTCTAAAGTTTTATTCCTAACTTATATTGTAGGAATAACATTTTAAAACAATTGAGCAGTAAAACTACCAAATCAGTGAAATTCTTAAATAACAGTTTCTCACTGAATATTTATATAACAGAGTTAAATTTGAAGATGTAAAGATCTTTTATTAAAAACAATCATAAACTTTTAAAACATGATACACACATGCTCGATCATAAGTTGGAAGTGATAAGAACTGATTTGATTAATTTAAACGGGTTCTCGATGATTACGAGTTTTTAAATAAAACATTCGGCATAAAATTTAAGGAAAATTAAACATACTCTGAATAAAAGAGTACGGTTAGGTAACTTGCCTTATTCGGAGCTTAAACTCTGCTAGAAGCTGACTAATATTCTGACTGCTAGCTACCCCACACTTTATGTCTATTTGATCCTTAGTCGCTAGCTATGACGTAGATCCGAAATAACACAACGATCTTCTTCCCGATCGATCTTATTTGCTCCTACGATTGCCACGAGTCCGAACTACCTCGATCGAGCCCGCGCGTCAATTCTACAATTAAATACAAGACGACAATTTAGTCTTCGGAATAAATCTACGGCCTACCGACGTTTGTATGCATACTCTAATCACGTTTAAATTAAATCAAATAACACATAGGGTTAATCACATAAGCATACTCGATTTATGTTCTAACCCTCGATACACAATACCTAAATAATTCATATTGCACATAAAAAGACTCGATAAGTAAATCATATAATCACATAGCACGTCAGATCATGAAAAGATTTTATCGTGTTGTATTTAAAATTATAAAACGGGTCAAAACCCTGATTATCGGATATAACCGACTCAATAAAAAGGTTTGGTAAAAAGTCGACCCAAATTTAAAAGTTGAATTTTAACTTAAAACCATTTTTATAAGAACCGAGTCATTTTTCTAATTCCAGAAATACTTGTCTCGTTTAAAACGGACAAGCGGTTTAATTAATACGCAATTAATAAGAATAATTCAATTAATAATTAAATTAATTAAATATTCAAATTAATTATTTATTAATCAACCCATAAAATAAACAAGTATTTTATCATAAAAAGATTTAAATTTAATTAAGTCAATCATATATTTAACTAATAATTAATTAATATAATTAATCAATTAAAATGAATTAATCAATTAATTAAATCAATTAAATTATTATTTAAAAATAATTAACTAATTAAATTTAATTTTTAGAAATTAAAATAATAATACATAAAAGAAATTTGAATTTTAGAAAATTTTTATAAAAATTTGACCCAAAAACATTTTTCTGAAAAATTTAGAAAAATTTTGAATCAAACTACACTATTCATCATCATCACCACACATTCATCACCAAGAACACCAAGAACACTCAACCACCATTAATGGAGGTTCGCCGGAATCTGGAAATTTTCCGGAAACCAAAAACACTCCGGTGACTCCGTTTTCTACACCAATACAACACAAAATCGTTGCCCATCAACCGGACAATAACTACATCACAAAATCCGACCAAAACAAACCACAAATCACAAAATCCGGCGAGCTTCAAACTAAGATTCCGGTGAAATTCGAATTTCACAAAACGGGCACCAAACTTGATGATTCTTATGGCAAAACGAAGCTTAAACAACAACAAATCTAATACCAACAACCAATTACATGAACAATAACACATACTTAAGATACAATTGATTTTATAAACTAACAAAACCCATTAACTCGTTTTACACTTATTCGAACATAAACATAGCAATTAGATACTCAAATTGATTGTAAATCATTATAGGAAGCTAATGGAACCATCAAAACAAGCAAACAATCAACCATATGAAAAGCCCCAATTTGCTCATGAACCCTAGAATTCGAATTGACCAAACTAGCAATATAACAATGAAATTGAACATATAATTGGACTCCTGGAATCAATATGAAGCTATACAAACCATCAATTCAACCGGAAAATCAAAGAATCAAAAAGCCCCAAATTCTAACATGAACCCTAGTTTTTCAGATTTGAAGATAAATTAATATAAAATCGAAAATTTACCAAAACTGAGATTTGTTAAAGGATTTGGAAAGTAGATTCCAAGAGCTTCGATTTGAGTGGTTGAACGCCAAAATCCGAGATCGGCATCACCTCCAAATTAAGTTTGATCTTGAAGAACAAGAGAGAGAAAATCTACTTTACGATTTAACTTTTGTAAAAATCTGATTTTTATGATTTTTGTAAATAAATAAAAATAATTTTAGGCTATTTATATTTAACGAATATTAATACATCGAAAACTATTTTTGGTTCGATAATGAATCGATGAATCGTTAAAATCGAAAAAAAAAACTAATCGCTTAAAAAGATAAATATCAAAGATGTACGGATAATTACAATAATTATACTCTGGACTGATAAACAATAAATACGAATCAAAAATATATTTATCTCGCATTTTAAAGATATTTTTGGCTCAACGGATAAAACATTGGTACGAACGATGTACCAATACATACGAATAATTAAGAAATAGACGAACCAAAACAGATGTTTATCCAAAAGAAAGATATCAACAATGAAACGGACACGAAAAAAAACGAGAAAATAATTATAAGAACATAGAGTACTAGTAAAAGAACCAAGTCTTTTAAGTAAAACCCCTATAAATAGCAATTACGGGGTACGGAGTAAAATATATTTTAATTGATTCGTTTTACCAGAAAAACCCCGAACATTAGCAATTAACATGGAACACATAATATACACACCGATACATTTCTAATACCCGTAATTTCTATTTTTGTTTCGTTAAAATTATTTAGACGATAAAAGTATATCCGTAACGAAATTTTCGTATCGTCTAAAATTTTTAAAACACGATACATTAAAATCCAAAAATTTTAAGAAACGAATAAAATACACATACACGTATCGTTTATTTAATTAAAATAATAACCTTGAACTAAAATAATTACTGAATCGAATATTTTGAAAAACCGTATCTACAACAATTAATAGAACGTACAGATAAACATTTAAACACGTAACATTTAATCACATAATTGTATCACATACGAATAAATATTATAACTAATATTTAAATATTATATTCTCGTCAAATCTATCGGTCAATGCAAAATAATAAATTTATTTTGAAAATTCGGGTTGTTATATCCTTAATGACAACATTTTCTTGTGAAATCAAGCCATATCCTCTAGTATATCCTTTGCTGTTGTCTGCAAAGGTAATGCTAGGGCTAGCTCTCTCCTCAAACTTAGTGAGCAGGGTAGAATCTCTAGTCATGTGCCTAGAACATCCACTATCCAGATACCAAAGATTCCTTCTGTCTCCCTGCACACATCAAAATCAAATCAAGTTGATTTTGGTACCCAAGTTTCCTTGGGTCCTGCCTTGTTATTGAAAGGCAGAGTGTGTAAACTTGTAACACTATAACTAATGTAACTCAACTAAAGGAAAAGATACTTAACCAGAAGACAATCAAGAACAAGAAGTCACAAAGAAATCAACACTAAATGAAGACAAGGTAATTGATACAATTCAACATGTTAACTATGATCAAGCCAAGAAGAAATCATTGAGAGAAGTTCAAGTCAAAGTTGTTCATGCCTCAGTGATTTGAAAAGCCAAGAATCAAGATCATAACTATCAGTATCAATAAGACTAATTGATTTCAAGTGAACAAGAAGGAAAGCAAATATTGGAAAGCCACATTACTAATTGGATATGGTAATTTATTCAAGAAGCAAAAACACTATCAAGACTAGTCACTTATGAACCAGACCGTTGCATCAAGTGTCAGGACATTGATAGCAAGTTTATGTCAGTAATAAAGATCCATGTTCAAGAGCTTGGTGAAGAATAAAGAAGACATGAAGATATCACAAGTTCAAGATGTGCATTGAAGTTTCAAGTTGAAGGCCAGAATATTTTCTAAGTACTAAATATTCTAGATGACCAAGTAGAAGTTTCTAAGTAGAAGTTCTACTTAGAAATTCGAGATGGCTAAGTAGAAATTCTCAAGTAGAAGTTCTACTTAGAATGCAGCTTCAACATGACACATGGCATCTTCTGATTGGCAGATTTCCAAGCTTTCAAGATAAGGCAAGATTTATGTGGACATCATTGGGCCACGTATATCTTAGTCTTTGAAGTCTACAGGACATAGATTACATGTAGTATAAATAGAAGTACTTGTGTAATGTTTTTAGTTAGAGAGCAATAATTGAGAGAAACACAAGAAAAAGAGAGAGAGTGCATTCACAGAGCTTAGTATCATTCACTTCTCTCTGAACTTCTGTTATACTTTGTAATGAATGTTGTAGCAACCATTTCAAGTTATATATAAGAAATATATTCCTTGAATCTGTGTGTTCATTTATTGCATCGTATTTATTGCTTCTCATATTCGAAAAGTTGTATTCACCCCCCCTCTACAACACATTTGGACCTAACAATTGGTATCAGAGCTATATGTTTAACATACAAAACATAGATCCTTGTGTTTGGTAGAAGAATCGTGAGTTTTCATTTTCTAGATCTACTTTTCATTTTCTCGAAAAGTGAACTTTAATTCGTTTGTAGTGAAAACTCATCCGAAAAATTATTTAAATACTCCAGGTGTGATTATTTAGCTTGGGTGTATTTTAATTAATTTTTGTGAATTAATCTGGGTACTTTGATATTTGGTGTTCTTGAGTGTTCATCATTTGTTCTTATCAAAGAAGACGACCCAACAACTTTTTGATCTCCTTTTCAAACAGATAAATAGTAAAAGAATAAAAAGGTGTTTTTGGATTTTTGATTTGCATTATTCACGGCCGAAAGTATATCAAAACATACTCAGTACCTAGAACGTGGGTTAGGTGGGTTAGGTGAGTAAAGCATCAAAAATCAAAAAGGTGTTAAAGAGATAATATTGTTTATTCAATATTAAAGTGATCTGCAGCAAAATTATTCTAAGGACAAAAGTTCTACATAGAATTTCTACTTGAGATTTTCTACATAGAATTTCGACTTGGATAACTTCTACTTGGTGAAGTTCGACTTGAGCAAAAATTTCTACTTAGAGAAATTTCGACTTAGGCAAAAGTTCTACATAGAATTTCTACTTGAGATTTTCTACATAGAATTTCGACTTGGATAACTTCTACTTGGTGAAGTTCGACTTGAGCAAAAATTTCTACTTAGAGAAATTTCGACTTAGGCAGAAGTTCTACATATATATTCTACATAGCCTAGTCTTGGGTACTTAGAAACTTTTAGTGACCAGAATTGAAATGGCTCCTAAAAATGCATTCAAGATCCCAATGTTCAACCGAGATCACTATGAAGAATGGGTTTTCAGAATGAGACTCTATTTAGAGACTGTTAACCTTGAATATCTGGAAGTCCTTGACAAGGGTAAATTTGTTCCAATGGTGGTTATTCCTGCGCATACGGAAGGAGGGGTGGTTATAGCACCTCGGTCTGAGCCTAAAAAGGCAGCGGACTTTTCGGATGCTGACAAGGAGCAAATAGCTTGTGATACTGCCGTACGACAAACCTTGATGGAATCTCTTGATCATGAAATGTTCAACATAGTCAAAGGTCTGACTACAGCAAAGAAGATTTGGGACAAGATAGAAGTTGTCATGGAAGGATCTGCAGAGGTTAGAAGTAACAAGACACTCATACTCAAGATGGAGTATGACACCTTCAGAATACGAAAAGGAGAAGGCATAACAGACGTCTATCTACGATTCAGTCAGTTGGTATTGGATTTGAATCTGAGAGGTGTAACTCTCCCCATGGTTGAGACCAACACGAGATATCTGAGGAACCAGCCAAAAAGCATTGAACATAGGGTCTACGCAATAAGAGAAACCAGAGATTTGCATACAACTTCTCTGGAAGAGTATTATGGAATACTAAAGACCTATGAGCTGGAAACACTTCAAGATCAAGCATGGGACAATGATTCAAGAGAAGAGACTGAATTAATAGCTAGATATGAGATTGAGAAGGAAGATCGCCAGGATAAATCTGTTGATTCTCGATCTTATCGAAAAGCCGGGCCCAATCAAAGTTGGGTTCCGAAGAATGTCTAATCAATCTGTCATTGCAGGGCGTTAAGCAGAATAGAAATAAAGTTATATGGGTGCTAGACAGTGGAGCATCGAGGCATATGACTGGAAACAAGTCCCTGCTTACAGAGTTGGTTATGAAGGCTGGCCCTTATGTTACCTTTGGAGATGACAGCATAGGTGTGACAATGGGATATGGCAAACTGAAAACTGGCAATGTCATCATAGAAGATATTTCCTATGTTGAGGGACTGAAGCACAATCTGTTGAGTATCAGTCAATTCTGTGACAAAGGTTACGAAATTGTCTTCAACAAGAAAGGTTTATCAATCACTCACATCAAGGAAGGCTCACTGGCTTTGAGAGGAGTTCGAAAGGCAGATCTTTTTGTTGCGGACATGGATTCAGCAAATCAGAATGAGGTTACCTGTTTCTACAGCAAAGCCTCGAATGATGAAAGCTGGCTATGGCACAAAAAAAAACTATCTCACTTAAACTTCAAAACGATGAATACTCTCGCGAGACGAGAATTAGTGAGAGATCTACCTCAAATGGAGTTCGCTCCTAAAGGACTCTGTGAAGCTTATGAAATGGGAAAGTCAAAGCGAGCCTCGCATAAAAGCAAAGAAATTTCTAGTATTACTGAGCCTCTGCAACTTCTTCATATGGATTTGTTTGGCCCAGTGAATGTCCTATCTTTGTCTAGGAAAAGATATGCATTGGTAATCGTGGATGACTTCTCCAAGTATACATGGGTATTGTTCGCAATGACGAAAGACGAAGTACCTTTCTTAATCATTGATCACATCACTCAAATTGAGAATGTTTCAACACTTACTGTGAAGACGATTAGATCAGACAATGGCACTGAATTCAAAAATGCAGTGCTGAATGACTTCTGTGTATCTAAAGGAATACGTCGTCAGTATTCAGCCCCGAGAACTCCATAGCAAAATGGAGTAGTTGAAAGGAAGAATAGAACTTTGGTTGAAGCAGCAAGAACTTTGTTGTATGATTCAAAACTTCCTTTGTACTTCTGGGCCGAAGCAGTGAGTACCGCTTGTTACACTCAAAATAGAACCTTGATTATAAAAGATAAAGAAAAGACACCATGTGAATTAATGAACAACAGAAGACCAACAATCAAATACTTTCATGTCTTCGGAGCAAAATGCTATGTGCTTATAGATGATGAAAATCTAGGCAAGTTTGCAGCAAAAGCTCGTGAAGGAATCTTTGTTGGTTATTCCACAGATGTGGTGGCAGCTTATAGAGTGTTCTTAGTGAATGATCGAAAAGTGACTGAAAGCTACAACGTCAGATTCGACGATACCAAACTCCCATCAATTTCTGGAGATTCTAGTGAACCTGAGTCCCTAAAATTTCAAAATCTGGACTTAGATGAACTTGAAGATGAACCTGAGTTAGTTGTCCCATTAAATGTTCCAAGTGTACGTGAAGAACCTGAGTCTAGTGAACAAGCTAATTCTACAAGATCAGAAGAGACTTCTTCAGTACGAACCGGCAATAACTCAGGGGGAGTAAATAGCAGCTCAAGGACAACTGTTCAAGGCTCGAGACGAGTTGACAGTAGTTCTGTAGGAGCTGGCACTAACTCAGGGGGAGTTAGTGAGAATAATCAAAGTAGTCAGCACCCTAACTCAGAAAGTCAAGCTGAATCATCAAGACAATTTCCAGGAGAACGGGTATGGAATAGAGATCATCCGTTTGAATTAATTATTGGTGATCCAGATGCTGGTGTGACTACTAGAAGAACTGCAAGAGCTGACCTGGCTAATATTTCCTTATATTCTGGGTTATTATCCAAGCTTGAACCTAAAGAAATAGAAGAAGCTCTTGGCGATGCTGATTGGGTGATTGCAATGCAAGAGGAACTCAAT
The DNA here is from genome assembly GCA_036435485.1 of Saposhnikovia divaricata. Taxonomy (NCBI): domain Eukaryota; kingdom Viridiplantae; phylum Streptophyta; class Magnoliopsida; order Apiales; family Apiaceae; genus Saposhnikovia; species Saposhnikovia divaricata. The sequence continues at coordinate 1,990,686 of JAZHRN010000132.1, forward strand.
CAGTTTGAAAGGCAGAAAGTTTGGAAACTGGTACCTCGACCAAAGAACATATCAGTAATTGGAGCTAGGTGGGTATTCAGAAATAAACTGGATGAAAACGGACTTGTAACACGAAACAAGGCTCGTTTGGTTGCAAAAGGTTATTCTCAGCGAGAAGGAATTGATTATGATGAAACCTATGCACCGGTTGCAAGACTTGAGGCAGTCAGGATGTTCTTGGCATTTGCAGCACATAAGAACTTCAAGGTTTTCCAGATGGATGTGAAAAGTGCCTTCCTGAACGGAGAGTTAGAAGAAGAAGTGTATCTGGAACAGCCGCCCGGCTTCATTGATCTAGAACATGTAGATTTTGTGTATCTTCTCTTCAAATCTGTCTATGGCCTCAAGTAATCCCCAAGGCGATGGTATGAAACCCTATCCTTATTCTTAATTGAAAATGGTTTTGTTAGGGGAGTAATTGATAAAACATTGTTCTATAAAATTGTAAGAAATGACTTAATACTTGTTCAAGTCTATGTGGACGATATTATTTTTGGGTCATCAAATGAGCGCTTGTGCGAGAAATTTGCCAAGCTAATGCAGGAAAAATATGAGATGAGCATGATGGGAGAGCTGTCCTTCTTCCTTGGATTACAGATCAGTCAGAGAAAAGATGGTATCTTTATCTGTCAATCCAAGTACGTCAGAGATTTACTCAAGAAGTATAATCTAGAAGATGCATCAGCAGCTAAGACTCCCATGGCAACAGCCACGAAGCTTGATGAAGACAAATCAGGTAAATCAGTTGACATCACAAGCTATCGAGGTATGATTGGCTCACTCCTCTATTTAACTGCAAGTAGACCCGACATAATGTTCGCAACTTATTTATGTGCAAGGTTCCAAGCGGATCCTAGAGAATCACATCTCGTAGCCGTCAAGAGAATTTTCAGGTATCTCAAGGGCACACCAAATCTAGGGATTTGGTACCCAAGAGATACAGGTTTTAATTTAATTGGCTATTCGGATTCAGACTATGCATGTTGCAGGATTGATAGGAAAAGCACATCTGGTGCTTGCCAATTTCTTGGCAGAAGATTGGTGTCCTGGCAAAATAAAAAACAACATATAGTATCTACTTCTACTGCTGAAGCTGAGTACATTGCTGCTGGAAGCTGTGTAGCTCAAATACTATGGATGAGGAACCAATTGAAGGATTATGGCATGGAGCACAAGAAAATTCCAATTATGTGTGATAACACAAGTGCCATTGCCATAACCAACAATCCTATAGATCACTCAAGAACCAAGCACATCGACATCAGGTATCATTTCATAAGAGAACATGTCGAGGAGGGGACTGTGGAGCTACATTTTGTGCCCACAATGCAACAAATTGCAGATATATTCACCAAACCTCTTGATGAAGTAACATTCAATAGATTGGTTGGTGAATTGGGAATGCTTAACACAAGTTAGTAAAGCCTTCTATCTGTAAAATCCATGTTTATGTTTGTATGTGCAAGCTACTCAATCATTATGTGCTTAGACTTTAAAATGCCTAATTAATGATTGTTATAGTTTGCATATAGTGTGATTTTGCATGAATTCATTGTGTTTTAAGTGTCTTTTATAGCACAAATCTGTGAATTTATGCTTGTTAGATTGCATGATCATAGGGGGAGTTAAATTCATAATATTCTAAATATTGCATGATTTTTAGATGAATTTACCTATGATTTTCATGTAATTAGAGGCCTTAGAATTTAAAATCTTCAAAATTTCGAGTTAGTTTCTATCTCGAAACTCATCTAGAAATTCGACTTGAATTTCGACTTAAGCTGTCAGAGTGAAGTTTTGAAAATTCTAAGTCTGGGAAGAATTTCGAGTTGGCTATCTCGAAATTCATCTCGAAATTCGACTTTGAGTTCGAGTTCGAGTTACCAGTGTGCCTAGTTCTATCTTCAAAATATTCGAGATAAAGTCTATCTCGAATTTTATCTCAAAAGTTGAGATGAGGTTTTCATTAAGGGAATATTTTGAAAAGAACTGAGAATTAACTTCGAGTTAGTCTATCTCGAAACTCAACTCGAATTTCGACTTGATGTTCGAGATAGAGTTCTCAGTTAAGCTAAAGGGAATTTTTCGAGTTACACTCCTAACTCGAAATATATCTTGAATTACCCTGTACTTTTTGCTTCAAGGGGGTATTTTGGAAAGAATTTGAGATTAACTTCGAGTTAGTCTATCTCGAAACTCAACTCGAATTTCGACTTGATGTTCGAGATAGAGTTCTTAGTCTATCTCGAAACTCAACTCGAATTTCGACTTGATGTTCGAGATAGAGTTAAACTTCTAACTCGAAATGTATCTCGAATTTCCCTGTTTTTTCTAGAGGGGAATTTTCCAAGTTTACTACAAATCAATAATGTTCGAGATAGGATTTCCCTATAGTTTTTGCTGTAAAATTGGTTAAAGTGCTTACTTGTACTTATTTGTTCGAGTTAACCTCTATCTCGAACTTCATCTCGAAGTTCGACTTGATGTTCGAGATAGAGTTCGACTTAAGTCCTCCCTGTATGTACTTAGACTTTAACACTCTTTTTAACAGGGATACTTTTGTCATTTCACAATCATCTATATATACATCTCTAACTCGATGCATCATTCACTTTACCTAATTTGATTTTCACAGCAGCCGCTTCACAAAAACAGTGCGATTTCACAAATTACATACCATTAATCCGTGTTTTGTGATTAAACTCATACTAATCACGAATTACTGCCAAATTTTTGACTGCTATTCACTGTGTTATCATTAATCTTTGTGTTGGTGTGTTTTGTAACCGCATATACACGCGCATATACATACACACAAACATCAAGTGTTTGTGTATCTGTTCAAAACACGATTTCCACATTCTTCATCCATATACACACACGATTTCACTGATATACACACGAATATTCATCCTCTTTGAATATTCAGATTTAGTAATTGGCAACTGTTCATATCCCGTAGTTTAACTTTTCAGATTGTCTTTTGATATTCTCGAAAAATTAAAAGGGACAAAATTGTTAATTCGTACATTATTTGTTTTTCAAAATTAAAAAAAAATTTCATATCTTTTAAAGAAAAAACATTTAATTAAAATGGCTCAACAATTTTCACTTGCTAAAAACAATTTTTATAATATTTCTACGGAAATTGGTGATCAACTCCCGCGGTTTAAGTTTTGGATACGATTTCTTAATTTGTACTCCAAGGCTAGCCATGCTTTTACTGCTAAACCTACACTGGTACATGATGCTTTACAGCAATTATGGACTAGTGCGGTTACTTTTGGGAGCAAAACAACCCCCTTCGGTTTCAGGTTTACCTTAGCGGGTCAGGAATATGAGGTGACTGAAGAGATTGTCAACAGGGTTCTGGGATTCCCAATATGCTTATGATGCAGAACCAACAGCTGCAGAACGCCTCAGATTCTTTGAAGAAATTGGATGTTATCCTCCGAAAGGCCCGATCACAGGAAACATCCAAAAACAATTCTTCCATGTGGAATGGAATTACTTTTTCGAGGCCATCACAAGATGTTTTCGGGCACGCCAAAAAGATTTTCATCAAATTCCAATTCCAATGCAAACCTTTGCAGTTGCCCTAGCAAGAGAACTGGATATAAATTATGGACGCATAGTTCTCTCTGAGATAGTGGCCTCAATGGGATCTCCTGCAAGCAGAGACCTCACTACAACTGATGTTGTCTGCTGGTTTCCTCGGTTCCTACAAATGTTGATTAATGATTTAATACCGAAGGATGCTCTTGATGTTAGACAGGGATTTGCCAGAAGCCCAACACCTGCACCGCTAGGGATGGGCACTAAGTCACTTTCAACCATTGCTAATCAGGATAAACATCAAGGTAAACCGATGTCAATTCCTGAAAATATACAAATGTGGCTTACATATGATGCAGGAGTTACCAATTTGGAGGCATCATCACAAGTTTCATCACATGCTCAGAATCCATCTGTTCATGCTGAGGCATTTGATGAGATTCCTGATGAGCAAAGCGATGATGCACAAGGTAATCAATCAGGTAATCTCTCCCTGCATACTATTCATTCCTCCTCCTATGTATCTGATTCCGAGACCCAAGAGACTGCTAACCCGCAGGATCTATCCCAGGGTGAGAGCTATATTTCTGAGCCTGATACACATTCTTATTCTCTTTCACCCCTGTTAACGGAAGTCAGAAAGCCAGCACATGTATATGTAGAAGATGATGAGGAGAGTGAACCCGAAGAGCAGCAACTTATTCGAAAGAAAGCCAAACTTTTTCATGCTGCTGCTTCAAAAATCCAGTCAAACCCTAGTGTGTCACACGCAACCACTCCACCTCACGAGAGTGGTTCTCCCCTTAAACAATCTGCACATAGGGATTTTGATCAGGATTTTGTACCTTTTGAAGATCCTGTTGCTTCACAAGGACATGAAGTTTTAACAACTTCCGCCGTACCTTCACCGGTACGTACTGATGTTGCAAAGAGGATCGGTTCTGATGTCGTACAAGAAAACTTTGCAGCCGCTCAGCCTGAGATTCCAACTCAGGACAGAACAGACATAGATCCCATAACTGCCAATTATTTTGCTTATCCAATTTCTGCAGGTACTGCTTCATATATCAGATCAATCATTGAAGACATACACGAGCGTGAGACAGGGAGTGTGTGTGAGAGGTTAGGGAGAGAGGGACCTTCATTTTTAAGGCCCGAAACCAAGCGCCAAATACCAACAGAACGAGTATTAGAGCGAGGTCACCTAAACCAAAAACCGTCCCTTAACATTGAAAATCTTGATACGCGTATGACTTCTATGGAAAATCAGATGAGGCAGTTCGGACAGACGATGGGGCAGTTCGGGATGAACATTGGAAACAATCAAAGGGCTCTAGACGACTACGCAGCAAGAATGGCAAGTCAAGCTACAGCTTTTGATGCTTTGACAAATAAGGTCAATGACTTGGGCCATGCTGGTGGTGTCTTGGGAAGCACTCTCAATGAGGGGATGGGGGCAATGGAGTCTACCATGCATACAATGGCTGTGAAGATCAGTAGAATGATGTTCGCAGTCAGGAGTTTTGTGCCCCCGGAGTGTTTCGAGTCGCAACAACCTCCCCCCGATGCTGGTGCAGGTGGTGCTAGAGGAGCGGGAGCCTCCGGTTCTGGTTTTGGAGGTTCTTATGCAGCTGGTGGATCTGAAGACCAAGGTGGAGCTCAGGATAACTCACCTAAGGGGGAGAGTGGAAAGGAGACGAGACAGCAGGCAGTTCACATCGAAGAAATTGAAGAACCCGCTGATCTTGTCAAGGAACCAGAAGTTGAGCCGTCTGTTGATGAAGAGGCTCTGAGGAGGAGAAAGGGTAAGGCAATGATGGTTGATGAACCATTCGTTGACCTGAGTCATCAGGAAACAGTACAGGAGGTACTTGACTCAGATTCTGATATGGAAGACGTACCGTTGGCACATGCTATAAAAAGATCTTTGAAGGAACAAGGTGGAGGTGCTGGGATGTCTTCCGGAATGCCTGAAGAAATACCTGTTGATGAGGAAACCCTTAAAGCTCAACAGTTAGCCTTGGAACAAGCTCAGTTCCAAAAAATGAAGATGATGCAAGAACGTGCTGCCTTCCTAGAAAAGAAAGTGGAGCTCCAAGGGAAGCAGTACGATCATGAGCTTGCAAGGCTAGCTGATCCTCAGGTTGATCTGGACAGGAGAAGGATAGGACAGAAGTGGGATGAAGCAAGGAAGATAATGATGGGACCCTGTGAGAAAGGAGTTCATAATAAGGAGGCAGATGATCTGTTCTACAACTTGAATTTGCAGAATCCAATGACTGGGGACTATATAAATGCTTTGAAGAGATTAATTTCTAAAGTCAGGGTTGGATACAATGCAAACCTTAAGGAGTGGCAGGTTATTTTGTCTTTGGTAGAAGGAGTCCCAACATCTTTCCTATATGTGGATGACCAATTCATAACGAGAAGATCTGCGTCAGAGTTGTTCTTGCTAGCGACAAAAATTCAATACTCTCATTCTGAGGAGCTAAGCATTCTGTATAGGGATCAGTTAATGCAGCTAGCAGAGGACAAGGGTCCAGAATTCTCAGCATATCCAAATTTTGTCCGGATGGTAGTTGACGGAAAGATGAAGAGGGTTAGCATGGAGGAAAATGATCTAATGGAGCTTTCAGTGGAATCTCTCAAAGCTGTCTGTAGACAAATGATGAGTAAGGGATTCGCTTCTGAGCTTAAAGATAAATCCGTGAAGATCATTGAAAGAGTCATATTCAAGAAGAGCAATAAGGTGTGGAAGTGTGATATCATTGCTCCAAACCCTCTTGATAACGTGAAGATTGAGCCGGAGCTGATGGAGAAGAAATGGAATATTCTTCAAGCAATGAAGAATGTAGATGAAGCTCTGACTCTTCCTTCTGGAGCACTGGAACAAGGAGAGATAAGGGAGGCTATTGGTGTTCCAGGAAGTGATAGTGTATACCGGATACACGATTATGCTGAAGATACAGCTGATGCCTTAGTATTCATAAATGCAGACCAGAATCAAACATTCTTGCATATGAGTAGAAAATGGCTGCTACAGACTCACGATGCTGCATTTCTGGAGAAAGTATTATATGTATTCAAATGGGGCAAAGTGGAAGATATGCATGTGGAAGAAAAGCAGAGACTCATGAGTTACCTGTCTGAGATAGTGGTGGAAAAGAAGCGGATGGAGCGAGATGCGGCCAGTGTCCACAATACTCACCGTGTCAAGGGCTACCCCAAGATGATCTATTGTCAGTTTAAATCTGATAAATCTCACTGGAAACCTCAGCTCATAATGAAGAACTTTGAGGATATTCCAAAGATCAGGACTACTCAGGAGGTGGACAAACTCAGAAGGCTTTTCAAACATCCTTATCCAGAGCCCAAGAATCCTCTAGAAATGGAAGCTGTAAGTCTGTTGAATGCTAGGTGGAAGCAGCTTAGAGATCCAGTGTACAAGAAAGAACAGCAGCAGAAGGAGAAGCGCAAAAGGCAGAAAGAAGAGAAATACCAAGCTGCTGAAGCTAGAAAGAGGAAACGGAATTAGGGTTAAAGGTCAGAGTGGTGTGAACTTGAAGTTGGAAAAACTTCATGTCTTTCGGTTGCTTTAACTCACTTGAGGAAAATTCACCTTAGAGTGAATCCAATAAGGTGATATAAGTTTGACTAAAAGGTATGAAATAATCCAGGTGATAGGAATCACTCAAATGATCTTTAATTCAAAGTTCGAATTCTGTTTCTAGTTTAAGTTCTTTGTATTGTTTTCATGTAAATTTCAATTGTAAATTATTCAAGACTGTAATGTTAATTATCTTTTCTCGTCTCATTGTTTAGTTGAGTTATCCTTCATTAATTTGAATGTCATTGTTAGACAATCAAATTGGGGGAGATTGAAAGGCAGAGTGTGTAAACTTGTAACACTATAACTAATGTAACTCAACTAAAGAAAAAGATACTTAACCAGAAGACAATCAAGAACAAGAAGTCACAAAGAAATCAACACTAAATGAAGACAAGGTAATTGATACAATTCAACATGTTAACTATGATCAAGCCAAGAAGAAATCATTGAGAGAAGTTCAAGTCAAAGTTGTTCATGCCTCAGTGATTTGAAAAGCCAAGAATCAAGATCATAACTATCAGTATCAATAAGACTAATTGATTTCAAGTGAACAAGAAGGAAAGCAAATATTGGAAAGCCACATTACTAATTGGATATGGTAATTTATTCAAGAAGCAAAAACACTATCAAGACTAGTCACTTATGAACCAGACCGTTGCATCAAGTGTCAGGACATTGATAGCAAGTTTATGTCAGTAATAAAGATCCATGTTCAAGAGCTTGGTGAAGAATAAAGAAGACATGAAGATATCACAAGTTCAAGATGTGCATTGAAGTTTCAAGTTGAAGGCCAGAATATTTTCTAAGTACTAAATATTCTAGATGACCAAGTAGAAGTTTCTAAGTAGAAGTTCTACTTAGAAATTCGAGATGGCTAAGTAGAAATTCTCAAGTAGAAGTTCTACTTAGAGTGCAGCTTCAACATGACACATGGCATCTTCTGATTGGCAGATTTCCAAGCTTTCAAGATAAGGCAAGATTTATGTGGACATCATTGGGCCACGTATATCTTAGTCTTTGAAGTCTACAGGACATAGATTACATGTAGTATAAATAGAAGTACTTGTGTAATGTTTTTAGTTAGAGAGCAATAATTGAGAGAAACACAAGAAAAAGAGAGAGAGTGCATTCACAGAGCTTAGTATCATTCACTTCTCTCTGAACTTCTGTTATACTTTGTAATGAATGTTGTAGCAACCATTTCAAGTTATATATAAGAAATATATTCCTTGAATCTGTGTGTTCATTTATTGCATTGTATTTATTGCTTCTCATATTCGAAAAGTTGTATTCACCCCCCCTCTACAACACATTTGGACCTAACAGTTATGCTTTTTCCTACCCTTCACACCTTTTCCGTCCAAGTGTTTTGATTGAGTTAAATCAATCTTAACTCTTGGTGTAGGTTTTTAAAGAATAGGTTGAACCATTTGCTCATATGCATTAAAACTAGATGTAGAGTTAGGCATATTCTATGCAAACATGTCATTCATCAACCATGGCATTTGTGGCAAATTAAAAGCATTATAATATGGATTATGCATGAGTGACATGTTAGAATACTGACTAGATGCATGAGCAGGTTGAACAAACATGTTAGGCATAACATTCATAGCAGGCATTTGCATGGGCATAGGCATACTTGACATAGAAGCGTCTTTCACAGTTTTACAGTTGGCAGATAAATGACTAACACTACCACATTTTACACACTCTTTCCTAGGTGCATATTTATCAGGTGTGTAGTTGATGTGTTTGTTAATACCTACCTTGCCATTTCTGTTCTTCCTTTTAGTCTTAGCCTTAGATTTTATCTTTTCTAACTCATCCTTCAGTTGCTTGATGGACAACTGTCATATGTTTTCCTTTTCAACTGATTTGGTTTTGCTACATTCTCCTACTACAAAGTTTTTGCTGACGGGTCCGTATTTGTCATTCAATTTTGTAAAGGTTGCTTTACTAACAGGCTTTGACTTCAATGGACAACCTTTATCCATTGAGTCACTGTCAGAAGCAACCTCCCCATCAACTACTATCTTTGCTTCTTCTAATTTGTGGAAAGAGTTAATTCCTTGGGCATTAATAATTTCTTCTGTTATGGCCTTGGAACTTTTCCACTTAGCAATTAACTCTTGTTCCTTTATCAGCTGTTCTCTCAAAAACTCTTCTCTTTTCAGAGCCTCACATAACTCATTTTTTGCATCCTGGAAATCTTTTTTCATCGTTTCAAACTCACTTAACTGAGTCTCTAACAGAGTATTCCTATCACCTAGCTTAACATTCAGATCCTTAATCTTGTTGTTCTCTTTGTTAAGTGATTTTAATATGGTGTGCATGTAGTACAATTCAATAGACATTTCATTAACAACATTATCACATTTATCTTTGGAAAGCTCAGTTAGGTTTGTGGAGAATACCTGGTTGCTTGCTGAACTAGCCTCTTCATCATTCTCGTTTTCCATGAGTGCAAGATTGACAAACTCTTCCTCTGCATTTGAGTCACCTCTAGCTACCCAATCATCGTCTCTTGACACGAATGCTCTTTGTTTTTGCTTGAGAAGATCAAAATACTTCTTTTTGTAGTCTACAGCTTCAAGATGTTTCTTTTCTTTCTCAGCTTTGAACTTTCTGCATTCATTGGCAAAGTGACCAGCAATTCCACAGCTAAAGCATTTGATCTTTGATATCTCAACCACATCCTTGTTAGGTTGGTAGCTCTTCTTGAATTGCCCGGCTCCTGCTGGATTCTTCTTGAATCTTAACTTTGAAAATCTCTTTGACAGGAATGCCAAATATTCATCTAGATTTTCAGATTCATCCTCACTTAATGCATTGAGTTCTTCAATCATCTTGCCATTGCCTCGGCTAGTTCCAGCTCCACCTTCACAAGTTCTTTGACTTGGTATGGATTCTACATTCTTCATCTTCTCTCCATCTTGGCTAGTTGGAACATTGGCCAGCAAAGCTACACTTCCACCCTTTTTCTGGCTCTTCTCAACTTCCTCATCTTGTTGCAACTCGAGCTCATAGGTCTTTAATATTCCATACAGTCTCTTAAGTGTAAAATATTTGTAGTCTTGAGAATTCCTCAATGAGACTGTCACTGGCTTCCATTCTTTGGGTAAAGACCTTAGAAATTTTAGGTTGGAATCTTTGGTTTCTATATACTCTCCCATACAACTTTAACCCATTTAGTAGTTTTTGAAACCTACTAAATATATCAGTTAAATTTTCACCAGAATTGAAGTGAAAATGTTCATATTATTGTATGAGGAGTTGTTTCTTCTCTCTTACTTGCTCAGTCCCTTCACATATTGCTTGAATAGTGTCACACACTTGCTTGGCAGTGGTGCAGTTTATGACATTATCGAACATGTCTTGATCAATACCATGAAACAGTATGTTCATGGTCTTCTTGTCCTTATGGATTCTTCTAAGTCTGCCTCTGTGAATTTTGCTGGCAATTTGGGAAAAGACCTTCCAGCAGCTGCAGTTCCAGCTGTATCTCCAACTGAAGTGTTAGTCTTCATAGGAACATGAGATCCTTTTTCTATGCAGTTTACACAGCCTTCTTCGATGGACAAGAGATGTAGATGCATCTTTACTTTCCAATGAAAGTAATTGTCTTTGTCAAGCATTGGAATCTTCACGCCCGTATCCTTCTTTCCCATGGTGGTGGTCTTTAAACTTATTGTTTGTAGAAGCTTGCTTTGATACCAATTATTATTTCCCAGTTATACACCATGATGTGCTAAAAATAATTATTTAAAATTGATTGCAAGTGCACAATCTCGTTTTAGTAAATTTAGATTCGTTCCGCAGAGACTATTTTATTTATTTTATTTAGTAAATTTGGTTTTTTTTATACTATTTAATTACCAAAAGAAATTTAAACTATTTTTTTTAAAAGAAAATTTAATTTACTCTAATAAAAAGAACAAAAGCTAATTTAATCTAAAAATTATACTAATTAATTCCGAAAAGGAATTTATCTAATTTTAAAAGAATAATAAATTTTATTCTAATTCTAAACTAATTAATTAAAATGTGCAAAATTATTCTAGCAATTATTAAAAAATAGAAATTTAAATTTAACTAATTTTATTTACAAAAATCTAACTAAATTTCGACATGACTTGTTCGTAAGTTTAATTAACCACAAACGAACCAAAAGCAATTTTATTTACACTAACAAAACACAAACAAAAATTTGATCGATCAAGCAACAAGAACTCAAACACAAACAGTACAAAACTCACTGAATCAAATAAATGAACTCGACTAAAGAACTCGAAACTCAGCAATACAGAAAAACCAACAAACATTCAGACTCCGCAAATCAAAAACTCCAAAATGAAATGCAGAAAAGAACGAGCTAAAACGCATTTAATATATCAACGAACTCAGACTCTAAAAATATAGACAACAAAAACTCAACCCAGTAATTCGAAATCAGAACTCAGTAACAATATAAACACTTTAACTCGTTTAATCAGAAACCGCGAGTTAATCAAAACCCAATCGACTCAGTCTATGAACTCGGACAACAAAAAAAAATAATTCAAACTAGACTACAGACGCGACCAAATATTATTGCATAACAAACCAGTACTCAAACCAGTACTCGAAAACAACGACAACTAGGTCAAACTAAATCGATAACACAGCAGCATTAGGACAAAACTTGCGACAGCAACTAGACTTCAACAAAAAATTAAAACCAGCTCGACTCAAAACTGTACAGGAAATCGTCCAGGACAGCTGTTCACAATTTTCTACGCAAGTATACGCAGTCAAAAGTAATACGGATAAATAGGGATCGTTCCCACGAAGACTCGGTGAAATACGTAAATGTGCCTATTCAACAATGTATGGCTATATTATAATAGCTTGGTGAAGTAACAAATTTGGGTTGTTTTCTAGATTATTACTACTAAAAACTTACTAAGGTGATTTTACTTATACGAGAAAAACACAGGGTTCCAACTTCATGAGTTGTTTCATCTAGATTAACTGTCAAGACTCAATGCACTGTGATTATTAAGGTAGCTAGTTGGAACACGAAGGAAGTACAAGCCATCTTTCAATAAACTCACACCAATCCATAAAATCATCTACAATTAAGATATAAGTTTTACGGGCATCAATTACGTCCAAATCAATATATGTCTATGAGATTGGGTGACATAATCAATTTAATCATAAGTTCCACTATCAACTACATAGGGGAGTAATGTTCTTTCGAATCTATACTACCGATATGCGGATAAACCGTCATAAGCCTATGCTAACATGGTAAGCCCTAATCTCTAAATCCACTTTCGCATTCATTAGAGATTGACAAAATAGATGTTAGCTACGCATCTATATAAATTAACACAACCACATCAGGCAAAACTTATTTTCAATCACAAGCATATGTTGTCAAAACTATCAACTACTAGAATCCACAAAACACTCCATTAGAACCCCATGAAAGTGTTTATTTCATGATTGAACTTAGCACCATCATGGGTTCAATTGATAACATAATTAAAACAAAGAATTGAAAACAATTAATGATTGAGAATAGAATACTTGATAAAAATCCAATAGAAAACAAAGTATTAAGTTGAAGATTCAGAAAATAAACAATATCGAAAACCCTAGATCTTGAACTTGAGTGTGATTCTTCCTTGCCGTCACCTTGGAAGTTGTATCCCCTCTTGTTCTTGATCTCTCTACCGTGTTACAATGATATGATACGTATCTCTATGTGATGATATGATTTTACAATGATATAATGTGTTTTTATAGGCCCTAAAAGTTTTGTCCAACAAGGAAATACCTAAATTACATAATAAATTCGAAACAGGAAAGAATTGTAGAGTTTTTAGGAGAAAATTCGGAATGGACAGAATACTCCCGAGGCCGCATCCTGAGATCTGAGGCCGCGGCCTCAAGCAAAATCTGCCCTCCCGAGGCCGCATCCTGAGATCTGAGGCCGCGGCCTCAAGCCAAATCTGCCCGCGGTTTTTCAGCATGCTATTTCCTTCGTTTTGCCTCCGTTTCCTTTCGTTCTTTTTCTCAAAGCTTCCATACTTCAATTCCTTGCCTTGGAACCGTCATGGTGGCTCACAACAAGACTCCATTGTTCATTCTTAAGCTCGAATTCATCTCCAGAATTGACGGAAATTGCAACCTTATTCAACATTCTTACAATCCTGCACACTTAACAAAACACATCAAAACTACAACAAACTTGAGGCCAAGTGAATCAATTTAAGCCGATATAGAATGCTCCAAGTGGATATAAAATCCACTTATCAACAGCACAGAAACCGAACACAAACGAAAATCGGAAATGGCGAACAGCATGGAATTTACAAACCACTCAATAAATCAACAACTCTTTTCAAAACTTAAAACAACAAATAAAGAAAAATGAAGAGGAAGCTGGGTATGCTGCGATTGAAAGGGAGGAACAAGGTTAGGGGTGGGGGTTTTTCAGGGAAAGAAGAGAGAGAGGGAGAGAGAGAGAGAGAGAGAGAGAGAGAGAGAGAGAGAGAGATGGGTGGTTTCGTCGGAATTTGACAAAGGAATAGGGGAAAGCCGTTTATCTAATTCGAAAGAGAGGAAAAGAAATACAAACGAAAAAAATGGGTTTGCTCAGCTGTAAAACAGTGTAAAGTTCGAATAAAGCTAAAAAAATGAAACAGAGGAGGAATTTTAGTGCTGTTTTCTTAGCACTAAAATGACCTCCACAAGCTTGATCATGACAAGAGGAAAGGATACTTCAAAACTCATGGTTTGGGATGCACCTCCGAATGATTTGATCGGGACAATATTTAAAGAGATACGGGTCGTCCCAAAAGAAGTGTTTGACTTGTGAGAAAAATTTCGATTTATCTTGTGTGGACCAATGAGAGGGAATTTCGCCGGTTGCAAGGTAATTGACAATGTTGGCGAACCAAGGAGGAGTAGAGATAGAAAAGAGATGTTCGTCGGGAAAAGATTCATTCAAAGGCGAATCAGTGGTTGACTCCACTACTAATCGAGAAAGGTGATTGGCAACGACATTTTCGGACCCTTTTTTATCCTTAATTTCTAGGTCAAATTCTTGGAGCAACAAGATCCACCTAATCAATCGGGCTTTCGAATCTTTCTTAGAGAAGAGATATCGAAGGGCGGAATGATCGGTGTAAACAATGATTTTCGAACCAATAAGATAAGACCTAAATTTCTCGAGGGAAAAGACTACGGCTAAAAGCTCTTTTTCGGTGGTAGAATAATTAAGTTGCGCATGGTTTAAGGTCTTACTAGCATAGTATATGACATGAGGTATCTTATTGATTCGTTGTCCTCATACCGCCCCTAATGCATAATCAGATGCATCACACATTAACTCGAAAGGTTGACTCCAATCGGGAGACTTGATAATCAGGGTCGAGGTCAACTCTTTCTTAAGGTGTTCAAAAGATTGTAAACAATCTTCATTGAACTTGAATTTTACATCTTTGCCAAGAAGGGCGGTCAAGGGTCTGTCCTTTTTGCTAAAATCTTTAATGAAACGCCTATAAAAACCAGCATGTCATAAAAAGGAACGAATTCCTTTGACCGATGTTGGTGGGGGTAGATTGGCAATGAGGTGAACTTTGGATTTATCTACTTCGATCCCCTTTTCAGAAATTTTATGACCAAGAACGATTCCTTCTTTAACCATGAAATGGCATTTTTCCCAATTCAGAACGAGGTTGGTTTCTTTACACCGTTTTAAGACTAACTCATGATGGTTTAGGCATTGATGAAAAGACGAACCAAAGATGGAAAAGTCATCTATGAAAATCTCTAGGAAGTCTCCTACCATGTCAGAAAAGATGCTCATCATGCACCTTTGGAAGGTGGTCGGGGCAGTGGTTAGACCGAAAGCTAAGCGACGATAAGCAAAGGTTCCAAAGGGACATGTGAAAGTGGTTTTCTCTTGGTCTTCGGGAGACATGGGAATTTGGAAATATCCGGAATAACCATCTATAAAACAGTAGTAGGCATGAGCTGCTAACCTTTCTAACATTTGATCTATGAACGGTAAAGGAAAGTGGTATTTTCTAGTGGCATCATTGAGTTTCCTACAGTCTATGCACACCCTCCAACCGGATTGTACACGAGTAGGAACTTGCTCATTGTTCTCGTTAGTTACCACGGTAATACCCGACTTTTTAGGTACTACCTGAATCGGGCTAACCCAAGAGCTATCAGAAATGGGATAAATGATTCCATTATCTGGACACTTAAGAATTTCCTTCCTAACGACTTCCATCATGGTAGGGTTCAACCGCCTTTGTGGCTCACGAACTGGTTTGGCATCATCAACTAAGTGAATCCTATGTTGGACAATGGCCGGACTAATTCCTTTAATATCCGAGATACTCCAACCTATGGCTTCCTTATGTTCTCTAAACACATTTACAAGCACATCCTCTTTTGACTTGGTCAAATTAGAGGCAATGATATCGGGAAGAGACTCGTTAGGACCTAAAAAGGCGTACTTAAGAGTGTCGCGAAGAGGTTTGAGTTCTAAATCGGGCGGCTTTGACTCAACGGGTTCACTAGCTTCGAAAAGTGGCAAAGGAGGTGGTTCACATGCTTGGTTATTTGTAAAAATGGTGGAATCTAACATTGCATTGACCTCATTTGTATATTCAGAATCATCCCAATTTTGACCAAAGTGTTTTAAACAAAAATCAAGAGCATCATTAGGGTTGATGAATTCTTGATCAACTATATCATCAATTAAATTGACATCCATAGGTTGATCATAGAAATCATCGGGTTGTTTCCCTATGTGAAAAATATTGAGGTCAATGGTCATATTCCCAAATGTTAGTTTCATTAATCCATTTCTACAATTAATCAAAGCATTGGAAGTGGCTAGAAATGGCCTTCCTAGAATGATAGGAATCTGATTCTTAGGGTTCTTGACCGGTTCGGTTTCTAGGACTACAAAGTCAACGGGAAAGAAAAAGTCACCTACTTTAATTAGCACGTCTTCAATAATCCCATTAGGAACTTTGACAGAACGATCGGCTAATTAAAGTGTAACATTAGTTCTTTGAAGCTCTCCTAAACCTAGGGCTTGATAAACTGAAAATGGAAGCAAGTTCACACTAGCGCCTAAGTCAAGTAACGCCTTGTCCACAAAGGTATTGCTTATGACACATGAAATTGTAGGACAACCGGGGTCCTTATATTTCACGGGAATTTGGTTCGAAAGAATTGAACTAACTTGAGAAGTCAAAAAGGCTTTCTTAGGGACGTGAGTAGTTTGCTTATGTGTGCACAAATCTTTTAGACATTTCGCATACGAAGGAATTTGTTGAATTGCGTCTAAAAGAGGGATGTTGACTTTGACTTGCTTAAAAACTTCTAAGATCTTGTCCATTTAGGCCGTTTGTTTAGGAGAAATGAGTCGTTGAGGGTAAGGAGCTTTTGGCTTAAAGACTCGTTCATTAGGTTCTTCGGGGACGGGTTTTGTCCCACTCGTTGATCCTTGTTCCTTTGAACTCTCGGGTTCAAGATTAGTGTTTGGTTCAGAATTTGATTCGTCTTCTTCGGGAGACTTGTCATCGACATGATTTTCAACTTGCTTACCGGATCGTAAGGAAATGACAGCGTTCACATTGTGAGGAGGTCAATGATTAAGAGGAAATTTAGGATTGACCTCGGTTTGACTTGGAAGTTTGTTCTTCTGTCGTTCACAAATGGCGTTGGCTAATTGGCTCACTTGAACCTCTAAATTAGATATGGATTGAGTACTAGCATTCAAAATTTGCCTATCTTGAGTCATGGTTTGCATGAAGGTTTGTTGAGATTGAGCCAAATTAGTTGTTGATTTTAGAAGAGCATCGAGAGTCTTTTCCAAGGAATTAATTCTCTTATCCGACTCATGAAAGCCGGGTGGGTGGGCGGGTGCTTGAGTTGAATAAGGAACGTGATTTTTAGGCGCGTTTGAAAAAGGACCTTGGTTTGGATAGTTCGGCTTTTGAATAGAAGGTGGTGGAGATTTAAAGTTTTGCCCTTGGTTCCACGAGAAATTCGGGTGGTTCTTCCACCCGGGATTGTAGGTCGGCGCAAACGGGTCATTCTTAGGCCTAGGTTAAAACATTGCGTTCACTTGCTCAAAGTCGGGACAAGGTTGAGACTCAAAATTTGAAGAATTATAATTTGGGTACATAGACATAGGTGGGGGACCACTATGCGTTTCTAAAGCTTCAAGTCATCTAGTAAGAGTAGCTAATTTGGAATCGGTTGCAATCGAATTCCCGATCGAATGCAAACCCCTAGATGAACTAGACGGCTCGTTGGACTTATGAGGTTCCCTAGTAGACTCCCAGAACATAGTCTTCTCGGCTAATTCTTCGAAAAATGCCTACCCTTCGTCCTCATCCTTCTCCATGAATTTGCCTTGGCACATAGACTCTAACAACGCGGTTGTTGGACTATCTAGGGCCTCGTAGACAATCTTACAAAGTCTCCACTTTTCTATTCCGTGGTGGGGGCATTGTGATAAAAGACTTTTAAAGCGATCAAAATATTTCCAAAAAGACTCGTTTTCCTTTTGATGAAATTGATTTATCTCGTTTGTAATTCTCGTAGTCTTTTGGTTTGGAAAATATTTCTTAAGAAAAATTACCACAAATCCCTCCCACGTGGAAATAGAATTAATCGGTAGGCTATACAACCATTTTTTAGCATTTTCTTTAAGCGCAAAATTAATGAGTCTAAGCCTAATCGAGTCCTCGGTTAATTGTTGGAGTTTTTGTAAGGCACAAACCTCCTCGAATTCATGGATGAA
This sequence comes from Saposhnikovia divaricata, assembly GCA_036435485.1. NCBI lineage: Eukaryota > Viridiplantae > Streptophyta > Magnoliopsida > Apiales > Apiaceae > Saposhnikovia > Saposhnikovia divaricata. The sequence goes on from JAZHRN010000132.1 coordinate 2,008,721, forward strand.
AAGATACGGGTCCTCACCTTCACTCCCGGTAAATTTGGGTAACATGCTAATGTGTTGAGCTTTGATTTCAAAATTATTACCATTTACGGGAGGAAGAGTGATACACGAGGGTTGGGCAGAACGGGTGGGGTAATAACGGTCCTTAAGAGACATGGCCATGTTTACTATTGGTTCGGAATTATCTAAAGACTCGGAATCAGAAGAGGAAGAATTCTCAAACGATCTCACTAGTCTAGAAGAATTATCCCTAATCCAAATAGTTTGCATAAACCATGTAAGGAAACACGTAGCAAACAAGTGCGATAAAATAAACACACAAAAAGAAAGGGGTGAAAAATTAAAAGAAACAAAAATCCTAACCCTAGGGTTCCTTAATAAAATAACTAGACCTTGCTCCTAACTTTAAGGGCTACCAAAAACTAGGTAAATCAATAATTATTCGAACCGTCTTGGCCACGTAGGTGCAAGCATTGCCAAGAGGCTAAATACCAGCCTAGACACCAAAACCTTAATTGGCCAGGTCAGCTTTCGCTTTCCTAGACACCAGAAAGTCGGAATAATTAAAGATTATTTCGTTTCTTAATCACCTTCCTAAATGAGCGTGAGATTTATAGGGCAAATGTCTAATAATTTTATTAAAGGCTAGGTATGCAAAATGAGAGATTTATTGTTTTTGGGCTAAGGAAAGAGTGATGAAATCCCTTCCCTTATCTTGAAAGTGGTTTTGCCCTTAAGATTTATTTACAAAATGATGCAACAAACAAAGAGGTATAAAAAACTATAAACATTTACGGATGCTTAACTACGTGCTCTAACTAACGAAAAGAAAGAATTTAACGTACCTTGGGGTCCTCCAGCGATCACCACAATTATATGGTACGAAAAATTAAAAACAAGAAAATAAAAATCTAGATGATGTGCCCTAAGTGATTAAAAGCATGATGCAACAATTATGTAATTACAACTAATTTTTTTTAGATTTTAAATTTTAAATTTTTATTGATTTTTGTGATTTTTTATTTTTTTTTGGTTTTCTAAAAAAAAAATGAAAGAGGAGAGAGATACGGTTTACCCAAGCAAAGCTTCCAAAATTCCGAGAAAATTCTTCCGCTTTAATCCAAGTTTCCCGAATTTTCCTCCAAATTCCTCGAAAAAAAATTGCAAACAAGAAAAAGGGTGAGAAAAGAGCTAATCCGAAAAATTAAAAACCAAGGCGCGGAAAAATAATTAGTCCCCAGCAGCGGCGCCAAAAACTTGATGTGCAAAAAATAATTATTTAAAATTGATTGCAAGTGCACAATCTCGTTTTAGTAAATTTAGATTCGTTCCGCAGAGACTATTTTATTTTCGCAATCCTTAATTTTTAACTTAATCGAACTAGAACAAGTTTGATTTTTGAGAATTTGGATTTTTTTATATTATTTAATTACCAAAAGAAATTTAAACTATTTTTTTTAAAAGAAAATTTAATTTACTCTAATAAAAAGAACAAAAGCTAATTTAATCTAAAAGTTATACTAATTAATTCCGAAAAGGAAATTTATCTAATTTTAAAAGAAAACTAAATTTTATTCTAATTCTAAACTAATTAATTAAAAATGTGCAAAATTATTCTAGCAATTATTAAAAAATAGAAATTTAAATTTAACTAATTTTATTTACAAAAATCTAACTAAATTTCGACATGACTTGTTCGTAAGTTTAACTAGCCACAAACGAACCAAAAGCAATTTTATTTACACTAACAAAAATTCGATCGATCAAGCAACAAGAAATCAAACACAAACAGTACAAAAGTCAATGAATCAAATAAATGAACTCGACTAAAGAACTCGAAACTCAGCAATACAGAAAAACCAACAAACATTCAGACTCCGCAAATCAAAAACTCCAAAATGAAATGGAGAAAAGAACGAGCTAAAACGCATTTAACATATCAACGAACTCGGACTCTAAAAATACAGACAACAAAAACTCAACCCATGAATTTGAAATCAGAACTAAGTAACAATATAATCACTTCAACTCGTTTAATCAGAAACCGCGAGTTAATCAAAACCCAATCGACCCAGTCTATGAACTCGGACAACAAAAGAAAACAATTCAAACTAGACTACAGACGCGACCAAATATAATTGCATAACAAACCAGTACTCAAACCAGTACTCGAAAACGACAACTAGGTCAAACTAAATCGACAACATAGCTGCATTAGGACAAAACTCGCGACATCAACTAGACTTTAACAAAAAATTAAAACCAGCTCGACTCAAAAATGTGTAGGAAATCGTCCAGGACAGCACAGAAACCGAACACAAACGAAAATCGGAAATGGCGAACATCATGGAATTCACAAACCACTCATCAAATCAACAACTCTTTTCAAAACTTAAAACAACAAATAAAGAAAAACGAAGAGGGTAGGGGGAAGCTGGGTATGCTGCGATTGAAAAGGGAGGAACAAGGCTAGGGGTGGGGGTTTTTCGGGGGAAAGAAGAGAGAGAGAGAGAGAGAGAGAGAGATAGAGAGAGAGAGATGGGTGGGTTCGTCGATATCATATTTGTTTTTAGAAAATATAATTTCAATATTTAATTTTATCTATTAAAATATTAATGATATATTTTTAATATATAAAATATTAAAAAGTTCATTTTCATAAATAATGAACAATGAAATATATATAGTTTTTGAAATGCCAATATTAATATTATTTGTTTGCCTTTACTCTTTACTCGAAAGTTATTTACATTTTACTCTCTTAAATTGAAGTAATTATGAGAATAAAAAGGATGAAAAAGCTATGATGACAAGATAGGAAATAAAAATTTGAAAACGAGCTGAACTTTTAGTTTATGAAACTCCATTCATAAAGAAGATAATTAGGAGTTAACGATACGGTAGAACTCCAATCATAAAGAAGATAATTAGGAGTTAACATATGATAGAAGTTAAGGATTTGGTAAAATAGGTTAATAACACATTAATGAATATTAGGTAACAAAGCTGCGCTATACGGCATGAAAATATTTTTAAAAATTGTACATATAATATTATTATTTGTTAAATTTTATTATTTGAAAGTTATATAATAAATTAAAAATTGTGTGAAATGTAATTAAATTTAAATGTTTAAAAATTAAAGAGAAAAGAATTATGTGAAAAATAACATGTTTCGGTTAAACTCTTGAATAATAATAATAATAATAATTTCAAAAATAATGACGACACCAATTTTGTCGCATAAAAAATGCTTTTAAAATCCAATATTGATAGATATTTAAAAAGTTTGACATTGAATAAGTAAAAATAACATTTGTGAATCTCTTTTATTGTCGATGACATTATGAAAGACATGATTGCTTAATTTATTAGTAAATTTGATTGTAAGATGAAAAGAAGTAGAATGTAAATGTGATGAGAGGTGTGATTGAACTCACTTGTGGATATATTTGGTTTTATGACGAAAAAGGCAGAATTCAAATGCATATTTTAAGTCATGTTTTATATTTTTTGGAGTGATCCGACACCCGTATCTCTATATTTAATTATTTATTTTTTGAGAATTTTATAAGAACTTTTGTGTTCGTAATACTAAAATTAAATTCATGACACACGTTCAAAGTGATACTCACATATTCTAATACTCTTTTATTAAATTTTATAATAAATATGTACATATAATTGTTTTTAAAGCCGATGCCCGTTTTATAATACCCTTACTCAATACTCAGAAAGTGAGAATTTGGTTAAAATAACAAAAATCAACTCCTTAGAGACCTCTTACTTTTTTCCATACCAAACTACAATGTCAACATAATTCCTATAATAAAAATTTGTAAATATTAAATATAACTAATTAACGTTCTTAAACATCGTCTCCCGTCTCATAACATACATGCATGATTAATTGATTAGTAATAGTATAAGAACGTGTTTAGTTAGAATATTAATTTTTCCAACACAAAATAATCAAACAACGAATCAGTAGTTTTTTTATTGATTTAATCGACGACAAAAAGGGTCAACTTGATTCAATTTAATCGAGTTGGTCACACCCCGTGTATAATTTGTTCATGTAAAAAAGTAAATTATACGATAATACTTTTATTTAAATCGTGGATGTTAATCAAAAAATATTTATACTTATGTATCTTATCATGATTCTCACGATCATTGATTACGGATTTATCGAAAAGTTAAAATCGTCTATTAAATGTTGTCAAAAAAATTGCAATGATTTTGAAAAAGGATTAGAAATGACACAATAAAAATATTTTATTTTATTATTTTACCTTAAAATAATGGTACTTTTATATAAATCACAATCTTATTCATTCGAACATTTAGATTTTTGATTCGTTCAAATCTTCCGAAATATTATAAGTCATCCAGATATAAATAACTCAAAATTATTAAATGACCCCCAAGGAAATCTAAATAATTGTTTATACGTATGTAATGTTGTAAATTTTAAGAGTTATTATTAATAACTAATATAGAAAAAAAAATTAACATTTAGAATAATTGTTTCTACTGAATAGGGAACGAAATAAAAATGTTTTTAGTGTCTTACAGTGTAACTTCTTTTTCTAAGATTGGTACTGAAATAATATTTAGAAAATAAAGAATGTGCCAGGGATCGATGCCCAAAGCCAGTCTAGGAACAATCATGCGCCACATTTTCAGGAAATGAGGGAATAAGAAAATAAAGAAACTATTTTTAATGTTTTTTAGACCGCCACCTCACCTGTCCAATCTCCTGCTTTTAGTATATATATAGATTGCTTATCCTCTGTCCAGTAATTCGACAATCAACAAAATAGAAAGAGATAGACACATGATATTGTAATTGAAAAGACATATATGATATAAATGATTATATTATAAAATGGATCATATTAAAAAATATATCTATTATTTTTATCCATTTCAATTTTCCTCATCATTTTTTCCTATTTTAACCATCACATCCGATCACCGTCATCCACCATCTCCAACCACATATCCGATCATCATCATTCACCAACTCCGATCACCACTTCCGATTGCTACCTCTACAAATCACCAACGCTAAGCTAGAAATCACCACAATAAAATGATAATCTTCACATTATTATTCTCTCCTGTCACCACAAATATCGTCACGACCGCCATTAACATCACCACCAAATTGCTATTGTAGTCCAACGCTGTGACGCCCCCAAATCCATCCTGTCCGGGGACCCGGGCCGTCACATCAGGTCTCAGTATCCTGCAACACACATTAGCTCAATAATACTAAAATATTTATTACAACGGAGCGGAACAGTCCCACTCCACAGATCCAAGATCGGTCTCACACATTATTACAATACGATTTATTACATCTCTAAATGATATCTTACACAAGTCTAAAAAGTAGAAGAGGTAACATCCCAACTAGTCTCATCAGTCCTTGTCACTATAGCCCGGAGCTTTCTCCTTCCCTTCACTCTTCTGGCTGGACGTCTCGCCTTTTTCCTTCTTGACAGCTGAATAAATGTTGTAAAGCAAGAATGAGCAACTATGGTGCTCAGCAAGTTCTCTCCTTGCTCGGTACATAAATATAATAAGATTTACCAAAATAATTACTCGAAATTAAATGAGTAATTGGATATCAGAATCTGACACTTTGACTCAAGACTCATCTCAAAAATAGATTACTCGAAAGACTCAATTGGTGAAACTCTGATGACTCATGATAATGAATAACTGATCTTCCATCCTTTCGGTATTTCGGCGGGGCGATCAACTATCCGACCGGGAATACCGTCCTCCAATGACACCGTACTTCGCCCGATCATGGCTACAATACGATATCAACGAATATAATATATAGTATGAATGCTAGCATCATAGTGGGTTATTATATCAACCCTGGCATCATAGTGCCTAAAATATTCTCGTGTCCCTATAAAGGTACACAAGTCTCTCTTTCTCTATAATGGGCCTCTTTCCCAAAATTGACCAGTAGAATACAGAAGTCCCGAACATTTAATGAACTGATAATTTGAAAAAAACTTCACAGGAAAATATTTGATTGATCTGGAGGACTGCCAGTTTTACTCAAATGTGCCATCAATCCGAACAATGGATTAATGCGACTCTCAATAACATATTTTAAATGGTTGACACGAACAAAATGTCAACCCTTGACAAGAAAGGTAACTATCTCGAAATAATGAGAATATCTCAAAACAAAATATGATGAGTCGTACTGAACAATTAGTACCACTCGAATATTTATAATACTCACAATTGATGAACGCTAAGTAGAATGCTTTTCACTTGATCGATGAGTGCAACTCTAATGATACTACTTTTGTAACACTAAATTGTTGGTTCGAAAGATGAACCAACTGAAAGGTAATCAATAAATATTGTCGAATTTGTACAATAAATCCGACTGAATAGAATGAATTCAACTATCTCGAACGAATGAGATTAGTCTCACTGAATCAAAATAATAGTCGTCTCGAAATAATGAGATCGACCCGATAGCCACGAAATTGTTTCTACGCTTATAAGGAATATAATTCACAAGTAAACTAAATCAACAGGAACATAATATTTGACGAGAAATAATGCTCAAAATAAATAATTGCATCACGAGAAGCAACAGATAAAATTTCATAATTTATAGCTCGAAAATAAATAAGGAATAAAATAATATGATCAGAAATACAAAATTTCCGAGTTAGGGTAGGAATGAACTTGCCTCTATCTCGACGTTAAACGTTTACCAAATAAATAAAAGAGTGCTAACCGCGAGCAACGTCTCAATTCTCGAAAAGGGGAAACTCTATCATAATTATCAAAATAATTTTAGTACTGGGGTAAGAATTTAATCACGAAATGTCAAAGCAGTTCGACAATCATGTCGTTGATAACCAATAATTCTCGAACAAATAATTGGGAATATTCTCGAAATTTTAAAATCTCATTAATGCCTTATTCGTGAGGTAAAATAAATTAAATGGAGGCTCTAATTGATTTTCTATTAATTTTTAATATATCAGTTGTATGCCAATCAATCATAATGATACGTAAAAATTTCACTCTATTTATTAGCAAGAGAAAAGCTCATCTAAAAAGGTCTATAATAAATGTATAAATTGTCGCTAATTTAATTATTTAACGACATATCTTGAATAGAATAAATGAAAAAGATTTGTATAAGATCAACAATAATTATCTATAGCTCTTATTTTATAACAAAAATTCTCTAATTAAATAAAGTATTTAATTAGCACTTCTAAATTAATTTAGTTCTTGCACTTCACATCTCGAAATTAAAAAGGCATTTATAAAATGCTCTTTAATTATCTAAATTCTCAAATTTTAATTAAGTCTCTAATAAAATAAATCCCTATTTTATTCCTCAAATAGAATGGTGCAAGTGCTCATCTTTATTACATTTGAACTTCCTAATTTTTGTTTAATTAAGATCCGTAGTAATTACTCCTATATTTTAACACGCTATTTTATTAAAACAATTATATTTATTAATTTCATAAATCCCATTTATTTCATTCATTCAAGTGGCTCTTCCTTCTTTTTAAATCAAAATTAAAAGAATTTCCTCATCTTATTTATATAATTACATCTCCATTTTATTCTCATTTTAATATTTTCGATATTTCGACCAAATCAACAATAACCAAAGTACCACCGATTAAATCAATTTAATTATGCTCATTTATAAAATAATCTCCTCAATTTACACAAAATTCCCAAATTTTATCATTCCCCTTTTTATAATTAAAACACAACTATTTAATGTAACTAATGATATAAAAATAAAATAATAATAATTCCAACACCACCAACCACCACCGTCGGGGGTCACCGACCGGACGCCATCGGTGCCAGCGGTTCCACCACCGACCTCCGCCTCTCTCTCTGCCTGCAATATCTCTCCCTCCCTCCCTCCCTCCCTCCCTCCCTCTCTCTCTCTCTCTCTCTCTCTCTCTCTCTCTCTCTCTCTCTCTCTCTCTCTCGACTCCTCTCAATCTCTCCGATCTCTCAATCTCTCCCTGCCTCTCTCGCCCTCAATCAATCTCTCCTTCTTCTATCTACTTCTCGCTGTCTCTCTCATTCTCTCTTGATCTCAATTTCCCTGTCTCTCTTCCTCTCTCTATCTCTCCCTCTCTCATCCATCGTCTCTTCCTCCGCCTTCTCTTTCTCTCCCTCTGCTCACGTATCTCTCTCCCTCCTTCTCAATCTCTCCCCGTCGCTCTCTCTTCTCTGTCTCCACCACCATCTCTCTTCTCTCCACTCGCAATCTCCCTCTCTCAGCCCCTCCTCACCTCCGATGAACACACACACCACCGCCGGTCGCCGTCACCGCCGCGATGGTGCCCCTCCCCCGACATGCAATTCACAAACCCAACAATCATCTCATCCCCAATTAAATTCAACACCAATCTCACTTTATACAATGAATCTATATTATATCATACCAAATTGATTACTCAAATTAAAACCTTAATTTAAAATTACAAAAAAATAAAACCATCACAAATAATTTTCAAAATTACAACAACAAAACACATACGAATATAATTATAAAAATCTTTTTAAAGGGGTATAAGCTCATACCCTTAGAAAATCCAACTTTAAAAATTTGATCAAAACTCAACCCTTTGAAATCCCTTAAATATATATCTCAAATCGTAGAGCTTCTAATCCTCTTTTCAAAAATCTAGTTGCATGCAAGATCAAGATAAATCTCCAAGGTGTGTATAATTTATAAGTTTTGTGTTTGAGAGAGAAAATAAAGTTTGAGGTTTGTGTTTTTGTCTCGGTGAAAAAGATAGAATGAGAAGATGAGACTAGAGTTTTGATTTTTACTTACTTTATATAATTTTCATTTAGTTAGGCTCTTAATGGACTACCATTCTTTTGGGCTCAAATTCACACAATCCAATTGATATAATTTTAATTATACATAAGGTCACTCACTTGAAAAATTAATGGCTACTAGATCCTAATTATAAAGGTTGGTGAAATAAATGAAATATAATATAATATAATAAAACAAATTGGTAGCACTAATCACAACAATAATAATAGTATTAATAGTAATTTACTAAATCATCGCAATAATAAATAGTGAGATATCGCATTGTCCTAAAATAAAGAATTATCTGTACGCACTCTTAATAATAATTACAACCGAATTTTAAATCCTATGATAAAATATTAAAAAGAGACTCACAATATTATAAGAATTTTATGGTTATTACAGTCTTCCACCCTTAAAAGGATTCCGTCCTCGGGATCGACATTATTGGCTAAACAACTCGGGGTATTTACTACGCATTTCATTCTCAAGTTCCCAAGTGGCCTCCTCAATTTGACAATTCCTCCAAATTACTTTTAATAAATTTATTCTTTTATTTCGCAGCTCATGTACCTTATAATCTACAACCTCCACTGGTTGCTCTATGTAGGTCAGATCAGCTTTGACATCAATGGGTTCATACTCTAATACATTACGGTGGTCAGGATGATAAGTTCTTAATATTGATACGTGGAATACATCATGAATGTGCTGGAGATCTGGCGGTAAAGCTAATTGGTAGGACACGGTCCCAACCTTCTTAATAATCTCAAAAGGTCCAATATACCTAGGACTCAGTTTTCCTTTCCTTCCGAATCTCATCACACCTTTCCACGGAGAAATTTTCAACAACACTTTGTCTTCTATCTCGAATGACTTATCATTTCTTTTCAGGTCTGCATACTTCTGCTGACAGTCTTGAGCGGCAACTAATCTCTATCGAATCTTCTCTATGGATTGCTTTGTCTGATGGACCATTTCGGGCCCTAGTAATCTTTTCTCACCGACTTCATCCCAACATAGTGGAGATCTGCACTTCCTTCCATATAACACTTCATACGGGGCCATGCCGATACTGGAGTGATAACTATTATTGTAAGCAAAGTCTACCAACGGCAGATGATCATCCCAAGTTCCCTTGAAATCTAATGCACAGGCTCGTAACATATCCTCTATCGTCTGAATCGTCCTTTCGCTTTGTCCGTCTGTCTACGGATGATAGGTTGTGCTCAGATTTAGCTTGGTACCATGGAATTCCTGAAAGCTTTTTCAGAATCTAGATGTAAAGGAGGCATCTTGGTCTGACACAATTGACACGGGCACTCCATGACGAATTACTACTTCTTTTAAATACAAACCTATCAGTCTTTCCCCTGAATACTTTTCACTGATCGGTAGGAAATGCGCAGACTTCGTAAGTCGGTCAACTATAACCCAAATGGCATCGAAATTCGCTCTGGTTCGAGGTAAACCTACTACAAAATCCATGGTGATGTGCTCCCATTTCCATTCTGGAATCTCTAATGATTGAAGTAATCCACTGGGTCGTTGATGTTCTGCCTTCACTCTCTGACATGTCAAACACTTGCTTACCCATTCTGCAATCTCTCTCTTCATGTTAGGCCACCAATAATTCTGCTTGATGTCTTGATACATTTTTGTGCTCCCTGGATGAATGGAATATCTCGAGTTATGCGCCTCGCTCATGATTTCTTCTTTCAATTCTGTAACATTGGGAACCCAAATTCTCGATGCAAATCGCTTAATTCCCTTATCATCTCTAGGGCTCAAAAACTCTTCTCCGGTCAACTCTGGTTGAATATGAATGGTATAAACTCTTTCATTGTTTTGGACTGGGTCTTTGACTTCTAACTCCATATTCTCAAATTCTCTGACTAACTCCTCTGAGGTTGTTAACAGGTTGAGTCTTTCCTTTCTACTTAAAGCATCAGCTACAACATTAGCCTTCCCTGGATGATAGTTTATCGAATAGTCATAGTCTTTGATCAATTCCAACCATCTTCTCTGTCTCATGTTCAGCTCCTTCTGCGTGAATATATACTGTAAGCTCTTGTGGTTCGTGAAGATCTCACATTTCTCTCCATAAAGGTAATGTCTCCAAATCTTGAGTGCAAATACAATGGCAGCAAGTTCCAAATTGTGAGTAGGGTATCGGGATTCATATTCCTTCAGTTGTCGAGAGGCATAAGCTATTACCTTCCCATGTTGCATCAGTACGCATCCCAAACCCTTGTGAGAAGCATCGCTGAAAATCACGAAATCACCTTTTTCATCAGGTAAGGTCAGAACTGGGGTAGTAGTTAGTCGCTTCTTCAATTCTTTGAAGCTGTCTTCACATTTGGAGGTCCACTCAAACTTTTCACTCTTCCTGGTAATTCAAGTTAGTGGCGTAGCTATCTTTGAGAAATCTTACACGAATCTGCGATAATAACCAGCAAGTCCAAGGAAGCTTCTAACCTTTGTTGGAGTCTTAGGTCTCTCCCAATCTGCTACGACTTCTATCTTAGCGGGGTCTACAGAAATCCCTTCGCTGCTCATAATGTGTCCTAAAAATTGAACTTCTTTCAGCCAGAATTCGCACTTCAAAAATTTCACATACAACTTTTCCTTCCTCAATGCTTCCAGAACCAAATGGAGGTGTTCTGCATGATCTTCAGGAGACTTTGAGTATATCAGAATGTCATCAATAAACACAATCACAAACTTATCCAAGTATCTCTTGAACACACGATTCATTGAATCCATGAAAGCAGCTGGCGCATTCGTCAATCCAAAAGACATAACTAGGAACTCGTAATGACCATATCGAGTCCTAAAGGCAGTCTTAGGAATATCCTCAGGCTTGATCTTCAGTTGATGGTAGCCGGATCTCAAATCAATTTTTGAAAAATGTGTAACTCCCTTATGTTGGTCGAACAAATCATCGATTCTAGGCAGAGGGTATCTGTTCTTGATGGTCATCTTGTTCAGTTCACGATAATCAATACATAGTCGCATAGATCCGTCTTTCTTCTTTACAAACAAAATTGGGGCTCCCCATGGGGATACACTAGGTCTGATTACACCTTTGTCAAGTAACTCTTGCAGCTGTGTTGCCAATTCCTTCATTTCCACTGGTGCCATTCTGTAAGGTGCTTTTGAGATAGGTGCGGTTCCTGGTGCTAGATCAATTGTGAATTCTATCTCTCGATCCGGTGGCATTCCAGGTAACTCATCAGGGAAAACATCTTTAAACTGATTAACTACAGGAATCTCATCAATTGTAGGGGTCTGCTTTTCTTTATCTATCACATGAGCCAGGTAGGCTTGTCATCCTTGTCGAAGTAACCTCTTAGCTTGAATTATTGACAGAAAATTTCTAGTCGGTTTCCGTCCACAAAACGGAATTCTCATACCCTTAGATCCTCTTAGGCTTACCTTCTTCCGACAACAATTTATTTGAGCATCGTAATGTGCTAACCAATCCATTCCTAGGATTACATCGAATTCCCCTAACCTAAAGGGAATAAGGTCTGTGTCAAAACGTTGTCCCTGTAACTCTATAGAACAATTCGGGCACAATCGGCTCACTAGAATGACTTCCTGATTTGCTACTTCTATATTCAGAGTTCCCTCTAAGGGCACGGACTCAAGATTAAGGTTATTCATGAAGTTCTCAGAAATAAAAGATTTGGTAGCTCCAGAATCAACTAGAACACACGCATCCTCAGAATTTATAAGAAGCGTACCTGCGATCACATCGCTGTCATCAATGACATCTCTCACTGTCATGTTGAAGGTTCTTGCTGTCGGCTTGTTGCTGGGAGGTGCTGGAAGTCGAGGCACTGGATTTTCCTTTGCAGGATGTCAACAATCTCGGGACACGTGACCTTTCTTCCCATAGTTGAAACAGGTGACAGATTTGTCCTTGCAACTTGAAGAATAATGACCCTTTTGCCCATAGTTGTAGCAGTTCACACTAGCTTGATGGTAGGGTCCTTGATGTTTCCTCCCACATGTCTTGCATTCTGGCAATGGTGATCTTCCTTGCATCATGTTCACGATTTGCTGAGGTTTGGATCTCTAATTACTTCCTCTGGTGTCATGGTTCCCAATCCCCCTATTATCTGAGCTTCTATTCTCCATCTTCATAAACGGCCTCTTGTCACTACGATATCAGATCTCTTCATAAAACTGCTACCACCACTCTGGAATTTTCTTTTCTTACCATCTCTATCCTTCGGGTACAATTCACTTCCACTCTCAACTATCGCCATTTTCTGAACTAAGGTTGCATAATTGGTGATTTCAAACACGGCAACTCTATTCTGGATCCAGGGTTTTAACCTTTGCTGAAAATGCTTGGCTCTCTTTTCTTCAGTATCTACGTGATAGGGCACAAACCTTGAGAGTTCTGTAAACTTGGCTTCGTAGTCTGTAACAGTCATTCTCTCTTGTTTGAGTTCCAAAAACTTGATTTCCATTTGATTCTCCAAATACTTGGGAAAATACCTTTCTAGAAACAACGCTGTAAATCTAGTCCACGGTATAACTGCGTTACCCTCCATAGCTCTCTTCGCTTCCCACCAGTAGTTAGCTTCACCCTTCAACATATAAGCTGCGAACACTGTCTTCTTGTCTTCTTCTACTCCCACAATCTCAAAAGTCTTCTCCATCTCTCGTAGCCAGATTCTAGCCTCTACTGGGTTAGTGGTACCTTTAAATTCAGGTGGATTCAAAGATTTTAACGATTTAAAAGTCACCATAGTTTGGGTCAAATGAGCTGGAGGTGGATTTCCTCCTACTGGGTTTTGGTTCTGCTGAGGTTGAGGGTTCTGGGCATGTTGAAGAAGAAAATCCATAAGTAGGTTCATCGGGTTATTATTCTGGTTCAGATTTTGAGCGGGTCCTGGTCCCGGGTTTGGAACTGGTTCCGAGGTGGAACCTCATTGTCTTGATCCACTTCGGGTTGAGGACGAGGGTTTCTTGGGGGTCTTCCTCTTCTAGGTGGCATCTTTTTCTATTAAGAGCGAAAACAATAAGGCAGGTTATATCACAGGTATGCGGTTATATGACACCATTGCTGGCACAGTTATGGCATGCATTCAAAAATATTTACTCTGGTCAACATTTCTGGTTTCTCAAAATAAACCATACTCAAAATCATGATTTCTCTCTCTTGTCTCTTTGTAAAACAATTACTCCTTATTAAAAAAAAATTTAAGGTACTCGTAAAAGAACTATTTCAGGTCTTACTGGTGATTCTTTGAAAAACTTTTAAGTTCTAAAACTCAATCGTCGTTTTTAAAAAAAATCTTGGTTTTCGGTTTTTTTTTGAAAACTCATTTTAAGTCGTACATCTAAAAGAAATTTGACTATTTCGGGGGTAACATGGGAAATTAATCTAACATGTTGTTCTATGCTAACACAGTTCTATCACAGATAAACGAGATAACAGTACTACTAGCAGATCATAATATAATACTAATAAGGTACCATACTGGTACAATCCATGGCATAGTACTGAATACATCCATCACAATAATACAGACCTATAATCAGAAGATAAATACATCGTGGAACATCTACTGTCATGCTAGTGCGCAGAGATAATAAAGATAACTAACCCAACAGGCTGGGCATAGAGTCAACTACATCTAGTCAAATACATGGATCCTCATGATAGGTGCACCCTAGTACAGAAAGATCTATCGCGACGCCATACAAAAAGCGGGTCACCACTAGCTATAATATACATGCTAACCAAAAGATGGGAATGCGCAAGCATACATATATGTCATCCCCTGAAACCAAAAAGACTATACTAAGTCAACAGCAGCAGCATCAAGTCGAGTCAACACGGGCGAAAATCTCACCCACTCTCCTATGGAACTCTGTAATGATGTCTGAGATCATGGTAGCAACTCTGGTCTGATCAATCTGCCCGGTATTGGATGATGGCAAGGCAGCAAGGTCAGTCTGAAGTCCGGTCAAAATAGTCAGGGCAATCTGATGCACAATCTCCATAGGTATGTCTCTCTCTAACAAACTACCTCCATGATGCACAGCACTAGGATCTGGAACAGACAAAAGTCGAAGAATACCATCCCTCGTAGCAAAGATCTCCTCATAGCGAGACCATAACCATCTGTAGTGCTGGAACAGGGTATGATGGATATGCCATGGAACCATCTCTCCGGTAACAATAGGATGCTCAGAAGGAGCAGGTGGCATAACAGCAGTAGTAGCAGCCACAGGAGGCTGAGCAGGAGCAGGTGCAGATATGGTAGGTGCAGATGGAACTGTAGCAGAAGCAGGAGTAACACTGATAAGCGGTAGCATGAAGTCAGGTATAGTAGGGACTGTCGGAGTCGAAGCATACACCGGAACGGTAGCAACAAACAAGTCAGCAAAAGTTGATACTCTGGTAGGTATATCAACTCTGGACACTGGAGCAGCTGAACTAGGTAGAATCTCAGTACAGACAGGTGAAAGATGGCCCTCATCAATTGGCTCAGAAGTAATGGGCTCTGGGGTCTCATATCTGAACATCTCAGGAGTATACAGGAGTGTCGTCTCTGCAGTCTCAGTAGAATCTGGAATTTGAGCTGGCTGCTCAATCTCTGGAGTAGGAGTCTCTAGGTCAATCACTAGCGTAGGAGCATCAGCTACCTCTACAATATGGTCAGGAGAATACACTAAGTCTATCACGTGTGGTGGAGAAGGTGTAAGAATCCGGATAGAAGAGTCCTCTGAATCACTGTCCATGGGTACAATCTCCTCAGACGGGTCACTGTCAGAACCTGAGCTGGGATCTAGGGGTCCCTAAGGGTAAGGTGTAGGAGATCTGTCTCTGATCGAGCGAAAGTCATCAAGTCCTGAAGTAGACATCTACAAAAGTACAAGGAATACCAGTCACAACAGGTTCTAATAGACTAGATACATATATATAAGGTGTAAAGCACTTAGTGCTAAAATCTCACCATCGAATTATGTCTCTAGACTCTCACGTCGCTAGGGATGGCAACGGGTCGGATCGGATCGGGTTTGGCGAAATCCAAATCCAAAGTTTTCAGATCGGATCGGGTCTGGATCCGGGTTTAAAAATCAAAATCCAAATCCAAATCTTCGGGTTTTATCGGGTTTCGGATCGGATTCGGGTTTAAATCGGGTTTTTAATTCAAAATTCAAAAATTAAAATAATCACATTAAGCAAAACATAAAAGTATAAATATATTTAAAATTTAAAATATAAAAATATTTTATTTGCATAAAAAATATAGAATATTATAAATAAAATTTAAAAACTATAAGGAAAATAAAGAATATATATATATATATATATATTAGAATTTTAATAAAAAAAGTAAGATTATGATTAAATAAAAATAATATCACGTTATTTAAGATATCTCAAATATATATGTGGCTGATCATTTTGTTTATTTGTTTGATATGTATCTCAAATATATAAAATGATATAATAAATAATAATTAATATTAAATGTACGTATAATAATTAATATTAAATGTACGTAAATATACTATATATATATATATACGGATCGAGTTTGGATCGGGTTTCGGGTCGGGTATCGAATCGGATTACCTAAGATCCAGATCCAGATCCAAACTCTTTCGGGTCCAAAAATAAGATCCCAATCCAGATCCAAATCCAAAAAATTGGGTTCGGGTAGATCCAAATGGATCGGATCGGGTCGGGTATCCGTCGGGTCGGATTTTTTTGGCATCCCTACACGTCGCGTTATAATTCTAGGCTCGTACGATTCCTAAAAATTTAACTAACGATATGATACCAACACTGTGACACCCCCAAATCCACCCTGTCTGGGGACCCGGGTCGTCACATCAGGTCTGAGTATCCTGCAGTACACGTTAGCTCAATAATACTAAAATATTTATTACAACGGAGCGGAGCAGTCCCACTCCACAGATCCAAGATCGGTCTCACACATTATTACAATACGATTTATTACATCTCTGAATGATATCTTACACAAGTCTAAAAAGTAGAAGAGGAAACAGGATTCCAACTAGTCTCATCAGTCCTTCTCACCATAGCCCGTAGCTTTCTCCTTCCCTTTATTCTTCTGGCTGGACGTCTCGCCTTTTTCCTTCTTGACAGCTGAACAAATGTTGTAAAGCAAGAATGAGCAACTATGGTGCTCAGCAATTTCTCTCCTTGCTCGGTACATAAATATAATAAGATTTACCAAAATAATTACTCGAAAATAAATGAGTGACTGGATATCAGAATCTGACACTTTGACTCAAGACTCTTCTCGAAAATATAATACTCGAAAGACTCAATTGGTGAAACTCTGATGACTCATGATAATGAATAACTGGTCTTCCATCCTTTCGGTATTTCGGCGGGGCGATCAACTATCCGACCGGGAATACCGTCCTCCAATGACACCGCACTTCGCCCGATCACGGCTGCAATACGATATCAACGAATATAATATATAGTATGAATGCTAGCATCATAGTGGGTTATTATATTAACCCTGGCATCATAGTGCCTAAATATTCTCGTGTCCCTATAAAGGTACACAAGTCTCTCTTTCTCTATAATGGGCCTCTTTCCCAAAATTGATCAGTAGAATACAGAAGTCCCGAACATTTATTGAACTGATAATTTGAGATAAACTTCACTGGAAAATATTTGATTGATCTGGCGGACTGCCAGTTTTACTCAAATGTGCCATCAATCCGAACAATGGATTAATGCGACTCTCAATAACATATTTTAAATGGTTGACACGAACAAAATGTCAACCCTTGACAAGAAAGGTAGCTATCTCGAAATAATGAGAATAGTCTAAAAACAAAATATGATAAGTCGTACTGAACAATTAGTACCACTCGAATATTTATAATACTCACAATTGATGAACGCTAAGTAGAATGCTTTTCACTTGATCGATTAGTGCAACTCTAATGATACTACTTTTGTAACACTAAATTGTTGGTTCGAAAGATGAACCAATGGAAAGGTAATCAATCAATATTGTCGAATTTGTACAATAAATTCGACTGAATAGAATGAATTCAACTATCTCAAACGAATGAGATTAGTCTCACTGAATCAAAATAATAGTCGTCTTGAAATAATGAGATCGACCCGATAGCCACGAAATTGTTTCTACGCTTATAAGAAATATAATTCGCAAGTAAACTAAATCAACAGGAACATAATATTTGACGAGAAATAA
Source organism: Saposhnikovia divaricata (assembly GCA_036435485.1). Classification (NCBI taxonomy): domain Eukaryota; kingdom Viridiplantae; phylum Streptophyta; class Magnoliopsida; order Apiales; family Apiaceae; genus Saposhnikovia; species Saposhnikovia divaricata. The sequence goes on from JAZHRN010000132.1 coordinate 2,026,823, forward strand.
TGCTCAAAATAAATAATTGCATCACGAGAAGCAACAGATAAAATTTCATAATTTGTAGCTCGAAAATAAATAATGGATAAAATAATATGATCAGAAATACAAAATTTCCGAGAGTTAGGGTAGGAATGAACTTGCCTCTGTCTCGATGTTAAACGTTTACCAAATAAATAAAAGAGTGATAACCGCAAGCAACGTCTCAATTCTCGAAAAGGGGAAACTCTATCATAATTATAAAAATAATTTTAGTACTGGGGTAAGAATTTAATCACGAAATGTCAAAGCAGTTCGACAATCATGTCGTTGATAACCAATAATTCTCGAACAAATAATTGGGAATATTCTCGAAATTTTAAAATCTCATTAATGCCTTATTCGTGAGGTAAAATAAATTAAATGGAGGCTCTAATTGATTTTCTATTAATTTTTAATATATCAGTTGTATGCCAATCAATCATAATGATACGTAAAAGTCTCACTCTATTTATTAGTAAGAGAAAAGCTCATCTAAAAAGGTCTCTAATAAATGTATAAATTGTCGCTAATTTAATTATTTAACGACATATCTTGAATAGAATAAATGAAAAAGATTTGTATAAGATCAACAATAATTATCTATAGCTCTTATTTTATAACAAAAATTCTCTAATTAAATAAAGTATTTAATTAGCACTTCTAAATTAATTTAGTTCTTGCACTTCACATCTCGAAATTAAAAAGGCATTTATAAAATGCTCTTTAATTATCTAAATTCTCAAATTTTAATTAAGTCTCTAATAAAATAAATCCCTATTTTATTCCTCAAATAGAATGGTGCAAGTGCTCATCTTTATTACATTTTAACTTCCTAATTTTTATTTAATTAAGATCCGTAGTAATTACTCTTATATTTTAACACGATATTTTATTAAAACAATTATATTTATTAATTTCATAAATCCCATTTATTTCATTCATTCCAATAAATCAAGTCGCCCTTCCTTCTTTTTAAATCAAAATTAAAAGAATTTCCTCATCTTATTTATATAATTACATCTCCATTTTATTCTCATTTTAATATTTTCGATATTTCGACCAAATCAACAATAACCAAAGTACCACCGGTTAAATCAATTTAATTATGCTCATTTATAAAATAAACTCCTCATTTCACACAAAATTCCCAAATTTTATCATTCCCCTTTTTATAATTAAAACACAATTATTTAATGTAACTAATGATTTAATAATAAAATAATAATAATAATTCCAACGCCACCAACCACCACCGTCAGGGGTCACCGACCGGACGCCATCGGCGCCGGCAGTTCCACCACCGATCTCCGCCTCTCTCTCTCTCTACCTGCAATCTCTCTCTCTCTCTCTCTCTCTCTCTCTCTCTCGAATCCTCTCAATCTCTCCGATCTCTCAATCTCTCTCTGCCTCTCTCGCCCTCAATCAATCTCTCCTCCTTCTCTCTACCTCTCCCTATCTCTCTCATTCTCTCTAGATCTCAATTTCCCCGTCTCTCTTCTTTTCTCTATCTCTCCCTCTCTCATCCGTCGTCTCTCCCTCCGCCTTCTCTTTCTCTCCCTCCGCTCACGTCTCTCTCTCCCTCCTTCTCAATCTTTCCCCGTCGCTCTCTCTTCTCTGTCTCCACCACCATATCTCTTCTCTCCACTCGCAATCTCCCTCTCTCAGCCCCTCCTCACCTCCGATGAACACACACACCACCGCCGATCGCCGTCACCGTCGCGGTGGTGCCCCTCCCTCGACATGCAATTCACAAACCCAACAATCATCTCATCCCCAATTAAATTCAACACAAATCTCACTTTATACAATCAATCTATATTGTATCATACCAAATTGATTACTCAAATTAAAACCCTAATTTAAAATTACAAAAAAATAAATCAAACCATCACACATAATTTTCATAATTACAACAACAAAATACATACGAATATAATTATAAAAGTCTTTTTAAAAGGGGTATAAGCTCATACACTTAGAAAATCCAACTTTAAAAATTTGATCAAAACTCAACCCTTTGAAACCCCTTAAATATATATCTCAAATAATAGAGCTTCTAATCCTCTTTTCAAATATCTTGTTGCATGCAAGATCAAGATAAATCCCCAAGGTGTGTAGAATTTATAAGTTTTGTGTTTGAGAGAGAAAATAAAGTTTGAGGTTTGTGTTTTTGTCCTAGTGAAAAAGATAGAATGAGAAGATGAGACTAGAGTTTTGATTTTTACTTACTTTATATAATTTTCATTTACTTGGGCTCTTAATGGACTACCATTCTTTTGGGCTCAAATTCACAAAGTCCAATTGATATAATTTTAATTATACATAAGGTCACTCACTTGAAAAATTAATGGCTACTAGATCCTAATTATAAAGGTTGGTGGAATAAATCAAATATAATACAATATAATAAAAGAAATTGGTAGCACTAATCACAACAATAATAATAGTATTAATAGTAATTTACTAAAATCATCGCAATAATAAATAGTGAGATATCGCATTGTCCAAAAATAAAGAATTATCTGTATGTACTCTTAATAATAATTACAAACGAATTTTAAATCCTATGATAAAATATTAAAAAGAGACTCACAATATTATAAGAATTTTATGGTTATTACAAACACCACAATCGAATTACCAAAATTCAGCACAAAATCACTACTTTTTGAACTTTTTAAATGCAGCAACCAGTAATCACCATACTTGCAATCAATAGTCATTAATGTCACCACTACCTTACACCACCACCCGTCACCATACCGTCCGCACTACAAAATCACCACAAGAATGCAAAAATACCAAAATTTGAACAAAAATTACCTGTAAAAGTCATATATGAAGATTTGGATGGATTTTCCGATGATTGGAGTTTAAATCCGTGTTCGCTAGGAAGAATAATTGACATCAATGATGTTGCAACGAACATAAACAATGTTAAATGTTGGGAGCATATCTAGATTTACGTGGATAATTAACAAAGAATGAAAATTTATCGAAATTCGGTGCCAGAATTTGGGTAAGAGATGGTGAATAAAAAAGGTGTATAGTGGTGGTTATAAGAAATGGTGAGGATGATACTGTTAGTGTTAGTGTCCTAGATAAAATATTATTATGTTTTAGGGAAAGACTTTTCCGATCATTAATAATTATGTTCTATCGATTATTGTACATTAATTTATTATGTCTTTATTTACTGCGATATAAATGTTAGAGTAATAAATGTCCTTGGAATATAACACGTATGCTATATCTTTAAGTACGTGACTTAAAAATGAGATTATATGAGTAGTGTTTATATTCCTAAATATCCCTAGTCGAGCATTGTTAATAAGGGACAATAATAATGCATAAAGATTAGTATGTTTGTTGACTGATGACCACATCTCATTGGTCATAGGTATAATGATACTAAAGTCAAGAACATAGATGCAAGTAAGAGTACATGGCACCGGATCGACCCACCGTGAGATTCTACATGTTAATGGTGTCATAAGAAATACTCACAGTGATAATGACGTAATGATCCTTGTATAGACTTGAAATTATTACATTTCGATACGAAGATTAATATACTTTAATTACAATAAAAGTTACCTTTGACCGGGTGATGATAAAAGTGGACATCGGACATATTATGACTCGTATGAGAAATGTGAATGGTCTAGATATAATTTAACGCTCCATAGAAGTGATATTATTGCCCTCTTATTTGAGTTAGACTATGAAATGCATGGTCATGCTCAAATGTTAGTTAAATTAAGATAGTCTACTCATCGATCAAGAAAATTAAGATTAAATTATAAAGAGGATGGCACATGTAGCCTCGATTTTAATCTATAATATCAAGGTTAAAGGGATTATATTATATTGTACATTATTCACGAAAGGCTTAATCGAATCATCGATTTAATTATCATTACTTGGGTAACAGTGAGGTATTACTAGATGCCGCTCATTGTTTACGATTTTAATTAGATTTTAAAATTGTTGCTAACGAAATAATAACCTATTGGATCGCACACAAAGAATGCTTGGAGGATCATTAATTTAAATCATATTTAAATTAAATAAAAGTAGTTCAAATTATTTATTAATTAAGTATGACTCAATTAATTAAATAAATAAGAATTTTGAATTTACTAATATTAATTCTAAAATTTAGTTGTTGGTTGATTAATTGAAACTTAATAAGAGAACAACTTGAAATTCTGGTTTAATAGGAACTCTGAATTTGTTTAGAGTTTATATTAATTTTTATCTCTTACTATATTATTTCTCAAAGGGCTGATTTGTGTTTTGTGTGTTATTCTAAAACCTTAGCAGCCAAGAAACTCGAATTTAGTGCTAGTACACATCCTTCCTCGGGATCAAGCATTCGTGTGGATACCGATAACGCGTAGATCGTCAAGACGGGATACATGGTGATTTGTTCAAGCTAGGATCTCCATTAGTCATCCTTTTTCTCAACTGTTAAAACTTCGTTTTAAGGTAAACATACATAATTACGAATTAAATATCTTGTTTTGCATGGATCTTGCGTGGGGTTTCGTTTTTATTATTTTTTACACAATTTTCCCGCTACGTTTATGTGTATGAAACCCTTCACATACATACATATGTGTATGTATATAATTCAATTGGATGATGATATATTAAATTAAATAAAAAATTAAATTATATTATATCTCATATTTTACAATGGTAAGTGCAAGTCCAACAACTTCCTTATTTGAGTTCCTAAGTTAAAATCTAGGAAATAGCACAAAATAGCACTCCAACAGTCCTAGTAGTTCCCTAAAACACTAGGAATCACTAACCATTTCCTACTTTTAAGGAATGTCTAGTCATCCCTAACTCCATTTTTATCAATTACAAATTCACCTCCTTCCATTTTTGTACTTCTATTTTCTCTCTTACACTTAAATTTATTATTTTAATAATAGTAAGAAATGAATATATGGATGATTGTTGGAGTTCATAGACAAAAATACTTTAATCACTAGGAATCATTATTTCATTATATTTATATGGAATAAATTAAAGATCTGTTGGACTAGAAAACCCTAAATGAGAGTCAACCCCCTCTCTCTCCTCACCCGCCACCTTCTTTTCCCCCTAATCTAAATAAATATAGCCATCGCAGGAGACCTATTTTCTCCTTCTCTTATTTTCTTTTTTGTTTGTCCTTCAATAATTTTCAATAATCTTCATCTTTGGGTGAGATTTTTGATTCTTGCATCCATTTTTTGGGTGTTTTATGTTTCTACTTTTGGAGTGGTTTGTGTCTCTCCTTTTGGAGTATTTTTGTTGCGTTTTGGTTTGTTGTCGTGTTATTTTAAAAATGATTTCTATGGTGTATTATTGGGAGATCTGGGAAGCCCGCTTCGAATCTGGAACGGTGGTGATTATCGCGAGAGCTCACCTTGCACAGCGAAAGATTGTTCAATATACGGGAGCATCTGTACCCCCGACGTCAGTTGGGTATGAACACTGGACTATCACCGATTATTTATGTGCGCAGGTCAATTGTGATACTACTATTTTCAGGGATGTTTATGTCAACTGGATTGCTCGAGAAACCTTTGTAATCATTTTTATTTTCAAGAATAATTATATTCTATGTGTTAAGTGATCTGAAAACAAAATGGCTATTTGTTTAGCTCGTTTTTTGTTTCACAATCAAATCGTAATGATAGTTCGGGGTTTGTTCCGGCTGGGTTCCAATGTTTTAATATTAATAAAATCTTCTTGTTCATCAAAATAAAAAAAAGATCTGTTGGACTTGCTCTAGGATCCTTTATAATATAAATGACAACATTTAATTTTTTTCATTGAGCACTATTAGCATGATATTTCACTTTTATGAGCATCTCCAATCATGTTAGGTATAATAATTGGTTAAAATAATTTAAATTATTAGTTGGTTGTATTATTGAGGATGGAAATGTGTTTTATTTCCAATGGTATTCTTTGTAGTTGATGGCTACTTTTTAAAAACAACATTTTATATTATTAATAAAAGGCAAGTCATGAGATGGAATTATAAAAAATTTGAAATATCAATTTAAAAGGGTAAAAATGGTGATGTGAATTATTATAGACAATTGTAGTAATTGTACAAATATAACCAACCACGTTAAGTTATGTAAAATTTTTTTAGCTAAGGACATATGATTGAAGATGAATATTATGCATATTAGTTGGTTATAAATCGGATTTAGCTAAAGGTTTTGAATGCATTGAAATGGTCACCAACAATTGGATGACAATATTTATAAAAAACCTTCATTATTTTTCTAGATAGAAAAGATAAAAATAATAAAAGGAATTAAGTTATTAGAGTGAACTAATTGTACGAAAGTATATCATGAAATCGAAAAAGCCTTATGGAAAATATGCAAGAGAATTTATTTATATGCAAGAGAATTTATTTGACAACTTTTATATCTCAAATATTTTTCTTATGGAAAGTTCAACATTCATGATCTAAAGAACTGCTTAATTCAATTACCAATCAAACTACGGAATTTTTAATTTTCCAGGTCCAATAATATGTATGCTTCAATATCTATACTATCTGTTTATACTATACTATAAAAGATGAAACATTAAAAGTTTTGGTACGCTACAATACTTATCTTATTTAATTATTTTACTTTATTAGCCATAATTATTTTGCTTAATTATAAAAAAACAAAAGACAATATTTTCTCATAATATTACTCTTCCCAACAATTCTTACAAACTATAATATGATTTCCAGTTTTCCAAGAAATTGTGCAGCACTGTTATACGACAAGTGTAGTATTCGTAGCACATTGACAAGAATCTGTACTTTCACTTAGCAAAAAAAAAAAAAAAAAGGAATGTGTAGTTTCAGAGCGCAAGTGCATAATAGAAATGTCACCGACATAGGGAGACCATGACCTGGTAAACTATGTTGTATCTTCTGGTAGTTTGTCTAGAATCTCGACCGGAATGACAGGAATGGAGTCCCACCATTCCTTCAAACGCCTACTACCCTTATTTCCTTGATCACTGTTCGAGCTCTTTTTCAGCTTAGATGTAGTGGTGAACAAACACAGCACGAGGACCATAAGTATAAACTTAAACGGGATCACAGCTACGAAAATGGCTACCCCTGTCATTGTCATCATCACCATATCTGTATGCTGCAATCAAGAACAAGAAGATATAAGTGAAGACACAAGAGAGTTGCAGATATATAGGTTACCATGCTAAAGAACTAGTAAGTCTCCTGTTTATCATTTATTTTTCAGTGCTGTTTTTTGTTGTATTTTCTTAAATTTTTCCCCTTCTTTTCCTTGATAAATAAGCCAGGACCTACAGGTAGACCTTAAAGAGTACTTGGTACTCACCAACATTTTGTTTTCATTGCCACACAGTTAAGGTGCAACTGTTAAAGCAGTGTATGTGCGTATTATACTGCACACATAACATGAAAACAGAGATCTTGAGGGTCATGGCGTATTGGTTTTAATAGCATTTGTGATCGTTCAGGTTTGGATGAACATATTTTGTTAGATGATCCACTTACCTTTGGCGCCTTAGAGAAAAATATGGACCAAGCCTTTAGTATCGAGATGTTGGCCAACCGCAACATTTCACTTGCAGTCAGCAATCCATGTTGTGCTGACACCATGCTCTCAATTGCTGTTTTATCTGATGCAGTGCAAACTACTAATTTGTCGTATTTATCACCAATCCTGTTCCGCCTCGCCCATATCATCTTACCCACCATCCACAGTAATAATGCTGCTATTGCAATTCCAATCCACTCTCTGTGCCAATAATATTATGTGATAACATATTTTTTAACACTATAGCTTATGAGCAATAACATCACACAATCAGGTAAATCAAGTACATCATTGTTGAAATAATTAAATTCAGACTTGGACAAACTCACTTGTAGATGATTAGAAGTGTAAGGCCGATTGCAATTACAGTGGTCTCTAGTTTTTGCCATGTTAAAACCTTTTGAAACCAAGGCCATAAAGCAGTATTGATGGGCTTCAGAAGCTCCTACATAGTTAAACTTAAACCAGGTAAGATCCATATATTTTTAAGTGAGGCCTCAGGGTGGCAAAAGAGGTTATTATAAGGTTATTTATAATAACGAAAATCAGATTTCAATTCATCACTGATACAATACTGAAATTTATCTGAACCAATATATTACCTTTAAAACAGCAGCACTATCAGATACCCCTTCCTCTTTTAGCCCTTCAACTGTAGCTTTCGCAATACCAGATTCTTTTGCTTCTTCTCTAACTTGGTCAATGGCGCCCTCCAGTGATGAAAGATTTTCTGCTTGTCTGTTCAAGGATTCAATGCTCTCGGCAATTTCTCCATCCCCCATACTCGGAGCATATGCTTGTGAGACATTCAAATTCCTCAGAATTGAGCTAGCACTACATGACTGTCCACCGGTGATGTTTGTTATACACTTGGCAAGCTCTTCTAAAACAGTATCTCCTTTAGGTAACACTTCAAGCAAGGAGAAGATCAAGAAACTTTTTGGAGCTGGAGGAGAAGTTCGAAGCATTTCTCGAGCAGCATGGAGGCGCACTATCCCAAGGATGGTCCTTGCATGCATCTCCCAGACTTGCAATGGAGATGTCACCTTGAATTTCAATAGAAATAGATGCAACAGAAGAACCTCTTTCACGAGTGCGAGCCAGTGATCACGTCTGGTGGAACTTGTCATCTCTGGAAATTCCAATATGATACCCTCTTCCCTGCCACACAAAGTCAAAGGAATTAACAATTATCAAAAGAAAAGGAAAGGGAAAACATGCATCCAAGTTCATCTGTCTAAACACCAATAAGTATATATTGATTGGTTGGGATCAGGATCACATCTGAGTACTTTCTAGTGGAATAACTTGTAACCGTGTGAAAATAAAATATACATTAGTTCGTAAATAACAAATCGTCTTTGTCATCCTGAGAGGGATTTTTTTTTTTGCCCCTTTAAGTTTAAAAAGGCAGAAGTGGTTCATCAATAAGTTCTCAATTGCATTCATTCATTGTTTAGTACTATGAACTACAGAATACACCACAACATTAATAGGGATAAAGAGAAACATTATAGTGATAAATTATCTTACAACTCAGGTGACTCATATGTAACGGCCTTGTCAAAAAGAGGAGCACCCCAGGGACCCGTCGAAGCTGGTTTGACACTCTTTTCAGTTCCCTTTGAAAGGTCAAGTTTCAGAGCATCTTCATAGGCTAGAACTCCAGAAGCCTCAAAGTAGAGAGCATAATTGGTCAATGTTAGCTTACCTATTATATCAAATGCAGAAAAGAGTATTAAGTCTATCAGATATATGTATTCTGCAAAAAAGATAATAATACATGTGAACTTCTCTTTTGTAGGTAACAATTTTTCTACATCACTAAATTTGTGGAACCAACCAGGCCAACTAGCTCCTCCAATATGACGCACTACCCTCGAAGTGCTTGCAGTTCCCTCCACGTGAAGAATGAATTCATCATCTGCAAGCTCAACTCCAGAGGGAATATCTTGCCTTTGCAACTGTTTTATACATCTGAAAATTCATCCAACAAGATTCTATGAAACAGTAACACAGACAATCTCGAAGACAAGTGAAGATAAACTAAGATTCTATGAAAGAGTAGCACAGACAATCTCAAAGACAAGGTGAAGAGTAAACTTTTTTGATTATTCATTCAGGGAGTAAACTTTTTTGATTATTCATGCAGCAGAACTGACTGTTCAAGAGGCTACTTCCATGATTTGATCAGGGAAACTAAATCTTCGAATGAAAGAAAAATTAAGCATTGACAGAAAGCTAACAGATTTTCAAAAGAAGAATTCCAATCCATTCTATGCAGCAAAAAATATGAAACTCGTCCAAGTTATTCCTTGGACCAGTATTTCTGTACAGCTGATGCAGGGGCTGGATGGACGGACTACACTGCACGTTATCTGATAAGTAAAATGAAAACTAAATCTCCTTCCAAATGATTCCTCATAATCATAGTTGTTCCCACTGGAATCAAAATTTTCAGTTGGATTGCTAACACTTTTGAAATGTCTTTGCAAGAAACTTATTGACCAGATATTATACGCACAGGCAGTTACTAAAACCTTGCACATGCTGGTGTGCTACACTCAAAAACATTTCTTCAAAGTTGATCTACATAGTCACACATTATAAGCTCCCTGTTCGTTTCATGTCTGTTTACTTGGTTATTCCTATGATAGTCACTCAGATTATAATATCCAGCATGCAGAAGCGAAAAATAGGGTTGAGATTGATAACCTGTCAATTTCTTGAAGGAATATATTGTAAGCAGGGTAATGAAGACGGTTAAGAGTTGTTGCAGTCAGAGTTTCGAAAGTAAATTTTCCATTGACAGCATCTGCTATTAATGGAGTTACTGTGGCCAACCACACAAATGCACCTTCTCCAACACTGTGTCCAGTGTCAACCTGTGACAGGGTAAAACTTTAGATTGTATGAGTACTAATAGAATTAAAATTATCCAGTGTAGTTGAATCAAAATAAAATAAAATACGAAACATGCAACATGGCAAAATGAGGAATATTACTAATTTTTTACTGCAAAGAAGATAGACAACTTATATTGGATACAGTCATACAGATAAACAAGTAACCTTTCTTCCCAATAATGAGTACTGGTGAAATACTATAAAGCATGGTATACAAGATGGTTGTAAACTAGAGAAGTAGAATCCATACAAGAAGTGGCATGAGGTCAGAATAGAAAAGAGGAATGTCGTCATCTTCTGAATTTAAATTTGTAGGCACCTTCTCCTCCTCTTTCTCTTTGGCTACACTTTCCTGCAGCCAATGAAATAAGTGAAATTATATATCTCATACGCTCCGCTCCAAAGTTTTCAAGACTTGTTAAAATCAAAATCAAAGCTGTCAATTACAGTTCATCTTAAAACTTAATTCCATCATGGACAATATGTAGACAAGTGCCTATCATAAAACTTATTGCAATTAACATTTCATTTTGATTAAATTCTCCCGCATAAATGAAAATTAATTAGTCAAATGAAAAACACACAACAAACATATTTTTACGTTTGAAGGACAAAATGTGTTTGCATTAGAATTACACACCGAAAATGAGTGTTGTTGGTCATCAGTGGAACTAGGCTTCTCCCAAGCAAGCATCATATCAAACGAAAACCGGCTAAACGAGCCATCACTTATTTGTTCTTCTATGTTACAACACATGTCAATTAGAGCCCTTGAGCAGCAAAACTCTACCAGTTTCCTTGAATAGTCACCATTCTCCGGTGTCCAAATACTCTCAAATTCGTCAACCAATACAGTTAAAGAAATATTGAGTTTCCTGATATAATACACACGAAAAAAATGAAAATTATAACAACAGTAAAATTATTCACTCTAAGAAATCTAGCAAATTATTGAGACAAGGTTTGGAGAGAAATGGATGTATCAGAAACTGCCTCTGCAGAGCTACTAAAACAAAAGTAAACAAGTTAACGAGAGAGAGAAAGAGAGAGAGAGATTACTGGGAACATCTGAGAAGGACATCGTTTGCAATGGTGGATAGGTGCTTTCTTTCCATAGTCATCGTCGATTTTAGTAAGTTCTGTTTAGTGAATAAATTTATATATTGGTTCTCGCTACTATACTGTTATTATACACGCAAATATATATGCAGAGAGATATTGGGATATGTCAGAAGCTATCCTCCTCACCACAACAACTGACAGGTGTTGGATTTTTATTACACGTGTCTTACATGCACAAGGTGTTCCACTGTGTTCCTCTGCAGACCGGGTTTTGGACAAAACCGGTCTCGTCTCGTCTTTGTATTTCATATTTGTTTTGGGCTACAGTTGAGCTGCTAAAAATTTGCGCGTTGATAGAATGAGAAAAAACGCCATTTTTATACTTACCATTATTTTTAAAAAAACTTTTATATATATATATATATATATATATATATATATATATATATATATATATAGGCAAACGGTCTGGTGCAAACGTATGCACCAGACTGGTTATGGAACATACGGTTCCAGAACCGTTGGATCGTTGATCCAACGGCTCTGATTTAAAAAAAAAAAATCATCGTACCGCAACAAGTTTCCGCGGTACGGGGCAATTACCAAAATGCCCCCCTATTTTCACATCAAAAATCTACTGTTCACCGTACCGCAGAAAGTTTTTGCGGTACGTGAACAGTAGGGATTTTTTGTAATTTCTCCGTACCGCGGAAACTTGTTGCGGTACGGTGAATTTTTTTTTTTAAATCAGACCCGTTGGATCCAACGGCTCTGGAACCGTATGTTCCATAACCAGTCTGGTGCATACGTTTGCACCAGACCGGACCCCATATATATATATATATGTATATATATATATATATATATATATATATATATATATATATATATATATATATATATATATATATATGTCTTTGCTCCATACAGAACACTCTTATATAACAAACAACAAAGAACACCTTAGATCTATTAGATCCTTTGGCCCCGCCAGGGGCACCCAATACAAAAAGTTATTATTTTTTTACCCTCTATCAAGTCTGCAAAAAAAAAAATAAAAAATAAAAAATAAAAAATAAAAAATAAAAAATACTGTTCACGTGATGACGTCATGAACAGTAAATTTTCAATTTTTTTTTTTTTGCTGGATGGATGGAGCCTAAAAAAATAAGAACTTTTTGTATTGGGTGGCCCCGCCAGGGGCAATGGATCTATGAGATATGAGGTGTTCTTTATTGTTTGTTATATAAGGTGTTTGCTAAGGAGTGCAACTATATATATATATATATATATATATATATATATATATATATATATATAGGTCATTGTTCCATAAAGAATACATTATATAAAGAACAATAAAAAACACCCTTATATCAATCTAAACCATTGATTTTACAATTAAAATGCACCCTCACACACCAGATTTTCAAAAAAAAAAAAGTGAATAGTACCTGCCACGTGACATGCTGACATGGCACTGTCACGTCAGTAGATGACCCCAGGTGATGATGTGGCAATGCCACATCAGCATCTGCCACGTGACATGCTACGTGTCACTGCCACGTCCGCAAATGGAGGTCCATCTGCTGAAGTGACAGTGCAACGTGGCATGCCACGTCGCAGTGCTAACGTGGCAGGCACTGTTCATCAGAAATGTTAAAATTTTCATCCAATATATTTTCATTTGTTCATATGTACATTCTTACATATATATACTATTATATTAAAACCAGAAGATTGAAAGTTTGTCGGTTTAGTTTTCGGTTTGATTATTCTAATTATTAAAATAAATAATAACATAACATAATTAATGATAATTATCTGATTGCCTTTTTTCCAATTACTTTTAGTTAAAAATATTAGGTTTTATAAACTCCTAAAAATATCAATCATACCATATCTTTCGACCATTAATATTTCCTTTTAAATTAAAACATGTTACCTTTTGATTTAAAAATAATCTTACAATCATTAATCTATACCCGAAAATATCACATCATATTTTCTAATTATTAATAAAATATATTAAAAATCTGTATACGTCCTTTATAATAAGGAAACATTAGTATAATCCACAAACATGAGTATATTAAATTATATTAAATTAAAATTAAAAAATTATTAAAAATAATGATTGATATGGGCTAAAAATAAATCCTAAAAACACATTTAATGTGGCATTTAATAAGCCTAGATTGGTCCAAGGTTAAAGCCCCTTAATAAGGCCCAAAACCTTATTTATGATAATAAATTCGTAATTAATAAATCAGCCAGTTTCAAACTTCAAGATTGAGTCTTAAAAGGAAACTAAATCATATTAGGAGTAGCCTCCAAAGCATACACCTTCAGTACTTATCTTCTTATCTCTTGGAAGGCTCTACAATTGGGCCAACTGAATAACTTGCCCACCAAGTCTCCTATTTCAACTCTAATTCTAGGGTTTTCAACACCTATATAAGGACCTGCTCCTTCACACCTAGAACTACGTTTTTTGGCTTGATTCTTGATATTTGCAAGATACGTAGGCATCTTGTGAGGACCTGAGTTAAGTCACGAAACACTTAATCAGCCATTAAAGCTCGAAACTCTCATAAACCTTAGCATTAAATATGCAGTAAATACACCCTATATTTCGTTCCACAACATTTGGCGCCGTCTGTGGGAAGATATCAACCATGGTTACCACCCGGAGAACACCAACACTTTCTGAAACCATCACTAACACCACCGCACCCCCGATTGGGGAACAAGTGCCCCCAGGGGCGAATTCTCAACCGCTGGTCACTCGGCCACAAGGAACTGAAGCGCAACCTCATGAGTCGCTACCCTTAGTGACGAATCCCACCACCCAATGGACGAATCCCCTTCAGATGGTGGTCGCCCCTCTCGGAGGGCAGTCTGCTCCACCCACCGCTCAGATCTCTACTACAGTGATCCCCGCAAGCACGAACCCGATATATGGGTTGCCTAATTATCCCCCATATCAGGTCGGACCAAGTGGTCACGCCCTCCAGATACACGAGCCGTACAATCCACCTTACATCAGGGGTTTAGGACCCAATCAAGGCCAGCAATACTATGACTACTCAGGCCCGTATTCTAATGATTCATCCTCGGAAGAAGATAGGGATGAAGCCCCGAGAAGACGTCGTCCAAGTAAGGAACCTGTTGGACGCCGAAGAACCCATGATGGGCCTCCCTTAACGGCTGCTGAAAAAATCAAGGCTCACGAGGCCAAGATCCAAAAACTAAAGGAGGACATAGAAAGGGAACAGCGAAGACAGAATCAGAATCGACCCCCACCAGTGACGGGAGGAGACATTCCTTTTGTTGATTTGGAAAGCACCCCAAGGAGAGAGAGAAGGACCGAAGTCCCTAGAGGTAGGAGCACGAGGGTCGAAACCCCCAGAGGCAATCCTGAAGACTTGATGCAACTTGGAAATCCTGATGATCCAACCCCTCCATTCACTGAGGAGGTGATGAATGCGCATATATCACGGAAGTTCAAGATGCCTACCATAAAGGTTTACGATGGAACGGGAGATCCCGCTAATCATGTAAGGACGTTCTCTAATGCATTGCTGTTACAACCCGCCAGTGACGCCTTGAAGTGTAGGGCGTTTCCCCAAACATTAACGGGCATGGCACAACATTGGTACAGCCGCCTACCACCAAACTCCATTGCCTCTTTCAAAGAGCTAAGCAATGCTTTTGTCAGCCAGTTCATAGGAGGAAGAATTCATGAGAAAGATTCCGCATCTCTCATGACTGTGATTCAAGGAAAGAATGAAAATCTTAGATACTATCTCATGCGATTCATAAAGGAAACGCTCAACATTACAAACTTAGAAAACAAGGTAGCCATGGTGGCGTTGCAGAATGGAACTTCGAATGTTTATTTCAAAATGTCATTGGCTAAGCATCCCCCTGAAAATATGGTTGAGCTCCAATAAAGGGCGAGCAAGTACATCAAGGCGGAGGATAGTCTGAAGAAAGAGTCAGGAACGGGGAACACCGGAAACGGTGACAACTCTAAGAAGCGGAAGTCGGAACATGAATATGATGCTAAAGATAAGTACCCGCGCACGGGCAGGGATTCTGATTCAGCCCCTAAAAAGGGGAGTCCCGGGCAAAGGTTTACGGAATACGCAAGGCTGAATACTCCAAGAAGCCAAATCCTGATGGAGATAGAAAAAGACAGGGATGTGAGATGGCCGAAGCCACTAAGGACTGATCCTGAGAAAAGAAACAAGAATCAGTACTGTCGGTTCCATAAGGATGTGGGTCACGATACCGATGATTGTAGACAGTTGAAGGATGAAATTGAGTTCTTGATTCGCAGGGGAAAATTGAATAAATTCTGCAAAGATGGGGATCGGGGAAACCCAAGGCGGGATTATGATAGGAAAGATGAGGATCGTAATCCCAATCAGCAGCCCCGGGGGCCAGTAATCAACATGATCTTTGGTGGCCCAACAGCGGCCGGGACAAGTAGAAATTCCAGAAAGGCGTATGCGCGAGAAGTGATGCACATTGTAGGGGAAGCGTCAAAACGTGCAAAGACAGAAGTCTCGATTGGATTCGATGATTCGGACCTTGAAGGGGTAAAGTTTCCCCATGATGACCCCCTCGTTATCTCACCTGTGATAGGCAATTCCCAAGTGAAGAGGGTCTTGATCGACAATGGAGCATCGGTGGACATTTTGTTTCATGATGCCTTCTTAAAAATGGGATACACTGAGTCTCAGTTGACGCCGTCAAACATTCCCATATATGGGTTCAACGGAGTAGAGTCGAAGGTCGAGGGAACAATTCAGCTACCCATGACTATAGGGCAGGAGCCCCGGGAGGCAACTCATATGTTAAATTTCTTGGTTATCAAAGCTACATCCACATACAATGTTATCCTAGGTAGGACGGGACTACATGCTTTCAAGGCGGTTGCCTCTACCTATCATTTAAAGGTTAAGTTCCCAACCAGAAATGGAGTAGGAGAAGAGAAAGGGGATCAAAAGATGGCAAGGAGTTGTTATGTGGCCACACTAAGGCCGGATGGAACCGGGGGGCAGGTCCTCCCAATCGAAGATATGGATGTTCAAGAGAATGAAGAGCGGAGAGAAAAACCGGCAGAGGACTTGCTTCCCGTACCTTTGGAACTGGGAGATTCTGAGAAGGTTACTTACATCGGGGCATCTTTGAAAGACCCCTTGAAGAGCAAATTGATCTCCTTTTTGCAAGACAATAGTGATGTCTTCGCATGGACAGCAGCTGACATGCCAGGGATAGATCCCCAATTGATAACACACAGCCTGAATGTGGATCCAAACCGGAAGACAGTGAAACAAAAGAAGAGAAATTTCGCACCTGAGAGGCAAGAAGCCATAAAACAGGAGGTTGACAAACTCCTAGAGGTAGGGTTCATTGAGGAAATCCAGTTCTCGGAATGGTTGGCCAATCCTGTGATGGTCAAGAAGGCTAATGGAAAGTGGAGGATGTGTATAGACTTCACTGATCTGAACGACGCATGCCCAAAGGACTGTTTTCCCTTGCCAAGGATCGATACGCTGATAGATGCCACGACTGGGCACGAGATGTTAAGCTTCATGGATGGCTTTAGTGGCTATAATCAAATCAAGATGCATAAGGATGATATTCCTAAGGTATCGTTCATCACCGACTTCGGTGTGTATTG
Source organism: Saposhnikovia divaricata (assembly GCA_036435485.1). NCBI lineage: Eukaryota > Viridiplantae > Streptophyta > Magnoliopsida > Apiales > Apiaceae > Saposhnikovia > Saposhnikovia divaricata. The sequence goes on from JAZHRN010000132.1 coordinate 2,044,102, forward strand.
TTACCTGGTCATGGCTTTTGGACTGAAAAATGCAGGAGCTACCTATCAGAGGTTGGTAAACAAGATCTTCGCTCATCTCATTGGAAAGATTATGGAGGTTTATGTGGATGATATGCTGGTGAAAAGTCTACACAGGGCAGATCACATTGAACACCTACGCGAGGCTTTCGAAGTGCTGAGGCACCATAAGATTATGTTGAATCCGGCCAAGTGTGCTTTTGGTGTTGGGTCTGGAAAATTTTTGGGTCTTATGGTCTCAAAACGGGGAATTGAGGCCAACCCCGACAAAATCAAGGCTATTTTGGACATGGAACCACCACGTTCTATAAGGGATGTACAGAAGTTAACTGGGAGGATTGCTGCGTTAGGGAGGTTTATCTCCAAATCCGGGGACAAGTGTTTGCCGTTCTTTAAAGCCTTGAAGAAGGTAAAAAACTTTGAGTGGACTGAAGAAAGCCAAGAGGCCTTTGAGCAGGTGAAGAAGTATATGTTTGAGGCCCCGCTGTTGGCCAAGCCAAGTACGGGAGAAATCCTTTATCTTTATTTGGCAATTTCAGGTCAAGCTGTGAGTGCGGTGCTGGTAAAGGAGGAAAACAAGGTTCAGAAACCCGTATACTATGTGAGCATAGTTTTACACGGAGCAGAGTTGAACTACTCCACTATTGAGAAGTTTGCCTTAGCTTTGGTAACTGCCTCTAGGAAACTAAGGCCCTATTTTCAGGCACATAAGATTGAGGTCCTTACAGGACAGCCGTTGAGGAATATTTTGCACAGCCCTAAGGCCAGTGGTAGGCTCATTAAGTGGGTGATTGAGTTGGGAGAATTCGATATTAAGTACAAACCCAGGATGGCCATCAAAGCTCAAGCACTTGTTGACTTCGTGGTTGAATGCACCATTGACAACCAAGAAGTCGGGGGGCAGGAGATACCTCAGAAAGGCAATAAGGATGACAAGGAACCCATAATAGAAGAGAAGGAATTCTGGATGCTCTATTTTGATGGGGCATCAAAAACAAAAACAAGTGGCGCAGGTCTTGTCTTACAAAGTCCCGATGGATTCATGATTGAATACGCCCTGAAGTTGGACTTTCCAACAACCAATAATGAGGCAGAATATGAAGCTCTGATAGCTGGACTTGGCTTAGCAGGAGCCCTAAGGGTCAAAAACCTTAAAGTTTGTGGAGATTCAAGGTTGGTTGTGGCTCAAGTCAATGGAGAGTTTGAGGCGAGGGATGAAACCATGGCTAAATACTTAAGGCTTGTGAAGGCAATAATGACTCAAATTGATGAGTGCTACATTGAGCACATTCCGAGGGAGGAAAACACCAAGGCTGATGCCTTATCTAAGTTTGCCTCCTCTGAGATAGAGAATTACTCTGGAAGTGTCTACTTCCAAGTTCTGAGAACCCCTACCATCGATTCAAAGTTAATCGCACCTATTGGAGTGAGGGAATGTTGGATAGATCCCATAAAAGCACACCTCGAGACTGGTTAGCTCCCGACTAATGCCATGGAGGCACGAAAATTATCTGTGAGAGCGTTGAGGTATGCTCTGATTGAGGGGATACTCTACAAAAAATCTTTTGTGATTCCGTATCTAAAGTGTTTAAGGCCCGAAGAGGCCAAATCAGCTATTGAGGAGGTCCATGAGGGAATTTGCAGACAACACTTGGGGGGCAGGGCCCTAGCTCACAAGATAGTCAGGCTTGGATTCTATTGGCCTGAGATGATGGCTGATGCCAAAAAGTATGTGAAAATGTGTGATCGGTGCCAGAAACATGCACCAGTGGTTAGACAACCACCAGAGATGTTGACATCCGTTAGCTCCCCCATCCCGTTTGCTATGTGGGGGATGGACATTCTTGGGCCCTTTCCTATGGCCACTGCTCAGAGGAAGTTTCTAGTTGTAGCTATTGACTACTTCAAAAAGTGGATTGAGGCCAAACCTTTGTTTAAAATCACAACCAAGCAAATCATGCAATTCTTCTGGGAGAATGTCATGTGCAGATATGGGATACCACGAATCCTTGTTACGGACAATGGTTTACAATTTAACAACAAAGAGTTCAAGGACTATTGTGATGAGAATGGGATTGAGCTTTGATTCACCTCAGTTGCCCACCCTCAAGCTAATGGTCAAGCTGAGGTTGCTAATCGAATCATCCTCGATGGACTGAAGAAAAGAGTGGAACGCTCCAGAAATACTTGGGTGGATGAGTTACTACCCATACTCTGGGCATACCGAACCACATGCAAGGTGACTACTGGAGCAACTCCATTCATGTTAGCCTACGGGGCTGAAGCTGTAGTACCCGTGGAAATCATGCATGTATCTCCACGAATGGGGGCCTTTGAACCAGACACCAATGAAGAAGGGATGAGACTAGCCCTCGATCTGATCGACGAAGTAAGGGATGAAGCCCATGCTAGGAATGCAGAGCATCAGAAGAAAGCTTCCTTCTGCTACAACCTAAGGGTGAAAGAAAGGTTCTTCCGTCAGGGAGACTTAGTGCTCAGAAAGATTGAAGCATCCGGAGTTGGACAAAAAGGAAAGCTGGCACCAAATTGGGAAGGCCCATATCGGGTCAAAAGCACACTGGGTCGAGGATCATACAAGTTGGAGACTGTGGAAGGAAACGAGGTGCCTCGCACTTGGCACGCATCGAATCTCAAGGTCTATTATGTTTGATTATCCTATGAAGGACGTAGCTTATATCTATTAGGAAAGTAGAAATAAGGTCGACGAAACCATTTTGGAGTTTTTTAAACTCTGAGTAGGAAGTAGAGTATTATTAAAGGGCTAGGCCCATTTCAAGTTTTAATGCAATTTGGTTTTCTCTTCCTTTAGTTGTTGATTTATGTTTGTTATGTGTCAAAAGCATATTTAGAATTGCTAGCTAAAGTAAGCCAAAACACAAAAGGCAAAGCAACTAAATAGAAGGAAAAACCAGAAAATGCATAAACAAATAAGCAAAGCCCGGAGGCTATAGTTTCAAGGTTTCAAATTTAAAGAAAGAAAAACATTAAAAGTCATGCTACGCAGGGCCAAGGTAAATAAAATCAAGGTGCCTTAGTCTTCCCAGTACTCCTAGCAGGAGAATCTCTGTCAGTGCTGGTATGGGTAGTCGAATCCCCAGCAACTGAACCGCCAGATTTAGCACGGAGAGGGGAGCGATCAGGGTTCAAAATCCTATCAGTAGCATCCTCCCCTTCCTCCTCTTCCTCCTCATCCTCCTCCATGGGGGTGATTCTCTGAGACTCCAACAACTTGGCCAGCTCCAACGGGGCCTCAGGGCAAGGAATATCACCAATCTGGAACAGCCCGGGGTGCCTATCAGAAACAGCATCTAGTGCCCCCTTCCAGCCACTAAAGTAGTTGGCTGGATAGATAAGATCATCATGTTTAGCCATAAGCTTCTGAAAGTCCTCGGAGTCCATATAATCATCAATGATATCCTCCTTGCCTTGGCGAAGCTCAGCAATGCTGCCATAGGCTTTCTCCAGCTTCTCCTCCTTCGCCTTCAACTTCTCTTCCAAGCCTGTAACTTGGGCCCTCGACTGGTCTAGATCCTTCTTGTGAGTCCCAGCCTGAGTTTGCCAAGACTTGGCATGATGCATGGCAGCCTGGAAATAGGTGTTGCCCTGAAAAACAACAAGTTAAAAATAGGCAAGAAGTAAAAATTTAAGGTAACGAGATAAAAACAAATACTTACGGTGGCAAGAGCTTGAGCACCCATTAGCTCTACCCCCTCCAAATCGCGGGAAACAACAATATCGCGATAATCAGTAGGGGTGATTGAGTGGTAGGACCAATCCTTGGAGTGTTTTGTGCTTCCTACAACCGAGTCCTGTTTTCTGATGCCCCAAGCAGGTCGAAAAACAGAACTCTTAGCAGAGGAGGCAGCCCCACTGCCCTCTTCTACATCAACAGCATCATGAGGCCTTAAAAAGGTAGGCTTTGTAGGCTGTCCCCTAGGGTCCTTCGTAGCTCTTCTCCTCTTCATACGGGGAGTTTCCCCAGCCAAATGCTCTTGGAGCTCATTAATGGCTCTAGCAGCTGAAAAATCAAAGACAAAGTTAGTAACAAATGAAATGTAACATGTAAAATGAATGAAAAACTAAGTAAAAGAATGGAGGGATTTACCCTTATCAATAACAGAAGAAAGACCCACAGACTTGAGGGAAAATTCCTCAAGAAGAGTGAAGAAGTGAGTTTCCCCTTTATCGGCAGTAAGGGTGTTGAAAGCAGCTCTTTCGGCATCATTTAACTCGATGTCATCTGAATTCCCATCAGTTACCTTCCCAAAGGAGCTACGAAAGAGGGTGCCCCAATCACCCCCTTCCAACAAAAGGTACATGAACTCCTCTTTCCATTTAGGGTTACTATCAGGAATTGAAGAGGGATCGTAGATATTTGGGATCGTAGCACGAAGGCTGATATATACCCAGCCAGGATAAGTGATTGCACTATTTTTAAATTGAAAAATATTCCTAAAAAGAGGAACAGATAGTGGAAAGTTGTTTTTCAAACAAAGGACCATGAAGCAAAGAATGGCCCTCCAAGCATTTGGGACTAGCTGACAAGGGTTTATTTGAACATCCGCCAATAAGGTGGGGATGAAATCATGGAAAGGAAAACGAAGCCCAGCCATGATAGCATCCTTGTATATGCACAAGGCATGGGGCTTCCAATGACAAGAACGATCTCCTAGTTCAGCTGGGACTAATTTTAAGGGGGAACGAACATTGAAGAGTTTGTTGAATTTTTTGATTTTCTCAGCATCAAAAATTCTCGAATGATGATTATAAGAATCTAATGCAGATACAGAGGGATATTCATCTCCTCTTTGATTAATCATGTCTATCAAGGAAGTATATTTTGAACGGATAGGAGGGAAAGAGGTACCTCGCGATGATGCACTCATCTTGCTCAACCTCCTAGCTTCTCTGTCATCCGCCATTGATATTCTTGGGATGAAAGCTTCAAGAAATGATTTTCAAAGAAACCCAGAAAAGTGCCTTGGGGAGAACTTTGGCCGGAATTTTCTGCCGGAAAATGCTTGAGAACTACGAGCTCTAGAGAGAAATTTTTGGTGAAATGTTGAAAGTGAAGTGAGAAATGAGATTCACCTCCTGCTCTTTTATACCAAGTACAACCGGTCATTTAACTGGTTAAGATGCTATGGAACAGGTTATAACCGGTTAAAGCCCATAGGCCCAAATAAGGGCCCAAGATCTAGAACTTGAAAGAAAGTTCTGGAAGGATCGAGAAATTAGTATAAGTAATTGGCAAAAAAAAAAAACCTACGACATGAAACCAGGTCGTATGGTACGTTGTACGAACTTAATTCAGGTCATAGATCCCCCACGAACTCATTCCAGTTCGTGAGATGAGGTCGTAAAGCCCACGAGGAGGCCTATTATTACTCCTTTCACGAACTCAATTCAGTTCGTGAATTGAAGTTGAAAACAGTACGAGCAAGCCACGCTAAACATTTTACACGACCTCGACTCACCTCGTAGGATGAGGTCGTATCTAGTTCGACGAGGTCAGCTTATGGACCATGGACGACCTCGACTCACCTCGTTAATCCAGGTCGAAAGATCAACGAGGAGGCTCATGGAAGAACCTAACACGACCTCATGTCACGTCGTGATTTAGGGTCGAAACGCTCGCGACCTGCCTCGTTTGATGACCTTACACGACCAAGTTCCTCGTCGTGAGACGAGGTCATAGGTCGCACGACTTGCTCCATCTGGCGCCTCTACACGACGTCATTTCACCTCGTGAATCCAGGTTGGGCATCCCACGACCAGGCCCCCTGGTAACCTTGTACGACCTCGATCCTGGTCGAACCACGAGGTCGCCAGCCTCACGACCTGGGCACCTCGTGACAACCTTGATCCTGTTCGAAGGATTTTTAGAGAAATATCAGAAAATTATTAAAAATGATTACGTTCCGGAGATAAAATTTCAAAAATTCCAGAAACATGGAAAAGTAATTTTATGCTCCAAGCACAATTTAATATTTTCAAATTAGTGATAATTAGCACCGTTTAGTGCCGTTCAGTACCGTTTAGTGCTGTTTAGTGTCGTTTAGCACCGTTTAACGCCGTTTAGCGTCATTTAACATCGTTTAAACGTCGTTTAAGGCCGTTTATTGCCGTTTAATGCCGTTTAGCGCCGTTTAACGCCGTTTAGCGTCGTTTAACATCGTTTAAACGTCGTTTAAGGCTGTTTAGCACCGTTTAGTGCCGTTTAGTGTCGTTTAACATCGTTTAAACGTCGTTTAAGGCTGTTTAGCACCGTTTAGTGCCGTTTAGTGCCGTTTAGTGTCATTTAGCGTCGTTTAACATCGTTTAAACGTCGTTTAAGCCTGTTTAGCACCGTTTAGTGTCGTTTAGTGCCGTTTAGTGCCGTTTAGCGTCGTTTAACATCGTTTAAACGTCATTTAAGGTTGTTTATCACCGTTTAGTGCCGTCTAGCACCGTTCAATATTGTTGGGATAATCTAACATCGTTGTATACGCGTCGGTCGCTCCACGCTTTACATCAAAACGATATCAAGGTAAACCCTGACCCAGGTCTCGAACAAGGCCGTAATAACTTCAAGGAAAACCTGATCAGTTTTCCTAGAAGTTGGGGGGCAAATGATATGGGCTAAAAATAAACCCTAAAAACACATTTAATGTGACATTTAATAAGCCTAGATTGGTCCAAGGTTAAAGCCCCTTAATAAGGCCCAAAACCTTATTTATGATAATAAATTCGTAATTAATAAATCAGTCAGTTTCAAACTTCAAGATTGAGTCTTAAAAGGAAACTAAATCATATTAGGAGTAGCCTCCAAAGCATACACCTTCAGTACTTATCTTCTTATCTCTTGGAAGGCTCTAGAATTGGGCCAACTGAATAACTTGCCCACCAAGTCTCCTATTTCAACTCTAATTCTAGGGTTTTCAACACCTATATAAGGACCTGCTCCTTCACACCTAGAACTACGTTTTTTGGCTTGATTCTTGATATTTGCAAGATACGTAGGCATCTTGTGAGGACCTGAGTTAAGTCACGAAACACTTGATCAGCCATTAAAGCTCGAAGCTCTCATAAACCTTTGCATTAAATACGCAGTAAATACACCATATATTTCGTTCCACAACAATGATGATATAAAATATAATTGTAATATTAAATAAAATTTATAACATAAGAAAGGAAACCCATGCATCACACGGCCATTGAAAGTTTCTTTGTTCGATTTCGGCATGATTATCTTAATTATTAAAATAAATTATAAAATAATATAATTAATGATAATTAGCCAATTGCCTTTTTAACTAAAATACATTTAATTTTAATTGATGATATTACCTTTTATAAACATCTAAAATATTGTATCTCGCAATCATTAATATTTTTTCTAATTATAACACGTTAAATTTTAATTTAAAACATAATCTTTTAATAATTAATATATACCCAAAAATATCTAACCACATCTTCTAATCACTAACAAAATATAATAGAAATCCATATACAACGAATAATGACCGTTAGATTTTTAGTAAAAAATCAGAATCGTTCGATGTAATGAATAGATATATTATATGATTAAATTAATCTATACCATTATATAATAGCCGGAACATTAAAAGTTTTGGTACCTGTTTTTGGTACTTTGTGAATTTACTTATTTATCCTTCATTATAAAGAAAAATATATAATTAATGATAATTAGCCAATTGCCTTTTTAACTAAAATACATTTAATTTTAATTGATGATATTACCTTTTATAAACATCTAAAATATTGTATCTCGCAATCATTAATATTTTTTCTAATTATAACACGTTAAATTTTAATTTAAAACATAATATTTTAATAATTAATATATACCCAAAAATATCTAACCACATCTTCTAATCACTAACAAAATATAATAGAAATCCATATACAACGAATAATGACCGTTAGCTTTTTAGTAAAAAATCAGAATCGTTCGATGTAATAAGTAGATATATTATATGATTAAATTAATATATATCATTATATAATAGCCGGAACATTAAAAGTTTTGGTACCTGTTTTTGGTACTTCGTGAATTTACTTATTTATCCTTCATTATAAAGAAAAATATATAAGATATATTTGTACTATTAAAACTCATAAAATAAATAATAACATAATATAACTAATAGCAATTAGCGATTCCCTTTTTTCACATTTACTTTTAATTGAAAATATTATCTTTTATAAACACCTAAAAATATTAATCGTATCATATCTTTCAATCATTAATATTTTCCTTCAGATTAAAACACGTTACCTTTTAAATATAAAACTAATCTTGCAATCAATTAATATATACCCGAAAATATCAAACCATACTTTTTAATTATTAATAGAATATATTAATAATCTGTATACATTGTTTATAGTAAGAAAACATTAGTATAATACGTAAACATGAGTATATTACATTATATTAAATTAATATTAATTAATTATATAATAGCCGAAACATTAAAAATTTTGGTACCTATTTTTTGGTATATGTTTTTTGGTATTTCGTGAATTTACTTATTTACCCTTCATTATAAAGAAAAATATATAACATATCTATATTATTAAAATACTTAAAATAAATAATAATATAATATAATTAATGATAATTAGTCGATTGCCTTTTTAAAATTTACTTTTAGTTGAAGATATTACCTTTTATAAACAATTAAAAACATCAATCATATCATATCTTCCAATCATATCATATCTAGCAATAATTAATATATACCCAAAAATATCACACTATATCTTCTAATCACTAACAAAATATAGTAGAAATCTGTATACTACAAATAATAACCATTAGATTTTTAGTAAAAAATCATAATCGTTATATTATATGATTAAATTAATTTAATAAAATTTCAAGGTTCGAATTCTATCAATGGCATATTTATTTTAAAATTTTATAACATAATTAATTAAATTTATATTCAATTATTAATATTAAAATAAAAATAAAATATTGTAAATAATGATTATATAAAAATATAATTATAACATAAAATAAAATTTATTACATATCAAAATAAATCCGTGCATCGCAAGGGTTATAAGCTAGTACTATTTTACACATACTTTTATTATATAAAGTTGTCAATTTGAATAGTATATATTTAGGTGAAAAATCTCCAAGAAAATTTTACTATAGTGTGTTTTAATAACATTTTTATGAATATTTTTTTTTGAGAAAATCGAATTTGCATTAAATCAAAGCTGAATCATACATCAATGTCTCCAACACAAACAATGGAGGAAACCAAAACACATTTGAGCAATTCACCATACAAGGTTCCCTAGCTAGCAAATGGGCAACCTTATTGGCCTGCTTTTCATCACGAGAAATAGAAATACCAGGGCAATTACTAATAATAGAGCTACACTCTTGGAGCACATTTCCCACTTCTAAATAATTCTCCGCATCCTTCTTGATTGCATTGACAGCAGGGTTGTAAAAATCGGTCAACTCGGCCGAGTACTCATTTTGGACCCTTAAACCGATCTGAATAGTGACTAATCGGACCAAAAACTGGTTTTTGGTATAACTCGGTCAAGACTCGGGTTGACTGTGAGTCATCAGAGTAATCGGAGTCAAACTCGGGCTTGCCAAAAAAATACTTTTTCATTGCTCAACTTATAACCTAGATTCAGCATCTCACTTTTATTAAACCCAATCTGAAAATATATAACAACGGTCACTGTTAAAGTTAACAGAGTCAAATGCAATTTGTGTGGCAGAGAAATTTATGGAGGTGTTAATCGTTTGAAACAACATATTGCTCGTATAAGAGGAAATGTGGCACCTTGCGACAAAAGTACACCTCTGGATCAAGATATATGCAGTAAAGCTTTAGCTGGGATCAAAAGAAAAAAAGATAATTAAAAGGAGCATATTCAAGAAATGAGGAAGATAAATTGAATTACAACATTGACATAATAAGAAAATTCGATAATAAAAAGGAGCATAATAAGAAGGGCTGTTTGGAAAGAAATTTGCAGTCATGGCCAGATCTAGAAAGGAAGATAAATTCGATATTGGTAATTTCATAATTTGTCCTACTTTGCATACTTCTCCATATTATTCATTTCAGTTTACAAATTGAATTACAACATTTTTTTGAAATTTATGTTAGTTGCTTGGTGGACTAATTACGGATCGGAGACACCACATTTACAAATGATGGCACTAAGAATAGTTTCTTTAACATCAAGTTCATCAGGATGTGAAAGAAATTGGAGCTGTTTTGAGGGGGTAACTATCAATTCTGTTGTACAGTTTAACTTATTTTTTACTTTGCTAAGATTTATGAAACACCTACACACCAATTAAGATTACAATAGCATTTTCTTAACAATGATAGTGCTCCATACGGGTACTTCTATCTCCTATTAGAATCTGTTAAGCTCTCTGCAACTCTAAGAAATTTAGAAACTTTCAAGTTCTGATCAAGAACTATTTAGAAACTTGCAAATAATAGTCGCAATAATTTACACTCATCAGCTGCATTAATAAGATCAGAATATAGTTGATTTATAATGAGGCAGTCAAACCCAAGTGGTAAGGGATAATTTGAATCTGATCGTTTGCTTAAAATAAGATTTCATTGTCTGAAAATACAATTCCATGTAAATACATGTGTTCTCCAAATGATTAGTACATCAAGTACACCGTGGTGAACAATAGACACTATTTAACATATATATGATGTGTATATGTCTACTGTCTTGATTAACAGGTTCTGATTAACAGAACCTTTGCTAAGATTTCACTTTTTATTTCTTGTATGTCCATACAAAAAAAGGAATAGATTAGAAGCTGAGAGATTGAACAATCTAGTCTACGTTTAATTTAATGCAAAGCTTGCAAATAAGAGAGCTAAGATGAACGATAAATTTGATATGCTAGTTGCTAATGATGAAAGTCAGGCTCAGGGATGGATTGTTGAAGGTGGGGATGATGAAGAGCTATCAGATGATTCAACTGTAACGATTGAAGATGGAAGTTCATTGCCTACGGTTACTAGAAGACCGTTTAGAGAACTTAATGAAGACGATTATGAGTTTGATAATGAGGATAATGATGATGTAGTTGTCATTGAAGAAGAAGATGATTATGTTTACCAATGGTGATTGGTGAATCAGTTACCCTATTTTTATTTTTGTAGTCTGTTCACTTGAATGCCTAAATGGCTGAATATATTTGAACACTATTATAATTAGTGTGGTGTTACTTGTTAGCAGGGTTGTAATAATATTATTAGTAATATTAATATTAATATTATCAATTTGATAGTAAGCATCGAGTCACTCTCTACGTCAACGTTACTGATATTCATTACTTGGATCCACCTTAGAGCCTCCAGCACCCCCCATGCCTCAGCCTCAAATACAGAAATTTCACCTACACTCCTTAAATTTTTTGCTTGAATAAACTCCCCTTTATTGTTACGTAAGACCATACATATTGCATATGAGGAAGTACCAACCATTACAGATGCATCTACATTCAGTTTTAACCTACCCACAACAGGAGCAAGCCATCTATTCCCCTCCGTACTAACCTGCTGCACAACACGACCTCTGCCCAATTTACACTTTCTGAGATCTCTCCATAGAATCACCTGTTTAGTACTTCATTGAACTGCTAACTCCGGAGTCACCTACTTCTGTTCCCAGATTTTGAGGTTCCTTGCAGACCAAATACCCCATAAACCTGTAGCAATTTGAATTTTCACAGTCATGTAAATACGAAATTAGCCTTCGTATATTCGCAATAAAAATTTTATGTATCCTACATAAGATAAGTGAATATGTACTTAAGAATATTTCTATTTTTAATCTTGTTTTTATTTACAAGAATATCATATTATCATTTATTATCTTATTATTTTAAAAAGTTTATGTGAAAATAGTGTTGAATACGATACTTGATTTGAAAATTTTGCTAATATAATTTTAATGTTGATGTATATCTTTAATTAGTCGAGATGAGTGGCTTCCTAAATTCATACAAAATAGCCATTGATGTTGATTATAACTCCCATATGACTATGATTTAAAAAAATAGATTAAAATAGTCAATACTTTATTCTAGATCATATGAGTTTAAAACATTTTTGTAATCCGACCTCTTTTATTTTCGTGTATTTATTTTTTGCAGAGTGAAATCAGTGAAATAACATTTCAACATTCTTTCTTTTAGTTTTTCTAACAGAACACGTAGATTATTAAATATTATTATATAAAAAGTGATAAAATAATTACTTATGCCTAACAATCGTTTCATTTCGTATATTTTCGTATCATGTACTTTCGTGTTTTCGTATACTCATGGCTAAAATCGAAATCGACTCGAAATCATTTCGTGTACTCATAGCTAAAACCGAATCCGAAACACTTCGTTTTGTGTCAACACAAAAGTACACGAAAAATATACGAAATTTTCGTGTACTTTTTGTTTACACGAAACGACCTGAAATAACACGAAAAAATTATATCCGAATACACGAAATATACACGAAATGCTACTGAATATGTAAAATGAGTGATTAAAAACACACGAAATACTACTGAATACGTAAAATAAGATATGTATATAATTATGATATATAAAAAATAATAAATATAATATTTCATGTACTTTCGTGTACCCAAAAAGAAAATCCATATCCGACATTAAATATTTCGTGTAACTTCGTGTTCGTGTACTTTCGTGTTTCGTGTACCAAAAATCAAAATCCAAAACCGTATTTTTCGTGTCATTTCGTGTCGTGTTCACGTGTTACATGTCAAATTAAATTACTATTTTGTTGAAAAACAAAATTAAGTGCATCATCTCTTTGTTTACAATTTGAAAATTGTTGATTTGATTGTAAATTACAATTATGAGAATCCTCAATCATAATTGTTATATAATTTTTTACCTTACTCATCATAAATTTTAAAATACAAATATTGAACATTTTTTTGTGGACAAGTCTATAAGAAAATGTGCAATATTTGTTACTAAAATTTGCCTGATTAAAAAGATATAATTGTAATTGATTGAAAACAAAATTAAATATTTAAATTAATCAAAATAAAGTCAAACAAGATAAACAAATATAATAAGAAAATGATCGGTAGAAGGTTGACTTTAGCAAACAAAAAAAATGGTGGAGGTTTAAAATCACTTTACCGTATCATTTATTTTTCCAACAAAATTTCAGTCACGAAATAATTAAGTACAATGTATAAATATTCTTATCATCCAAAGAATTAATTCCATTGATAAAGACCTTAGAAGAATCTTTACCATTAATAATTTTTTAATGTTGATACATTTCCCATACTCACAACCATTTTTTCAAAAAAAATTTGTCATAATCTTCAAATGTTACAAAATTCTTCGACAATAATGTTTTTCAATTCTCAAGCATCTCTTTAATAGGTATTCATTATATTTTCAAAAAAAAATTATGAAAATGCTGACAAAAGATTAAATATGATCAGCAATCTAAATTTTAGATTACAAGGTACATACACAAAGATTTGCAAAGACGTTGATAATTTATGTAGCTGAACAAATTCAAGTGAAAAGATTAACTAAAGACTAACTAATATCGATGTCCTAAAAGGTAACATGCAACATATAAATATACAGTATCACAAACATGACAATTATTGCATTACCATCTTGAAAGTTCTCTAGATTTGTAATTTTTCCAAGTCTAGCTCTAATGGCCACTAACACAATAATGTGTAATTTGTAAATAAAATTAATTGCTTGCAAAAACACGAAGTTTAAGGTAAAATAAAATTATAAATCGATTTATGCTCAAAAGACGATAGTAGAAATACTATGTAAAAAGACTGAATTTCAATTCAAAGATAATAGTTGGCATATTATCAACAAGTGTAGCTATAAAAATCATAGTTGGATCAACATTAACCTCACCATTTATCAAAGCAACAATCAGAAAAAACTAATCCCAAACCCAATTGTTCTAAACAAAATTGGGTTATAAAAAAAATAAACATTCTTCCAGGTGAATTGTTGAAATGTCATAAGTAAGAATACAAACGTCAATTGAAGGGATATTGTCTCTTGAATAAAATAATTTTTAGATTATTTTTATTTATTCACAAGCCGATACAAGTTCGTTGAACTCTTATTCAATGTCGATATATACCTTTTAGGCATCATAAAATACTAGCATGAAAGCCCGTGCAAAGCACGGGCCATATAATAATTCATAAATTTTCTCGTATTAGTCTACTTTACATATTTCGATCTATTTCAGATGTTATACTTTCAAAATATCTGAACCGTCAAAGTTATATTTTTAGTTATGTTTGGTCAATGTGAGAAGAATGGTCGACTGAAAGCCATAAGTCAGAGTTAATTGTAAATGCCAAGTATTACCACAATAATCTTGTTGTTTGAAATGCGTGAAAAAAATAGCTGGCTTATATATTTTGGGGTGGAGGAAGAATTAAATGTTATATTATTTCTCATTTAATATTGTAAGAAATAATGTAATGTGACGGAAAAATAAAAGTAATAGTCATATAATTTTGCTTATTAAATCTCAGCGCATATTTATAATTTTGGATCTCAGCATACATTTCCAATTTTGGATCCTTTTCTCCGACCAATTTCGGAGAACAAGGAGAACAACAAATTTATTGTGCACGTCTAAAATAAATATGTGATGTGTGCTTTTCTAGGATCATGGTATTTGACCATCTCAGATGTATCCTTTCAATAGCAAATTGACCATAACAATATCTTTTCTTCAAATACATTGTACCATCCATTGTCATAAGTGAACTTTCAAAACTCAAGGTCATATCTCAAATTTTAAGACAAGCCATATTTAAACATGTACAAATTCAACCAAATACACGAGTAACTAAAATTAAAGTGTCATATCTCATAACGAGTTTTTAAAATGAGATGCGTTAATTTATGCACTGAATGAATTATGTTGTAAAAGTTCACATGTACAATAAAATTCAATGTATGAAAAGAAGATAGACATAACTACGATAATGAAGCATCCCAGAAATATCATTTTAATTTAAGGTATCACCAAAATGATAGTCGGAAAATAAAAAAATACACATACCACATCCATGATCATAAGACATTGTATATATCAGCAATTTTCGAGTTTGTTAGTCTCACATCATGTTGAAACTCGCATTGGAGTTTAAAATTCAATTGAAATTGGTATATTACTATTTAAGTATATGGTTGTAAAACTCATTTTGTATGAAGTTAATAAAATTAGCATATTACGAAAATGCTGCAAAAATATAGTGTAAGAGACAATAAATATCAAAACTATATTGACATTTTTTTACCAAATCCAAATCCCATATGTAAATTATTTCTTATTTTTAATATTTTAATCTATTTTGTTAATCAATCTATATATTACCTGATGATAATACGATTAACCGATATAGTGCAAATATACTTAAAATAAAATGTTATGCTGATATCAAGTAAAAATATGTTTTACACCTTATTTATCATTTTTTGTATTAATTTAATAATAAACATATTCTGACCATTCGACTAATATAGACATAATTGTTAAAAGAGAGAAATATTGTAATAAATTTTTATATATCTATTTTCACTTCCGTCCGTTTACCTACTTGAAATAAACTTCTACTAATTTTCCGTCACCTACCTCCTCACTTCGTTTTTTTTTTTACCAATTTTCGGCCACCTCAGTACCTTTTATACTTAAAATAAAATATTATATTAATATCGAGTAAAAATATGTTATACACTTCATTCATCAATTTTTGTAACAATTTAATAATAAACATTTTCTGTTCATTTGACTAATATATAGACATAATTATTAAAAGAAAGAAATATTATAATAAATTTTTATAGATCTGTTTTCACTTCCGCCCATTTACCTACTTGAGATAGACTTCTGTTTATTTTTCGCCACCTACCTCCTAACTTTGATTTTTGTTTTGACCAATTTTCGCCCACTTAGTACCTTTCTTAATTCTGACTTCGACGACGTCATATTTATCAATTTATAATTTCCCCTCCCCGACTACCATTTTTTACTATTATATGTGAAAATATATTAATGATTTTATCCCTAATAAATCACAAAAATAAACGTGATCAGAAGTTTATGAGTCTATGAATGTCATAGTTTTAATTCTTATCAAAATTCAAATTATTAAAATTAGTAAAATTATTTGGGCACTTTTATGCTGAATAAATTATAAAATAAATATTGCTAATAGGTGGGTTATTTGAGCATGTAGTGAATGAGTAGAAAATGTTTCACAAAAAGGTGATTTGGTTTAGTGGTTGGACTTGTGAACACAAAGTTATAGGTGTGGAAGGTCATGGTCATGGGTTCAATTTCTTTCAACTTCAAATTTTTTAACATTAATATAAATTTAAGGACAAATTCGTAACTTACTAAATAGGCACAAAATCCATGTTAGCCTATAATAGATATAATGGATTTGCATTTGGATTTCCTAATATTTATATATCATTTTAGACTTCTAAGTATTAAATAATAAAATTATTAAATATAAAATAATTTTTTTCTTTTATCGAGATTTGTTATCGTAAAGAGCATGTTTTTTTTAAAAAACCGGTCTTTATTTTTTTTATTTAATAATAATACAACTAATCTATTTTCAATACTTTTGCTACAAGAATAACTACCATGAATATTCTAAAGACATATCTATCTCTTGCATTCTGTTATTTTAGCAGTCATAATAACATAATGGAAATTTTCCTTTTGTGACCAAAAATAAAAAAATCAATTCTTCTTTCTCTGTAACTAAGTTCTTTTTAAAAAATTTTGGAATAAATTTAAACATTCAGTCTAAATGAATATTATGAAGTTCATAAGTTTAAGTGTTCTCATCAATCTTTCCTAAATTGAAGTTTGAATACATACATTTTCTGGTAATTTTTTTCATATATAATGAATATTGAAAATTATTATGAATTAATTTTTTTTTGTCAATATCAAGAATAACTGTACCAAAGGTATATAAAATATCTACCCATGTAATTCGATAATTTAAACATAACTTAACTATTTGATCAATAATTAATTCTAATCGTTTATGTTACGTGTTTTACATCATTATTTTAATAATATGCACGTGCGTATCAACCTTGCATGACTTTGATTTGTTTTTTTTTTTGTTGTTGTAAAATCTATTTACATGCATGCACACATACTGAACTATGTAATACGATTATAATGTTATATAATAATCATTTGGTAAATTTTTACAAGTCTTGTAAGGTGAATATATGTTAAGTTTACTATTTATGTATAGTCCGTTAATAACTGAATAATGTGAATTATTGTCAAATATTATTCAGGACCGGTTCATGCTACTTAAGTATTTGCATGATAATTGCTATTGAGGTACATCAACTTTCGTAGTACTGATATATTTTTGAATGTTTTATATTCATTTTTGGTATGAAAATTACGATAAAGAGTAATATTTTAGATATAAGAATTCTCAATTAACAATGCCTTTTGAACGCGTTGGTAATTGCTATAATTCCGAAACTAGCCTGTGATACGTTACAATGGTATTTTCTTTGTGCTACATTCAAGATTGCACATTTAATGATAAAGTGTGCATTATTCTCACCAGGTATTTATGAATCGAACAAACTGCGAAATTTGTTATATGTGTTTGAATTTTGAAACTATGATTTACGAATTATGGCAATTTATGAATTTTTTTTTTGTAAATTTAGTTGATCCACTGATTAGTTATATTAGTTTTCTTATTGGGTTCTGTATCTAATAAATTTTCAGATACTTAGCACCGGATCTTGTAATTGGATTGGACTGGAGTTGAATTTGTGTCGCTTAATAATATTCTACCTTCTACCTATATAAATTTGAGAAACTATGTCTCCTTGAATTCATTTTTATTTTAGATTCCATTATTTCTGAATATTTTTTTTAGAATTTTATGAAACCTTAAATTTGTTTTTAAGGATTTACTTTATTTAGATTTAATTTGGTTATTTAACTAAAAGATAATAGTCCAAAAATCCGGATTGTTAGAGTTGCACTTTAAAAAAAGTTTGGAATAACATACATAGTATATACCTGAAGGAATCGAGTAAGTAAGAAAGAACAAGATGCAACTCCTGCTTCAAAAGTATAAATACTTTTATTCTAAACATAGAGAATTTATAATTGATACTTGTAGTTGGTTTTAAAAACTTGTGAATGGTCTTAAAGTGTCTAAGAGTGCACTACACTGAAGATATTAAACTTAAATTCTTAAAATCTTGACCGAAAGAATCAAAATCCATGACAGTTTCTTTGAGACAATCTCTTGAGTTCAAGGATTTTAATCTTGAAAAGTTATATGAAGATTTGAAAAATATATAAATTGAAACTGCAATAAGATGAGAAGATTGAGAAGAACCTAACAAAAGTCCAATATGTTGGATTGATGGCAAAAGACAGCTCAAAAAGATATTGAAAATGATAACAGTCATGAATATGTAAATGTTGTAGTAAGGAAGGTTTTTGACGAAAACATGGTAGTATCTAAAAAATGAAAGTCAAAAATTAAAGATAATAATTACTAAAAACAAAGAGGAGCTTGGTGAAATTGATGAGCATATGATATTTTTATCAAAGTTGAAATTCAAGGGGAATCCAAACCTGGATCACAGTTTAAAAAAGGACAACAAAATAAAAATTTTATTGACATATCAAAACTCAAGTGCTATAACTGTGGTATGGCTGGTCACTTTTTTAATGAGTTCAAAAAAATTAAAAAAAGAAGAAGAAAATAAAAATATTGACCACAAGAAAAAGTATTTTAAACTTTCAGAACAGATGAAAAATGTATTTGTATCTGAATAAAGAGGTGCAGCAGATGTGGATTATTCTGATAAGGAAGATTGTATTAAACTTGCACTCCTGGCTAATACAAATGATCAGTAAGTTAATTCTATATACTCACAGGTATTAACTATAAATATCTCTCATTCATAAAAAAGATGAATGTGCACAATTTGCAAGACTTGCTTCTAAAAAGAAATTTCATGTTAAAAATAAGATGTTATCTATGAAAAATTTAAGAAGAAAGTGCCTGGATGTTAAGAATGAATTAGTTAATAATCTGAAAATGGAAAAATCACTAAAAGAAAAACTTGTTAAGAGAAATAGCAATAATTAAGAAGTGGACCAAATTTGCCAAAATTTCAAGAAAATTAGACAAGTTCAACGAAAATAGATTTTTTTCGAAGATAAACTGTTAGAAAAAAGTTAATTGATTTTTAATTAATAGATGATATAAAATCGATTAATAACTCAAAATTAACTTTTAGTCATAGAGGCATGTCTGTAACTATATAATAACAAGCCTAATTATTTGTAATACTTTGCATTACTTAGATGACCCCTTAACTAGGGAATCCTTTTAGGTAGGTTTTCTATATTGTAAATTGTACTTGTAATGGGTACCAATTCTATTTGTGTTACTATATAAAAAGTCATGAAATAATGCTTGAAAGAAGATCCATGGATCATGTCCCAAATTTGAAGAACAAGGCTGAAGAAATAAATACATGTGGAGTTGAAGATTGAAAATTTGCCTAACTAAAAATTCGAGAAGTATTTTGGTCTATTCGAGAAGTCAAGGATTCGAGAAGTCAAAGACACTATTCGATATCTCAAGAAGTCAATAAGTCAAAACTCAGTTCGATAACTCAAGAATTTGACATGTTTAAGACTCTATTCAAGAATTCAAGAAATCAACAAGTTAAAGTATCATTCGAGTTCTCAGGGAATCAATCAAGTCAAAGTCATATTCTATATCCCAAGAATTCCATAAGTAAAGACATTATTCGAAAACTCATGAAGTAAAGGCTCATTCAAGAAGTGATTCGATAAGTCTGAAAAGATATGTTAGAGAACTCAGAGTTGTCTAGCTGTTCAAAGTAGTTCTCGAATGGGTTTTAGAAGATGAATTACTGAAGATTCTCAAGTCAAAAAATTTACACAAACTAAGGCAGTTACAGTGACATATCATTGTAATGTGTACATGGAAAGTCTACAAAGGAGCTTGGAGAGATATTTAAGGGAACAAGCTGTTGGGCTTAAACCCAATACGTATTATGGGCCTTGGTGATACAAGTCATATATGAGTGGGGTAATAATTATATGGGTAGATAATTATTATAGATGGTATGTCTTGTTCACAAAGATAGGTAATTAGTTATCAAAAATGGCAATTCTTGGAGGCTAAGTTTTGGGTGGCTATATAAACATAGTTATAATATCTTTGATGTATGCGTGAGTATTGTTTTAGCTTGAGTATCGTGTGAGTGATACACCGAGTGATTGATGTATTATTAATATTGTTAAGATTAATAATACGAGTTGGGACATGGGTTTTCCACGTCAAGTATATTGGTGTGTTTGCTTTGCTTTGTTTGTTTGTTTGTTTGAATCTCATAATTGTGTAGCCCCCTAACCTAACAAGTGGTATCAAGAGCCAAGATTTGGGTTCGAGATGGATAAGGTTGAGGGAAAGTTCAGGGTTCAAATGGTATGGCGGAGTACAATGAAGGATTTACTAACAAGGAGACTGCTAAAGCGGGTAGAGACAAAGTTACAGGCGGTATGGATTATTCGGTTGGCCCTTGCACCGTGGATCAATCTTGTTGTTCTTGAGGAGTGGGTTTCTCAAGAAAGATGTGTTCGAACTCGAGATGGAAGAGGTCATCGCAATTGTTTCAATGGCTTGATCAACCAGGTGAACTATTTGGATGATACTAGTGATTTTCTTCAAGAGACCGAAGGATTGTGAAAGCAAGAATCGAGTGACTCAACATGTGGAAAAGCACTCGTGGTGGTTGATGCACGTGATTTTGTAGATGGATACATCGTTATGGTGAAGAACGGTGGTTTGGTGTTCATTAAATAGGTTTTAGCGACACTCATTGTTTGGAAGAGCAAGAGGAGGTTCTTGTTCAAGGGGAGGCATTGGCGGATGGATGTCGATGTCCTGATAGTGACTGTTAAATCGGTTGTGCATGGAACCGTATTGGGTTGAAGGGGAGGATTTTTGGGCTTAAACCCAATACGTATTATGGGTCTTGGTGATACAAGTCATATATGGGTCGGGTAATAATTGTATAGGTGGACAATTATTATAGATGGTATGTCTTGTTCACAAAGTTAGGTAGTTAGGTATCAAGAATGGCAATTCTTTGTGGTTAAGTTTTGGGTGGCTATATAAACATAGTCATATTATGTTTGATGTATGCTTGAGTATTGTTTTGGCTTGAGTATCGTGTGAGTGATACACCGAGTGATTGATGTATTATTAATATTGTTAAGATTAATAATACGAGTTGGGACGTGGGTTTTCCGCGTCAAGTATATTTGTGTATTTGCTTTACTTTGTTTGTTTGTTTGAATTTTGTGATTGTGTAGCCCCCTAACCTAACACAAGCAGCTGAAGAAGTGGATATGGCTAGCATGAAAAGATGGTTATATCACATAATACCAAGTCTTGCACCAAAATGGAATAGATCGGAAAGTTATTTTGTTTGTTACCAGTTTTGTAACAAGTGGAATGTGCACATGTTCTATAAGTGCACAGCCTCACTACCTTACATGTTAAGTTTTTCATAGCAAACATTTTAGAAAATCTCGTTGAGAAATGAAGCTAGGAATACTTCTTTTCTATTTCCAGGTTGTAACATACTTTCAATCTAATAAAACTTTAGATTAAAGTGAGTTTGTGTGTCTTTATTTCCGCGTTGCATATTCGATTCACATACATTCTCAAGCTATATACATATACACAGATTCTAACAGGTTGTCAAACGAAGAAAATCAGAAAAAGTTAGAAAATATATTCACCCCCTATATTTTCTTGTGTGTATATTTCACACTCAACATAAGTAATAATGAATATCAATCAAATGATGATATCTCAAATGATGATATTTTCTTGTTAACTGATTTATCGATAATATCTCAAAATTAGAGCATCTATAATGGGGTTGGCTAAATTGGTTGGTTATTATAATATTAATTAATAATTGGTTGAAAGCTGTTGAACATGAAAGGTGTTTTACTTCAATGATATTGATTATAACGTTTGGCTATATAATGGTAGTAGCTACAATGTTTTGTTATATATTGAAATAATAATTTATTAGTATTTCAACTTATTATGAATAAAATATAATATTTCAATATGGAAATAAATAATGTAAAATTTTGTTACTATACATATATATATATATATATATACATATACATATATATATATGGGTCACGCTTTAGTGAGAACACATGTTACTATGAGAATAGTGAGAACAATGTGTTCACCACATTTCAAGCTATTTTAAAGGGTCCCGCTAGGGGCACCTTCACAAAAAAGTCTTATAATTCTACCCTCTATCCATTCATAAAAAAAATTAACAAAAAAATTAAAAAAAACTGCTGCCACGTCATAATTTTTAAAATATTTTTTTACAATTTTTTTAAATTTTTTTTGATGAATGGATAGAGGGTAGAATTATAAGACTTTTTCGTATTGGGTGCCCCTAGCGGGGCCCTTTAGAATAACTTGAAATATGATGTTCTCATTGTTCTCCAACATATACATATATATATATATATATATATATATATATATATATATATATATATATATATATATAATCAGGATCAAATACAAATTTTTTTAAATACAAACTTACAAGCTTTTTTTGTTCGATACATTGATAACTTTGGTTCAATATCAATTATCGAATAATAATTAAAATTTTATTGAATACACATAATTTAATTCATCAATATCTTTCTGGGATTCTCCAACACCAAAATAAGTTATAAAAATATGAAATTTTGTTTGTTTAATATAGGGTGTATTGAACTGTAGTTATAAATTTGTTGAAAAAATATTATATAATTCTCAATTATCATTCTGTGTTCAACAATACCAAATTAGGGTATAAAAATATGAAATATTATTAAATTAATGCAATTTCCTTAATGAAATTATTTATATATTTGAATTTAACACAAGTGTAATTATTGTTCAACAGATAATGTTTAACTCAAATTATATATCTGCTGAACGCTTATTATTAAAAAATCAATTTTAAGTAAAAAAAAATGTTATAAAAATGTTTTTTGATAAATTATATAGTGGTATAATATAATTTCATTATGAATTATGTGTATTAATATAATTTTAATTTTAATTTAATAAATGATGTTTGTTGTGGGAGGAATTTGTCACAACAAATTAGGAGGCCTGTTGCAGGAATAGCGCCAATGAATACGGAATCGTCCAACCAGCCAGAAAGGCTCGTAGTTGGAGATCAATAGCTAGCCGCCCGGGAAGGCTCACGACTAGGGGTTTCCGAAGAACACGGGAGGGGGTTCCTCGAAGGATCGGACTGAATCTACGGGATTAGAGCTCAAGGATCGTGCAATGATGATGCGTTGGCCAACTAAGAACCCTAACAATGTTGCGTCACACAAGAGTATACGTGCTCTATGCTTACTCGAGGTGTCAAAGTGTCTAAGAGAATCCCGTAAACTGCCTACATACCACTATTTATAGTGGATCAAGCCCATATGTAGTTCTATTATAATATGATCGATCGTTTATGATGAGTTATCCTCTCTCCAGTGGGATAATGACTGATATTTCTGATAATAATGGGGTATTATGTATATAATCACGTTACCAAGTTGTATTAGGACTATTGGAAGCCCATTCCTTGATGTTTATCTCAAGAATATATGAATTATCATGATTTTGTGTCATTTATCAAGCAAATATGACATATATCCTCAAATAACTGAATGTATATCCGTTTAAGAGTGTTTTTAGGTGATATGGACGTGTTCCTAAAAAGTAGGAGGTCTGCCTTATCTGAATTGGCAGCCTGGCTCCGGTACGCCCTCCGGTAACCCCATCATGGAAGCTACTCTAGAAGCCCTACTGGATGACTAGTAGTGGTCACAGGTTACCTACAATGGGATGCCCTTAGGACCCTAGACCACGCATTTCCTTACTGCCATGTATACGGTAACCCCTGGGGCTGCCATGGGCCCTTGGAAGCTTGACAGATTACTTGCTTTCCTCATGGATCTAGACCCTAATCCTCTAGTGGGCCTAAATCTAACCCATGCAAGATTTTGGTCACAACAACTACCCCCCGGTTCCCTGAAGTACTGAGTGCAAGGGGAACCTATTATTCACAGGGTACCGTTTTCTTAGTTCAGTGATTCATTCCCCCTCTACCTTGCCAATTTGATCTAACAGAAGGTGTGAATATGAAGAACTATCACTTCGTAGACATTTTAATAAATATCATTGTTTTTATTCAAGAATCTCTCGTAAATGTGCTACGGAAGCCTGAATTATGAATTCGCTAATGAGTGGAAGCCTCATAATTTATCTGATTTAATTCTAGATTAATTAATTTTATCCCTGGGGAATAAAATGGATAAGTATTAAAATAAATGGAAAATCAAATTTAAACTTCTCTATTTTCCCTTGATAAGCTTGAAACGGTTCATCCCTAAGCCAGCACACTTCCCGCCTGCCTCGTTTTCTGTGCCAAATTCATTGGCCCAAGGAGACACGACTCTTTCCTCTTTACTGTCATATATCTACATAATCAATCTTTTCACTTATTTTCATCTTTTCACCATATTTTCTCTCAAGCATATAAGGATTGTACAAAAGCTTCCGATGAGGTTTCCGATAAAAGCCAAAGCGTTCAAACCCCTGTCTTTCCATCTTTTACTCAGGTATGCCCCTGACTCCATTAGTTTGTTCATATGCTTGATTCTTTGATTGTATACACAACAGTGACGTACGGTTTTAATTTTCACTTTATCATATGCATGTTATTCTTTGCCCTTGAGTCAACATTTGATTCCACTTCCCTTTAGGTATCGTGTGCTACTCTTCTTGGTTATTGTATGATTAGTAATAGATCGTGGTTGTATTTCGTATCTTATAAATCCTGATCATGTTAGATCCGTATATTTAAACCTTAATTGGTAGATGCATGTGTGAATCTATGTGCTTGTTGTGAAATCTGGGCCGCTTATATTCCGGGGACCCTCTTGGTTATCCCTTTTACACGCTCGCAATATGTTTGATATTTGTCTTCAACGAATCTCATTTGCTTTTAGCCTGCCTTGTTAAATAAATATATGTGATTCGTTATTTTGAGTATCCCTGTGGTGTTCTGGGCTTGATCCCCTTATTTGCTTTGACTAAGTAATCTTAGTACCACCTCGTTTTGTCACTTTGCCAGTGGCCACCCCCCGAGCCTTGGCCTTCTTCTAATCCATCCTGGAATCCCCTTTGTTCCTTAGGGATCCCTAAGTCAACTACTGGCACCCTGACCTTTTTCCAAACTTTGATTATCCACTTTCCCTCTTTTCTATTAATCTGTTTCCTCCTTGTGGTCGCAGATGTCAATCTCTTCCGTCTCAGGGGATTTTTCGCAACAACCCGGCAACCTATCCCCTATTTCTGGGGCACCCTCCAATTCTTGGTCGACCCACCTTAATGATGTGCTACTTACTCAACCTCTCCTTCAGTCCAGACCATCTGTTAGTTCCCGAACTCGTTCTCAAGTGGAGGTGATTGACCCCTTAGAGGCCTAAATCGTACGTCGGTACCCCATTACTTCATTGGAGGCTAGTTCATCGAACCGTGATGGGGAGGATGCCGAGAGAATTAATCTGAGCTCCAATACTAATGAGGGGGAAAAGATTATCAGTGATTTATGGGATGAGGCTGAACTGCCTTCCTTTGACGACGAAGACTTGATGTATGAGGAAGAAAATGCAGGGTTGAGGATGGTGGTGGAGTTGGAGCGGAAGCCCCATGTTCCTGCGGGTTTCGTTCCCTCCTGTGAGGATGTGGATTCCACAATGAACGCTGACAGATGCAAGAGGCTACTGGAATCGTGCAGTCCAGGGTGCGACCTGGTGGTACCTAGTGCTGGTGAGAGGTGCCACAGGTTCGATAATTTTGAACCTGATCAAGCTATGCCTAATGCAGTGTTGTCTGCATCTTACTTCAAATTGGGATTCTCTATGCCGATGCATCCATGTTTTATTGAAATTTTGAGCTTTTACGAGATAGCCCCCATGCAACTGTCTCATAATTCTATAAGGGTGGCAGCATGTATGTATATCCTTTACGATCAGACCTTCTTCGTTCCTCTTACCACTAGGGAACTAGGGTATTTCTATCAGTTGAAAGATGTGGGGAGGAAAGTTGGCATCTTCTACCTTACTTCATGGAATAACAGGCAAGGTAAATGTATTAAAGGGAATAAACGTGGAATGTACGACTGGTTGGAGATGTTTTTGTATTGTTACGACTGCGACGAAGTGAGAAGGGAGTGGAATTTAACTCCGAGTAAGCATCCGGTACCCTATCATATTCACAATAATCCTTACTTGACCAATTCTTAACTTGAATTAAGCCTTTCTACTATCTTGTTCAGGGATCCCAACACAGACTTCTCTCAAGGGAATTGAGGAGAAGAGAGCTATAAAGATTATGAGGTTGGCTGCCACACTGGGTGATGGTGAATCGTTGCTAACCCCGAAAACCTTGGTAAGGTTAGGATTTGCGAGAACTGCATCTCCCTCGTCTCCTGCTTAGGGGATGGAGGTTGAGAAAAGATTGATGGGGGAACCCGAGGTTCAGGGTACCGCCAAGGACCGTAGGAAGAAAGGTTAGGCTTCCGTTGACTTACATTCCGGTAGCCTGGGCTGCCACTTCCTATGCGCCTCACCTACGTAAACGACCATATTTGATGCGTTGTCCCCCTCTCTCTTTTTCTTGTAGCAACTTGATATTAATAGTAATCTCATAGGTTCTCCTGTGTATGTGATTAAGTTACAGGGTGTCTACTACTTGCCTTGCATTCTAGCACTCATTCATGTTTGTCTTTTAACTCCAATATAAATGTGCTGTAGTTTCTAACATCTTTGACACCTCATATTTTCAGGTATGTCAGGGATTGTTCCCTCCTTTGTGCAGCCCACGGAGAAGTATGAGGATTTGTTCCAAGATGACGAGCCAATGACGCTAGAACCCCCAATCAATGCTACACCTATCTCCCAGGTCAGGGCTCCCACCTCTGGTAAGACTGGATCCCTTCTGGCTGATAACCGCAAGCACTCACAAGCTTCCGGTAGCTTGGCCACCACACCCGAGACGAGGTCATCTAAGAGAGCTAAGTTGCCACAGTCGCCTGGGGTACCGCCAGAGGTCCAACAATTCTATAAATTAACTGATGGACAAATTCCTCTGGAGGTTATAACTAACTGGTCGAAGCTCAAGACTGTGGATGCCGCGCATGCTATGCTGTTCTCTTCGGGAGAAAATTTATTTCACCAAATGAGACTCGGTAACCAGCTGGTGGCGGCTACTCATGGTGACAAGAAGCTGAGGGAGGACCTTAGGCACGCAAAATCTGATCTCGATGCTCTTAAAGGGGAAGGAAAGAAGCTCACTGATGCCAACAAGAAGCTAAAAGGTGAAATGTCAACAGTGACAAAAGAGAAAGAAAACTTAGCAGGTTGGTCTCTGACCAAGATAAAGAGAAGGAGGAGTTGCTGGCAACCCATGGTACCAAAGTTAAGGAGTTGAAGTTGCAAGTGGATACCCTCCAGGCCTCTGTAAAGAAGTTAAAAGAGGTGCTTCCCGGGAGGTACAAACTGGGATTTGCTAAGGGGGTCCAGGATTATATGAGATCTACCTGGAAAGTGATGCCGAACCTGGACTGGGCGCTCCTAGGCAAAGATGCGGTGATCCAGGTGGAGAAGTTCAAGGCGGAGGCGGCTAAGATTGAGGCTACCGGGCGCCAAGACATAATTTTATCTCCGGTTACCCAGCAGGGTACCGCCAAACGCATTCCCACCTCTGAGACTATGGTTGAGACTCCCGTAAGTACGGTTAAGGTGGCTCCGGGTGATCCTATCAAGAAGACTGACTCCGTTGAGGATTCCCACATCTCAGAGGCCACCAAGGACACTCCTCCTTCCTAAGAATTTTCCTTTTCTTCTGCTAAGTGTTTTGTTGACGTATTTTGAACTTTATCTGGTCGGTTTAAGAATTTTATGGTTTTGATGAAAGGGGTGGGCTCCTATAACGCTCCACAGATGTAATGGTTTAATCTTGAATTTCTTGACTCTGCTCGGTTTATAGCCGTAGGCCTAGGCACTTTTTGAACTTATGCTATTCGTGTGATGCATGCTTGTTTTACTATCTTGTTTTTATTTGATAGGTATAATTATCGTATCATTACTGGGTATGCCCTATATATTTTTCATATAAGGGTTCCGCGATGGGTTCTCTCAGGTTACCACAACTATCACATAAATGACTCGGTTTAGACTAAAAATTCTACCATGTTTCTCTAACTTAGTTACACATGGGTTACTTGATGACTATCCAATGAAAACTAAGTCGTAATCGGTAGTTATCAAGATTCAAACTCTAAGCTCGCTCATAACCTAGGGTATTAATTTGCTAAGCAAGGAAGGTAATACCATAACTAAAAGCAATTCAAAATTAAATGCAACTACCGAATTCTGACGAGTAATATGATTTTCATGACTAATCCTAAAGTAAGTTTATACAAGTACTTAGAGGATATATGTTATACTTACGTTGATTAAATGAAAGAAATGATGAATCATGAATCAAGAGCTGAACGATAGGATGGTAACGTAGCATGGAAGTGTACTTGAGTAGTTATATCAATACATACCTGGATAGGCAGCCAAAAATGATAAACTACTTGTACCTTAGTCCGCGTGTATGCCACCCCGGGTATGGGGGTACCGGCCGGTAACCATATAACATCCGGAAGCCCCAAAGATAGGAACCTGAATTTGGGAGCCCCATTTGGCGATAACCCATCCCGGTAGCCTGGCGTGCCGGAGGCTCAGCCTGGAAGCCTTTATTCTGGGAGCCCTAGCTATTTTGATAAATTACGTGTGATAATGCCATGTAAGCCATTCCTGCACGGCTGCATTAGTAAAGTATTTGATAATCCATATGAGTTAATTCTTATAACAGCGTAGGTAGATGATTAAAAGATCGATGTATGCCAATCACGGTTCCATACATGATTAAAAGAGAAGGGATCCAGGTGTGCCGGTCAGGGTTCCACACAAGCCCAAGTAATGAAGGGAGTCATGCATGCCGATCAGGGTTCCATACATGCCCTAGTGACCAAGTAAGCCATGTGAACCACTCAAGGTTCCATACATGTCTGGTATTGAAGGGATCCAAGTGTGCCGATCAGGGTACCACACTAGCCCAAAAGTTGGAGGGAGTCATGCATGCTGATCAAGGTTCCATACCTGCCCTAGTGACCAAGTAAGCCATGTGAACCACTCAAGGTTCCATACATATCTGGTATTGAAGGGATCCAAGTGTGCCGATCAGGGTACCACACAAGCCCAAAAGTTGGAGGGAGTCATGCATGCCGATTAAGGTTACATACATGCCCTAGTGACCAAGTAAGTCATGTAAACCACTCAAGGTTCCATACATGTCCGGTATTGAAGGGATCCAAGTGTGCCGATCAGGGTACCACACAAGCCCAAAGGTTGGAGGGAGTCATGCATGCCGATCAAGGTTCCACACATGCCCTAATGACCAAGTAAGCCATGTGAACCACTCAAGGTTCCATACATGTCTGGTATCAATCATGAAAAATTTAAAATTATGATAATTTCAACCTATTAAGCTAAGAGGTATATTCACTACTACCCCCTAGTTCTGGATGGTAGCCTGGCTGCCATGTAGAACTATGCTTAGAGGTCTTCCATATCTTTCTAAAATATTTATAAGTGGTAAATGTAAAAGGAAACTATCAACTTATACTTTTACTGAAAATTGAAAGAGTACGATTACATCAAATTTCATCTAGACAGGGTGTGCATCCACTACCCCCGGGTATTTACTTAAAATCATGAAATCCTAAGAACTGAAAGGGAAATAACACAACCACAACTAGTAGGTTGCCTTTATTAATCCTAAGCCTGAAAGAGGCCTACATTTGCTTTGAAAGGAGTCTTACGGATAGTATTTCTTTAGGTGCTCGGCATTTCAAGCACGAGGAATAGTATTCCCATCCATGTCTTCGAGGTGGTAGGTGCCTTCCCAAAAAATAGATTTTATTTTGTAAGGTCCTTCCCAATTTGCTCCAAAGGCTCCATGCCCGGGAACCCTCATGCTGGGCATCATTCTTCTCAGCACTAGGTCACCAACCTTGAGAGGTCGAGGGCGTACCTTATTGTTATAGTATTTGCGGGTCCTCTATTGGTAAGCTGCAAGTTTCAGCTGGGCGGTAGCCCGGGTTTCCTCTACCATGTCTAGGGCCAGCCTCTGATTTATCTCATTTGCTTCTTGATTGAAGTTATCCCTTCTGTAGGATCCCGCTCCCACTTCCACGGGAACCATAGCCTCACAGCCGTAGGCTAAAACAAAAGGAGATTCCCCGGTGGTGGACCTGGGAGTAGTGTTATAAGACCACAAGACCATTGGAAGCTCTTCTGGCCAGTTTCCCTTTTTGTCTTCCAACTTAGCTTTCAAAGTGTGTTTAATGATTTTGTTCACAGCTTCCATTTGCCCATTGCTTTGGGGGTGACAAACGGTTGAAAAATCCTTCTTTATTTCCAAGTCTTCACATAGACTCCTCATTTCCTTACTATCAAATTGCTTGCCATTGTCTGAAATCAACTTTTATGGTACCCCGTACCTATATATAATGGCTCTCTTAACAAACTCTTTATGCTTACCAACAGTGATGGTAGCCAGGGGTTCCGCCTCTGCCCACTTGGTAAAGTAGTCAACAGCTACCACAGCATATTTCACACCACCTCTGCCTTTAGGAAGTTCCCCAATCAGGTCAATTCCCCATGTTGCAAAGGGCCAGGGGCATCCAATGGGCCTTAGCTCTACAGCTGGGTTGCTATTGAAATTAGCAAACCTTTGACATTGATCACAAGCTTTGGCAAAGTCATAAGCATCAGATTTCATGGTAGGCCAGTAGTAGCCCTGTCGAAGCACCTTATGAGCAAGGGAGGTACCCCCCGAGTGATTACCACAGATGCCTTCATGGACTTCCCTTAGGATGTATTCACATTCATTTCCAGATATGCATTTAAGTAGAGGTTGGTTAAAACCCCTCTTATACAGGATGCCATCATAGATTACATACCGGGCGGCCTTGTATTTTAGTTTTCGGGCTTCATCTTTATCTTCCGGAAGCACCCCCTTGGTGATATACTCACGTATTGGGGTTGTCCATTGACTTTCCATAGAACATTCAATCTCCACAACCTCTTCTCGAGGGATACTTGGCTGGAGTTGAACTTCGAGGGGTATCACCCCTAACAGAAAAGCCTCTTTCTGGGATCCCAACTTTGCAAGGGCAACGGCATTTGCATTTTCCACCCTTGGGATTTGATTCAGATTTAGTAATTTGAACTTACTGATGAGTTCTTGGGCATACCTCATGTAGAGCTCAGTACGGGGACCCCTGCTCTGGAAGCTCGCTTTTATTTGCCACACAATCAATATGGAATCACTAAAAACATTCAAGTATTCCACCTTCATTTTCAAAGTTAATTTCAGCCCAGAAATCAAAGCCTCATATTCGGCATCATTGTTGGTAGCCTTGAATCCGAAGTGTATAGCACTTTGCATGCGGTGCCCTTCTGGGCTTATCGACTCTATTCCTGCACCTCCCCCATTGTTGTTCACTACTCCATCAACATATAGGTTCCACCATAATTTGGGGCCCTCGGCATCCCCTTCGGTAGTTGGGGGTACCAGTGTACATTCTTCTCCGGTAACCTCGAAATTTGGGGGGAATTCCAGTAAAAAGTCAGCCAGTGCTTGGCCCTTGATAGCAGTTCGTGGCTTGTAATCTATATCGTACTGTCCTAGCTCGACAGCCCATTTCATCATTCTACCGGAGGCTTACGGCTTGTGCATCACTTGCCTTAGAGGGAACGATGTTCTAACCTCAATTTTGTGGGCCTGAAAGTAGGGCCTAAGCTTCCTGGAAGCCAATATCAGAGCATATGCTAGCTTTTCCATGCTGGGATACCGGGTTTCCGCATCCAACAGCCTTTTGCTTACATAGTATACCGAGTATTACACTTGCTCTTCTTCCCGAATCAACACAGCACTTATAGAGTATTCAGAAACAGCTAGATATAGAATGAGTACCTCTCCTTCCAGGGGTTTGGAGAGCAGTGGTGGGCTTCCCAACTGTTCCTTTAGCTTTTTGAAGGCTTTCTCACATTTCGGGGTCCATTCAAAGTTCTGACCCTTTTTGATAGCCTTAAAGAACTCTTTGCATTTATCAGAAGATCGGGACACAAACTGATTCAGGGCTGTCACCCTTCCGGTAAGCCCTTGGACTTCCCTAACATTCCTTGGGGATCTCAGTTCCAGTAATGCCTTGATTTTTGCAGGGTTTGCTTCAATTCCCCTGTGGTTCACAATAAATCCAAGGAATTTTCCAGACTCCACACCAAAAACACATTTTTTGGGGGTTCAGTTTCATCCGGTACTTCCTTAGGATATCAAACATCTCAGATAGGTGCAACACATGGTCGGTTGCCACATTTGATTCAACCAACATATAATCAACATAGACTTCCATAGTCTTACCAATCTGTTCCTTAAACATCATGTTTACCAGTCTTTGGTAGGTAGCCCCGGCATTCAGTAGCCCAAATGGCATCCCCACATAACAGTACAATCCTCTATCAGTTATGAAGCTGGTATGCTCTTGGTCAGGTTCATACATCGGTTTCTGATTATACCCGGAGTAGGCATCCATAAAACTTAGCAGAGCATGGCCTGCCGTAGCATCCACCAGTTGATCAATTCTGGGTAGCGGGAAGCTATCCTTAGGGCATGCTTTATTCAGATCAGTAAAGTCAACACATGTCCTCCATTTCCCATTAGGCTTCCAGACCAGTACCGGGTTTGTCAGCCATGTTGGGTAGAAGGATTCTTTAATCAAACCAGCTTTCAATAATCGGTCTACCTCATCCTGGAGGGCGGTAGCCCTTTCACCACTAACAGGCCTTCTTTTCTGTCGGATACCCCTTCTCTCAGGGTCAATATTCAAGTGGTGACACATGATTTTAGGGTCAATCCCAACCATGTCAGAGTGACACCATGTAAACACATCTAGGTTGCTTTTAAGGAAAGAAGTCAACCTTTCTCTTGTCTTCTCATCTAGCTGTTGCCCAATTTTCAGGACTTTACTAGGATCTTCAGCATCCACCAATATGGGAATAGTATCTTCGGCAGCCCCTGCATTTTCCAGGGTACCGGGCATTGTTAATAGTATTTTTGTTGTTCGTTCGCAGGGAAGGACTGAATGTAATATCAAGTTCAAGTATCCTATCTCTCACAATTTAGAAGTGTAGAAGAATGTTTGGTTTGTTTATAAACTAAATTAGACTAATTATCAATCGAGAATAAAATATATGAGGAAAACAATCCAAGAACTGGGGTTCTTCACTTGGTTTCAATGCACATTCAATATCTATGTGACATCTACGTTCTTACTCTGCTGAAAACAATTCTTCTAAGGTTATAATGTTCTCTTCCAAGATACAATATATTGTCTACAACTGCACCTTTATTGTCACTTCCGTGATACAATCAAAGTACAATCATAAACTATTACGCACCAAGAATTATAAGTCTCACAACTCTCCTATTAATCTTCCAATCAAATATTCGAGTTATGTCTGTTAAATCCTGTACTAAAATCGCAACTCCTCTTCCAAGTTATTACAATCCCTAAAATCCAATCAATGGTTCATGACTCCCCTAATTGTATTAAGCCCTCAATAACATATCAGCAAAGCAAGAAAATCACAGATAATTAAACATACATGAATACCAAGGAATACTACCCAATCCTCAGATTAGAGAATTAGTTACACATGATTAAATTAACAAAACAAGAATTAATAGAAGAAATCATAATTAGAAGAATATAGAAAAGAAACCTTTTAACTTCAATCTTCAAAGAAAATAATGGTTCTCCAGAAAAAATTCTAAAAGCTGCGTACAAATTGTATCTCTCTAACAATGAACCCCGTTTTTCCCATCCCTAGATGTGTTTATATAGATACTCCTAATCTTGCCCAACAAGCAATTACCTTCTATTACAATTAGAATTTAAAGAAGGTACCAAAACTGCCCAGAATACAATTAGAATTAGAAAAAGGGCAAAACAGTAAATTCATGGCCTTCTTTTATAAGAAAACGTGCGCGACTTTAATAATCACATTCCTTGCACGTGCTTTCTATCCCAGGTTGTAGAAAATCTCTCAAGATTCGCGTGGGCAGTAAGATCGCTGAAAACGGACTTCTAAAACTCCAGATATGGCCAAAACAGTATAAGCTGCGCAGCCTTCCCGGAAAATCCGAATTTTAATCAAATAAATCTCCAAACACAATAGAAGCATCAACTTTAATCAACATTCTCGTAAATCTGCACAACTAAGCAAAACACATCAAAACTACAACATCTTGAGTCCAAAATAATCAATTTAAGCCGAACTGAGGCATTCCAAGTGGATATAAAATCCACTTATCAAACCCCCAAACTTAAACTGATGCTTGTCCTCAAGCATAAACAATTACAACTAACTAACTAGTACCACTTCCGTAGGTGATCACGGTTGCATTTGGCATATGCAACAAGCCCTTTAAACCCCTAGGCAGCCCTAGTGGACGAGTAAGGTCTCGTGAGGGCCTATAGCGAATGTACCCACAAAATCCATTTAACCTAATGCAATGCAATGCATGAATGCAACTAGAATGAAAAATGCAACGATCCCCTTCAAACTAACCAAAACCAACTAGCAAGCAAATATCTCAAAGAATGCAACTAAATCCAAATAGAGCTCGACCAAGTCCCCGTATACTAACAATACATGAAATACTCCCAAAACTAGGTCAAAAATCATACATATCCTTCGCCAAGACAATCACAGGTTTATAAATAGAATAGACTGTAGACACTTCATAACCTAGGAACACCTCCATCCTTATCCAAGGTAGACAGAAATTCATGCTTTATTACTAACTACTACGACACATATATACAAGCATGCTTATTTAACCGTGCAATGGATGAGACCCCAAAAGGCTTATACAATAATACCCATGTAACGAGCGTTAGGTCAGTGGATCCCAAACTATAAAAGCCTTAGGTCACTAGGTACAAAGTCCCCTCGTACTTAATAGCTTGAGTATTAAAGAGCTCACTCTGGTTAATTTTGCATATAACAATTGAAACTTTTTTTCTTTTTTTTTCTGTTTTCTGCTTTTTTTTTCTATGCAATCTGGAATGAGAATTCTCAATTTCAACCCTAGACTACTCATATAAATATGAGCCGGCTACTAGCCATTTGTTTCTAGCAATTATTGACAATTATTTACAATTTAGCATGAAATCTCTGTTTTCCCCCAAACTTAGACTTAAGTGTTACTACGCTATCAAGGGAATAACGAAAATTCTAAATATGATCAAGTGATTAAATCTCAAAACATCCAAACAAGCATGACCCTAACCTAGCCCAAAAGCACCCAATGAGACTGTGTAATTAGTTTTGTTTCCGAAACACATAAGTCAATTTCACAGAAACTATAAATCAACCCTCTATTCATCATTACCACACTCAATTTGACACCTACCTACCAATCAGAATTAGCTCGTTCTAAGGGATCATGAAATATGCATGCCATGAAAATGCAACTAGAATGAACTCACATGATATACAGAAATAAAAACAGAATGTCCTACATGAAACAAACGTAGATAACACGAACATACATGCATGAGCTATCACTAATATGCAAAGCATGAAATCCTACATGAACACATAATAATACAACAACTACTAATCCCTCAAAACACCCCCAAACTTGAAAGATTCAATGTCCGCATTGAATGGAAGTAAACACAAGGGAAAGTAGAAAACATACCTACTCGTCCTCATCCTCGGATGAATCAGTATCTGGCGGTGGATAAGGTGTACGAGCTCCATAGACGGGCCACCGGGCCTGAATACCCGCATCTCTCAAAGTTGTAGCCATATCCTCAGCATACTCCCGGTTACTAACATGTATAGCATCCATACGCCTATACAAGCGTCTAAAGTGAGCATCTAAAACCCTTGGTACTCTCGAAACCCGTGGCTGAGCGCCCGCTCCCTGACCACTAGTACCAGCACCACGAACATCATACCCAAGCCCCCTAGGATGTGGGAGTCCGCCTTGCCATTCCGGCATCCGATCAATAGACACGTCAACAATGGATGGCAAAGGTGACTGCAACTCCTCATCCGCACCCCAGGTAACACCACTAACCATACACAACCCAACTATGATAGAAGCATGGGGCATTGATGACAGTGCACTAGACTTTAAACACCTGCGAATATTCTGCTGAACAATATGGGCGACATCAATGTATTTTCCCTTTAGAATGCCCCAAAGAATAATCACTCTATCAGCTGTGACCTTACCCGTATGAGAAGTAGGCATAATATTGGCACAAAGAAATAGATACCATGCTCGTGCAAACTTATTCATAGCAGAAGACAGAAAAGAAAGAAGCTCATTAGTTCCCAATTTGTACTTCCAACTTGTACCGGGAACACAAAGTTCACGAACAATCGCCTCCATATCCACATCATCACTAGTCTTCAGTGCCCAATTTTCATCCCCCACAAGCTTAGGTGGTTGTCCCAAAATTGGACGAATAGCATCTGATCTGTAATCCACCCGTTTACCACGAACCATACACACACCAATCTGCTCATCTTTAGCATTCGCATAAAACTCCCTAACCAAATTCACCGGAACCGGAGTAGGTGCCTTACAAATCTCTCCCCAACGTAACTCACTAATCACCTCAACCAACCCATAATGACGAGATGGCAAAAACCCCCTTTCCTTCGCCACCGGCCTTGACAATAATCGATTATACTCTACCTCCGCCTCCGAAGAAGAAAATCTCTCCAACCTACTAGAACTACCCCTCATTCGTTTAGGAGCCATAATAATCAAAATCCCACTCAACAATAATTCCACCAACAACCACCAAGCAAAAATCACACCAAAAACACCAAAATAACAAGACTAATAAAAAACCCCCAATTCACAAGAACACAAATTCATAGGAAAAATTAGAGAAGAAAAATACCTACTATGAATCAAAGAGGTGAACTTGTATAACTTCCCCCAAACTTGAATCCTTCTTGAGCTTGAATTTTTAGAGATTTAGATATGGAGAGAATGAATTGGGTTTGTATGTATAGGTGTATATATATAATGGAGTGATAAGATGAATTTAAATTTGATTGTGGAAAGGAGAAATTGGGATGGGTATGAATTTGATGTAGGATAGAATTAAGAATTAATAGAAAAAGAATTTGAAAAGAATTGGGTGTAGAAATTTAAAAGAAATTTGGGAGGTTTTGGAATTAAAATAGGAATAGGATTGATGTAGGAGATGATAGTATAAAAGGAGAAAAGAAATTTGGGGAGAAGAAATTTTTTTTTTTTTTATAGGTGTACAAGTGCAAAATTCGACCACAGCTTCTGCATTCAGGGCAGGCTGCGCGCGGCTGGCGCAGTCTGCGTTTAACCCAGTAACACAGGCGCAGCCTGCGCGTATTACAGAAACGCAGGCGCAGCCTGCGCGACCCATTTTTTTTTTTTCACAACAACTTTTTTTTTTCACAACAACTTTTTTTTTTTCAACACTCACAACACTCAATTTTTTTTTTAAATACAACAAATACTACATCACTTGGGTTGCCTCCCAAGAAGCGCTCGTTTAACGTCATTAGCTTGACGTCGATTCTCAACCGATGATAGGGGCTTGGAGGCGAAGAATGCTCATCCCTCGCTCCACTGTTTCTCCTAGCAGGTATGGCTTAAGTCTTTGCCCGTTCACCTTGAATACATCTGACCCTTCTCTAGTAATCTCGCAAACCCCATTAGGATAGACCTTCACAATCTCAAAAGGTCCAGACCATCGCGATCTGAGCTTTCCGGGGAATAAACGGAGTCTTGAATTAAACAATAGAACATGTTGCCCAACCTCAAATTCCTTCTTCTGAATCATGCCACAATTTGGTCTTCTCCTTATAGATACTAGCATTTTCATAAGACTGGAGCCTAATCTCCTCAAGCTCTCCAAGTTGAAGCAAACGCTTCTCTCCCACGGATTTTAGATCAAAATTCAAATTTCTTGTTGCCCAAAATGCCTTATGCTAAAGTTCCACCGGCAAATGACATGGCTTCCCAAAAACCAACCTATATGGAGACATCCCAATAGGTGTTTTAAATGCCGTCCTATATGCCCAAAGAGCATCATCAAGCTTTGTTGACCAATCTTTTCTCGAACTTGCCACTGTCTTCTCCAAAATTGACTTCAGCTCACGATTCGAAATCTCAACTTGTCCACTTGTTTGCGGATGATAAGGAGTTGCCACCTTTTGTGTCACACCATACTTTTTTAAGAGATCAGCCACCTGTTTATTGCAAAAGTGCGAACCTCCATCATTGATAATAGCCCTTGGCACTCCAAATCTAGTGAACACATTTTTCTTTAGGAACTTCTTCACCACTCTAGCATCATTAGTAGGAGATGCAATCGCTTCAACCCATTTAGAGACATAATCAACTCCCACCAAAATATACTGGTTTCCATAAGAAGATGGAAATGGACCCATGAAGTCCATCCCCCACACATCGAAAATCTCCACCTCAAGAATAGATTGTAAAGGCATCTCGTTCCTCCTTGAAATATTCCCAACTCATTGACATCTATCACATTTAGCCACAAAGTCTCTAGCATCCTGATGCATGGTTGGCCAATAGAATCCCGACTGCAAAATCTTAGCAACTGTCTTCATGCTACTGTTATGACCTCCACACTCTAGAGAATGACAATGCCTGAAAATATGAGGAACTTCATCATGAGGTACACATCTACGAAACATTCCATCAGCATATTCTTTGTAAAGTAGCGGTTCCTCCCAATAGTAATGCTTCACATCATAAAAGAACTTCTTCTTCTGGTTAAAAGAAAGATTATCAGGCACAACTCCTCCCACAATGTAGTTCACAAAATCTGCATACCATGGTGTAGACATAGACACAACTAGAAGTTGCTCCTCCGGAAATTTATCATTAATAGGTATTTCACCTCCTACCTCTCCATCTCCTTGGTCCAACCTAGATAAATGATCAGCTACCAAGTTCTCGCACCCCCTCTTATCTCGAATCTCAAGATCAAATTCCTGAAGTAAAAGAATCCAACGAACTAGACGAGGTTTGGCATCCTTCCTTGTCATCAAGAAACGAATCGCAGCATGATCCGAATAGACAATCACCTTAGACCCAACAAGATAGGATCTGAATTTATCAAGTGCAAATACCACTACAAGTAGCTCTTTCTCCGTAGTGGAATAGTTGATTTGTGCATCATCAAGAGTCTTGCTTGCATAAGCTATCACGTGCATTCGCTTATCCTTCTTCTGCCCAAGAACAACACCCACAACATAGTCACTAGCATCACACATGAGCTCAAATGGCAAGCTCCAATTGGGAGATGTAACTATGGGTGCAGAAGTAAGTTCCTTCTTCAACCTGTTAAAAGCATCAAGACAACTTTCATCAAAGTCAAAAACACGATCCTTTTCAAGAAGATTGCAGAGTGGCCGAGCTAACTTGGAGAAATCCTTGATGAACCGTCGATAAAAACCAGCATGCCCAAGAAAGCTTCAAATACCTTTCACAGATGAAGGTGGTGGCAATTTTTCAATAACTTCAATTTTTGCTCTATCGACCTCAATGCCTTTACTAGAGATTTTATGCCCAAGCACAATGCCCTCCTTCACCATGAAGTGACATTTTTCCCAATTAAGAACAAGATTCGTTTCAGTACATCTCTGCAACACCTTTGATAAACTGGCTAGACATAATTCAAAAGAAGAACCATAAACCGTGAAGTCATCCATAAAGACCTCCATGTCTCGCCCTATAAAATCTGAGAAAATGTGGTTCATGAGCCGTTGAAACATCGAAGGACCATTACACAAACCAAAAGGAAGCCTCCGATAAGCAAAAGTGCCATAAGGACAAGTAAAGGTGGTCTTCTCTTGATCTTTGGGTGCAATAGGAATCTGAAAGTAACCCGAGAATCCATCCAGAAAGTTGTAATACTCATTACCCGCCAACCTTTCGAGCATTTGATCAATAAATGGGAGGGGAAAGTGATCTTTGCGAGTAGCGTTATTCAACTTCCTATAATCAATGCAAACTCTCCAACCTGTTATTGTTCTCGTAGGAATCAACTCATTCTTCTCATTGTGAACAACAGTCATCCCACCTTTCTTAGGCACAACATGAATAGGGCTAACCCATTTACTGTGTGGAACCGAATATATGATACCGGCATCAAGCAACTTAGTGATTTCTTTCTTCACCACCTCTTGCAAATTCGGATTCAATCTTCTTTGTCCCTCAATCACAGGCTTATGATTATCTTCTAAGGCAATTCTATGCATGCAAAGAGCAGGGATAATTCCCTTGATATCTTGAATTGTCCAACCAATAGCTGATTTATATTGCCGAAGAACATGTAATAACTTTTCTAGCTCATCATCACTAAGCAAAGCAGAAACTACCACAGGATATGTATCATTAGGACCCAAAAAAGCATACCTCAAATTAGCAGGTAGAGGTTTAAGTTCAACCTGTGGTGCCTCTGAAAGTGTAAAAGCCATCTCAACTTCTGTGTCTCGTACAACATGTGCTTCTTCTTCTACTACATCATCTAACACCCGTTCTGCTCCCACGAAGTGTTCATTCTCGAGCTGCACAATGTCATCCACTATGTCAATGGTAAAACAAGTTGCTCCAAAAGGAGGTATCTTCATTGCTTTATTCAGATCAAATTCCACTTTGTCCTCGCCAACATTCAATGTCAATTTTCCAGCTTTAACATCGATTGTAGTGCCAGCAGTAGCCAAGAATAGCCGTCCCAAGATAATGGGTATCTCGACATCTTCATCCATCTCTAACACCACAAAATCATAAGGTATGACAAATTTATCCACTTTAACAACCACATCTTCAATAACCCCCAATGGATACTTAACAGAACGATCCGCCAACTGAAGTGAAATCCGTGTCTTTTTAAGTTCTCCAAGACCAAGCCTTTTGCAGATTGAATATGGCATCAAACTCACACTTGCCCCTAAGTCACACAAGGCTTTCATGTTTTCCATCTTCCCAATAGTGCAAGTCAAAGAGAAGCTTCCCGGATCTTTCAATTTCTGAGGAATAGCCTTCTGGATGACTGCACTGCATTCTGCATTAAGAGTAATAGTTTCTGCATCTTCAAGTTTCCTCTTCTTTGTCAACATCTCCTTAAGAAATTTAGCATAAAGTCGCATTTGATTCAAAGCTTCAGCCAACGGAATATTAACATGCAACTGCCGGAACATAGTCAAGAACTTCTCGTACTGCTTCTCTAACTGCCTGTTGTGAAGTCTCCGTGGAAATGGAATAAGAGGAACATAAGGTGGTGGAGGAACATATGGCTTTTCTGATTCTTCTTCCTTCTTCTTCTCATCTTCTTTTTCTGACGTGTCTACAACAATCTCTACTGGCTTATCCTCTTTCTCAGCACCACTCTCTTTAGGCATAAGAACCTCAACCTCGGGCAACTCTTTTCCGCTCCTCAAAGTAATTGCTTTGCATTGCTCTTTACCAGTCTGGTCGGGTTGACTAGGAAGAGACCCTTGCTCACGAACACCCATCTTTGAGGCAATCTGTCCAATCTGTGTTTCTAGCATCTTTTGAGATGATGCCATCTGATATATTCTTGATTCCATATTAGCCAATGCCCCAGAAGTCCCTTGCATAATCTTATTTAGTGCAACCTCCCACTCAGCTGGTTCTTTCTTTGGTGAAGGTTGATACTGCTGCTGTGCTTGATATGGCGGTCGTGACTGAAAACCAGGAGGTTGATTCTGCCTTGGAAATGCATAGGAAGGGTTAGCTGCATGATTATTGCTGTAAGAAAGATTGTTGTTTGGCCTTTGATTCGGATTGTAGTAAGAATTATTCTGCACAGGCCAAGGCTGTCTTCCTTGAATAAAAGATGCTTCTTCTGGAAATTGTTGCACATAAGAGTTCTGACTAGCACCATAATCATGATACCCTTCCATAGGTGAAGAAATAGCATTCACATTTACCTTTTGTCCTCGCACCTCCTGAGTTAGAGTATCCAACTTTTGAGCCAGCATGTTGATCATCTCAGATTCTTGTGCTGCTTTTGCTGAGCTCGTCCCACTAGGTGCCCATGAATAATTATTAGATGCTAATTCCTCAAGGAGTGCTTTAGCCTGTGTAGTTGGTGCCTTCTTGAAATTTCCACCAGCAGCCACATCCAAACTCAAACGAATATCTGCATTCATGGCCCCATAAAAAGTACTAATAATCTGCCAATCTTCTAATCCATGATGTGGACACTTCCTCAATAGTGCCTTGAATCTCTCCCATGCCTGATATAGACCTTCACCCGGTTGTGCTTTAAAACTCATAATCATAGTCCTCAACTGTTGCGTCTTGTTTGCACTAAATCACGCAAGCGTACATGGTCACAAGTAATATATGAATAAGTCGAGTTCGTTCCCACAGAGATCTGGTTATGGTTTTAATTCAGTTATTGTACCTATGCAACAATGTATGGTTATTACTCACTGCTAAGACAAATAACAAATTGGGTTTAATTAACTAAATTAACTAGAAAGTAAATTAACAACTAAGAATTAACTAACTAACAAGAATTGAAATTCAATTACGTCTACAAGAGTAACATGGGATCCTAACTTCATTAAATACTTCGCTAAGATCTGACGCCTTTAATCACTGTATGCAATGGTTATGATATCTGATCGGATAACACAAAACAAGTACACGCTACCTGTCAGCATACATATACCAAACTAAACATACATCCACGAAAGAGATAGAAGATGAATAGACACCAATTATGCTTAGACCCTATATGTCTATAGAATTTGAAAACATAACGGTTGAAGAACAAGTTATCCATAAAGATCACACAGGGCAATATAAGTATTTTCATCTCATACTACGAATCATGTTGATAACAATCATGAACCTATGCTAGCATGGCAAGTTCTAAATCTCAAGATCCACTTTGACTTCACAAGAGATTAACAAATTAGATGTTAGCTACGCATCTAACAATTAAGCACAACCATACGAGGATATCAGATATACATCACACACAGATCTTTAAAACAATCAAGATACTAAGCTCCATAAATAAATCCGTTAGAATCCCATGACAACGATTAGTTCATAATTGAACCTCTCGTCATCATGGGATCTGATGAAACCATGATAAAAACAAAGTATAAAAAGATACAAATAATCCTAAGTAATTGATATTTAATGGTTCTAC
Organism: Saposhnikovia divaricata; assembly: GCA_036435485.1. Classification (NCBI taxonomy): domain Eukaryota; kingdom Viridiplantae; phylum Streptophyta; class Magnoliopsida; order Apiales; family Apiaceae; genus Saposhnikovia; species Saposhnikovia divaricata. Next base: position 2,087,804 of record JAZHRN010000132.1, read on the forward strand.
TAAATTACAATGGTAGGATGTGTTTATATAGGATCTAGAAGTCTTGTCCACCAAGCAATTGCCTTTTTAGAGTTGGAATAGAAGATTGGCAATTTCCATTCTTGAATGAGAATAGAATTGCAAATTCCATGTGTAGATCTGATTCTGGAATGTTCTAGCCGCCCAAAGCAATTACCATACTTATTAGAAGTAGGAATTATAGCAATTTCCTTGTCAAAGTTGAATTTCTGCAGTTCGGCACATAATACGTTTCCTAAACTGATTCTGTTTTTAAGGAAAATTCGTAGCTGACTTTTCTTCAATATTTCTGGGCCGTTCCAATTGTAAGTGGACATCTGGACCACTTTATAATGATAGAGAATCTCGTTATCTTCGCGTGGACTGTAAGATCGCCCAAAACGGACTTGTAGAACTCAAGATATGGCCAAAACAAAAATCCGAAAATCTGGCAGAATTTCTACGCAGCAGCCCGCCGAGCAAAGTGCTTCACCAGGCAACTTGCCTGGCGCCATTCTGCTGAATCCGGGGCACATTGCCTCGCGGGGCAACTTGCCTGGCTGCAATCTGCGAAAACTTGATTTTTCTTCGTTTTTTCATCTTTTCTTCCCGTTCCTTTTGCATGAGCTTCCGTCTTTCATTCTTAATGAGTTGTATACTTCTTAAGAGTTGACATTAGCCTCCATTCTTCATTCCATATCCTCAATCAACTCCACAAAACGACGGAAACTACATCTTTAATCGATATTTCTTCAACCCTGCACAATTAACAAAACACATCAAAAATACAACAAACTTGAGGCCAAAGCAATCAATTTAAGCCGAATTAGAATGTTCCAAGTAGATATAAAATCCACTTATCACACCCCCAAACTTAAACCGATGATTGTCCTCAAGCATAAACAATTACAACTAACTAACTAGTACCACTTCCGTAGGTGATCACGGTTGCATTTAGCATATGCAACAAGCCCTTTGAACCCCTAAGCAGCCCTAGTGGACGAGTAAGGTCTCGTGAGGGCCTATAGCGAATGAACCCACAAAATCCATTTAACCTAATGCAATGCAATGCATGAATGCAACTAATATGAAAAATGCAATGATCCCCTTCAAACTAACCAAAACCAACTAGCAAGCAAATATCTCAAAGAATGCAACTAAATCCAAATAGAGCTCGACCAAGTTCCCGTATACTAACAATACATGAACAGAAACGTGCGTGTGTGCAATGCTCATCAGAAATACTCCCAAAACTAGGTCAAAGATCATACATGCTCTTCGTCAAGACAATCACAGGTTTATAAATAGAATAGACTGTAGACACTTCATAACCTAGAAACACCTCTATCCTCATTCAAGTTTGACAGGAATTCATGCTTTATTACTACCACTACGACACATATATACAATCATGCTTATTTAACCGTGCAATGAATGAGACCCCGAAAGGCTTATACAATAATACCCATGTAGCGAGCGTTAGGTTAGTGGATCCCAGACTATAAAAGCCTTAGGTCACTAGGCACAAAGTCCCCGCGAACTTAATAGCTCGAGAGCTCACCCTAGTTAATTTTGCATTAAACAATTGACACTTTTGACTCTTTCTTTTTTTCTTTTTTTTTCTAATTTTTTTTCTTTTTTTTTCTCTATGCAATCTGGAATGAGAATTCTCAATTCCAACCCTAGACTACTCATATAAATATGAGCCGGCTACTAGCCATTTGACATCTAGCCATTATTGACAAATATTTACAACTAGCATGAAATTCCTATTTTCCCCCAAACTTAGACTTTAGTGATCCTACGCCATCAAGGGAATAACGAAAATTCTAAATATAAACAAGTGATTAAATCTCAAAACATCCAAACAAGCATGACCCTAACCTAGCCCCAAAGCACCCAATGAGACTGTGTAATTAGTTTTGTTTCTGAAGCATGCAAGTCAATTTCATAGAAACTATAAATCAACCCTCTACTCATCATTACCACACTCAATTAGACACCTACCTACCAATCAGAATTAGCTCGTTCTAAGGGATCATGAAATATGCATGCTATGCAAATGCAACTAACATGAACTCACATGGTATACGAAAAATAAAAACAGAAAGTCCTATATGAAACAAACATAATTAATACGAACATATATGCATGAATTACTACTACTAATATGCAAAACATGAAATCCTACATGAACACAATGACTCAAAATCACAATTATATACACTACTTATCCCTCAAACCACCCCCAAACTTAAAATATTCAATGTCCTCATTGAATGGAAGTAAATACGAGGGAAAGTAGAAAACATACCAGTATACAACAATGCTTGGGTTGCCTCCCAAGAAGCGCTTCTTTAACGTCAATAGCTTGACGTTACTTCCAAGCCTCCATTAAGGATGATAATAGTTTGCTTGGTCCTCTCTTCGTGAGACTTCATCATCATCACGGCGGCACACTTTCTGCCCTTTATCCTCGCTTGGCCTATTCGTATAACAAATATGTCCTATTCCAATGCCTTCATCAGCTGACCCAAAATCTGTCAATTTGTAGAACAACACACCTTCGCGGGCTTCGGTTGAATATAATGGAGGAGGATAAATGTAAGTTTCTGAAGCCTTTGGGTCCTCAAAGAGAACTTCCTCCATTGGCTTTAATGCACTACCTCCATCTTTACACTCTGAGACAAGTAGAAGATCTGCATCTTTCCCATGTTCTTCAGCCTCTTGGTACACACATACCAATTCTTGAAATTTGTGCAGCTCATCAGTGTCTGTCCCATATAGGGCCCTTTCCAAATCATCCACCATCTTAACATGATCAAATTCCTCACATGGCTTGCGAATGCTCACCTCGTCTTGGAATTTGTCTTCTTCAATTATGCATGCAGTACCTTGCTCCAAGTAATCATTATTTTCTGGTATTGCTTCTGGTGTGAATTGTTGTTTCTCTTGTTCCAAGGCTCTCACAGCTTGAGCAACTAGAATCTCCAAAGATTTGAGAGACTCCTCGCTACTCTTTACAAACATCATAATCTCCTCCCTAGTAGGAACCTCATCTGACTGAAAAGTAGGAGTAGGTTGCTGATGTTGAAACTCTTCACTTCCATAGTAATATGACATATCTGGAACATCTTGCTGGTACTGTTGAGGATGGTATGGAAAATATGGTTGTTCCTCATAAGTGACATATGGATCAACTCCTTCATAGTAACAATATTGTGATGGATCATGAACGCCCAAACACTGCTCACATTGATAAGGCATGGATGTACTCAAATATGCCCACCATGGCAACTCCTGACCTGCCATCTTCAACTACTCAAGTACCTGAAACACACCGAACTAAACAAGATAGGTAAGAACTAATCCGAGTCAGTGAACTCTAACGACCACTATTGACAAGCACATAAACCAAAAATAAAACACCGATGATCCCCGGCAGCGGCGCCAAAAACTTGTTTGCACTAAATCACGCAAGCGTACGTGGTCACAAGTAATATATGAATAAGTCGAGTTCGTTCCCACAGAGATCTGGTTATGGTTTTAATTCAGTTATTGTACCTATGCAACAATGTATGGTTATTACTCACTGCTAAGACAAATAACAAATTGGGTTTAATTAACTAAATTAACTAGAAAGTAAATTAACAACTAAGAATTAACTAACTAACAAGAATTGAAATTCAATTACGCCTACAAGAGTAACATGGGATCCTAACTTCATTAAATACTTCGCTTAGATCTGACGCCTTTAATCACTGTATGCAATGGTTATGATATTTGATCGGATAACACAAAACAAGTACACGCTACCTGTCAGCATACGTATACCAAACTAAACATACATCCACAAAAGAGATAGAAGATGAATAGAAACCAATTATGCTTAGACCCTATATGTCTATAGAATTTGAAAACATAACGGTTGAAGAACAAGTTATCCATAAAGATCACACAGGGCAATATAAGTATTTTCATCTCATACTACGAATCATGTTGATAACAATCATGAACCTATGCTAGCATGGCAAGTTCTAAATCTCAAGATCCACTTTGACTTCACAAGAGATTAACAAATTAGATGTTAGCTACGCATCTAACAATTAAGCACAACCATACGAGGATATCAGATATACATCACACACAGATCTTTAAAACAATCAAGATACTAAGCTCCATAAATAAATCCGTTAGAATCCCATGACAACGATTAGTTCATAATTGAACCTCTCGTCATCATGGGATCTGATGAAACCATGATAAAAACAAAGTATAAAAAGATACAAATAATCCTAAGTAATTGATATTTAATGGTTCTACTAAATTACAATGGTAGGATGTGTTTATATAGGATCTAGAAGTCTTGTCCACCAAGCAATTGCCTTTTTAGAGTTGGAATAGAAGATTGGCAATTTCCATTCTTGAATGAGAATAGAATTGCAAATTCCATGTGTAGATCTGATTCTGGAATGTTCTAGCCGCCCAAAGCAATTACCATACTTATTAGAAGTAGGAATTATAGCAATTTCCTTGTCAAAGTTGAATTTCTGCAGTTCGGCACATAATACGTTTCCTAAACTGATTCTGTTTTTAAGGAAAATTCGTAGCTGACTTTTCTTCAATATTTCTGGGCCGTTCCAATTGTAAGTGGACATCTGGACCACTTTATAATGATAGAGAATCTCGTTATCTTCGCGTGGACTGTAAGATCGCCCAAAACGGACTTGTAGAACTCAAGATATGGCCAAAACAAAAATCCGAAAATCTGGCAGAATTTCTACGCAGCAGCCCGCCGAGCAAAGTGCTTCACCAGGCAACTTGCCTGGCGCCATTCTGCTGAATCCGGGGCAGATTGCCTCGCGGGGCAACTTGCCTGGCTGCAATCTGCGAAAACTTGATTTTTCTTCGTTTTTTCATCTTTTCTTCCCGTTCCTTTTGCATGAGCTTCCGTCTTTCATTCTTAATGAGTTGTATACTTCTTAAGAGTTGACATTAGCCTCCATTCTTCATTCCATATCCTCAATCAACTCCACAAAACGACGGAAACTACACCTTTAATCGATATTTCTTCAACCCTGCACAATTAACAAAACACATCAAAAATACAACAAACTTGAGGCCAAAGCAATCAATTTAAGCCGAATTAGAATGTTCCAAGTAGATATAAAATCCACTTATCACGTCTTGTCAGAAGGATAGTATTTGGACAAGAATGTCGTAGAAAGACTCTCCCATGTAGCAACCGAAGTGTTTGGAAGTTGCTGAAACCATTCCAAAGCTCTTCCCTTAATAGAGTAGGGAAACATATGGAGACGAATCTGATCACTCGTAACACCAGTGATTCTGAATGAGCCACACATCTGCACAAAACGCTCTAGATGTCTGTGTGGGTCTTCTAATTCAATGTCTCCTTCAAAAGCTTGATTGCTGATCATCTGAATTAAGCTCGGATTAATATGGAACTGAGCTGCACCAATCTCTGGAGTTTTGTACATGCAATTGGCTGGATTCGGTGTCTCATGGTCCCAAATAGAAGACTGATCAACATTAACAGCTTGATTCTCCGCATCTCCCATCTTAGCTTTCTCTTTTCTGATCTTTCTCAAAGTACGTTCGATTTCAGGGTCAAATTCCAATTTTCTAGCGCACGAAGAACGTCGCATACACCTGAAAATCACCAACAAAACAACTTGTGGAACCAATTAAAATCTAAACAATAAGAAACAATTAACCTAAACTCAACTATACTGCCTTCCCCGGCAGCGGCGCCAATTTGTTAATAGTATTTTTGTTGTTCGTTCGCAGGGAAGGACTGAATGTAATATCAAGTTCAAGTATCCTATCTCTCACAATTTAGAAGTGTAGAAGAATGTTTGGTTTGTTTATAAACTAAATTAGACTAATTATCAATCGAGAATAAAATATATGAGGAAAACAATCCAAGAACTGGGGTTCTTCACTTGGTTTCAATGCACATTCAATATCTATGTGACATCTACGTTCTTACTCTGCTGAAAACAATTCTTCTAAGGTTATAATGTTCTCTTCCAAGATACAATATAGTGTCTACAACTGCACCTTTATTGTCACTTCCGTGATACAATCAAAGTACAATCATAAACTATTACGCACCAAGAATTATAAGTCTCACAACTCTCCTATTAATCTTCCAATCAAATATTCGAGTTATGTCTGTTAAATCCTGTACTAAAATCGCAACTCCTCTTCCAAGTTATTACAATCCCTAAAATCCAATCAAAGGTTCATGACTCCCCTAATTGTATTAAGCCCTCAATAACAGATCAGCAAAGCAAGAAAATCACAGATAATTAAACATACATGAATACCAAGGAATACTACCCAATCCTCAGATTAGAGAATTAGTTACACATGATTAAATTAACAAAACAAGAATTAATAGAAGAAATCATAATTAGAAGAATATAGAAAAGAAACCTTTTAACTTCAATCTTCAAAGAAATAATGGTTCTCCAGAAAAAATTCTAAAAGCTGCGTACAAATTGTATCTCTCTAACAATGAACCCCGTTTTTCCCATCCCTAGATGTGTTTATATAGATACTCCTAATCTTGCCCAACAAGCAATTACCTTCTATTACAATTAGAATTTAAAGAAGGTACCAAAACTGCCCAGAATACAATTAGAATTAGAAAAAGGGCAAAACAGTAAATTCATGGCCTTCTTTTATAAGAAAACGTGCGCGACTTTAATCATCACATTCCTTGAACATGCTTTCTATCCCAGGTTGTAGAAAATCTCTCAAGCTTCACGTGGGCAGTAAGATCGCTGAAAACGGACTTCTAGAACTCCAGATATGGCCAAAACAGTATAAGCTGCGCAGCCTTTCCGGAAAATCCAAATTTTAATCAAATAAATCTCCAAAAACAATAGAAGCATCAACTTTAATCAACATTCTCGTAAATCTGCACAACTAAGCAAAACACATCAAAACTACAATATCTTGAGTCCAAAACAATCAATTTAAGCCGAACTGAGGCATTCCAAGTGGATATAAAATCCACTTATCAGGCATCCTGGGATCAATATCGATTTCAACTGGGAGCCCTTTCACCGCTTCCTGGTTTTCACTCTCTAGCATTTCTTCATCTAGATCATCATCTGTGGCATCTTTCACTATGCCTTCCTTTGGAATGTTTTGAATTTCATAATTTTTCTCGACAGCTTCTAACAACAAGATTTGTGGTGGTACTACCCCCCGAAAAATAGGAACCTCTTCAGTAGGTTCCTCTGGTAGCTCCACTATCATGATGGCATTGCATGATGCCTTTTCAAACTTTTGTGGCTCTAGCCCATGGCTTCTCATTAGGGCTTCCCTATAAGCCTTTTCTTCAGCTTGAACAGATTTATCTGCCTTCTCGGCAGCCTGTACAGCTTTGTTATAGCATTCCCTTGATTCATGTTGACATCCTTTCACACATCCAATGCCATTTGGTGTAGGGAACTTCATTGAAAAGTGGTATATTGAGGTTACCACCCTCATATCCTTCAATACTGGTCTCCCAAGAATTGCATTATGAGAAATGTCTTCATCTACCACCATAAACTTAGCCATCTGGGTGGCCTTGCAAGGATCCACACCTAATGTCAAAGGCAACTTAACCTTTCCCATGATTTGCACCGGGTTACCGGTGAACCCATATAGTTCATTATTAGTAGGCAGCAACTCCTTATCTAAAAGCCCTAATTTCTGGAATGTAGTGTATGCCAAGATATTCACTGAACTTCCATTATCAATTAGCACCCTGTGCACATTCATCCCACCAATGCTTACGGTTACCACCAAGGCATCATTATGAGGGTGGTGAACCCACTTGGCATCCTCCTCAGTAAAAGAAATATCATCAGTTTCCCATTTAAACAGCTTAGGGGGCCTTTCTGCAAGGTGAAAAACATTTGTAAGGGGTTTCCCTCTGGCTTCCCGGGTATACCGGTTTCTAGCATTCCGACTGACACCCCCCAAGTAAGGGCCACCAAAGATGGTGTAGATGCTATTGGCTCGGGTAGTCCTATCTTGGTTTCCCAGAACTTTATCTTTGTTATCTCTCCCTTCCTTATACTTCTTAGCCTCTTGAGCCACAAATTCAGTTAGGTATCCATTTCTGATCAATTCTTTAATTTGATCTTTCAAGTGCCTGTAATTGGCAGTCTCATGGCCATTTACCTCATGGAAAACACAGTACTTCCCCTGATCCTTATTCCCTAGAGGGCCTGCCCGGTAGGGCCTGTGGAACAGCCCACTTTTCTCATTTACTTCAAGAATATGGCCGATGGGCATAGTCAAAGGAGTATACTCTGAATATTTCTGAAAATTCATCCTTGGAGTGAGTCTGTCCTTGACAGAAACTCTATCCTTAGTTGCATTAACAGCAATAGGGGCAGTCTTGTCATCATAACGAGGGGCTCCCACACCAGCGGTACCGCTTCCGGAAGCCCTCTTATTGGAATCTCTTTTAGGACTGTAAGAACGATTTCTCTTGTTCCTGTTCCTGTTCCGCCTGTTGGTAGAACTCAGCTAGTGTTGCAGGCTCTCCACTTTACAATTCTTTCCAAAACTCAGTTCCCGGCCTAACCCCGGCTATCAGGAAATTCTTTAGAGTTTCATCAAAAGACTTCTTCACTTTTGGCACTTGCTCATTAAACCTTTTGAAGTATTGCCTTAAAGTTTCATGCGGATCTTTCTTGATATTAGCTAAAGTATTGACTGGTGGAGCATATGCCACGGTAGCCCTGAATTAAGAGATAAATTGGTCTCCCACCCTCCTCCAGGATTTAATAGATCCTTCGACCAATCTTTTAAACCATTGGTGGGCATTCCCACTGAGAGTGGAGGCTAGTAACCTGCACCTAGCCAAGTCCTCCACTTGATACACATCCATCTCAGTATTAAAACGGTTCAAGTACTCAACAGGGTCTGAGTTACCATTAAATTTCAAATCTGTATTCATCTTGAAGAACCTTGGCAAGGGTGCCTTCTTCACTTTCGCTGAAAATGGGGAGCCAGAAATGACTCCAGATTTGAACTTTTGCTCCTTCTTGATTTTTTCCAAGGCTTTCTTCCATTCAGACATTTTGAATTGTCCATTCTCACCATCTGAAAACATATCACTTCCAGAATCATCATCCTCATAAGCTGTCTTACTCTTCCTGGGAGCCGAGCTCTGATGAGAGCTGGAATCCTGGTTGGTACCCTCACCGATAGGGACCCTGGTAGAGCGTGATCTCCTGCTTTTATTTCCAGAAGAGTGACCATTTTTTCTGTAACTCCTCTTGCCATCAGATTTGGACCTCCTGGAAGTACTTCTTGGGGATATCGAATGAGATCTCCCGGGAACCCTGTGTTAGGGAACCCACATTACCATCTCTTCGATCTTTGTTTCCATTATGACCCAACTAGTGACGAAGGTCCTTGTTGGTCAGCTTTTTGCCAATTCTGTCAAAAACACTCAGGCTTCTAGTAGGTGAGCCTTCGATACCCTGGGTTTCCGGGTTGTCCGATTGGTCACCCTCATATTCATCAACTTCAGGCTCTTTTGCCTCTTCTTCATCAGTTTGAACATAGTCCGTATTGTTCTCAACATTATCTTCAGTCTCAAAATTCAGCCTTGTCGGAGTCACGTTCTTCTTTTTTGACTTCGACTTACACTTCTTTTGCCATCTTTTCATTTTCTCGGAACCCTTTTCCAAGCTGTTAACTCTTTCATTCATCGTGACCAAATAGTCCATAATGTCTTTATTGCTGACATTACCACTGCCACTTTTGTTTCGTCCATTACCATCCTGAGACGGTGTCTTATCACCATCGAAATTGTCACTCACCATATCTCCTCCAAATGATGATTTTTGAGGCCCCTCCTTCGGGCGCCAATTGTTGTAGGAGGAATTTGTCACAACAAATTAGGAGGCCTGTTGCTGGAATAGCGCCAATGAATACGGAATCGTCCAACCACCCAGAAAGGCTCGTAGTTGGAGATCAATAGCTAGCCGCCCAGGAAGGCTCACGACTAGGGGTTTCCGAAGAACACGGGAGGGGGTTCTTCGAAGGATTGGACTAAATCTACGGGATTAGAGCTCAAGGACCGTGCAATGATGATGCGTTGGCCAGTCAAGAACCCTAACAATGTTGCGTCACACAAGAGTATACGTGCTCTATGCTTACTCGAGGTGTCAAAGTGTCTAAGAGAATCCCGTAAACTGCCTACATACCACTATATATAGTGGATCAAGCCCATATGTAGTTCTATTATGATATGATCGATCGTTTATGATGAGTTATCCTCCCTCCAGTGGGATAATGACTGATATTTCTGATAATAATCGTGTATTATGTATATAATCACATTACCAAGTTGTATTAGGACTGTTGGAAGCCCATTCCTTGATGTTTATCTCAATACCAAGTTGTATTAGGACTGTTGGAAGCCCATTCCTTGATGTTTATCTCAAGAATATATGAATTATCATGATTTTATGTCATTTATCAAGCAAATATGACATATATCCTCAAATAACTGAATGTATATCCGTTTAATAGTGTTTTTAGGTGATATAGACGTGTTCCTAAAAAGTAGGAGGTCTGCCTTATCTGAATTGGCAGCCTAATCAGGCTTCCGGCGGAAGCTGGGGGTACCGCCCGGTAGCCTGGCTCCGATAACCCCCATCATGGAAGCTACTCTGGAAGCCCTACTGGATGACTGGTAGTGGTCACAGGTTACCTACAAGGGGATGCCCTTGGGACCCTATGCCACGCATTCCTTACTGCCATGTATATAGTAACCCTCGGGGCTGTCATGGCCCCTTGGAAGCCTAACAGATTACTTGTTTTCCTCATGGATCTGCACCGTAATCCTCTAGTAGGCCTAAATCTAACACGTACAAGATTTTGGTATCTAAATTATATATGTATTGAAAAAAAAAATTGTAAATTTGTATTTAAGATTTTTTGAGCATGGAAATGATCAAGAGTGTTGTTGTATACGTTTACCGAGATGTAATTTGTTTTTGAGTATTACAACTCTTTACAAAAATTAGATCAAAGTTAAGTAGTGCTCCGTTTTTAAATAGCAAAAAAGCAAACATGCTTCTCTGAATTTCATTTATGTGGAATGGGCATGGAAGGAGGAGGAACAAGTCTATCGGAGCTATACCAATCCTCTAAGAAGTTGTTATTGAAATCCCGAGATGGCCTGGAACGCCTCGAGCGTCTCGAATATTCCGCCGGCGACTCGCCGGAGCTTTCTTATTCCGTCGAACGAGATGTCTCGCAGATCCACACTCTTTGCGCCAATATGGATCTCCTTTGGCGCTCCGTCGCTAACAAACCTCAGCGTGATCTCTGGAAAAGGTCTCCTCTTAATTTACTTTTTCTGTTTTCATTTATTATTACATGTGTTTGTGTGTCAACTGTGAATTATTTGCGTAATCGATTTCGTGAATTGAATTGCCAACATTAACTGTTGCACTCACCCAAGTCGTAATTTCTGTTTTCATTATGCCTTGCGTGTGTTTGTAAATTTATTTTCTCATGTGTATTAACTGTTGCGTGTGTATGTTTATGTGAATTGAATTTATTTTCTGTTTCGTGAGATGGATTCATCACCCTAGGTATTCTGTTGGATTCATCACCCTAGGTATTCTGTTTCGTGATACTAAAAATGCTTCTAGTTTTAGAATCATGCTAACTTTGTGAAACTTTATCTGCCTACTTATGCTATATAGGACTATTTATTTTACAACTGTGGCACTCATGATCCTCGTGTGTAGGAATATTTTCACATATCGATGTTTGAGAAGCCTATCGAAGAGTTTTGACTGGGACAATAGTGTGGATGTACTTTCTGGTTATTTATCGTTGTTTTTATAGAGTTACTCAGTTACATAATGGAATTTGTTTTTACTGACTTGTTTGCTTGTATGTTTGTGTAAATAGGAAAGTGGAGCAAGTGGCTGAAGAGGCGGACTCCTTGAAAGACAGTCTGGACAAATACTTTCAACGACATCAAAGGCGGATGCAAGAAGCTCAAGACAGGGCAGCGTTGTTGGGAAGAGCTGTATGTAGCTCTCTGTTGCTGTAGATTTATATTGTAGAATGTTTTTTTGCATCTTGTTAAATTTTGATTCCAATGTAATTGCATGGTAATGTTACAGAATGGGGAATCATCACATGTTTTGAGAATTTTTGATGAGGAAGCACAAGCACTGCAGTCTGCTCGTAATTCTTCAAGGATGCTGGAAGAAGCTAATGCAACTGGAGTAGCTATTCTCTCCAAATATGCTGAACAAAGAGATCGTTTGAAGGTAGGCATATTGAGTTTTACTTTGCAAATCCTGTTTATGAAATAATCATCCTGCCACATGTAGTGCAAAATCACAAGTCGTCCTAATTGATCACAACAAGTAAGGCCATTTGGCAAGGCTATAAGTAGCCACATGAAGATTTCTCGATTCGATTTAACATATGTACTGTATAGATGCTTGGTCGCTAGCAGTATTATCTACAATGAAGAAGAGAGTTGTAATATTATCATATCCTTATGAGTGGTTACCCACCTGAATTAGTCGATGATGCACATCTCATTCCCCATTGACTGTTCAAAGGGTTTTATCATTTATGTTATGACTTAAATCTGTCAGGTAAACATGATAGACTTTTCATCTTCCAATAAATCGAACATCAAAAGTGTCATTTTTTAAATCTAACATATGTCTAGCATCCCTCTGTTCGGTTGCATTCGAATGGTTATATCCTCAATACTGAGACCTTGGACCTGTAACACTCCTGGCCTCATCTCAATTCACACTCCTGATTTTTATGGTTCTCACTTGCAGCCATGAAATTGCAGGCAGATGGCAGCTGCACATCATGTTGAAGCCTCCTTACTTTTTGTCTAATATTTAACTAGCACTACCTTAAGACGGACATATGATGTGTCTATTGTATATCAGAATATATCCCACACACACACACACACACACACACATCTACATGCATACTCGCAAGATAATTATCAGGCAAAATGTATTGGATGGCTGGGAGACGGACCTTCACTTGTATTATAGTATAACATTTGGCTTCAGCGTGTGTTTCAAGTGGATTTGTTTGATATATGTATTGCTATATCTTAAAAAATCTATTAGAATCTGGTCTAAACTTCAGTATGAGATTTTTCCCTTATCAACATGTAATCAGCATAGAGAGTAATCGACAATGACAGTGAAGGAACTAGTTTTTCACATAATCACATTATACATCAATTTTTTCTTATTTAACACATTGAATAACTTCACATGAATGCAGAAAGGATTATATGTATAATTTCATAACTGCCACGGAATAATTTCACATCTTCCTGATATACTTTTATGCACTCAATAGAACTTCATATGAATGCAGAAAGCTCAACGGAAAGCATTGGATGTTCTCAATACATTGGGGCTATCAAATTCTGTTTTAAGGCTTATAGAGAGGCGAAATCGTGTTGACCAGTGGATTAAATATGCAGGCATGGCCTTGACAATCGTTGTACTAATTGCATTCTGGAGGTGGACAAGATGATTGAGTTTCAGTCTGTTTCTAGTTTAAATAGATTCTCTAGTCACTCGCCTCTGGATATTTCTTTATTCAGAAAAGAGGATTTTTTTTTTTTTTTAAAATCCACAACATCCATATGAAGTGCATCATAGCTTTTGGTATATGGTTTGGATTACATCAGCTTTGGTAACTACACGAATACATATTAAGCACCCTGGAGCCTGTGAACTTTGTCAATCAGCCTTACCTGAGGGTTGTGGGGGAGAACTGTGCATATCAGATTGGGATCAATTCTGATCTTCACGGATTCTGAATCTTAATTTTGCAAATAGTCAAATCTGTATAGTTATGATTTTCCGGACTTCCAGGTTTCAATAGCCTAACTGCCAATGTACAAAGTTCCGATTTTCCTTTCTGCTTTGTATGTTACGGATCAATTAAAGGTGTATTCATGAGATAAGCACCTAATAAGAGTACTGTTGTAGTATTTTGAATCAGAACCTGTTTGAAACCCTTTTCAAATAATCTGTAATACCTTCACTTTTATTGTTTTCTTGTTAAGCAAAAGCTTTTCTGTTGTCATGCTCAGTCCAGGGCCAAGGCTCTCTGATGGAAAATCAACAGCAGAGAAACTAGTTTTGTTTATTGAATTTGATTTCTCTGGTGTCTTGAACAATTTTAAGTGGTTTCTTTTATGTTACAACTGCAATTCCTTTTCGTATACTTGGAGCAGAATGGTATGAGATAATTCGTCATACCGAAAAAAAAAAAAAAAAACTTGAATCAGCAAATCTAATTTCAAATACTGTGTCAACCATATTACAGTAGAAACACAGGTCCTACACAAATCTAGTCATTGCTTTCGCCAGCAAAGGCAAATCACTGAATCCAGTACGGATATAGCAAATCATAAAACAACAATAGGTCCTATACACTGCCTATATCGAAATACTTGCATTCATGAACAAGATCTCAAAGAAAACAAAGTATAAGATGTTCAACACAGTTTGCAACTCCCCCAGAAGTCATGTTTAAAAGCAATGCACACAGTAACAAAGCATGAATTCTTGTCCAATAAAAGCACATTCCTTCTACAACTACGAATGCGGAATGCACAATTATTTAACTTAGTCGGCTGTCCAGCTCTGTTCTACGATTTCACGAACTCTTCGGTTGTACTCCCGCTTATGTTCACTAAACATACGAGCAGCTTCAGAATTCGCAGGGGAATTTGGGTTCGGATCACAAAGCAGTGACTGAAACAAAATTTTAATAATCATTAGCACACTGAAGGATTACTGATCAGAGTGGGAATAATAAGTAAATAATTACAAAAGGGAGTGGAAGAATAATGGAAAATGGTAGTTGCAATCAATAATATATCCCTTGCCCCCTGTCCCCCCAATATAACTGTTTAAAACCTATAAAATTCTTGAAAACCACTAATCAAATATGACAAAAGAAATAAACTCAAGAGAACATATTTAAAATTTTTTTAAAAAAAAAAAACAAAAAGAAAGTTCTAGTAGCAGGTGGCGCAATAATGTTGCTATATTGTGAAGTGCAGCTAAAAAAAAACCCCTTAAAGCTGAGAACATTATTTTCCATCATTATAGGTAGTAACTACTTACATTAAAAACAATGGTAGTAATTCCAATTGTCAGATGTAGGATGGTATGGCAAATTAATATAGTTTCGTAGCTTTGTAGAAATGCTCATCCAAGTCATATCCAAGATCATA
Organism: Saposhnikovia divaricata; assembly: GCA_036435485.1. Classification (NCBI taxonomy): domain Eukaryota; kingdom Viridiplantae; phylum Streptophyta; class Magnoliopsida; order Apiales; family Apiaceae; genus Saposhnikovia; species Saposhnikovia divaricata. The sequence continues at coordinate 2,103,114 of JAZHRN010000132.1, forward strand.
AATAATTTTTCTAAACACATCATGAAAAGCTATAATCTTTTTGGATTAGGCACGTCAATTTTACTGTTTTTTCATCTAAAAAAAGCAACGCAACCAGTCCACTGTCATCAACACCCCATTACTTTGATTAGCATTAAAAATAATATAGAAACATAAGGTTAAGAACAGAACATAAATGTAGACTAGAATACTTGGTGGCAAAGAAGGCTTCACCGAATAAGTAGTACATATTCCCATAAGATATATGCAACTTATCCACAGGCAATAAACAATAAACACATACAGCACAAGGCACACCTGGATGGAAGTAAGTATAGCAGCCACATCATATATAGGACTCCACTGATTCTGTAAGATATCCAAGCATATACTTCCATCTGCATAAACTGATAAAAATCCACCAAGTTAGATGATGACATGCCACAATAGTAAAAAATAAAATATTATGAATTATGGTTACTGGAAAATATATGGCCCGCATGTAATAGCACAATTAGGTCGAGTAAAGATGTAAATGAATAATAAGAAGCAATAACGCACTGTTCGGGTGAAACATCCTGGAGACAAATCGGACAACTGGTGGTTTATTAGGGTAATCCTCTGTAAACTGCAGAGTCAACTTGAACGTTCCTGCATTCACAAAGATGTCGATTTAACAAAGTGTAATAGAAGGAAGTTTCAAAGCAAAGTTAACAAAATAACTTAACAGAAAAACAATAGTTGAATTCTACAAATATTCGGTTAGCTATTAGTGTGACAAAGAAACTACATAATTTTTCATACAAATAAAATGATACCCTTAAAAGTTACAATTTATAGGTGCTACGGAAGATTCAAGGACCCTGGTATATTCATTAGGCATTAAGATTAACCCCCCCCCCCCTTAGTTTGGTTATTACCAATTAAATTGACTACATCCTCTACCAAGTAAAAACATGATATTATCCAAAAGGCGACTGCATTTTTTGTATAAAGACCACATTTTTAAGATGCAGGATAGTACAAAAAACAAAGTTTCATGATAATGCTACCATTAAACCAGAAAGATGAGGTCATAATCACTCAGTCAGCGAAGGAATGCACTTCTTACTGGCAGCGTTATTGTGAATGCACTTCTAACTGGCAGCGTTATTGTGAATGACTGGCAGCGCTATTATTGGAGCACAAACTAAGGCTTGTGGAACCAAAAGTGGCCACATTCGTTCAGAAAAACTGGAGAACAGCCACATCAGCACAATATCTCGAGGTCCATTCCTTACCCCCACTTAATGATAAATTAATTACCATAGGAGTCGTTTACTTACGTAAAATATCATCTACAATTTTAGGTTTTAGTTATAATAGCAAAGAAATCCGAGGATCATTGTCTGCTCTTGCAACTTGCATATATGAGAACTGAGACGATATACCATGTGTTAGGAATCAGCTTAGTAGTCTATCGTAGTACTGGGTAATAGAAATACTAAGGGTATTTGGGTCAATTACTGAGTGTGTTAGTCTGGTAGCCTATATATAGCAAAACTTGTTTGTATTTCCAGATTATGCTTAATGAAGATAGGACAATGGGACTTTAGTTCCACCAATCTGCTTCTCTCTCTAGATTCTCTCTCTAGCTTCGCTCTAGTTTTCTAACTCATTTACCTCTCTAAAACTATCTTCTTCAACAAGATCTGAATCTCTCTCTAATTCTCTGTTCTTACTCTAAATATCTGCTAAAACTACTTTATTTCTATCATTTCTATCCTATTATCTCTATTACCTTACTTGGAATCACAGAAAATACCTAAAAATACTCAAATTAGCGACTCAGTAAATTTGAGTCAACTTGGTCAATCAGTCTTCAACTATTTGTTACTGGTGGAACCCGACCAAAAATATTTTTTTTAGGAAAATAAAAGGCAAACACATGCCGCCTTAATTGGATGCTTTGATTTAGGTAACGGGGCAAAAGAATGGGAGGAGAATATATCTATCAAATACATATGGAAATTATAATTCTTTTTTCTAATTATTAATTAAAGATACTGCAACATTATCTAATAATGATGAAACAAACTTAATTATTTACATAAATGTTTAAAGCCCACTATATATATCACTTCGCTTCAACAAACACGCATGGTTCTTTAGTCAAGAAACTTTGTCAATAGTCACTTGCGTGTACCCATCAGACATCAGCCCTTTTAGGTTTTCCTTAGGAACCCATTCACTCTGCGTAGATTGACTGAACACAGAGATTTTTACAGTAGTGGACATATAATATATAGTTACTATCAGTAAGTAGTACTCTGTGTATATGTAGATCATATTAAACTTGTAATTCGCAGCACAATTACATCCAACACAAAAGTTTGACCTGAAATTAACACATCACTCATCACTTAAGCATTACCACATTAATAAACTAACACTGCACGGAGATGTAATATAAGAACAAAAAAGTAATTTATCACATATGTATAAGGACTAGTTTACAAATGATCTGCACTTGACTCGCAAAAAATGTGAGTAATTTACGTCTGTAATGGATCAAGACTCAAGAGCCGTTATTAAAGGTAAGAGGTAAGACCTTCCACAGCCTAGGCATTGAGGCGAGATGTGCGCCGCATCGAAGTGAGCCAAACAAGTTGATATTTCTTACAAACATATAGCTACGCATACATACATATATTTATATATACATATGTACATATGTATAGATATATATATACATATATGTACATATATATATATATATATATATATATAGGGAGAGAGAGAGAGGGAGAGAGAGAGAGAGAGAGAGAGAGAGAGAGAGAGAGAGAGAGAGAGAGAGAGAGAGAGAGAGAGAGAGTTGCACTCTAGGAAGAACACCTTATATAAAGGACAATAAAGAACACCATCATAATACTTTATTTTTCATAAAAAATGATTTGTTATGATAAGAATCACAAATTATAACAATTAAGCTTAACATATCGAATCTAACATAAAATCTCATCTAAATTTAAAAATCAAATGTTACATAAAATTCAATATAGAATCTTATATATATTTTTGTAACAATGAAAATATGTGTAATTTTATTCATAAAACATCATTTTTTTACGTGAAAATTAGAATCTAAATGCGAATTTATGTAAGATTCTATGGTGTTCTTTATTGTTCTTTATATAAGGGATTAAGGGTGTTCTTCATGAAGCAATGGCCTATATATTTATATATATATATCAACTGTAAGTACCCATGTAAAAAAATATAGACCGAACTCAGCAGAAAATCAGTGAAATATGAGATCAAGTAATGAAGGGATGAAGAAGAAGCATACTAGAAGTGACTAACTCGGAAATAAAACTGAAGAACTACGCCAAACTCGGTAATAGATCTAAAAGATGGAGACTATTGACTATGTGAGGAAAAATGCAATAAGATTTAGGGTTCTTCTCATATGCGTTTCCAGGTACGATTAACTTGATTTGATCAGGGGCTGAAATTTGATTTACTTAGATCTGATAACCTAGGTCCTCGAGCCGATTAGTGGTTACATACCTAAAATTTTCACCTTACCTACTTTCATTTCACTTTGATTCTGCTCACAATTTTTCATTCGGTTCTCACTGACCAAATAGAGAACTAGTTATAGCGGCTACATTCCCGTAAAACCTATCTGCATATTCCCCAATATCTGGCTCTTTACAGAATCTTTTGTTGAGATCTATAGACATTTTTCGATGCAATTATGTAAATGTAGAAAGCTGATTATTTTAATAAACAGCTTCTAGGTTAAGTATTTTACTGAAACGGGCAAATATTTGGTTGCGGATGCTAGCTGAAATTACCTTGCTACCCAGGAAATAAGTGTGGTGCTTAAAATATTCAAATTCCCCCCCCCCCCCTGTTGTCAGTCTCATCAACTTCGATACTTGTGCCTCCTCTCTCACAAATTAGTGAGCAAAAGGAAATTGTTTCCATGTTCCTATTAGGCTAGTTAAACAAAAACACTAGATATATATATACATTTATGTCCATAGAAACCATTCTTGGGGACCATTTTTACACAGGTTCAAACCCTAGGATTTTCCACCCATTTACTAGCCCTAAAACCGTCATGTCAACCACAAAATGATTCCCTGAAAAACCTAAAATCATTATTACGTAACCCAGTAGCAGTTTTAAATCGTGACATAGAATTAACACTTCCTCTAGCATCCAATTAATAAACTGATCTCCTTAACTTAGTAAAAGTTATCTCTTCACTGATTTTATTAGCAAGGAAACCCTAATAATATTCAATTTAACTTCGGAATGTACTTAACTATAGAAGCATCTGGCATCCTTTACTCAGACAATGAAAACCACCCAAAAAAAGAACCATACAAAACAAATTTAAAGCCAAGAATCAATTCAACAGGATTGATATAATTCAAGAACGTAAAGCTGTTCCTTCCACAAAATCGTAAATCCCCAAAAAAAATCCCAAATAATACTATTACAAAAGTATACCCACACAAGAACAACATCAAACAAGATATATATCACACAATCACAATCAAGGTAAAACAGCAACCGAATAAAAATGGTAAATTTGAGTGAAGCAAAAGGACTAACCTCCATCCCAAGGAGTATCATCAGGCCTGAATAAAACAAACCAACAAACAAATTAGACACAAACAAAACATAGGGCACATAACCCGGAAACCTTAGCCTAACGGATATCCCTCGTCCTTAATTACCAAAAGTTGAAAAAAAAAAAAAAAATAAATAAGACAAAGGGGTATGATAAAAAGTACCCAAAAATGACGGCGTTCCAGAGAAGGATGTTGTTATCATGAGGAGCACCACTAATACCGGCAGGAGGGTCTTGATGCAGCCTCTTGAAATCCCTCATTAGTCTTTTTCTTGCCGGCGTTGACATGCTTTATGTCCTCTCCTCTCCTCTCCTCTCCTCTCCTGATCAATGTATGTATGTACACACACGGGTTGTGTGTAATTTTATATAGTTGATTGTTATTTGGAAGAGATCTTGTTAGAATATGTTGTTCTACAATATGTTGTGCTGGAATCCAATTTTTTTTTTTTTATTTTATAAAATGAAAAAAAGGTATTAGTTTGATATGTCCCAAATTAACAAGTCAATTATAAATATGTCCCTCTTTATAAAATAATTATTAATATGTCCCATGATTAAATTTAACTCATATATAACTTATATACATATAATTATATATATATTTATACTAAATAAGACTAAAATATCCTTCTTTTTCTCTTCCATCCACCTCCATCCTTTTCCTGGCCCCGCAGGGACACATTTCTATGAACTCTGCCCCCCTCTGAGCTCTACGAACCCCGGCCTATCTGTTGTTGGTAACAAACACTCATTACATATAAATTTTCATTGTCATTTGTTGGGTTTGATCTTGTTTGACTTGAGCCTGTTACCACTAATCATTGTTAGCAATTGAAATGTGTTTTCTTGGCCAATAGTGTTTAGGCAAAAAAAAAAAGATGTTCCAACTAGTCTTTTAGGCCAACTTCCGAGGACAATTTCATTGCAACTCGTAAGATGAAAAGCTGAAACCTGTGTCTTTTGTCTGAGCTGATTGCAGTACATACAATTTTCATTTAACTAAGAGGACCAAAATGTATTTTAAGAATATGTAGTTAGTTAGTTAATCATGGTTACAACAAAAAATAGGATATATTAGAAAAATGGGATATATTTATAATTATAAATAAATATAGGACACAATTATAATTGACATTTTAAAATGGGACATATTAGAAAAAAACCCATGAAAAAAAGGTGAGAGGAGTGTTGGAGCCTTCGAGGTTGAAGTCAACACCGGTTTCTAGCCTCGGTGTTTTTTATTCCAAATATTTATTTAAAAAAAAAAGTTAGATTTCATAAAAAGGAAAAGGTTCATTTTTCAATTCATAGTTACATTATCTTATAAATTCAAAACTATTTACACCACATTTTCTTAATAAAAAAAAATACTAGAACGAACTTCTACAAAGAATAAAAATTAGTAAAGAGTAAATTACAACATTGGTACTTCTAGTTTCACCAAAATATAAGGTCTGTATCTACTATGCAATTCAGATAATTGATTTGGTTTCTGATCCAATTTTATATTGGATTGATTTTTTATTATAATATATTTGAATAAAGTTTAGATGGGATGTAATTCGATTCGTGTTTAATTAGAATTAAATTGGATGAAATTTGGAATGAGATAAGAATATATTCGGTTTGGATCCTTTTTTATTGGGGTTTAGTGCCAAAATGGCACTTTTTAAAAGAAAAATTACCAAAACAGCACATTTTGAAAAACGCGCCCAGCACTGGCACTTTGGTAACGCATGTATAGTTTGCGTTAGGCGTCTAACGCTGGTATAGTTTGCGTTGAGAGTATTACGCTGGTATATGGCATCAAAACGCATCTATTACAAACGTTTACAGCATAAACGCATTTTTAAGTTACGTTTATAGCATAAACGCAAGTTTAAAGAGCGTTGAGAGTCATAAACGCATTTTTAAGTTACGTTTATAGCATAAACGCAAGTTTAAAGAGCGTTGAGAGTGTTACTGTGCTTGTCTACAGAAAAAAGCATCAAAACGCATCTATTACAAACGTTTACAGAAAAAACGCATTTTTAAGTTACGTTTATACCATCAAAACGCAAATTTCATGCGCGTTTATAATTTTATTTTTTTTAAAAAAAATCAAAAATATTAAGCTTCCCTAAACGCATATTAAAGAACCGTTAATCTCTAAACGCAAATTTCATGAGCGTTTATAATGTTTGAATTTTTTTTTTTATTTTTAAAATCAAATATTAAGCTTTAAATTGCGTTTTTTCTGTCATTCTTAATATTTCTAAAAATCCCAAATGGAAATATTGAACCCCAAAAGTTAATTGTTGAACCCCTGAATTTAATTAAAATTGTTTTTTTTTAATTTATAAATAATAATATAATAAAATAATTGAATCCGGCACCCTGATTTTTAAACGCTACGCGTTTAAAAATCAGGATAATTAGGGTTTAGGCTCTAGAGTTTAGGGTTGTAAACAACCCTAAACCCTAAATCCTAAACCCTAAGTTCGTATACGGTTATTCGTCATTCTGAATATTTCTAAAATCCAAAATAGAAATATTGAACCCCAAAAGTTAATTGTTGAAACCCCTGAATTTAATTAAAATTGTTTTTTTATAAATTTATAAATAATAATATAATAAAATAATTGAATCTGGCGCCCTGATTTTTAAACGCTACGCGTTTAAAAATCAGGACAATTAGGGTTTAGGCTCTAGAGTTTAGGGTTGTAAACAACCTTAAACCCTAAATCCTAAACCCTAAGTTCGTATACGGTTTATTCGTCATTCTGAATATTTCTAAAACCCAAAATAGAAATATTGAACCCCAAAAGTTAATTGTTGAAACCCCTGAATTTAATTAATTTTTTTATAAATATTAATATTTTTAAAACCCAAAAATGAAAATATTGAAACCGAAAAGTTAGTTGTTGAACCCCTGAATTTAATTAAAATTATTTTTTTAATAAAAAAAAGAGTAATATTTTAATAATTTAAAACTAATAACGTATGTATATTTTGCGTTTTCTGTCAAAACGCAATGTTTGTTCGCGTTCATGGTGTTTGTGGGTAGCTTACAAACGCCTGTAAGTATTGCGTTATACTTCAAAACGCATACTTATCCCTCGTTCAGGGACAAAACGCAAGTTTTTTCAGCGTTGTTGTCGTCCACCTGTACTAGAAACGTTGTCTTATATTGCGTTTTGCCCTAAACGTATGTATAATTTTCGTTATCGGGTTAAATCTCACGACTCAATTGAAGTTGTATCTCACATCTCACAACAACTTGTTTAGACAAAACTTCAAGACTGAGAACTCCAGCTTAATAATTTACTTTCTGGTTGCTGATTTCTTGAAGAGGATAGTATGGCAGCAGGTTCGCAACCGGGTTTCGTGTGGGGATGGATCTACATCGACGGTAATATTCGAGAAACCGATTTAGATGGTTATAGTTATGATAAACCTATTAAAAAGCAGGTTAAGCTCGATCTGAGTATGAAATATGATAAATTATGTGAACTCTTATTTTCAAAACTGAAGATTGATAAGAATGTATATGGTTTGAATTTGAAATATAGATGTAAAAATCCTCATGATACGAAATATGGAATTGTCCCTATAGATGATGATGATGATGTAGAATTGATGTTTGGAGTTGTAGTTTCAAAAGGAAGCCCATTTTTTGTCAAACTTTATTTGGAAAAGGTATTGAAAACACAATTTTCTGAAATGGCTGAAAGTTCAAGAGGGGCAGAAACAAATTTCAGTATAATGGAGGTTAGCAGGGGGGGTTAGTGAAACTGTTGAAACTGGGGAATCAACTAAAAAATCCTCGTACATGGTGCGTGTTGATAGACATGGAAATCCAGTTGGGAATAAGGAAATTGATAGTGATTGCATCCCATTCTTCACCTCTATTGATGGCTCAAAGATGGTGGTAGCATCAGCTGATGAACTGATCTTGACAACAGGAGCTGATGTGTTGAATCTCATGGAGTTAAAAAAGGGGACGGTGTTTGCTTCGAAAGAGGAGTTATCCCATATAGTAAAACATGTTTACATCCGCAACCATCAAGAGATCAAAGTCACGAGATCAAATAAGTTAAACTGGCACGTGAGTTGTAGGTGGGAAGATAGTGGCTGCCAATGGAAGCTTAGGGCTAGAAAGAGGAAATTACATGATTATTTTGAAATCATGGAGATTACAGGACCACACACGTGTATGAATCCGACAATCACACAAGACCACTCTAACTTGACCTGTTCAGATATTGCACAAGTACTCAAAACACATGTTTCTGTAGATCCAAGTGTGGCAGAAAAGGTGTTATTAGCTACGGTGAAGGAAAAGTTTTCTGGTTATGAGCCATCAAAAAAAAAATTAAGAGCTTCCAGGAAGCATGCAATGGAGGCTGTTTATGGGAATTGGGAGGGATCATATGGCGATCTTCCAAATTTAATGGAAGCTTTACAATCTTACAATATTGGTACCAAGGTCGACTGGTTATTCAAGGAGGATGAGTCAAGAGAGGTACTCTTTTCTTGTTGATTCTCCTTATGTCCATTTATATTATTTCCCAATAATTCATTGTTCTTGCATTGTGAGTTAGCTAGATGAGTAATGAATATAATCATAATATGCATTTGAAACAGGTGATGACTTTTCAGAGAGTTTTTTGGGCTTTTCAGCCATGTATTGAAGGATTCAAGCATTGCATACCAGTTATTCAGATAGATGGTACTCATCTTTATGGACCATATCCGGGTGTTCTTCTCAGTGCAACAGCGGTAGATGGATTCAGTCACATTGTTCCATTGGCATTTGCAATAGTGGAGGGGGAAAATTTGTCAAGTTGGGAGTGGTTCATGGAGAGATTAAGGAAGTTTGTGGTTCCCAATCGGCATGGCATATGTGTTATATCTGACAGGCATGCTGGGATTTTAGCAGCCATGCAGAAGCCCGGTTGGTGTGAGCCACATAATCATCATCGTTTTTGTGTAAGACACTTTGTTGCAAATTTTGATTCTAAATTTAAGAAACCTGGCATGAGAGATAGAGTGGTTCAGTTGGCATCTCAAGTGCAACCTAAGAAGTTTGAATTGTTATGGGATCAGTTGATGATAATTGAGCCGAAAGCAGCTACTTGGTTTGAAGATAAGCCTTATATGAAGTGGTCATTAGCATTTGATGAACAAAAGCGTTTTGGAATCATGACTACGAATCATGCTGAAAGTTGGAACAAGGCTATCTCAGATTCTCGAAGGCTTCCGGTCTTTGCTTTGGTCAAAGCATTGTTTCACAAGGTAGTTTCATATTTTGATCAAAGACGAGCGGAGATAGCATCACAAGTTGCCAAGGGTCAAATTTTTACCAAATATGCAAACAAGATGTTGAACCGAGCCATTACACATTCTAATGGACATCATGTGACACTTTTTGATCGTGACACCTTGTTGTTTAAGGTGGTTACTAAGAAGGCTGGACAAAAAGGCGGTAATCAACACACTGTTCGAATCAATGAGTCTACATGTACATGTGGGAAATGGAAAACGTACCGAATTCCATGTTCTCACTTGATTGCTTGTTGTGCTAACCAAAAAATAAGGCATGAAACTTTTATTTGCGATTGGTATAGGTTAGAAAATGCCTCAAAGGTATATGCCGGTAAATTTGAACCAATACCTTCCAAAGATTCACATCGTTGGCCATCACAAATTGATTTCCCAAAGGTTGTTCATGACAAAGATATACAAAAGAAGAAGGGAAGAAGGAAGTCAACAAGATTTAGAAACGGGATGGATTTTCAAGCTCCTAAACAAAAGAAAAAGACTTCTTCAATTGCTTCTTAGTTTTAGATTATTTAAAGTTTAATAATTTAGACTACTACTGTCATTCAAATTGCAATGTTCAATATTGGAATATTTTTTTGGATGGGGATCAGTTATGTTTTATTGTGAGTTGGTTATATTTTGTTATGCACAACTATATAATTGAAGCGACCCAAATCAACTGAAATTAACTTGCATTTAAACCAAAAGTACAGAATTTTGGTAGATAATGTTGGTACTAATTGTTTTCTCAAAAGTCATAAAAGATTACAGTACTTGCTTTCAGAAACTAGATTACATAGAATCATATTTGATTGAAGTAGATGCCATCAACTTCAAAAAATGGCACCATATCCAAACATCTGCTTCACCCTTATATCAACGATTTTTCGCGCATTCATGGCCAACGGTACCACATTTTGTGCTTTTAGTAACTCTCTTGGAATGGCGTAGCTCATATTCTTGCTGGAATCTATGTTGAGATGGCACTCTATCAGACAATGGAAGATTTGATGTTCCTGTGACTGTCTCAGTTGGAGGATTTGTCTCCGTTGGAGGATTTTCATTTGTAACTGTCTTAATTGGAGGATTTGCGGGTGACTGGGTAGACTGAGATGACGTACTGTCATCACTAGGAGGAGTCAATAGATAGAAGGTGGGATAAGGTTTTGGTTTCCTAGGCTTTTTGGGCCTTTCCTGGTTTGCCTGTATAGCGTCACCATCAACTACATGTGCTACATCATCCCCATGCTCAACAAAATCAATAGGATGCCCCATGTCAGAAGCCTTTTCAATAACTACAGGATCAGCATCCATATGCATGGAATTCACATCATGATCTGCAACAGTATGTATTTCATCACGAACCACCTCAGTATGTAATGCAGCTTGATCAGCATCCATGTGTAATACATTATCATCATTGCCAAGATTTTCTGCAAGATAAGTGTCATTTCCTTGATCTGGTATAATTTGCTCTTGAACAGCATCAGGAACATGGCGTCTAGGAGCACGAACACCTCCACGACCTCCTCCATGTCCACCCCTTTTTTGACGACGGACAGGATCCTGTCTTCCCTCATTATCTTTTTGTCGACGATCCTCTAATGGAAAGGCCTCAAACAGACCTCCATGAGAATGATGTTGAACATGATGCCATCCGTCAGTAGCCAATGAACTCACTTCAGGTAGAGATTCATGGGTACGTTCAGCTATATTTTTAAGCAAGTATCCCTGAAACACAAGTAGAAAATAGAAAAAGGAGCACAAGCAATTAACAATATCACACAACATTCAGTTAACAAAAATAATAATGCAAGTATTATAATCTGAAATGGAAGGTACAAACAATTCAGATGTACTACTTACTATGAAGCCATGAAGAGCACCTAAGCGCGAATGAAATCTCCTTGTTATATTTAAGTACCAATCTTGGTAATCAGGTGCTGTACCATCACCATCAACCGATTCAACTAGGTTGTTTAAACGAGAGTTCCATAAAGTAATGCTTGATTGATGTTTTTGAACCCAATTAACATCTTGATTTCCCTTCAATGTTATCTTATGAAGCTCACGCGAATACTCAGCATCAATTGGAATAAATTGTACCATACCAAACTGCCTCATCACTCTATTAGTCATAACTGGCTCCACAATGAATATGCAAATCAGTGGACCATTATACCGCCAAATATGCCGACCAGTTAAGCAATACAAAGGCAATGCATCAAGGGTGGATGAAGTATAAGGCTCCTATATAAATTGAGATGGTGCGAGCTCATCTAAAGCAACTCTAAAAACAGAGACGCTACGCCCACTCTCTGAATATGAATGGCGAACCAGCCACCTATAAGCACATAAAAAACACACAAAATGCTAAAAATACACTATAATACTACTAGACATACTACTAAACAGAATTAGGTATATATAAATAAAACAATCACCTCACTCCAAGTGGACCTGTAGCATGTCCATCCCAGAAAACATCATCAGCCAAAGAATGATTCATCCGCAGCGGGGCTATAGACGACAATCTCTCCCATGCCCATAACTGTAACAAGATTAAACGACCAGCAAGTTCTTCCGTGTCTTTCTTGCAACCTTTACATAGTTCTCGATATAAAAATGCAAGTACAGCTGCACCCCAAGCATACCTTCCACAAACATATAGATCTTGGAGATATGTTATCCACATACAATGTACTAGACCTCGAGAATGATCCGTAAACATTGTTCCAGCAATCAACTCGAGTAAATAAAATCTTGTATAACGGCCTAATACTTCATCAGGTGTGTCATCATCTATCTGGTCTGGAAGAATAGTCCCGAACCAACTCAATTGAAGTCTCGATCCATTGAATCGGTTGGATGGGGGTGTAGATCCAAATACAGAATTAACTACATCAGCCCAAGATATAGCAGGTTTAGTGGCACCAATAACAGCATCCCCATCTACAGGTAACCCCAGAAGAATTGCAACATCTTCAAGTGTAATTGTACACTCTCCTGTAGGTAAGTGAAACGTATGAGTTTCACTTCTCCACCTCTCAAGAAGGGCAGTAATTAAAGCCCAATCAAGCTGCAAAGAAGCAACCCTTGCAACACCATAAAATCCAGCTGTTTCCAACAGTGGAATCATCCGACGATGTAAAGAAGGAAGCCTTTCTTGATTTGGATTTCAACGTCGGCATCTAATAGCATCACCGCCACCTAATCGCCAAACCTCAGAAGAACGGTGCTCAGATTGTAAATGCAAAATCCTAGAATCAACAGGTCCAGGATTGAATGCCTGTTATGACATGAGCAGAGATTAGAACAAATTCATGAACCTTAAACAAAACGTCATTGAGGCATTTCGACAAACACCTTCACTACTATAATAAATACATCATATATTGCAATCAAATCATCAATGAGAAACGTATATATATGTGGAAGATAGTCAGAAACAACAAAGAATAATGAAAAATAAACAAACGTATTAGCAACTCCCTAAATCAGTATTTGATATATATATATATATATATATATATATATATATATATATATATTATATATATATATATATATATATAAATTCATAAAATTAACAAAGGAAGCACAATGAAAGAAGATATAATACCTCAGAAAAGTCCATAGATATGATGCTTTGATTTGAATATGTTGGAAGTGAAGAAGATGATGATTGTTTGATCGTCAACGATGGTACACTGTAATCATAATTCGTGTTTTAAAAGAGAAGAAAGAAAGTAAGGACTGGAATGGGGGCAAAAGGGTTTAAACGTATTTTAAAGGATAACGCAAGTGTCAATTGCGTTGGGTTTCTAACACAAGTGTTAATGGCGTTAGCAATGTGCCAGGGACGGGACATATTTTGTACGGGTGCTATTTTGGAAATTCAGCTTAAAATTTGTGCCATTTTGGGCATTTTCTCTTTTTATCATTCATTTTTTCTTAATTTGGAAAATTTATACCTTATTATTGAATATTTTATTTTTAATAGAAAATTATGTAATTTTTCAAAAATGATGATTAAGTAATTAGAATAAGTTTTCACATAAAACTACTTAAAATTAGAACACTTAGACCTACTTAATATATTATGTTTCAAATTATTATACATTTTTATAATATTTTAATTGTTATCAATTATTTTTTTATCATAATTATTTCTTTAAAATATATTATAATGATGAATTGCAAGTTCAGTTATATGAAAAATAATTTATTCTTTAAAAAAGTTATGTACTTTAAAAAACAAACTATTGTGTAATGAATAAGTATACCATACTCTCTATTTATATATGTATGCTGCAACAAAACAAAAATTTCGTGTATTGCAACTGAATGTATAAATGTCAATCGTTGATTACACATAATCCTCAATTCAGATTAGTTCTAAATTCTAATTTAATATAAGATTGACATAAAATTGTCTTAAAAATGAATTTTGTTTATAAGTAGGTTGAACAAAATGTGAATCAATGTTTATAGACTATGCATAATAACCTATGAAAATTATAACAACTACTTAATTTATCATTTTTCTAAATTATACTTTTATTGGATCTAATACTTCGAGTCATATTCGGTTCAATAATTTAATATTCGATTTTAATCGATTTCAGATCATAATTGGGTCTAGTGTTTCAAATTGGTTTCACTTTAATTTTCGGATCAGTTATTTTTTCGCATCAGATCACATTGATTTTCGAATCATTTTCGGATTGTCCAATTTGAATATAAAACTGGATTAACTTCTATAAATTTAGATCCGATTCTTCGAAACTAGACACATTTTGCTAGGTCTATTTATGTGTATGTCAAATTTCCAAAACGCTATAAAGTGTATACATGATGTCACATTGGAGTTAACGAAGTTATCTTGCATACTTTTTAAGTATTGAAGTGTAACGTATGTACAGTTAAATCGTTAATCAATAATGGACACATTGAACTCGTTATTTTGACTCGGAAGAAAGGGATAGTCACGAAAAGTCCTTAGAGTTCTTTGAATATCTATGTGCAATGACATTATCAAGTTTCTAAGTTCTGAAATTATGGTAGGATTATGAAATTTAAGAGTTACAAGCATGTAAGTATTAATGTGTAAATGTACTCTAAACACTTTCGAATTGGCAATTTTTAACCAGTGCATTTTTCTTCATAATTGAAATTTTAATTACTATTAGGCATAGTTCAGTTAAACGGTTTATTTTTAATGTGTGTCAACAATTTATATATGTATTTTATTTTTCTTCAAGATTTATGAATAAGCGAATCAAACTAGGAAACTTTTGTATACTGCATGTAATTGTTAGGTCGAGTGTTATATAAAGATAACATTTAATCAGATTGATATTTTTCATTGTTTATTTTCATTTATTAATGTTCAATTTCATCCATCTTATATGTAATCTCAATTTAAAATTTTGAGTTATTCCATTTGTCTATGTTATTTGACTTTTTTTAAAAAAAAAGGTTAATTATATAAGAATTTATTCTTTACACCAATTAGCTAGTATCATATCTTAATTAAGAACACATTTAATTACAATCTATCTTAGTTGTTCCAATGATTTAGTTGCATTTAACGAGATTAACCCCTCCGTTTCTGAGTCAAATTAATGAGTTTATTTGTTTATGGTTTAAGTGCACATAAGTTCATACTTCAATACTTTTAAGATAATAGTGTTGATTCCAACTTAATGGCAGGTACATACTTTTTAGAGTTTTGAAAAATTGAGGTACCCAAGAATAACTAAATAAGTAGTAGGCACACACCTAACATTTTAGTAAAACTATAGGTACACGTATTTCAATTTACTTAATAATGTATTATTTGATGTAAAAAGTTTATGTGTTTGTAATAATGTATCTTCTAGATAGGTGATTGTCAAATATGTACTGTGCAAATGGCGGTTACTATGCAAATAGTGGTTGGTGGGGCCCACGGGGTTGTTGGAATAGTACAGCATAGTGACTTTCTAAAATCTATATATAGGCCTGTTGTATTTCATTTCAAAACACACCAACAACAAGTAATAGATTTATTTTCTCTCTTTCTAGCCATACGGTTTAGTTGGATTCATTTTGTTATCTTTCAATATTATTATTATCTTTAGTTTATAACACGTTATCAGCACGAGTCTCTACCCGAGCTTTATCCGACGAAGGTGGTACTGTCCAAGTAAAGTTTATTAAGGAAGAAGGTACTGCTCAAATAAGTTTTATAAACGAAGGAGGTACGTTCTATTTTTACTTATAAATATGGTTATAATTTCCTTATTTATATTACTGTTTAATATATTAAAATTGTTGCACTATGAATATTATTATAAAGTTTCTGGCTGGCTATGCCATCGTAACTTTTAAATAAACTGGTTGGCTATGCCGTCGTAACTTTTAAATAAATTATGTCATTATATGTTATAATTATAATTGTATGTATGTGTTTAATTGTTTATGTTTAACATGCCATATTATTATACCATGTTTTAAATATTTATTTTGCGTTCAGAATGGCGAATCTTGCAAAATTATATTTTGTTGCTTTGGATGTGTCTGGGGATAATTATCTGTCTTGGGTACTCGATGCAGAATTACACCTTAGTGCCAACGGGCTAAAGGATACCATGGAAACAGGAAAAACCCCAACTGTTGAACAAAATGCCAAAGCAATTATTTTCTTTAGGCACCATATTCATGAAAACTCAAAATCTGAATACCTCACAACAAGTCTATAAGCCAATATCAATTCAGGGAACAAGTATCATAATATAATTTGACAATAGGCATGCATGCTATGGCATATATATCAGAAACAACAGATATACATATTATCACAACAACAGTTCCAAGGTATTGGAAACTTGCCTGGTAATCGGGTGTGGGTGGAGATAGCGTGTCCTGGGTCTGCTCGATTGTGACGCCCCCGACCTCGGTTTGAATTCCTCTGGAAAGAAACTGGCCCGAGGGTCCGTCAAACTACTTCTCAACCTGCTTAACTTGCTATATATATATATATATATTTTGTAAATTTCCGCATGAAGTATTCGTAAATAGGATTATTCACCTGTTTTTCAATTCAACAATTCAAATCTATAACAAAAGTCTATCTCACCAAAAATTGTGCCTCACACAATGCATCTCAACTACTATATACCATATTACTACAAACTGTACAACCACATGTCAACTCTATCATGACTTACCTTGAATCACAGACGACCAAAGTCCACTACAAGTGCTTCGACCTTAAGTCAATATACAACTTCAGTATGTAAGGAACTATTAAATCAAACACCAGCTCTACTGGTCCGACACTTCTTTCTACCTTCCCCAGTATCCTTCTGAAATCTTCAATATCTTCCTGTGATAATTTATAAAATAAAGGAATGAGTTATAAAGCTCAGCAAGTATATTTTGTAGTGATCCACTGAAGTTTTATAAAATAATTTCGTTTTGGAAACCATCATCACTACACAGTTTATAAAAAAACATAACTCACACCGAAATCAGAGTCCCGCCAATATGTCAGCACAACATAATTTATAATAAAATATAAACTCGTACTAAAATCAGAGTTCTGCCAAAGTGTTCCTCTTTTAAAACTGAGTAATAATTCCATAAACAGTTTTATTCCACAATAATCTGAAACTCAACACAATTTCACAATGACTGAATCTTAAAGCATTTTCACGATATTGCATATAAGCAATCATCATTTCACAATTCACAGTTTATAAAAAAAAATATAAATTCACAATTTAGGTGAGGAAAAACTAGGCATTCTACACACGACAAGTTCATCAAGTTCTACTAGTGGGGGTCCCTGGCCTTTACTTCCTATTCGGGAAGTTCACACAATTTCCAATTCTGGAAGTTCTGCCAGTCTCCATTTCTGGAGGTTCATACTGTCTCCATTTCTGGAGGTTCTACCAATCCCATTTTTGGGAGTGACTCACTAGCAATGTCAGTCTGCTCAGTTTTCGTCAAAATCGCATTTCAACATATAGTGGTTAAAACAATTTAACGAGTATTCATAATAATATAAACATCACATTGTAACCACTTCGATTTAAAAGATGTATTCCTTTTAAAACCCATAAATCCACATTTTTACTTTTTCATTTGAAAAAATAATTCTTTAAGAATTCACAAATCCACATTTCTACTTGAAAATAGATTTCTTCTAAAATCCACAAATTCACATTTATACGCGCATAAAACAAAATACGCATAGGATTTAAAACACAGTAAATACGTTAACAGAAATATAACGCATTATCTTCAATTTATCACAGCAAGATATACTTACAACCACCGCTATCCAAGCAGTCCAACCGTTCTTCAGCCCACTTTTCCTAAAACCTGGACAAGCATCAACAACCTCTTCAATCACATATTCTCAATTTATTCTACTCACACTTTACAAAGTGACTAATCGTAACGGTCAAATTCTATAACTCAACTTGTTTCACAAATATCCACTAAAACCAATGACGTCTTCTTAGGTCACGATTCACCGAATAAGCTTTTACTGGCTACTAATCGATATTCCAATTACTATACAACCTACTCCTCAAAAATCCAAATTTATAAAGTTCACGCTTAATAATTTATGGTTACAAGTCTCATAAATTCTACACCTTTATTAGGTTGAGTTACAGTCCTTTTTACAGAAAATCGGGCATGACCTATTCGTACATAGACGCTACCCGGTGTCACAACACCTCAACAATCAATTCCAATCAATCACCAATAACCAATTAGCAATCCAAACTCTACCAATTTCTACAAATCCACTTTTACCATCAAATACAATTTATCACTAAAATCAACAACTTTAAAAACCTAAACTCCAACAATATAACTCCAATAATCCACAAATTCACGAATTAATTACGGACATCTAACTTTAAATACTCACCAAAATCCCAAATAAATCTCCATAATTTTACAACCACAATGTTTCACGAGTTCTCAAAATATAACTCCGAAATTAATAAGAATTTCTCGAAATTGCAACTTCAAAGACAACGAAATTAAATCACCCACTTACGGTGTAAAAATATGCACACCATAACCGGATTCATGGAGCTTCTCCGGTGACTACCACCGCTGCCGCGCATACTCATTTTTTTTTTCTTTTTGTGAACCTTTGTCATTTTCACGACCACGCGCCTCCTCCATCTTCACCAATTTTTCTCTCCTACCTGCCTACATCTCTCCGACATCTCTCCATGTAAATCTCTTCTTCGGTATTCCATAATGCTTCCTCTTAAATATCTCTACATCTCTCCCAATATCAAGAAATCTCTCCAGCCTTTTCTCTCCCCCTCTCTTTCCCTCTCTCTTTCTTTCTTTCTCCATCTTCACCGATTTTTCTCTCCTACCTCCCTGTATCTCTCCGATATCTCTCCATGTAAATATCTTCTCCCATATTCCATGAGGCTCCGTATGAAATATCTCTGCATCTCTCCCAATATTCAATAATCTCTCCAGCCTTTTATCTCCTGCGTCATCTCTCCATCTCTTTTCTCCTCTCCTCTCTTCTCTCCTGCACAAACCCAACACCACCACCTCCACTGGTGGTCCTCCGGCCGCGCGCACACAGGCCACACATCGGCACATACACACACACACATGTACAGACGCCAACACACACACATATATTACAATCCTCCTCTCCTTCCCCACTTCTCTCTTTAATTTCAAAACCCCCAATTTCTTCTCCAAATCCATAATTTCTTTCCCCTTTTTCTGTTTCTCTCTCCCCGTTATTCTTTTTCTTCTTCAGTCGTGTGTTTGTTTTGTTGTCTAAATGGGCTTGGCCCAATAACATTTTATATAACTACTTAACAATTTAATCTAAGCTCAATTAAAACACTACTTATACATTTTATCTCCTTTTTATTTCCCTCATAATTGTTTTATTAAAACAATTATCTCCCAAAATTCCAAAATAATTATAATCTTGAACTTAATAAAGTAAAGTCATCAAATATCCAAAATCTAGTATTTTAAAAATAATTACGAGTCCACTTGCAAATTTCCCGAAAATAAATCCTAAAAATCATTCACTGTCAAACAATTAATATTTGACATAATAATTTAATCCTTAACCAATAAAAGAACTTATTCCTCAAAATCCACAATATATTGTCTCGGTCTCTAAATTCTTTATTATCTCCAAAACAATTCTAATTTTAACCGCAATAAATCTTATTCCCAATAAAATAATCAAAATTAATATTTTCGGAATCAGGATGTTACATCCTTCCCCCCTTACAAAAATTTCGTCCTCGAAATTGAGCGTACCTGGTCTCAACAAAATAAAGTGGGATACTTCCCCTTCATACTGTCTTCTAGTCTCCAAGTTCTTCTTTAACATCGTGACTCTGTCACATAATATTCATCAAAGATAATACCTTCATTCTTAACATCTTCTCCGGTCAATCATAGTCTCCACGGGGTTTTCTCAAATTTTAACTTTCCTGAACATCTATTGGTTCATATTCCAATTCCTGATTGACTCTCCAACCTGAAAGTTTCTCTGCAACACTTCTCACGAATGTTATCCCTTCACATGATTTCAACAATAGATTTTAATCTTCTTCTAGAATAGTTATAAGAATCTTCAAAAGAATATCATCAATAATTGATCACAATCATCACACATGGATTAAGAAAATGAGTATTCCGACATGATAGGTTCACAAGTTCTACTAGTGGGGTTCCCGACCAGCTAACCAACCGGTTAAGCTTTACTTCCAACAAGGATGCATCAACAATTCACGATATCAATGTAAGAATACTCACTTCTCATCTAAGAATCATCAATCAAAAATCAAGATATCTCTCACGGTAGGAAATCAACAGTAATTCAGTACACACATATAATTACTCATCATCATTTATATGTATCTCCATTTGAGATTACATACTCACTTTATCATCATGATCATCATTTTTCTTTCGCAATTCAAAATCATCTCAAGTAATAGTAATATGGTCTTTCATCAGTCATCAATACGTAACTTTACAGTCATCCACATGTCGCGTTTCACATGATCTTTCTGTACGATACCAGATGGTAAAGATCTACAAACAGGCAACCCATAGTCTCCAACAATAACCTGCAACAGAAGAATCATCACTACTGTCATTGACACCCTCCTCTTATAGCTCTTAAAATCATCAGCAAAATCGCATCATCAAAACTTCCATCGTTCTTAATCTCTAAGCTGAATCATCTCATCCTGACACAAGAAGCATACTCATGACGCTATCTATCGTATATCTCGATTTTTGATATTGGCTTTCAATATGTCAAAATCTCTCAAGACATCAAAAATTTGACCAGTGCAGCAGTCATTATCTGAGGTGGAACCACAGTCTCTGCGAAAATCTAAACTAGCGGATAAGGCAAGGTCAACAGTTATCTGAATAATTGATCAACATCAATGGTAAAAGGAATTCTAACTCAAACCCACATATACTATCACATCCTCGAATAACAATATAATAAATCCTCAAATACTTGAATTCTCAAGAATCCCAAAATTTCCTTAATTCCATTAATATCATCCTCGATCAACAACCTACATCCTCAAATTATCGTATCAGTAATCAGTACCATGTAATCTCAAATAAAAAAATTTCTCTCTAGTTGATAATATCACCATTATTATAATATATCTAAATTTCATACTGTATATATTCCCAAAAATTATCAATCACTGTTATTCTCAATAAGTATCTTTAGAATCTAATCACAAGATCCTAATTTAATCCACCAATTCTCAATTGTCATCATATTCCAAAATTATCATATAACATTCTATCACTTCCTTCTTCCTTCTCTTTTTCTTTTTTCCAACTATGTCACACTTGTGACGTCTTCGGTCCACACTTAATAACATTTCTTCTTCATATATGCTGACAACAATTTCTTAACTTAATAATATATTCTCAATTTCTATTCATCCCAAAATTCTTATATCAACCTCAATCCATGTCACAATATCAATCTTAAGGAAATCTATACATCGTCACTAGAAGCACTTACTTTCGACTCCATCATATACGTCTTAATGATTTTTCCTAAAAGTTCCTTGTATCAATGCAATCCATCCAATTCCTATTACCAATAACAATTAAAACCTCATATACTAAAATCTTAAATCCAAATATCTTCTACAACTCCAAAAGAAAGTTTTTAAAACCCAATAACCACATAATCTTCAAACATCAAAATAAATATTAATCTACGTCCACAATAACAAAACTCGTTTCTTTGAACACAAATATCTATTCGTTGATGCTAAAATCACGTCCTCAAACAACATTCTAATTCTTAAAAACCTTACATTCAGGGTTACACTTTTATCCCCGAACAAAAATTAAATCCCCAAAAATATTCTAATAGCAGTGTCGAAAATCAAGAGAAAATTATTGCTCCCCAAAGCAATCACATTAAACTGTCATCATCTACTTTACACTAAAACTCTTCAAATTTCTACGCATTCGTGAATCCATCATATATATTTAATAGTATTCTATCTAAAATTTTATTCGCATAAAATTGCAAGACTCATGGTTTTCCTCACTTCTAATCCTTAAAACAAATATCTTCTCGAAACGAGGTCACATGTCAAAAATCACATCTTCCAATGATAATTTAGTAGTCAAATCGTATGCTCAACTCTACGAGTTTATCTCATCAAAACAACTAAATCCTCAAACATGAAATAAGCACTATCATCGAATTACTTATTCTCGACAATTTTGCACATCCCAAAAATCACATATAACGCTAAATGATCTCCATCACTCCTCAAAAGTATTTCAGTAATCTATATCCACAAAATTGAGTCATGCTCTAAAATCCTCAATTTCTTAACCAATATCCTCGATAAGTATACTTATTGTCTTACTCCTTGGTACTGCACCTATATCTAGTAATCCACTATAAACTCCACACGAGCTCTCATGCTATTCAACATTCACTAACTAAGGATCTTACCCATTAAAGACCCTAAATATTAACATCGCTTCCATGCGAGAAACCTTTGCTCTCACAATCTCATTCCCCGAAAGCTTCAAATTCTACACATCCCTTCTTCAAATCCTTAGTTCCTTGACAAACTTCAGTCATACAACACTTTATCTTTATACATATCTCACTCTTCCACTCCATAGCTCTGATACCACCTGTGACACCCCCGACCCCGGTTTGAATTCCTCTGGAAAGAAACTGGCCCGAGGGTCCGTCAAACTACTTCTCAACCTGCTTAACTTGCTATATATATATATATATATATATATATATATATATATATATATATATATATATATATATATATATATATTTGTAAATTTCGGCATGAAGTATTCGTAAATAGGATTATTCACCTGTTTTTCAATTCAACAATTCAAATCTATAACAAAAGTCTATCTCACCAAAAATTGTGCCTCACACAATGCATCTCAACTACTATATACCATATTACTACAAACTGTACAACCACATGTCAACTCTATCATGACTTACCTTGAATCACAGACGACCAAAGTCCACTACAAGTGCTTCGACCTTAAGTCAATATACAACTTCAGTATGTAAGGAACTATTAAATCAAACACCAGCTCTACTGGTCCGACACTTCTTTCTACCTTCCCCAGTATCCTTCTGAAATCTTCAATATCTTCCTGTGATAATTTATAAAATAAAGGAATGAGCTATAAAGCTCAGCAAGTATATTTTGTAGTGATCCACTGAAGTATTATAAAATAATTTCGTTTTGGAAACCATCATCACTACACAGTTTATAAAAAAACATAACTCACACCGAAATCAGAGTCCCGCCAATATGTCAGCACAACATAATTTATAATAAAATATAAACTCGTACTAAAATCAGAGTTCTGCCAAAGTGTTCCACTTTTAAAACTGAGTAATAATTCCGTAAACAGTTTTATTTTACAATAATCTGAAACTCAACACAATTTCACAATGACTGAATCTTAAAGCATTTTCACGATATTGCATATAAGCAATCATCATTTCACAATTCACAGTTTATAAAAAAAATATAAACTTCACAATTTAGGTGAGGAAAAACTGGGCATTCTACACACGACAAGTTCATCAAGTTCTACTAGTGGGGGTCCCCGGCCTTTACTTCCTATTCGAGAAGTTCACACAATTTCCAATTCTGGAAGTTCTGCCAGTCTCCATTTCTGGAGGTTCTACCAATCCCATTTTTGGGAGTGACTCACTAGCAATGTCAGTCTGCTCAGTTGTCCTCAAAATCGCATTTCAACATATAGTGGTTAAAACAATTTAACGAGTATTCATAATAATATAAACATCACATTGTAACCACTTCGATTTAAAAGATGTATTCCATTTAAAACCCATAAATCCATATTTTTACTTTTTCATTTGAAAAAATAATTCTTTAAGAATTCACAAATCCACATTTCTACTTGAAAATAGATTTCCTCTAAAATCCACAAATTCACATTTATACGCGCATAAAACAAAATACGCATAGGATTTAAAACACAGTAAATACGTTAACAGAAATATAACGCATTATCTTCAATTTATCACAGCAAGATATACTTACAACCACCGCTATCCAAGCAGTCCAACCGTTCTTCAGCCCACTTTTCCTAAAACCTGGACAAGCATCAACAACCTCTTCAATCACATATTCTCAATTTATTCTACTCACACTTTACAAAGTGACTAATCGTAACGGTCAAATTCTATAACTCAACTTGTTTCACAAATATCCACTAAAACCAATGACGTCTTCTTAGGTCACGATTCACCGAATAAGCTTTTACTGGCTACTAATCGATATTCCAATTACTATACAACCTACTCCTCAAAAATCCAAATTTATAAAGTTCACGCTTAATAATTTATGGTTACAAGTCTCATAAATTCTACACCTTTATTAGGTTGAGTTACAGTCCTTTTTACAGAAAATCGGGCATGACCTATTCGTACATAGACGCTACCCGGTGTCACAACACCTCAACAATCAATTCCAATCAATCACCAATAACCAATTAGCAATCCAAACTCTACCAATTTCTACAAATCCACTTTTACCATCAAATACAATTTATCACTAAAATCAACAACTTTAAAAACCTAAACTCCAACAATATAACTCCAATAATCCACAAATTCACGAATTAATTACGGACATCTAACTTTAAATACTCGACCAAAATCCCAAATAAATCTCCATAATTTTACAACCACAATGTTTCACGAGTTCTCAAAATATAACTCCGAAATTAATAAGAATTTCTCGAAATTGCAACTTCAAAGACAACGAAATTAAATCACCCACTTACGGTGTAAAAATATGCACACCATAACCGGATTCATAGAGCTTCTCCGGTGACTACCACCGCTGCCCCGCATACTCAATTTTTTTTCTTTTTGTGAACCTTTGTCATTTTCGCGACCACGCGCCTCCTCCATCTTCACCAATTTTTCTCTCCTACCTGTCTACATCTCTCCGACATCTCTCCATCTAAATCTCTTCTTCGATATTCCATAATGCTTCCTGTTAAATATCTCTGCATCTCTCCCAATATCAAGAAATCTCTCCAGCCTTTTCTCTCCCCCTCTCTTTCCCTCTCTCTTTCTTTCTTTCTCTATCTTCACCGATTTTTCTCTCCTACTTCCCTGTATCTCTCCGATATCTCTCCATGCAAATATCTTCTTCCATATTCCATGAGGCTCCCTATGAAATATCTCTGCATCTCTCCCAATATTCAATAATCTCTCCAGCCTTTTATCTCCTGCATCATCTCTCCATCTCTTTTCTCCTCTCCTCTCTTCTCTCCTGCACAAACCCAACACCACCACCTCCACTGGTGGTCCTCCGGCCGCGCGCACACAGCCCACACATCGGCACATACATACACACACACACACATGTACAGACGCCAACACACACACACACACACACATATATTACAATCCTCCTCTCCTTCCCCACTTCTCTCTTTAATTTCAAAACCCCCAATTTCTTCTCCAAATCCCTAATTTCTTTCCCCTTTTTCTGTTTCTCTCTCCCCGTTATTCTTTTTCTTCTTCAGTCGTGTGTTTGTTTTGTTGTCTAAATGGGCTTGGCCCAATAACATTTTATATAACTACTTAACAATTTAATCTAAGCTCAATTAAAACACTACTTATACATTTTATCTCCTTTTTATTTCCCTCATAATTGTTTTATTAAAACAATTATCTCCCAGAATTCCAAAATAATTATAATCTTGAACTTAATAAAGTAAAGTCATCAAATATCCAAAATCTAGTATTTTAAAAATAATTACGAGTCCACTTGCAAATTTCCCGAAAATAAATCCTAAAAATCATTCACTGTCAAACAATTAATATTTGACATAATAATTTAATCCTTAACCAATAAAAGAACTTATTCCTCAAAATCCACAATATATCGTCTCGGTCTCTAAATTCTTTATTATCTCCAAAACAGTTCAAATTTTAACCGCAATAAATCTTATTCCCAATAAAATAATCAAAATTAATATTTTCGGAATCAGGATGTTACATCGATGATCTATAAACAATCAGAACATTCGAGATTAACCACTTAACACCTTTTAAAAGTCTAAGTATAAACTTCACTTAAGTCGAAACACGTTTTCAAGTTATCTCGTTATGCACCCTTTTGTGTAACTCTTTTTGTCACCGATATGGTCCGACATTTGTTCGTTATTATGACATGTCATCAAACTTACACTTAGTATATACTTAAATCGTATAAGTTCTAAGGTTGGTCGTTTATGAACCAAGATTATTACTCGAGTTTTATCGCCCGTTTTCTAAGTGATTCACCAAAGTTATAACCAAGTGTAGTTTTAAGGGTTTGTTCGCGCTTAACCTCGATTCAAACATTTTTATAAAATCGAAAAACTAGCCGTTTGACATGTGGTTTTCTCTCACACCTTCCTTATGACCTCTAGTATTTATTTACCAAGATTTGCCACTGAGTAACATGCTTTACGAGGGTTCAATTGAAGTTATGAACTTTTACTTACGGTTTCGAACCAATTTTAGTAATTTGACCATAACACCTAAACCGCAAGTCGGAATGTTTCGATTCTCACGCAAAAACGATATATGGCTCGAGATCTACAAGGACAAGTCATAACATTACCAAGGTCAGGAAATTATATTAACTTCCATGCTCGGTTTCTAAGTGTTAACAAAAATTCTGCATTACGACGTCTATAAATCGGACGTTCCAAAAATCATAATCATCAAACCAAGCCACACCGGGCATCAATACAATTTATAAACATGATTCTCATCTCAACAAGCCCTAGAACCACTGATCTTAACCTCAAAATCATCATGCTTCTTAAATCACATAACTAACTTCATAATCATGCTTATAATCACCACTATAATCATACAAAGCTAAACCCATCAAAAAGATATATAAATCTTAAATCAAATGCTAGGGTTTCAAGAGGTCTACCTGTTGGTGTATACTGAAAATATTTATTTGAAGTATATACATTTATTTCTGGCCTATTTTATTGAGAATCATTTAAATGTTTACATGTTGTCTAAATATTATATATTGTGAATAATCTAGTATCAAATGGGATACAGAATATTAGATTATTAAATACGGTTTATATAATATAATATGGTTCACAGCACAGGTGGTGTTAGACAATCCACTGGAGTGGCTGTAGTATTATTTAGATTAGTTTATATTGACTAATAAATAATACTAGTATACTTTGTGTATATTGAACAGGATCAAATTTAGAATTGTTCCCTTATACTGATTAAGAAGGTGAACTAAGATTCTATGTTATTATTAATGCTTAGGTTCTTAATCCAGATATAGTAATTGACACGTGTATATTATTTACATGCTTTGATTTATATATGAAATAATTCTTTTGATTTATTTCATTATATTTTGGGTGATGGAATAATATATATGGTGAATATTATTTATTGAAGGAATCCATGTCCTGATAATATTCGGGTTAATGATGTCCCCTTGAAAGCTCAAAAAAGATTTAATTATGTGAAACCTTGCAGGTGGATTTATTCCGGCATAATTAAATAAAGGTTGAGTGAATGATCAATGATAAAAGATATTAATTAAATGAATTATCAGTAATTTATTTAATTAATGGACATGCGATATTTTAAACATGGGGAATTTAATAAGCAAATAATATTGGAACCGAATTAATTAATTAAATTACGGTATTGGGAAAGGTAGTGTAAATATTAATTCTTTAGTGGATTGAATTAATATTTAATTACATTGGGCTATGCCCAAGATGTAATTAGAAGGCCCAACCTAATTGTCCATGATCCCTATTGTAGCCTATATATATTCCTATTCTCTTCTTGCTAGGGTTGGTCGAAAAATTTTGTAGCCACCCAGGAGCAAGAAGAGAGGTTAACTTGAGAAGACGAAGGCCACACTTCGCTCAAGGGAATTTGGGAATACAATAGAAGAGCGTGGAATCAACCGTTAACAAGGTGATTTTTCTATTCATACTCGTTAATGTATTGTATCAAAAATCGCAGTGCCAAGATCTGATTGTCCCAACAATTGGTATCAAGAGCCTGGTTCAATGGTTCTGCGATTTTTGATACGATGTCCATGTCGTAATTATATATGCATGTATATAGTGGTAGGCTTGTATATTCTGTTTTGCAGGTTGTTATCCACTATTATGGCCATGTATATTTTAATTATGTGTTTGGATCCCACGTGGTTTAATCGTGGTTAATTTTTGTTTGGTTTCCACGTGGTTTATCGTGGTTGTAAAACACGAGGGTTGATCGTGTTAGAATAGATTTACAAAATTAGTTTTGTATTAGATCTATTTTTTTGTAATTGTTTGTTGGATTTTATTAAGATCCGGATATTTTGTAACATTTACGTGCGATCGGAAATCGAAACGGAGACAAAAATTTGTTCGTTGCGTAGCTGTTGGTTCGTATTATTACTACAGAATAGTGGCTGTTGGAAAATTGATTCAGAACAGAATTCTGGCGACAGAGGAGAAGCCGCGGCGCGTGAAAAAAACTGGTCAAAGGCGGTAACGCAGGTCAGACCTGCGTTACAGGTGTATTTGAACTGTAACGCAGGACGCACAGGCGCAACAGCCCTTCCAGGGCTGTGACGCAGGCAGAAACTGCGCAACAAGTGGGAGTAACGCCACTACAGTCTGCGCAATAGCTATTTTCTGGCAGAATTTGTTTTTTTTTTCAACAGAACAGGGCTGGAAATTTTTCAAGGGGCCATAATAGTGGAAAAATTTTTATTTTAATTTTTTTCCACTGATTTTTGATTATTGATTTAAATAATTAATTATGTGTGTTGTTAATTATGTGTGTAATTATTTTAAAATTGCATGTTTAACATAATTAGGACGACATGGACATAGTATTTATTTATTATGCTTTAATCATGTATAGCATGCTGTTATGTTATGTGTTTTGTGTATTTTGATACATGTGGACTGCGATTAAATAACATAAGGCGATGCATGCTAGATAAAATTCCTCAATTTTAAATAAAATACTAAGTGGGTGAGGGAATTAATTAGGAATTAAATCCCACGGTCTCCATTATTGTTTGTATGTAATTTTAACACTAAGACGAATATAAATTATATATAGTCCACCCTAACGTGGCATATGATTTATGGTGTCAGGTAGTGTTATGGATATTACTAGGACAAACTTCCTAAATTAATTACGAATATTGAAAGGTATACATGCCACACAACGTGGCATACCAAGTTTCATAGAATTCGATTAATTAGAAGGGTACCACTGATTAAATATAGATTTTTGATATTGAGAGAAAGGATGATTCTGTCTAGAAAGGGGTCTTAAGTGACGCCTCTTGACAATGCTCCCCCCGATCTGGGAATTATCCTATTATCGATTATTGATTTGAAATATTTAATGGTGGCATCCGGTCTTATTGCTATTAATTTAGGATTTGATAATGGTATACACTTAGCTCTGAAAAATAATATATAGTCCACCCTAACGTGGCGTATTATTTAGTAATAGGACCGAAGTAATATTTAAACGAATTAAGTGGTATATATGTCACCCATCGTCACGTACCAGATACTTATGGTGTTTAAATATTAGTGCATTAATTTTAATTAATTGTTAGAGGAAACCAATAGGATTTAAGATTTATGCAACTGTCTGATTATGTGTTACATGTATGATTCTCAGGATTAGATCATTATGGGCTTTAATCCACTATTCACCATACTTAAGGATAACAAACTTACTGGACCGAACTATATTGAATGGAAACGTAATTTGGACATAGTGTTTGACTGCTGAGGAGTACAAATTTTGTACTTATGAACCCAAGCCAAATCAGCCTGCTGAAGATGCTCCTGAAAGTGAGAAGGAGTATTATAAGCGATGGGTTAAGGCTGATGAGATGTCGCGATGTTACATTCTGGCAGCAATGTCGGGTGTTTTGCAGCATCAGCATCAGGCTATGCCCACTGCTTCAGATATGCTCTTTAATCTCAAGGAACTTTTTGGAGAACAGAATAGGGCTGCTAGGCAAGTAGCAATGAAGGCTTTAATGAACACTCAGATGGCTGAAGGAACACCTGTAAGGGATCACGTTCTCAGGATGATGTCTCATCTGAATGAGATGGAGATCCTTGGTGCTGATATTGATGGGGAAACCCAGATCGATATCATCCTTATGAGTCTGCCCAAAAGTTTTGAGCAGTTCCGCTTGAATTACACCATGAACAAAAGGATGTATAGTCTCGCGGAACTTCTGATAGAACTTCAGGCAGCTGAAGGACTCTTTAAGCAGAATGTTCAAGTGAATGTGGCTGAGAAAGCTTCTTCCTCTAAGCCAAAAGGCAAGAAGAAGAAAAAGGTTCAGACACAGAAAGCTAGAAAGGTTGCTAATGCAGTGGGAGTTCAAGGTGCTGTGAAAAAGCCTAAGGGAAAGTGCTTCAGGTGCAAGCAGTCAGGTCACTGGAAACAGGATTGTCCTCTTCCTAAGAAGACAAACAATACTGGTATGTCTCTTTCTCTAGTTACAGAAACATATATAGCGGCTATATCTACGAGCACTTGGTGTGTAGATACAGGAGCCACTGACCATGTTTGTAACTCTATGCAGGGGTTCCAGCAATCCAGAATGCTTAGAGATGGCGAGATTTATGTGTTAATATGAGATGCTACGAAAGTAGCAGTAGTTGCAGTTGGAATAATTACATTATCTTTTGGCGATGATAGGATTTTGGTTTTGAACAGTTGTCTTTATGTACCTTCGTTTAGAAGGAATTTAATTTCGGTTTCTAAACTTGCCATGGATGGTTATAATATTTATTTGGATCGTAATGTTTCTATTATGATGAATAAACGAGTTATATGTTCTGGTACATTGCAAGACAATTTATATATTATTAATCCTATCCAACCAATGCTACAACATAAGGAAACTAATAACATTCTTTCTAGCTCGAATAAAAGAAAGAAACCTTCTGAATTGAACCAAACATATCTTTGGCACTTAAGATTAGGTCATATTAACTTAAGGAGGATTCAAAGACTGGTAGTAGATGGGCCATTAGGCTCGTTGGCAGTGGAGCCATTTCCAGTTTGTGAATCCTGTTTGGAAGGTAAGATGACTAATAGGCCTTTTAAATCAAAGGGGAATAGAGCCAAAGAAGTGTTAGAATTGGTTCATACTGATTTATGTGGACCTATGAGTATCCAAGCAAGAGGAGGTTATGAGTATTTTGTCACTTTCATTGATGATTATTCTAGATATGGGTACATTTATTTGTTCCGTCGTAAGTCTGAGTGCTTTGAAAAATTCAAAGCGACATCTTGGAAAATGTATCAAGTCACTACGATCAGATCGTGGTGGCGAATACTTGCTTGGAGAATTTAGGGAATATTATCAGAAAATGGGATTGCATCCCAGTTGTCTGCACCTGGCACACCTCAGCAGAATGGTGTAGCAGAGAGAAGGAATCGGACTCTTTTAGAGAGTGTTAGATCGATGATGAGTTATTCAGATTTACCCAAGTCGTTCTGGGGATATTCTATAGAAACAGCGGCTTACCTTCTGAACTTGGTACCTTCTAAGTCGGTTCCCAAGACTCCAATAGAATTGTGTACTGGTAGCAAACCAAGTCTAAGACATATTCGGATTTGGGGTTGTCCAGCACATGTGCTGAACAAGAACGCGACCAAGTTAGAATTTCGTACAGAAGTAAGGCTGTTTGTAGGCTATCCCATGGGAACGAAAGGTTATTCATTTTATAGTCCTAGGGATCGAGATATCATTGTTAGCACCAATGCTAGATTCTTAGAAGAAGACTATATAATGAACCACAAACCCATGAGTAGTATCGTTTTAGAGGAACTAGTGGGAGGGACAGATAATCCCCAAGTGCCAATAGTACAATTAGATCAACCACAAGAAAATGCACAACCTGTCACTAATACCACACCGGTGCTTCGTCATAGTGGGAGGGTTGTTCAACAACCTGATAGATTCATGTTTTTGGGAGAGTCCTCGGACTTGGTGTCTGGTGAACATGATGAGGATCCCAGGACATACGAAGAAGCAATTCTAGATAAAGATGCAAATCTTTGGCAAAAGGCAATGGAATCTGAGATGGAATCTATGTATTCTAATCAAGTTTGGGAGCTCGTGGAACCACCCAAAGGTGTAAAACCCATTGGATGTATGTGGATCTACAAGAAGAAAAGAGGATCTGACAAAAAGGTGAAAGCCTGGAAAGCACGACTTGTTGCGAAAGGGTATACTCAGAAAGAAGGGATCGATTATGAGGAAACCTTTTCCCCGGTTGTTATGCTTAAGTCGATCCGGATTCTTTTATCTATAGCAGCTCATCTCGATTATGAGATTTGGCAAATGGATGTCAAGACAGCTTTCCTTAATGGAAGTCTTGAGGAAACCATCTATATGCAGCAACCAAAAGGATTCATTAAGGAAGGCCAAGAGCATCTGGTATGTAAGCTTAAGAGGTCTATTTATGGACTAAAACAAGCTTCTAGGGACTGGAATATTCGTTTTGATCAGGCAGTCCAGTCATATGGATTTGATCAAAGTCCAAGTGAATCATGTGTGTATAAGAGAAGTGAGGGTAATGTAGTGGTTTTTCTAGTACTGTATGTAGATGACATTTTACTCATTGGAAACAATGTTAAGATGTTGTCATCAGTAAAGGCATGGTTGTTCAAACAATTTGAAATGAAGGACTTAGGTGAAGCGGCATACATCCTTGGGATCAAAGTAATAAGGGATCGCAAGAAAAGGATGTTGGCTTTATCTGAAGAGCCCTACATTGATGAAGTATTAGCTCATTTTAACATGCAGAACTCTAATAAAGATTTTTTACCTTTTAAGCATGGAGTGGCTCTATCCAAGGAGCAGTGTCCTTCGACACCTAAAGATATAGAGAGCATGAAAGCAGTTCCTTATGCTTCGGCATGTGGAAGCTTAATGTATGCTATGTTATGTACGAGGCCTGACATCTGCTTTGCTGTAGGCATGGTTAGTAGATATCAGTCGAACCCAGGTCAGGAACATTGGAGTGCAGTAAAAACTATACTCAAGTACCTGAGAAGGACTAAGGAGTATATGTTAATTTACAAGGCCTCGGATCTATTTCCTTTGGGATATACTGATTCAGATTTCCAATCAGATAGGGATAAGAGGAAATCGACCTCGGGATATGTTTTTACTTTGGGAGGTGGAGCCGTTATATGGAGGAGTGTAAAGCAGAAATGCATTGCAGACTCTACCATGGAAGCCGAGTACGTGGCGGCCTCTGAGGCTGCAAAGGAGGCTGTATGGTTCAGGAACTTTCTTTTGGACTTGGATGTGGTACCTAATTTACCTAGGAGCTTGACAGTGTATTGTGATAACACTGGAGCTGTGGCAAATTCGAAGGAACCGCGAGATCACAAAGCAGCTAAACATATTGAACGTAAGTATCATCTCATACGAGAGATCGTAAAGCGAGGAGATATAGTTGTGGCTCACATATCATCAGAAGACAACCGGGTAGATCCTTTCACAAAGAGCTTTCCAGCCAAAGTTTTTGACAGGCATGTGGAAGCGATAGGAGTCAGATGGATGGACACATAGTTTTTTGTGTAATAGTGGATTAAATAAACACTGATATACTCATAGAATATTTTGAGTATAAGTGGGAGATTGTTGGTGTATACTGAAAATATTTATTTGAAGTATATACATTTATTTCTGGCCTATTTTATTGAGAATCATTTAAATGTTTACATGTTGTCTAAATATTATATATTGTGAATAATCTAGTATCAAATGGGATACAGAATATTAAATTATTAAATACGGTTTATATAATATAATATGGTTCACAGCACAGGTGGTGTTAGACAATCCACTGGAGTGGCTGTAGTATTATTTAGATTAGTTTATATTGACTAATAAATAATACTAGTATACTTTGTGTATATTGAACAGGATCAAATTTAGAATTGTTCCCTTATACTGATTAAGAAGGTGAACTAAGATTCTATGTTATTATTAATGCTTAGGTTCTTAATCCAGATATAGTAATTGACACGTGTATATTATTTACATGCTTTGATTTATATATGAAATAATTCTTTTGATTTATTTCATTATATTTTGGGTGATGGAATAATATATATGGTGAATATTATTTATTGAAGGAATCCATGTCCTGATAATATTCGGGTTAATGATGTCCCCTTGAAAGCTCAAAAAAGATTTAATTATGTGAAACCCTGCAGGTGGATTTATTCCGGCATAATTAAATAAAGGTTGAGTGGATGATCAAGGATAAAAGATATTAATTAAATGAATTATCAGTAATTTATTTAATTAATGGACATGCGATATTTTAAACATGGGGAATTTAATAAGCAAATAATATTCGAACCGAATTAATTAACTAAATTACGGTATTGGGAAAGGTAGTGCAAATATTAATTCTTTAGTGGATTGAATTAATATTTAATTACATTGGGCTATGCCCAAGATGTAATTAGAAGGCTCAACCTAATTGTCCATGATCCCTATTGTAGCCTATATATATTCCTATTCTCTTCTTGCTAGGGTTGGTCGAAAAATTTTGTAGCCACCCAAGAGCAAGAAGAGAGGTTAACTTGAGAAGACGAAGGCCACACTTCACTCAAGGGAATTTGGGAATACAATAGAAGAGCGTGGAATCAACCGTTAACAAGGTGATTTTTCTATTCGTACTCGTTAATGTATTGTATCAAAAATCGCAGTGCCAAGATCTGATTGTCCCAACACTACCTTCCTTGGAGTATGTTCTAGCCTCACTAAGCTTTGTATGATCCTTGAGTGGCCTTAAGCTAGCTAAATCAACAATAAGAATCAAAGAAAACAAGATTAGTTCCTGAAGAACCCTATTCACCCTCCTCTTTCTTGATTTTTTTGAAAATGGAAGCAAAGGAGTTTGGATTTGAAATTTCTAGGAGATTAGTTTCTTGAAATATAGAACTCACCTTAAAAATTACAAGATCAAACAAGGAGTGGAAGGTGGATTTTGATTCTTGAATTCCTTGACTAGCCGAATGGGAGCTTTAGAGAGAGTGTTGGAGTTGCTTGGTTGGTTTCTTTGATAATAATGCATAAAGTGATTTTGCTTGGGATAATATGTTGCTAGTTGCATTATTAAAGGTATGATGTAAGGAATGATGTCTTTGGAGTGGACACATGTTGACAATTTGTGGTGAGATGGGAAGTATGTTAGGCCGAATACACACTTATGATCAACTAAGTATAAGAGAATAACAATAAGTTCTTTAAAAGCTTTAAAAACTGTTTGAATTAACTTCTCTCTCAGTGATGTAAATTATCACAGAGAGCTGCTTAGGTTATAATGAAAGATATTGTATTACACGACCGATACCCTTCTAGGGTTAATCTAACTGTATTTATAAAATATACAGCTGTTATACAATCGATAATTGATACTCCTATAAATTAGCTATACAATTGATATCAATTACGATTGCTACTCGTCTCCTTAGTCAACTCAATCTCTTTCACAGCTATCCAATCTTCAAAGATATTGCTTCCATAATTATCTTCAATAATTCTTCAAACACTGTGGACAAGTAGACGCTTCCTCCAGACAGAGTTTAACAAATTCTGTCGAGCTTTCAACTGTCAGCGTATAGCAAACTCTGTTCAGCTTCTAACTGTCAGAGTTTAACTAAACTTTGACTGCTTCCTGTTTCAAGTTAAACTCTGTTTTTCCCCGTAAAACTTAAACACTGATATTAACCATATCAATTATATTTAACAATCTCCCCCAACTTGTTCATTAATAAAAATGCACAAGTTAACAATAATTGATGATGTCAAAACAATTTCATACAAACATAGTGTTTATTAAAATTAGCAGAGTTTAAACTTGACTTAATAAAAATTTACAGATAACAAGAAAATTCTTACAAACTTTGATCTCTAATCTCCTCAAGATCTGGTGTTGTTCTTAGATAATCTATAAGCAATCTCTTCTCTGCATTTTCAAGATCAATCTTCATAGCTTCTTTAATCTCTCTTAGCTGAGGATCACTCTCATTTGTCTGATAGATAGCAGATCTAAGATCATAGATTTTGTTTCTCCTCATCTCATTTCCCAGCCTAATAAATTTGACTTCCTCTGACTGTGAATAGAAGTCAAGTACTGTGATTCCCAAATCAGTCTTTAATTTTGCAGTACCCTTCTTCATTTCAATAAGATTTCCATTCCAGTCTCTGTACTTAGGAACATATCTGCTATTGCACTTCATCCCTCTGATTGCCAAATTCTGGAGCATTTTCTGTCTTAGCACATTTGCAACTGATTGAGTCCTTTGACTATTCACCTTGAAAAGATATAGAACATATTCTAATTCTTCCCAATATTTCAAGCCAATATCATTCTCACCAATTCTAAATACTATCCCATCAGCCATGAAGTACAAGAGAAAATCCTTCTTTAAACTCTTCTGATAAACTAACTGTACTGATTCCAGTCTGTCCAAACTCTCTTGAGTGACACCACGACCTAGAACAGCCAGTGAAGAAAGATCTCTGGGACCAGAGTATTGCCTTCTATCTTTATGTGAGCCTAGACCAGCCTTATTGTTTCCAACCTTACCAGACAAAGCACTTCCATCAGAAAAATCCATAGAGGCTACAGATAATAGATTTGGATCATGAAGTGTTCCTTTACCAAAAACTGATTTCAACTGAGAAGATAAAGGTCTAGACACAACTTGTGTAGCAACAGAGGTTGTGTTTTCTTTCTTCTGTACAACTTGTGTAGAAACAGAGGTTGTAACTTTCTTCTGTGAAATTTCTCCTTCAATGCCTTTCAGCTAGGGGAGAGCACGGATCGGATCGGATCGGATTTATGGTAAAACCGAAACCGAAATTCTTCGGGTTTTAAAATCTAAAACCGAAACCGCAACCGAAACCGACAGTTCGGTTTCGGATTCAAAATTGTCGGATCGGTTGCAATCGGTTCGGTTTTGGTTTTAAAACCGCCTCAAATAAAATTGACAAAATAAATATGATTACAAGAATTTTTAAAGATAGATACAGATCTTGAAGTTGATCACTACCAGCTGTTAAATCACCAAACTTGTAGCTTGCAAGTAATATGAAAGGATGTTCATTTATCACATTATTCAAACTACAATGTCATGAAGACCCTCCAAACAAAGTATTAAAGAGTACACAAAGCTGTAACTTAACAGCTACACTATTACACGGCCAGCCAAAATAGCACTTACATGTAAACTTTATAGTACCCACAAGGTCAGGGTCTGGAAGGATGGCAGACACATATCAATTATATATATAATAATTATATTTCAAAAAATATGTGTATTTATTAATAATATATATATATATATATATATATATATATATATATATATTATTTATTTATTTTAATCGGATCGGATTCGGGTTTTTTCGGATCGGATCCGACAAGAAACCGAAACCGCATAATCGGATTCGGTTTCGGTTTTTAATTTTTCCGTTTCGGTTTCGGATCGGTTTTATACGGATCGGTTTTTAGCGGTTTTTAGCGGATTCGGATTTTTTCGGAATTTTGCTCAGCCCTACTTTCAGCTTGAGTTTAGCTTCTGCTTCTGTTGATTTCTTTGATAACTGTGATCTTTGACCAGCATCAACATTTTCCTTGATCACAATGCCTTTAAGAACAGGCCTAGGAGCTTTTCCTTTCTTTAACTTTCCAGACTTTAAAGCTTTAAGATGTTGTTCTTGTAAACTCTTTTCTTCAGCTTTAATATCTTCGATTGTAGCTCCTTCCTCATTTCTTCAATGAACAACTTAGAAGCCAACTCCTCATCAGTCTATGGATTAGAAGAGAATACCAAACTCTTGGTCTTTGAAGTACCTTGGGTATCAGTGTTTATCCCAGCAAACTGTGATTTAGAAGACTTGCTAGTTTTCAGAGTTTGAAGTTCTTCAGTTTTGCCCCTGCCTTTATTACTTGCTCCTCCATCTCCAGCATTATCCTTTCTGATCAGAGTTTGAAATTGCTTGCATTTGTCTTTAGCAACTCTTTCCCCCTTTTTGACATCATCAGGCATAAGAATAAATGTGATTAACTCCAGGGAGGTAGCAATAGAATCAATCTTTAAAGACATAGCATTTTGATTTTCTTCAACTTTGCTCAGCCTGTGAGACAAAGTTTCTTGATTCTGAGAAAGATAGTGAAATTTGTTCTTGTTGTCAAGTTTAATCATATCATCTCCTCTAACAACATCACCTCGAACATCAGAAATTGCCTTTTGACACATATCAAACCTAGAATTGAGAGTCTTCACTTGTACAACTGTAGCCTTGAGACAAGATAGAATCTCTGGATTTGTAATTGTTCTGGAGGTTCTCTTGACAAATTCAGCTGCCCTTGCAACAGGAAAGATACAAGTGTCCTTGTACTAGTCATTTGAAAATTGTTCATAGTGTTCTTCTTCAGCATCTGCTTGATTTGAAGGACCAGCAAAATACTTAACTTTAGCATCAGTCTGGACTGGTAAACTCTGAGAAGAGCTTGACTCAGTATTCCCTTCAGTTTCAACTTCAATCTCAGCTTCAACATGATGAGTGGATTCAGGAATTGGAATAGATGCATCAACAGTTTCCACAGTCTCAACAACATCCTCTGCAACAGTTTCAGCAGTAGGTTCAACAATAGGCTGTATAATAGGCTGTACAATATCCTCTGCAGATTGCACAATAGGCTTAGAGTTTATCTCCTTAGGTGGTTGATCAATTTCCTCACCCTGTTCAACAGATTGATGAGCATCAGAGATTAACTCAGTATGAGAAGCCACTGTTTCTTCATGTACCAAGGTGGTTTGATTTACTGCATCAGTTGCCTCAGAGAATACAGTAGATGAAGAGATTGGAATGTCCATGTTCTCAGAGAATGGGAACAATGGTTCAAGAATTTCATCCATTTGAGCATCAGCATTTCCATCTCTTTCTATCTCAACAGCAGGTATTTCCTTAGAAATATCCTTTGGAGCTTCAACATTCACATCTTCATCAGATTCTTCAAGAATTAATCTCCTTCTCTTAGCTGGAGGATTCACTTCTGCTCTATCTTCTTCTGAGACAGAATCATCAAGTATAGAAGGAGACTTAGGTTTGTTAGCCCTTTCCTTTCTAGCCCTCTTTGGCTTAGAAGCTTCAGCAATCCTCTGTTTTCTTGATGGCCTTATAGCCTTGCTTTTCTTTGGTTTCTTTGGTTTTGATTGTGGTTGAGGTTGAGGATGTGATGAAGATTGTGGTTGTGAAGTAGTAGTAATTGTGGGTGGAGATGTAGGTTTAGTGATTGGTTCAGTGTTTATGGTTTGATGTGGGTCAGTGTTTGTGGGTTGAGAAGGTTCAGTGTTTGTGGGTTGAGGTGGTGACTGTGGAGGTTCAATGATTGGTTCGGGTTGTGGTTCTTGTTGTTCTTGTGGTTGGTTGAGAAAGTTTCTGAGGGCAAGAGGATAGATAAACTCTGGTACTTGCTCTTTGTTAGCATCCTTATTTGTCAAATCAGAAAACATTCTCTTATGACATTGGAAAGGTTGTATAACATCCTCATCAGCAATTGCCAAATTAGGTAAACAAGCAGAGAATAAACATTGACAGAAACGTGAGAAATAAACAGTTGTATTAGACTCTGCAAGTTTTTCACCTAAATTCATAAGTACAAGACGACCAAAATCGAAGTTACTCCAATTAAGAAGAGAATACCCGATTTGAAGACTTTCACCAGGAATTGCATCCCAGTTGGTGACCTTCTTGCCAAATGCTCGAGTAATGCAATCAAAGAAGAAGCTCCACTCCTTCCTGAGCCCTGGCCTTTTGACATTCCCAATCTTATCCAAAGGAGCAGAAAACCTTATTTGCCGTAACATTTCTTTTAATTGACCCTCAACATCCATAGAGTATGAAGTGTGAGTGTCAAAATCCAAAACCTCATGAACAGTTGCAGGAGTTATGACAAACTCTTGATCTTCATAGGTAAACACAATTGATGGAGTCCCATTCTCTCCACCATCATCATAAACCGAGTTTCTCCAGAAGGTAGAGATTTGTGTGGCCGAGAGTTTCTCTGGTTGGACAAGAGCCTTACCAATTTCAGTGTCTCTTAAGAAGTTTTGAATCAGATTAAATGATTCTGGGGCTTTAGCAGTGTCTAGGATTGTAGCATAGTTGTTTGTAACAAAAGTTAATCCCTAAGCCACAAAATTCTTGGTTGCCATTAGAACAGTATAATAGAAAAGAGAGTGTGTGGAAAAGTGTTTGTGAAAATGCTTAAGTGAAAGTAACAGAGAAATTGTGTGTGATGTTATGTGTTCGTGAATGTAAAGATGAAAAAGTGAATAATGAAATGATTTTGATTAGATCTGTAATTGAAAATCAAAACCCAATCGTTTTAGACATTAAACACGCAACCAATTTTTTGTTAAGTGTGTGAGTGGGACACGTGTCACATAAATAGTGGAACAGTTATTTACACACGCAGTAATAATGCCTATTATTACTGTTGTTCTCTCTCCTATTTCCATTAAGCTTTAACTGTCTGACACAATTAAACAACTGGCACATATTACATGCAAATTTCAAAAAAATTTTGTGTACTCCAAGTATATGTTTTGTCTGAAATAAAATATTACCTTAGAGTACTCAACAAAATCCAACAGTGTTTATCAATTGTCCAACTTAATTACTGTTATCCTTTCAAATACTGCATAGTTGTGAATATACGTGTGTGTAGAGCAGAGTTTACTAGATCAGTATTTAGAGCATCTATTATTTCATAAAATCCATAAAGTAAATCAGTAAGCACTGGATGCACAAACTCTCATAGTAAACACTGAATATATGATTAATGCTAAACTCTGTAGTAATCAGTTTATATACAATAATATTTAACTAATCTATAACCCCCATTTTTTTTCTCCAGTAACCAGAGGTTAAAACTAGTCACCAAAAATCCTATAATTTTAGCCCTTATCAATTTGATAAGTTCTTGGATCTTCCTAGCTTTCGACTAGTCACCAAAAATTAGAGAATTTTAGCCCTTACTATATACCAGTAAGTTCCTCGGTCGTCCTAGTCACAAACATGATCTCAAAGGAGTTCTAACAGTCTATATATTTTAGCTTTGGGGTTATTCTAATAACAGAATCTAATTCAACAGTGTATAACTAACAGAGTTTAGAGCTCATCAACATAAGAAATTATTTATGAGAGGCAATGCACACAGTATTTACAGACTCAGTGTTTAGGATAAATAAACTAAGAGATGCTATAAATATAGAACAGTATCATGCTGTGATAACTTTCTGCACAGTTTAAGATTAGATCATAGATAACTTAGAAAGATTCATGACTAATTACTGAGAATAATGTTTCATACATGTATCTTCATCGGTGTTTATGTTCAGAAAGAAACATTATCAGAGTTTCTCAGAGTTTATTCAACAGTTGACAGTGTATGACTTAAAAAGCATGCTAACAGAGTTTAACAGTCATTGAGCAGAGTTTGCATATCAGAGTTTAACATGCCACAGAAATATGAGCAACACAGTACATAAGTAGAGTTTTGAGTCTAACCAATATCTCTAGTCAAAACTAGAGACCATTCCTAGTTCATTTACCAGCCTTGTAAATACAGCTTCACTCAGTGGCTTGGTGAAGATATCTACAAGCTGTTGTTCTGTAGACACAAAATGAAGCTCAATATTCCCTTCTTCAACATGTTCTCTGATAAAATGCTACCTTATGCTGATGTGCTTGGTCATTGAATGCGGTACTGGATTACCTGTCATAGCAATAGCACTTTGATTATCACAGTAAATAGGTATTTTACTATACCTCAATCCATAATCCAGTAATTGATTCTTCATCCACAAAATCTGTGCACAACAGCTACCAGCAGCAATATACTCTGCTTCAGCTGTAGATGTAGAGATTGATTTATGTTTCTTGCTGTACCAAGAAACAATTCTATCACCAAGAAATTGACAACTTCCACTAGTACTTTTTCTATCTATCTTACAGCCTGCAAAGTCTGCATCAGAGTAACCAAGAAGCTTGAAGTCTGATTCTCTTGGATACCACAAACTTAAAGTTATGGAGCAGTCAAGCATGCCAAATTTCTTAAGAAGATTTCTGGTATATTTTGCTTGATTGATAAAAATTCCATCATCTGTTTGCTTCACCTGTAGCCCTAGAAAATAACTGAGCTCTCCCATCATGCTCATTTGATACCTAGACTGCATGAGCTTGGCAAACTTCTTACAGAGTTTATCATTAGTAGATCCAAAGATTATGTCATCTACATATATTTGAACTAATAATAGATCACTACCAAGATTGAAATAGAACAAGGTTTTATCAATTGTACCTCTGTGGAACCCACTTTCTAAAAGAAATTGAGCCAGAGTTTCATACCATGCTCTTGGTGCCTGTTTAAATCCATAGAGTGCCTTGTCAAGCCTGTAGACATAATCTGGATACTTGGGATCTACAAATCCTGGTGGTTGTTCAACAAACACTTCTTCTTCAAGTTTTCCATTCAGAAAAGCACTTTTCACATCCATCTGAAAAACCTTGAATTTCTTGTGAGAAGCATATGCTAGGAAGATTCTTATTGCCTCTAACCTTGCAACTGGAGCAAAAGTTTCATCATAGTATATGCCTTCTTACTGTGAATAGCCTTTGGCCACAAGTCTGACCTTGTTTCTTGTAACAACCCCATCACTGTCTGTTTTGTTTCTGAAAACCCATCTAGTACCAACAACAGATATATTCTTTGGTCTAGGTACAAGGGTCCATACTTCATTTCTCTCAAATTCATTTAACTCCTCCTACATTGCTGTTATCCAGTCAGCATCTTGAAGAGCTTCTTCCACTTTCTTTGGTTCAGATTTGGATAGAAATGCATGGAACATACATTCATTTGTTGTAGCACTTCTTGTCCTAACTTTTGCATCTGGATCTTCAATGATTAAATCAGGTGTATGTGATTTTGTCCATTTCCTAGCTGTAGGTAAATGACTTCTATCAACAGTTGATCCTCCCCCTTGATCAATGTTCTCCTGATTATCTTGATGCCTTTCTTCATTCTCTGAGACTCCCCCTGAATTTGATCTCTCAGAGTTTGAGTCATCAGATTTTGAATTTGATCCAGAATTTTCATTTGACTCACTATCAGAATTTGAGTCATCACTATGATCATGCTCCCCCTCAACTGGTTCTCCTCTTTGTTCAGACTGTACTATTTCTTCTGTGTGAACCAGTAGAGGTTCAAAGTTTGCATCAACAGAGTTTGTTGGACTAGTGTCATCAAAGTTTATTTCATCAGGGATTTGATCTTCATTTTCGAAATGCAACTGATCATGTTCATCAACATCTTCAAGTCCAGTGATTTTCCTGTCATCAAATG
The DNA here is from genome assembly GCA_036435485.1 of Saposhnikovia divaricata. Taxonomy (NCBI): domain Eukaryota; kingdom Viridiplantae; phylum Streptophyta; class Magnoliopsida; order Apiales; family Apiaceae; genus Saposhnikovia; species Saposhnikovia divaricata. The sequence goes on from JAZHRN010000132.1 coordinate 2,147,131, forward strand.
ACACATGAATAGATTCAATAATCACCCTTGTTCTCAGATTATAAACTCTGAATGCCTTGGTTGACACTGGATAACCAACAAAAATTCCTTCATCTGCTTTCAACTCAAATTTGGTCAATTGTTCAGGATGAGTTTTCAACACGAAGCATTTGCACCCAAAAATATGAACATATTTCAGGTTTGGCTTCTTTTCCCTCACCATCTCATATGGTGTTTTTCCATGCTTGTTGATTAATGTTGCATTTTGAGTAAAACAAGCAGTTTGAACTGCTTCTGCCCAGAAATAGGTTGGCAATTTTGCTTCATCAAGCATAGTTCTGGCAGCTTCTATCAAGGTTCTGTTCTTCCTCTCAACTACACCATTTTGCTGTGGTGTACCAGGTGCAGAAAATTCTTGCTTCACTCCTCTGTTCTTGCAGAATTCTTCCATTGTTGCATTTCTGAATTCAGTTCCATTATCACTTCTGATTATTTTGACTTTGTGTTTTGATCCTTTGTGCGGTAGCTTTACATGATCCATCAGAGTTAATGCAGTTTCATCCTTCTTTGCTAGAAAATACACCCAAGTGTATCTGGTATATTCATCAACAATAACTAGAGCATATTTCTTTCTTCCAATTGACAGGACATTTACTGGTCCAAAAAGATCAACATGTAACAGATGATATGGATCAACAACTGAAGATTCAGACTTACTCTTGAAAGAGGTCTTCCTCTGTTTGGCCTTTTGACATGAATCACACAGACCATCAACATTTAGTAAAGACTTTGGAAGTCCTCTAACAAGATCCTTTCTTATCAGCTCATTGATGTTGTTCACATTCAAATGAGAGAGTTTCTTATGCCACTTCCAACTCTCCTCATTGGACATTCTTGTTGACAGGCACATTGTTTTTCCATCAGAGTTTGTCAACAAGCTTGCTTCATAGATATTGTTGTGCCTTTGTCCAACTAAAACAACTTTCCCTGTGGTTTTGCTGATAACTTCACAGTATTCAGGTTGAAAATCTACATGAAAACCTCTGTCACAGATTTGACTCACAGATAACAGATCATGCTTGAGTCCTGGAACCAGAGCTACATTTGTGATGATGACACTTCTAAGATTAATATTTCCATATCCCAGAGTATGTCCTATGTTGCCATCTCCATAGGAAACTTTTGGGCCAGCCTTTTCTACATACTCTGATAGCAGGGCTTTATTTCCAGTCATGTGTCCTGAACATCCACTGTCCACTACTAGGATGCTTTCCCTGATGCCCTGCAATCACAAACAATTACTGAGGATTAAATTTAAGGATCCAGACTTTCTTGGATCCTTTGGCTTTCTTAATTTTATTAGCTTTAGCAGCGGAATTTTCATTATCAGAGTTTAAGCTAACTTTATCAGAGTTTACACTTGCAGTATTAACTCTAACCCATTTTAGATTAGGTTTCAGTTCATAGTAATTATGATAAATAGCATGATATTCTCTGCAAGTATAAATAGAATGCCAAGTGCTTCCACAGTGTTTGCATAAAGTCTGTGGCCTAGTTCTAACATTATCTTTCTTTACTTCTGACTTGGAAGGTAAAGAATTAATGTCTTTATTCTTCCTGCAAAAACTAGCAAGATGGTTAGTACTACCACAGTTATGACATGTCTTTCTTGTAGCTAAAGTAGCAAGCATTGGATAATTGCCTTGAGTAATGCCTACTTTACCATTTCTGTTCTTTCTAGACACTTTCTGTTTCTTAACAGATTTTAACTCCTTAAGCTTATGCTTAAGTTGTTTATCTGTCATTAAACCAATATTAACCTGTTTAACACTAGTTTTTACTGGTTCTTTCTTAACAGCTTCTTTTTCACCTTCAAATCTAGGTTCATTTATTCCATTAACAAATGTTCCAAATTTCTTAGGTGGAAGAGGTGGTCTAATCTTGACTGTATTCTGAAATCTAAGTTCATCTTTCTCAGAATAACCTAGACCTACAGTGTCAGATTGAAAAACTTCTTGAGTGTCTTTTCCTGAGTGAGTCCAAGTTTTAATAATGTGATTTGCCTTTTCCAACTCAGATTCTAGTTGTTTATACTGACTTAACAACTCTTGTTCAAGATAGACAGCATCATCTCTCTCCTTTTGAACTTGCTGCATGTTAGCAAGTTTCTCTTCTACAACCTTATTTCTCTCTTTGAGTTCAGAATTCTCAGTTTTAATTCTCTCATTTTCTAAAGTCTGATCCCTATAACTGATATGCAAAGCCTTAAGATATATTCTTAATTCAGTTATATCATCAGTATTATAAGCATAGGTAGTTAGAGGTACCTTGTTTTCAGAATCCTCAGCTTCATCAACAGTAGTAGCCATGAGAGCATAGTTTACATCCTCATCTGAGTCAGAGGTGTCTGCCCAATCTCTGCCTTTAGTGAAGAGTGCCTTCTCAGTTTTACCCTTCTTGCACTCAGGAGCATAATGACCCATTTCCTTACACTTGTAGCATTGAATCTCAGACTTGTCTCTTTTCCCAGATTTGGTATCCTTTCTCTCAGATTTTCTGAAATTCTTCCTGTCAAACTTTGAATCATTCTTGGAGAATCTCTTTCCTTTGTTGAAGTTCTTGAAACCCATCTTCTTGAAAGTCTTTACCATCAGAGCAGCCATTTCCATCATTTCCTCATCATCTTCAGAATCAGATGATTCATCTGCATTTGAGTCAACATCAGAGTTTGATGACTCACTTTCAGAATGAATGACCAAGGCTTTTCCTTTTGCCTTCTTCCTTGATGCTTCCTTCTTTGAGGGTCTTTCTTCAACTCTAAGAGCAACAGATTTTGACTTTCTACTTGATCTTCTGCTTCTCTGTTCCATTTCTAGTTCATGGGTTTTGAGCAGCCCAAAGATCTCATCAATATCAGTATCAGCCAGATCATAGTTGTCTCTAATAGTGGTTGTCTTAACATCCCACTTTTCAGGTGGAGAAAGAAGAAACTTGAGATTTGAATCTTCTAGATCATATTCTTTATTAACCAGTGACAGATCATTAAGAAGCTTACTGAATCTGTCAAAGGTTTCTGTCATTGATTCTTCAGATTTATCCTCAAAGTGTTCATACTCCTGTGTGAGTATGTTCCTTCTATTCTTCTTAATTGCAGAAGTTCCCTGACATCTAACCTCTAGAGCATCCCAAATCTCTTTTGCAGTTTTACAATTGATCACTTTTTTATACATAACATTATCCAAAGAACTATGAAGGAGATGTCTAACCTTTGCATCCTTTCCAATGGATGAAATATCCTCAGGAGTCAAATCTTTCTTCTCCTTTGGAATAGACTTAGCTTCTTGTCCAGCAGCAACAACAGATAATTTTGTAGGCTTATGAGGGCCTTCATAAATTCTGTCAAGATATTCTGGATCTATAGCTTCCAGAAACATAGCCATTTTCACCTTCCAGGTTGAGTATTCTGCTGGCTTAAGAATAGGAACCCTGATTGTTTCATATCGACTCAAAGTTGCAGGTTGAGCCTTCTCAGCACTAGAGCCTGATGTAGGAGGAGGAATTTCTGCCATTGATTATAGTTGTGTGTGTGTGTGGATCTTAAACTGTATTAAATTAACAGATCAAGCTCTGATACCAATTGTTAAGCCGAATACACACTTATAATCAACTAAGTATAAGAGAATAACAATAAGTTCTTTAAAAGCTTTAAAAACTGTTTGAATTAACTTCTCTCTCAGTGATGTAAATTATCAAAGAGAGCTGCTTAGGTTACAATGAAAGATATTGTATTACACGACCGATACCCTTCTAGGGTTAACCTAACTGTATTTATAAAATATACAGCTGCTATACAATCGATAATTGATACTCCTATAAATTAGCTATACAACTGATATCAATTACGATTGCTACTCGTCTCCTTAGTCAACTCAATCTCTTTGACAGCTATCCAATCTTCAAAGATATTGCTTCCATAATTATCTTCAATAATTCTTCAAACACTGTTGACAAGTAGACGCTTCCTCCAGACAGAGTTTAACAAACTCTGTCGAGCTTCCAACTGTCAGCGTATAGCAAACTCTGTTCAGCTTCTAACTGTCAGAGTTTAACTAAACTCTTACTGCTTCCTGTTTCAAGTTAAACTCTATTTTTCCCTGTAAAACTTAAACACTGATATTAACCATATCAATTATATTTAACAAAGTATAAGCTAAGTAAGTGGTTTAATCTCTAAGTATGTTGGTTACTCATGTAACTACATGGTTGCTAGATATTTTCTACTAGTACATGTGTGTATCTTGATTCCCCGCTTGTTTCTTTGTCCGGTTATTGATCAATTCATTGGTCGGTCGGAGGAATTCCTCGAAGATTTCTAGTTAAGGTTTTACCGGAAACCTTCTTAATATTTATAATACTATACTCCATCATTCTTAATAATTCTCGAATCCATTTTCCTTAAATCCTTTTAATAATCTCTTAGGTCTTTCGGTGTCCAGGGAAATCTCGGGGAAAATAAAAGTGCTATTTTTCAGAATTCGACAGCTTTTACATACACTCTTTTTCCCCCTGGATCATTAATACGAACTCAGAATTTCGTTCCGGGTACTTTTATATAGCGTCATCTAATAATATTCCTAATTCCACCAAAATAACTATTCACCACTTATTCTTTACTTATTCTTTTAGGGTTATATAGATATCCCGGTTCTCTTTCGATCGTTCCTTAACCCTTTTACGGAACCACTGGACTGATAACAAATATCGATTTAGATGACATAAGAATAACCTTCCCCCTTGGAATTATTAAATCTTAATTTCCTAGGAGATAGATAATTCTTATCTAGATTGTCAACCAATAGCATTCTTCATAACATATAAGTATTTGAATCCAAATCCATTCCATTCATTAGAACAATCGTTACATCGTGGCCGTAATCACTATTACATCCATACATAATTATTATTTTTAATTCTATCCAAAATCTGGGTTCTTACAGTCTTCCCTCCATAAAAGGATTCCGTCCCGGAGTCGAGTAGGAAACAAGAGTCGTTTGTCTGTCATTTCACCTTTCAGCTTCCCGGTCAATTCTTAGTCGTTCTACCCTTTCTCAGCACATCTACTGGTGCTACAGTACGTACTTTATCCTTTTTCCATCAACTTGCTACATTTCGTACAACACATTATCTGGGTTATGCTCTTACTCACTCCTATACAACTATCCTTATTGATACCCGCAGTGGCTTTGGTATCACTATCGTACTGCGAATTCGGAGATAACCTCACTCGCACTATGCATTTCCTGATCGCCTTAATCTTCGCAATCTCGATCAATATAATTAAATGGAAAGATTTATTGAGAGATCACTATGATCTGTAACACCCCCAGATCCGGGGTCAGGGATCGGGTCCTTACGGTCTCATTTTCCATAGATAACACTTGACTTGAGTCCACAATAAATATATAGCATGCTGTGACCCCACAATATATCAACTCACATACACACAGTTATAGTCCCAGAGATGAAATTGAAATAAGTCTTTGCTACTAGAATCCATGATTAAAAGTTATTACAACTCAAAACGAATAAAGCATAAGTTTAGTAGTTTTGCCGTTGATTAAAGTTATTGATACATATAATTAGACTGGTAAACCAAAAGCTGACTATCTATGCTACCTCAGCAATGGCAGCGATGATGTCAGCGGGGAGCCCTGTGGGTGTGGTAAACTGCTTGCGCCGAGTGCGCCTTACGCGAGCCATGTGTCCTAGCTGTTGTTGTGACATAATAAATAAGCAAGGGTGAGCAATAGCCCACCAACAATATATAATAGAACAGTGATGATATATGTGTATCGTAGTTCAAATATCTTTGAAACCATATGCCATGCATTAGTGAACATAATGCCAGTATAAAATATACGATGAAGTTACAAGGTAACTCAACATATGCAATCTGTGGAAATATTTGTTATGACAAAGATAAGCAAGATAATCTCATATTTCGCAAAAGGGAAATTGCAGGAAAAATATGCAATTCCAGTTTCGAACACTTCTTCACCCTGCCAACAGTGGTGATGTTGCAGAAAATTTCCACTTTGGAAGATGAACTCATTACGGGAGCATTGACGCGCCAGGAGACACAATATTTACGATGATCAGTCGCTTGTTATGCTCCCCACTTTTTGTTCTCTACATGTAGAAGGAAGTACCGACAGATTTACTTGTCAACCGCCCTCTGGAACCCCCCGGCCAACGGTTGGGCCATTGCTGGACCGGCGCCACTCGGCCACTTACGCGGCTCCTAGTTCAAATAACTTCCACGACTCTGAATCATAAAGTTCGTTCCCCTTTCCCCAAGTATACTATTTGTTGATAAGACTCCACAAAGTAGCCGTATCTAGTTGGAAAGGAAAATTCACCGATATATTCCAAGCTATTGCTTGTTAACAGATATCACTTGTTCCAATGACCTTACCCCTTGAACAATGAGGAGGTAACACAAAGATTCAATTGATAGACAATCAATCAAGTTGCGTGTGAAAAGAATAGTTTCGAAGAATTTATGACCGGGAAGTCGACAAGATAAATAACATTTCTCAAGTAAGGTTCCCTTATTAATTGAAGGATAGATCTGAGTGAAAAGAATAGGATCTTTGAGAGCCTTTCTTGATAGTATAATATTAATAATAAGACTCCAGAATATTTGGTATAATATTCGGGGATTTAAAATAATATTTGAATGAAGTGAGCCGTTCTTAAACGAGTTAGAAGGATTAAATAAATATTCAAAGAATATTTATGAAGTCAAAAATATTGAAGAAATAAATTTAATAATAATCAGAGTGATCTTCGAATAAAAATTCATAAATAATATTCATCAAGCAATTAATGAGTATTTAACTTAATAATATTTATCGAATAAATAGAACTCGAATGAATATTCGAAATAATATTTAGGTAATGAACAGATGAATATTTGAAGTAATATTCAATAAATAAATAATGAATATATTTCAAGGGAATATTCGAAACGATATTCGACAAAGAGTAGACTCCAAATGAATATTGGAAATAATATTCATTGAATGAATAATGAATATTTTAAATTAATAATATTTATCGAAGAAATAATTATCAAATGAATATTCGTCATAATATTCGATAATCGGATTGGCCTAAAATGAATATTGAACAATAATATTCATTTTATAAATATAGTTCAAATGATTATTTGTATCGATGCTCTTTAATTAAATAATCATAGACGAATATTCAAAATAATAATCGTCAACCAAATAAGGAAAGAAAATATTTACTTAAATATTTTCCTCCGAAATAATCATAATATATCAAGAAATATCGACTCCCGGTCTATATGCAACGAATAAGATTCATATGCCCTTCACTAAGGGTTTTAGCAATAATCGACTTATAACTGATATGTTCTCTATCTAGCATATAAGTCAGCACTAATTAGGGAACAAGCATTTCAAAATAATTCGAGAATAGGCATGCATGCTATGGCATATGTATACTGAAAACATATATATATATATATATATATATATATATATATATATATATATATTCACAACAACAGCCTTTAAAAAGAAAGGTTCGAAAACTTTCCTGGCGGTAGAGTAGGGGTAGCGTGTCCGGGGTCTGCTCGGCGATCTGATAAATAATCAAAGTATCCGTGATTAACCACTTACACATTTTAAAAAGCTAAGTATATACTTAACTTAAATCGAAACACGATTTCAAGTTATCTCGTTATATCCCTTTTATTGTAACTCTTTTTATCACCGATACGATTCGATATTTGTTCGCTACTACGACATGTCATTATGCTTACACTTGGTGTATACTTAAGTCGTATAAGTTCTAAGGTCGAAGAATCATGCTTCGAGTATTTTCTAAGTGATTTTCTTAAAGTTATAATCGAGTGTCCGTTTTAGGAGTTCGTTCGTACTTAACCTCGATTCGAACATTTTTATAAAATCGGAAAACGATCCATTTGACATGAGGTTTCTTCTCACACCATCCTTTTTATCCCTAGTATTTAATTACCTCGATTCGCAACTGAATTAAGTGCCTGTTTGGGTAAACTTATTTTAAGAATTTATTAACTTATTTTGCAGGTAAAATTTTTATATTTTGATAAAAAAATTTTATACAAGTATTTAATGTATGTTTGAGATTCAATAAGTTGTAAAAAAAATTTGAAAAATAAGTTGGAAAGTTAGGAATCTTAACTTTCAAATTAAAATAAGTTGACTTATTCTGGAAAATAAGTTCTCCCAAACACCCCCTAAGTATGTTAAGGGAATCCAATTTTAATTACGAACTTTCGATTACGGTTTCGAACCACTTTTAGTAATTCGGTCATAACTCCTAAACCGTAAGTCAGAATGTTTCGATTCTTTTTCCAAAATGATCTATGGCTCGAGATCTATAAGGTTGGGTTAATTATTCATCAAGATCAGTGGTTCAATCGTACTGTCAAAAATGGATTTTAAGTGTTAACGAAATTTCGTCATTATAACGGCTATATATCGAACGTTCCGAAAATCATGTCGTCAATACCAAGCCACATCGGGCATCAATACAAGTTATACACATATTATACATCTACTACTGTCCAAGAACATCATCTTGACCAACATATCACAATCATGTTTAGATCCACTAACAAACTTCGTAATCATGCTTATAATCATACTACTACATCACTTACACTAAATCCATCAAGAACTTAATAAATCTCAAAGTAAGACCTAGGGTTTCAAGTGATGATTACCTTCCTTGGAGTGTCCTAGAGCCTCACTAAGCCTTGGTCTATCCTTGTGTGGCCTTAGAGTTGCTAGATCCACCATAAGAATTCAAGAAATCAAGATTAGTTCATAAAAGATACCATTCATCAGCACTTTGATGATTTATTTGAAAATGGAAAAAGATGAATTTGAAGCTGAAATCTCTAGGAGATCATCACCATGATATGTAGTACTGACCATAAAAATTTGAAGAACAAGTGATGGTTGGAAGTTGGACTTCCAATTAGCTAAGAATGGGCAGAATTTTATGGAAGAAATGGAGAGAAAATGTTGTTTTGCTTTGTTGTTTTGATAAGAATGCATAAAGTGAAATATGGCCAGCTATATCTCTCCCTTGGTTACTTTATTAAAGTGGTGATGTCATGGATGATGTATTTTGCATGCCAAGTGTTGTCCATTGGTTGATTTAAGGCTAACCATGTAGTTAGTTTGCTAATTGCTTGGTTGGATTGCTAAGTATCCTAGTTACCTTTAATAAAGGTGATGATGTCATATTCCACTCACTTGAACGGTGTGTCATGCAAGCTTGGATGCATCTTTTTGTTCGTTTATTTCTCAATTCATTAATCGTTCGTAGGAATGTCTCAAGGATTTCTAGTTAGGGTTTTACCGAAAACTTTCTTAATAATTATAACTAATATATTTAATCCTCCTTTATAATTCTTGCCTTTAAATTCCTTAAATCCTCTTAATAAATCCTTAGGTCATTCAGTGTCCAGGGAATTCTCGGAGAAAATAAAAGTGCTATTTTTCAGAATACGACATCGTTTACATACACTCTTTTTACCCCTGGATCATGAATATGAACTCCGAAATTCGCTCTGAATACACCTGTATAGCGTCGTCTAATAATATTCTCATTTTCACCAAAAACACTATTCATCCTTTATTCCATTTTTATTCCTTATAATTATTAAAAATGTCCTTGTCCTCTTTCGAGCGTTCCTTAACCCTTTTACGGATTCACTGGACTAATAACGGATATTGATTTGGATGACACAAGAATATCTCTCCTATTTGGAATTACAAATTCTTATTTCCTAGGAGATAGATTATTCTTATCTATGCTGTCAACCAATAGCATTCTTCATGGCATATAAACATTTGAATCCAATTCCGTTCTATTTGCATTTATCTGAACACTGTTACATTGTAGCCGTAACCAATATTCATTCTTACATCATTACATAATAAAAGTTTTAATTCTATCAAAAATCTAGGTTCTTACAGTCTCCCCTCCTTAAAAGGATTCCGTCCCGGAATCAGTCTGAAAACAAATGGGGATACTTTTCTTGCATTGCACTTTCTAGCTCCCAGGTTGATTCTTCTACGTTGTGGTTCTGCCATAAGACTCTGACAAGTTTGACGACCTTGTTCCGGATCACTTGTTCTTTCCGGTCTATAATTTCCACAGGCTGCTCAACATAGGTCAGGTCTGGTTGCATGTCCACGTGTTCATATTCCACTATGTGTTTGGCATCCGGATTATACTTCCTCAGCATTGAGATATGGAACACATTGTGCACTTGCTGCAGATTCGGGGGTAATGCTAGTTCATAAGCTAGTTCTCCGATACGTCTCAAGATTTCAAAGGGTCCAATGTATCTAGGACTTAGCTTTCCCTTCTTTCCAAATCGCATCAAACCTTTCCAAGGAGATACCTTCAAGAACACCAGATCTCCTACTTCATATTCCTTTCCTTTCCGAGCTAAGTCGGCATATTTCTTTTGTCGATCTTGGGCTGCTACCAGCCGTCCTCTGATTAGATCCACTGCATCTTTAGTTCTTTGGACTATTTCAGGCCCGAGCATCTTTCGCTCTCCAACTTCATCCCAATATAAGGGTGATCGGCATTTCCTTCTATAAAGGGCCTCATAAGGTGGCATTCCTATGCTTGAATGAAAGCTGTTGTTATAAGAGAACTCAATTAGGGGCAAATGGTCATCCCAACTTCCTTTGAAGTCTATAGCACAGACTCTCAACATGTCTTCTAGGGCTTGGATAGTCCTCTCACTTTGCCCATCTGTCTGAGGGTGATAGGCCGTGCTCATATTCAGCCGGGTTCCTACACATTCCTGAAAGCTCCTCCAAAATCTGGAGTTGAATCTGGGGTCTCGATCAGATACTATGGCGACTGGGACTCCATGTCGCGCCACTATCTCTTTCAAGTAGATATCTACTAGCCTGTCGACCGTATATCTTTCCTTAATCGGAAGAAAGTGAGCTGACTTCGTTAGCCGGTCTAAAATTACCCATATAGCGTCATGGTTAGATTTGGTCCTTGGTAACCCTACTACGAAATCCATGGCTAAGTGCTCCCATTTCAATTCAGGGATCTCCAAAGGGTGTAGGAGTCCACTAGGTCTCTGGTGCTGGGCCTTTACTCGCTGGCAGGTCAAGCATCTGCCTACCCACTCTGTCATATCCTTCTTCATGTTGGGCCACCAATAATACTCCATCAAATCTCTATGCATTTTGGTACTACCTGGGTGCACTGAGTATCTTGAGTTGTGTGCCTCATGTAAAATTTCATCCTTTAATTCCTGCACATTTGGGACCCATATCCTCCATGCATACCTCATGATTCCTTCTTTATCTTTTTCACACTTGATTTCCTCCCCAGTCATTATCTCCTCTATCGAGTTCTCCTCTTCTTTCATCATTTGTTCCTGGCACAACCTGATCTTTTCCAACAACGGGGGCTTGATTCGAATTTCCATTAATTTCTCTTGACCCTCACTTGGTATTGTAACTTCGATTTCCAGCTTCTCGAAGTCTTTTATCAACTCCTCTTTTGAAGTAATCATCTTAACTTCTCTTTCCTACTAAGGGCGTCAGCCACCACATTGGCTTTACCCGGGTGATATCGAATTTCACAATAATAATCCTTAATTAACTCCAGCCATCTTCTCTGGCGCATATTCAGCTCCTTTTGGGTAAAAATGTACTCAAGGCTCTTATGATCAGTAAAAATCTCGCACTTCTCCCCATACAAGTAATGCCTCCAAATCTTTAGAGCAAAAACTATGGCTGCTAATTCCAGATCATGGGTGGGGTATCGAATCTCATATTCCTTTAACTGCCTTGACGCATATGCAATTACTTTACCGTGCTGCATGAGCACGCACCCTAACCCTTTATGTGAAGCATCACTGTAGATCACGAAATCCCCTTTTCCATCTGGCAATGCCAACACTGGGGCCGTTACCAATCTTCTCTTCAGTTCTTGAAAACTCTTCTCGCATTTCTCAGTACATTCAAATTTCTCAGTTTTACGGTTGAGTCGAGTTAACGGAGCAGCTATCTTGGCAAAATCTTGAACGAATCGTCTGTAATATCCGGCCAACCCAATGAAACTTCTTACTTCCGTTGGGGTGGTTGGTCGTTCCCAGTTTGACACTGCCTCTATTTTGGAGGGGTCAACCAACACTCCTTCCCTATTTATCACATGCCCTAAGAATTGCACCTCGTTTTTCCAAAATTCACATTTCGAAAATTTGGCGTACAGTCGCTCTTTCCTGAGTATTTCCAAGGCTATCCTTAAGTGTTCAGCGTGTTCTGCCTCTGTCTTTGAGTAGATCAAGATATCGTCAATGAAAACTATAACAAACTGGTCCAAATATTCCTTGAATACTCTATTCATCAGATCCATAAAAGCTGCGGGAGCATTGGTCAATCCAAAGGACATCACCAAGAACTCGTAATGTCCATATCTGGTACGGAATGCAGTCTTTGGGATATCTTCGGTTTTCAGGTCAATCTTGGAGAAATATTCAGCACCTCTTAGCTGGTCAAACAAGTCATCTATCCTGGGTAATGGGTACTTGTTCTTTATGGTGAGCTTGTTCAACTCTCGGTAGTCTATGCATAGCCTCATACTCCCGTCCTTCTTTTTGACAAACAGCACTGGTGCGCCCCAAGGCGACACGCTGGGCCTTATCATGCCCTTATCCAACAATTCCTGCAATTGTTTAGCTAGCTCTTTCATCTCTACTGGGGCTAATGGGTACGGGGCCTTTGAAACTGGCGCCGTTCCAGGGGCTAACTCAATAGCAAACTCGATTACCCTATCAGGTGGTAATCCTGGAAGGTCTGATGGAAACACATCTTCAAATTCATTCACTACTGGGATATCTTGTAAACTAGGTGCTTCCTTCTGGGTATCTATAACATAAGCTAAATAAGCCTCGTTCCCTTTTCGTAGCAATCTCTTGGCTTGTGCCATGGTCAGAATATGTTGGGTCTGTCGTATCCCTTTAAATACTAATTCCTTCTTTCCTGGGGTTTTCAACCTAACCTTCTTTCCTTTACAGTCTATCTATGCGTTATGGAGAGATAACCAGTCCATTCCTAAAATGACATCGAACTCCCCTAACTTAAATGGAATCAAATCAACATGGAAAGATTGTCCATTTATTTCTAGTTTGCAGTCAGGGTGAATCTGATTAACTGGAACTACTTCTTGATTAGCTATCTCTACTTGCAAGGAATTCTTTAGTGGTTGCATCTTAAGTTGCAGTTTATGCGCAAAATCTATAGATATAAAAGACTTAGTTGCTCCAGAATCAAATAAGACATTTGCACTAACTGAGTTGAGAGAAAAGGTACCTGCTATCACATCCGTGTCTTTCACAGCATCTTGCACAGTCATATTAAAAGTCCTAGCAGTTGGTGGCCTATTGGAAGCAGCTTTGCTTGCCCCTGAGGCTGCTGGCTTGTTCATCGGGCAATCCTTCCTCATGTGCCCTTGCCGTCCGCATTGGAAACAAGTTGCGCCTCTGCTGGCAACAGGGGTAACCATGGGGCAATTGTGGGAATAGTGACCCACTCGTCCACATTTGAAGCAAGTTACCATTCTCTGGGTGCACACTCCAGAATGCCTCCTCCCACAGGTTGCACATAATAGTAATGAAGGTCTGGAGAGGTTGGAACAGGGAACTCCTGCTGGCTGGACGCCCTGGCTCACACTTGCACTCACAGATGGTTTAAACCCTATGTTCCTCCCAGGTAGGGAAACTGTTCCTCGGTTAAACTTACTCGGGGGTTTTCCTCCTACGGAACCTCCGCCCATGCTGACATGCTTTCTCTTTATTCCCCCTTTCTCTCTTTTCCTCTGCATCTGGTCACTTCCAGCTTCCACAATGGTTGCCTTCTATACCAAGGTTGCATAATCAGTAATCTCTAAAACTGCCACTCTGTTCTGAATCCACTGTTTCAACCCTTGTTGAAACCTGTTAGCCTTCTTTTCCTCTGTGTCCACAAACTCCGGTACAAATCTTGATAGTTCAGTGAATTTGGCTTCATAGTCAGCCACCGACAAGTTATTCTGCTTTAGCTCTAGAAACTTAAACTCCATCTGGGTCTTCATGTACCTTGGGAAGTACTTTTCTAAGAACAATTGCTTGAACCTCTCCCAGGTTACAATAGCATCAGCTTCCATATTCTTTTTGGCTTCCCACCAGTAATTAGCCTCTCCCTTCAGAAGGTAGGTGGCAAAGACAGTCTTTTGTGCCTCTTCGATGCTCAGAATTTCGAAGGACTTTTCCAGTTCTTTAATCCAGGCTCTGGCCTCTACTGGGTCAGTCGATCCGTGGAACTTTGGGGGCTTAAGGGACTTGAAGGCCCTAGAAGAATTGGCCACAGTAGTGTTGTTTCCTTGGGGTGGTTGGGGATGTTGGTTCAGATTCTGCCTAAGCAGATCCATAAATTGTCCCATGGGGTTTCCGCCCTGATTTTCCCCTCCCTGTTCTACCTCATCTTCCCCTTCTTCTACTTCTTCTTCGAAGTCCTCAGAATACATGGGTTCATCCTCTGCTCCGTACTGGGAGTCTTCTTGCTCATTATAATCCTCGTCTTGTTCTTCGTCATACTCAGGGTTTTCTTCGTGTTGATTGTGGCTCTCTTGGTCGATAGACTCACGGGGATTAGCCCTAGTTCTCATTCTTCTTGGAGGCATTTTACTGAAAATGTGGAAAATTATTCGTTAGGCTTGTTTACCTGTTTTAACGGATTCCTCCTTGCAAAATTTGTTACATATTTGGATGTAAGATCCCACAGTTCTATATCTCATGGCATTTTATTCGAAAGTAGTACGTGCACATATAATATAACAACGAATGATCGTGTCGTAATGAAACTGAAATGACTGAAAGGGAAATAAATATATACAAGGTACCAAAAGGTACAACATCCGGTTACAACAACTGATAAGTAAAGTACAACCATCCTAGCAACAACAAGTCAAAAGTGAGATCTGCTGTCTATCTGTCTAGTCTGCATCAGGGAAAACTACATACACTGAGACTGTCCCTACCAAAAATCGGCACTACTATGTCCGTACAAGACTAGACAACTAGACTACTATATCACTAACCCCAATCTCAGCCACGATGGTGAAACATCATCCGAACCCTCCTCATAGCAACACGGAAAATCTCCTCTGCGTCCGCCCTGGATATCATATCATGTCCATCACTGGGTAGCTATCGCACCCTCACTCTAGCCCTCAGCTCTATGCGGGTCACCTCCCTAATCATCGTTCTGGCCCTGGTACGCCTCCTACCATGGTGCCTCAGCCGGGCCTCTCTCTCTGCTGCTAGCTCTCTGCGGGACTCTGCCAATCGGGCCTCAGCTACGGCCACCTCTGTAGAAAGTCTGCCCACAACATAATGGTGTAAACATGCTGGGATCCCCTCAGTCGGGGCATGGGGTGGAGGGGCTGGGTCTGCTGGGGGAATGATCTCTGTCTGCTGCGGCTCTGGTGTCAGCTCCTCAAACCCATCTGGATATGGACTCAAAGGTAGGGGTGGTGGTGAAGGGGCCCTCTCAGTGGGGAGTGGGGGTAAGTGAAGTCCCGAACTCCCAATAGGGTCAGCAGCTGGCTCATAAACATCTCCCTCTGTACCCTCATCTACAGTCTGTCCAATAACAGCAGCCATGACCTGCTCATTGGTCATATCAGTGTCCTCCTCCATAGTCCTAATCTCAGATACAACCCAATAATCATCCTCAGCCTGGCTCTCCTAAAGATCCTCCTCAGCAACTATCTCAGTACTCTCACCTGCCTGGACCTCCTCCGGGTCCTCCTCCTCCTCAAACTCAATAACATCTGTATCTGCATAAGCCGGGACCTCCTCAGGGTCCTCCTCCTCAGAATCCATAACATCAGTATCCTCCTCAGGGTCCTCCTCCTCAGACTCTCTAACCTCAGCATCCTCATCCGGCAAGTGCTCACAATCTGGGTCTCTAGTCCGGAACATGCCCTCATCACGCTGTCTCTTAGATGCCTCCTGGGCAGCCATGTCGCTCTCTTACACAAGACGAACTATATTACTATCATGATACTGAAAAAGTTCCCGTAAGGGTTTTAGTGAACTTGGCAAGAGTTCTTATTATCTTAGTGAATTTATTATTATAACGTCGTATCATCTCTTGGGATTTATAACTCTCGCTCTGATACCATTTCTGTAACACCCCCAGATCCGGGGTCAGGGATCGGGTCGTTACGGTCTCATTTTCCATAGATAACACTTGACTTGAGTCCACAATAAATATATAGCATGCTGTGACCCCACAATATATCAACTCATATACACACAGTTATAGTCCCAGAGATGAAATTGAAATAAGTCTTTGCTACTAAAATCCATAATTAAAAGTTATTACAACTCAAAACGAATAAAGCATAAGTTTAGTAGTTTTGCCATTGATTAAAGTTAGTGATACATATAATTAGACTGGTAAACCAAAAGCTGACTATCTATGCTACCTCAACAATGGCATCGATGATGTCAGCGGGGAGCCCTGTGGGTGGGATAACCTGCTTGCGCCGAGTGCGCCTTACGCGAGCCATATGTCCTAGCTGTTTTTGTGACATAATAAATAAGCAAGGGTGAGCAATAGCCCACCAACAATATATAATAGAACAGTGATGATATATGTGTATCGCAGTTCAAATATCTTTGAAACCATATGCCATGCATTAGTGAACATGATGCCAGTATAAAATATACGATGAAGTTACAAGGTAACTCAACATATGCAATATGTGGAAATATTTGTTATGACAAAGATAGGTAAGATAATCTCATATTTCGCAAAAGGGAAATTACAGGAAAAATATGCAATTCCAGTTTCGAACACTTCTTCACCCTGCCAACAGTGGTGATGTTGCAGAAAATTTCCACTTTGGAAGATGAACTCATTACGGGAGCATTGACGCGCTAGGAGACACAACATTTACGATGATCAGTCGCTTGTTATGCTCCCCACTTTTTGTTCTCTACATGTAGAAGGAAGTACCGACGGATTTACTTGTCAACCGCCCTCTGGAACCCCCCGGCCAACGGTTGGGCCATTGCTGGACCGGCGCCACTCGACCACTTACGCGGCTCCTAGTTCAAATAACTTCCACGACTCTGAATCATAAAGTTCGTTCCCCTTTCCCCAAGTATACTACTTGTTGATAAGACTCCACAAAGTAGCCGTATCTAGTTGGAAAGGAAAATTCACCGATATATTCCAAGCTATTGCTTGTTAACAGATATCACTTATTCCAATGACCTTACCCCTTGAACAATGAGGAGGTAACACAAAGATTCAATTGATAGACAATCAATCAAGTTGCCTGTGAAAAGAATAGTTTCGAAGAATTTATGACCGGGAAGTCGACAAGATAAATAACATTTCTGAAGTACGGTTCCCTTATTAATTGAAGGATAGATCTGAGTGAAAAGAATAGGATCTTTGAGAACCTTTAAAATAATATTTGAATGAAGTGAGCCGTTCTTAAACGTGTTAGAAGGATTAAATAAATATTCAAAGAATATTTATTAAGTCAAAAATATTGAAGAAATAAATTTAATAATAATCAGAGTGATCTTCGAATAAAAATTCATAAATAAAATTCATCAAGCAATTACTGAGTATTTAACTTAATAATATTTATCGAATAAATAGAACTCGAATGAATATTCGAAATAATATTTAGGTAATGAACAAATGAATATTTGAAGTAATATTCAATAAATAAATAATGAATATATTTCAAGGGAATATTCGAAATGATATTCGACAAAGAGTAGACTCCAAATGAATATTGGAAATAATATTCATTGAATGAATGATGAATACTTTAAATTAATAATATTTATCGAAGAAATAATTATCAAATGAATATTCGTCATAATATTCGATAATCGGATCGGCTTAAAATGAATATTGAACAATAATATTCATTGTATAAATATAGTTCAAATGATTATTTGTATCGATGCTCTTTAATTAAATAATCGTAGACGAATATTCAAAATAATAATCGTCAACCAAATAAGGAAAGAAAATATTTACTTAAATATTTTCCTCCGAAATAATCATAATATATCAAGAAATACCGACTCCCGGTCTATATGCAACGAATAAGATTCATATGCCCTTCACTAAGGGCTTTAGCAATAATCGACTTATAACTGATATGTTCTCTATCTAGCATATAAGTCAGCACTCATTAGGGAACAAGCATTTCAAAATAATTCGAGAATAGACATGCATGCTATGGCATATGTATACTGAAAACATACATACATACATACATATATATATATATATATATATATATATATATATATATATATATATATATATATATATATATATATATTCACAACAACAGCCTTTAAAAAGAAAGGTTCGAAAACTTGCCTGGTTGTAGAGTAGGGGTAGCGTGTCCGGGGTCTGCTCGGCGATCTATAAATAATCAAAGTATCCGAGATTAAGCACTTACACATTTTAAAAAGCTAAGTATATACTTAACTTAAATCGAAACACGATTTCAAGTTATCTCGTTATACCCCTTTTATTGTAACTCTTTTTATCACCGATACGATCCGATATTTGTTCACTACTACGACATGTCATTATGCTTACACTTGGTGTATACTTAAGTCGTATAAGTTCTAAGGTCGAAGAATCATGCTTCGAGTATTTTCTAAGTGGTTTTCTTAAAGTTATAATCGAGTGTCCGTTTTAGGAGTTCGTTCGTACTTAACCTCGATTCGAACATTTTTATAAAATCGGAAAACGATCCATTTGACATGAGATTTCTTCTCACACATTCCTTTTTATCCCTAGTATTTAATTACCTCGATTCGCAACTGAATTAAGTACGTTAAGGGAATCCAATTTTAATTACGAACTTTCGATTACGGTTTCGAACCACTTTTAGTAATTCGGTCATAACTCCTAAATAGTAAGTCAGAATGTTTCGATTCTTTTTCCAAAATGATCTATGGCTCGAGATCTATAAGGTTGGGTTAATTATTCATCAAGATCATAGGTTCAATCTTACTGTCAAAAACGGATTTTAAGTGTTAACGAAATTTCGTCATTATAACGGCTATATATCGAACGTTCCGAAAATCATGTCATCAATACCAAGCCACATCGGGCATCAATACAAGTTATACACATATTATACATCTCCTACTGTCCAAGAACATCATCTTGACCAACATATCACAATCATGTTTAGATCCACTAACAAACTTCATAATCATGCTTATAATCATACTACTACATCACTTACACTAAATCCATCAAGAACTTAACAAATCTCAAAGACCTAGGGTTTCAAGTGATGATTACCTTCCGTGGAGTGTCCTAGAGCCTCACTAAGCCTTGATCTATCCTTGTGTGGCCTTAGAGTTGCTAGATCCACCATAAGAATTCAAGAAATCAAGATTAGTTCATAAAAGTTACTATTCATCAGCACTTTGATGATTTATTTGAAAATGGAAAAAGATGAATTTGAAGCTGAAATTTCTAGGAGATCATCATCATGATATGTAGTACTTACCATAAAAATTTGAAGAACAAGTGATGGTTGAAAGTAGGACTTCCAATTAGCTAAGAATGGGCAGAATTTTATGGAAGAAATGGAGAGAAAATGTTGTTTTGCTTTGTTGTTTTGATAAGAATGCATAAAGTGAAATATGGCCAGCTATATCTCTCCCTTGGTTACTTTATTAAAGTGGTGATGTCATGGATGATGTATTTTGCATGCCAAGTGTTGTCCATTGGTTGATTTAAGGCTAACCATGTAGTTAGTTTGCTAATTGCTTGGTTGGATTGCTAAGTATCCTAGTTACCTTTAATAAAGGTGATGATGTCATATTCCACTCACTTGAATGGTGTGTCATGCAAGCTTGGATGCATCCTTTTGTTCGTTTATTGCTCAATTCATTAATCGTTCGTAGGAATGTCTCAAGGATTTCTAGTTAGGGTTTTACCGGAAACTTTCTTAATAATTATAACTAATATATTTAATCCTCCTTCATAATTCTTGCAATTAAATTCCTCAAAATCCTCTTAATAAATCCTTAGGTCATTCAGTGTCCAGGGAATTCTCGGAGAAAATAAAAGTGCTATTTTTCAGAATCCGACATCGTTTACATACACTCTTTTTACCCCTGGATCATGAATATGAACTCCGAAATTCACTCTGAATACACCTGTATTGCGTCGTCTAATAATATTCACATTTTCACCAAAAACAATATTCATCCTTTATTCCATTTTTATTCCTTATAATTATTAAAAATGTCCTTGTCCTCTTTCGAGCGTTCCTTAACCCTTTTACGGATTCACTGGACTAATAATGGATATTGATTTGGATGACATAAGAATATCTCTCCTATTTGGAATTACAAATTCTTATTTCCTAGGAGATAGATTATTCTTATCTATGCTGTCAACCAATAGCATTCTTCATGGCATATAAATATTTGAATCCAATTCCGTTCTATTTGCATTTATCTGAACACTGTTACATTGTAGCCGTAACCAATATTCATTCTTACATCATTACAAAATAAAAGTTTTAATTCTATCAAAAATCTGGGTTCTTACATGATCAATGAACATTTGTTATATTGCATAGTTAGTACAGAAGGGGGCCAGCCTTTAGTACTTGACAAGCAATTAAACAAGTTATGGTATTCCACTTAGACTTCTATCACACAGACAGATAGTCACGTAGCAGTACCTCCCCTCCTAAAAGGGTTGTTCTTCTCAATTCACAAAGAAGATGAATAAGAGAGAAGAAAAGAAAAGAATTCTAAAGGATTATAGAAAGTTTTTACGATTGTAAAATATCATACTCAGAATTTACCTCTGAACTATAGAGGTTCATCAAAGAAGAAAATAAACATAATTATATCCAATACTATTTGATCGCAATCTCACATGTCAACATATCTTGCTGCTTTGTCCATTATTCTATGGACCTATACTCTTGTTTAATCTTAGCAGCGCTCACTTCAGAAAATTCCTTCAACCTGTTAAGTTAAATCTTAGGTTTCTCGCTTGACATCATTGTTACTGACATCCCATGCCACACTACTAACTCTATCATATTCACAATACTAACATTGTCAGGTTGTCATCCCGAGAATTCATTAGAAAACCCATTCATTAATCCATTCATAACATTCCTTGCTTCTCATTCCATAGTTGCTTTCCCAACCTTTTCTTTATCAATCACATCCTTCTTATTATCTTATTCTTATTCACTTCTATTATTTACCTCCACCGTCATCTCTTTATTGAGGTATCTTTTGCACTTGGCACCTCCTTATTGGTATCCCATCACATTTACTCTATAATCATCACATTATTCCAATTTAAACCCTCCGAAATGAATCTGGCCGATTTCTTTAACTTAGATCCAATATAATCTTATTCTGCCAAACTTGTGTCTCATCATTTGTTCTTTTCTACCCGTGATTTTCCACAGGTTGTCTTTCGTAAGTCAGACCAGGTCGTATATCTACCTGCTCGTACTCTTATCATCTGTTGAGCATCTACGTTTTACTGGTGTAGCTTTGCCACATTAAACACGTTACGACCATGCTATAAGCTTTGGGGGTAAAACTGGCCGCGAATGCCACCTTCCGAACACTTCTAAACTCTCAGGTGGCCCAATAAATCTCGGGCTCAACTGCCCTTCTCTCCAAGTCTCATTAATTCTTCCTATGGGAATACATTTAGCATCATGAATCTCCAACCTCATATTCTCGGTCTTGTTTACGCAGAAACACACTAACATAAACTTGCTTGTCATTCATCAACAGGCCATTTAACTTATCAATAGCAGCACTATCTTTTATCTATGCGTTGTCATCTAATTTCTTAGAAGAATCGCCACCACATTAATGTAGCCCTTAGTTGAATCACCCACATTTGCTGTTTACGTAGTACGTTAATAGCTAACCATACGGGTTTCAAATCCTCTAGGGACACAAAGTAATCACAATTCCTTATCCATAAGGAACACTTCCTGAACTTGATATAGATATTACATGAAGTAGATAAATTTATAGAAGAGTTTCAAGCATCGCAGCTATGTCAGGTTGATGAAACTATCACTCATGCATCTTCCATAAAAGACTGGAAACTTAACGGTTTACTTCGTCAATTTTGTATCATGGTCCTGGTTTGCCTCAAAACGGGACCTTCTAAGGTATGTAATATGCTTAAGACGCCATCAGGAACCGAATCTTTACTTAAACTATTATTACCGTCGATTCATGCACAATCATCAGAAGGAATGTAAATTCCTCCACTCCGGTATGACCTTCCAGGTCCTTCCAAATATCATTTTGTTCCCTCGGTATGCACATTTGTAATTATTCTTCTATACTTAGAGTGTCAGCCACCTCATTGGCCTTTTCTGATAATAATGATTTCTTGTAATCAATGTTCTCTGGATCTATTCCAACTCAAATTTTTCTACCTCATTCCCATCACTATTGGGTGAAAGCATTCTCCCTTAAGCTCTGTTGAAGGAGGAAAATATTTATCAGCCCTTCTCCATAAGTCATTGCTTCTACCTTTCCGTTGGAACGTTATCAAAGTTACTCTTAATCATACGTAGGACATTTATTCTATTAGCTCTTTCTTGTTCTAGGATAATCTCAACCTTCTTTGGTTCCATCCATACCTCATCATGGTTTCATACATGCCTCATCTGGCATTATTGTTATTGTGTCTTACATTCTCTACCAACCTTCTATTTTGAAACTCAGAATATTAACTTCTTCCTTGTAAGGTTTCTTAGGTTGTCCTCATCATTCCTCCCGTATTTTCTAGGTACAGGGTATATCAAAACGTCATTGATCAATACTCTAATAATTCTATCTATGTTCTTTCCAGAACTCTTTTTAATAATCCTTACAGGTCATTGTTGTCTTAGCAAATCCAACTCATATCATCTGAATTCACAATGTCTTTATTACGGTTAATGCCATCCCTAGTGCATTCCCCAGGGTTTGTCTGAATTTATGGATATCCTATCCTTAATTCAACTGCCAAGGAATTCTTGCATCCTATAATTGGCAATCAAATCATGTATCCTTAATAAGGGTCTCTTTACAATCATTCTCATTTGATAATCGATCGGTAGTTTAATGCTAACCTCTTCTTTCAGATAGTTATCAGCCTATTTGACCTTCCAAAAGACAACGTATGTCTATCTGCTCTCTTACAGAACTTGGTAATGGTAGCAAGGAGGTTCTAGAAGATATTGGTCGACGTGAATCTCTTAGTACTTATCGTTCTTCACAAAGGTACTTGCCTCAGACAAAATTTCTACAGCATACTGATCAATCTCTGACCATTTCTAAACTCTCTTTATAAACCTTCATTGTTAACTTTCCTTAGTCATAATATATTCATGGTATTTATAATACCCTAACATCATACATCTCAAGTCACTATACTTCTATTTTTACTCGTAATCTTGGAAAATCATATACACATGAATCACTTTAGTACGAGTGACCCCATTCCAAAAAAAAGGTCTAGTAAATTCCAAATCAAAACATGGGTTGCAAAGGGTTCAGTAGGAGATTCCTACGATCTCATTAATGTTTCCTTTATATCAGAAGCTGATAAATGGATTTTATATCCACCATTTACCTTCCGTTTGGACTTTTATCGTTTGCAAGTTCTCGAGTTTCGTTGTCATTTGATATGTTTTTGTGTAATTTGTGTAGGTTGCATGATTGAAGGCATTTTAGTGCGAAGTTGGTGTTTATGGTGGTGTTAAATTAATTGAGTGAAGACAGCAACTTGTGGAAGAAATTCGGAGTAGGAAACAAAATAATGAAGCAGCTCGGGTGGCTATTCCAGGGGTGCCCAGGCGCTATAGCGCATTTCTTGGCGCAAGGGCGCGAGTTTCCGCCTGTGGAGCAGTGTAGGCGCGAGTGATTGGAGCAATAGCACAGTCCAGGAGCTAAAAGGCGTAGATGCGCGTTATTTGGAGCCTTAACGCGTTTCCTGAGACGCCATAGCGCATGTAGGGGCGCAAGAGCGCGATTGTGCCTTGTGATGTAGCGTAGTAGCACAGAATTGAAGCGTAACAGCGCGACTTACCTCCTGTTGTTATGCGAAACTGCGTGCCTATGATCTAAGTTAATTTTCTTCCAGGTCAAAATATTTTTGGGCCCATTTTATTAGGGCAAGCAGCTGAACTTTATTTGTATTATCTTAGACCTTAAAAACAGCTTTCTATTATCATTAGTGGGGTTGTTATCGACATTATTATCTTAGAACCAAATTAAGATAAGGTTTTTCAAGCTAGTGACAAAGAGGAGGCCTAATTTTTCATCTTTTGTATTTTTCTTTGCACTATTGGGGATTCATTTCTATCTTATTTCTCTTATATTATTGTGTGTTTTTAGAACCATGTTTTCTTTAAAACCCATGATGGTGAAAGGTTCAATTATGAACTAATCATTATCATTGATATGGGCTAAAAGTAAGCCCTAAAGACACATTTAATGTGACTTTAATTAGACCCAGTATGGTCCAAGTGTGGGGCCCACCAGATGGCCAAAAAACCCTAATTAAATATTAATTTCGTAATTAATATTGAGGGATAATTAACAGCTGGGAAGTACAAGTCAAATATGGATATTATCTCCCCAAAGAGTAACCTCCAAGGCACATAGTCATACAAGGAAACAGACTCCTACAGGGAAGGAGTCTAGAACCTTCCTCAAGGCTGACTTATCCACTAAGTCACCTAACTCTACTACGATTCTAAGGCTTCTCAGCCTATATAAAGGGTCAGACCCCTCACCCTAGAACTACGTTTTTTGGCTTGATCTTTGATATTCATCAAAGTACGTAGGCATCTTGTGAAGGCAGATTCAGCCACGAGCACAAGAGCAGCCATTAAAGGCACGAAGCTCACGTACCTTAGAATTAAACACAATCAAACCCTAGCCCCGATTTAACAACCTAGTTTTATCCCACAACATTTGGCGCCGTCTGTGGGAAGACAACATCAACCATGGTTCAAAAACGAAGAACACCATCAACCTCGACTGAGGCCATACCCCTTAACTCTGCTCCACCTGCCACTTCTGATCCGCTTATCACTACTGAAGAAGGACAATTACCCCCATCAACAGGGGCGGTCATTCAACCTCTGCTCTCTCAACCCTCAGGGACGACTCCCCATGTTGAGGGGATCCTCCCGGTGGTTGTCCATCAAAGCCAAGAAACTAACCCTCTTCAGATGGTGGTTTCTCCTCTTGGTAACGTTGATCGTACACTACCCCCGGGGGTACAGATCCACATTACGGATCTCCCCTTGAATACCAACCCGATGTATGGGCTGCCTAATTATCCCCCTCGACAAAGGGAACCTGGACCAAGCGATCATGCCTTACAGATCCGAGATCGAGAGTATGATGACTACTCTTGTCCCTATACTGATGATTCATCATTATCTGAGGATGATGATCGAGATGAAGCCCCGATGAGGCGACGTGCTAACAAAGAACCTCTAAGGAGGACACGAAGGATCCATGATGGACTCCCCTTGACAACTGCTGAGTGGATCAAGGCTTTTGAGGCAGAGATCTTAAAGTTGAAGGACGTTATGGCGAGAGAACAAGATAGATTGAATCGAACTCAGCCTCCTCCAACTACAGAGAGGATTCCCATTATAAATCTGGAGAGGCCTTCAAGGAGACAAAGAAGGGATGATACCCGAACTAAAAAATTGACAAGGGTGGAGACCCCCAGAAGCAACCCCAAAGATCTAATGCCACTTGGGGACCATGATGACCCCATACCTCCGTTTACTGAGGAGGTGATGAATGCCCATATCTCAAGGAAGTTCAAGATGCCAACTATTAAGGCCTATGATGGAACGGGCGATCCCGCAAACCATGTCAGGACATTCTCAAACGCACTGCTGCTGCAGCCTGCGAGTGACGCCTTAAAGTGTAGAGCGTTCCCTCAAACCTTGTCGGGCATGGCACAAAGGTGGTATAGCCGCCTACCTGCAAACTCAATTGGCTCTTTTAAGGAGTTGAGCGCTGCCTTTGTCAGCCAATTCATTAGTGGGAGAATTCATGAAAAAAGTTCTGCATCCCTCATGTATGTGGTGCAGGGGAAGAATGAGAATTTGAGGGATTATCTCAAGCGATTCAGTAAAGAGACGTTGAATATCACTGATCTGGAAAATAAGGTGGCCATGGTAGCCCTGGAACACGGAACCACTGACCTCTTCTTTAAAAGGTCTTTGGCAAAACATTCACCTGAAAACATGGCCGAGCTCCAACGAAGGGCCGATAAATATATCAAGGCTGAGGACAGCATGAAGAAGGAAACTGCAGGAGGCAATGGCAAGGGTTCCAGCGACTCAAAGAAACGAAAGCAAGAGCAAGAGTACGACGCTAGGGACAAGTATCCCCGGGCTGGCAAGGACTCCGGGTCATCACCGAAGAAGGGCTTGGGACCAAGATTTTCTGATTATGCAAGGCTGAACGCTCCTAGGAGTCAGATTTTGTTAGACACTGAGAAGGATAAAGACTTTCGATGGTTTCAGGGGTGACCTCGAAAAGAGAAACAACGATCTGTATTGCAGATTCCACAGGGATGTGGGACATGATACAGATGACTGTAGATAGTTAAAAGACGAGATTGAATTTTTGATCCGTAAGGGAAAGTTAAACAAGTTCACCAAGGGTGAAGATCGTGGAATCCAGAAAAGGGATTATGATAGGAGAGACAGTGATAGGAGGGATAACGATCGCGATCGTAACCCACAGCCCCGAGGGCCAATTATCAATATAATTTGGGGAGGCCCAACTGGGCCGGCACAACCCGTAACTCTCGAAAGGCCTATGCCAGAGAAGTAATGCACATTGTGGGAGAGGCCCCGAAACGTGCTAAGACCGAGATAGTTATTGGTTTCGATGATTCAGATCTTGAAGGGGTGAAGTTCCCCCATGATGACCCGTTGGTCATAACCCCTGTGATTGGGAATTCGGAAGTGAAGCGAGTCTGGATAGACAATGGAGCTTCTGTTGATATTTTGTTTCATGATGCTTTTGTAAAAATGGGGTCCACTGACTCTCAATTAACCCCGACTAACATGCCTATCTACGGGTTTAACGGAGTTGAGTCCAAGGTTGAAGGGACTATTCAGCTGCCCGTGACAATAGGGCAAGAACCTAAGGAAACCACCTAGATGTTGAATTTTCTGGTGATTAAGGCTACCTCGACGTACAATGCAATCTTGGGGAGGACCGGACTTCATGCGTTAAAGGCTGTTGCCTCTACCTATCACATGAAGGTCAAATTTCCAACCAGGAGTGGTGTTGGGGAACAGAAAGGAGATCAGAAAATGGCCAAGAGTTGCTATGTGGCCGCTTTGAGAGCTGATGGAGCCGGGGGGCAGGCACTCCCGATTGAAGACATGGATATCCGTGGTGATGATGAACACCGAGGAAGGCCAGCAGAGGACTTGGTTCCCATACCTCTAGAGTTGGGAGACCCTGGAAAAGTTACTTATGTAGGAGCTTCTCTGAAGGAACCCTTGAAGGGCAAATTGATAACATTCTTACAAGAAAACAGTGATGTGTTTGCTTGGACAGCGGCTGATATGCCAGGGACTGATCCCCAACTCATAACTCATAAATTGAATGTCGATCCCAAGAGAAAGACCATAAAGCAAAAGAAGAGGAATTTTGCTCCAAAAAGGCAAGAGGCCATTAAGCAAGAGGTGGACAAACTCTTGGAAGCTGGTTTTATTGAGGAGATTCAGTTCCCGGAATGGTTGGCTAACCCTGTGATGGTCCAGAAAGCCAACGGTAAGTGGAGGATGTGTATAGACTTCACCGACTTGAATGACGCCTGCCCTAAGGATTGCTTCCCTTTACCAAGGATTGACACACTAATAGATGCCACGGCTGGGCACGAAATGTTGAGTTTCATGGATGGATTTAGTGGTTACAATCAGATTAAGATGCACAAGGATGACATCCCAAAGGTATCCTTCATAACTGACTTTGGTGTTTTCTGCTACCTTGTTATGGCTTTTGGTCTAAAGAATGCAGGAGCTACCTATCAACGACTGGTGAATAAGATATTCATCCATCTGATTGGAAAAACCATGGAGGTCTATGTTGATGATATTCTGGTTAAGAGCTTGGTCAAGGCAGACCATATTAAGCACCTCAGAGAGGTATTCGAAGTGCTGAGGCTGTTGGGACAATCAGATCTTGGCACTGCGATTTTTGATACAATAAATTAACGAGTACGAATAGAAAAGTCACCTTGTTAACGGTTGATTCCACGCTCTTCTATTGTATTCCCAAATTCCCTTGAGCGAAGTGTGGCCTTCGTCTTCTCAAGTTAACCTCTCTTCTTACTCCTGGGTGGCTACAAAATTTTTTCGACCAACCCCCAGCAAGAAGAGAATAGGAATATATATAGGCTACAATAGGGATCATGGATAATTAGGTTGGGCCTTCTAATTACATCTTGAGCCTAGCCCAATGTAATTAAATATTAATTCAATCCACTAAAGAATTAATATTTGCACTACCTTTCCTAATACCGTAATTTAATTAATTAATTCGGTTCCAATATTATTTGCTTATTAAATTCCCCATGTTTAAAATATCGCATGTCCATTAATTAAATAAATTACTGATAATTCATTTAATTAATATCTTTTATCCTTGATTATCCACTCAACCTTTATTTAATTATGCCGGAATAAATCCACCTGCAGGGTTTCACATAATTAAATCTTTTTGAGCTTTCAAGGGGACATCATTAACCCGAATATTATCAGGACATGGATTCCTTCAAGTTAATATGACCTAATCTTCAAGGGACAAGGAATAAATCCACCTGCAGGGTTTCACATAATTAAATCTTTTTGAGCCTAATGGCCCATCTACTACCAGTCTTTGAATCCTCCTCAAGTTAATATGACCTAATCTTAAGTGCCAAAGATATGTTTGGTTCAATTCAGAAGGTTTCTTTCTTTTATTTGAGCTAGAAAGAATGTTATTAGTTTCCTTATGTTGCAGCATTGGTTGGATAGGATTAATAATATATAAATTGTCTTGCAATGTACCAGAACATATAACTCGTTTATTCATCATAATAGAAACATTACGATCCAAACAAACATTATAACCATCCATGGCAAGTTTAGAAACCAAAATTAAATTCCTTCTAAACGAAGGTACATAAAGACAATTGTTCAAAACCAAAATCCTATCATCGCCAAAAGATAATGTAATTATTCCAACTGCAACTACTGCTACTTTCGTAGCATCTCCCATGAACACATATATCTCGCCATCTCTAAGCATTCTGGATTGCTGGAACCCCTGCATAGAGTTACAAACATGGTCAGTGGCTCCTGTATCTACACACCAAGTGCTCGTAGATTTAGCCGCTATATATGTTTCTGTAACTAGAGAAAGAGACATACCAATATTATTTGTCTTCTTAGGAAGAGGACAATCCTGTTTCCAGTGACCTGACTGCTTGCACCTGAAGCACTTGCCCTTAGGCTTTTTCACACCACCTTGAACTCCCACTGCATTAGCAATCTTTCCAGCTTTCTGTGTCTGAGTCTTTTTCTTCTTCTTACCTTTCGGCTTAGATGAAGAAGCTTTCTCGGCCACATTTACTTGAACATTCTGCTTAAAGAGTCCTTCAGCTGCCTGAAGTTCTGTCAGAAGTTCCGCGAGACTATACATCCTTTTGTTCATGGTGTAATTCAAGGGGAACTGCTCAAAACTTTGGGGCAAGCTCATAAGGATGATATCGATCTGGGTTTCCCCATCAATATCAGCACCAAGGATCTCCATCTCATTCAGATGAGACATCATTCTGAGAACATGATCCCTTACAGGTGTTCCTTCAACCATCTGAGTGTTCATTAAAGCCTTCATTGCTACTTGCCTAGCAGCCCTATTCTGTTCTCCAAAAAGTTCCTTGAGATTAAAGAGCATATCTGAAGCAGTGGGCATAGCCTGATGCTGATGCTGCAAAACACCCGACATTGCTGCCAGAATGTAACATCGCGACATCTCATCAGCCTTAACCCACCGCTTATAATACTCCTTCTCACTTTCAGGTGCATCTTCAGCAGGCTGATCTGGCTTGGGTTCATAAGTACAAAATTTGTACTCCTCAGCAGTCAACACTATGTCCAAATTACGTTTCCATTCAATATAGTTCGGTCCAGTAAGTTTGTTATCCTTAAGTATGGTGAATAGTGGATTAAAGCCCATAATGATCTAATCCTGAGAATCATACATGTAACACATAATCAGATAGTTGCATAAATCTTAAATCCTATTGGTTTCCTCTAACAATTAATTAAAATTAATGCACTAATATTTAAACACCATAAGTATCTGGTATGCCACGATGGATGACATATATACCACGTAAATTCGTTTAAATATTACTTCGGTCCTATTACTAAATAATACGCCACGTTAGGGTGGACTATATATTATTTTTCATAGCTAAGTGTATACCATTATTAAATCTCAAATTAATAAAAAGACTGGATACCACCATTAAATATTTCAAATCAATAATCGATAATAGGATAATTCCCAGATCGGGGGGAGCATTGTCAAGAGGCATCACTTAAGACCCCTTTCTAGACAGAATCATCCTTTCTCTCAATATCAAAATCTATATTCAATCAGTGGTACCCTTCTAATTAATTGAATTCTATGAAACTTGGTACGCCACGATGGGTGGCATGTATACCTTTCAATATTCGTAATTAATTTAGGAAGTTTGTTCTAGTAATATCCATAACACTACCTGACACCATAAATCATACGCCACGTTAGGGTGGACTATATATAATTTATATTCGTCTTAGTGTTAAATTACATACAAACAATAATGGAGACCGTGGGATTTAATTCCTAATTAATTCCCTCACCCACTTAGAATTTTTATTTAAAATTGAGGAATTTTATCTAGCATGCATCGCCTTATGTTATTTAATCGCAGTCCACATGTATCAAAATACACAAAACACATAACATAACAGCATGCTATTCATGATTAAAGCATAATAAATAAATACTATGTCCATGTCGTCCTAATTATGTTAAACATGCAATTAAAAAATAATTACACACATAATTAACAACACACATAATTAATTAATTAAAGCAATAATCAAAAATCAGTGGAAAAAATTAAAATAAAATTTTCCACTATTATGGCCCCTTGAAAAAATTCCAGGCCTGTGTTTTGCTGAAAAAAAAAATTTCTGCCAAAAAAATGCTGTTGCGCATCTTGAAGAGGCGTTACAGCCCTGAAACCGCTGTAACGCATACGCGTCATGCGTTACAACCTTTTACAGGCCTGTTTCGCATTTACAGCCTGCGCAACTCCAGTTTTCACTGGTAAGGCAGGCTGCACCTGCGTTACAGGCTTCTGACCAGAAATTTTTTTTTTTCGAGCGCGTACTTCCTGCTCCTGTTCTTGTTCCCAGACTTTGTCGTCCCTGTTCACAATCTTCCAACAGGCACTGTTCTGTAGTAATAATACGAACCAACAGCTACGCAGCGGATAAATTTTTGTCTCCGATTTGATTTCCGATCGCACATAATTGTTACAAAATATCCGGATCTTAATAAAATCCAACAAACAATTACAAAAAAATAGATCTAATACAAAACTAATTTTGTAAATCTATTCTAACACGATCAACCCTCGTGTTTTACAACCACGATAAACCACGTGGAAACCAAACAAAATAACCACGTGGGATCCAAACACATAATTAAAATATACATGGCCATAATAGTGGATAACAACCTGCAAAACAGAATTATACAAGTCTACCACTATATACATGCATATATAATTACGACATGGACATCGTATCAAAAATCGCAGAACCATTGAACCAGGCTCTTGATACCAATTGTTGGGACAATCAGATCTTGGCACTGCGATTTTTGATAGAATAAATTAACGAGTACGAATAGAAAAGTCACCTTGTTAACGGTTGATTCCACGCTCTTCTATTGTATTCCCAAATTCCCTTGAGCGAAGTGTGACCTTCGTCTTCTCAAGTTAACCTCTCTTCTTGCTCCTGGGTGGCTACAAAATTTTTTCGACCAACCCCCAGCAAGAAGAGAATAGGAATATATATAGGCTACAATAGGGATCATGGATAATTAGGTTGGGCCTTCTAATTACATCTTGAGCCTAGCCCAATGTAATTAAATATTAATTCAATCCACTAAAAAATTAATATTTGCACTACCTTTCCTAATACCGTAATTTAATTAATTAATTCGGTTCCAATATTATTTGCTTATTAAATTCCCCATGTTTAAAATATCGCATGTCCATTAATTAAATAAATTACTGATAATTCATTTAATTAATATCTTTTATCCTTGATTATCCACTCAACCTTTTTTTATTTATGCCGGAATAAATCCACCTGCAGGGTTTCACATAATTAAATCTTTTTGAGCTTTCAAGGGGACATCATTAACCCGAATATTATCAGGACATGGATTCCTTCAATAAATAATATCCCACCATATATATTATTTCATCACCCAAAATATAACGAAATAAATCAAAAGAATTATTTCATATATAAATCAAAGCATGTAAATAATATACACGTGTCAATTACTATAAGGGAACAATTCTAAATTTGATCCTGTTCAATATACACAAAGTATACTAGTATTATTTATTAGTCAATATAAACTAATCTAAATAATACTACAGCCATTCCAGTGGATTGTCTAACTCCACCTGTGCTGTGAACCTTATTATATTATATAAACCGTATTTAATAATCTAATATTCTGTATCCCATTTGATACTAGATTATTCACAATATATAATATTTAGACAACATGTAAACATTTAAATGATTCTCAATTAAACCGGTCAGAAATAAATGTAAATACTTCAAATAAATATTTTCAGTATACACCAACAATCTCCCACTTATACTCAAGATATTCTATGAGTATATCAGTG
Source organism: Saposhnikovia divaricata (assembly GCA_036435485.1). Classification (NCBI taxonomy): domain Eukaryota; kingdom Viridiplantae; phylum Streptophyta; class Magnoliopsida; order Apiales; family Apiaceae; genus Saposhnikovia; species Saposhnikovia divaricata. The sequence goes on from JAZHRN010000132.1 coordinate 2,180,313, forward strand.
TTTATTTAATCCACTATTACACAGAAAACTATGTGTCCATCCATCTGACTCCTATCGCTTCCACATGCCTGTCAAAAACCTTGGCTGGCAAACTCTTTGTGAAAGGATCTGCCCGGTTGTCTTCTGATGATATGTGAGCCACAACTATATCTCCTCGCTTTACGATTCCTCGTATGAGATGATACTTACGTTCAATATGTTTAGCTGCTTTGTGATCTCGCGGTTCCTTCGAATTTGCCACAGCACCAGTGTTATCACAATACACTGTCAAGCTCCTAGGCAAATTAGGTACCACATCCAAGTCCAAAAGGAAATTCCTGAACCATACAGCCTCCTTTGCAGCCTCAGAGGCCGCCACGTACTCGGCTTCCATGGTAGAGTCTGCAATGCATTTCTGCTTTACACTCCTCCATATAACGGCTCCACCTCCCAAAGTAAAAACATATCCCGAGGTCGATTTCCTCTTATCCCTATCTGATTGAAAATCTGAATCAGTATATCCCAAAGGAAATAGATCTGAGGCCTTGCAAATTAACATATACTCCTTAATCCTTCTCAGGTACTTGAGTATAGTTTTTACTGCACTCCAATGTTCCTGACCTGGGTTCGACTGATATCTACTAACCATGCCTACAGCAAAGCAGATGTCAGGCCTCGTACATAACATAGCATACATTAAGCTTCCACATGCCGAAGCATAAGGAACTGCTTTCATGCTCTCTATATCCTTAGGTGTCGAAGGACACTGCTCCTTGGATAGAGCCACTCCATGCTTAAAAGGTAGAAAACCTTTCTTAGAGTTTTGCATGTTAAAACGAGCTAATACTTCATCAATGTAGGGCTCTTGAGATAAAGCCAACATCCTTTTCTTGCGATCCCTTATTACTTTTATCCCAAGAATGTATGCCGCTTCACCTAAGTCCTTCATTTCAAATTGTTTGAACAACCATGCCTTTACTGATGACAACATCTTAACATTGTTTCCAATGAGTAAAATGTCATCCACATACAGTACTAGAAAAACCACTGCATTACCCTCACTTCTCTTATACACACATGATTCGCTTGGACTTTGATCAAATCCATATGACTGGACTGCCTGATCAAAACGAATATTTTAGTCCCTAGAAGCTTGTTTTAGTCCATAAATAGACCTCTTAAGCTTACAAACAAGATGCTCTTGGCCTTCCTTAATAAATCCTTTTGGTTGTTGCATATAGATGGTTTCCTCAAGACTTCCATTAAGGAAAGCTGTCTTGACATCCATTTGCCAAATCTCATAATCGAGATGAGCTGCTATAGATAAAAGAATCCGGATCGAATTAAGCATAACAACCGGCGAAAAGGTTTCCTCATAATAGATCCCTTCTTTCTGAGTATACCCTTTCGCAACAAGTCGTGCTTTCCAGGCTTTCACCTTTTTGTCAGATCCTCTTTTCTTCTTGTAGATCCACATACATCCAATGGGTTTTACACCTTTGGGTGGTTCCACGAGCTCCCAAACTTGATTAGAATACATAGATTCCATCTCAGATTCCATTGCCTTTTGCCAAAGATCTGCATCTTTATCTAGAATTGCTTCTTCGTATGTCCTGGGATCCTCATCATGTTCACCAGAGACCAAGTCCGAGGACTCTCCCAAAAACATGAATCTATCAGGTTGTTGAACAACCCTCCCACTACGATGAAGCACCGGTGTGGTATTAGTGACAGGTTGTGCATTTTCTTGTGGTTGATCTACTTGTACTATTGGCACTTGGGGATTATCTGTCCCTCCCACTAGTTCCTCTAAAACGATACTACTCATGGGTTTGTGTTTCATTATATAGTCTTCTTCTAAGAATCTAGCATTGGTGCTAACAATGATATCTCGATCCCTAGGACTATAAAATGAATAACCTTTCGTTCCCATGGGATAGCCTACAAACAGCCTTACTTCTGTACGAGATTCTAACTTAGTCGCGTTCTTGTTCAGCACATGTGCTGGACAACCCCAAATCCGAATATGTCTTAGACTTGGTTTACTACCAGTCCACAATTCTATTGGAGTCTTGGGAACCGACTTAGAAGGTACCAAGTTTAGAAGGTAAGCCGCCGTTTCTATAGCATATCCCCAGAACGACTTGGGTAAATCTGAATAACTCATCATCGATCTAACACTCTCTAAAAGAGTCCGATTCCTTCTCTCTGCTACACCATTCTGCTGAGGTGTGCCAGGTGCAGACAACTGGGATGCAATCCCATTTTCTGATAAATATTCCCTAAATTCTCCAAGAAAGTATTCGCTACCACGATCTGATCGTAGTGACTTGATACATTTTCCAAGATGTCGCTTCTCCGCACTTGCTTTGTACTCTTTGAATTTTTCAAAGCACTCAGACTTACGGCGCAACAAATAAATGTACCCATATAAAGAATAATCGTCAATGAAAGTGACAAAATACTCATAACCTCCTCTTGCTTGGATACTCATAGGTCCACATAAATCAGTATGAACCAATTCTAACACTTCTTTAGCTCTATTCCCCTTTGCTTTAAAAGGCCTATTAGTCATCTTACCTTCCAAGCAGGATTCGCAAACTGGAAATGGCTCCACTGCCAACGAGCCTAATGGCCCATCTACTACCAGTCTTTGAATCCTCCTCAAGTTAATATGACCTAATCTTAAGTGTCAAAGATATGTTTGGTTCAATTCAGAAGGTTTCTTTCTTTTATTTGAGCTAGAAAGAATGTTATTAGTTTCCTTATGTTGCAACATTGGTTGGATAGGATTAATAATATATAAATTGTCTTGCAATGTACCAGAACATATAACTCGTTTATTCATCGTAATAGAAACATTACGATCCAAACAAACATTATAACCATCCATAGCAAGTTTAGAAACCGAAATTAAATTCCTTCTAAACGAAGGTACATAAAGACAATTGTTCAAAACCAAAATCCTATCATCGCCAAAAGATAATGTAATTATTCCAACTGCAACTACTGCTACTTTCGTAGCATCTCCCATGAACACATATATCTCGCCATCTCTAAGCATTCTGGATTGCTGGAACCCCTGCATGGAGTTACAAACATGGTCAGTGGCTCCTGTATCTACACACCAAGTGCTCGTAGATATAGCCGCTATATATGTTTCTGTAACTAGAGAAAGAGACATACCAGTATTGTTTGTCATCTTAGGAAGAGGACAATCTGTTTCCAGTGACCTGACTGCTTGCACCTGAAGCACTTGCCCTTAGGCTTTTTCACACCACCTTGAACTCCCACTGCATTAGCAATCTTTCCAGCTTTCTGTGTCTGAGTCTTTTTCTTCTTCTTACCTTTCGGCTTAGATGAAGAAGCTTTTTCGGCCACATTCACTTGAACATTCTGCTTGAAGAGTCCTTCAGCTGCCTGAAGTTCTGTCAGAAGTTCCGCGAGACTATACATCCTTTTGTTCATGGTGTAATTCAAGCGGAACTGCTCAAAACTTTTGGGCAAGCTCATAAGGATGATATCGATCTGGGTTTCCCCATCAATATCAGCACCAAGGATCTCCATCTCATTCAGAGGAGACATCATTCTGAGAACATGATCCCTTACAAGTGTTCCTTCAACCATCTGAGTGTTCATTAAAGCCTTCATTGCTACTTGCCTAGCAGCCCTATTCTGTTCTCCAAAAAGTTCCTTGAGATTAAAGAGCATATCTGAAGCAGTGGGCATAGCCTGATGCTGATGCTGCAAAACACCCGACATTGCTGCCAGAATGTAACATCGCGACATTTCATCAGCCTTAATCCACCGCTTATAATACTCCTTCTCACTTTCAAGAGCATCTTCAGCAGGCTGGTCTGGCTTGGGTTCATAAGTACAAAATTTGTACTCCTCAGCAGTCAACACTATGTCCAAATTACGTTTCCATTCAATATAGTTCGGTCCAGTAAGTTTGTTATCCTTAAGTATGGTGAATAGTGGATTAAAGCCCATAGTGATCTAATCCTGAGAATCATACATGTAACACATAATCAGATAGTTGCATAAATCTTAAATCCTATTGGTTTCCTCTAACAATTAATTAAAATTAATGCACTAATATTTAAACACCATAAGTATCTGGTACGCCACAATGGGTGACATATATACCACTTAAATTCGTTTAAATATTACTTCGGTCCTATTACTAAATAATACGCCACGTTAGGGTGGACTATATATTATTTTTCATAGCTAAGTGTATACCATTATTTAATCTTAAATTACTAAAAAGACCGGATACCACCATTAAATATTTCAAATCAATAATCGATAATAGGATAATTCCCAGATCGGGGGGAGCATTGTCAAGAGGCATCACTTAAGACCCCTTTCTAGACAGAATCATCCTTTCTCTCTATATTGAAAATCTATATTCAATCATTGGCACCCTTCTAATTAATCGAATTCTATGAAACTTGGTACGCCACGTTGGGTGGCATATATAACTTTCAATATTCGTAATTAATTTAGGAAGTTTGTTCTAGTAATATCCATAACACTACCTGACACCATAAATCATACGCCACGATGGGTGGCATGTATATAATTTATATTCGTCTCGGTGTTAAATTACATACAAACAATAATGGAGACCATGAGATTTAATTCCTAATTAATTCCCTCACCCACTTAGAATTTTTTATTTAAAATTGAGGAATTTTATCTAGATGCATCGCCCTATGTTATTATTTCGAGGTCTACATGTTATAAAAATAACAATACAAAGAACACATAACATAGCAGCATGCATCATAAAATTAAAGTAATAAATAAAATTAATGTCCATGTCATCCTAATTATGTTAAACATCTAATTAAAATTACACACATAATTAACAACACACATAATAATTATTTAAAGCAATAATTAAAAAATTAAATAGCGGAATTAAAATTAAAAAAAAATAATTTAAATCCACTATTATTGCCCCAAAATTAATTTCTTGCAGCCGCTGAAAAAAAATAAATTTCAAGCCCTTTGTTTTGCTGAAAAAAAAAATTTCTGCCAAAAAAATGCTGTTGCGCATCTTGAAGAGGCGTTACAGCCCTGAAACCTCTGTAACGCATACGCGTCATGCGTTACAGCCTTTTACAGGCCTGTTGCGCATTTACAGCCTGCGCAACTCCAGTTTTCACTGGTAACGCAGGCTGCACGTGCGTTATAGGCTTCTGACCAGAATTTTTTTTTTTTTTCGAGCGCGTGCTTCTTGCTCCTGTTCTTGTTCCCAGACTTTGTCGTCCCTGTTCACAATCTTCCAACAGGCACTGTTCTGTAGTAATAATACGAACCAACAGCTATGCAGCGGATAAATTTTTGTCTCCGTTTCGATTTCCGATCGCACGTAATTGTTACAAAATACCCGGATCTTAACAAAATCCATCAAACAATTACAAAAAAATAGATCTAATACAAAACTAATTTTGTAAATCTATTCTAACACGATCAACCCTCGTATTTTACAACCACGATAAACCACGTGGAAACCAAAAACAAAAAATTAACCACGATTAAACCACGTGGGATCCAAACACATAATTAAAATTACATGGCCATAATAGTGGATACTAAACAACCTGCAAAAGATTATTATCCAAGCACACCACTATACACATGCATATATAATTACGACATGGACATCGTATCAAAAATCGCAGAACCATTGAACCAGGCTCTTGATACCAATTGTTGGGACAATCAGATCTTGGCACTGCAATTTTTGATACAATAAATTAACGAGTACGAATAGAAAAATCACCTTGTTAACGGTTGATTCCACGCTCTTCTATTGTATTCCCAAATTCCCTTGAGCGAAGTGTGGCCTTCGTCTTCTCAAGTTAACCTCTCTTCTTGCTCCTGGGTGGCTACAAAATTTTTTCGACCAGCCCCCAGCAAGAAGAGAATAGGAATATATATAGGCTACAATAGGGATCATGGATAATTAGGTTGGGCCTTCTAATTACATCTTGAGCCTAGCCCAATGTAATTAAATATTAATTCAATCCACTAAAGAATTAATATTTGCACTACCTTTCCTAATACCGTAATTTAATTAATTAATTCGGTTCCAATATTATTTGCTTATTAAATTCCCCATGTTTAAAATATCGCATGTCCATTAATTAAATAAATTACTGATAATTCATTTAATTAATATCTTCTATCCTTGATCATCCACTCAACCTTTATTTAATTATGCCGGAATAAATCCACCAGCAGGGTTTCTCATAATTAAATCTTTATGAGCTTTCAAGGGGACATCATTAACCCGAATATTATCAGGACATGGATTCCTTCAATAAATAATATCCCACCATATATATTATTTCATCACCCAAAATATAATGATATAATTCACAAGAATTATTTCATATATAAATCAAAGCATGTAAATAATATATACGTGTCAATTATTATTTCCGGATTAAGAACCTAAGCATTAATAATAACATAGAATCTTAGTTCACCTTCTTAATCAGTATAAGGGAACAATTCTAAATTTGATCCTGTTCAATATACACAAAGTATACTAGTATTATTTATTAGTCAATATAAACTAATCTAAATAATACTACAGCCATTCCAGTGGATTGTCTAACTCCACCTGTGCTGTGAACCTTATTATATTATATAAACCGTATTTAATAATCTAATATTCTGTATCCCATTTGATACTAGATTATTCACAATATATAATATTTAGACAACATGTAAACATTTAAATGATTCTCAATTAAACCGGTCAGAAATAAATGTAAATACTTCAAATAAATATTTTCAGTATACACCAACACACGTGCCAAATCTTTATAGAAAATCTTGCAGTTCTAGATAATGCACGATGTCAATATTTTTCTTATCAAAAACCACACTATCGGCAACTTGGCACTTAGGCCCAAGAAGCAGTTTTTGAGTATTTTTCCAAAGTGGAGGATGGGACTGGAAGAAAACATAAAAACCTGACAAGGATTGACGATGATCAGTCGCCACAACCAAGTCCAAAAATCCGCGGGTCTTCTCTACCGGTAGAAGGATAGAAACTACATCCGTAACTATCCTCGGGTGAAAACTACATCCGTAATCACCCTCGATGAAAACTACATCCGTAATCATCCTTCGGCAACACCTGGGCCGGAATAATAATTGATGTACCGCTTGGCTCACGGCCGCTTACACATCCCGGGAATTGTTCGTCAACGATTCCCACACCTGCCAGAGTCCCCTTTTTCTTTTCTTTTCAAAAATCATTTTGATAGAAAATTCGAGTAGTTGAAGTTCGACCTCAGTCGACCGATAATTCTTGAAAAGTGTACAAGAAGCAAAACCTGACCGGGGGTTTTCGAAAATGTTTTGGGTTCGAAAGAGTTCGAGTTTAAAAACGATGAAGGTATCTTGGATTAGCTTTGTCTTTAAAATGATGAACAATATTTAAAAAATGATATTTTGAGATTTAATATAAACAATTAATAAAATAATTATTTAATTAAAATAAGCTTTTAATCCAAGATAGATATTTTTGAGTATTTTTAACAACGTAAAAATACTTAAGTATACGGTACTTCCCGAATGACTCTTCGGGTTTTCGCAATTTAATAATGATACAATAATATACCGCTCCCCGGTCAATAGCATATTTGGACCGCTACGACCTCTATTGCTAGAGTCGTTGTCCGAAGGAAACACTTTCATTCTAAGTTCGAGGGTGTACAAACACATATGCATAAATCTCAAACTTCAACATAATCTCGTAAAGCATAAGCATATAATACGTTTGGAAGCTACAAACACAACAGTGAAAATTCTTTATATAAGTTTTGAAAGGTAAACTTGCCTTGGTAGGGTGGGGTGGTCGAGCTCGCGACGTGGAACGAAGATCTATACATAATCAATATTCGTACGTTAGTACCTTAACAACACTAATTAATCGTAAGGTTTTAAAGGATGTAAAACCAACTTAAAGACTCCAATTTGTGACCACTAACCCTCCCATATGACCATGTCATCACTTTATCACATTCGTTACCCATTCGACTCGAATCCATTCCTCAAACTTGAAACACAAGTGAGTACTCTTGAAACTACGTTAAACTAACCTCCTAGGTGATTTTTTCACTCGCGCGCACTTTGCTTTAACATTTTTATAAAATTGAAAAATAAAAATTTTACTCCAATTCTTTTTGAACAGCCTTCACAACTGTATAATATGACTACCCTCAAATTTTCATAACACTAGCATAATTTTAAGTGGTCCTAACTCAGTTCACAAGTGGACAACACAGTGCAGTCTGAATTCCAGAACCACACTGCACTAATCCGGCCATAACTCAAGATCTACACATCTCCTGGGTATGAACCTTATATTTCTAGAAACTACATTCAATTATCTTTCCAACCATATAAATTAGGTCCTCGGGTGACAACATTTATTGGTTCAAAACCCTCTCACAAGACAGTACATACTCCCAGGATTTAACACAGCACACATCTTTTCTTAAACATTCAAGAACCCACTTTATACATCACATCTACCATCAAAACCACCAATATTTGTCTCTATAGCATACATGGGGTTATATACACTAAGTACAAGCTTTAAAATCACATCAACAACATATAACCTCAAGATTTTCATCATCCATAACTCCTATAACCAAGATATGCACTAAAACTCTTAGATCTAACATTATAAACCATAAACAATCCATGACTAAGAGTGGTTAGAGTTTTATACCTTCCTTGATGTGTGTAATAGCTTTCTAAACCTTGTATAATCCTTGTATAGCCGTGGGTAAGCTTGAATGATCAAAAGAAATGAAGAAAACAAAGTTAGTAATTCGGAGTTATTAGAACCCGAATGAAAGATCATGGAAAACGAGGCCCTTACCGATCTTTTCTGATTGAGGCTTCTAAAGGAAAGTTGTAGAGCATCTTAACAGATTTCCAACAAGCTAAAGAACACCAAATTTAATTGAGTAATGAAGGAGATATGGCCATTTGAAAATCAGTACAGAAGCTGTCTAGGATTCTGGGCAGCTCGGTTCTTCAACTTTGGGAGGAGATTTGACTAGGCTATACTCATCATCTTGACATGAAATTTTGAGCGAATGTTCTTCATAGTATGAGGGAGCTGTGGTTAAAATATGGTGATTTTATCATGGATATAAATGGAGATATGAATTTTATTCTTGAGAGTGTTTCTGCTAGCAGCTTGGAAAGAATGGAGAGAAATGGAGTGTTTTGCTTGCTTCTTGGTTACTTGAAAGGTCAAGTGACAAAATAATGTGATATCTAGATATTATTAGAGATGTATGGCTGATCTTATCACCTTGGGGTTTGTGCAAGGAGTATTGGACAAGCTTGCTAATTGTTTTTGTTTTTGTTTGATGTGTGGTTTGAATTATGGGATGTATTATTGATAAGTATTGATATGTAGTATATCATTCACATGTCTCCACCCTAGTCTAGTAACCTAGGTTCAAGCCATACCTCCTTGTCCCCTAAAGTATGGTGCACATTCTTTACACTATTCATCTAGTTACTTTTTGCTTTCTAGTTTACTCTCCTAATTATCTAGTTACATGATACTTGCATGTAATATCCTTCCTTGTATTTTTATTTCTCCACCAATGGTTGTCACTTAATCCTTAATTCCTCAAAATTAATATCTCATTTCTTGAATATAATAATATAAACTGCCCGGTCAAATATTACACCAGAATACAAATTGGAATTTCTGAATTCCGATCGTCTTTACATACACTTATTTGCTCCGTGAATCACTAATATGACTTCGAAATATCCATACCATGTCTTGTACATAGGGTGGCGTGAAAATTTTCTTGGTCCTCAAAATCACTATTCATCCATAAATTACTATTCATGCATGACAAACACTATTCACGTATATACTTATTCTTAATAAGAAAAGTTTTAATTCTACCGAAAATCTGGGTTCTTACAGTCTCCCCTCCTTAAAAAGATTCCGTCCCGTAATCACTGGGGTTACTCCTTCTTTGTTTCACTCTTTTAACTTAGAGGTGGATTCTTCCACATCTTGATTTTCTCACAATTCCTTATTACTTTGAAAACCTTGTTCCTCAGTACTTGTTCTTTTCTATCCATGATTTCCACAGGTTGCTCCACATAGGTCAAGTCTGGTTGTAGGTCCACTTGGTCGTACTCTATCACATGCCGATAGTCGGCATGGTAGGGTCGTAACAAAAACACATGAAACACATTATGAATTTGCTGCAAGCTTGGGGCAAGGCTAACTCGTAGGCTAACTTCCCAATACGCCTCAAAATCTAAAAAGGTCCAATAAACCTCAGACTTAGCTTCCCTTTCTTACCAAACCGCATCAATCCTTTCCAGAGGGATACCTTTAGCATCACGAAGTCTCCCACCTCATACTCCTTTGATATCTCATAAAAATTGACCATTCGAAATAATGGGTTTCGTAAAAAAAAAACAATGACTTTTACATACACTCGTCTGCACCGTAAAGACGTAATATCAATTCAAAATCTTCATTTAATAATTCGTACATATCATGATTGCAAAAATTTCTCATCCACCCATAAAATTACTATTCGTCCAGGTTTCGAATATTCACGAAAATTAGGGTTAATGCAGTCTCCTCTACTTAAAAGGATTCTATCTTAAGAACCTAAGGATAATAGTTGTGGATACAATTCCAACCTTACCCTTTCCAACTCTCAGGTTGACACTTCAACCCTATTGTTCTCTCCCTTGGTCTCACCAACGCTTTAATGTTGGTTCTCAATGCATGCTCTCCTCGACCTGTATTCCTTATCGGTTGTTCTATGAATGAAAATTTCTATCCCACTACTTATACGTTCCTCCTCTACCTTGTTCATAGTATCCATGTTGAGTCCTTGTATCGTTGGCCCGTGAATACTTTGTGGTCGTGTTTTATAATCTGAGACAACGTCAATACGCACGGTATTCCTCATATTCCTTGGCTTGATTAGCACGCATGTGTTGCCTCCCGTCAACCGTTACCACTTGCTATGGATACTGTATAGTCTTCGGTATACGTCGAACCAGTTCAGCTACTATATCCCTCGTTCATTGACTTCTTCGTAACGCAAGAAAAGCGAAACTTCTTCTTTCGTAGTACGCTTTACAAGAGACGTCCTTACGTTCGCATGGTGACGATCGTGATAACAACATTCATTTCATGGATAAGTTTTTATTCTCGACTGCCCCGTGAAATCTAAGGCACGACACTAAAAATAAATTCGATCGTCTGGATAATTCTTCTTCCCTGTCCGTCAGCCACAGATCAAATTAGTACATACGCTCAATCTCTTTATTAATTATACTTGAAAGCACCTTCAATATTCGAAGTTTAACCTTAAGTCTCTATCTGACATAATCACTGCAGAAGTTTTATATTGCACCACCATCTCTACCGTATATAAATCGATAATCTTCTAAATGGAAAGTCTCTCGTAGGTAAATCACTTGGTCCAGCAATTATAAATCAACTAGGGCCATCTCTTGGCTCGGTCTTCGGCGACCTACTTATGAAATTCATTATAATTTTGTCCACGTTCAAGATTTTCTACAGGCGGAATTAATCCACTAGATCTCTATCATTCTGCTTTTGACATGTCACATTTGTACTTAATAGTTTTCCAATACCATTCTTCATATCCGTTTGCCAAACATTTTCTTAATTCTCTATACATCTTTGTCCTTCCACATAATTTAGTCATTTTCCTCTAACATTATTCTTTATTGTATATACTCTATTTTCTTGGTCAATACTGACTGAATTCCAATTTCGAATAATCCCTTCTATAGGTATCGGCCACCACACTGGCCTTTCCTGGGTAATAACAAATTTCTCCATTATACTCCCTGCTCCCTTTCGTCACCTTCACTTTCTTATGTTTAGTTCTAATATGAAGATATACTTATGGCACTTGTGGAAAAATTTCACACTTTTCTCATAAGGTTAACGTCTCAGTTTTATGCGTGAACGCTATCATGACAAATCCCCGACTCACGGTTAGTATATCCTATCCCGTAACCTTTATGTTGTTTAGAAGTATAGGCTATCATCCCCTTTCTACTGCATTAGTACACCTCTTAAACTCTTGAAAAATGCATCATCGTGACTCTCAAAGTCCTCTTTTTATCATCACGTATAGCTAACAACGAGGTTGTTGCTGTTGGGACAATCAGATCTTGGCACTGCAATTTTCGATACAATAAATTAACGAGTACGGATAGAAAAATCACCTTGTTAACGGTTGATTCCACGCTCTTCTATTGTATTCCCAAATTCCCTTGAGCGAAGTGTGGCCTTCGTCTTCTCAAGTTAACCTCTCTTCTTGCTCCTGGGCGGCTACTAAATTTTTTCGACCAGTCCTCGCAAGAAGAGAATAAGAATATATATAGGCTACAATAGGGATCATGGACAATTAGGTTGGGCCTTCTAATTACATCTTGGGCATGGCCCAATGTAATTAAATATTAATTCAATCCACTAAAGAATTAATATTTGCACTACCTTTCCTAATACCGTAATTTAATTAATTAATTCGGTTCCAATATTATTTGCTTATTAAATTCCCCATGTTTAAAATATCGCATGTCCATTAATTAAATAAATTACTGATAATTCATTTAATTAATATCTTTTATCCTTGATCATCCACTCAACCTTTATTTAATTATGCTGGAATAAATCCACCTGCAGGGTTTCACATAATTAAATCTTTTTGAGCTTTCAAGGGGACATCATTAACCGAATATTTTCAGGACATGGATTCCTTCAATAAATAATATCCACCATATATATTATTCCATCACCCAAAATATAATGAAATAAATCAAAAGAATTATTTCATATATAAATCAAAGCATGTAAATAATATACATGTGTCAATTACTATATCTGGATTAAGAACCTAAGCATTAATAATAACATAGAATCTTAGTTCACCTTCTTAATCAGTATAAGGGAACAATTCAAAATTTGATCCTGTTCAATATACACAAAGTATACTAGTATTATTTATTAGTCAATATAAACTAATCTAAATAATACTACAGCCATTCCAGTGGATTGTCTAACACCACCTGTGCTGTGAACCATATTATATTATATAAACCGTATTTAATAATCTAATATTCTGTATCCCATTTGATACTAGATTATTCACAATATATAATATTTAGACAACATGTAAACATTTAAATGATTCTCAATAAAATAGGCCAGATATAAATGTATATACTTCAAATAAATATTTTCAGTATACACCAACAGTTGCTAATATCTCATTTCATTCCAAAACTTTGCTCATTAATCCATAAAGGCTTCTGACTCATTAATCCACTCAAATGATACTACCATAATTTTATAACGTTTATATTAGTGTGAAATGCCAACTTTGGCACAGTACAGAGGTCGATCTTGAGTTGGTGAAACCCGCTTTTCAACCTTATCTTTGAAAAACAACTACGCCTTTTAACTGGTCAACAATTCCTACATCTCCGGTTAGGGGTATCGATTCTCGATGGTATATGTAAGATGTCATACGCTCGTCCTCTTTCACAACTGGCGCCAATCAGTCTGAGGCCTGCATGCTGCTGCGATTCCCAATAAACTTGATTAGGTGGTAATCTCGAATGATCATTGGCATATATCCATGCATCCATTTGCTATTAGGGGCCTGTTAAACTTTATGTCTCTCTATGTGCATCAATCCCTTTAAGCTAAGTAAAGCTTCACATTCTTGCCACGATATTTCTTCCTTTCTTGTCCATCTCACTTCCATGTTAGTTTCTTCTAAGGATATGTTTTACATCGCAATCGATTTGCATTTCCTGGATCAGGAAAAGGCTTGGTAACTCCAGAATTCATTAATATAACATCCTGACAACGGTTGGTAGGAGCGTACTCCCAACCACCTCATCATTTCTTATAACTTTCCTCACACTAATATTAAAGGTCTTGTGGTATGCCCCGACATGTTATTTCTACTTTAAATAATTACTCGGCATAACGCTCTGGCTGCACAATTACAACATTTTGTTTTTTTTTGATCTCATATTGGTGCAACGGTTCACAATTGTACCTCCTGTTCACCTTAGAGTAATCACTTTTGAAAGGAATGGTTTCAAAATAACAAGGTCCAATAGATAATTTCAATAAGAATTCCACATTGGATGTTCCAAGAATGTTGATGGTTCCAAATACTAGGAGTCTCGATTTTTGGAGATGTAAGGATGGACAGAAAGAATACAACAAGGTTTATTCCTTCATGTCCTGATAATTCTGTAATATGATATCATAGAGAATGTTGCACAAGGGCAATGATTGTTGGATACAAAAGTCATAAAGACGGTCTTTATACAATTCTTACATCAGGTGGATACTTTTCCTCCTGAATAATAAGAGGAAATCTAAAGTCGCGTTGATGAAGGTCAGCAAATAGAAAGCAATTCTACTCCATGACAATTAAAGAATGAAGTAGTTTGTCATTCAAGTAATCAATGGTTTCAAATGAATTCTCATTGTATGAATGAAAGAATAAAATATTCAAGTGATATAAAGTCTGATACGAAGATGGGTAAGAGTTCAAGTCGAGTGGGCGACCTCACTAGGTCTCAATCAAGTTATTCATCGAACTTTCATCATCATGCTTTACCGTAGGCAAAATGCATGGCAGAATTGCTGAATAAATTAAATTGGGAGTTGGACCAGTGAAACAATAACTAGTCCTTTTCAAGACACACTAGCAACTAGGTAGACAAAATTTGCTAGTCCACCTGTTTGAGACATCACCACTAGCTAGGACAATTAGCTAAATGTTCTTCATAATGACACATTGGTGACTAGTCAGAACAATCAACTAATCATTCATATTGACATATCAACTAGCCGGTTTCGATTGGCTAGGACAAAATCTCAACATCATAGCCACTAAAGAAACTTTAGGCTACTCAGACCATGAATTGAAATAAGAGGTTAATAAATTTGAAAAAGGAAAATACATAATTTGAAGGGAATGTTCTAGGTATCGGAACAATCGATAACCTCTCATCAAATATTACTTATCAGTGAAACGGTCCACCCAAGGGTTCCTCCGTACACATGCTTTATCAGATCCTACAATAGAATTAAATTCGGAA
Source organism: Saposhnikovia divaricata (assembly GCA_036435485.1). Taxonomy (NCBI): domain Eukaryota; kingdom Viridiplantae; phylum Streptophyta; class Magnoliopsida; order Apiales; family Apiaceae; genus Saposhnikovia; species Saposhnikovia divaricata. Next base: position 2,195,502 of record JAZHRN010000132.1, read on the forward strand.
TACCAATATCAAAATGATATCCTTACTATGATTTCAATGTACGATGTACAATCTTATCTTGAATAGAAGAAAAGAATTCATGAGGGATGTCTGGGCATTAGATCATCTGTGTCCTCAGTAATTTGTTAAATATTTATGAGCTCAACTGAAGAGTGCAAGTATGAAAGAAGCAATCAGATATCAATATTCGTTAAGTAATATTCGTCAATTAATTAAGGAAATATTTGTTGAACATTCCTTGGATAATTGAAAGAAAGTGTAAATAGGTCTGAGCCGAACAAGATCATCATAAATTTTTGAATAGAATGTTCATGGATCAAATAAAATTACTTCGGATAAGTCCTGCTTTAGGGAAAGTATATCACTGGTTGTTATTCCACAAGTTTGAAGTAGAAGCTAGAAGGGTTACCTGATATAAACTAATCGAGGTAACAGGGTTAGTGAACAGTTTAAAATGAAGTAGTGCACCTGCCGGTAGTTACCAAAATAAGTTAATGATCATTCGTGCATCTCATTATCACCATTATGAGGGTAACTCCATCTCTTCATCTTCGTAATACAAGACACCAAATAGTGCGTCTCTCAATCATCATTTTAAAGTCATTTATCGAGTTAGGGTTTCACAAATATATCTGTCCTTTCCGTGCTTTATCTTGAAGACCAAGCTTCACATCATTTCGGGGACACCTGCTAAGTCCATAGGGTCCTACTTCATGCCTTCCGACATGAATCACAAGTGGCCAGTTCCCCCTGGGAACAGATCAAAGAGATCTCTCAGGGATCTCAGTGCAGTCCATAGGTTCATTGGCGGGTGTGTGTATGTGAACATATACCAAAAATATTGAGGTCTACAATACATATATACGTAGTCCCAGATAACATCTCTATCAAAGGATCCCACTCTAGACCCGCTGGTCTATTCTTTTGGTAGACTCTGAGATCACTGCATCGCTCGTTGCAACCATATTCAACTTCTCTTGAGTCCCTTTGTTAATTCTACTTGTTTGTTCTCTAAGTTGAACTACCATGCTCTAGCGTCCGAATCGTGCGTGGAATTATCTAGCATGCTCGTCTTATGATAAGATTCTCGTATAACACATGTAAAATTCGCCACAAGGGTAATGAAATCCACAACGACATAGTGACCAACTTTCAGGTAAACCCGTTACTTATCGAAAATCGGATCTTATATCCAAAGTAAAAGACTTTCATTATTCCAAGTACTAAGTACCCTTAATTATGTAGGGAAGTCTAAACTTCTTGATTCTTAAAATGCCGCCTCCTAAACTCTGGAGGACTATAATCCACAAAATTTATGCCAGCCTAGTCATCCGATCATATTGGCAATATCGCCTCTACCTCAGCTGCTCATGAGATTTCGCTCTGCTTCCTATATCATTACCAATGATAGGTCCTGTACGACTCTCAAACCTCTATTCATCATTCTGAAGGTCTCTAAGGATTCTATCGACCCTAGTATAATACCTCAAGTCAACACTCCAGTCCATTCTACTCACCGGTACCTCTTCCGGTAGTCCAATAATAAGTTTACTACTATCTCTTATGTCATTCTCCTACTTAGACTTAACTCTCAATACTCTCGTTTCTGAGTACTGTAACTTATCGCTCTGATACCATTTCTGTGACGCCCCCAAATCCGAAGTCAGAGATTCAGGTCGTCATATCACCATCCAACCATAGCATACCTGTATTAACTTTACAACTCAACAATACCTCCATCCAGATCTCAATCTTATGCACATACAAGTTAGAGCCTCAGAAACGATAATCAAAAGTAACAATAAATATTACAATTCATCTGTACAATCCAGAATCTTATGCACTTCCACTTATACAACTACACTTGAAGACAAGTCTTACTATTACAGTTGAAAACCTATCAGACTTACTCTGTAGTATTTATCAGGAACTAAATCATCTCCGGGGTAAATCTTCTACTCCTCTTCTGCTGGTGTGAAGTTAATCGGCCAAATTCTTCTCTTTCTGAAAAGTTTTTATAAAGCAAGAATGAGCTACATAATGCTCAGCAAGTTCACCATTTTGAAAAATAATAATGTGGTTTATTTCGAAAACATTCCCAACTATATGGGTATATATCTCAGATTTCAAAACATAATTGGACAATATATATGTCCGAGTTTGAATAAAACATTTACACTCACTAAGGAGCTTTAAGAATAACATATGAACCCTTTATAAGGTTTCCATTTCAATATATCTCAAGTTTATACATATGAGTATATCATTTTCGGTAAAACACTCTACGATTAACATACTGTACAGGGAATACATCATTGCAAACCTCTTTCCTTCCATTAGCTTAGAAGGTTCTCATTCAAAAACATTTCATTCTTTGAAATAATTGCAAGAGTGCACTAACACGTGCCAATCTTTATAGAAAATCTTGCAGTTCTAGATACTGCACGATGTCAATATTTTTCTTATCAAAAACCACACTATCGGCAACTTGGCACTTAGGCCCAAGAAGCAGTGTTTGAGTATTTTTCCAAAGTGGAGGATGGGACTGGAAGAAAACATAAAAACCTGACAAGGATTGACGATGATCAGTCGCCACAACCAAGTCCAACAATCCGCGGGTCTTCTCTACCGGTAGAAGGATAGAAACTACATCCGTAACTATCCTCGGGTGAAAACTACATCCGTAATCACCCTCGATGAAAACTACATCCGTAATCATCCTTCGGCAACACCTGGGCCGGAATAATAATTGATGGACCGCCTAGCTCACAGCCGCTTACACATCCCGGGAATCGTTCGTCAACGATTCCCACACCTGCCAGAGTCCCCTTTTTCTTTTCTTTTCAAAAATCATTTTGATAGAAAATTCGAGTAGTTGAAGTTCGACCTCAGTCGACCGATAATTCTTGAAAAGTGTACAAGAATCAAAACCTGATCGGGGGTTTTCGAAAATGTTTTGGGTTCGAAAGAGTTCGAGTTTGAAAACGATGAAGGTATCTTCGATTAGTTTTGTCTTTAAAATGATGAACAATAATTAATAAATGATATTTTGAGATTTAATATAAACAATTAATAAAATAATTATTTAATTAAAATAAGCTTTTAATCCAAGATAGATATTTTTGAGTATTTTTAACAACGTAAAAATACTTAAGCATACGGTACTTCCCAATGACTCTTCGGGTTTTCGCAATTTAATCATGATACAATAATATACCGCTCCCCGATCAATAGCATATTTGGACCGCTACGACCTCTATTGCTAGAGTCGTTGTCCGAAGGAAACACTTTCATTCTAAGTTCAAGGGTGTACAAACACATATGCATAAATCTCAAATCTCAACATAATCTCGTAAAGCATAAGCATATAATACGTTTGGAAGCTACAAACACAATAGTGAAAATCCTTTATATAAGTTTTGAAAGGTAAACTTGCCTTGGTAGGGTGGGGTGGTCGAGCTCGCGACGTGGAACGAAGATCTATACATAATCAATATTCGTACGTTAGTACCTTAACAACACTACTTAATCGTAAGGTTTTAAAGGATGTAAGACCAACTTAAAGACTCCAATTTGTGACCACTAACCCTCCCATATGACCATGTCATCACTTTATCACATTCGTTACCCATTCGACTCGAATCCATTCCTCAAACTTGAAACACAAGTGAGTACTCTTAAAACTACGTTAAACTAACCTCCTAGGTGATTTTTTCACTCGCGCGCACTTTGCTTTAACATTTTTATAAAATTGAAAAATACAAATTTTACTCCAATTCTTTTTGAACATCCTTCACAACTGTATAATCTGACTACCCTCAAATTTTCATAACACTAGCATAATTTTAAGTGGTCCTAACTCAGTTCACAAGTGGACAACATAGTGCAGTCTGAATTCCAGAACCACACTGCACTAATCCGGCCATAACTCAAGATCTACACATCTCCTGGGTATGAACCTTATATTTCTAGAAACTACATTCAATTATCTTTCCAACCATATAAATTAGGTCCTCGGGTGACAAGATTTAGGGGTTCAAAACCCTCTCACAAGACAGTACATACTCCTAGGATTTAACACAGCACACATCTTTTCTTAAACATTCAAGAACCCACTTTATACATCACATCTACTATCAAAACCAGCAAGATTTGTCTCTATAGCATACATGGGGTTATATACACTAAGTACAAGCTTTAAAATTACATCAACAACATATAACCTCAAGATTTTCATCATCCATAACTCCTATAACCAAGATATGCACTAAAACTCTTAGATCTAACATTATAAACCATAAACAATCCATGACTAAGAGTGGTTAGAGTTTTATACCTTCCTTGATGTGTGTAATAGCTTTCTAAACCTTGTATAATCCTTGTATAGCCTTGGGTAAGCTTGAATGATCAAAAGAAATGAAGAAAACAAAGTTAGTAATTCGGAGTTATTAGAACCCGACTGAAAGATCATGGAAACCGAGGCCCTTACCGAGCTTTTCTGATTGAGGCTTCTAAAGGAAAGTTGTAGAGCATCTTAACAGCTTTCCAACAAGCTAAAGAACACCAAATTTCATTGAGTAATGAAGGAGATATGGCCGTTTGAAAATCAGTACAGAAGCTATCTAGGATTCTGGGCAGCTCGGTTCTTCAACTTTGGGAGGAGATTTGACTAGGCTATACTAATCATCTTGACATGAAATTTTGAGCGAATGTTCATAGTATGAGGGAGCTGTGGTTAAAATATGGTGATTTTATCATGGATATAAATGGAGATATGAATTTTCTTCTTGAGAGTGTTTCTGCTAGCAGCTTGGAAAGAATGGAGAGAAATGGAGTGTTTTGCTTGCTTCTTGGTTACTTGAAAGGTCAAGTGACAAAATAATGTGATATCTAGATATTATTAGAGATGTATGGCTGATCTTATCACCTTGGGGTTTGTGCAAGGAGTATTGGACAAGCTTGCTAATTGTTTTGTTTCTTGTTTGATGTGTGGTTTGAATTATGGGATGTATTATTGATAAGTATTGATATGTAGTATATCATTCACATGTCTCCACCCTAGTCTAGTAGCCTAGGTTCAAGCCATACCTCCTTGTCCCCTAAAGTATGGTGCACATTCTTTACACTATTCATTTAGTTACTTTTTGCTTTCTAGTTTACTCTCCTAATTATCTAGTTACATGATACTTATATGTAATATCCTTCCTTGTATTTTTATTTCTCCACCAATGGTTGTCACTTAATCCTTAATTCCTCAAAATTAATATCTCATTTCTTGAATATAATAATATAAACTGCCCGGTCAAATATTACACCAGAATACAAATTGGAATTTCTGAATTCCGATCGTCTTTACATACACTTATTTGCTCCGTGAATCTCTAATATGACTTCGAAATATCCATACCATGTCTTGTACATAGGGTGGCGTGAAAATTTTCTTGGTCCTCAAAATCACTATTCATCCATAAATTACTATTCACGCATGACAAACACTTTTCACGTATATACTTATTCTTAATAAGAAAAGTTTTAATTCTACCGAAAATCTGGGTTCTTACACAGTAATTCTTCCAATCCGTCTTACTTGCTGGTACTCCCTCCGGTAGTCCGGCTATGAATCCAATATTGCATCCTTAGTTCTCTTAATAATATCTCAGTTCTTTATACTCACTTCGCTGAGCACTATGCTTTAACTCTTACAGTCTCTCTGGCTGCAGCCCTCATTTCCTCAAGGGTAAACTATTTATCCTTAACAGGATTCTCCTCCTTAGCTGGAACCTCCTTCGGGTCCTCAGTAAGGTACTCTATCGAGTCTTCAAGCCGATCATCAACATATAATAAAGCATCCTCGTGCTGCTGCTCGTAAGCCTCAATGTCCGTCGCCTTACTCGTCGATACGATATCGAGCTAAGTTACTATCATGATATTTAAGAGTTCCCCTAAGGGTTTTATATGTCAGCACTACATTAAGTAGTCCGACTATGAACTTGGCAAGAGTTCTTATTATCTTAGTGAATTTATTATTTTAACGTCGCCTCCTCTCTGGGGTTTATAACGTACGCTCTGATACCATTTCTGTAACACCCCCAGATCCGGGGTCCGGGATCCGGTCGTTACGGTCTCCATTACATCTTTATGACCCAACACAACAATATAAAACACACCCGTTATAGTCCAAGAGATGAAATCAGAGTAACAATCAAATTTATTAATCACATTTTGAGTTCTTACAACCCAAAAGAATTACAATATAAATACATACTCTTTGCCATCTGTTGTGGAATAAAAAGTAGGGTATATTTATTGCATATTAACTACTAGGGTTTGTGGGAGCTTCGAGCTTTAATGGCCGTTCTTGTGTTCGTGGCTGAATCTGCCTTCACAAGATGCCTACGTACTTCGATGAATATCAAAGATCAAGCCAAAACGTAGTTCTGAGAATGAGGGGTCAGGCCCTTTATATAGGCTGCGGGAGCCTTAGAATTATGGTAGGATTCGGAGACTAGGTGGGCAAGCCACATCCTTGAGGAAGGTTCTAGACTCCTTCCTTGTAGGAATCAGTTTCCATGTTGAATTGGGTGCCTTGGAGGCTAAGTCAGGCAGGAGTAATATCCTTGTTTGACTCTTATTGCTGAGCTGTTTTTCAACTCCAATATTAATTACGAAATTAATATTTAAAATAGGATTTTGGACCCTGTTGGTGGGCCCCACGTTCGGACCATACCGGGTCTAATTAATGCAACACTAAATGTGTCTTTAGGGCTTATTTTTAGCCCATATCACCATCCATTTACATAAGTCATACTAGCCCATATACTTGGTACTGAAAGAATGAATCTATCCTACTAATAGCTTTCTCTTCAACTCTGGTAGTCTCATCGTCCTCGTCAGCGTCGAGTGCACCTTGTGCGAGTCATCTGGTCTAGCTGTTGTTGTGATATAATAATAAAGCAAGGATGAGCAATAGCCCACCAACAATAATGTATAACTGAACGATAATATATAACAGTTCAAAAGTATCTTTCAAACCATATGCCATGCATTAGCGAAGAAAATACCAGTATAAGGTAAATGATGGAGTCACAAGGTAACTCAAAATATATATTCCATGGACATACTTGCTACGTAAAAGATAAGCAAAATATCATCATTTATCTAAAAGAGAAACTTGCAGAAAATATTACAATTCCAATTATGAATACTTTTCCAATACTGCCAACAATGATAATGTTGTAGAAAATAAATGAATTTGAATGATGAACTAATGCTGGAGTATTCACCGCACCCGCTGTTCCAATCCTTACGATGATCAGTCGCAGATTATACAGCTCAATTTAGATTTACTACCGGTAGAAGGAAGAGTTGACGAATTTACTTGTCTACCGCCCTGTTAGATCTCCCCGGCCAACGGTTGGGCCAATGGGATGGACCGGCACTACTCGGCCTCTTACACGATTCCAAGTTCGAAAAGAAGTTCATGACTCTGAACGTAAAGTTCGTCCCCCTTTCCCCAAGTATAATACTTTTTGATAAGACTCCACAAAGTAGTTGTATCTAGTTGGAAAGGAAAATTCAACATCATATCTCCCAAGCTGCTGCTTGTTGGAGGATACCATCTTGTTCCAATAATCTCACCCCTCGAATGATGAGAGGGTACACAAATGCAATAGATAAAAATTCAAGTTGCGAGTGAAAAGAATACTTTTCGAAAGATTTATGACCGGGAAGTCAACAAGATAAATAACATTTCTCAAGTAAGGTTCCCTTATTATTTGGAAGATAGATTCGGAGGAAGAACGACATTTTGAGAAACTTTCTTGATATAATATTAATAATAATCCGACTCCGAAGAAATTTTACATAATATCTGAAGGTGAAAGATAATCTTCGAATAATATAAATCATTTTAAAAAGAATTTAAAAGAATTAAATAAATATTCCAAGAATATTTATTAAATCAATAATAATTACGGAATATTATTAAATCATAATATTGCTCGTAAGTAATCCTCGAATGAATATATAGAATTATTTACTAAATAAATCCCTCCTTAAATGAATATTCAAAATAATATTCATTAAATAATTAAACTCCAATAAATATTGAAAATAAAATTCAATAAATAAGTCAACCTTAAATGAATATTTGAAAATAATATTCATTTAGTAAATAATCTTCTAAATGAATATCCAAATAATATTCATTTAGTAATCAAAACTTTAAAGGAATATTCAAAATAATATTCCGTAAGTAAATAGAACTTCCAATGAATATTTTAAAATAATATTCATCAAGTACATAAAACCTTAAATGAATATTCGAAAGTAATATTCATTTAATAAATAAAATTCCAATGAATATCAAAGTAATTATTCATTAAATAATCAAACTCTAAATGAATATTCAAAAAATAATATTCACCTAATATTTCTCGACTGAGATAATACTCAAATAACATTTTTCGAAAGATTTCCAAGTAATTGATACTTTATGGAAATATAAATAAGGTTTAATAATAACATTCCTCAAAATAAATAATAATCTGCCGTTGGAATCCCTCCGGGTTTCCGCGACTATTTATATATCTCAACATACCGACTCCCGGTCTATGTTTAAGAATGAGTATCATATGCCCTTCGCTAAGGGTCTTACCAAAACAATCTGTCTTATAACTGATAATTCGTATCTAGTCTATAAGCCATTATCAATTCAGGGAACAAGTATCATAATATAATTTGACAATAGGCATGCATGCTATGGCATATGTATCAGAAACAACAGATATACATATTATCACAACAACAGTTCCAAGGTATTGGAAACTTGCCTGGTAATCGGGTGTGGGTGGAGATATCGTGTCCTGGGTTTGCTCGATGATCTATAAACAATCAGAACATTCGAGATTAACCACTTAACACCTTTTAAACGTCTAAGTATAAACTTCACTTAAGTCGAAACACGTTTTCAAGTTATCTCGTTATGCACCTTTTGTGTAACTCTTTTTGTCACCGATATGGTCCGACATTTGTTCGTTATTAAGACATGTCATTAAACTTACACTTGGTATATACTTAAATCTTATAAGTTCTAAGGTTGGTCTTTTACGAACCAAGATTATACCTCGAGTTTTATCGCCCGTTTTCTAAGTGATTCACTAAAGTTATAACCAATTGTAGTTTTAAGGGTTTGTTCGCGCTTAACCTCGATTCAAACATTTTTATAAAATCGGAAAACGATCCGTTTGACATGTGGTTTCCTCTTACACCTTCCTTATGACCTCTAGTATTTATTTACCAAGATTCGCCACTGAGTAACATGCTTTACGAGGGTTCAATTGAAGTTAGGAACTTTTACTTACGGTTTCGAACCAATTTTAGTAATTTGACCATAACTCCTAAACCGTAAGTCGGAATGTTTCGATTCTCACGCCAAAACGATCTATGGCTCGAGATCTACAAGGACAAGTCATAACATTACCAAGGTCAGGAAATTATATTAACTGCCATGCTCGGTTTCTAAGTGTTAACAAAAATTCGGCATTACGACGGCTATAAATCGGACGTTCCAAAAATCATAGTCATCAAACCAAGCCACACCGGGCATCAATACAATTTATAAACATGATTCTCATCTCAACAAGACCTAGAACCACTGATCTTAACCTCAAAATCATCATGCTTCTTAAATCACATAACTAACTACATAATCATGCTTATAATCACCACTATAATCATACAAAGCTAAACCCATCAAAAACATATATAAATCTCAATAGGGTTTCAAGAGGTCTACCTTCCTTGGAGTATGTTCTAGCCTCACTAAGCTTTGTATGATCCTTGAGTGGCCTTAAGCTAGCTAAATCAACAATAAGAATCAAAGAAAACAAGATTAGTTCTTGAAGAACACTATTCACCCTCCTCTTTCTTGATTTTTTTGAAAATGGAAGCAAAGGATTTTGGATTTGAAATTTCTATGAGATTAGTTTATTGAAATATAGAACTCACCTTAAAAATTACAAGATCAAACAAGGAGTGGAAGGTGGATTTTGATTCTTGAATTCCTTGACTAGCCGAATGGGAGCTTTAGAGAGAGTATTGGAGTTGCTTGGTTGGTTTCTTTGATAATAATGCATAAAGTGATTTTGATTGGGATAATATGTTTCTAGTTGCATTATTAAAGGTGTGATGTAAGGAATGATGTCTTTGGAGTGGACACATGTTGCCAATTTGTGGTGAGATGGGAAGTATAAGCTAAGTAAGTGGTTTAATCACTAAGTATGTTGGTTACTCATGTAACTACATGGTTGCTAGATATTTTCTACTAGTACATGTTTGTATCTTGATTCCCCGCTTGTTTCTTTGTCCGGTTATTGATCAATTCATTGGTCGGTCGGAGGAATTCCTCGAAGATTTCTAGTTAAGGTTTTACCGGAAACCTTCTTAATATTTATAATACTATACTCCATCATTCTAAATAATTCTCGAATCCATTTTCCTTAAATCCTTTTAATAATCTCTTAGGTCTTTCGGTGTCCAGGGAATTCTCGGGAAAAATAAAAGTGCTATTTTTCAGAATTCGACACCTTTTACATACACTCTTTTTCCCCCTGGATCATTAATACGAACTCAGAATTTCGTTCCGAGTACTTTTATATAGCGTCGTCTAATAATATTCCTAATTCCACCAAAATCACTATTCACCACTTATTCTTTACTTATTCTTTTAGGGTTATATAGATGTCCCGGTTCTCTTTCGATCGTTTCTTAACCCTTTTACGGAAACACTGGACTGATAACAGATATCGATTTGGATGACATAAGAATAACCTTCCCCCTTGGAATTATCAAATCTTAATTTCATAGGAGATAGATAATTCTTATCTAGATTTTCAACCAATAGCATTCTTCATAACATATAAGTATTTGAATCCAAATCCATTCCATTCATTAGAACAATCGTTACATCGTGGCCGTAATCACTATTACATCCATACATAATTTTTTTTTAATTCTATCCAAAATCTGGGTTCTTACATTCAGCTTCATTGTTGGTTGTCAGAAAATACAACTTCAAAGCATACTCAACTGTGAACCCATTGGGGCTTTGTAAAACTAAACCTGCACCACTAGATTTCGTTTTTGATGCCCCATCAAAATAGAGCACCCAATACTCCTTCTGATCATGTACAAGCTCCTCATCTTTATCCTCATTTCCTTGGTTGGGTACTATCTCCTGCCCCCCGACTTCTTGGTTGCCAATGCTACATTCAACCATGAAATCAACCAACACCTAAGCCTTGATGGCTATCCGAGGCTTGTATGTGATGTCAAATTCTCCGAGCTCAATCACCCACTTGATTAGTCTTCCACTAGCCTTCGGGATATGCAATATGTTCCTCAGCTGCTAGTCCGTCAAGACTTCAATCTTATGTGTCTGGAAGTACGGTCGTAGCTTCCTCGAGACTGTTACCAATGCCAAAGCGAATTTCTCAATGGGAGAGTAATTCAACTCAGTTCCATGCAACACCTTGCTCACGTAGTGGATAGGTTTCTGAACCTTGCTCTCTTCTCGAATGAGAACGGTACTCAGTGCTTGTTCAAACACTACCAGATATAGATAAAGAATCTCCCTGGGACTAGGTTTGGCTAATAATGGGGCTTCAGCCATGTATTTTTTCAACTGTTCAATGGCCTCTTGGCTCTCGGGAGTCCACTCAAAGTTCTTTACTTTTTTCAATGCTTGGAAGAAAGGCAGACACTTATCACCAGATTTGGAGATGAATCTTCACAAGGCTGCCACTCTGCTAGTTAACTTCTGCACATCTCTTATAGAACGAGTTGGCTCCATGTCTAGAATCGCCTTGATCTTATCTAGGTAGGCTTATATGCCTCGCTTTGAAACCATCAGACCCAAAAATTCCTAATTCAACACCAAAGGCATACTTGGCTGGATTCAACATCATCTTGTAGTGCCTCAGCACTTCGAATGCCTCTCTGAGGTGCTTAATGTGGTCTGCCATGAAAAGGCTATTGACTAACATGTCATCAACATATACCTCCATGGTTTTCCTGATTAGATGGGCAAATATCTTATTCACCAATCGTTGATAAGTAGCTCTTACATTATTCTTTAGCCCAAAAGCCATAACAAGATAACAGAAAACACCAAAGTCGGTTATGAAAGATACCTTAGGGATGTCATCCTTGTGCATCTTAATCTGGTTGTAGCCACTAAATCCATCCATGAAGCTCAACATCTCATACCCAGCCGTGGCATCTATCGGTGTGTCAATCCTTGGTAGAGGGGAACAATCCTTAGGACATGCATCATTCAAATCGTTGAAGTCTATACACATCCTCCACTTTCCATTCTCTTTCTTGACCATCATAGGGTTAGCCAACCATTCGGGGAACTGAATCTCTTTAATAAAATTAGCTTCTAAGAGCTTATCCACTTCTTGCTTAATGGCCTCTTGCCTTTCAAGAGCGAAATTCCTCTTCTTCTACTTTATTGTCTTCCGCTTAGGATCGAAATTCAACTTGTGAGTTATGAGTTGGGGAACAATCCCTGGCATGTCAGCTGCCGTCCAGGCAAACACATCACTGTTCTCTTGTAAGAATGCTATCAATATGCCCTTCAAGGGTTCTTTCAAAGAAGCTCCAATATAGGTAACCTTTCCAGGGTCTTCAAGCTCTAGAGGTATAGGGATTAAATCCTATTCTGGCTTCCCTTGGTGTTCTTCATCACCACGGACATCCATGTCTTTAATCGAAAGGACCTGCCCCCAACTCCATCAGCTCTTAATGTAGATACATAGCAACTTCTCGCCATCTTCTGATCACCCTTCTGTTCTCCAACACCATTCCTGGTTGGAAACTTGATCTTCATATGATAGGTAGAGGCAATAGCCTTGAACGCAGAAAGTCCAGTCCTTCCAATTTTCGCATTATATGTTGAGGCCGCCTTGATTACTAGAAAATTTAACATCTGAGTAGCCTCCTTAGGTTCCTGCCCAATAGTTACGGGTAACTGAATAATCCCTTCAACATTGGACTCCACTCCATTGAATTCGTATATGGGCATATTAGTAGGGGCCAACTGAGAATCGTTATACCCCATCTTCACGAACGCATTATGGAACAGAATATCGACGGAAGCTCCATTGTCTATCAAGACCCGCTTTACCTCTGAGTTTCCAATCACGGGAGTTATGGTGAACGGGTCATCATGGGGGAACTTCACCCCTTCCAAGTCAGAATAATCGAAATCGATTACCATTTCAGTTTTTGCACGCTTCGGGGCCTCTCCTAAGATGTGCATCACCTCTCTTGCATATGCTTTCGAGAGTTCTTTGTTGTGTCAACCATTGGAGGGCCTCCCCAAATCATGTTAATAACGAGCCCTTGGGGCTGTGGGTTGCGATCACGATCATTATCCCTCCTTTCATAATCTCTTATATGGTTTCCACAATCTTCACCTTTCGTGAACTTGGTTAGTTTCCCCCTTCGGATCAAGAATTCAATCTCGTCCTTGAGTTGCCTACAATCATCGGTGTCATGTCCCACATCATTATAGAACTTGTAGTACTGATCCTTGTTTCTATTTTTGGGATCACCCTTAAGTGGCTTCGGCCATCGGAAATCCTCATCCTTTTCGATATCCAACAAGATTTGACTCCTAGGAGCATTCAACCTTGCATACTCGGAAAACCTTGGTCCCAAATTCTTTTTAGGGGTAGAATCAGAATCTTTGCTAGTTCGGGGATAATTGTCCCTATCATCGTAATCCTGCTTTTACTTTCACTTCCTAGAGTTCCCATTTCCTCCACTCACGGTTGAGGCCTTTGTCATCCTCATGCTTTCTTCAGCCTTTATGTACTTATTCGCCCTTCTTTGGAGCTCAATCATGCTCTCAGGGGATACTTTTCCAACGACAACTGAAAAAAGGTATTGGTTTTCCCGTTCTCCAAGGCTATCATAGCTACTTTTTTCTCCAGATCAGGGACATTCAACGTCTCCTTGGTGGAGCACTTGAGGTAATCCCTCAGGTTCTCATTCTTTCCTTGCACCACTTGCATAAGGAATGCAGAGCTCTTCTCATGGACTTTTTCACTAACAAACTGATTGATGAAGGCCATGCTCAACTCCTTGAATGTGCCAATCGAGTTCGCTGGCAAATGACTATACCATCTTTGAGCCATACCCGCCAGGGTTTGAGGGAACGCCCTACACTTGAGAGCGTTACTTGTAGGCTGCAACAGCAGTGCGTTCGAGAACGTTCTCACATGGTTTTCGGGATCGCCCGTTCCATCACATGCCTTAATCATGGGCATCTTAAACTTCCTAGAGACATGAGCATTCATCACCTCCTCAGTAAACGGGGGTGTGGGATCATCTGGGTCTCCAAGTGGCATCAAATCTTTGGGATCACCCTTAAGGGCCTCTGCCCTTGTAGCTCCTCCTGTGGGCCATCAGCCCTTCTCTGCCTCCTTGGAGGCCTTTCCAAATCAATAAAGGAAATCTCTCTTGAAGTTGGAGGAGGTTTATTCTGGTTCTGCCTTTGCTGCTCCCTTGCTATGTCGTCCTTCAGCTTTTGGATCTCGGCCTCATGAGCCTTGATTCTCTCAGTAGCTGTCAGAGAGGGTCCATCATGGATTCTTTGAGTCCTTCTCCGAGGTTCCTTGCTAGCACGTCGCCTCCTCGGGGCTTCATCACGATCATCATCCTCAGTTGATGAATCATCGGTATAAGGATCGGAGTAGTCATAATATCCTTGATCAGGGCCCAAGCCTCAAATGTAAAGAGGGTGATATGGCTCATGTATCTGTAGGGCATGGCCGCTTGGCCCAACACCTCTAGTATTCGGAGGGTAGTTAGACAGCCTGTACATCGGGTTGGTGTTCACAGAGAGATTAGTGGTGTGGATCTGTACCCCCGGAGGTAATTGACGATTAACATCAACAATGGGGGGGACCACCATCTGAAGAGGGTTGGTCTTCGGGTTTTAATGGAGAACCACAGGTAGAGTTCTCTCATCGTGGGGAGTCGTCCCTGTAGGTTGAGAAACTTGAGTTTGAGTGATTGCCCCTGTTGATGGGGGTACATACCGTTGTTCAGTGACGACGGGTGGAGTAGAGGTGACGGTGGTAGCCTCAATTGAGACTGATGTTGTTCTTCGTGTATTAACCATGGTTGATGTTGTTTTCCACAGACGGTGCCAAATGTTGTGGAACAAAAACTAGGTTATCGAATTGCGGCTAGGGTTTGCTTGTATTTAATGATGGGGTTCGTGAGCTTCGTGCTTTTAATGGCTGCTTCTGTGTTTGAGACTAGACGGTCCTTACAGAATGCTTACGTATCTCAAAGTTGAGAATCAAGCAAAAAAACGTAGTTCTGAGAATGAGGGGTCAGACCCTTATATAGGCGTTGATAGCCTAATATTTAGAGTAGGGTTAAGAGACTTGGTGGGCAAGTCACCTCCTTAGAGAAGGTTCTAGACTCCTACCTTGTAGGAGTCTGTTTCCTTGTATAATTGTATGCCTTGGAGGCTAATTCTTTATCAAAGTCGGTGGTTCTAATTTGTGTCAATCAAGGATTCAGTTTCCTTGTAGATTTTTGAGATCCAAATCAAAGATTCTAGAAGCGGGCCTTGTATTGGGCATCCCCGATACAGGCCACATCCTTGATCCAAGTATTATGAATTTAAGTCGAACTAGGGTCTCGAGCCTTCTTATTGGGGCCTCAAGTATTACCTATATCAATTTGAATTGGGCGAATCCAGTCAAATGGGTGACAGATGCTCTAATAACAGGTTTTGGTGCAGAAATCACATGTGCCTGCAACAGACCTGCAAAATACCATGACAGGACCTTGAGAGAGAACAAGGCAAAGTTTACCAATTCAAGAGTGTACAAAATCAACATCAACTGAGATTGTGTAAACTAGAAATTGAATGTATCTAAATATATAGCTTTTCATTTTATGTATATTACGTCTAGTTAACATTTTAGGAAAGGTCACATGCGAAAAAAATTGTGAGGAGCTGTCACATAATATATTAACTTCACTCCTTAATTGTGACATAGAGATACACACAACACAAGAGTGTTATCAAGCATCTTGTAAAAACTCTCTCGAGAGGATTGAAGCTGGAATTCATATTCTAGGTTGTTGTAATATCCTTCACGAAATATATAAAATATTTATTTTGTGGAAATATTGTCCTACCTTTTATTTGTGTTTGCATTTCTTCACTAATAAATTCAAATCTTTGTTCGTGTTGTAAGAAAAAGATTTTAAATTAAGTTTTGCATTCAACCCCCATTTTGCAATACTTTATATATAGGGACTAACAGTTTATATAATTTATTTAGATAATTGTTAAATATAGGAATAACGTGAGAGCGGCTCATTAGGAGAAATATATTCAATGAGAGGTCAAAATGATCGCTCAATAAGAAAATGTGTTATATGCTATAATTTAATAGTTTATAATTTATATATATATATATATATATATATATATATTTAAAAATTATGAATTGATATATGAATTTTAGAAAAAATATTGATGACAAATCTAATAAAACTGGAAATTATATTATGAATTAAAGTTATTCATGTTATTTATATAATATATTAATTATTTGTTCTTTAAATTACTGGAATGGTCCTAAACTAATAAGTTGGATTGGGAGGATAAAATATCTAAATTAATTGGGACTGTTGCCGCAATCCTAAACTCGGACGATGTGGATGAAAAATAATCCCTAAAGACATATTTAATGTTACATTGATTATACCTAGATTGATCCGTTGATTAGGCCCGAAACCCTGTTGGGCATTAAATTCGTAATTAATGATTAAGCATAAGGAACAACCCAAACCGGGGATGCCCGGTATTATCTTGTTCTCTAACACGGGCATGATCCATAGAATAGAAGTCGATTTAGAATCGAGTCCACGAATAACACCGACTTCTTGGTTGAATCCAAGAATGAGGCTTGCCCTCCAAGACAACTAAACCGACTAGGAATCTATTTCCTACGTGGAAGCTTCTAGAATTAGTTCAAGGCGGTGTTTTGTCCATCAAGTCTCCTATTTCTACTCAAAACCTAAGGCTCACAACGCCTGTATAAAGGGCCTGACCCCTCATTCTCAGAACTACGTTGGCTTGATTCTCTAGCTATACAGAGATACATAGGCATCTTGCAAGGACCGTTTAGTCTCGAACGCAGAAGCAGCCATTAAAGCTCAAAACTCACCAACCCTAGCATTAAATACGCACGAACCCTAGCCGCAATCTAAAACCCTCATTTTTATTCCACAACATCGAACTCCCGACTCCTCGATATAATTTTTATTATTATATAATAGTCGAAATATTAGAAAATATGATATAATAGTCGAAATATTAAAATTTGGTTGATCGATCCGT
The DNA here is from genome assembly GCA_036435485.1 of Saposhnikovia divaricata. Classification (NCBI taxonomy): domain Eukaryota; kingdom Viridiplantae; phylum Streptophyta; class Magnoliopsida; order Apiales; family Apiaceae; genus Saposhnikovia; species Saposhnikovia divaricata. The sequence goes on from JAZHRN010000132.1 coordinate 2,212,942, forward strand.
CGGTACGGTACCTTTTACTTTTACTCTTACTTAACGGTACATGTTATTTTTACTTAATTATCCTTACTTAATTATTTATAGTTTTTTATAATTAATAAATTTCCTTTTTCAGGTAAAACATGTTACATTTTTTTATTTTTCAATAACTAATCAATTTCCTTTTTCACGAAAAATACATTATCTTTTATATTTTATCTAACTACAATTTTCCTTTCCAAAAAACACTATGAGCAAATCAATGTAATAAAATAAAATATTACGATTATAATTATAATTACTAATAATTAACCAATTACCTTTTCCAGCTAAAATACGTTTGTTTTTCTTTTTTTTTTCTTTCCAGTAAAACCTATTCGGATAGTTTTATTTAAATAAAATATAATAATAATAATAATAATAATAATAATATTATAATAACTAATAACTAACCAATTATGTTTTTCAGCAAAAACATATCATATTATATATATTTCAAACTAAAATCCATCATTTTCTAAAAATATCACGGATAACATATATATATTTATTATCAGATCATATCATTTGAAATTTTAAGCCTACAAAATTCATATCTTAAAATTTTTAATTTAAATTAAAAAAATCATTATATTTGAAGAACATCTGTGGATCGAAGATATTAAAAAAATTGGATTAACTTATTGACTACAAATATCTCACTACTTCTGATAGTTTTCAATTGCCCCATTAGTTAGAGAAAAAATGTTAAAAATTATAATTTTTAAATCAAAAATAACAATTATCGTATATGTTGATTGTTTTTAACGATTGGGATATGAATTTGTGAATTGGATATTTCAATTGTATAAGATACCTTTTTCATAAATGCATATTTAAAAAAAAAAAAAATTTATCATACCCAATTATAAGTTAGATATCGTATATTTAATACCCAAATGATAAATGCGTATTATGTGTCAATACCAACTCCCAAATACCTATCATATATAAAAATATTAAAATATCTTAATATCCAAACCAATAATGCATAACATAGATATCCCATTATGATTTGGATATTTCAATGACTAAATTTATCAACATTTCTCAAAGTTAAGCGGGAATAAAAATGGTATTATTCCCCTTCATCCGTAGTTAGGGTTAGAGTTACAATAGAAGAAACAAAAGAAAAATTATCAATTCAATTACAATGGTGTCTCAAGCAAAGAGAAGGAAATGACTTTTGAAGATGAAGTAGATAGGATCCGCATGTTGCCTGATGAACTAATTCATCAGATTCTTTCGTTTGTAGATACAAAAGTAGCTGTCCAAACCAGTGTTCTTTCGAAATAATGGAAGCTTGTATGGACTACTCTCCCTTATATTAATTTCAGTCGGTATGACCAAACTTTACCCCGAAAAACATATATGTTCCTCGACCATGTTATGCGTAACCGAAACCATCAATCTCCTATTTCTGTATTAAAACTGTGTGTTTCCAACAAGAAATGTGTTTCCAGGAAAAGACCCGATGACTGTTTACTTCACAAGTTTGTTGACTATGCAATTACGCACAATGTTAAATGCTTAAATATTAGTTTGGAATATATTCATAATCCTTATAGCTTGCCCACTTTTCGGTCTAGCTTGTTGGAACAACTCTCATTGCGAATGAAACTAGATGGATTTTTAATGGAATCGAATCGTTGGGATTTACTTGTGTTAAACTCCCTCTACTTGAAAGGCCCATATCACCATGAATTTTTTGTCTTACCGGATTCATGTTTTGCATGCTTGCCTGCCTTAACAACTTTATGTCTTGATGATTGGAATTTTACATTTCCATCTGCCTCGTTCAGTTTGCCTAATTTAAGAACTCTCCGTCTAATTGGCTGTGTATTGTCAGAGACAATTTGGAACCTTCCAGCTTTATTAACTCTAGATCTCAATTTATGCAAGAATATCAATCACATACTCTCTTCACTTTCAAATTTGCAAAATCTCTCAATAATTTTAGAAAATGTGTCTGAATCCCGAGATCTTCTCATATCTTGTCCTCAATTGCTGAACCTAAAAATCACGACCAGCTATCATCGTTCTCCTCAAGGTAATATTGTGGTATCGGCACCAAAACTCTGCTATTTCTGTTCTGTTGGTATCATTTCTATCTTCTTTAGAGGGCATGAGTTGGAGAATGTAGATATAAAGTTACATGGTTGGTTTGAGTGCATGGAGTGCAAGTATTGGGAAGAATATTGTATGCAATTTGCAAATATACTTCTAGCACTTGGCAATGCAAAGAATCTTTCTTTTGACTTGGACAGCGTAAGGGTAAAATTTTATATAATTTTTGTTTAATCAACAATGCCTTTCAACTCCGAATTGATCAAAGATTGTATTGGTACTTGATTGTCTAAGTTGTGGCCTTGGGTAAAGTTTATTTACCGAGCATCCCTATTTTATCTTTTAATAAACTTAAATGTTCATAGTTAGAGGCCTTTATACATCTTAAAATGTTAAATATAATTGATGTGTTTTAATCAGTGTTTAAGTGTTACAGTGAATTATCAGAGTTTAGCTGGAAGCAGTCAGAGTTTAGTGTAAACTCTGACAGATGGAAGCTCGACAGAGTTTGTCAAACTCTGTCTGGAGGCAGCGTCTACTGGTCAACAGTGATTGAAGATTTATTATGGAAGCGATATCTTTAAAGATTGGATAGCTATCAAAGAGATTGAGTTGACTTAGGAGACGTGAGACAATCTGTAATTGATATCATTGTATAGCTGATTATTAGGAATATCAATTAGAGATTGTATCGAAGCTGTATGTTTTATAAATACAGTTAGGTTAACCTTAGAAGGGCCGTATCGTACAACGAATTATCTTTATTGTAACCTAGTAGCTCTTTGTGATAGTTTACATCACGAAGAGGGTTCTTAATACCAAAAGTTTTTAAGTGCATAAACGTCTTACTTGTTAAACTCTCATACGAATTTGATTATTAATTGTGTATTCGGCCTAACAAGTGGTATCAGAGCCAATATGTTACTTTATTACAGGTTAAGATCCAAACACAACAATAATCATGTCAGCAATTCCTCCACCAACACCTACTGTTTCTGAAAAGGCTCCTACTACTGTGAGTCGTTATGAACCAATCAGGGTTCCTATTCTCAGGCCATTAGAGTATGCTATGTGGAAGGTCAAGATGACTATGTTTCTGGAGGCTACAGATCCAGAATATCTTGACAGGATTTATGAAGGCCCTCATAATCCTACAAAGCTATCTGTTGCAGCTGCTGGTGAAGAAGCTAAAATAGTTCCAAAGGATGACAGGATTTATGAAGGCCCTCATAATCCTACAGATCCTGAAGCTCTATCATCAATTGCTAAGGATGGAATGGTTAGACATTTACTGCATAGTGCTTTAGACAATGTTATGTCTAACAAAGTCATTAACTGCACCACTGCAAAAGAGATATGGGATGCTCTTGAAGTCAGGTGTCAAGGAACTGCGGCTATTAAGAAGAATAGGAGAAACATACTCACACAAGAGTAAGAGCATTTTGAGGCTAAACCTGAAGAGACCATGACAGAAACATTTGATAGATTCTGTAAACTGCTTAATGATCTGTCATTGGTCAACAAAGAGTATGATCTAGAAGACTCAAATCTCAAGTTTCTTCTTTCTCTACCTGAAAAGTGGGATGTGAAAACAACCACTATTAGAGACAACTATGATCTTGCTGAAACAGAGATTGATGAAATCTATGGGCTGCTCAAAACTCATGAATTGGAAATGGAGCAGAGAAACAGGAGATCAAGCAGGAAGGCAAAGTCAGTTGCTCTTAATGTTGAAGAGAAGCCTCAGAAGAAAGAGGCATCAAGAAGGAAAATGAAGGGAAAAGCTTTGGTCATACACTCAGAAAGTGAATCATCAAACTCTGATTGTGATTCAAACTCTTCTGAATCATCTGACTCTGAGGATGATGAAGAAGAAATGAGGAAAATGGTTGTGTTGATGGTGAAGACCTTCAAGAAAATGGGTTTCAAGAATTTCAAGAAAGGGAAAAGGTTTTCTAGAGATTCAAATGAAGACAGGAAAAGCTTCAGGAAGTTTGATAAGAGAGATTCTAAAAGGAAGAAGGATAAGTCTGAAATTCAATGCTACAAGTGTAAGGAGATGGGTCACTATGCTCCTGAGTGCAAGAAGGGTAAAACTGGAAAGGTACTCTACACTAAAGGCAGAGATTGGGCAGATACTTCAGATTCTGATGAAGAAGTGAACTATGCTCTCACGGCTACTACTGAATCAGAAACTTCTGAAAATCAGGTACCTCTAACTACCTATGCTTATAATATTGATGACATTGCTCAATTAAGAATTTATCTTAAGTCATTGCATATAAGTTATAGGGATCAGACTTTAGAAAATGAGAGGATAAAATCTGAAAATTCTGAACTTAAGGTTAGAAATAAACTTGTTGAAGAAAAACTTGAAAACATGCAACAAGTTCAGAAAGAGAGATGATGCTGTTTCTATAGAACATAATTTGCTTCAGAAATATAAACAACTAGAATCTGAGTTGGGGGAAGCAAATAAGAAAATTAGGACTTGGACTAATTCTGGAAAGGACACTCAACAGATTTTTCAAACGGACACTGTTGGTCTAGGTTATAATGACGGAGATGAACTTAGATTTCAAAATCAAGTTAAAATCAGACCTCATTTTGTACGTGGAACCAATAAATTTTTGTCTGAAAATGAAAAAGAAGCTGTTAAAAGTAAACCAGTAAAAACTAGAGTTAAACAGGTTAATATTGGTTCAATGACAGATAAACAACTCAAACATAAACTGAAGGAGTTAAAATCTGTTAAGAAACAGAGAGTGTCAAATAAGAACAGAAATGGAAAAGTAGGCATCACTTCAGGAAATAAACCAATGCTTGCTAGTTATGCTCCAAGAAAGACATGTCATAACTGTGGTAGTACTAAGCATCTTGCAAATTTCTGCAAGAAAAGTAAAAATATAAATTCTTTACCTACCAAGTCTGAGGTAAAGAAGGATTTTGCTAGAACTAAGCCACAGACTTTACGCACACACTGTGGAAGCACTTGGCATTCCATTTATACTTGCAGAGAATATCATGCTATCTATCATAATTACTATGAACTGAAACCCAATCTGAAATGGGTTAAAGTTGATACTGCAAGTGTAAACACTGATACTGTTAGCTCAAACTCTGATAATGTTAATTCCGCTGCAAAAGCTAACAAAGTTAAGAATGTCAAAGGATCCAAGCAAGTCTGGATCCTTAAATCTAATCCTCAATAATTGCTTATAATTGCAGGGCAACAGGGAGGCAACCCTAGTCGTGGATAGTGGATGTTCAGGACACATGACTGGAAATAAAGCCCTGCTATCAGACTATGAGGAGAAGGCTGGCCCAAAAGTTTCCTATGGTGATGGCAATGTAGGAAGAACATTGGGATATGGCAATATTAATCTTGGAAATGTCATCATCAACAATGTAGCTCATGTCCCAGGACTCAAGCATGACTTGTTATCTGTGAGTCAAATCTGTGACAAGGGATATCATGTAGATTTTCAACCTGAATATTGTGAAGTTATCAGCAAATCTACAGGAAAGGTTGTTCTAGTTGGTCACATGCAAAACAACATTTATGAAATCAAGCTTTTGATAGACTCTGTTGGAAAAGCTGTTTGCCTGTCTACAAGAATGTCTAGTGAAGAGAGTTGGAAGTGGCACAAGAAACTCTCACATTTGAACTTGAACAACATCAATGAATTGATCAGAAAGGATCTTGTAAGAGGACTCCCAAAGGCTCTGTTAAATGTTGATGGCCTATGTGATTCATGTCAGAAGGCTAAACAAAGGAAGTCATCTTTCAAGAGCAAGACAGAATTTTCAATCACTGATCCCTATCATCTTCTGCATGTTGATCTCTTTGGTCCAGTAAATGTTATGTCTATAGCAAGGAAGAAATATGCTTTAGTCATTGTTGATGAATACACTAGATTCACTTGGGTGTATTTTCTAGCAAAGAAGGATGAAACTGCATTAACTCTGATGGAGCATGTGAAGTTTCTGGACAAAGGATCAAGTAACAAAGTCAGAATCATCAGAAGTGATAATGGAACTGAGTTCAGAAATGCAACAATGGAAGAATTCTGCAAGGACAATGGAGTGAAGCAAGAATTTTCAGCACCTGGTACACCACAACAAAATGGTGTAGTTGAAAGGAAAAATAGAACCTTGATTGAAGCTGCCAGAACTATGCTTGATGAAGCAAAATTGCCAAATTATTTCTGGGCAGAAGCTGTTCAAATTGCTTGTTTTACTCAAAATGCTACACTGATCAATAAGCATGGAAAGATACCATATGAGATGGTGAAGAAAAAGAAGCCTAACCTGAAATACTTTCATATTTTTGGGTGCAAATGTTTTGTTTTGAAGACTCATCCTGAACAGTTGACCAAGTTTGAGCTAAAGGCAGATGAAGGAATTTTTGTTGGCTATCCACTGTAAACAAAGGCATTCAGAGTTTACAATCTGAGAACTAAAGTGATCATGGAATCTATACATGTGTCTTTTGATGATAAGAAGATAACTGGACTTGAAGACAAAGATGAATATGATCAACTGAACTTTGAAAATGAAGATTTAAACTCTGATGAAGTAAACTCTGATGAAACAATTCTGACAGACTCTGTTGAAACAAACTCTGAACCTCTACTGGTAAACACTGGAGAAACTTCTCAGCCACAACAAAGGGAAGAACCAGTTGAGGGGGAGCATGATCAAGATGAAGACTCAAACACTGATACTGAGTCAACTGAAAAATCTGGATCAAACTCTGAAAATTCAAATTCTGACTCTGGGCAGTCAAGTTCAGGGAGAGTCTCAGAAAACGAAGATAGATCACAACAAAATCAGGAGAGCATGGATCAAGGGGGAGGATCACATGCTGACAGAAGTCATTTGCCTTTTGCTAGGAAATGGACTTAATCACATACACCTGATTTGATAATTGGTGATCCTGATGCAAATGTGAAAACAAGAAGTGCTACTGCATGTGAATGTCTGTTTCATGCATTCTTGTCTAAAAATGAACCAAAGAAAGTGGAAGAAGCTCTTCAAGATGCTGGCTGGATAACAGCAATGCAGGAAGAGTTGAATGAATTTGAAAGAAATGAAGTTTGGACCCTTGTACCAAGGCCAAAGAGCAGATCTATAGTTGGTACTAAATGGGTTTTCAGAAACAATACTGACAGTGAAGGTGTTATCATAAGGAACAAGGCTAGACTGGAAGCAAAAGGCTATTCACAACAGGAAGGAATAGACTATGATGAAACATTTGCTCCAGTTGCAAGATTGGAGGCAATCAGAATTTTTCTAGCATATGCCTCTCATAAGAAATTCAAAGTGTTCCATATGGATGTGAAAAGTGCTTTTCTGAATGGAAAGCTTGAAGAAGAAGTGTTTGTTGAACAACCACCAGGATTTTTGGACCCCAAATATCCAGATTATGTCTACAGGCTAGATAAGGCACTATATGGACTTAAGCAGGCACCAAGAGCATGGTATGAGACACTTGCACAATTTCTTCTAGAAAGTGGATTCAACAGAGGAACAATTGACAAAACTCTGTTTTATTTCAATCAAGGAAGTGACCTCCTTTTAGTTCAGATATATGTTGATGACATTATCTTTGGGTCTACTAATGATAAACTCTGTAAGAAGTTTTCCAAGCTCATGCAGTCCAGGTATCAAATGAGCATGATGGGAGAGCTTAGTTACTTTCTAGGCCTACAGGTGAGACAAACAGATGACGGTATTTTCATTAATCAAGAAAAATATACCAGAAATCTTCTCAAGAAATTTGGTATGCTTGACTGTTCATCTGCATCAACTCCCATGGCAACAGCAACTAAATTGGACAAAAACACAGGAGTTTCAGTGGATATGACAAACTACAGGGGCATGATAGGATCTCTTCTATACTTGACAGCCAGTAGGCCTGACATCATGTATGCAACCTGTCTTTGTGCAAGGTTTCAGGCAGATCCTAGGGAGCCACATCTGACAGCTGTGAAAAGAATCTTCAAGTATCTCAAGGGCACCATATCATTAGGTCTGTGGTACCCCAGAGAATCAGATTTCAAGCTACTTGGGTATTCTGATGCAGACTTTGCAGGCTGCAAGATAGACAGAAAGAGCACTAGTGGAAGTTGTCAATTTCTTGGTGACAGACTTGTCTCCTGGTACAGCAAGAAACAGAAATCAATTTCCACATCTACAGCTGAAGCAGAGTATATTGCAGCTGGTAGCTGTTGTGCACAGATCTTGTGGATGAAGAATCAATTGCTGGATTATGGATTGAGGTACAGTAAAATTCCTATTTACTGCGATAATCAAAGTGCTATTGCTATGACAGGTAATCCAGTACAGCATTCAATGACCAAGCACATCAGCATAAGGTACAACTTCATCAGAGAACATGTGGAAGAAGGGAATATTGAACTACATTTTGTGTCTACAGAACAACAGCTTGCAGATATCTTCACTAAACCATTGAGTGAAGCTACATTTACAAGACTGGTCAATGAACTAGGAATGGTCTCTGGTTCTGACTAGGAATGTTGGTTAGATTCAAATTTTACTTATGTATTGTATTACTCATATTTCCTGATTGGTTAAGTGCTAAGTGAACTCTGTTGATTAAACTCTGTTATGCATACTCTGTTAAACTCTGTCAGCATGCCTGTATGTCATACACTGTTAATAAGTTTGATAAACTCTGTGAACTCTGAGTTGATTTTTGTCTGAATGTAAACACCAATGAAGAAATATGTATGAAGCATGATTCTCAGCGATTAATCATGAATCTTTCTGAGTTATTGTGATCTAATCTTAGATTGTGCAGAAAGTTAACACAGCATGATACTGGTTCATATTTATAGCATCTCTTAGTTTATTTTGTCCTAAACTCTTAGTCTATAAATACTGTGTGCATTACCTTACATGAATAACTACTGATGTTGATGAACTCTAAACCCTGTTAGTTATACTCTGGTAGAATAAAATGCTTACTGCAATACCCCAAAGAAAATGTATATAGGTTGTTATACTCCTTTGAGATTATGTTGGATACTAGGATGACCCAGGAACTTATTGGTATATAATATGTGCTAAAATTCTCTGATTTTTGGTGACTAGTTAAATACTAGGATGACCCAGGAACTTATCAAAATGATAAGGGCTAAAATTTTTGAATTTTTGGTGACTGTGTAAGAACCCAAATTTTGGGTAGAATTAAAACTATTATTTATTTAATGATGTAAGAATGAATCTACGGCTACAATGTAATAGTTGATATTTTAAAAGAATGAATGGAATTCGACTTTATTATTTCTATGTCTTGAAGAATGCTAAAGGGTGACAACATAGGTAAGAATAATCTATCTCCTAAGGGAATAAGATATGGCAATTCCAAGTAGAAGAATATTATCATGTCATCCAGATCGATAGCGATTAATCCAGTGGTTCCGTAAAAAGGTTAAGGAACGATCGAAAGAGAATACGGACAATTGTACAACCCTAGATGAATAAGTAAAGAATAAGGATGAATATTGATTTTGGTGTAATTGAGAATATTATTAGACGACACTATATAGAAGTATTCGGAACGAATTTCCGAGTTCGTATTAGTGATCCAGGGGGAAAATAAGTGTATTTAAACGACATCGGATTCAGAAAAATAGCACTTTTATTTTCTCCGAGATTTCCCTGGACACTGCAGGACTTGAGGATTTATTTAAGGGATTTAAGGAATTTAAATTCGAGAAGTATTAAGAAAGATGGAGAATGGTATTATAATTGTTAAGAAGGTTTTCGGTAAAACCCTAACTAGAAACCTTTAAGATATTCTTATGAACGATCAAATGAAATTGAGCAATAACCGGACAAAAAGACAAGCAGAGAACCAAGGGGTGTGATGAGCTAGTGGAAGGTGACATAGTCACTTTAAGCAAGATAAGATCAAAGTAACCAAGCTAGTTACAATACCAACTAGCAAGATTAGAAAGCTAACTAGTACTTAGCAACACTTTATCATCTTACCACCAAATCATCAACACTTGTCTCTCCAAACACCTCATCCATTGCATCACCATTTTAATAAAGGCAATTTATACAAGATATTATCACAATAATTCATTTGGATGAGAGCAAACCAAGGCAACCAAGCAAATATTCTTTCTCCCCAATTTCCATCAGTTTGGTTTTCCAGGACAGGGGGATCTTTACGATTTTTTTTCGCCCAGTTCTACTCATTTAAAAATCATGAAAAAATTCAAGAAGCTTCTACATATCAAGATGAAGTTGTGGATTTAATTTCATATTTTTTGAAGATCGTTTGAGTGGTCAAATAAATTCGACAAAATCGCTCTGTTTTTCCCCTTGAAAAACCCACTTCGAATTTTTGAAGTTTTGAGATTTCAAAATCCAACTTCCAACCATTTTTTGATCTCCAAATTTTTATGGTGAGTATTACATTTCACAAAAATGATCTCCTAAAAATATTAGCTTCAAACTCCCTTGTTTCCATTTTCAAATAAATCATCCAAGATGAGGGTGAATAGTGTTCTTCATGAACTAATCTTTTTTTTCTTTGATTTCTTTGGTTGATCTAGCAAGCTTAAACACTCCTAAGGACTATACCAAGCTTTTTAAGGCTATTTCATACTCCCAAGAAGGTATAACAACTTGAAACCCTAGATCTTGTTTTGAGTTTAAGCATGTTCTTGATGGATCATGAGTTTTAAGTGAGTTTTAGTGATATTATGCATGTATGTTACCTTAGAGACATGATTGGGCTTTGTTAAATGTTAAAATGTTTTAGATGAACGGAAAGGCATTGTTTGGCCTTAGTTCATGGTTGAATAACATGTATATGTTGTTTGGGGTGGAAACTATGATTATTGGAAAGTTTGGAATTTGGAAATATCCGATTTATAGCCTTCGTGATGCCCGATTTTCGTTAAACCTTGAAAACCATGCATCACAGTAGCTTTAGCTCATGGCCTAGCTTTATATTCTGCCATGTTAAGGTAGATGATGTTATAAGCTTCGATTTGATATAAAGATTATGTGAAATGGACTTACGGTTTAGGAATTATAGCCGATTTACTAAAAGTGGTTCGAAACCGTAATTGCAAGTTCGTAACTAAAATTGGATTCCTTTAATACTACGAAATCAGTGGCGAATCTTGATAATTAAATATTAGAGGTAAAAAGGAAGGTGTGAGAGAAAACCACATATCGAAGGGATCGTTTTCCGATTTTATAAAAATGTTCGAATCAAGGTTAAACGCGAGCGAACCCCTAAAAGCATACTTGGTTATAAACTTGGTTAAGTACTTAGAAAACGGGCGATAAATCTCGAGGTATACTCTTGGTTCGTAAATGATCGACCTTAAAACTTACATGACTTCAGTATATACCAAGTGTAAGTACAGTGACATGTCGTATTAACGAACGAATGTCGGGTCGGATCGATGATAAAATAAATCCACTAAAAGGGGTATAACGAGATAACTCGAGAACGTGTTTCGATTTAAGTATAACTTAACCTTTAAAGTTTTAAGTGATTAATCCCGAATGTCTTGGCTATTTATAGATCACCAAGCTGACCCGGGACCCGCTACCACTACCCCTTATCGTACTCGACTACCAGGCAAGTTTCAATTCCCTTCTTTTAGGCTGTTGTTGTGATTGAATATATATATATATATATATATATATATATATATATATATATATATGTTTTCTGTTTTACATATGCCATAGCATGCATGCCTACTTTCAAGTTATATCGTTATGATTGTTCCCTTATTGTTTATTGGCTTATAAATTAGATAACTAACGTATCAATTATAAGCCGGTTATTGTAAGACCCTCATAGAGGGGCGTATACATCTTATTCGTCAAATATAGACCGGGAGTCAATATTTCTTGATATATCGAGATCACCTCGGAGGAAAATATTTAAGTAAATATTTTCCATTATTTGGGCGACGAATATTATTTGAATATTCGTTCGAGATTATTTATTTAACGATCCTTACTTCAAATAATTATTTGAACGTAAGCATTCGACGAATAATATTTTTCAATATTCATTCAAAGTCGAATAGATTATCGATTATTATTTCGAATATTCTTCTAAAGATTGGACTACTAAATGAATATTATTTGAATTTCCATTTAGAATATTATTTTATTAAATGAATATTACTTTTGAATATTCATTTAAGATATTAATTACTTGATGAATATTATTCTAATATTCATCTGAAGCTTGATTTATTTATCGAATATTATCTCGAATATTCGTTTAAAGCTTGGATTACTAAATGAATATTACTTGATATTCATTTAGAATATTATTCATTAAATGAATATTACTTTTTGAATATTCATTTAAATTCTTTATTAATTAATGAATATTATTTTGAATATTCATTTAAATATTTATTTATTCAATAAATATTCTCTTGATGTTTCTTCAAGGATTATTTGGAGAAATACTCTGATTAATGATATTCTTTCATATTCCTAAATATTCTTTAAATATTTTAATTCAATAAATATTCTCTGAATATTTATTCCATACTTAGGATAACCTCAATAAGGTTTATCTTCTTCGATTATTACGGAAAATATCTCGGAGTCATATTATTATTAATCTTATATCAAGAAAGGTTCTCAGACATCATTCTTCTTTGATTCTACCTCCCTAATAATAAGGGAACCTTACTTGGAAAATGTTATTTATCTTTTCGACTTCTCGGTCATAAATTATTCTCTTCACTCGCAATGGGGGTGCTATTGACTTATTAAGTCGTTGTGTACCTTCTCATCTTTCCAGGGGTAAGATTGTTGGAACAAGTTGATATTCGTTAGCAAGCAATAGCTTGGAAGTTATTGGTGAATTTTCCTTTCCAACTAGATACGACTACCTTGTAGAGTCTTATCAACAAGTATTATACTTGGGGAAAGGGGGACGAACGTTACATTCAGAATCATGAATTCTAATTGAACTAGGAGTCGTGTAAGAGGCCGAGTAGCGCCGGTCCATCCCCTTTGGCCCAACCGTTGGCCGGGGAGAGCTAGTAAGGCGGTAGACAAGTAAATCCGTCAGTTCTTCCTTCTACCGGTAGTAAATCTAATTTGAGTTGTACGATCTCGACTGATCATCAAGATTGGAACAGCGGGCACGGTGAATACTCCACCATTGGTTCATCATCCAAACTTATTTATTTCCTGCAACATGATTACTGTTGGCAGAGCTGGAAAAGTGTTCATAACTGGAATTGCAATCTTTTCATGCAAGTTTCTCTTTTTAATGACAATGAGAATATCTCGCTTACTTTTGATGTAGCAGATATTTCTACAAACAAATACTTTAAGTTACCTTGTAACTTCATCGTTCATATTATACCGGCATCATTTCCGTAAATGCATGGCATATGGTTTGAAAGATACTTTTGAACTATTATATATTATCGTTCAGTTATATATTATTGTTGGTGGGCTATTGCTCACCCTTGCTTTATTATTATATCACAACAACAGCTAGACTAGATGACTCGCACAAGGCGCACTCTATGCAGGCGAGGACGATGAGACTACCAGAGCTAAAGAAGAAGCTATTGGTATGATAGATTTATTCTTTCAGTTCCAAGTATATGGTCTAGTATGACTTATGTAAATGGATGGCAAAGAGTATGTATTTATATTGAAATTCTTTCGGATTGTAAGAACTCATAATGTGATTAATAAAAATTTGATTGTTACTCTGATTTCATCTCTGGGACTATAACGGGTGTGTTTTATATTGTTGTGTTGGGTCATAGAGATGTAATTTATTTTATGTTAAGGAAAGTTCAATTGTTGTGGACAGAATTGGAAACCGTAACCACCGGATCCCGGACCCCGGATCTGGGGGTGTTACAGACTGGTTCCAACCTCTAATTACTGGAATGAATAGAATTAAAAAAAATATAGAGGGGGTATAAAATAAATTAAAAGTTACTGTATATAGATTGATAACTACAGAGTTTAGCTTTCATCATACAGTCAGTGTTTACTATGAAAGTTTGTGCATCCAGTGTTTATTGATTTACTTTAAGGATTTTATGAAAAATTAGATGCTCTAAAAATTAATTTAGTAAACTGTGCTTCACACACACATATTTTCACAACTGTGCAATTTATGAAAGGGTTTCGGTGATAAAGTTGGAGAATTGACAAACGTTGTTGATTCGTGGTTCGTACTCTAAGGTAAATTTTCATTTGGATAATTTGAAAATTTTGGAGTAAATAAGGCTTTTTACAACTGTTAATAAGTGTATTGTTGATGAATTTGTTCCTTATATGATTACTTTAATTAGTTTTCATATTCTCTTCTTTGATTTACTTCCTTGAAGAACAGTTCATAAACATAAAAACAAATTGCAGAACACACTGAATAAGATTAGAGAAACAGAATTTTTCATTGATAATAAGAAAGAGATTACAAGCAAGTATTACATCTTTTTGTTCTCTCTATCTGCTAATCTATTCAACAGGAAAATAAAAGGTCAAGTCCAAACCACTCCATTGTTAGCAAACATCCCAGATCCCATCTTTGCCACTTTATTGGGGTGGAAGTTGAAGGGATAAGGTTATTTTTCCTGACATATTCATTAACAATGGTTGGTGGTGTTGGATGAGGATGCCTTCGAGGAAAGCCATGCTAATGTTGCTTGGATTCCTTTAATACTACGAAATCAGTGGCGAATCTTGATAATTAAATATTAGAGGTAAAAAGGAAGGTATGAGAGAAAACCACATATCGAAGGGATCGTTTTCCGATTTTATAAAAATGTTCGAATCAAGGTTAAACGCGAGCGAACCCCTATAAACTTGGTTAAGTACTTAGAAAATGGGCGATAAATCTCGAGGTATACTCTTGGTTCGTAAATGATCGACCATAAAACTTACATGACTTCAGTATATACCAAGTGTAAGTACAGTGACATGTCGTATTAACGAACGAATGTCAGGTCGGATCGATGATAAAAGAAATCCACTAAAAGGGGTATAACGAGATAACTCGAGAACGTGTTTCGATTTAAGTATAACTTAACCTTTAAAGTTTTAAGTGATTAATCCCGAATGTCTTGGCTATTTATAGATCACCAAGCTGACCCGGGACCCGCTACCACTACCCCTTATCGTACTCGACTACCAGGCAAGTTTCAATTCCCTTCTTTTAGGCTGTTGTTGTGATTGAATATATATATATATATATATATATATATATATATATATATATATATATATATATATATATATATATATATATATATATGTTTTCTGTTATACATATGCCATAGCATGCATGCCTACTTTCAAGTTATATCGTTATGATTGTTCCCTGATTGTTTATTGGCTTATAAATTAGATAACTAACGTATCAATTATAAGCCGATTATTGTAAGACCCTAATAGAAGGGCGTATACATCTTATTCGTCAAATATAGACCGGGAGTCAATATTTCTTGATATATCGAGATCACATCGGAGGAAAATATTTAAGTAAATATTTTCCATTATTTGGGCGACGAATATTATTTGAATATTCGTTCGAGATTATTTATTTAACGATCCTTACTTCAAATAATTATTTGAACGAAACCATTCGACGAATAATATTTTTCAATATTCATTCAAAGTCGAATAGATTATCGATTATTATTTCGAATATTCTTCTAAAGATTGGACTACTAAATGAATATTATTTGAATATCCATTTAGAATATTATTTTATTAAATGAATATTACTTTTGAATATTCATTTAAGATATTAATTACTTGATGAATATTATTCTAATATTCATCTGAAGCTTGATTTATTTATCGAATATTATCTCGAATATTCCTTTAAAGCTTGGATTACTAAATGAATAATATTATTCATTAAATGAATATTACTTTTTGAATATTCATTTAAATTCCTTATTAATTAATGAATATTATTTTGAATATTCATTTAAATATTTATTTATTCAATAAATATTCTCTTGATGTTTCTTCAAGGATTATTTGGAGAAATACTCTGATTAATAATATTCTTTCGTATTCCTAAATAATTTTTAAATATTTTAATTCAATAAATATTCTCTGAATATTTATTCCATACTTAGGATAACCTCAATAAGGTTTATCTTCTTCGATTATTACGGAAAATATCTCGGAGTCATATTATTATTAATCTTATATCAAGAAAGGTTCTCAGACATCATTCTTCTTTGATTCTACCTCCCTAATAATAAGGGAACCTTACATGGAAAATGTTATTTATCTTTTCGACTTCCCGGTCATAAATTATTCTCTTCACTCGCAATGCGGGTGCTATTGACTTATTAAGTCGTTGTGTACCTTCTCATCTTTCGAGGGGTAAGATTGTTGGAACAAGTTGATATTCGTTACCAAGCAATAGCTTGGAAGTTATTGGTGAAGTTTCCTTTCCAACTAGATACGACTACCTTGTAGAGTCTTATCAACAAGTATTATACTTGGGGAAAGGGGGACGAACGTTACATTCATAATCATGAATTCTAATTGAACTAGGAGTCGTGTAAGAGGCCGAGTAGCGCCGGTCCATCCCCTTTGGCCCAACCGTTGGCCGGGGAGAGCTAGTAAGGCGGTAGACAAGTAAAGCCGTCAGTTCTTCCTTCTACCGGTAGTAAATCTAATTTGAGTTGTACGATCTCGACTGATCATCAAGATTGGAACAGCGGGCGCGGTGAATACTCCATCATTGGTTCATCATCCAAACTTATTTATTTCCTGCAACATGATTACTGTTGGCAGAGCTGGAAAAGTGTTCATAACTGGAATTGCAATCTTTTCATGCAAGTTCCTCTTTTTAATGACAATGAGAATATCTCGCGTACTTTTGATGTAGCAGATATTTCTACAAACAAATACTTTAAGTTACCTTGTAACTTAATCGCTCATATTATACCGGCATCATTTCCGTAAATGCATGGCATATGGTTTGAAAGATACTTTTGAACTGTTATATATTATAGTTCAGTTATATATTATTGTTGGTGGGCTATTGCTCACCCTTGCTTTATTATTATATCACAACAACAGCTAGACCAGATGACTCGCACAAGGCGCACTCGACGCAGGAGAGGACGATGAGACTACCAGAGCTAAAGAAGAAGCTATTGGTATGATAGATTTATTCTTTCAGTTCCAAGTATATGGTCTAGTATGACTTATGTAAATGGATGGCAAAGAGTATGTATTTATATTGAAATTCTTTCGGATTGTAAGAACTCATAATGTGATTAATAAAAAATTGATTGTTACTCTGATTTCATCTCTGGGACTATAATGGGTGTGTTTTATATTGTTGTGTTGGGTCATAGAGATGTAATTTATTTTATGTTAAGGAAAGTTCAATTGTTGTGGACAGAATTGGAAACCGTAACCACCGGATCCCGGACCCCGGATCTAGGGGTGTTACAGAAGTGGTATCAGAGCGTACGTTATAAACCCCAGAGATGAGGCGACGTTAAAACAATAAATTCACTAAGATAATACGAACTCTTGCCAAGTTCATAGTCGGACTACTTAATGTAGTGATGACCTATAAAACCCTTATGGGAACTATTAAGTATCATGATAGTAACTTAGCTCGATATCGCATCGACAAGTAAGGCAACAGACCTTGTGGCATACGAGCAGCAGCGCGATGATGCTTTATTATATGTTGAAGATCAGCGGGTAAATTCAATAGAGTACCCTACTGGAGACCCGGAAGAGGTTCCAGCAGATAAGGAAAATCCTGTTAGGATAAGGAGCTTACCCTCGAGGAATGAGGGCTGTAGCCAGAAAGACTGAGATGATTAAGGTATAGTGCTCAGAAAAGTGGGCATAAAGAACTAAGCTATTAGCAAGAGAATTGAAGATTCATGTTGGATTCGTGGCTGGACTACTGGAGGTAGTACCAGCAAGTAAGACGGATTGGAAGAATTACTTGAGATCTTATACGGGAATAGATGAGAATCATTAGAGACCTTCATATTAATGAGAAAAGAGTTAGAGTGGTACATGATTATCAAAGACAACGATAGAGGACATGGAGCATAGTCTCCAAGAGCAGTTGGGATAGAGGCATCAAGTGCCATATCATTGATAAAGGGATTAGTGTGATCATTGTTAATGATAATTCGCCATGAGAAGGCAGATTTCATAGGTTATAATTTATAAAGTCAAAACTAAGATTGGTGACGTGGTTTGGTTCAGGGAAATGTTCATTTTATGAATGGATCAACTTAGAAAATAAAGACATTGGAAGGTGATGGTATGATTGGATAAAGTACATAAGGAAGTAGTAAGCGAGACAATGATCTCAGAACCTACAAGAGGAGACCAGTGAGTCTGTGATAAACTCGTAACGAGACTACTATTAGAGCCTAAGTATAAGGTTATTTTAACTCAGTGGAATGATGAACCAGAAATATTAGATGCATGTGATTCAGAGGAATATTAAATTCTTTCTTTTCCTTGAATGGATTATGGTAGTTACCTTATGTTTATTCCGACACTGAATCATAAATGGATTAGGTAAGGCAAGCAGTGGTTGAGATATAATTGAGAATGCTTGTAGATGAAACCTGAAAGAACAGGTGTAGGCCATGTTCTCGAAGTAAGAGTTTTGGCAAAAAGAAGTCCAGATAATAAGACATATGAGCAATAGGAAGTAGTGATTGATCGACCCCACCAAGTTAAAGACAGTTTCAAATGGAGAAAGGCCAACCACACTGGCAAAGGTGAGAAATTTCACAAGATTCACGAGGTATTACCAAAGATCTGCTCAGGACTTTATAAAGAGTGTTGTCCCGTAACCAGACTTAATTGTAAGACTAAAAGTTTGAATGTACAAGATAAATGGGGGAAAATCTCCCTGGAGTTAAAGATAAAATTGATGACGACCCAGCATTGGCGTTATCTAATGGAGGAAGGAGAATTTTGGAAATTTATTAGGATGCACCTCGTACAGGTTTAGGTATTGTGCTTGTGCAACATGGTAGGGTAACTTCGAATATAGTTGGACAGCACGGTTTACCAGATTCGGATGGCCTTGATAGTGCCAATTTTGTGAGGTGACTAACTCCGACGGTAGTGTTTCTTCTGAGACTATATGTTAGGTAGACTAGTATTCGGTAGTATCGCCTATTAGGACGATTATGTACCGGGAAGATGTGGTATGTTTCAGTTTGGATACTTTGGTTTTCCCTTCTAGGGGAGGTATATATATTTGGTTTATTCCCAATGGTTAAACTCCCAACTTTATGGCAATCATTTCGTTAATATAACTGTTTATGGTTCCACCGCTTGGATGTTCCTAGAAATATTCTTCGGGTATCGAAATGGATCTTCTTAATGTTACCAGTGGGTGGATAGATTGATTGAAATTCCCTGATTCTTGGAAGAACTTCAACAAATTTGGCAAACCTTGTCCTTCTGATTATCAGAAGACGTCACTGGAAAGAGTGGAAATTGGAGCGAACCCTGTGGATGGGATAAGGTAGCCGCTATACAGGTTGGTAGACAGACCCCGATTATTACAGTTGAATGTAGGGATAAAATTATGAAGTTGAGATTTGACGGGAAAAAAAGGGGGAAATGTAATTAAGAAACAAGCCGATCTGAGAAATTCCGGGATTGACTTAAATGAAAAGGTTGTTATGCCAGAAGTGTTAAGATTTTGTGGCACGTGAAATTGATAAGAATAGCTGAAAGAATAAAAGTAAAGGAAAGGTGACCGGAGATGGTACCGAGAAGTCGATTGAGACTTATATGGAGTAAAGTTTTGAAAAGATCAAAAGGTATCAAAGTAGAAGGCACTATGCCAGCAATTGCTAGAAAAGTAATGCTATTAGCCGACCCCTAAACTCACATACTTTAGCATGGCCAGTTGAGGCCAGGTCACAAAGGATTATCAAGTGACTAGACCAGCAATGAAAGGACAAAGCAGGGTTGCTTCTAAGTAAGCGCCGACTGCAAGGGCTTTTGATATAAAGGAAATATTAATGAGATCGTAGGAATCTTCTACTGAACCCTTTGCAACCCATGTTTGGATTGGGAATTTACTAGACTTTTTGGAATGGGGTCACCCGTACTAAAGTGATTCATGTGTATATGATTGCCCAAGATTACGAGTAAAAATGGAAGTATAATGACTTGAAATGTATGATGTTAGGGTATCATGAATACCATGAATATATTATGACCAAGGGAAGTAAACAATGAAGGTTTATGAAGAGAGTATAGAAATGGTCAGAGATGGATCAGTATGCTGTAGAAATTTTGTCTAAGGCAAGTACTTTTGAGAAAAACGATAAGTACTAAGAGATTCACGTTGAACTCGATCAATATCTTCCAGAACATCCTTGCTACCATTACCAAGTTTTGTAAGAGAGCAGATAGACATACGTTGTCTTTTGGAAGGTCAAATAGGCTGACAACTATCTGAAAGAAGAGGTTAGCATTAAGCCACCGATCGATTATCAAATGAGAATGATTGAAAAGAGACCCTTATTAAGGATACATGATTTGATTACCAAGTATAGGATGCAAGAATTCCTTGGAAGTTGAATTAAGGATAGGATATCCATAAATTAAGATGAACCCTGGGGAATGCACAAGGGATGGCATTAACCCTAATAACGACATTATGAATTCAGATGATATGAGTTGGACTTGCTAAGGCAATAATGACTGGTAAGGATTATTAAAAAGAGTTCTGGAAAGAACATAGATAGAATTATTAGAGTATTGATCAATGACATTTTGATATACCCTGTACCCAGAGAATACAGGAGGAATGATGAGGATGACCTATGAAACCTTACAAGGAAAAAAGGTAATATTCTGAACTTCAAAATTGAAGTTTGGTAAGGAATGTATGACATAGTAACAATAATGCCAGATGAGGCATGTATGAAACCCTGAGGAAGTATCCTAAGTAGGATTGGGAATAAACGTGATAAAGTTCCCACGGGTAGGTGAAAGCAATGACCTATGGAAAAAGATTGATAAATATATTTTTCTCGATCAGCAGAGCTTAAGGGAGAATGCTTTCACCCAACAGTGATGGGAATGAGGTAGAAATTTTTTTGAATTGAAATGTATCTAGAGAGCAAGGATTACCAGAAATTATTATTATTAGGAAAGGCCAATGAGGTGGCCGACAGTCTAAGTATAAAGGAATAATTACAAATGTTCATACCGAAGAAACAGAATGATATTTGGAAGGACCTTGAAGGTCATATCGAAATAGAGGAATTTACATTCCTTCTGATGATTGTGCAAGAATTGACGGTAATAATAGTTTAAGTAAAGATTCGATTCCTGATGGAGTCTTAAGCATATTACGTACCTTAGAAGGTCCCGTTTTGAGGCAAACCAGGACCATGATACAAAATTGACGAAGTAAACCATTAAGTTTCCAGTCTTTTATGGAAGATGCATGAGTGATAGTTTCATCAACCTGACTTAGTTGCGATGCTTGAAACTCTTCTGCAATTTTATCTACTTCATGTAATATCTACATCAAGTTTAGGAAGCGTTCCTTATGGATAAGGAATAGTGATTAATTTGTCTCCCTAAAGGATTGAAACCCGTATGGTTAGCTATTAAGGCACAACGTAAGCAACAAGCGATGGTGATTCTTCTAAGAAAGTAGATGACAATGTAAAGATAAAGAAAGTGCTGCTATTGATAAGCTAAATGGCAAGTTGATGAATGACAAGCAAGTTTGTGTTAGTGTACTTCTGCGCAAACAAGATAGAGAATATGAGGTTGATGATTCATGATGCTAAATGTATTCTCGTGGAAAGAATTAATGAGACTTAGAGAAAAAGGCAGTTGAGCCCGAGACTTATTAGGCCACCTGAGAGTTTAAAAGTGTTCGGAAGGTGGCATTCGAGCCAATTTTACCCCCAAAGCTTATAGCATGGTAGTAACGTGTTTCATGTGGCAAAGCTACACCAGTAAAATGCAGATGCTCAACAGATGATAAGAGTGCGAGCAGGTAGGTGTACGACCTGGTCTGACTTACGAAAGACAACCTGTGGAAAACCGCGGGTAGAAAAGAATAAGTGATGAGAAACAAGTTGACAGAAGTAGATTATATTGGATCTAAGCTAAATAAATCGGCCAGATTCATTTCGGAGGTTTGTAATTGGAATAATGTGATGATTATAGAGTAAATGTGACGGGATACCAATAAGGAGGTGCCAAGTGCAAAAGATGTCTCAATAAAGAGATGAAGGTGGAAGTAAATAACAGAAGTAAATAAGAATCAGATAATAAGAAGGATGTGATTGATAAAGAAAAGACTGGGAAAGCAACTATGGAATGTGAAGCAAGGAATGTTATGAATGGAATAATAAATGGGTTTTCTGATGAATTCTCGGGATGACAACCTGATAGTGTTAATATTATATATATGAAAAAGCTAGTAGCGTGACATGGAATGTCAGTAACCATGATGTCAAGCGAGAAACCTAAGAACCTAAAAGGTTGAAGGAATTTTCTGGAGTGAGCGTTGCCAAGGTTGAACCAGAGTATAGGTCCATAGAATAGTGGACAAAGCAGCAAGATGTGTTGACACATGAGATTGCGATCAAATAGTATTGGATATAATTATGATTAATTTCTTCTTTGATAAACCTCTATAGTTCAGAGGTAAATTCTGAGAATGATATTTTATAATCATGAAAACTTTCTATAATCCTTTAGAATTCTTTTCTTTTCTTCTCTTTTATTCATCTTCTTTATGAATTGAGAAGAACAACCCTTTAAGAAGGGGAGGTACAGCTACGTAACTATCTGTCTATGTGATAGAAGTCCAAGTAGAATACCATAACTTGTTTAATTGCTTGTCAAGTACTAAAGGCTGGCCCCCTTCTGTACTATCTATGCAATATAACAAATGTTCAATTGATCATAGTGATCTCTCAATAAATCTTTCCACTTCTCTATATTGATCAAGATTGTGAAGATTAAAGCGATCAGAAAATGCATAATTACGAGTGAGGTTATCTCCGAATTTGTAACGCGATAGTGATACCGAAGTCACCACAGATACCAATAAGAAAAATAGTATATGACTGGGTAAGAGCATAACCTGAATAGTGTGTTGTACGAAAAGTAGCAGAGATTAATGAAAAAGGATAAAAGGATGTATTGTAGCACTAGTAAGATGTGCTGAAAAAGGATTGGGATTGATTAAGGATTGACTGGGAAACTGGGAAGTGAAATAACCAACAAGTACTCAATTGTCTTCTACCTGATTCCGGGACGGAATCCTTTTAAGGAGGGGAGACTGTAAGAACCCAAATTTTGGGTAGAATTAAAACTTTTATTTATTTAATGATGTAAGAATGAATAGTGGCTACGGCTACAATGTAATAGTTGATATTTTAAAAGAATGAATGGAATTCGACTTTATTATTTCTATGTCTTGAAGAATGCTAAAGGGTGACAACATAGGTAAGAATAATCTATCTCCTAAAGGAATAAGATATGGCAATTCCAAGCAGAAGAATATTATCATGTCATCCAGATCGATAGCGATTAATCCAGTGGTTCCGTAAAAAGGTTAAGGAACGATCGAAAGAGAATACGGGCAATTGTAAAACCCTAGACGAATAAGTAAAGAATAAGGATGAATAGTGATTTTGGTGTAATTGAGAATATTATTAGACGACACTATATAGAAGTATTCGGAACGAATTTCCGAGTTCGTTTTAGTGATCCAGGGGGAAAATAAGTGTATGTAAACGACATCGGATTCAGAAAAATAGCACTTTTATTTTCTCCAAGATTTCCCTGGACACTGCAAGACTTGAGGATTTATTTAAGGAAGATGGAGAATGGTATTATAATTGTTAAGAAGGTTTTCGGTAAAACCCTAACTAGAAACCTTTGAGATATTCCTATGAACGATCAAATGAAATTGAGCAATAACCGGAAAAAAAGACAAGCAGAGAACCAAGGGGTGTGATGAGCTAGTGGAAGGTGACATAGTCACTTTAAGCAAGATAAGATCAAAGTAACCAAGCTAGTTACAATACCAACTAGCAAGATTAGAAAGCTAACTAGTACTTAGCAACACTTTATCATCTTACCACCAAATCATCAACACTTGTCTCTCCAAACACCTCATCCATTGCATCACCATTTTAATAAAGGCAATTTATACAAGATATTATCACAATAATTCATTTGGATGAGAGCAAACCAAGGCAACCAAGCAAATACTCTTTCTTCCCCATTTCCATCAGTTTGGTTTTCCAGGACAGGGGGATCTTTACGATTTTTTTTCGCCCAGTTCTACTCATTTAAAAATCATGAAAAAATTCACGAAGCTTCTACACATCAAGATGAAGTTGTGGATTTAATTTCATAATTTTTGAAGATCGTTTGAGTGGTCAAATAAATTCGACAAAATCGCTCTGTTTTTCCCCTTGAAAAACCCACTTCGAATTTGTGAAGTTTTGAGATTTCAAAATCCAACTTCCAACCATTGTTTGATCTCCAAATTTTTATGGTGAGTATTACATTTCATAAAAATGATCTCCTAAAAATATTAGCTTCAAAATCCCTTGTTTCCATTTTCAAATAAATCATCCAAGATGAGGGTGAATAGTGTTCTTCATGAACTAATCTTATTTTCTTTGATTTCTTTGGTTGATCTAGCAAGCTTAAACACTCCTAAGGACTATACCAAGCTTTTTAAGGCTAGTTCATACTCCCAAGAAGGTATAACAACTTGAAACCCTAGATCTTGTTTTGAGTTTAAGCATGTTCTTGATGGATCATGAGTTTTAAGTGAGTTTTAGTGATATTATGCATGTATGTTACCTTAGAGACATGATTGGGCTTTGTTAAATGTTAAAATGTTTTATATGACATGTATATGTTGTTTGGGGTGGAAACTATGATTATTGGAAAGTTTGGAATTTGGAAATATCCGATTTATAGCCGTCGTGATGCCCGATTTTCGTTAAACCTTGAAGACCATTCATCACAGTAGCTTTAGCTCACGGCCTAGCTTTATATTCTGCCATGTTAAGGTAGATGATGTTATAAGCTTCGATTTGATATAAAGATCATGTGAAATGGAATTACGGTTTAGGAATTATAGCCGATTTACTAAAAGTGGTTCGAAACCGTAATTGCAAGTTCGTAACTAAAATTGGATTCCTTTAATACTACGAAATCAGTGGCGAATCTTGATAATTAAATATTAGAGGTAAAAAGGAAGGTGTGAGAGAAAACCACATATCGAAGGGATCGTTTTCCGATTTTATAAAAATGTTCGAATCAAGGTTAAACGCGAGCGAACCCCTAAAAGCATACTTGGTTATAAACTTGGTTAAGTACTTAGAAAACGGGCGATAAATCTCGAGGTATACTCTTGGTTCGTAAATGATCGACCTTAAAACTTACATGACTTCAGTATATACCAAGTGTAAGTACAGTGACATGTCGTATTAACGAACGAATGTCGGGTCGGATCGATGATAAAAGAAATCCACTAAAAGGGGTATAACGAGATAACTCGAGAACGTGTTTCGATTTAAGTATAACTTAACCTTTAAAGTTTTAAGTGATTAATCCCGAATGTCTTGGCTATTTATAGATCACCAAGCTGACCCGGGACCCGCTACCACTACCCCTTATCGTACTCGACTACCAGGCAAGTTTCAATTCCCTTCTTTTAGGCTGTTGTTGTGATTGAATATATATATATATATATATATATATACATATATATATATATATATATATATATATGTTTTCTGTTTTACATATGCCATAGCATGCATGCCTACTTTCAAGTTATATCGTTATGATTGTTCCCTGATTGTTTATTGGCTTATAAATTAGATAACTAACGTATCAATTATAAGCCGGTTATTGTAAGACCCTCATAGAGGGGCGTATACATCTTATTCGTCAAATATAGACCGGAAGTCAATATTTCTTGATATATCGAGATCACCTCGGAGGAAAATATTTAAGTAAATATTTTCCATTATTTGGGCGACGAATATTATTTGAATATTCGTTCGAGATTATTTATTTAACGATCCTTACTTCAAATAATTATTTGAACGTAACCATTCGACGAATAATATTTTTCAATATTCATTCAAAGTCGAATAGATTATCGATTATTATTTCGAATATTCTTCTAAAGATTGGACTACTAAATGAATATTATTTGAATTTCCATTTAGAATATTATTTTATTAAATGAATATTACTTTTGAATATTCATTTAAGATATTAATTACTTGATGAATATTATTCTAATATTCATCTGAAGCTTGATTTATTTATCGAATATTATCTCGAATATTCCTTTAAAGCTTGGATTACTAAATGAATATTACTTGATATTCATTTAGAATATTATTCATTAAATGAATATTACTTTTTGAATATTCATTTAAATTCTTTATTAATTAATGAATATTATTTTGAATATTCATTTAAATATTTATTTATTCAATAAATATTCTCTTGATGTTTCTTCAAGGATTATTTGGAGAAATACTCTGATTAATGATATTCTTTCATATTCCTAAATATTCTTTAAATATTTTAATTCAATAAATATTCTCTGAATATTTATTCCATACTTAGGATAACCTCAATAAGGTTTATCTTCTTCGATTATTACGGAAAATATCTCGGAGTCATATTATTATTAATTTTATATCAAGAAAGGTTCTCAGACATCATTCTTCTTTGATTCTACCTCCCTAATAATAAGGGAACCTTACTTGGAAAATGTTATTTATCTTTTCGACTTCTCGGTCATAAATTATTCTCTTCACTCGCAATGGGGGTGCTATTGACTTATTAAGTCGTTGTGTACCTTCTCATCTTTCCAGGGGTAAGATTGTTGGAACAAGTTGATATTCGTTAGCAAGCAATAGCTTGGAAGTTATTGGTGAATTTTCCTTTCCAACTAGATACGACTACCTTGTAGAGTCTTATCAACAAGTATTATACTTGGGGAAAGGGGGACGAACGTTACATTCAGAATCATGAATTCTAATTGAACTAGGAGTCGTGTAAGAGGCCGAGTAGCGCCGGTCCATCCCCTTTGGCCCAACCGTTGGCCGGGGAGAGCTAGTAAGGCGGTAGACAAGTAAATCCGTCAGTTCTTCCTTCTACCGGTAGTAAATCTAATTTGAGTTGTACGATCTCGACTGATCATCAAGATTGGAACAGCGGGCACGGTGAATACTCCATCATTGGTTCATCATCCAAACTTATTTATTTCCTGCAACATGATTACTGTTGACAGAGCTGGAAAAGTGTTCATAACTGGAATTGCAATCTTTTCATGCAAGTTTCTCTTTTTAATGACAATGAGAATATCTCGCTTACTTTTGATGTAGCAGATATTTCTACAAACAAATACTTTAAGTTACCTTGTAACTTCATCGTTCATATTATACCGGCATCATTTCCGTAAATGCATGGCATATGGTTTGAAAGATACTTTTGAACTATTATATATTATCGTTCAGTTATATATTATTGTTGGTGGGCTATTGCTCACCCTTGCTTTATTATTATATCACAACAACAGCTAGACTAGATGACTCGCACAAGGCGCACTCGATGCAGGCGAGGACGATGAGACTACCAGAGCTAAAGAAGAAGCTATTGGTATGATAGATTTATTCTTTCAGTTCCAAGTATATGGTCTAGTATGACTTATGTAAATGGATGGCAAAGAGTATGTATTTATATTGAAATTCTTTCGGATTGTAAGAACTCATAATGTGATTAATAAAAATTTGATTGTTACTCTGATTTCATCTCTGGGACTATAACGGGTGTGTTTTATATTGTTGTGTTGGGTCATAGAGATGTAATTTATTTTATGTTAAGGAAAGTTCAATTGTTATGGACAGAATTGGAAACCGTAACCACCGGATCCCGGACCCCGGATCTGGGGGTGTTACAGACTGGTTCCAACCTCTAATTACTGGAATGAATAGAATTAAAAAAAATATAGAGGGGGTATAAAATAAATTAAAAGTTACTGTATATAGATTGATAACTACAGAGTTTAGCTTTCATCATACAGTCAGTGTTTACTATGAAAGTTTGTGCATCCAGTGTTTATTGATTTACTTTATGGATTTTATGAAAAATTAGATGCTCTAAAAATTAATTGAGTAAACTGTGCTTCACACACACATATTTTCACAACTGTGCAATTTATGAAAGGGTTTCGGTGATAAAGTTGGAGAATTGACAAACGCTGTTGATTCGTGGTTCGTACTCTAAGGTAAATTTTCATTTGGATAATTTGAAAATTTTGGAGTAAATAAGGCTTTTTACAACTGTTAATAAGTGTATTGTTGATGAATTTGTTCCTTGTATGATTACTTTAATTAGTTTTCATATTCTCTTCTTTGATTTACTTCCTTGAAGAACAGTTCATAAACATAAAAAAAAATTGCAGAACACACTGAATAAGATTAGAGAAACAGAATTTTTCATTGATAATAAGAAAGAGATTACAAGCAAGTATTACATCTTTTTGTTCTCTCTATCTGCTAATCTATTCAACAGGAAAATAAAAGGTCAAGTCCAATCCACTCCATTGTTAGCAAACATCCCAGATCCCATCTTTGCCACTTTATTGGGGTGGAAGTTGAAGGGATAAGGTTATTTTTCCTGACATATTCATTAACAATGGTTGGTGGTGTTGGATGAGGATGCCTTCGAGGAAAGCCATGCTAATGTTGCTTGGATTCCTTTAATACTACGAAATCAGTGGCGAATCTTGATAATTAAATATTAGAGGTAAAAAGGAAGGTGTGAGAGAAAACCACATATCGAAGGGATCGTTTTCCGATTTTATAAAAATGTTCGAATCAAGGTTAAACGCGAGCGAACCCCTATAAACTTGGTTAAGTACTTAGAAAATGGGCGATAAATCTCGAGGTATACTCTTGGTTCGTAAATGATCGACCATAAAACTTACATGACTTCAGTATATACCAAGTGTAAGTACAGTGACATGTCGTATTAACGAACGAATGTCAGGTCGGATCGATGATAAAAGAAATCCACTAAAAGGGGTATAACGAGATAACTCGAGAACGTGTTTCGATTTAAGTATAACTTAACCTTTAAAGTTTTAAGTGATTAATCCCGAATGTCTTGGCTATTTATAGATCACCAAGCTGACCCGGGACCCGCTACCACTACCCCTTATCGTACTCGACTACCAGGCAAGTTTCAATTCCCTTCTTTTAGGCTGTTGTTGTGATTGAATATATATATATATATATATATATATATATATATATATATATGTTTTCTGTTATACATATGCCATAGCATGCATGCCTACTTTCAAGTTATATCGTTATGATTGTTCCCTGATTGTTTATTGGCTTATAAATTAGATAACTAACGTATCAATTATAAGCCGATTATTGTAAGACCCTCATAGAAGGGCGTATACATCTTATTCGTCAAATATAGACCGGGAGTCAATATTTCTTGATATATCGAGATCACCTCGGAGGAAAATATTTAAGTAAATATTTTCCATTATTTGGGCGACGAATATTATTTGAATATTCGTTCGAGGTTATTTATTTAACGATCCTTACTTCAAATAATTATTTGAACGAAACCATTCGACGAATAATATTTTTCAATATTCATTCAAAGTCGAATAGATTATCGATTATTATTTCGAATATTCTTCTAAAGATTGGACTACTAAATGAATATTATTTGAATATCCATTTAGAATATTATTTTATTAAATGAATATTACTTTTGAATATTCATTTAAGATATTAATTACTTGATGAATATTATTCTAATATTCATCTGAAGCTTGATTTATTTATCGAATATTATCTCGAATATTCCTTTAAAGCTTGGATTACTAAATGAATAATATTATTCATTAAATGAATATTACTTTTTGAATATTCATTTAAATTCCTTATTAATTAATGAATATTATTTTGAATATTCATTTAAATATTTATTTATTCAATAAATATTCTCTTGATGTTTCTTCAAGGATTATTTGGAGAAATACTCTGATTAATAATATTCTTTCATATTCCTAAATATTTTTTAAATATTTTAATTCAATAAATATTCTCTGAATATTTATTCCATACTTAGGATAACCTCAATAAGGTTTATCTTCTTTGATTATTACGGAAAATATCTCGGAGTCATATTATTATTAATCTTATATCAAGAAAGGTTCTCAGACATCATTCTTCTTTGATTCTACCTCCCTAATAATAAGGGAACCTTACATGGAAAATGTTATTTATCTTTTCGACTTCCCGGTCATAAATTATTCTCTTCACTCGCAATGCGGGTGCTATTGACTTATTAAGTCGTTGTGTACCTTCTCATCTTTCGAGGGGTAAGATTGTTGGAACAAGTTGATATTCGTTACCAAGCAATAGCTTGGAAGTTATTGGTGAATTTTCCTTTCCAACTAGATACGACTACCTTGTAGAGTCTTATCAACAAGTATTATACTTGGGGAAAGGGGGACGAACGTTACATTCATAATCATGAATTCTAATTGAACTAGGAGTCGTGTAAGAGGCCGAGTAGCGCCGGTCCATCCCCTTTGGCCCAACCGTTGGCCGGGGAGAGCTAGTAAGGCGGTAGACAAGTAAAGCCGTCAGTTCTTCCTTCTACCGGTAGTAAATCTAATTTGAGTTGTACGATCTCGACTGATCATCAAGATTGGAACAGCGGGCGCGGTGAATACTCCATCATTGGTTCATCATCCAAACTTATTTATTTCCTGCAACATGATTACTGTTGGCAGAGCTGGAAAAGTGTTCATAACTGGAATTGCAATCTTTTCATGCAAGTTCCTCTTTTTAATGACAATGAGAATATCTCGCGTACTTTTGATGTAGCAGATATTTCTACAAACAAATACTTTAAGTTACCTTGTAACTTCATCGCTCATATTATACCGGCATCATTTCCGTAAATGCATGGCATATGGTTTGAAAGATACTTTTGAACTGTTATATATTATCGTTCAGTTATATATTATTGTTGGTGGGCTATTGCTCACCCTTGCTTTATTATTATATCACAACAACAGCTAGACCAGATGACTCGCACAAGGCGCACTCGACGCAGGAGAGGACGATGAGACTACCAGAGCTAAAGAAGAAGCTATTGGTATGATAGATTTATTCTTTCAGTTCCAAGTATATGGTCTAGTATGACTTATGTAAATGGATGGCAAAGAGTATGTATTTATATTGAAATTCTTTCGGATTGTAAGAACTCATAATGTGATTAATAAAAATTTGATTGTTACTCTGATTTCATCTCTGGGACTATAATGGGTGTGTTTTATATTGTTGTGTTGGGTCATAGAGATGTAATTTATTTTATGTTAAGGAAAGTTCAATTGTTGTGGACAGAATTGGAAACCGTAACCACCGGATCCCGGACCCCGGATCTAGGGGTGTTACAGAAGTGGTATCAGAGCGTACGTTATAAACCCCAGAGATGAGGCGACGTTAAAACAATAAATTCACTAAGATAATACGAACTCTTGCCAAGTTCATAGTCGGACTACTTAATGTAGTGATGACCTATAAAACCCTTATGGGAACTATTAAGTATCATGATAGTAACTTAGCTCGATATCGCATCGACAAGTAAGGCAACAGACCTTGTGGCATACGAGCAGCAGCGCGATGATGCTTTATTATATGTTGAAGATCAGCGGGTAAATTCAATAGAGTACCCTACTGGAGACCCGGAAGAGGTTCCAGCAGATAAGGAAAATCCTGTTAGGATAAGGAGCTTACCCTCGAGGAATGAGGGCTGTAGCCAGAAAGACTGAGATGATTAAGGTATAGTGCTCAGAAAAGTGGGCATAAAGAACTAAGCTATTAGCAAGAGAATTGAAGATTCATGTTGGATTCGTGGCTGGACTACTGGAGGTAGTACCAGCAAGTAAGACGGATTGGAAGAATTACTTGAGATCTTATACGGGAATAGATGAGAATCATTAGAGACCTTCATATTAATGAGAAAAGAGTTAGAGTGGTACATGATTATCAAAGACAACGATAGAGGACATGGAGCATAGTCTCCAAGAGCAGTTGGGATAGAGGCATCAAGTGCCATATCATTGATAAAGGGATTAGTGTGATCATTGTTAATGATAATTCGCCATGAGAAGGCAGATTTCATAGGTTATAATTTATAAAGTCAAAACTGAGATTGGTGACGTGGTTTGGTTTAGGGAAATGTTCATTTTATGAATGGATCAACTTAGAAAATAAAGACATTGGAAGGTGATGGTATGATTGGATAAAGTACATAAGGAAGTAGTAAGCGAGACAATGATCTCAGAACCTACAAGAGGAGACCAGTGAGTCTGTGATAAACTCGTAACGAGACTACTATTAGAGCCTAAGTATAAGGTTATTTTAACTCAGTGGAATGATGAACCAGAAATATTAGATGCATGTGATTCAGAGGAATATTAAATTCTTTCTTTTCCTTGAATGGATTATGGTAGTTACCTTATGTTTATTCCGACACTGAATCATAAATGGATTAGGTAAGGCAAGCAGTGGTTGAGATATAATTGAGAATGCTTGTAGATGAAACCTGAAAGAACAGGTGTAGGCCATGTTCTCGAAGTAAGAGTTTTGGCAAAAAGAAGTCCAGATAATAAGACATATGAGCAATAGGAAGTAGTGATTGATCGACCCCACCAAGTTAAAGACAGTTTCAAATGGAGAAAGGCCAACCACACTGGCAAAGGTGAGAAATTTCACAAGATTCACGAGGTATTACCAAAGATCTGCTCAGGACTTTATAAAGAGTGTTGTCCCGTAACCAGACTTAATTGTAAGACTAAAAGTTTGAATGTACAAGATAAATGGGGGAAAATCTCCCTGGAGTTAAAGATAAAATTGATGACGACCCAGCATTGGCGTTATCTAATGGAGGAAGGAGAATTTTGGAAATTTATTAGGATGCACCTCGTACAGGTTTAGGTATTGTGCTTGTGCAACATGGTAGGGTAACTTCGAATATAGTTGGACAGCACGGTTTACCAGATTCGGATGGCCTTGATAGTGCCAATTTTGTGAGGTGACTAACTCCGACGGTAGTGTTTCTTCTGAGACTATATGTTAGGTAGACTAGTATTCGGTAGTATCGCCTATTAGGACGATTATGTACCGGGAAGATGTGGTATGTTTCAGTTTGGATACTTTGATTTTCCCTTCTAGGGGAGGTATATATATTTGGTTTATTCCCAATGGTTAAACTCCCAACTTTATGGCAATCATTTCGTTAATATAACTGTTTATGGTTCCACCGCTTGGATGTTCCTAGAAATATTCTTCGGGTATCGAAATGGATCTTCTTAATGTTACCAGTGGGTGGATAGATTGATTGAAATTCCCTGATTCTTGGAAGAACTTCAACAAATTTGGCAAACCTTGTCCTTCTGATTATCAGAAGACGTCACTGGAAAGAGTGGAAATTGGAGCGAACCCTGTGGATGGGATAAGGTAGCCGCTATACAGGTTGGTAGACAGACCCCGATTATTACAGTTGAATGTAGGGATAAAATTATGAAGTTGAGATTTGACGGGAAAAAAAGGGGGAAATGTAATTAAGAAACAAGCCGATCTGAGAAATTCCGGGATTGACTTAAATGAAAAGGTTGTTATGCCAGAAGTGTTAAGATTTTGTGGCACGTGAAATTGATAAGAATAGCTGAAAGAATAAAAGTAAAGGAAAGGTGACCGGAGATGGTACCGAGAAGTCGATTGAGACTTATATGGAGTAAAGTTTTGAAAAGATCAAAAGGTATCAAAGTAGAAGGCACTATGCCAGCAATTGCTAGAAAAGTAATGCTATTAGCCGACCCCTAAACTCACATACTTTAGCATGGCCAGTTGAGGCCAGGTCACAAAGGATTATCAAGTGACTAGACCAGCAATGAAAGGACAAAGCAGGGTTGCTTCTAAGTAAGCGCCGACTGCAAGGGCTTTTGATATAAAGGAAATATTAATGAGATCGTAGGAATCTTCTACTGAACCCTTTGCAACCCATGTTTGGATTGGGAATTTACTAGACTTTTTGGAATGGGGTCACCCGTACTAAAGTGATTCATGTGTATATGATTGCCCAAGATTACGAGTAAAAATGGAAGTATAATGACTTGAAATGTATGATGTTAGGGTATCATGAATACCATGAATATATTATGACCAAGGGAAGTAAACAATGAAGGTTTATGAAGAGAGTATAGAAATGGTCAGAGATGGATCAGTATGCTGTAGAAATTTTGTCTAAGGCAAGTACTTTTGAGAAAAACGATAAGTACTAAGAGATTCACGTTGAACTCGATCAATATCTTCCAGAACATCCTTGCTACCATTACCAAGTTTTGTAAGAGAGCAGATAGACATACGTTGTCTTTTGGAAGGTCAAATAGGCTGACAACTATCTGAAAGAAGAGGTTAGCATTAAGCCACCGATCGATTATCAAATGAGAATGATTGAAAAGAGACCCTTATTAAGGATACATGATTTGATTACCAAGTATAGGATGCAAGAATTCCTTGGCAGTTGAATTAAGGATAGGATATCCATAAATTAAGATGAACCCTGGGGAATGCACAAGGGATGGCATTAACCCTAATAACGACATTATGAATTCAGATGATATGAGTTGGACTTGCTAAGGCAATAATGACTGGTAAGGATTATTAAAAAGAGTTCTGGAAAGAACATAGATAGAATTATTAGAGTATTGATCAATGACATTTTGATATACCCTGTACCCAGAGAATACAGGAGGAATGATGAGGATGACCTATGAAACCTTACAAGGAAAAAAGGTAATATTCTGAACTTCAAAATTGAAGTTTGGTAAGGAATGTATGACATAGTAACAATAATGCCAGATGAGGCATGTATGAAACCCTGAGGAAGTATCCTAAGTAGGATTGGGAATAAACGTGATAAAGTTCCCACGGGTAGGTGAAAGCAATGACCTATGGAAAAAGATTGATAAATATATTTTTCTCGATCAGCAGAGCTTAAGGGAGAATGCTTTCACCCAACAGTGATGGGAATGAGGTAGAAATTTTTTTGAATTGAAATGTATCTAGAGAGCAAGGATTACCAGAAATTATTATTATTAGGAAAGGCCAATGAGGTGGCCGACAGTCTAAGTATAAAGGAATAATTACAAATGTTCATACCGAAGAAACAGAATGATATTTGGAAGGACCTTGAAGGTCATATCGAAATAGAGGAATTTACATTCCTTCTGATGATTGTGCAAGAATTGACGGTAATAATAGTTTAAGTAAAGATTCGATTCCTGATGGAGTCTTAAGCATATTACGTACCTTAGAAGGTCCCGTTTTGAGGCAAACCAGGACCATGATACAAAATTGACGAAGTAAACCATTAAGTTTCCAGTCTTTTATGGAAGATGCATGAGTGATAGTTTCATCAACCTGACTTAGTTGCGATGCTTGAAACTCTTCTGCAATTTTATCTACTTCATGTAATATCTACATCAAGTTTAGGAAGCGTTCCTTATGGATAAGGAATAGTGATTAATTTGTCTCCCTAAAGGATTGAAACCCGTATGGTTAGCTATTAAGGCACAACGTAAGCAACAAGCGATGGTGATTCTTCTAAGAAAGTAGATGACAATGTAAAGATAAAGAAAGTGCTGCTATTGATAAGCTAAATGGCAAGTTGATGAATGACAAGCAAGTTTGTGTTAGTGTACTTCTGCGCAAACAAGATAGAGAATATGAGGTTGATGATTCATGATGCTAAATGTATTCTCGTGGAAAGAATTAATGAGACTTAGAGAAAAAGGCAGTTGAGCCCGAGACTTATTAGGCCACCTGAGAGTTTAAAAGTGTTCGGAAGGTGGCATTCGAGCCAATTTTACCCCCAAAGCTTATAGCATGGTAGTAACGTGTTTCATGTGGCAAAGCTACACCAGTAAAATGCAGATGCTCAACAGATGATAAGAGTGCGAGCAGGTAGGTGTACGACCTGGTCTGACTTACGAAAGACAACCTGTGGAAAACCGCGGGTAGAAAAGAATAAGTGATGAGAAACAAGTTGACAGAAGTAGATTATATTGGATCTAAGCTAAATAAATCGGCCAGATTCATTTCGGAGGTTTGTAATTGGAATAATGTGATGATTATAGAGTAAATGTGACGGGATACCAATAAGGAGGTGCCAAGTGCAAAAGATGTCTCAATAAAGAGATGAAGGTGGAAGTAAATAACAGAAGTAAATAAGAATCAGATAATAAGAAGGATGTGATTGATAAAGAAAAGACTGGGAAAGCAACTATGGAATGTGAAGCAAGGAATGTTATGAATGGAATAATAAATGGGTTTTCTGATGAATTCTCGGGATGACAACCTGATAGTGTTAATATTATATATATGAAAAAGCTAGTAGCGTGACATGGAATGTCAGTAACCATGATGTCAAGCGAGAAACCTAAGAACCTAAAAGGTTGAAGGAATTTTCTGGAGTGAGCGTTGCCAAGGTTGAACCAGAGTATAGGTCCATAGAATAGTGGACAAAGCAGCAAGATGTGTTGACACATGAGATTGCGATCAAATAGTATTGGATATAATTATGATTAATTTCTTCTTTGATAAACCTCTATAGTTCAGAGGTAAATTCTGAGAATGATATTTTATAATCATGAAAACTTTCTATAATCCTTTAGAATTCTTTTCTTTTCTTCTCTTTTATTCATCTTCTTTATGAATTGAGAAGAACAACCCTTTAAGAAGGGGAGGTACAGCTACGTAACTATCTGTCTATGTGATAGAAGTCCAAGTAGAATACCATAACTTGTTTAATTGCTTGTCAAGTACTAAAGGCTGGCCCCCTTCTGTACTATCTATGCAATATAACAAATGTTCAATTGATCATAGTGATCTCTCAATAAATCTTTCCACTTCTCTATATTGATCAAGATTGTGAAGATTAAAGCGATCAGAAAATGCATAATTACGAGTGAGGTTATCTCCGAATTTGTAACGCGATAGTGATACCGAAGTCACCACAGATACCAATAAGAAAAATAGTATATGACTGGGTAAGAGCATAACCTGAATAGTGTGTTGTACGAAAAGTAGCAGAGATTAATGAAAAAGGATAAAAGGATGTATTGTAGCACTAGTAAGATGTGCTGAAAAAGGATTGGGATTGATTAAGGATTGACTGGGAAACTGGGAAGTGAAATAACCAACAAGTACTCAATTGTCTTCTACCTGATTCCGGGACGGAATCCTTTTAAGGAGGGGAGACTGTAAGAACCCAAATTTTGGGTAGAATTAAAACTTTTATTTATTTAATGATGTAAGAATGAATAGTGGCTACGGCTACAATGTAATAGTTGATATTTTAAAAGAATGAATGGAATTCGACTTTATTATTTCTATGTCTTGAAGAATGCTAAAGGGTGACAACATAGGTAAGAATAATCTATCTCCTAAAGGAATAAGATATGGCAATTCCAAGCAGAAGAATATTATCATGTCATCCAGATCGATAGCGATTAATCCAGTGGTTCCGTAAAAAGGTTAAGGAACGATCGAAAGAGAATACGGGCAATTGTAAAACCCTAGACGAATAAGTAAAGAATAAGGATGAATAGTGATTTTGGTGTAATTGAGAATATTATTAGACGACACTATATAGAAGTATTCGGAACGAATTTCCGAGTTCGTTTTAGTGATCCAGGGGGAAAATAAGTGTATGTAAACGACATCGGATTCAGAAAAATAGCACTTTTATTTTCTCCAAGATTTCCCTGGACACTGCAAGACTTGAGGATTTATTTAAGGAAGATGGAGAATGGTATTATAATTGTTAAGAAGGTTTTCGGTAAAACCCTAACTAGAAACCTTTGAGATATTCCTATGAACGATCAAATGAAATTGAGCAATAACCGGAAAAAAAGACAAGCAGAGAACCAAGGGGTGTGATGAGCTAGTGGAAGGTGACATAGTCACTTTAAGCAAGATAAGATCAAAGTAACCAAGCTAGTTACAATACCAACTAGCAAGATTAGAAAGCTAACTAGTACTTAGCAACACTTTATCATCTTACCACCAAATCATCAACACTTGTCTCTCCAAACACCTCATCCATTGCATCACCATTTTAATAAAGGCAATTTATACAAGATATTATCACAATAATTCATTTGGATGAGAGCAAACCAAGGCAACCAAGCAAATACTCTTTCTTCCCCATTTCCATCAGTTTGGTTTTCCAGGACAGGGGGATCTTTACGATTTTTTTTCGCCCAGTTCTACTCATTTAAAAATCATGAAAAAATTCACGAAGCTTCTACACATCAAGATGAAGTTGTGGATTTAATTTCATAATTTTTGAAGATCGTTTGAGTGGTCAAATAAATTCGACAAAATCGCTCTGTTTTTCCCCTTGAAAAACCCACTTCGAATTTGTG
Source organism: Saposhnikovia divaricata (assembly GCA_036435485.1). Lineage (NCBI taxonomy): Eukaryota > Viridiplantae > Streptophyta > Magnoliopsida > Apiales > Apiaceae > Saposhnikovia > Saposhnikovia divaricata. The sequence goes on from JAZHRN010000132.1 coordinate 2,251,631, forward strand.
AAGTTTTGAGATTTCAAAATCCAACTTCCAACCATTGTTTGATCTCCAAATTTTTATGGTGAGTATTACATTTCATAAAAATGATCTCCTAAAAATATTAGCTTCAAAATCCCTTGTTTCCATTTTCAAATAAATCATCCAAGATGAGGGTGAATAGTGTTCTTCATGAACTAATCTTATTTTCTTTGATTTCTTTGGTTGATCTAGCAAGCTTAAACACTCCTAAGGACTATACCAAGCTTTTTAAGGCTAGTTCATACTCCCAAGAAGGTATAACAACTTGAAACCCTAGATCTTGTTTTGAGTTTAAGCATGTTCTTGATGGATCATGAGTTTTAAGTGAGTTTTAGTGATATTATGCATGTATGTTACCTTAGAGACATGATTGGGCTTTGTTAAATGTTAAAATGTTTTATATGACATGTATATGTTGTTTGGGGTGGAAACTATGATTATTGGAAAGTTTGGAATTTGGAAATATCCGATTTATAGCCGTCGTGATGCCCGATTTTCGTTAAACCTTGAAGACCATTCATCACAGTAGCTTTAGCTCACGGCCTAGCTTTATATTCTGCCATGTTAAGGTAGATGATGTTATAAGCTTCGATTTGATATAAAGATCATGTGAAATGGAATTACGGTTTAGGAATTATAGCCGATTTACTAAAAGTGGTTCGAAACCGTAATTGCAAGTTCGTAACTAAAATTGGATTCCTTTAATACTACGAAATCAGTGGCGAATCTTGATAATTAAATATTAGAGGTAAAAAGGAAGGTGTGAGAGAAAACCACATATCGAAGGGATCGTTTTCCGATTTTATAAAAATGTTCGAATCAAGGTTAAACGCGAGCGAACCCCTAAAAGCATACTTGGTTATAAACTTGGTTAAGTACTTAGAAAACGGGCGATAAATCTCGAGGTATACTCTTGGTTCGTAAATGATCGACCTTAAAACTTACATGACTTCAGTATATACCAAGTGTAAGTACAGTGACATGTCGTATTAACGAACGAATGTCGGGTCGGATCGATGATAAAAGAAATCCACTAAAAGGGGTATAACGAGATAACTCGAGAACGTGTTTCGATTTAAGTATAACTTAACCTTTAAAGTTTTAAGTGATTAATCCCGAATGTCTTGGCTATTTATAGATCACCAAGCTGACCCGGGACCCGCTACCACTACCCCTTATCGTACTCGACTACCAGGCAAGTTTCAATTCCCTTCTTTTAGGCTGTTGTTGTGATTGAATATATATATATATATATATATATATACATATATATATATATATATATATGTTTTCTGTTTTACATATGCCATAGCATGCATGCCTACTTTCAAGTTATATCGTTATGATTGTTCCCTGATTGTTTATTGGCTTATAAATTAGATAACTAACGTATCAATTATAAGCCGGTTATTGTAAGACCCTCATAGAGGGGCGTATACATCTTATTCGTCAAATATAGACCGGAAGTCAATATTTCTTGATATATCGAGATCACCTCGGAGGAAAATATTTAAGTAAATATTTTCCATTATTTGGGCGACGAATATTATTTGAATATTCGTTCGAGATTATTTATTTAACGATCCTTACTTCAAATAATTATTTGAACGTAACCATTCGACGAATAATATTTTTCAATATTCATTCAAAGTCGAATAGATTATCGATTATTATTTCGAATATTCTTCTAAAGATTGGACTACTAAATGAATATTATTTGAATTTCCATTTAGAATATTATTTTATTAAATGAATATTACTTTTGAATATTCATTTAAGATATTAATTACTTGATGAATATTATTCTAATATTCATCTGAAGCTTGATTTATTTATCGAATATTATCTCGAATATTCCTTTAAAGCTTGGATTACTAAATGAATATTACTTGATATTCATTTAGAATATTATTCATTAAATGAATATTACTTTTTGAATATTCATTTAAATTCTTTATTAATTAATGAATATTATTTTGAATATTCATTTAAATATTTATTTATTCAATAAATATTCTCTTGATGTTTCTTCAAGGATTATTTGGAGAAATACTCTGATTAATGATATTCTTTCATATTCCTAAATATTCTTTAAATATTTTAATTCAATAAATATTCTCTGAATATTTATTCCATACTTAGGATAACCTCAATAAGGTTTATCTTCTTCGATTATTACGGAAAATATCTCGGAGTCATATTATTATTAATTTTATATCAAGAAAGGTTCTCAGACATCATTCTTCTTTGATTCTACCTCCCTAATAATAAGGGAACCTTACTTGGAAAATGTTATTTATCTTTTCGACTTCTCGGTCATAAATTATTCTCTTCACTCGCAATGGGGGTGCTATTGACTTATTAAGTCGTTGTGTACCTTCTCATCTTTCCAGGGGTAAGATTGTTGGAACAAGTTGATATTCGTTAGCAAGCAATAGCTTGGAAGTTATTGGTGAATTTTCCTTTCCAACTAGATACGACTACCTTGTAGAGTCTTATCAACAAGTATTATACTTGGGGAAAGGGGGACGAACGTTACATTCAGAATCATGAATTCTAATTGAACTAGGAGTCGTGTAAGAGGCCGAGTAGCGCCGGTCCATCCCCTTTGGCCCAACCGTTGGCCGGGGAGAGCTAGTAAGGCGGTAGACAAGTAAATCCGTCAGTTCTTCCTTCTACCGGTAGTAAATCTAATTTGAGTTGTACGATCTCGACTGATCATCAAGATTGGAACAGCGGGCACGGTGAATACTCCATCATTGGTTCATCATCCAAACTTATTTATTTCCTGCAACATGATTACTGTTGGCAGAGCTGGAAAAGTGTTCATAACTGGAATTGCAATCTTTTCATGCAAGTTTCTCTTTTTAATGACAATGAGAATATCTCGCTTACTTTTGATGTAGCAGATATTTCTACAAACAAATACTTTAAGTTACCTTGTAACTTCATCGTTCATATTATACCGGCATCATTTCCGTAAATGCATGGCATATGGTTTGAAAGATACTTTTGAACTATTATATATTATCGTTCAGTTATATATTATTGTTGGTGGGCTATTGCTCACCCTTGCTTTATTATTATATCACAACAACAGCTAGACTAGATGACTCGCACAAGGCGCACTCGATGCAGGCGAGGACGATGAGACTACCAGAGCTAAAGAAGAAGCTATTGGTATGATAGATTTATTCTTTCAGTTCCAAGTATATGGTCTAGTATGACTTATGTAAATGGATGGCAAAGAGTATGTATTTATATTGAAATTCTTTCGGATTGTAAGAACTCATAATGTGATTAATAAAAATTTGATTGTTACTCTGATTTCATCTCTGGGACTATAACGGGTGTGTTTTATATTGTTGTGTTGGGTCATAGAGATGTAATTTATTTTATGTTAAGGAAAGTTCAATTGTTATGGACAGAATTGGAAACCGTAACCACCGGATCCCGGACCCCGGATCTGGGGGTGTTACAGACTGGTTCCAACCTCTAATTACTGGAATGAATAGAATTAAAAAAAATATAGAGGGGGTATAAAATAAATTAAAAGTTACTGTATATAGATTGATAACTACAGAGTTTAGCTTTCATCATACAGTCAGTGTTTACTATGAAAGTTTGTGCATCCAGTGTTTATTGATTTACTTTATGGATTTTATGAAAAATTAGATGCTCTAAAAATTAATTGAGTAAACTGTGCTTCACACACACATATTTTCACAACTGTGCAATTTATGAAAGGGTTTCGGTGATAAAGTTGGAGAATTGACAAACGCTGTTGATTCGTGGTTCGTACTCTAAGGTAAATTTTCATTTGGATAATTTGAAAATTTTGGAGTAAATAAGGCTTTTTACAACTGTTAATAAGTGTATTGTTGATGAATTTGTTCCTTGTATGATTACTTTAATTAGTTTTCATATTCTCTTCTTTGATTTACTTCCTTGAAGAACAGTTCATAAACATAAAAAAAAATTGCAGAACACACTGAATAAGATTAGAGAAACAGAATTTTTCATTGATAATAAGAAAGAGATTACAAGCAAGTATTACATCTTTTTGTTCTCTCTATCTGCTAATCTATTCAACAGGAAAATAAAAGGTCAAGTCCAATCCACTCCATTGTTAGCAAACATCCCAGATCCCATCTTTGCCACTTTATTGGGGTGGAAGTTGAAGGGATAAGGTTATTTTTCCTGACATATTCATTAACAATGGTTGGTGGTGTTGGATGAGGATGCCTTCGAGGAAAGCCATGCTAATGTTGCTTGGATTCCTTTAATACTACGAAATCAGTGGCGAATCTTGATAATTAAATATTAGAGGTAAAAAGGAAGGTGTGAGAGAAAACCACATATCGAAGGGATCGTTTTCCGATTTTATAAAAATGTTCGAATCAAGGTTAAACGCGAGCGAACCCCTATAAACTTGGTTAAGTACTTAGAAAATGGGCGATAAATCTCGAGGTATACTCTTGGTTCGTAAATGATCGACCATAAAACTTACATGACTTCAGTATATACCAAGTGTAAGTACAGTGACATGTCGTATTAACGAACGAATGTCAGGTCGGATCGATGATAAAAGAAATCCACTAAAAGGGGTATAACGAGATAACTCGAGAACGTGTTTCGATTTAAGTATAACTTAACCTTTAAAGTTTTAAGTGATTAATCCCGAATGTCTTGGCTATTTATAGATCACCAAGCTGACCCGGGACCCGCTACCACTACCCCTTATCGTACTCGACTACCAGGCAAGTTTCAATTCCCTTCTTTTAGGCTGTTGTTGTGATTGAATATATATATATATATATATATATATATATATATATATATATATATATATATATATATATATATATATGTTTTCTGTTATACATATGCCATAGCATGCATGCCTACTTTCAAGTTATATCGTTATGATTGTTCCCTGATTGTTTATTGGCTTATAAATTAGATAACTAACGTATCAATTATAAGCCGATTATTGTAAGACCCTCATAGAAGGGCGTATACATCTTATTCGTCAAATATAGACCGGGAGTCAATATTTCTTGATATATCGAGATCACCTCGGAGGAAAATATTTAAGTAAATATTTTCCATTATTTGGGCGACGAATATTATTTGAATATTCGTTCGAGGTTATTTATTTAACGATCCTTACTTCAAATAATTATTTGAACGAAACCATTCGACGAATAATATTTTTCAATATTCATTCAAAGTCGAATAGATTATCGATTATTATTTCGAATATTCTTCTAAAGATTGGACTACTAAATGAATATTATTTGAATATCCATTTAGAATATTATTTTATTAAATGAATATTACTTTTGAATATTCATTTAAGATATTAATTACTTGATGAATATTATTCTAATATTCATCTGAAGCTTGATTTATTTATCGAATATTATCTCGAATATTCCTTTAAAGCTTGGATTACTAAATGAATAATATTATTCATTAAATGAATATTACTTTTTGAATATTCATTTAAATTCCTTATTAATTAATGAATATTATTTTGAATATTCATTTAAATATTTATTTATTCAATAAATATTCTCTTGATGTTTCTTCAAGGATTATTTGGAGAAATACTCTGATTAATAATATTCTTTCATATTCCTAAATATTTTTTAAATATTTTAATTCAATAAATATTCTCTGAATATTTATTCCATACTTAGGATAACCTCAATAAGGTTTATCTTCTTTGATTATTACGGAAAATATCTCGGAGTCATATTATTATTAATCTTATATCAAGAAAGGTTCTCAGACATCATTCTTCTTTGATTCTACCTCCCTAATAATAAGGGAACCTTACATGGAAAATGTTATTTATCTTTTCGACTTCCCGGTCATAAATTATTCTCTTCACTCGCAATGCGGGTGCTATTGACTTATTAAGTCGTTGTGTACCTTCTCATCTTTCGAGGGGTAAGATTGTTGGAACAAGTTGATATTCGTTACCAAGCAATAGCTTGGAAGTTATTGGTGAATTTTCCTTTCCAACTAGATACGACTACCTTGTAGAGTCTTATCAACAAGTATTATACTTGGGGAAAGGGGGACGAACGTTACATTCATAATCATGAATTCTAATTGAACTAGGAGTCGTGTAAGAGGCCGAGTAGCGCCGGTCCATCCCCTTTGGCCCAACCGTTGGCCGGGGAGAGCTAGTAAGGCGGTAGACAAGTAAAGCCGTCAGTTCTTCCTTCTACCGGTAGTAAATCTAATTTGAGTTGTACGATCTCGACTGATCATCAAGATTGGAACAGCGGGCGCGGTGAATACTCCATCATTGGTTCATCATCCAAACTTATTTATTTCCTGCAACATGATTACTGTTGGCAGAGCTGGAAAAGTGTTCATAACTGGAATTGCAATCTTTTCATGCAAGTTCCTCTTTTTAATGACAATGAGAATATCTCGCGTACTTTTGATGTAGCAGATATTTCTACAAACAAATACTTTAAGTTACCTTGTAACTTCATCGCTCATATTATACCGGCATCATTTCCGTAAATGCATGGCATATGGTTTGAAAGATACTTTTGAACTGTTATATATTATCGTTCAGTTATATATTATTGTTGGTGGGCTATTGCTCACCCTTGCTTTATTATTATATCACAACAACAGCTAGACCAGATGACTCGCACAAGGCGCACTCGACGCAGGAGAGGACGATGAGACTACCAGAGCTAAAGAAGAAGCTATTGGTATGATAGATTTATTCTTTCAGTTCCAAGTATATGGTCTAGTATGACTTATGTAAATGGATGGCAAAGAGTATGTATTTATATTGAAATTCTTTCGGATTGTAAGAACTCATAATGTGATTAATAAAAATTTGATTGTTACTCTGATTTCATCTCTGGGACTATAATGGGTGTGTTTTATATTGTTGTGTTGGGTCATAGAGATGTAATTTATTTTATGTTAAGGAAAGTTCAATTGTTGTGGACAGAATTGGAAACCGTAACCACCGGATCCCGGACCCCGGATCTAGGGGTGTTACAGAAGTGGTATCAGAGCGTACGTTATAAACCCCAGAGATGAGGCGACGTTAAAACAATAAATTCACTAAGATAATACGAACTCTTGCCAAGTTCATAGTCGGACTACTTAATGTAGTGATGACCTATAAAACCCTTATGGGAACTATTAAGTATCATGATAGTAACTTAGCTCGATATCGCATCGACAAGTAAGGCAACAGACCTTGTGGCATACGAGCAGCAGCGCGATGATGCTTTATTATATGTTGAAGATCAGCGGGTAAATTCAATAGAGTACCCTACTGGAGACCCGGAAGAGGTTCCAGCAGATAAGGAAAATCCTGTTAGGATAAGGAGCTTACCCTCGAGGAATGAGGGCTGTAGCCAGAAAGACTGAGATGATTAAGGTATAGTGCTCAGAAAAGTGGGCATAAAGAACTAAGCTATTAGCAAGAGAATTGAAGATTCATGTTGGATTCGTGGCTGGACTACTGGAGGTAGTACCAGCAAGTAAGACGGATTGGAAGAATTACTTGAGATCTTATACGGGAATAGATGAGAATCATTAGAGACCTTCATATTAATGAGAAAAGAGTTAGAGTGGTACATGATTATCAAAGACAACGATAGAGGACATGGAGCATAGTCTCCAAGAGCAGTTGGGATAGAGGCATCAAGTGCCATATCATTGATAAAGGGATTAGTGTGATCATTGTTAATGATAATTCGCCATGAGAAGGCAGATTTCATAGGTTATAATTTATAAAGTCAAAACTGAGATTGGTGACGTGGTTTGGTTTAGGGAAATGTTCATTTTATGAATGGATCAACTTAGAAAATAAAGACATTGGAAGGTGATGGTATGATTGGATAAAGTACATAAGGAAGTAGTAAGCGAGACAATGATCTCAGAACCTACAAGAGGAGACCAGTGAGTCTGTGATAAACTCGTAACGAGACTACTATTAGAGCCTAAGTATAAGGTTATTTTAACTCAGTGGAATGATGAACCAGAAATATTAGATGCATGTGATTCAGAGGAATATTAAATTCTTTCTTTTCCTTGAATGGATTATGGTAGTTACCTTATGTTTATTCCGACACTGAATCATAAATGGATTAGGTAAGGCAAGCAGTGGTTGAGATATAATTGAGAATGCTTGTAGATGAAACCTGAAAGAACAGGTGTAGGCCATGTTCTCGAAGTAAGAGTTTTGGCAAAAAGAAGTCCAGATAATAAGACATATGAGCAATAGGAAGTAGTGATTGATCGACCCCACCAAGTTAAAGACAGTTTCAAATGGAGAAAGGCCAACCACACTGGCAAAGGTGAGAAATTTCACAAGATTCACGAGGTATTACCAAAGATCTGCTCAGGACTTTATAAAGAGTGTTGTCCCGTAACCAGACTTAATTGTAAGACTAAAAGTTTGAATGTACAAGATAAATGGGGGAAAATCTCCCTGGAGTTAAAGATAAAATTGATGACGACCCAGCATTGGCGTTATCTAATGGAGGAAGGAGAATTTTGGAAATTTATTAGGATGCACCTCGTACAGGTTTAGGTATTGTGCTTGTGCAACATGGTAGGGTAACTTCGAATATAGTTGGACAGCACGGTTTACCAGATTCGGATGGCCTTGATAGTGCCAATTTTGTGAGGTGACTAACTCCGACGGTAGTGTTTCTTCTGAGACTATATGTTAGGTAGACTAGTATTCGGTAGTATCGCCTATTAGGACGATTATGTACCGGGAAGATGTGGTATGTTTCAGTTTGGATACTTTGATTTTCCCTTCTAGGGGAGGTATATATATTTGGTTTATTCCCAATGGTTAAACTCCCAACTTTATGGCAATCATTTCGTTAATATAACTGTTTATGGTTCCACCGCTTGGATGTTCCTAGAAATATTCTTCGGGTATCGAAATGGATCTTCTTAATGTTACCAGTGGGTGGATAGATTGATTGAAATTCCCTGATTCTTGGAAGAACTTCAACAAATTTGGCAAACCTTGTCCTTCTGATTATCAGAAGACGTCACTGGAAAGAGTGGAAATTGGAGCGAACCCTGTGGATGGGATAAGGTAGCCGCTATACAGGTTGGTAGACAGACCCCGATTATTACAGTTGAATGTAGGGATAAAATTATGAAGTTGAGATTTGACGGGAAAAAAAGGGGGAAATGTAATTAAGAAACAAGCCGATCTGAGAAATTCCGGGATTGACTTAAATGAAAAGGTTGTTATGCCAGAAGTGTTAAGATTTTGTGGCACGTGAAATTGATAAGAATAGCTGAAAGAATAAAAGTAAAGGAAAGGTGACCGGAGATGGTACCGAGAAGTCGATTGAGACTTATATGGAGTAAAGTTTTGAAAAGATCAAAAGGTATCAAAGTAGAAGGCACTATGCCAGCAATTGCTAGAAAAGTAATGCTATTAGCCGACCCCTAAACTCACATACTTTAGCATGGCCAGTTGAGGCCAGGTCACAAAGGATTATCAAGTGACTAGACCAGCAATGAAAGGACAAAGCAGGGTTGCTTCTAAGTAAGCGCCGACTGCAAGGGCTTTTGATATAAAGGAAATATTAATGAGATCGTAGGAATCTTCTACTGAACCCTTTGCAACCCATGTTTGGATTGGGAATTTACTAGACTTTTTGGAATGGGGTCACCCGTACTAAAGTGATTCATGTGTATATGATTGCCCAAGATTACGAGTAAAAATGGAAGTATAATGACTTGAAATGTATGATGTTAGGGTATCATGAATACCATGAATATATTATGACCAAGGGAAGTAAACAATGAAGGTTTATGAAGAGAGTATAGAAATGGTCAGAGATGGATCAGTATGCTGTAGAAATTTTGTCTAAGGCAAGTACTTTTGAGAAAAACGATAAGTACTAAGAGATTCACGTTGAACTCGATCAATATCTTCCAGAACATCCTTGCTACCATTACCAAGTTTTGTAAGAGAGCAGATAGACATACGTTGTCTTTTGGAAGGTCAAATAGGCTGACAACTATCTGAAAGAAGAGGTTAGCATTAAGCCACCGATCGATTATCAAATGAGAATGATTGAAAAGAGACCCTTATTAAGGATACATGATTTGATTACCAAGTATAGGATGCAAGAATTCCTTGGCAGTTGAATTAAGGATAGGATATCCATAAATTAAGATGAACCCTGGGGAATGCACAAGGGATGGCATTAACCCTAATAACGACATTATGAATTCAGATGATATGAGTTGGACTTGCTAAGGCAATAATGACTGGTAAGGATTATTAAAAAGAGTTCTGGAAAGAACATAGATAGAATTATTAGAGTATTGATCAATGACATTTTGATATACCCTGTACCCAGAGAATACAGGAGGAATGATGAGGATGACCTATGAAACCTTACAAGGAAAAAAGGTAATATTCTGAACTTCAAAATTGAAGTTTGGTAAGGAATGTATGACATAGTAACAATAATGCCAGATGAGGCATGTATGAAACCCTGAGGAAGTATCCTAAGTAGGATTGGGAATAAACGTGATAAAGTTCCCACGGGTAGGTGAAAGCAATGACCTATGGAAAAAGATTGATAAATATATTTTTCTCGATCAGCAGAGCTTAAGGGAGAATGCTTTCACCCAACAGTGATGGGAATGAGGTAGAAATTTTTTTGAATTGAAATGTATCTAGAGAGCAAGGATTACCAGAAATTATTATTATTAGGAAAGGCCAATGAGGTGGCCGACAGTCTAAGTATAAAGGAATAATTACAAATGTTCATACCGAAGAAACAGAATGATATTTGGAAGAACCTTGAAGGTCATATCGAAATAGAGGAATTTACATTCCTTCTGATGATTGTGCAAGAATTGACGGTAATAATAGTTTAAGTAAAGATTCGATTCCTGATGGAGTCTTAAGCATATTACGTACCTTAGAAGGTCCCGTTTTGAGGCAAACCAGGACCATGATACAAAATTGACGAAGTAAACCATTAAGTTTCCAGTCTTTTATGGAAGATGCATGAGTGATAGTTTCATCAACCTGACTTAGTTGCGATGCTTGAAACTCTTCTGCAATTTTATCTACTTCATGTAATATCTACATCAAGTTTAGGAAGCGTTCCTTATGGATAAGGAATAGTGATTAATTTGTCTCCCTAAAGGATTGAAACCCGTATGGTTAGCTATTAAGGCACAACGTAAGCAACAAGCGATGGTGATTCTTCTAAGAAAGTAGATGACAATGTAAAGATAAAGAAAGTGCTGCTATTGATAAGCTAAATGGCAAGTTGATGAATGACAAGCAAGTTTGTGTTAGTGTACTTCTGCGCAAACAAGATAGAGAATATGAGGTTGATGATTCATGATGCTAAATGTATTCTCGTGGAAAGAATTAATGAGACTTAGAGAAAAAGGCAGTTGAGCCCGAGACTTATTAGGCCACCTGAGAGTTTAAAAGTGTTCGGAAGGTGGCATTCGAGCCAATTTTACCCCCAAAGCTTATAGCATGGTAGTAACGTGTTTCATGTGGCAAAGCTACACCAGTAAAATGCAGATGCTCAACAGATGATAAGAGTGCGAGCAGGTAGGTGTACGACCTGGTCTGACTTACGAAAGACAACCTGTGGAAAACCGCGGGTAGAAAAGAATAAGTGATGAGAAACAAGTTGACAGAAGTAGATTATATTGGATCTAAGCTAAATAAATCGGCCAGATTCATTTCGGAGGTTTGTAATTGGAATAATGTGATGATTATAGAGTAAATGTGACGTGATACCAATAAGGAGGTGCCAAGTGCAAAAGATGTCTCAATAAAGAGATGAAGGTGGAAGTAAATAACAGAAGTAAATAAGAATCAGATAATAAGAAGGATGTGATTGATAAAGAAAAGACTGGGAAAGCAACTATGGAATGTGAAGCAAGGAATGTTATGAATGGAATAATAAATGGGTTTTCTGATGAATTCTCGGGATGACAACCTGATAGTGTTAATATTATATATATGAAAAAGCTAGTAGCGTGACATGGAATGTCAGTAACCATGATGTCAAGCGAGAAACCTAAGAACCTAAAAGGTTGAAGGAATTTTCTGGAGTGAGCGTTGCCAAGGTTGAACCAGAGTATAGGTCCATAGAATAGTGGACAAAGCAGCAAGATGTGTTGACACATGAGATTGCGATCAAATAGTATTGGATATAATTATGATTAATTTCTTCTTTGATAAACCTCTATAGTTCAGAGGTAAATTCTGAGAATGATATTTTATAATCATGAAAACTTTCTATAATCCTTTAGAATTCTTTTCTTTTCTTCTCTTTTATTCATCTTCTTTATGAATTGAGAAGAACAACCCTTTAAGAAGGGGAGGTACAGCTACGTAACTATCTGTCTATGTGATAGAAGTCCAAGTAGAATACCATAACTTGTTTAATTGCTTGTCAAGTACTAAAGGCTGGCCCCCTTCTGTACTATCTATGCAATATAACAAATGTTCAATTGATCATAGTGATCTCTCAATAAATCTTTCCACTTCTCTATATTGATCAAGATTGTGAAGATTAAAGCGATCAGAAAATGCATAATTACGAGTGAGGTTATCTCCGAATTCGTAACGCGATAGTGATACCGAAGTCACCACAGATACCAATAAGAAAAATAGTATATGACTGGGTAAGAGCATAACCTGAATAGTGTGTTGTACGAAAAGTAGCAGAGATTAATGAAAAAGGATAAAAGGATGTATTGTAGCACTAGTAAGATGTGCTGAAAAAGGATTGGGATTGATTAAGGATTGACTGGGAAACTGGGAAGTGAAATAACCAACAAGTACTCAATTGTCTTCTACCTGATTCCGGGACGGAATCCTTTTAAGGAGGGGAGACTGTAAGAACCCAAATTTTGGGTAGAATTAAAACTTTTATTTATTTAATGATGTAAGAATGAATAGTGGCTACGGCTACAATGTAATAGTTGATATTTTAAAAGAATGAATGGAATTCGACTTTATTATTTCTATGTCTTGAAGAATGCTAAAGGGTGACAACATAGGTAAGAATAATCTATCTCCTAAAGGAATAAGATATGGCAATTCCAAGCAGAAGAATATTATCATGTCATCCAGATCGATAGCGATTAATCCAGTGGTTCCGTAAAAAGGTTAAGGAACGATCGAAAGAGAATACGGGCAATTGTAAAACCCTAGACGAATAAGTAAAGAATAAGGATGAATAGTGATTTTGGTGTAATTGAGAATATTATTAGACGACACTATATAGAAGTATTCGGAACGAATTTTCGAGTTCGTTTTAGTGATCCAGGGGGAAAATAAGTGTATGTAAACGACATCGGATTCAGAAAAATAGCACTTTTATTTTCTCCAAGATTTCCCTGGACACTGCAAGACTTGAGGATTTATTTAAGGAAGATGGAGAATGGTATTATAATTGTTAAGAAGGTTTTCGGTAAAACCCTAACTAGAAACCTTTGAGATATTCCTATGAACGATCAAATGAAATTGAGCAATAACCGGAAAAAAAGACAAGCAGAGAACCAAGGGGTGTGATGAGCTAGTGGAAGGTGACATAGTCACTTTAACCAAGATAAGATCAAAGTAACCAAGCTAGTTACAATACCAACTAGCAAGATTAGAAAGCTAACTAGTACTTAGCAACACTTTATCATCTTACCACCAAATCATCAACACTTGTCTCTCCAAACACCTCATCCATTGCATCACCATTTTAATAAAGGCAATTTATACAAGATATTATCACAATAATTCATTTGAATGAGAGCAAACCAAGGCAACCAAGCAAATACTCTTTCTTCCCCATTTCCATCAGTTTGGTTTTCCAGGACAGGGGGATCTTTACGATTTTTTTTCGCCCAGTTCTACTCATTTAAAAATCATGAAAAAATTCACGAAGCTTCTACACATCAAGATGAAGTTGTGGATTTAATTTCATAATTTTTGAAGATCGTTTGAGTGGTCAAATAAATTCGACAAAATCGCTCTGTTTTTCCCCTTGAAAAACCCACTTCGAATTTGTGAAGTTTTGAGATTTCAAAATCCAACTTCCAACCATTGTTTGATCTCCAAATTTTTATGGTGAGTATTACATTTCATAAAAATGATCTCCTAAAAATATTAGCTTCAAAATCCCTTGTTTCCATTTTCAAATAAATCATCCAAGATGAGGGTGAATAGTGTTCTTCATGAACTAATCTTATTTTCTTTGATTTCTTTGGTTGATCTAGCAAGCTTAAACACTCCTAAGGACTATACCAAGCTTTTTAAGGCTAGTTCATACTCCCAAGAAGGTATAACAACTTGAAACCCTAGATCTTGTTTTGAGTTTAAGCATGTTCTTGATGGATCATGAGTTTTAAGTGAGTTTTAGTGATATTATGCATGTATGTTACCTTAGAGACATGATTGGGCTTTGTTAAATGTTAAAATGTTTTATATGACATGTATATGTTGTTTGGGGTGGAAACTATGATTATTGGAAAGTTTGGAATTTGGAAATATCCGATTTATAGCCGTCGTGATGCCCGATTTTCGTTAAACCTTGAAGACCATTCATCACAGTAGCTTTAGCTCACGGCCTAGCTTTATATTCTGCCATGTTAAGGTAGATGATGTTATAAGCTTCGATTTGATATAAAGATCATGTGAAATGGAATTACGGTTTAGGAATTATAGCCGATTTACTAAAAGTGGTTCGAAACCGTAATTGCAAGTTCGTAACTAAAATTGGATTCCTTTAATACTACGAAATCAGTGGCGAATCTTGATAATTAAATATTAGAGGTAAAAAGGAAGGTGTGAGAGAAAACCACATATCGAAGGGATCGTTTTCCGATTTTATAAAAATGTTCGAATCAAGGTTAAACGCGAGCGAACCCCTAAAAGCATACTTGGTTATAAACTTGGTTAAGTACTTAGAAAACGGGTGATAAATCTCGAGGTATACTCTTGGTTCGTAAATGATCAACCTTAAAACTTACATGACTTCAGTATATACCAAGTGTAAGTACAGTGACATGTCGTATTAACGAACGAATGTCGGGTCGGATCGATGATAAAAGAAATCCACTAAAAGGGGTATAACGAGATAACTTGAGAACGTGTTTCGATTTAAGTATAACTTAACCTTTAAAGTTTTAAGTGATTAATCCCGAATGTCTTGGCTATTTATAGATCACCAAGCTGACCCGGGACCCGCTACCACTACCCCTTATCGTACTCGACTACCAGGCAAGTTTCAATTCCCTTCTTTTAGGCTGTTGTTGTGATTGAATATATATATATATATATATATATATATATATATATATATATATATATATATATATATATATATATATATATATATATATGTTTTCTGTTTTACATATGCCATAGCATGCATGCCTACTTTCAAGTTATATCGTTATGCTTGTTCCCTGATTGTTTATTGGCTTATAAATTAGATAGCTAACGTATCAATTATAAGCCGGTTATTGTAAGACCCTCATAGAAGGGCGTATCCATCTTATTTATCAGATATAGACCGGGAGTCAATATTTCTTGACATATCGAGATTACCTCGAAAGAAAATATCTAAGTAAATATTTTCCATTATTCGGGCGATGAATATTATTTGAATATTCGTTCGAGATTATTTATTTAACGATCCCTACTTCAAATAATTATTTGAACGTAACTATTCGACGAATAATATTTTTTAATATTCATTCAGAGTCGAATTATTTATCGATTATTATTTCGAATATTCTTCTAAAGGTTGGACTAATAAATGAATATTATTTGGATATTCATTTAGAATATTATTCATTAAATGAATATTACTTTTGAATATTCATTTAAGATAGTAATTACCCGATGAATATTATTTTAATGTTCATCTGAAGCTTGATTTATTTATCGAGTCTTATCTCGAATATTCCTTTAAAGCTTGGATTACTAAATGAATTTTACTTTATATTCATTTAGAATATTATTCATTAAATGAATATTACTTTTTCAATATTCATTTAAATTCCTAATTAATTATGAATATTATTTTGAATATTCATTTGAATATTTGATTATGTAATAAAATTTTCTCTCGATATTTCTTCAAGGATTATTTGAGAAATACTCTGATTAAAGATATTCTTTCATATTCCTAAATATTCTATAAAATATTTTAATTCAATAAATATTCTCTGAATATTTATTCCATACTTAGAATAACCTCGATAAGGTATATCTTCTACGATTATTACGGAAAATATTTCGGAGTCATATTATTATTAATCATATATCAAGAAAGGTTCTCAGACATCATTCTGCTTTGAGTCTATCTCCCTAATAATAAGGGAACCTTACTTGGAAAATGTTAATTATCTTGTCGACTTCCCGGTCATAAAGTATTCTCTTCACTCGCAACTCGGGTGCTATTGACTTATTAAGTCGTTGTTTACCTTCTCATTTTTCCAGGGGTAAGATTGTTGGAACAAGTTGATATTCGTTACCAAGCAATAGCTTGGAAGTGATTGGTGAATTTTCCTTTCCAACTAGATACGACTACTTTGTAGAGTCTTATCAACAAGTATTATACTTGGGGAAAGGGGGACGAACGTTACATTCAGAATCATGAATTCTATTTGAACTAGGAGTCGTGTAAGAGGCCGAGTAGCGCCGGTCCATCCCCTTTGGCCCAACCGTTGGCCGGGGAGAGCTAGTAAGGTGGTAGACAAGTAAAGCCATCAGTTCTTCCTTCTACCGGTAGTAAATCTAATTTGAGCTGTACGATCTCGACTGATCATCAAGATTGGAACAGCGGGCGCAGTGAATACTCCATCATTGGTTCATCATCCAAACTTATTTATTTCCTGCAACATGATTACTGTTGGCAGAGCTGGAAAAGTGTTCATAACTGGAATTGCAATCTTTTCATGCAAGTTCCTCTTTTTAATGACAATGAGAATATCTTGCTTACTTTTGATGTAGCAGATATATCTACAAACAAATACTTTGAGTTACCTAGTAACTTCATCCTTTATATTATACTGGCAATAACTTCATTAATGCATGGCATATGATTTCAAAGGATATTTTGAACTGCTGTATATATGTATCACTGTTCAGTTATATTATTGTTGGTGGGCTTTCGCTCACCCTTGCTTTGTTCATATTATGTCACAACAACAGCTAGGACAGATGGCCCGCATCAGGCGCACTCGGCGCAAGCAGGTTACCGCCGTTCGAGGACTACCCGCTGATGTCCTTGCTGCCATTGCTGAGGTAGCATAGATAGGCAGCTTTTGTTTATCAGTCTATTTATATGTAACATTAACGTTAATCAACGGCAAAACCTTTAAACATATCATTTGGCTTGTAATAACTTTTATTCGTAAACTCTGATATTATGGACTTATTTCAATTTCATCTCTGGGACTATAACTGTTATGTGTGTGAGTGGATATTATTGTGGGGTCACAGCATGTGATTTATTTATTGTGGACTCAAGTCAAGTATTATGAATGGATATAAGACCGTAACCACCAGATCCCTGACCCCGGATCTGGGGGTGTTACAGAAGTGGTATCAGAGCGTACGTTATAAACCCCAGAGATGAGGCGACGTTAAAACAATAAATTCACTAAGATAATAAGAACTCTTGCCAAGTTCATAGTCGGACTACTTAATGTAGTGATGACCTATAAAACCCTTATGGGAACTATTAAGTATCATGAGAGTAACTTAGCTCGATATCGCATCAACAAGTAAGGCAACAGACCTTGAGGCATACGAGCAGCAGCGCAATGATGCTTTATTATATGCTGAAGATCAGCGGGTAAATTCAATAGAGTACCCTACTGGAGACCCGGAAGAGGTTCCAGCAGATAAGGAAAATCCTGTTAGGATAAGGAGCTTACCCTCGAGGAATGAGGGTTGTATCCAGAAAGACTGAGATGATTAAGGTATAGTGCTCAGAAAAGTGGGCATAAAGAACTAAGCTATTAGCAAGAAAACTGAAGATTCATGTTGGATTCGTGGCTGGACTACTGAAGTTAGTACCAGCAAGTAAGACGGATTGGAAGAATTACTTGAGATCTTATACGGGAATAGATGAGAATCATTAGAGACTTTCATATTAACGAAAAAAGTGCTAGAAGGATGTATGATTATCAAAGGCATCGATATAAGGCGAGGAGCAAAGTCCTTAGGAATAGTTGAGAAGAGGCAGTAAGTGCCATATCATTTGATAAATGAATAAGTATGAATATTGTCAGTAATAATTCGCCATGAGAAGGCAGATGTCATAGGTTGTAATTTATGGAACCAAATTGAGGTTGATGAAGTTGTTTTATTCAGGAAAATGTCCATTTTATGAATGAATCAGTTAGAAAGTGAAAACATTGGGAAGTGATAGCATGATTGGATAAAGTTATATAAGGAAGTAGTAAGCAAGACAATGATCTCAGAACCTACCAGAAGATAAGACCAGTGAGTCAAGATGAACTCGTAATGAGACTATTGTCAGAGACTAAGTATAAGGTTAATTTAACTCAGTGAAATGATGAACCAGAAAAGTTAGATGCATGTGACTCAGAGGAATATTAAATTCTTTCTTTTCTTTGAATGGATTATAGTACTTACATTAAGTTTACTCCGATGCGAAATTATAACGGATCAAGTAATACGATCAGCAGTTAAAGAGAAAAATGTGAGAAAATCTTCCTGGAGCTAAAAGATAAAATTGGTAATGACCAAGAGTTGGCATTGTTTAATGGAAAAAGGGAGACTTTGTGCTTCCAACGACGCTTCGCATAAAAGATTAGGATCTGTGCTTGCGCAGCACGACAAGGTACTTGCGGATGCATTCGGACAGCATGGTTCACTAGGTTCGGATGGCCTTAGTAGTGCCAATTTTTGTGGAACAACCAACTCTGACGGTAATGTTCCTTCTAAGATTGGTAGTCAGGTAGAATGACATTTGGTAATATTGAATATCAGGACGTATAGGTATCAGGACGTTGTGACAAGTTTCAGTTTAAAACTGTTAATTCCCTTCTAAAGGGATGTATATAATTGGTTCCTCTCCAGTGGTTAAACTTCCAACCTGATGACGATTATTTCGTTAAATATGACTGCTTATGGTTCTACCTGCTTGGGGGTTCATAGAATTATTCTTCAGGTTTCTAAACTGGTCTCCTTAATGTTACCAGTAGGTGGATAGATTGACCAAAATTTCCCTGATTCTGGAAAGAACTTCAACGAATTTTGGCAAACCTTGTCTTTCTGATTATCAGAGAACATCATTGAAAGGAATAGAAACTGGAGCGAACCCTGTGGATTGGGTAAGGTTGCTGTCATATGGGTTAGTAGACGGACCCTGAATATTACAATCGATGGTAGAGATAAAATGATGAAGTGAGATTGGACGAAAACAGGAAATTTAAGTAAGAAACCAGCTGGACTGAGAAACTCCGGAATTGACTTAAGTGAAAAGGCTGTTATGCCAGGAATGGTAAGCTTGTGTGGCACGTGGGATTGATAAGAATAGTTGAAGAGATAAAAGTAGAGGAAAGGTGACTGGAGATGGCGCTGAGTAGTCGATTAAGACTTATATGAAGTAAAGTTTTGGAAAGGTAGAAAGGTATCAAAGAAAATGGCACTATGCCGGCAATTGCTAGAAAAGTAATGCAATTAGCCAAACCCCTAAACTCATATATTTTATTTTAGTGTGGCCAGTTGAGGCCAAGTCACAAAGGATTATCAAGTGACTAGACCAACAATGAAAGGACAAAGCAGGGTTGCTTCTAAGTAAGCACCGACTGCAAGGGCTTCTGATATAAAGGAAATATTAATGAGATCATCGGAATCTTCTACTGAACCCTTTGCAACCCATGTTTGGATTGGGAATTTACTAGACTTTTTGGAATGGGGTCACCCGTACTAAAGTGATTCATGTGTATATGATTGCCCAAGATTATGAGTAAAAATGGAAGTACAATGACTTGAGATGTATGATGTTAGGGTATCATGAATACCATGAATATATTATGACTAAGGAAAGTAAACAACGAAGGTTTATGAAGAGAGTATAGAAATGGTCAGAGATTGATCAGTATGCTGTAGAAATTTTGTATGAGGCAAGTACCTTTGCAAAGAACGATAAATACTAAGAGCTTCACGTTGAACTCGACCAATATCTTCCAGAACATCCTTGCTACTATTACCAAGTTCTGTAAGATAGCAGATAGACATACGTTGTCTTTTGGAAGGTCAAATAGGCCGACAACTATCTGAAAGAAGAAGTTAGCATTAAGCCACCGATCGATTATCAAATGAGAATGATTGAAAAGAGACCCTTATTAAGGATACATGATTTAATTGCCAAGTACAGGATGCAAGAATTCCTTGGCAGTTGAATTAAGGATAGGATATCTATAAATTAAGACAAACCCTGGGGAATGCACAAGGGATGGCATTAACCCTAATAACGACATTATGAATTCAGATGATATGAGTTGGACTTGCTAAGGCAACAATGACCGGTAAGGATTATTAAAAAGAGTTCTGGAAAGAACATAGATAGAATTACTAGAGTATTGATCAATGACATTTTGATATACTCTGTACCCAGAAAATACATGAGGAATGATGAGGATGACCTAAGAAACCTTACAAGGAAAAAGGTAATATTCCGAACTTCAAAATGGAAGTTTGGTAAGGAATGTATGACATAGTAACAATAATTCCATATAGGCATGTATGAAACCCTGAGGAAGTATGGATTAAACCTATAAAGGTTGAGATTATCCAAAGATAAGGAAAGAACTAAGAAAAGAAGTATCCTAAGTAGGATTGGGAATAAACGTGATAAAGTACCCACGGGTAGGTGGAAGCAATGACTTTATGGAAAAAGACTGATAGATATATTTTTTCTCCTTCAGCAGAGCATAAGGGAGAATGCTTTCACCCAACAGCGATGGGAATGAGGTAGAAAAGTTTGAGTGGGAATGTATCCAGAGAACATGGATTACAAGAAATTGTTAGTATCAGGAAAGGCCAATGAGGTGGCCGACAGTCTAAGTATAAAGGAATAATTACAAATGTTCATACAGAAGAAACAGAATGATATTTGGAAGGACCTTGAAGGTCATATCAGAGTGGAGGAATTTACATTCCTTCTAATGAATGTGTAAGAATAGACGGTAATAATAGTTTAAATAAAGATTCGATTCCCGATATTGTCTTAAGCAAACTACACACCGTAGAAGGTCCCGTTTTGAGGCAAACCAGGACCATGATACAAAATTGACAAAGTAAACCGTTAAGTTTCCAGTCTTTTATGGAAAATGCATGAGTGATAGTTTCATCAACCTGACATAGCTGCGATGCTTGAAACTCTTCTTCAATCTTATCTACTTCATGTAATATCTACATCAAGTTCAGGAAGTGTTCCTTATGGATAAGGAACAGTGATTACTTTGTCTTCCTAAACGATTTGAAACCAGTATGGTTAGCTATTAACGCACTACGTAAACAACAAGCGATGGCGATTCTTCTAAGAAATTAAATGATAACGTAAAGATAAATAAAGTGCCGCTATTGATTAGCTAAATGGCATGTTGATGAATGACAAGCAAGTTTGTGTTAGTATACTTTTGCACCAACGAGATAGAGAATATGTAAGAACCCTAATTTTTGGTAATATTTCCTTTTATTTAATATCTTGTGACATTGTCAATATGGAACCTTTCTAGTCATCACTGTTGATTAATAGAATTGATTGTCTGAGAAACTGCGTTGTTGCAATCACTATGTAAGATAAAAAGGAAGATTGTGAAGGCAAGAGTCTTATTGTTAGTAAGATTTATAAAACTTGGGATTTGAGAATGATTAGAGTATTAAAAGATTTATTAAGAATTATAACGAGGAATTATGGATATTCGAGGGATTTACGCAATTAAGTACTTAAGAAATTATAGGGGAAATCTCTACGCGACAAAGTATTATTACGAGAGATTAATTAAGATACGATACAAATTAAAGATTAAATGACAAGCATTGGTGGAAGAATAATGATACAAGGAGTAGTATTGCATGCAAGTCCCATGCAACCAAGTGGTTAGAATTAAGCAAACTAGTTAACCAAATGGAAGGGGAATAGTAACTAGTTAGCTTGCTTTTCAAAAAGGGGAGACAAGAAGTACAAGGAACCATGCCTTGCTAGTACTTGCCTATACATACACATTATGTATCACCCAACATAACTTTATCAATTATTTCACCCAACAAACAAAACACAAAAAATCAAAACACTCTTCCCCCCCCCCCCTTTCTAAGTTGCTCTCGGCCAAGAAGAAATAAAGGGAGAAGAAAATTCTTCTTCCCCATTTTCCATCACTCATAAATCAAAACATAAATCCAAGGCCCTCTCCATCATCTAGACAAGGTATGTTAGTAGTTTCAAGCTATTTCATCCATCCAAATTCAAGTTATAAATTGTTAAAGATTGGGTGAATAGTAACCATGTTTGATTTTCTTTTAGATCTTGGATTGTAAGGGTTGTAGGAGACCATTCAAGGTGTTATTGAGTTGTGTAAAGCTTATCCAAGGCTCCTAGGTGCTCAAGAAGGTATAAAAATCACAAACCCTTTTGGTTATGTAGTGTTTATAATGTGTGGTAGTAGATCCATGTATATATGAGTTAATCTTGGTTGTATAAGTAATGGATGACATGGATCTTGAGTTTTGATGTTGATATTGTGACTTTTATGATTATGGATAGTATATATATCTCCATGAGTGTTATGAACCATGAACTAAGTGAATTAAGTGTTGGTTGTGTTGTGGAATTGTGATAAATGGTTGATCTAAGTAGTATATGCTTGCTGAGTTTTTCCAGGAGCATTGACCTGTCTTGTAACCCGGTTTTGAACCCCCAAATGTTGTCCCCTGATGTCCTACCATATATTGTTGGAAAGATAATTGAATGTAGTTTCTGGAAATGTAAGGTTCAGGGATAGGTGATGTATAGATTTTAAGTTATGGCCGGAGGAGTGAATTGTGTTTCTGGATTCCGGACTGCACTAAGTGACCCCCTTGTGAACCTTGTTTAAACCACTAAAAATATATGTGGGATCATGGAAAAATTTGAGAAGTTAGGTAATGCAGTGGTGAAGATCACCCAAAAAGAATTGGATTAAAATATGAATTTTAGGATTTTATAAAAATGCTAGAGTTAATTTCGCGCAAGGGAAAAAGTCGATTAGTGGAGCATAATTCTAGGGTTAATGGTTATGATTCGAATGTGGTAACTAAATTAAGTCGAATAAGTGACGAGCGTAATCGAGTGATGACATGAACCTATAGTGGGGCTAGAGTGTCATAAGACGAAGTCGTTATGTTAATTCCGTACCCCCCCTAAAACCCCGTAATTAAAGAGATATTGTTAAGGTACTAACGAGCGATTATTGCTTATGTATAGATCGTTCGACTCCGCACGCTCGACCACCCCAACCAAACCAAGGCAAGTTTACTTTTCAAAACTTATACATATACAAGGACTTTCACTGTTGTGTTTGTAGTTTTCAACTATATCAAATGTTATGTTATCGAAGTATTGATGCAATTGAGATTGTATAAGTACATATATGTTTGTACCCCTTGAACTTAGATTGAAATGTTTTCTTCGGACAACGACTCTAGCAATAGAGGTCGTAGCGGTCCGTATATACTATTGACCGGGGAGCGGTATATTATTATAACGTATCTAGATTGCGAAAACCCGAAGGATCATTCGGGGAGTATCGTATACTCAAGTAACTATTGTTATATCTTCGTAAATACTCGAAACCCTATCTTGGATTAAAAGTTATTTTATCTAATAATTATTTTATTAATGATTAATATTAAATCTTAAAATATTATTTATTAATTATCGTTCATTATTTTAAAGACAAAGTTAATCCAAGATACTTTTTAGTACTTTCAAACTCGAACTCTTTCGAACTCAAAACATTTTCGAAAACCCCCGGTCAGATTCTGCTTCTTGTATGATTTCAAGAACCATCGGTCGACTGATGTCGGACCCCAACTACTCTGTTTTCAATCAAAATCAAGTTTTAAAAGAAAAAGAAAATGGGACTCTGGCAGGTGTGGGAACCGTTGACGAACGATTCCCGGGATGTGTAAGCGGCCGTGAGCCAGGCGGTCCATCACTTATTATTCCGGCCCAGGTGTTACCGAAGGATGATTACGGATGTAGTTTTCATCGAGGGTGATTACGGATGTAGTTTTCACCCGAGGGATAGTTACGGATGTAGTTTCTATCCTTCTACCGGTAGAGAAGACCCGCGGATTATTGGACTTGGATGTGGCGACTGATCATCGTCAATCCTTGTCAGGTTTTTATGTTTTCTTCCAGTCCCATCCTCCACTTTGGAAAAATACTCAAACACTGCTTCTTGGGCCTAAGTGCCAAGTTGCCGATAGTGTGGTTTTTGATGAGCAAAAATTGACATCGTGCAGTATCTAGAACTGCAAGATTTTCTATAAAGATTGGCACGTGTTAATGCACTCTTGCAATTGTTTCAAAGAATGAAATGTTTTTGTATAAGAAACCTTCTAAGTTAATGGAAGGAAAGAGGTTTACCATGATGTATTCCCTGTACAGTATGTTAATCGTAGAGTGTTTTGCCGAAAATGATATACTCATATGTATATATTTTCAAACTTGAGATATATTGAAATGGGAACCTTATAAAGGGTTCATATGTTATTCTAAAGCTCCTTAGTGAGTATAGATGTTTTATTCAAACTCGGGCATATACATTGTCCAATTATGTTTTGAAATCTGAGATATATACCCATGTAGTTAGGAATGTTTTCGAAATAAACCACATTATTATTTTACAAGATGGTGAACTTGCTGAGCATTATGTAGCTCATTCTTGCTTTATAAAAACTTTTCAGAAAGGGAAGAATTTGGCTGGTTAACTCCGCACCAGCAGAAGAGGAGTAGAAGAATTACCCCGGAGATGATTTAGTTCCTGATTAATACTACAGAGTAGTCTGATAGGTTTTCAACTGTAGTAGTAAGACTTGTCTTCAAGTGTAGTTGTATAAGTGGAATTGCGTAAGACTCTGGATTGTACAGATGAATTGTAATATTTAGTGTTACTTTTGATTATCGTTTCTGAGGCTCTAACTTGATTGTGTGTAAGATTGAGGTATGGATGGATGTATTGTTGAGTTGTAAAGTTAATACAGGTATGATATGGTTGGATGGTGACGTGACGACCTGAATCTTCGACCTCAGATTTGGGGGCGTCACAGAAATGGTATCAGAGCGATAAGTTACAGTACTCAGAAACGAGAGTGTTGGGAGTTAAGTCTAAGTAGGAGAATGACATAAGAGATCATAGTAAACTTGTTATTGGACTACCGGAGGAGGCACCGGTGAGTAGAATGGACTGGAGGTATTATACTAGGGTCGATAGAATCCTTAGAGACCTTCAGAATGATGAATAGAGGTTTGAGAGTCGTACATGACCTATCATTGGTAATGATATAGGAAGCAGAGCGAAATCTCGAGAGCAGCTGAGGTAGAGGCGATATTGCCAATATGATCGGATGACTAGGCTGGCATAAATTTTGTGGCCCATATTCCTCCACAGTTTAGGAGGCGGCATTTTAAGAATCAAGAAGTTTGGACTTCCCTACATAATTAAGGGTACTTAGTACTTGGATTAATGAAAGTCTTTTACTTTGGCTATAAGATCCGATTTTCGATAAGTAACGGGTTTACCTGAAAGTTGGTCACTATGTCGTTGTGGATTCCATTACCCTTGATGGCGAATTTTACATGTGTGATACGAGAATGATATCATAGACGAGCGTGCTAGATAATTCCACGCATGATTCGGACGCTAGAACATGGTAGTTCAACTTAGAGAACAAACAAGTAGGATTAACAAAAGTGACTCAAGAGAAGATGAATATGGTTGCAACGAGCGATACAGTGATCTCAGAGTCTACCAAGAGAAAGACCAGCGGGTCTAGAGTGGGATCCTTTGATAGAGATGTTATCAGGGACTACGTATATATGTATGGTAGACCTCAATATTTTTGGTATATGTTCACATACACACACCCGCCACTGAACCTATGGACTGCACTGAGATCCCTGAGAGATCTCTTTGATCTGTTCCCAGGGGGAACTGGCCACTTGTGATTCATGTCAGAAGGCATGAAGTAGGACCCTATGGACTTAGCAGGTGTCCCCGGAATGACGTGAAGCTTGGTATTCAAGATAAAGCACGAAAATGGCAGATATAATTGTGGAACCCTAACTCGATAAATGATTTTAATATGATGATTGAGAGACGCACTAGTTGGTGTCTTGTATTACGAAGACGAAGAGATGGAGTTACCCTCATAATGGTGATAATGGAATGCACGAATAGTTATTAACTTATTTCGGTAACTACCGGCTGGTGCACTACTTCATTTTAAACTGTTCACTAACCATGTTACCTCGATTAGTTATATCGGGTAACCCTCCTAGCTTTCTACTTCAAACTTGTGGAATAACAACCAGTGATATACTTTCTCGAAACCGGGACTCATCCCAAGTATCTTAACTGATCCCCGAGCATTCTATTTGAAGTTTATAATTATTTCTGCTCAGGACTATTTACACTTTCTTTCAATTATCCAAGGAATGTTCAACAAATATTTCCTTAATTAACCGACGAATACTACTTAACGGATATCGATATTTGATTTCTTCTTTCATGCTTGCACTCTTCAGTTGAGCTCATAAATATTCAACAAATTACTGAGGACATGGATGATCTAATGTCCAGACGTCCCTCATGAATTCTTTTCTTCTATTCAAGATGAGATTGTACATCGTACATTGAAATCATAGTAAGGATATCATTTTGATATTGGTATTCCGAATTTAATTCTATTGTCGGATCTGATAAATCATGTGTACGGAGGCACCCTTGGGTGGACCGTTTCACTGATAAGTAATATTTGATGAGAGGTTATCGATTGTTCCGATACCTAGAATATTCTCTTCAGATTTTATAGTTTTCTTTTTCAAACTTAATAACTTCTTATTTTCATTCGTTGTCCGAGAAGCCTAAAGTTTCTTCAGTGGCTACGATGTTGAAATTCCGTTCTATTCAAGTGAAACTGGCTAGTCGTTATGTCAATATGAATGACTAGTTGATTATTCTAACTACTCAAAATTGTAAATGTTGTGAAGAACACCTAGATAATTGTCCTAGCTGGTGGTGATGTCTCAAACAGGTGGACTAGCAAATTTTGTCTTGCTAGTTACTAGTGTTTTTTGAAAAGGACTAGTTATTGTTTCACTGGTCCAACTCCCAATTTAATTCATTCTGCAATGCATTTTGCATGTGGTAAAGTATGATGACGAAATTTTTGACGAATAACTTGATTGAGACCTAATGAGGTCGCCCACTCAACTCGAATTCTACCCATCTTCGTATCAGACTCTATATCACTTGAATATTTTATTCTTTCATTCACACAATGAGAATTCATTTGAAACCACTGATTACTTGAATGATAAACTACTTCATTCTTTAATTGTCATGGAGTAGAATTGCTTTCTATTGGCTGACCTTCATCAATGCGACTTTAGATTTCCTCTTATTATTCAGGAGGAAAAGTATCCGCCTGATGTAAGAATTGTATAAAGACCGTCTTTATGACTTTTGTATCCAACAATCATTGCCCTTGTGCAACATTCTTTATGGTATCATATTACAGAATTATCAGGACGGGAAGGAATAAACCTTGTCGTATTCTTTCTGTCCATCCATACATCTCAAAAAATCGAGACTCCCAGTATTTGGAACCATCAACATTCTTGGAACGTCCAATGTGGAATTCTTATTGAAATTATCTATTGGACCTTGTTATTTTGAAACCATTCCTTTCAAAGTGATTACTCTAGGGTGAACGGGAGGTACAATTATGAACCGTTACACCAATATGAGATCAAAAATCAAATGTTGTAATTGTGCAGCCAGAGCGTTGTGCCGAGTAATTATTAAAGTAGAAATAACATATCGGGGCATACCACACGACCTTTAATATTAGTGTGAGGAAAGTTATAAGAAATGATGTGGTGGTTGGGAATACGCTCCTACCAACCGTTGTCAGGATGTTATATTAATGAATTCTGGAGTTACCAAGCCTTTTCCTGATCCAGGAAATGCAAATTGATTGCGATGTAAAACATATCCTTAGAGGAAACTACCTGGGAGTGAGATGGACAAGAGAGGAAGAAATATCGTGGCAAGAATGTGAAGCTTTATTTAGCTTAAAGGGATTGATGCACATAGAGAGACATATAGTTTAACAGGCCCCTAATAGCAAATGGATGCATGGAGATATGTCAATGATCCTTCGAGATTACCACCTAATCAAGTTTATTGGGAATCGCAGCCGCATGCAGGCCTCAGGCTGATTGGCGCCAGTTGTGAAGGAGGACGAGCGTATGACATCTTACATATACCATCGAGAACTGATACCCTTATCGGAAATGGAGGAATTGATGACTAGTTAAAATGAGTAGTTGTTTTTCAAAGATAAGGTTGAAGAGAAGGTTTTACCAACTCAAGATCGACCTCTGTACTGTGCCAAAGTTGGCATTTCACACTAATATTGTGGTAGTATCGTTTGAATGGTCTAATGAGTCAGAAGCCTTTATGGATTAATAAACAAAGTTTTGGGATGAAATGAGATATTAGCAACAACCTCGTTGTTAGCTATACTTGAGGATAAAAAGAGGACTTTGAGAGTCACGATGATGCATCTTTCGAGAGTTTGAGAGGTGTGCTGATGCAGTAGAAAACGGATGATAGCCTATACTTCTAAAACAACATAGAGGTTATGAGATAGCACTAACCGTGAGTCTGGGATTAGTCATGATGGCGTTCACGCATAAAACTGAGACGTTAACCTTATGAGAAAAATGTGAAAATTTCTCCACAAGTGCCATAAGTATATCTTCATATTAGAACTAAACATAAGAAAGTGAAGATGACGAAAGGGAGCAGGGAGTATAATGGAGAAATTTGTTATTTCCCAGGAAAGGCCAGTGTGGTGGCCGATACCTATAGAGGGGATTATTCAAAATTGGAATTTAGTCAGTATTGACCAAGAAAATAGAGTATATGCAATAAAGAATAACGTTAGAGGAAAATGACTAAATTATGGGGAAGGACAAAGATGTACAGAGAATTAAGAGAATGTTTGGCAACGGATATGAAGAACGGTATTGGCAAACTATTAAGTACAAACGCGACATGCCAAAAGCAGAATGATAGAGATCTAGTGGATTAATTCCGCCTGTAGAAAATCTTGAACGTGGACAGAATTATAATGAACTTCATGAGTAGGTCGCCAAAGACCGAGCCAAGAGATGGCCCTAGTTGAGTTATAATTGTTGGACCAAGTGATTTACCTACGAGAGACTTCCCATTGAGAAGATTATCGAATATTATACGGAAGAGATGGTGGTGCAATATAAAACTTCTGCAGCGATTACGTTAGATAAAGACTTAAGGTTAAACTTCGGATATTGAAGGTGCTTTCAGGTATATTTAACAAAGAGATTGAGCCTATGTACTAATTTGATCTGTGGTTGACGGACAGGGAAGAAGAATTGTCCAGACGATCGAAATTATATTTAGTGTCGTGCCTTAGGTTTCACGGGGCAGTCGAGAATAAAAACTTATCCATGAAATGAATGTTGTTATCACGATCATCGCCATGCGAACGTAAGGACGTCTCCTATAGAGCGTGCTGCGAAAGAAGAAGTTTCGCTTCTCTTACGTTACGAAGAAGTCAAGGAACGAGGGACATAGTAGCTGAACTTGTTCGACGTATACGGAAGACTATACAGTATCCATAGCAAGTGGTAACGGCTGACGGGAGGCAACACATGCCTGCTAATCAAGCGAAGGAATATGAGGAATACCGTGCGTATTGACGTTGTCTCAGATTACAAAACACGACCACAAAGTATTCACGGGCCAATGATACAAGGACTCAACACGGATACTATTAACAAGGTAGAAGAGGAACGTGTAAGTAGTGGGATAGAAATTTTCAATCATAGAACAACCGATAAGGAATACAGGTCGAGGAGAGCATGCGTTGAGAAACAACAGTAAAACGTTGGTGAGACCAAGGTGAGAGAACAAAAGGGTTGAAGTGTCAACCTGAGAGTTGGAAAGGGTAAGGTTGGAATTGTATCCACAACTATTATCCTTAGGTTGTTAAGATAGAATCCTTTTAAGGAGAGGAGACTGCATTAACCCTAATTTTCGGGAATATTCGAAACTTGGGCGAATAGTAATTTTATGGGTGGATGAGGAATTTTTGCAATCACGATATGTACGAAGTATTAAATGAAGATTTTGAATTGATATTACGTCTTTACGGTACTGACGAGTGTATGTAAAAGTCATTAGTTTTTTTACGAATCCCATTATTTCGAATGGTCAAATTTTATGAGATATCTAAGGAGATCGTGGTAAGGCATGGGGTTCCTGTGAGCATTGCATCTGGGAGAGACCCAAGGTTCAACTCCAGGTTCTGGAGGATTTTTCAGGATTGTGTGGGGACCAAGTTAAACATGAGTACTGCATACCATCCCCAATCAGACGGACAGAGTGAGAGAACCATCCAGACCATAGAGGACATGTTGCGAGTATGTGCCATCGATTTTAAGGGAAGTTGGGATGACCACTTGCCGTTGATCGAATTTTCCTACAACAACAGTTACCATGCGAGTATAGGAATGCCCCCATATGAAGCTTTATACGGACGAAGATGTCGGTCTCCCTTGTGTTGGGAAGAAGTTGGGGAGCGGAAGATTTTAGGGCCTGAACTGGTCCAACAGACAAGAGAAACTATCGAACTTATAAGAGGACGGCTGGTAGCAACCCAAGACAGACAGAAGAAGTATGCGGACCAGACCCGCAAGGACAAAGAATATGAGGTAGGGGAGTTTGTGATGATTAAGGGTACCATCGTGGAAGGGATTGATGAGATTTGGTAAGAAGGGGAAGCTAAGCCCAAGATTTATTGGACCTTTTGAGATCTTGAAACGAGTTGGGAAGTTAGCCTACGAATTGGCTTTACCCCCGAGCTTGTAGCAAGTACATAATGTGTTCCATGTGTCCATGCTACGACCATACCATACCGACTTCCGACATGTAATAGAACATGAGCAAGTGGATCTGCAACCAGACTTAACATATGTGGAGCAACCCGCAGAAATCATGGATAGAAAAGAACAGGTGCTGAGGAACAAGGTTGTCAACCTAGTGAGAGTTTTGTGGAGGAACCAGAATGTCGAAGAATCAACATGGGAACTAGAGAGCGCGAATCGTGAAAAACACCCCCAACTATTTTCAACCTGATTCCGGGACGGAATCCTTTTAAGGAGGGGAGGTTGTAAGAACCCTAATTTTTGGTAATATTTCCTTTTATTTAATATCTTGTGACATTGTCAATATGGAACCTTTCTAGTCATCCCTGTTGATTAATAGAATTGATTGTCTGAGAAACTGTGTTGTTGCATTCACTATGTAAGATAAAAAGGAAGATTGTGAAGGCAAGAGTCTTATTGTTAGTAAGATTTATAAAACTTGGGATTTGAGAATGATTAGAGTATTAAAAGATTTATTAAGAATTATGACGAGGAATTATGGATATTCGAGGGATTTACGCAATTAAGTACTTAAGAAATTATAGGGGAAATCTCTACGCGACAAAGTATTATTACGAGAGATTAATTAAGATACGATACGAATTAAAGATTAAATGACAAGCATTGGTGGAAGAATAATGATACAAGGAGTAGTATTGCATGCAAGTCCCATGCAACCAAGTGGTTAGAATTAAGCAAACTAGTTAACCAAATGGAAGGGGAATAGTAACTAGTTAGCTTGCTTTTCAAAAAGGGGAGACAGGAAGTACAAGGAACCATGCCTTGCTAGTACTTGCCTATACATACACATTATGTATCACCCAACATAACTTTATCAATTATTTCACCCAACAAACAAAACACAAAAAATCAAAACACTCTTCCCCCCCCCCCCTTTCTAAGTTGCTCTCGGCCAAGAAGAAATAAAGGGAGAAGAAAATTCTTCTTCCCCATTTCCCATCACTCATAAATCAAAACATAAATCCTAGGCCCTCTCCATCATCTAGACAAGGTATGTTAGTAGTTTCAAGCTATTTCATCCATCCAAATTCAAGTTATAAATTGTTAAAGATTGGGTGAATAGTAGCCATGTTTGATTTTCTTTTAGATCTTGGATTGTAAGGGTTGTAGGAGACCATTCAAGGTGTTATTGAGTTGTGTAAAGCTTATCCAAGGCTCCTAGGTGCTCAAGAAGGTATAAAAATCACAAACCCTTTTGGTTATGTAGTGTTTATAATGTGTGGTAGTAGATCCATGTATATATGAGTTAATCTTGGTTGTATAAGTAATGGATGACATGGATCTTGAGTTTTGATGTTGATATTGTGACTTTTATGATTATGGATAGTATATATATCTCCATGAGTGTTATGAACCATGAACTAAGTGAATTAAGTGTTGGTTGTGTTGTGGAATTGTGATAAATGGTTGATCTAAGTAGTATATGCTTGCTGAGTTTTTCCAGGAGCATTGACCTGTCTTGTAACCCGGTTTTGAACCCCCAAATGTTGTCCCCTGATGTCCTACCATATATTGTTGGAAAGATAATTGAATGTAGTTTCTGGAAATGTAAGGTTCAGGGATAGGTGATGTATAGATTTTAAGTTATGGCCGGAGGAGTGAATTGTGTTTCTGGATTCCGGACTGCACTAAGTGACCCCCTTGTGAACCTTGTTTAAACCACTAAAAATATATGTGGGATGTGGGATCATGGAAAAATTTGAGAAGTTAGGTAATGCAGTGGTGAAGATCACCCAAAAAGAATTGGATTAAAATATGAATTTTAGGATTTTATAAAAATGCTAGAGTTAATTTCGCGCAAGGGAAAAAGTCGATTAGTGGAGCATAATTCTAGGGTTAATGGTTATGATTCGAATGTGGTAACTAAATTAAGTCGAATAAGTGACGAGCGTAATCGAGTGATGACATGAACCTATAGTGGGGCTAGAGTGTCATAAGACGAAGTCGTTATGTTAATTCCGTACCCCCCTAAAACCCCGTAATTAAAGAGATATTGTTAAGGTACTAACGAGCGGTTATTGCTTATGTATAGATCGTTCGACTCCGCACGCTCGACCACCCCAACCAAACCAAGGCAAGTTTACTTTTCAAAACTTATACATATACAAGGACTTTCACTGTTGTGTTTGTAGTTTTCAACTATATCAAATGTTATGTTATCGAAGTATTGATGCAATTGAGATTGTATAAGTACATATATGTTTGTACCCCTTGAACTTAGATTGAAATGTTTTCTTCGGACAACGACTCTAGCAATAGAGGTCGTAGCGGTCCGTATATACTATTGACCGGGAAGCGGTATATTATTATAACGTATCTAGATTGCGAAAACCCGAAGGGTCATTCGGGGAGTATCGTATACTCAAGTAACTATTGTTATATCTTCGTAAATACTCGAAACCCTATCTTGGATTAAAAGTTATTTTATCGAATAATTATTTTATTAATGATTAATATTAAATCTTAAAATATTATTTATTAATTATCGTTCATTATTTTAAAGACAAAGTTAATCCAAGATACTTTTTAATACTTTCAAACTCGAACTCAAAACATTTTCGAAAACCCCCGGTTAGATTCTGCTTCTTGTATGATTTCAAGAACCATCGGTCGACTGATGTCGGACCCCAACTACTCTGTTTTCAATCAAAATCAAGTTTTAAAAGAAAAAGAAAACGGGACTCTGGCAGGTGTGGGAACCGTTGACGAACGATTCCCGGGATGTGTAAGCGGCCGTGAGCCAGGCGGTCCATCACTTATTATTCCGGCCCAAGTGTTGCCGAAGGATGATTACGGATGTAGTTTTCATCGAGGGTGATTACGGATGTAGTTTTCACCCGAGGGATAGTTACGGATGTAGTTTCTATCCTTCTACCGGTAGAGAAGACCCGCGGATTATTGGACTTGGATGTGGCGACTGATCATCGTCAATCCTTGTCAGGTTTTTATGTTTTCTTCCAGTCCCATCCTCCACTTTGGAAAAATACTCAAACACTGCTTCTTGGGCCTAAGTGCCAAGTTGCCGATAGTGTGGTTTTTTATGAGCAAAAATTGACATCGTGCAGTATCTAGAACTGCAAGATTTTCTATAAAGATTGGCACGTGTTAGTGCACTCTTGCAATTGTTTCAAAGAATGAAATGTTTTTGTATGAGAAACCTTCTAAGTTAATGGAAGGAAAGAGGTTTACCATGATGTATTCCCTGTACAGTATGTTAATCGTAGAGTGTTTTGCCGAAATTGATATACTCATATGTATATATTTTCAAACTTGAGATATATTGAAATGGGAACCTTATAAAGGGTTCATATGTTATTCTAAAGCTCCTTAGTGAGTATAGATGTTTTATTCAAACTCGGGAATATACATTGTCCAATTATGTTTTGAAATCTGAGATATATACCCATGTAGTTGGGAATGTTTTCGAAATAAACCACATTATTATTTTACAAGATGGTGAACTTGCTGAGCATTATGTAGCTCATTCTTGCTTTATAAAAACTTTTCAGAAAGGGAAGAATTTGGCTGGTTAACTCCGCACCAGCAGAAGAGGAGTAGAAGAATTACCCCGGAGATGATTTAGTTCCTGATTAATACTACAGAGTAGTCTGATAGGTTTTCAACTGTAGTAGTAAGACTTGTCTTCAAGTGTAGTTGTATAAGTGGAATTGCGTAAGACTCTAGATTGTACAGATGAATTGTAATATTTAGTGTTACTTTTGATTATCGTTTCTGAGGCTCTAACTTGATTGTGTGTAAGATTGAGGTATGGATGGATGTATTGTTGAGTTGTAAAGTTAATACAGGTATGATATGGTTGGATGGTGACGTGACGACCTGAATCTTCGACCTCAGATTTGGGGGCGTCACAGAATATGAGGTTGGTAATTCATGATGCTAAGGTATTCCCGTGGAAAGAATTAATGAGACTTGGAGGGAAGGGCAGTTGAGCCCGAGACTTATTGGGCCACCTGAGAGTTTAAAAGTGTTCGGAAGGTGGTATTCGAGCCAGCCTTACCCCCAAAACTAATAGAACGGTCATAACGGGTTTTCATGTGGAAAGGCTACGCCAGTAAAATGCAGATACTCGATAGATGATAAGAGTACGAGCAAGTAGATATACGACCTGGTCTGACTTACGAAGAACGACCTGTGGAAAATCACGGGTAGAGAAGAAAAAGTGATGAGGAACAAGGTTGGCAGAAGTAGATCTAAGTTAAAGGGATCGGCCAGATTCATTTCGGAGAGTTTAAATTGGAATAAATGATTATAGAGTAAATGTGACGGGATACCAATAAGTAGGTGCCAAGTGCAAAAGATGTCTCAATAAAGAGATGAAGGTGGAAGTAAATAACAGAAGTAAATAAGAATCAGATAATAAGAAGGATGTGATTGATAAAGAAAAGACTGGGAAAGCAACTATGGAATGTGAAGCAAGGAATATTATGAATGGAATAATAAATGGGTTTTCTGATGAATTCTCGGGATGACAACCTGATATTGTTAATATTCTAGATATGAAAAAGCTAGTAGCGTGACATGGAATGTCAGTAACAATGATGTCAAGCGAGAAACCTAAGATTTAACCTAAAAGGTTGAAGGAATTTTCTGGAGTGAGCGTTGCTAAGGTTGAACCAGAGTATAGGTCCATAGAATAGTGGACAAAGCAGCAAGATGTGTTGACACATGAGATTGCGATCAAATGGTATTGGATATAATTATGATTAATTTCTTCTTTGATGAACCTCTATAGTTCAGAGGTAAATTCTGAGTATGATATTTTACAGTCATGAAAACCTTCTATAATCCTTTAGAACTCTTTTCTTTTCTTCTCTCTTATTCATCTTCTTTATGAATTGAGAAGAACAACCCTTTAAGGAGGGGAGGTACTGCTACGTGACTATCTGTCTATGTGATAGAAGTCTAAGTGGAATACCCTAACTTGTTTAATTTCTTGTCAAGTACTAAAGGCTGGCTCCCTTCTGTACTAGATATGCAATATAACAAATGTTCAATTGATCATAGTGATCTCTCAATAAATCTTTCCACTTCTCTATATTGACCGAGATTGCAAAGATTAAAGCGACAGGAAATGCACAGTGCGAGTGAGGTTACCTCAAAATTCGCAGTGGGATAGTGATACCAATGTTACTGCAGATACCAATAAGGAAAATAGTATATGACTGGGTAAGAGCATAACCTGAATAGTGTGTTATACGAAAAGTAGCAGAGATTAATGAAAAAGGATAAAAGGATATATTGTAGCACTAGTAAGATGTGCAGAAACAGGATTGGGATTGATTAAGGATTGACTGGGAAACTGGAAAGTGAAATAACCCACGAGTACTCAATTGTCTTCTACCTGATTCCGGGACGGAATCCTTTTTAAGGAGGGGAGACTGTAAGAACCCAAATTTTGGGTAGAATTAAAACTTTTATTTATTTAATGATGTAAGAATTAATAGTGGCTACGGCTACAATGTAATAGTTGATGTTTTAAAAGAATGAATGGAATTCGACTTTATTATTTCTATGTCTTGAAGAATGCTAAAGGGTGACAACATAGGTAAGAATAATCTATATCCTAAGGGAATAAGATATGGCAATTCCAAGTAGGAGAATATTCTCATGTCATCCAGATCGATAGCGATTAATCCAGTGGTTCCGTAAAAAGGTTAAGGAACGATCGAAAGAGAATACGGACAATTGTACAACCCTAGATGAATAAGTAAAGAATAAGGATGAATAGTGATTTTGGTGTAATTGAGAATATTATTAAACGACGCTATATAGAAGTACCCGGAACGAAATTCTGAGTTCGTATTAGTGATCCAGGGGGAAAAAGAGTGTATGTAAAAGCTGTCGGATTCTGAAAAATAGCACTTTTATTTTTCCCGAGATTTCCCCGGACACTGAAAGACTTAAGGAATTATTGAAGGGATTTAAGGAAAATAGGTCCAAGAATTATTAAAGAGAATGGAGGATGATAGTATAAATATTAAGACGGGTTCCGGTAAAACCCTAACTAGAAACGAATGAGTTATTCCTCCGAACGATCAATGAATTGAGCAACAAACGGACAAAGAAACAAGCAGAGGACTAAGAGGTGTGATGAGATAGTGGAAGGTGACATAATCACTTTATGCTAGATAAGATCAATGGAACCAAGCTAGTTGCATTACTAACTAGCACCATTAGAAAAATCAACTAGTACTTAGCATCTCTTTACCATTCCACCACTTAAACAACAACACATACTCATCCAAAGACATCACCCCTTGCATCATCACTTTATTAAAGTGGATTTAGGATGAGATATTATCTAAGCAAAGTCACTTTATTGCATTATTATCAAAACAAATCAACCAAGCAATTCTTTCTCTTCCAAGAAGCCATTCGGCTATTCTTAAAATTGAAGAATCAAAAACCCTCTTCCAACCATCATTTGATCTTGTAATTTTTAAGGTGAGTTCTATATTTCAAGAAACTAATCTCCTAGAAATTTCAAGTCCAAACTCCTTTGTTTCCATTTTCAAATAAATCATTTACAAGGAGGGTGAATAGTGTTCTTCAAGAACTAATCTTGTTTTTCTTTGATTTTTATGTTTGATTTAGCTAGCTTAAGGCCACTCAAGGATCATACAAAGCTTTGTGAGGCTAGAACATACTCCAGGGAAGGTAGACCTCTTAAAACCATAGCATTTGGTTTGAGATTTATATATGTTTTTGATGGGTTTAGCTTTGTATGATTATAGTGGTGATTATAAGCATGATTATGTAGTTAGTTATGTGATTTAAGAAGCATGATTATGATGGTAAAATAGATGTTCTTGGACAGATTTGGGATGAGAAATATGTGTAAGAATTATATTGGTGCCCGGTGTAGCTTGGTTGTGTTGTTACGATTTATAGAACGTTCGATTTATAGCCGTCGTAATGCCGAATTTTTGTTAATACTTAAAAACCAAGCATGGCAGTTAATGTAGGTTCCTGACCTTGATAATATCATGACTGTTCCTTGTAGATCTCGAGCCATAGATCGTTTTGGCGAAAGAATCGAAACATTCCGACTTACGGTTTAGGAGTTATGGTCAAATTACTAAAATTAGTTCGAAACCGTAAGTAAAAGTTTGTAACTTCAATTGAACCCTCGTAAAGCATGTTACTCAGTGGCGAATCTTAGTAAATAAGTACTAGGGGTCATAAGGAAGGTATGAAAGAAAACCGCATATCAAACGGATCGTTTTTCGATTTTATAAAAATGTTGGAATCGAAGTTAAACGTGAACGAACCCCTTAAAAGTATAACTTTGGTTATAACTTAGAAAATGAACGATAAAACTCGAGGTATAATCTCGGTTCGTAATCGATCAACTTTAGAACTTATACGACTTAAGTATATACCAAGTGTGGGTATGATGACATGTCTTAATAACAAACGAACGTCAGATTGTATCGGTGATAAAAGAAATCCACAAAAAGGGGTATAACGAGATAACTCGAGAACGTGTTTCGATTTAAGTATAACTTACCTTTAAAGCTTTAAGTTATTAATCCCGAATGTCTTGGCTATTTATAGATCACCAAGCTGACCTGGGACCCGCTACCACTACCCCTTATCGTACTCAACTACCAGGCAAGTTTCAATTCCCTTCTTTTAGGCTGTTGTTGTGATTGAATATATATATATATATATATATATATATATATATATATATATATATATATATATATATATATATATATATATATATATATATATATGTTTTCTGTTATACATATGCCATAGCATGCATGCCTACTTTCAAGTTATATCGTTATGCTTGTTCCCTGATTGTTTATTGGCTTATAAATTAGATAGCTAACGTATCAATTATAAGCCGGTTATTGTAAGACCCTCATAGAAGGGCGTATCCATCTTATTTATCAGATATAGACCGGGAGTCAATATTTCTT
The DNA here is from genome assembly GCA_036435485.1 of Saposhnikovia divaricata. Classification (NCBI taxonomy): domain Eukaryota; kingdom Viridiplantae; phylum Streptophyta; class Magnoliopsida; order Apiales; family Apiaceae; genus Saposhnikovia; species Saposhnikovia divaricata. The sequence continues at coordinate 2,290,926 of JAZHRN010000132.1, forward strand.
GACATATCGAGATTACCTCGAAAGAAAATATCTAAGTAAATATTTTCCATTATTCGGGCGATGAATATTATTTGAATATTCGTTCGAGATTATTTATTTAACGATCCCTACTTCAAATAATTATTTGAACGTAACTATTCGACGAATAATATTTTTTAATATTCATTCAGAGTCGAATTATTTATCGATTATTATTTCGAATATTCTTCTAAAGGTTGGACTAATAAATGAATATTATTTGGATATTCATTTAGAATATTATTCATTAAATGAATATTACTTTTGAATATTCATTTAAGATAGTAATTACCCGATGAATATTATTTTAATGTTCATCTGAAGCTTGATTTATTTATCGAGTCTTATCTCGAATATTCCTTTAAAGCTTGGATTACTAAATGAATATTACTTGATATTCATTTAGAATATTATTCATTAAATGAATATTACTTTTTCAATATTCATTTAAATTCCTAATTAATTATGAATATTATTTTGAATATTCATTTGAATATTTAATTATGTAATAAATATTCTCTCGATATTTCTTCAAGGATTATTTGAGAAATACTCTGATTAAAGATATTCTTTCATATTCCTAAATATTCTGTAAAATATTTTAATTCAATAAATATTCTCTGAATATTTATTCCATACTTAGAATAACCTCGATAAGGTATATCTTCTTCGATTATTACGGAAAATATTTCGGAGTCATATTATTATTAATCATATATCAAGAAAGGTTCTCAGACATCATTCTTCTTTGAGTCTATCTCCCTAATAATAAGGGAACCTTACTTGGAAAATGTTAATTATCTTGTCGACTTCCCGGTCATAAAGTATTCTCTTCACTCGCAACTCGGGTGATATTGACTTATTAAGTCATTGTTTACCTTCTCATCTTTCGAGGGGTAAGATTGTTGGAACAAGTTGATATTCGTTACCAAGCAATAGCTTGGAAGTGATTGGTGAATTTTCCTTTCCAACTAGATACGACTACTTTGTAGAGTCTTATCAACAAGTATTATACTTGGGGAAAGGGGGACGAACGTTACATTCAGAATCATGAATTCTATTTGAACTAGGAGTCGTGTAAGAGGCCGAGTAGCGCCGGTCCATCCCCTTTGGCCCAACCGTTGGCCGGGGAGAGCTAGTAAGGTGGTAGACAAGTAAAGCCATCAGTTCTTCCTTCTACCGGTAGTAAATCTAATTTGAGCTGTACGATCTCGACTGATCATCAAGATTGGAACAGCGGGCGCGGTGAATACTCCATCATTGGTTCATCATCCAAACTTATTTATTTCCTGCAACATGATTACTGTTGGCAGAGCTGGAAAAGTGTTCATAACTGGAATTGCAATCTTTTCATGCAAGTTCCTCTTTTTAATGACAATGAGAATATCTTGCTTACTTTTGATGTAGCAGATATTTCTACAAACAAATACTTTGAGTTACCTAGTAACTTCATCCTTTATATTATACTAGCAATAACTTCATTAATGCATGGCATATGATTTCAAAGGATATTTTGAACTGTTGTATATATGTATCACTGTTTAGTTATATTATTGTTGGTGGGCTTTCGCTCACCCTTGCTTTGTTCATATTATGTCACAACAACAGCTAGGACAGATGGCCCGCGTCAGGCGCACTCGGCGCAAGCAGGTTACCGCCGTTCGAGGACTACCCGCTGATGTCCTTTCTGCCATTGCTGAGGTATCATAGATAGGCAGCTTTTGTTTATCAGTCTATTTATATGTAACATTAACGTTAATCAACGGCAAAACCTTTAAACATATCATTTGGCTTGTAATAACTTTTATTCGTAAACTCTGATATTATGGACTTATTTCAATTTCATCTCTGGGACTATAACTGTTATGTGTGTGAGTGGATATTATTGTGGGGTCACAGCATGTGATTTATTTATTGTGGACTCAAGTCAAGTATTATGAATGGATATAAGACCGTAACCACCAGATCCCTGACCCCGGATCTGGGGGTGTTACAGGGTAAATGGTACCGGATTACAACTTGTAACTCTCGACTTTTCTAATTATGGATCAAACTTTGTTTCACATTCAACTAAGTTTTCACATTCAGTAGTCAGTACTGCAAAAATATATATGCATAATGATATCGGATTGCAACTTTTATTATCGACTGTTTAAACAATAGATTGAAATGACTTTTTGCACTCACTACTACAAGTATTTTTATGCTCAGGTCAGTGCGAGCTGATGAATTTGACTCAGCTTAGGCACATCCCTTTCCTTAGGGGCTTTTCTTTTTTACTTTATTTTCTACTCCAAATGTTTCCTTTCATTTCGAGTATACTACGAGGAGGTTTTCCTTGTTGTGTTACATTATGCGAAATAATGTTGCTCGCATAAATGTTTTGTTCTTCAAATTCTAAACAAAGATGGACCGACATATGGAACTATAGCCTGTTCAGAAGGCCAACCAAAAACACAAATTACATCATCTGCAACCTCTATACAACCATCCTGTACATGCCACTAAATGTTCTGGAAAACCAGCTGCACAACAAAATAAATGAACATGCCCTAAACTAGTCTAGAGTATTTTCGAGCAAAAATTTACAAGCCAATTAATGTATATGAACACAGCTTTCTATCACCACATAATTGAAATTGTCCCATTCTATATATTGTCATGCCTTCGAATTATTCAGCTCCGCTCAAGACTTATTCAAGAATAAAACCAAGGGGCAAAAAGGTAATTGGAGCTGAGCCGGGTCAAAGATTAAATGAGACAGATGGGTCAAAGGGCAAAAAGGGAATTACAGGAAAGGGGAAGGAATGAATTTATTAGGAGAAAGGGTCATTAGGGTTTGGCTATCTGATTATTGTGTCGTCTTTATTCATTTTGTTTGAAGAGAAGGGCCTCCCGAATGTCCCCAATTGTAATTGACGTATCTTTGTTCTTGGAGTCTTGAACTCATCTTTTATTATATATATATTAAACTAGTAATTTCCTTTATAAATCGAGTGTTATCAGTTCAAGTTAATTTAGTTCATTAGAAATTGGTATCAGAGCACTAAGATCTAATGGGACAACCAACGGTGGCGCAACGGGTGGAGGCCATCGAAGAAAAATTACGACGGTGGAAGAGTCTGTTAAAAACATGGTCGCAGAAACGGTCGACAAGGCCTTGGATGCCATGCGCTATTCCTTGATAGAGGTTTTGATGGAGGGTTAAACCCTAACAGCGTAGAAGATGGTCGCGGAGTTTGAATCATTGACTGGGCGCTTAGAAGGGAGGGTGAATCGAAGTAGAGAATATCACGAAACCCTAATTATTACGATGCGCAATGATCAACTTAAATTTCAGGCGGAGATGAGATCTACAATCACGGGCCTTCAATCCAAACAGATACCCACCCATGACAAGGCTGAGGTAAGTGTAAATCGAGGTGAGATGTTTCTACCTAGCCCTAATTCGGTGTTTGGGACGGAGGTGAAGAACTTAGGGTTTTGGGAGGACGTGACTGGGATGGGGGTTTGGTCGGAAGTGGAGGGAATTGATTTGGGAATGGGAATATGCAGAGCAATTGGAGGTATCGGAAACTTGATATGCCCATTTTCGATGGAACTGACCAGGATGGGTGGATATTAAGGGTGGAAAGGTATTTTGGGTTTTATAGATTGACGGAAGCGGAGATGTTAGACGCGGTGGTAGTGGCTTTGGAGGGAGATGCCTTACGGTGGTATCAATGGGAAAACAATCGCCACCATATTAGGCAGGCAGACTTGAAAGTTTTTCTACTTCGATAATTCTGTTCAGTTGGTGGGGGATCACTCTACGAACAGTGGTTGTCAACCCACCAGACATCCACAATTCAAGAGTACCGTCAAAAATTCATTGAAACCATTGCACCCCTGAAATGAGTGACAGAAGAAATGTTAATTGGGCAATTCGTGAATGGGTTGAAGGAGAAAATTAAGGCGGAGGTACGACTGTTAAATCCCATGTGTTTAGAACAAGCTATGGAGCAAGCGATTAGAGTAAAAGAGAAGCTACGAGTTACTAATCAAAGGAGGGTAAATCTGAACACTACCAGGTTTGAAAACTGTTCCAACTATAGTAAGAGCACCACTACCATTGGTCTGTACTCACTTGGAGCACCAACCAGTCCACCATTTAGTCGAAACTGGAGTAGCAGATCCACAGAGTCACAAGATTCGGTACAGTCACCCACACATCAGCCGAATCAGGATATTAAAAAGTTGAAAGAATCTGAGTTACAGGAGAAAAGATCGAAGGGACTTTGCTATCAATGTGATGCTAAGTGGTCTGTCGGGCACATATGCAAAAAGAAAGAACTCAGTGTAATGCTCATAGTAGAGGATGAGGGAGAAACTGAGGTGGAAGAAAATGACATTCTAGCGTCTCCCACGGAAGAGGTCCTAACTGAGGTATCCTAAACTCTGTAGTAGGACTTTCTAATCCAAAAACTATGAAATTAAAGGGGCTAATCGGTAACAAAGAGGTGGTGGTGATGATTGACCCCGACGCCACGCATAACTTCATTTCTTTGAAGACGGTTGCCGAGGCAGGGGTACCGATTGAGAGCTATGTTGGGTTTGAAGTGTCACTTGGTAATGGAGAGGCAATTCGGGGTGAGGGTTTATGCAAGGGGGTGACTCTGCAATTGGATGGGGGACTAGAGGTTGTAGAGGATTTATTACCACTACAATTAGGAAGCTCAGATGTTATATGAGGGGTTGAGTGGTTGGAGAAATTGGGAATGGTACTCACTGATTGGAAGGCTCAGATCATGAAGTTCGAGTTAAAAAGAGAACCCATAACTCTAGTTGGTGATCCATCTCTAGTACATGCCCAGATTTCATTAAAGGCGATGAAAAGAACCCTGAAAAAACAAGGCTGTGGGTTTTGGGTCGAGTGCAATGGTATTGAGTGGAAGGAAGAAAAGAAGAAGAAGATATCAAATGGGGTGGAAGTGGAAATACCTCCATTTCTGTCTACAATGATACAGCAACATACTGGGGTTTTTTCAAATACCAGCTGGACTACCTCCATCCCGAAACCACGAGCACACGATAACTTTGAAAGAAGGAAGTAACCCAATCAGTGTCAGACCATATCGTTATCCTCAGGTTTAGAAAGATGAAATCGAGAGATTGATTACTGAAATGCTAGCTGCTAGAATAATTAAGCCATCCACGAGCCCGTTTTATTGGTTAAAAAGAAGGATGGCTCGTGGCACTTTTGTGTAGACTATCGCGCCTTAAACAAAGAGACAGTGCCGGACAAATACCCAATACCCGTCATTGATGAACTGTTAGACGAGCTTCACGGGGCAAAGGTGTTTTCTAAATTGGATCCCCGTTCTGGGTACCATCAAATCCTGGTGAGAAAAGAGGACACTCATAAGACTGCGTTTCGCACACATGATAGGCATTACGAATTCCTCGTAATGCCTTTTTGGTTGATGAATGCACCCTCGACATTTCAGTCATTAATGAACGACGTCTTCAGGCCCTTTCTAAGGAGGTTTGTGCTCGTCTTCTTCGACGATATATTGGTATACAGCACCTCTCAAGAAGAACATCAGCAACACCTAAACTTGGTACTGGGCGGGTTGGAAGAGTACCAACTTTTTGCTAATATAAATAAATGTGAGTTTGGCTAGACAGTTATCGGGTATCTTGGGCATGTTATATCTGAGAATGGGGTGGAAGTAGAGCAAGCCAAAGTGCAGGCAATGCTGGATTGGTTGCCCCCAAACAACTTAAGGGAATTGAGAGGCTTCTTGGGATTAACTGGGTACTACTAGAAGTTCGTGGCAAACTATGCCCATCTGGCACGACCCCTGACGGATCTACTTAAGAAGGAGAAGTTCGAGTGGAACCTAGAAGCTGAAAACGCTTTCCATAAACTAAAGAATGCCATGATTCGACCCCCAATCTTGGCAATACCTAATTTTCAGATTCCATTTATGATTGAGACAAATGCCTCATGCTATAGCGTAGGAGCAGTACTATTCCAGAATGAACGACCAGTGGCGTACTTTAGCAAAATGCTGGGGGTAAGAGCACAAACAAAATATATCTACGAGAAAGAGCTAATAGCTATATGCCTTGTTGTGCTTAAATGGAAACCATACTTGCTGGGAAGACATTTTATTGTTAGGTCCGATCAACAAAGCCTCCATTTTCTTACCCAGCAACGAGAAGTAAATGCAGATTATCAGAAATGGGTAACGAAGCTATTGGGGTTCGACTTTGAGATTCAATACAAGGTGGGTACCTCCAACAAATTAGTCGATGCACTCTCGCGAAAACAAGGAGGTGAGGTCATTTTGAATGCATTGACTACAGTTCCAGTAGTATCATGGGTAATACTTGAGGAGGAGATCAAAGCAGATGCAGTCCTCCAACGCCTGAAACAAGACATAGTAAGTGGTGAACGTGAACACCCAGGTTACACAGTGGTTGACGACAGAATACTATATAAGGGGCCGTATGTAATTCCTTCCACTTCGACGTTGCGTGCCCCATTGTTGCATGAGTACCAAGATAATGTTATAGGAGGGCATTCGGGAGAACTGAAAACCTATTTAAGGCTTGCCACAGACTGGTTCTAGACGGGAATGAGAAAAGAGGTTTCCAGCAGGCTTGTTGCAACCTTTTCCAGTTCCTACGCAGGTGTGGAGTGATATCAGCATGGACTTTGTAGAGGGATTGCTGATGTCCAATGGGATTAATACTGTACTGGTGGTGGTAGATCGATTAACTAAATATGCACACTTTTTGGGCCTTAAGCACCCCTTTGACTCCTTCAAAGTGGCATCTCTCTTTATCAAAGAAGTGGTAAGATTTCACGGGTTTCCAACATCAATTGTCTCAGACCGAGACAAAAATATTTTACGCACTTTTTGGCGTGAGCTTTTTAAATTACATGGCACTGATTTAAAGAAAAGTACCTCGTACCATCCACAAACCGATGGGCAGTCGGAGATTGTTAATAAGTGCCTAGAAACTTATCTAAGGTGCTTTATTGGGAACAAACCAACATCGTGGGCAAAGTGGCTACATTGGGCAGAGTTCTCTTACAATACAGCACCCCATACTTCAACTAAAATAAGTCCGTTCAAGGCTCTATACGGCAGAGACCCTCCCCATTTAGCCAGAATTGGTAATAATCCGACCACAGTGGGCAGTATCGAAGAGTTACTTCAAGAAAGAGATGCAATACTTGATGATCTCCGTTACAATCTTATCAAGGCTCAGCAATTCATGAAGAAAGCAGCAGATTCTAAACGCAGCAATGCCTCTTTTGAAGTGGATGATACGGTGTACTTGAAATTACAACCATACCGACAGCAATCCATAGCTCGTCGTCCTTTTGACAAGTTACTGCACGATACTACGGGCCTTATCGTGTCATTCAAAAAGTAGGGAAGGTGGCATATCAACTATAATTACTTGCAGAGGCTAAAGTGCATCCCGTTTTTCACATTTCACAGCTAAAGAAGTCAATTGGTGAGGGCCAGGCCAACTCTCAACTACCCCCACAATTATCCACTGACCTTGAATTACTGGTAGAACCAGAGACTCTGTTGGAAGTGAGCCAGGTAATGTTTGGTAATGCAGTGCGCTTGGAAGTCTTGATCAAATGGAAAAATCTGCCATTGTTTGAAGCAACTTGGGAGGACGCCCAGATCATGAACACTCAGTTTCCAGCTTTCCACCTTGAGGACAAGGTGAAACTTTGGGGCGGGGGTATTGTCATGCCTTCGAATTATTCAGCTCCGCTCAAGACTTATTCAAGAATGAAACCAAGGGGCAAAAAGGTAATTGGAGCTAAGACGGGTCAAAGGTTAAATGAGACAGATGGGTCAAAGGGCAAAGAGGGAATTACAGGAAAGGGGAAGGAATGAATTTATTAGGAGAAAGGGGCATTAGGGTTTGGCTATCTGATTATTGTGTCGTCTTTATTTCATTTTGTTTGGAGAGAATGGCCTCTCGAATGTCCCCAATCGTAATCGACGTATCTTTGTTCTTGGAGTCTTGAACTCATCTATTATTATTATTATATATATATATATATATATATATATATATATATATATATGCTAATGGTCAAATAGAAACCAAACTTAGAATAGAAACTAGAAATACCACTAAACTGAGAACCACACTAAACTGAGAACCTGAGAACTCTAATAAGTTCAATAGCGGAACGTTAGAATTCATGTGTTTGACTTCAAAATTCAGATGCATAACTTTTAAGTTCAGCAGCAGAATATTTGTTGAAAAAAGTAAGTTAAGTCGTATAACTTTGAAGAAAAAGCAAGTTCGGTTGTAGAACTTTTAATGTCATGTGCATAACTTTGAAGTTCAGTAGCTGAACACTATATTTTTAGTATGAAACAAAATAGATTTTGCACGAAAACTCAATAATAAGTAAGTTCAGTTGTAGAACTTTGTAGAAGAAGCAAGTTATTTATAGAAATTATAATTTCATGTGCATAACTTTAAATTCAGGCTTTTGAGTTCAGCAGCAGAATGTTTGTTGAAAAAAGTAAGTTCAGTAGTAGAACTTTGTAGAAAAAGCAAGTTCGGTTGTAGAACTTTTAATGTCATGTGCATAGCTTTGAAGTTCAGTAGCTGAACACTATATTTTAAGTACGAAACAAAATAGATTTTGCACTAAAATTCAATGGTAAGTAAGTTCAGTTGTAGAACTTTGTAGAAGAAGCAAGTTATTTTTGGAAATTTTAATTTCATGTGCATAACTTTGGAATTCAATAGCAGGACACTATATTTTTCTACCAAACAAAATAGGTTCTGCAGTAGGATCCAGTGGTTCTCCAGTTCTCATTTAGATAATGGTTTTCATTTGAATCAACCCCTATATATATATATATATATATATATATATATATATATATATATAATACGGACTGGGCATTGGGCAGTTGTTTTCATTCATTCAAATATTTAGATAGGTGAAGAAAAAATCAAAAGTATATATCATTCAACAGCCCAAATGGAAAACAGATGAACCTTAAAAAGGCAGCTTCAGTCTCATGATAGGCTAACTTAAATAGAAGCATGAAAGTGATACCTGCACAGCCCTTCCACCATCAAGACACCCAACTGGAAGCATATTAAGAGCTGATGTAGTTAAACCACACCTGTGAAGAGGACTTGTACTTTAGGAACATATTATACTACATATAAACATTTAGCACCAAAAAAAAAAACTACAGTAGAACCCCCACTAAATTAATACTCTCTAAAGTAATAACCTCTCTAAATTGATAAAAAGTATAGGTCTCAAGTCGGGACCAGTATTAAAAATTAATAACCCCTCTATCGTGATAATTAATATTATTTACGAAAATCGTAATATTAAATTTCAGTCCAACTTTTATTAAAGTGATATCTTTAATAAAATACACTTTTCTATATACCACCTCCGTCCCATTTTATTTGCAACACTTCTTTTTGGAAGTCCAATCATTTAAAATTTCCTTTTAATGAACATTTTTCAAATGTATTTGTCCAACTACTCTTTTCTTAACCCACTCAATATGTTTGTGGTCCCTAAGTCCCTAACACTCTTGTAACCTTTAAACCAAGTAATCGTTATCTAGTCTATGGAATACTCATTTACAAGTAACTACTCATTTCCAAATTCATTATCTAGTCTATGGCATACTGCTCAAATTCAATCATATTTCCACTTTTCAAATTGTAGGAGATTTGGACATATAAATTGAAGTAAACTATTACTCTTTATTATTAAGCAATGTCATTCTCAATAATAGTGCAATGTCAGAGTTGCAGATACACTGGAACCAAGGGAGTAAAAAAGCAGTAAAATGACATATTACCAGCCTGCGATCACAAGAGGATGGATAGGTACTGAAGCTGCATGCATTACTCTGAAAAATTATTTAGCAAAGTCTGTTAAATATTGTTTCCGCAATTTAACAGAACTTCAACTAACATGGGCTGCAAAAAAGAATTTTCTGTTAAATGTATCAAACTCTTTAGCATACTGTCTTATTTTTATATTTTGGGAAGAAGGAACATTTAAGGTCCTATACGAAGCAAGGTGTACCGCCCAAAAGAGTATAACAAGCATGAAAATTCAATCTCCATGCAAACAATTCACCAGTTAAACTAAAGCAAGAAACAAGGAACAAGGAACATTCACATAACCAAGACTAGCTCGGCTAATGAGACCAAGAAGCAACGACCCTTGGAACATCATGCTTGGAACTTGAACCATATCTTGTGCTGCATTTGGATCTGATGAAAGCAGCAGTCAAATAGCGAACATAGTAAAAGACAGAATGGCATCAGGCTGGTAGACAGAATGCCACCAGCAAATGGGCCTGCTAGAGAGATGTCTACCTGTGTCTTTCGATCAGGAAGAACAGATTGGAACTACACAGATCATGGAAAAAACAAACATAAGAAGGCCACCACTGGTGACAGATAGAAACTATTTACTGAAGAGATGCAACAATGCAATCTAATCCAATGGAGATATCAAAGAGGCGCTTATGGTGATTTTTCTTTCCAGTTTAAACCATTGTGCGCCACCAAGAAGGTTATATTAGGATTCCCTTGAGCTGTCTACCATGTTAGGGAGTGAGGACTATCTCAACGATTATTCTTAAGATACGTTCCCAATGCAGCAAGGGGATTTTATCTTCACATGTTGTCAGGATGTAAATTAAGCTAAATAATAATTTCCAATAGATTTAAGAGATTTCGTAAATCAAGTATTTCCACTAGGCAAAGCAAAGGATTTCTTCTTATAGATTTAATGTAAAATTAATAATCATGCTTAGGAAAGAAGAGTGAAAATTTTTTAGAACAATAATATGAAAGGCTCACCTGAGTTATTGCACCAAAGCTACCGAGAGTAAAATTAGGAATAAAGTAAGGAATGCTCAGCTGCAAATTTTTTGGAAATGCTGCAAGAAAATGCCCAACTTCCTGTAGAAAATCAACTCTTTATATATCCATGCTAAACATAAACAGTAATTAAAATTGAAATTAAAGTATATGAAATTTTGTAGAGACAGATGTAACTAAAAAAGACAGGAAACTTGAATTCATCCTGGAAGAATGCTGGTGAACAAATCATAATCAAATGAGAGTATGTCATGAAAATTTCCATGATCTATATATCTAGCATATACTAGTATTTAAAATGAAGCAGGTAGGTACATTTGATATATTTTAATCAACTGAATATCTGGATACAAGAATCAAATTTTCATTCAGTCAGTTGCTCGGTGCAGTTTGTACATCCAATGGATTCTTTTAAATACGGTTTCCAGCTTGGTTAACATCTATGAATCAGTACGGTCACAAAATAAAACTATATTAATCATCTCGCAAAATTTACAAACACAATTTAGCACAATCTGAGGTATTTTTGCTCAAAATACCACAATAAAAAAAGATCAAAATACCACACACAATTCTCTTGTAGGATTTGTTGAACACCAAGAGGAGCTGATGCTCGTCAGAGGCATGTGGGACTTCTAAATGTTAATTGGGACCTCGCTTATTCAGTGGAGAATAGTTGTCAAACACAAAAATGCACAACAAAGAGGAAGGGCTTCCTAGAGCTTAAGTGTTTGTCCTTGGCGAAGTGAGCACTTCACCAAAAAGAAGCACACTAAATAAAATATAATAACAATATTTTTTGAATAAATAGGCTTAATGCCTTACAACGAGTATCTGTTGTCAACAAATCTCAGTATGAGCAAAAATCGAACCCAGGACCTTGGACGATAAGAGATAAGCTCTAATCACTTGAGCTATCTCATCGCGCTCATAATAACAATATAATAATAGCATAATTCAAAAAATAAAAAAATTGCCCACAGACCACGGCACACAAATTAAAGTAGCTTTAGTCAATGATATACAAATAATTTTTTAATAGTAACAAAAACTCAAATATCAATGGCAATAAGTTGTCTTCATTCGTCAATTTTCATCTTCCCAAAGATTCCATTTAGTTTAGCATAAAAAAAAAATTCTATTAAGTGTGTTCGAATTAGAGCTGTTTAACGAACCGAACTGTTCGTTAAGCTCGGTTCATTCGTTCGTGTTCGAGTTCGAGTTCGGTTAGCTCGTCCGATAAGCTTACCAAACTCGAGTTCGAACAAGAAAATATGTTCGTTAAGGTTACCGAACATTGTTCGGTTCGTTAAGATTTCGTCCGAGTTCGTTAAGAGTTCGTCCGAATTCGGTTCGAGTTCGGTTCGTTCGATAAAAACAATAAAATTTACAATTTTGTTTTAATTTTTTTAATTTTCAAATTATTATATTAATTTGTTATACAATATTATATATATAATTACCGAACTGTTCGTGTTCGGTTCGATTCGGTATGTTCGCGAACAGTTCGTGTTCGGTTCAGTTCATTACCGAACTCGAGTTCGGACAAGAAAAATTGTCTGATAAGCTTACCGAACATTGTTCGGTTCGTTAAGAATTTGTTCGTGTTCGTTAAAAGTTCGTCCGAGTTCGGTTCGTTTACAGCTCTAGTTCGAATAGCTGTTGGGTTACTGTTTATTTTTCACCTGCCACTTATGTGTTATGCTTGTGCTATTTTAGTTCCTTCTGGAATCTGGTATCTTAGTCTGCATTTCTCCAACGTTTTTGGCATTTTTAAATATTCTTTTAGCTATTATTTGCTTACCCACCTGAAATGAGTAAGTTTTGCTTAATCTCTGCTTGTGTAAGTTATTCTGTATTGGCGGCCAAAGAGTTAAAGCAGTGGATGTGAACAAATACACCACATAAAGGGGAAGTAGGGAAGTTATTTCCTTTTTTGGGCAATATTGTGATATGCACTATTCCTCCAACTCTCAAATGATTTGACGCGATAACTAATAATAGTGATATCTACACTAATCCACAATTTTCTTCCACTTTCTTGTAGAATAAAGATTAGCGATGGGAAATTTTAATGACATACAAAGCAATCCATGAGCTTTGAAATCATATCCAGCTAGGTACTAACAAATAGAGAAATATTGCACTAGTCAGAGGACTACAGGGTTTAGCCAAATGTCTTCTTCAGAAGATGGACACTTTAAATAAAAGAAGCAATTGGGAAGAGCGTTCCTTACATGAAATATCTGAATCGCCAATATGCCATATGCTAGGGGTAGAGCAGAATCCACAACTGGGTATATAAGCTGCAAATCTGGTGGATCAATGGCATGAGGATCTGCGAAGTACTTGACTACCTCTGGAGGAAGCCGATCAATCTGCACAAAAACATTGTAGCATACATGCTTCGAGTTATAGAGTGAGCTAACATGTAAATAAAACCTTCTACAGACTTGTGCTTGTGCATGCGTGCATGTACACACACGGAAGTAGGAAAAACTTGGATCAAACAAACAGACAAAACTTGGGCTATTGGCATACTTGAGATGCAATTCCCAGCACCACAGAGGTACCCACTGTTAGAAGAAATGACAGCATTGCGATGATATACTGCCATAGTGTTGTGGGCTCTGGTTCTGAAACATCTTTCCGCAACATACCAAAGCTAACTCGAGGTCCGCCACGTGGATCCGGTCATTCTGAATTCGATTTGTAAGAACCCAGATTTTGGGTGGAATTAAAACTTTTATGTATTTAATGATGTAAGAATGAATAGTGGATATGGATACAATGTAATAATTGATATTTGGGAAAGAATGAATGGAATTCGACTTTATTATGTTTATGTCTTGAAGAATGCTAAAGGGTGACAACATAGGTAAGAATAATCTATCTTCTAAGGGAATAAGATATGGCAACTTCAAGCAAGAGAATACTCTCATGTCATCCAGATCGATAACGATTAATCCAGTAGTTCCGTAAAAAGGTTAAGGAACGATCGAAAGAGAATACGGACAATTATACAACCCTAAGAGAACAAGTAAAGAATACAGAATGAATAGTGTTTTGGTGGGAGTATATAATAATATGAGACGACACTATATAGAAGTATTCGGAGCGGATTTCCGAGTTCGTATTAGTGATCCAGGGGGAAAATAAGTGTATGGAAAAGCTGTCGGATTCTGAAAAACCGCACTTTTATTTTCTCCGAGAGTTCCCTGGACACTGATAGCCTTAAGTATTTAACGAATGGATTTAAGGAATATAAATTGGAAAGTTAGAATGAAAGATGGAGAATGAAAGTATTAATATTAAAGAGGATTCCCGGTAAACCCTAATTAGAAATCCGTGAAATATTCCTACGAACGATCAATCGAAACGGGCAATAACCGGACACAGAAACAAGCAGAGGAAGCAAGAGTCTTGTGCAAGCTACTAGAATAAATATCTAGTAACCAAGTGGGCAAGAGTAACTAGATTAATTGGAGCATAACTAGTACTTAGAAATCAAAAACCCTTGGTTAAGCTTTCAACCATGCAAAACACAACACTTGTCCATGCTAATTACCTCATCCATTGCATCACACTCCACTAACACCACTTGGATGAGATATTATCTCACAAAATCACTTTAAGCATTATTACAAGCAACCAATACAAAAAAAGAGCAAGAACACTCTCCCCCCCCCCCTTACCATTCCATTCGGCCTCACCATAAATTCCAAATCCAAACTCAACCTTCCCACCATTGTTTGTTCTTGAAATTTTTAAGGTGAGACTTATATTTCATAAAACTTATCTCCTCAAAATCTTAGCACCAAACTCCTTTGTTTCCATTTTCAAAAAAATCAAACAAGAGGATGGTGAATAGTGTTCATCATGTACTAACCTTGTTTTCTTGATTTTTCATGGTTGATCTAGCAAGCATAATCACTCCTAAGGACCATACAAGGCTTAGTAAGGCTATATCACTATCCAAGGAAGGTATAAAGCTCTTGAAACCCTAACCCTTGTTTGAGATTTAAGTATGTTTATGATAGTTATAACTTAGTTATGGTTATGTTAAGATTATAAGCATGATTATGTATGGATCTTGGATAAATGATGTAAATAGCTAGATGAACGGAAAGGCATTTCTTGGCCTCAGTTCATGTATATAAGTCATGTATATGTTGTTTGGGTTGGATACTATGTTTATGGGAAGATTCAAAATTGGTAGATATTCGATTTACAGCCGTTATAATGCCCGATTTTAAAATACCATGTTTTTATGCCATTTTCCATGTCGAAACCCTACTGTCCAGAGACATTATCTGCCATGATAGGATAGGTAATGTTCTAAGCTTCGTTTTGATATAAAGATCACGTGAAACGGACTTACGGTTTAGGATTTATGACAAAATTACTAAAAGTAGTTCGAATCCGTAAACGAAAGTTCGTAACTGAAACTGAACCCTCGTAAACTATGTAACGTCATGGAGAATCTTGGTAAATAAATACTAGGGGTAAGAAGGAAGGTGTGAAAGAAAACCGTATGTCAAAAAGAGCATTTTTCGATTTATTAAAAATGTTCGAGTCGAGGTTAAACGCGAACGAACCCCTAAAAAGACGACTCTTTTATAACTTCGGTAAAACACTTAGAAAACGGGCGATAAAACTCGGAGTATAATATTGGTTCGTAACGATCAACCTTAGAACTCATATGACTTAAGTATGTCCCAAGTATGAGTACAGTGACATGTCGTATTAACGAGCGAATGTCGGGTCGGATCAGTGATAAAAAGTAATCCACTAAAAGGGGTATAACGAGATAACTCGAGAACGTGTTTCGACTTAAGTATAACTTAACTTTTAATATGTTAAGTGATTAATCCCGAATGCCTTGGATATTTATAGATCACCAAGCTGAACCGGGACCCGCTACCACTACCCCTTACCGTACTCGACTACCAGGCAAGTTTCAATTCCCTTCTTTTAGGCTGTTGTTGTGATTGAATAAATATATATATATATATATATATATATATATATATATATATATATATATATATATATATATATATATATATGTTTTCTGATATACATATGCCATAGCATGCATGCCTGCTTTCAAAGTTATATCATTATGCTTGTTCCCTGATTGTTAATGGCTTATAAATTAGATAGCTATCGTATCAGTTATAAGCCGGGTTATTGTAAGACCCTCATAGAAGGGCGTATACATCTTATTCATCATTATAGACCGGGAGTCAATATTTCTTGATATATCGAGATTACCTCGGAAGAAAATATTTAAGTAAATATTTTCCATTTTTCGGGTGACGAATATTACTTGAATATTCGTTCGAGACTAATTATTTTAACGATCCTTACTTCAAATAATTATTTGAACGTAACTATTCAACGAATAATATTTCTCAATATTCATTCAGAGTCGAATTGATTATCGATTATTATTTCGAATACTCTTCTAAAGATGAGACTACTAAATGAATATTATGTGGACATTCATTTAGAATATTATTTTATTAAATAAATATTACTTTTGAAAATTTATTTAAGATATTAAGTACTTGATGAATATTATCTTCAATATTCATCTGAAGCTTGATTTATTTATCGAATATTATATCGAATATTCCTTTAAAGCTTGGATTACTAAATGAATATTACTTGATATTCATTTAGAATATTATTCATTAAATGAATATTACTTTATCAATATTCATTTAAATTCCTAATTAATTATGAATATTATTTTGAATATTCATCCAGGGTTCTATTTAATCATCGAATATTATTTTAAATATTTTAAATATTCCTTTCAGGACTTATTAAGTAATGAATATTATTTTGAATATTCATTTGATTATTTAATTATGCAATAAATATTCTCTCGATATTTCTTCAAGAATTATTTGGGAAATACTCTGATTAAAGATATTCTTTCATATTCCTAAATAATCTGTAAAATATTTTAATTCAATAAATATTCTCTGAATATTTATTCCATACTTAGAATAACCTCGATAAGGTTTATCTTCTTCGATTATTACAGAAAATATCTCGGAGTCATATTATTATTAATCTTATATCAAGAAAGGTTCTCAGACATCATTCTTCTTTGAGTCTATCTCCTTATTAATAAGAAAACCTTACTTGGAAAATGTTATTTATCTTGTCGACTTCCCGGTCATAAAGTATTCCCTTCACTCGCAACTCGGGTGCTGTTGACTTATTAAGTCATTGCTTACCTTCTCATCTTTCGAGGGGTAAGATTACTGGAACAAGTTGATATCCGTTACCAAGTAATAGCTTGGGAGTTATTGGTAAATTTTCCTTTCCAACTAGATACGACTACTTTGTGGAGTCTTATCAACAAGTATTATACTTGGGGAAAGGGGGACGAACGTTACATTCAGAATCATGAATTCTATCTGAACTAGGAGTCGTGTAAGAGGCCGAGTAGCGCCGGTCCATCCCCTTTGGCCCAACCGTTGGCCGGGGAGAGCTAGTAAGGTGGTATACAAGTAAAGCCGTCAGTTCTTCCTTCTACCGGTAGTAAATCTAAATTGAGCTGTACGATCTCGACTGATCATCAAGATTGGAACAGCGGGCGCGGTGAATACTCCATCATTGGTTCATCATTCAAATTTATTTATTTCCTGCAACATGATTACTGTTGGCAGAATTGGAAAAGTGTCGTAACTGGAATTGCAACCTTTTCTTGCAAGTTCCTCTTCTTAATAACAATAAGAATATCTCGCTTACTTTGATGTAGCATATATTTCTTCAAACAAATACTTTCAGTTACCTTGTAACTTCATCGTTCATATTATACTGGCATCATTTCCGTAAATGCATGGCATATGGTTTGAAAGATAGCTTTGAACTATTTTACATTATCGTTCAGATATATATTTTTTGGTGGGCTTTCGCTCACCCTTGCTTTGTTTACATTATGTCACAACAACAGCTAGGACAGATGGCTCGCGTCAGGCGCACTCGGCGCAAGCAGGTTACCCGACCCACCGGACTACCCGCTGAGATGCTAGCCGCCATTGCTGAGGTAGCATAGTTAGACAGCTTTTGTTTCCTGTTTAACTATATGTATAATTAATGTAATTAACGGCAAAACTTTTAAACCTATGATGTTATCCTTTTGGGATTGTAATAACTTTTATTCGTAACCCTTTAATGTAAGACTTATTTCAATTTCATCTCTGGGACTATAACTGTTGTGTGTGTGAGTGGTATTTATTGTGGGGTCACAGCATGTGATTTAATTATTGTGGACTCAAGTCAAGTATTATGAATGGATGTAAGACCGTAACCACCAGATCCCTGACCCCGGATCTGGGGGTGTTACAGAGATGGTATCAGAGCGAGAGTTATATATCTCAAGAGATGATACGACGTTATATAATAATAAATTCAATAATATAATAAGAACCCTTGCCAGGTTCACCTAAAACCCTTACGGGAACTTTTTAAGTATCATGATAGTAACATAGTTCGTCTTGTGTAGGCGAGCGACATGTCGGCCCAGGAGGCAGCTGCGAGACAGCATGATGAGGACATGTTCCGGACTAGGGACCCGTACTATGAGCACTTGCCTAAGGAGGATACTGAGCCTGAGGAGGAGGACGCTGAGGAGGTCCAGGTTGATGCTGATACTGATGTGATCGAGTCTGAGGAGGAGGACCCTGAGGAGGTCCAGGTTGATGCTGACACAGATGTTGTTGAGACTGAGGGGGAGGAGGACCCGGAGGGGATCCAGACAGGACAGGATGCTGAGTTAGTGGTTGAGGATGATGATTATTGGGTTGTGTCTGAGATCAGGACTTTGGGAGATGACACTGACATGACCACGGATCAGGTGGTGCCGGTAGATGAGGGTGTTGAGGGAGATATAGATGAGCTAGTAGTTGGTGCTGTAGGGAGTTCTGGAGTTTTTGTGCCACTCCTCCCTGTTGAGAGAGCCCCTACCCCACCACCACTACCTGTGAGCCCGTACCCCGACGAGTTTGAGGAGCTTACCCCAGAGCCCCAGCAGACAGAGACTGCCGCTCCAGCTGAGCCATCCACCCCACCTCATGCCCCGATAGGAGGAGTCCCAGTATGTGTTCACAACTTGATTGTGAACGGGCTTTATAGAGAGTTGTCTGTGGCAGATGCCAGGTTGGCAGAGTCTAGGAGTGAGTTAGCAGCAGAGAGAGCCGCCCGGATGAGGTTTCAGGGCAGGAGGACTATCAGTGACAGGGTTGGGTATAGGGCTGTGACCCGCATCGAGCTGAGGGCTCGGGTGAGGGTGCGACAGTTGCCTATTGATGGGCATGGTAGGGTAGACAGAGCAGAGGCTGAGGAGGTTTTCCGCATCGCCATGGGGAGGGTTCGGAGGATGTTTCGTCGTGGCAGCTGATTTCAGATGTAGTGATGCAGTGGTCTAGTTGTCTAGTCATGTACGGACATAGTAGTGCCGGCTTTTGTAGGGATGGTTTTCTTGTACTTGTTTTCCCTTTTTGCAGACTATACAGATAGACAGCGTATTTCACTTTTGACTTGTTGTTGTTGTTAGGATGGCTGTACTTTAAACTATCGTTGTAACTCGGATGTTGTACCTTTTCGGTACCTGGTATATATTTGTTTCCCTTTCAGTCATTACAATTTTGTTGGGATGTGATCACGAGTTTATTAGCATATGTATTACTTTTCGATTAAGTTGCCATGAGATATAAAACTGTGGGATTTTAAACCCAATCATGTAAAGAATTATGCAAGGAAAAATCCTTTAAAACAGGTAAGTGAACCTAATGTATAATTTTCCAAATTTTAAGTAAAATGCCTCCAAGACGAATGGGCACTAAGGCTAACCCCCGAGAATCTACTGACCAAGAGAGTCACAACCAACACGAGGAAAATCATGAAAGTAGTGAAGAACAAGATCAGGACTATAATGAGCAAGAAGATTCCCAGTATGGAGCAGAGGATGAACCCCTGTACTCTGAAGAATTTCAAAGGGAAATAGAGGGTGGAGAAACTGAAGTAGAACAGGAAGGGGAGAACTAGGGCGGAAACCCCATGGGCCAGTTTATGGATCTACTTAGGCAGAATTTGAACCAATACCCCCAACCACCACCAGGCAACAACACTTCAGTGGCAAATTCCTTTAGGGCCTTTAAGTCCCTTAAGCCCCCAGAGTTCCACGGATCGGCTGATCCCGTTGAGGCGAGGGCCTGGATCAAGGAAATGGAAAAATCTTTTGAGATTCTGAGTATCAATGAGGCTCAGAAGACTGTTTTTGCTACTTACCTACTAAAGGGAGAGGCCAATTATTGGTGGGAAGCCAAGAAGAACATGGAGACTGATGTTGTCATAGCCTGGGAAAGGTTCAAACAATTATTCCTGGAGAAGTACTTCCCGAAGTTCATGAAAACCCAGATGGAACTTAAGTTCTTGGAACTGAAACAGAACAATATGTCAGTGGCTGACTATGAGGCTAAATTTACTGAGCTATCGAGATTTGTGCCAGAGTTTGTAGACACAGAAGAGAAGAAAGCTAACAGGTTTCAACAAGGGCTGAAGCAGTGGATCCAGAATAGGGTGGCGGTTTTAGAGATTACAGATTATGCCACCTTGGTGCAGAAGGCAACCATTGTGGAGGCTGGTAGTGATCAGATGCAAAGAGAGAGAGAAAGGGGGGATAAAGAGAAAGCATGTTAGTATGGGCGGAAGATCCGCTGGAGGAAAACCCCCAACCAAGTTTAATCGAGGAGCGGTTTCCCTACCAGGGAGGAATGTAGGGTTTAAACCATCTGCGAGTGTAAGTGTGAGCCAGGGCGGCCATCAATCAGGAATGTCCCGTTCCAACCCTTCTCGACCTCCATTGCCATTGTGTGCTACTTGTGGGAAGAGGCACTCCGGGGTGTGCAACCTGAAGCAGATAAACTGTTATAAGTGTGGGCGAGCTGGGCATTATGCTACCTCTTGCACCACGGTCATCTCTAACAGCACAACCTGTTTCCAGTGTGGACAGCGAGGGCACATGAGGAAGGATTGCCCAAAGAGCAAACCAGCAGCATCAGGAGCAAGCAAGGTTGCCTCAAATAGGCCACCAACTGCTAGGACTTTCAATATGTCAGTACAAGATGCCGTGAGGGACACAGATGTGATAGCAGGTACTTTTTCTCTCAATTCAGTCAGTGCAAATGTCTTATTTGATTCAGGAGCAACTAAGTCTTTTATATCTAGAGATTTTGCGCATAAGTTGAAACTTAAAACCCAGCCACTAAGAGATTCTTTACTAGTAGAAATAGCTAATCAGGAAATCGTACCGGTTAATCAAATTCACCCCGATTGTAAGCTAGAAATAGGAGGACGATCCTTCTATGTCGATTTAATTCCTTTTAAGCTAGGGGAATTCGATGTCATTTTGGGTATGGATTGGTTGTCTCGCAATGATGCGCGGATAGATTGTAAAGGGAAAAAGGTTAAGTTGAAAACCCCAGGGAAGAAAGAAATAGTGTTTAAGGGGATGCGACAGACCCAGAAAATCCTGACCATGGCGCAAACCAAGAGATTGTTACGAAAAGGGAACGAGGCTTATTTAGCCTACGTTATAGATACTCAGAAGGAAGTGCCAAGATTGCAAGACATTCTGGTAGTTAATGAGTTCGAGGACGTGTTCCCACAAGATCTTCCCGGGCTACCACCTGATAGGGTAATTGAGTTTGCCATCGAATTAGCCCCGGGGACGGCGCCGGTTTCGAAGGCCCCGTACCGACTAGCCCCAGTAGAAATGAAGGAGCTAGCTGAACAATTACAGGAATTGTTGGATAAGGTCATGATAAGGCCCAGTGTGTTGCCTTGGGGCGCACCAGTGTTGTTTGTTAAGAAAAAGGATGGAAGTATGAGGTTATGCATCGACTACAGAGAATTGAACAAGCTAACCATAAAGAATAAGTATCCATTGCCCAGGATAGACGATTTGTTTGACCAGCTAAGAGGAGCTGAATACTTCTCTAAGATTGATTTGAGAACGGGATATCACCAACTGAAGATCAAACCTGAAGATATCCCGAAGACTGCATTCCGCACCAGATATGGACATTATGAGTTCTTAGTTATGTCATTTGGATTGACCAACGCCCCAGCAGCCTTCATGGACCTAATGAATAGAGTGTTCAAGGAATATTTGGACAAATTCGTGATAGTTTTCATTGACGATATTCTCATCTACTCAAAGACAGAGGCAGAACACGCTGGACATTTAAGGATAACCTTAGAAATACTCAGGAAGGAGCAGTTATATGCCAAGTTCTCCAAGTGTGAGTTTTGGAAAAATGAGGTACAATTCTTAGGGCGCGTGATCAATAGAGAAGGAGTGTTGGTTGACCCCTCCAAGATAGAAGCAGTTTCAAACTGGGAACGGCCAACTACTCCAACCGAGCTGAGGAGTTTCATTGAATTGGCCGGATATTACAGGAGATTTGTCCAAGACTTTGCGAAAATCGCAGCTCCATTAACTCGACTTACCCGTAAAACCGAGAAATTTGAATGGACTGAGAAATGCGAGAAGAGTTTCCAAGAGTTAAAGAAGAGGCTGGTGACAGCCCCAGTGCTGGCATTACCTGATGGAAAAGGAGATTTCGTGATTTACAGCTATGCTTCGCATAAAGGGCTGGGATGCGTGCTTATGCAGCACGGCAAGGTAATAGCGTATGCGTCTAGGCAATTGAAGGATTATGAAGTCAGATATCCCACGCATGATCTAGAACTTGCAGCCATAGTCTTCGCTTTAAAGATTTAGAGACACTACCTGTATGGGGAAAATGCGAGATTTACACAGACCATAAGAGCCTTAAATACATTTTCACTCAGAAAGAGCTTAACATACGCCAGAGGAGATGGTTAGAGTTAATCAAGGATTACGACTGTGAAATTCGCTATCACCCGGGCAAAGCCAATGTGGTGGCTGACGCCCTTAGTAGGAAAGAGAAGCTCAAGATGATAACTTCAGAGAAAGAGCTAGTGAAAGATTTTGAGAAGTTGGAAATCGAGGTTAAGTTACCTGGAGAGGGCCAAGAAAAGTTGATGGAAATTAGAATCCAACCTCCATTGCTAGAAAAGATTAGACTGTGCCAGGAACGGATGATGGAGGAAGAAAAGAACTCCACAGAAGAGCTAATGACTGGGGAGGAAATTAAGTGCGAAAGAGACAAGGAAGGGATCATGAGGTACACATACTGGATATGGATCCCAAATTTTCAGGAACTCAAGAATGAGATTTTAAATGAGGCACACAACTCAAGATACTCAGTGCACCCCGGTAGCACCAAAATGTATAGGGATTTGAAGGAGTATTACTGGTGGCCCAATATGAAAAAGGACGTAGCAGAGTGGGTAAGCAGATGCTTGACCTGCCAACGAGTGAAGGCAGAGCACCAGAAACCCAGCGGACTTCTACATCCCTTAGAGATTCCAGAATGGAAATGGGAACATATAGCCATGGATTTCGTAGTAGGTTTACCAAGGACCAAGGCTAATCATGACGCCATATGGGTAATTATAGATCGACTGACGAAATCGGCTCACTTTCTCCCGATCAACGAAAGGTACACGGTCGACAGACTAGTGGACATCTACTTAAAAGAGATAGTGGCGCGACATGGAGTCCCAGTCGCAATAGTATCCGATCGAGATCCTAGATTTAACTCCAGGTTTTGGAGAAGTTTTCAAGAATGTGTAGGGACCCGGCTGAACATGAGCACAGCCTACCACCCCCAGACAGATGGGCAAAGTGAAAGGACCATCCAAACGCTAGAGGATATGTTGAGAGTCTGCGCGATAGACTTCAAGGGAAGTTGGGATGATCACTTGCCATTGGTTGAGTTCTCCTACAATAACAGTTATCATTCAAGCATTGGGATGCCACCTTATGAGGCCCTTTATGGAAGAAAATGTCGATCTCCCTTGTATTGGGATGAAGTTGGAGAGCGAAAGATGCTCGGGCCCGAAGTGGTCCAACGAACTAAAGATGCAGTAGATCTAATCAAAGGACGGTTGGTAGCAGCCCAGGATCGACAAAAGAAATATGCCGACTTAGCTCGGAAAGGCAAGGAATACGAAGTAGGGGACCTAGTGTTCTTGAAAGTGTCACCTTGGAAAGGTTTAATGAGATTTGGGAAGAAAGGAAAGCTGAGTCCCAGATACATTGGACCATTTGAGATCTTGAGACGGATTGGGGAACTAGCTTATGAGCTCGCATTGCCCCCGAATCTACAGCAGGTGCACAATGTGTTCCATGTTTCGATGCTGAGGAAGTATAATCCGGATGCTAAGCATATTGTAGAGTATGAGCAAGTGGACATGCAACCAGACCTGACCTATGTGGAGCAACCTGTGGAAATTATAGACGGGAAAGAACAAGTGCTCCGAAACAAGGTCATTCAGCTAGTCAGAGTTTTGTGGCAGAACCACAATGTAGAAGAATCCACCTGGGAACTTGAAAGCGCAATGCAAGAGAAGTACCCCCACTTGTTTTCAAACTGATTCCGGGATGGAATCCTTTTAAGGAGGGGAGACTGTAAGAACCCAGATTTTGGGTGGAATTAAAACTTTTATGTATTTAATGATGTAAGAATGAATAGTGGATATGGCTACAATGTAATAATTGATATTTGGGAAAGAATGAATGGAATTCGACTTTATTATGTTTATGTCTTGAAGAATGCTAAAGGGTGACAACATAGGTAAGAATAATCTATCTTCTAAGGGAATAAGATATGGCAACTTCAAGTAAGAGAATACTCTCATGTCATCCAGATCGATAACGATTAATCCAGTAGTTCCGTAAAAAGGTTAAGGACGATCGATAGAGAATACGGACAATTATACAACCCTAAGAGAACAAGTAAAGAATACAGAATGAATAGTGTTTTGGTGGGAGTATATAATAATATGAGACGACACTATATAGAAGTATTCGGAACGGATTTCCGAGTTCGTATTAGTGATCCAGGGGGAAAATAAGTGTATGTAAAAGCTGTCGGATTCTGAAAAACCGCACTTTTATTTTCTTCGAGAGTTCCCTGGACACTGATAGCCTTAAGTATTTAACGAATGGATTTAAGGAATATAAATTGGAAAGTTAGAATGAAAGATGGAGAATGAAAGTATTAATATTAAAGAGGATTCCCGATAAACCCTAATTAGAAATCCGTGAAATATTCCTACGAACGATCAATCGAAACGGGCAATAACCGGACAAAGAAACAAGTAGAGGAAGCAAGAGTCTTGTGCAAGCTACTAGAATAAATATCTAGTAACCAAGTGGGCAAGAGTAACTAGATTAATTGGAGCATAACTAGTACTTAGAAATCAAAAACCCTTGGTTAAGCTTTCAACCATGCAAAACACAACACTTGTCCATGCTAATTACCTCATCCATTGCATCACACTCCACTAACACCACTTGGATGAGATATTATCTCACAAAATCAATTTAAGCATTATTACAAGCAACCAATACAAAAAAAGAGCAAGAACACTCTCCCCCCCCCCCTTTACCATTCCATTCGGCCTCACCATAAATTCCAAATCCAAACTCAACCTTCCCACCATTGTTTGTTCTTGAAATTTTTAAGGTGAGACTTATATTTCATAAAACTTATCTCCTCAAAATCTTAGCACCAAACTCCTTTGTTTCCATTTTCAAAAAATCAAACAAGAGGAGGGTGAATAGTGTTCATCATGTACTAACCTTGTTTTCTTGATTTTTCATGGTTGATCTAGCAAGCATAATCACTCCTAAGGACCATACAAGGCTTAGTAAAGCTATATCACTATCCAAGGAAGGTATAAAGCTCTTGAAACCCTAATCCTTGTTTGAGATTTAAGTATGTTTATGATAGTTATAACTTAGTTATGGTTATGTTAAGATTATAAGCATGATTATGTATGGATCTTGGATAAATGATGTAAATAGCTAGATGAACGGAAAGGCATTGCTTGGCCTCAGTTCATGTATATAAGTCATGTATATGTTGTTTGGGTTGGATACTATGTTTATGGGAAGATTCGAAATTGGTAGATATTCGATTTACAGCCGTTATAATGCCCGATTTTACAATACCATGTTTTGTATGCCATTTTCCATGTCGAACCCCTACTTTCCAGAGACCTTATCTGCCATGATAGGATAGGTAATGTTCTAAGCTTCGTTTTGATTTAAAGATCACGTGAAACGGACATACGGTTTAGGATTTATGACCAAATTACTAAAAGTAGTTCGAATCCGTAAACGAAAGTTCGTAACTGAAATTGAACCCTCGTAAACTATGTAACGTCATGGCGAATCTTGGTAAATAAATACTAGGGGTAAGAAGGAAGGTGTGAAAGAAACCCGTATGTCAAAAAGAGCATTTT
Organism: Saposhnikovia divaricata; assembly: GCA_036435485.1. Classification (NCBI taxonomy): domain Eukaryota; kingdom Viridiplantae; phylum Streptophyta; class Magnoliopsida; order Apiales; family Apiaceae; genus Saposhnikovia; species Saposhnikovia divaricata. The sequence continues at coordinate 2,317,281 of JAZHRN010000132.1, forward strand.
TCGATTTATTAAAAATGTTCGAGTCGAGGTTAAACGCGAACGAACCCCTAAAAAGACGACTCTTTTATAACTTCGGTAAAACGCTTAGAAAACGGGCGATAAAACTCGGAGTATAATATTGGTTCGTAACGATCAACCTTAGAACTCATATGACTTAAGTATGTCCCAAGTATGAGTACAGTGACATGTCGTATTAACGAGCGAATGTCGGGTCGGATCAGTGATAAAAAGTAATCCACTAAAAGGGGTATAACGAGATAACTCGAGAACGTGTTTCGACTTAAGTATAACTTAACTTTTAATATGTTAAGTGATTAATCCCGAATGCCTTGGCTATTTATAGATCACCAAGCTGAACCGGGACCCGCTACCACTACCCCTTACCGTACTCGACTACCAGGCAAGTTTCAATTCCCTTCTTTTAGGCTGTTGTTGTGATTGAATAAATATATATATATGTTTTCTGATATACATATGCCATAGCATGCATGCCTGCTTTCAAAGTTATATCATTATGCTTGTTCCCTGATTGTTATTGGCTTATAAATTAGATAGCTATCGTATCAGTTATAAGACGGGTTATTGTAAGACCCTCATAGAAGGGCGTATACATCTTATTCATCATTATAGACCGGGAGTCAATATTTCTTGATATATCGAGATTACCTCGGAAGAAAATATTTAAGTAAATATTTTTCATTTTTCGGGTGACGAATATTACTTGAATATTCATTCGAGACTAATTATTTTAACGATTGTTACTTCAAATAATTATTTGAACGTAACTATTCAACGAATAATATTTCTCAATATTCATTCAGAGTCGAATTGATTACCGATTATTATTTCGAATACTCTTCTAAAGATGAGACTACTAAATGAATATTATGTGGACATTCATTTAGAATATTATTTTATTAAATAAATATTACTTTTGAAAATTTATTTAAGATATTAAGTACTTGATGAATATTATCTTCAATATTCATCTGAAGCTTGATTTATTTATCGAATATTATATCGAATATTCCTTTAAAGCTTGGATTACTAAATGAATATTACTTGATATTCATTTAGAATATTATTCATTAAATGAATATTACTTTATCAATATTCATTTAAATTCCTAATTAATTATGAATATTATTTTGAATATTCATCCAGGGTTCTATTTAATCATCGAATATTATTTTAAATATTCCTTTCAGGACTTATTAAGTAATGAATATTATTTTGAATATTCATTTGATTATTTAATTATGCAATAAATATTCTCTCGATATTTCTTCAAGAATTATTTGGGAAATACTCTGATTAAAGATATTCTTTCATATTCCTAAATAATCTGTAAAATATTTTAATTCAATAAATATTCTCTGAATATTTATTCCATACTTAGAATAACCTCGATAAGGTTTATCTTCTTCGATTATTACAGAAAATATCTCGGAGTCATATTATTATTAATCTTATATCAAGAAAGGTTCTCAGACATCATTCTTCTTTGAGTCTATCTCCTTATTAATAAGGAAACCTTACTTGGAAAATGTTATTTATCTTGTCGACTTCCCGGTCATAAAGTATTCCCTTCACTCGCAACTCGGGTGCTGTTGACTTATTAAGTCATTGCTTACCTTCTCATCTTTCGAGGGGTAAGATTACTGGAACAAGTTGATATCCGTTACCAAGTAATAGCTTGGGAGTTATTGGTAAATTTTCCTTTCCAACTAGATACGACTACTTTGTGGAGTCTTATCAACAAGTATTATACTTGGGGAAAGGGGGACGAACGTTACATTCAGAATCATGAATTCTATCTGAACTAGGAGTCGTGTAAGAGGCCGAGTAGCGCCGGTCCATCCCCTTTGGCCCAACCGTTGGCCGGGGAGAGCTAGTAAGGCGGTATACAAGTAAAGCCGTCAGTTCTTCCTTCTACCGGTAGTAAATCTAAATTGAGCTGTACGATCTCGACTGATCATCAAGATTGGAACAGCGGGCGCGGTGAATACTCCATCATTGGTTCATCATTCAAATTTATTTATTTCCTGCAACATGATTACTGTTGGCAGAATTGGAAAAGTGTCGTAACTGGAATTGCAACCTTTTCTTGCAAGTTCCTCTTCTTAATAACAATAAGAATATCTCGATTACTTTGATGTAGCATATATTTCTTCAAACAAATACTTTCAGTTACCTTGTAACTTCATCGTTCATATTATACTGGCATCATTTCCGTAAATGCATGGCATATGGTTTGAAAGATAGCTTTGAACTATTTTACATTATCGTTCAGATATATATTTGTTGGTGGGCTTTCGCTCACCCTTGCTTTGTTTACATTATGTCACAACAACAGCTAGGACAGATGGCTCGCGTCAGGCGCACTCGGCGCAAGCAGGTTACCCGACCCACCGGACTACCCGCTGAGATGCTAGCCGCCATTGCTGAGGTAGCATAGTTAGACAGCTTTTGTTTCCTGTTTAACTATATGTATAATTAATGTAAGTAACGGCAAAACTTTTAAACCTATGATGTTATCCTTTTGGGATTGTAATAACTTTTATTCGTAACCCTTTAATGTAAGACTTATTTCAATTTCATCTCTGGGACTATAACTGTTGTGTGTGAGAGTGGTATTTATTGTGGGGTCACAGCATGTGATTTAATTATTGTGGACTCAAGTCAAGTATTATGAATGGATGTAAGACCGTAACCACCAGATCCCTGACCCCGGATCTGGGGGTGTTACACGGTTCCTCCACCATATATAGGGTATACTTATCACCCATAATTTCTGCAAGCCGGCTCTGGAGTTGTGCAAAAACTTCTTCCCTATTGCCTCTTAGGTTACCAAGGAAAAGGATACCTTCTCCAAGGTCTCCAAATGGCTCCTCTCTGGTGACCCAAAAGTTTGAATAGCAAAACAGCTTTTTCTTGATAAGCTTTACATCAGTAGGATCAACCTTTTCTGGTCCAAGGAGTTCTATCAATTTAAATGAGTCTAGTTGAAAATTGTTGTAGGATGGCCCAAAAATAGTGGGTGGCTGAGATGGCAAACATAAATGCATTAGATTCATAGTCTAGCAATATTTCATGATCAAAAAGCATGTCTCAGGTAGAATATTAATGCTACTTCACAATTGACATTAGCATAGACTGTAATGAAATTGTCATTCCCTCTGTATCAAGGCATGGGATACATCTGCAACTATAGACAAAGTAAACCGAAAATGGTTTACACAGATAGTTGACCTCATAAGCTACCACCTAAGGACCTGTCTGTTAAGGTTCCGGGATGCCATTTTCTGATTTCCGATTCCTGTTTTTATACTAAAATCATCTGAAAACTATGTGCTCATTTTCTAATATGCACGTGTACAGTTGGATGGCTTAAACGGATAAACTGATTCTTATAAAAAAATTAGAAAGGTAGAAACGCAGCATAGGTTTTTCTAAACAGTAAGAGCCTATACAATTTAAGGAATCTAATTTCTTATAGGTCAGTTTCACACCAAACCATCTTAAAAAAGCAGCTTTCTAGATGTAAGACTTTTAATAAATCCATCCAAATAAGATAATCAGAAAAATGAGAGAATGACTAATCAAAACCAGCGTTGCACTCCAGCTGAGCTGAAACTGTCAGGCTCAAACCCGGCTCGCCTCAGTCAATGTCTAATCACATTTCAGTATCTTACAAAAATTTGACAGTCGAGCTTGACTAGATAACTATTTGAACAACAGGAGCCCAATCTCAGCTCATGTCCAATCAATTAAAAACATAGTTCAAAACAAAATGTATTTAATAATTCTATCCAATCATGATAAACAGCTAAATTGTAATTAACAATTACTCAAAATATAGCTTCACACCAATAGACAAAAACAGAAACAACTAATAGAGAAACAGAAAACAGTCACTCACCCCTGAAGATGACGATACAGATGATTTCACTTCTTTACTTTCATTTTCCAACTCTTCGGTCGCAAAATTTGAATCTTTACTTAAATTCTAATCTTCCCCATCATCATTTCCACCATCATTACTACTACTAGTACTAAAAAACTTGAATCTACTAACAACAAGACCACCCCTTAGAGGAAAGAACTTATATGTATTAAATATCTTGTGTTTACACAGGAAACAAGTATTGGCCAAGTTATTTGTAGTTCCCATGATTCGAACAAGTTCTTTGAAAATACCAATGCCCTTTTGTCTCACAAAGTTAAGCGCCCAAACTAGAGCCTAAAAGGGTCCCCATTGCAGTGCACCAGAGAGCTTAAAAATGTGTGTACAGATAATATTTAAAAGCATAGTTTACTCAGTTGGATTTTAAGGTTTGTAGTAAAACGTAGCAAAAAGTGAGAGAACATGAAGAAGAAGCAGCCATGTTGATAACTCCAAGACCCGATCTAGTGCCTCCTCCACCGTTCCCGCGCCCGGTAAGAGGTAAAGCTGGTGGTTGGGCGTCTGCAAAACAACACCGGAGGGGGGTTTGAGCCCCGCGACGCCTCCGGCGTGAGAATAAATGATGGCTTTGGAGAGTAAAAGATAAGGACTAGAGTATCTAATTATGGAGGGTGTGTGTATATGAGTGTGTATGTCAAAAAGAATGTAACCCCTTCACCTTTTTCTCCTTGTCTTATTTATAGGCCAAGGATTAGGGTTTAGGGGTTGGTACCTGCAATCATGAGCGTCGGATCCTAGGTAGGTGGGACACTTGTCCTTCTCTGATAATTCCCACCTGTCCAGGTAATATCTGTGGCGGCGTGTGCCCTGGGCGTGTCAGCACGTGGTCTGATGGGGACATGTTTGTGCCAATACTAGGATTCCCTTATCTGTCGCTGTCACGTAGGACCCTAGTCATGACTCATGTCTCCCGTGCTCTTATGCTCCCTGTGGCTGGGTTGCCCACTAGACCGGTTCGGGCCCAGTCCGGGCTTCCTATGGGCCGGATTCCTGGTACCTTGGGCCGAGTCCAGTTGGGATTGGTTATGGCCCATCATTTGCCCCCCACTCCCTTATACGGATTTTCCGTATGGGGGAGTGAGAGTTCGGGAGTGGCTGTGGAGATGTTTTCTTAGTTGACCGCTTGTGATAGAGAAAAAGTTTTTGGTTGAATGTTGCCTCCTAATCCGAATTGTTTTTAGGTTGAGACAATTCGGATTGAAGTAACTTGAAGAAAAAGTTTTTTGGTTGGATGTTGCCTCCTAATCCGAATTGTTTCTAGGTTGAGACAATTCGGATTGAAGTAGCTTAAAGAAAAAGTTTTTTGGTTGGATGTTGCCTCCTAATCCGAATTGTTTCTAGGTTGAGACAATTCGGATTGAAGTAGCTTAAAGAAAAAGTTTTTTGGTTGGATGTTGCCTCCTAATCCGAATTGTTTCTAGGTTGAGACAATTCGGATTGAAGTAGCTTGTATGAAGAGGCAGTTCGGATTGGAGTGTACCGCGGTAATTCAAGCGAATTTGGGGGTTTTTTGATTTGTCCATTTCGAAGTCACCTTACTCAATTTTTCCTAAAAAGGCGTGCGACAGCTGCGTGTCATTAAAGCGGTTGTCTTTTCACCCTTTTTAATTGTTCCCCAGCCTATCAGAACGTGCCGCGTGGGCCACTCTGCCGTTTGCTTTCAGAAATTATATATAACTCCTTTTGAGTTGCAATTGTACTTCCATTCTTATAAACCAAAAAAGGCGAAAAAACCCCCTTTCTTCTCTGACATACCTTGTGTTCTCTTCACCGGAATCCATCGCCCCTGGGCTGCGTTCTCTATTATCTCTGAACTCCGTTTCGTCCCCTTGGGAAAGCTTTTATTTGTAAGTGTTCTTCTCTCTTCCTTTGTCTTTGCTATTTTCCTTTCTTTTGCATGTATTCATGACCCGTCTCTTTTTCGCTTGCAACTGTTCATCTTCTTGATTTTGTGTTCTTCATGTATTCCTTAGCTTCTTGTTGTTGAGTGCGAGTTCACAATGTCTTTTGCTGTCTAGTCGATTTTGCTTGTCCCCCTTTTCGTAATTGAGGTTTTTTGTGTTTATGTTAGATCTGGGTTAGAGGTTTTTTACTTGTTATTCTCTGCGTTCTTGGTTTTTGTACCTGTATGTGGGCGTGTATGTTTGTGTTTAGATCTTGGTAAGATGTGTTTTCCCTTTGTATCGCGTTTTTAGGTTTCATGTATGTGTCTAGTCCGGACTGTGATTTCTGTTTGCTGCGGGACGGTTCACTAGACCCGAACTAGGAGTATAATGTGCTCTGGGCTATATATAGGTAGAGAATCACGCTAACCCGGACTAGATTGACTTGTTAGAGTAAATCCTTGCCCGGATTAGGTGTAATAAAATATTGTAGAACGGAAATTTGTAGATGAATTTGTAATAGGGTTAAAAGGAAGAGACTTAACTTTGGTAATTTCCTCAGGTTTTATGGTTCGTTACAAAAGGAAATCGAAGCCTCCTTCGGATATTTTGGTTATTAGCTCTGACAGTAGCACCGGTAGCACTAGCTCTGTAAATCAACCTTCTCCACTATTAGATTTAGAGTGGTGTCTGATGGCCAGGAAGAGGAAGAGTGGCAAACCAGTACTCTCCCAACTCTGCATTAAAGATCGGGGTCCCGGGCAAGCTTGCATGACTCCCGATGGATTTTGGGTAGACAGCAAGTACTTCTTTGTTCGGAAGTATGAGGTGGAAGAGGCTCTTTTTTACAAAGACCTTAGCTTCCAATATAAACATAGGCAACCAAGTGGGGTGCCCGGCCCCTACGACAAAGCCCTCTTAGATGCTACCTTTTCTGGGACTGTGGTAAGTGAGGCCCCTTATCCTCTATTTCCAATCTATGCTGAATACTCTAAGTCCGATATGGACGATGCAATCCGGTCCGTGTTCCATCTTGGGCCTAAAATTGAGTGGAGGTGGCCCCGTCATGGCGAGAGGATTTACCACAAACCGGGGGATGGGTATGTAGGAGTCTGGCTAGAGCATCTCCGATCTGGTTGGAATCCGGAGTGCCATATCTTTATTAAACACCTCTGTAAATATGAATACAGGATACCATTGATGCAGTTGACTCCCAACGCCGTGAAATGGATATCATGGTTTTTGGCTGCTTGTAATCAGAGTGGGTTCTTTCCTAGCTTCAAGCTGTTCCACAACATTTTCACCCTTATCCATTCGAGCAAGAACCCCTTCTATGAGTTTAGATTCCGGGGTGATGAGTGCGGCTATTCATCCGGGTCCGCCAAACCGGTCATCCACCAATCTTCTTTGAAGGGTTGGAACCGGGAATGGATCTTTTTAAAGGGTGTGGACCTTGAGTTTATGCCCCTCTTTGTTGAACGTGTAAAAACCATTCCCGCGAAAGAGACGTTCGAATTCGAGGGAGCCGCTTTCGATAAAATGCACCAGTTCTGTGAGTGTATCGGGTATCAGATGACCCGGGACACTTTCATGGATCACGAGAAAATGTACCATCTTGGATGTAAGTTGCTCCCTTTCATTATTTCATACTATTTTTGTGTTGTGTATTGACTCTATTTCTTTTTCTTCCTTCAGGTTTACCTTTTTACGATCCCAGACTAACCGAGAGAATGTCTAAGAACGATGCTACAAAGGCTCTTGCCTCTAAGCTGAAGAAGATAGCTGGTATTCACCAAACCAAAGTCCCCAGCAACCGAGTCCCCGCCGATTCTGAGACCGGTACTGGTGGTCCTAATATTCCCAAGGAAGTGGGTGGCGAGTCTCTGGTCCAGGGTACGGTGGGCGGTCAATCTCCACCCGACCAAGCCCAAACTCATTCACCTCCTGCCAAAAGAGCGAAGTTATTCCAAGCAGATGAGGATTTCGAACCTGGATCTCTTCAAGGTGTGAATGTTGGGGCTGTTCCTTCTGCAGGCACGGATGCCACCCCCCCAGAAGAGGCTGGGACTAGTAAGAAAAAGGGGTTCCAAGTTGGTAACTTTAGCATAAGGCAGATAGCTGAAATGGCTGGTTCTATTGCTGAGGAAAAAGACTGGAGAGTCATGGAGCGTCTTTCCAAGACCGAAATTTTGAAGAGGAACTTTGTCACTTGGGCTCAGGTAACTTGTTTTGCCCCTTGAATCACTTCTGCTTCCTGCTGTAAATTTTTACTAACCTTTGATATGTTACTCAGTCCGGGATCATGCTTGCCGGAGCTGCGGCCAATGCCCATGTTGAGGAGGAAAAAATTAAAGAGTTGTCTGAGAAGCTGGATGCCGCAAAGGAAGAGTGCACCGAAAAGGATTCGAAGATTACTGATCTAGAGCGGTCTTTGACTGAAAGCTCCAAGAAAGATTTGAGGATCAGCGAGTTGGAGGGCAAGGTTTCTGATTTGGAGGGTGGGTTTAAGTCTGCTACAGATCGGGCTAACAAAGCTGAGATGGAGTCCGGGGAGTTGAGGAAGCGGGTGACCGAATTGGAGGCCGAACTGAGTGTTCGTAAGCCGGCGGAGGAAGTTATCACCGAATACAAGAACTCTGAAAGCTATACTGAGTCCGTTGCTGAATCTTTCGCGGAGAAACTCTACCGGTGTTGGCTTGTTTCGGAGAGGCAAATAAAAACTGATCCCGAGTCTTCTTGGGACAAGTTTACTGATCTCTATGTCGCCGCCGAAGAGGCTCATGACCGGGACGGCGCCGAACCCGAACCTTATGCTGGTCCTAATCCGATCATTCCTGCCATCCCTCCTACGGATCCAACTCCTGCAAATCCTTCTCTTGCCCTCGAGAATCCGGATGGTCGCACCGCTTGAACTTTCAATCTTTTGAACTCTTGCTCTGTAATTTTATCATTTGCTATTCCAAACTTATGTGTTGTAACTTTGAATTTTGCGCCTTATGTGCGCTCTGAATCTGTCCACTTTCCTTTCTAATTGCTCTTGTTTGCTTATTTCCCTCTGTGTATTTGTTTGTTATTGTTGTTACCCTCAGTCCGGATCATTATGCTCATGCGATGATCCGGATTAGAGCAACTGCCATCAGCTAAGTCCAAAGATTGAGGCTTTGGGTTACTTAGGAAATTTTGTAATGCGTCCCTTAAGTTCAAAGCCGAACCTCTTGAACTACTTAGGGAAATTTGCATGTGGCTCTTCTGCAGTCCGGAGTACTTCGAAGTGAGTAGATCCGGATTGTGATGAAAATTTTGAAACTTCTCTGAGTTGCTTAGAGAAGTTTGAATATAGTTGGGCCCTCGGTCCGGGTCTCCTCCAATTGGTTGGATTCGAACTGTGGTGCGAAATTTGTACCTTCCTTAACTGATTCTTGACAGAATTTATTATGACGCTTCGTTACGCGTATTTTCAACGGTCAAACTTCTTGGTTCTCGCGTCGTCAACTGATATTAACTCCGCTCCAATTCCCAAGTATGACAGGGGATTTGAATCGCTTGGGCTCCCCTCATTCCCATTTCTATAAATACCGGCCCTTGTAGCTTTATTTTTCCCTATTCTCCTCAGAAATATTTGCAATCTTCCTTTGTTCTTTCTTTCTGCATAATGGATCCCAAAAGCCTGGTCTACGACTATGAGAACAACAAGGTCATTGTGGATGGTATGGTCTTCGACGGGCCAACCACCATGGCTGAAATTGAGGTTGTGATGAAAAGGATCGAAGAAGCGCTCGCACTACGAAAGATGGTCACCGACGATACTAAGGGGAAGGTTGGCAAGGGTGGGGAGGGTTCTGGCGGTCCTGGTCCTGGTCCTGCTTCTGGAGGGACGGCCGTTTAATTGTAACGATATTGTATCCCCCCTATTATAAATAAAAATGGCTTGAAACACAGCCATAAATATTTTATTGTGACTCCATTGTCGTACTTTTTGCCGCTGTTCTTGTATTGTTTCTCTTTTTCTGTTGCTTGTATTTCGATTGTTCTTCTTTCCGAAACTCCTAGATTTTGGGGGATTTATCATGTTTGGCCCCCGGTCCGGACTCTTTTCGTAGGAAGTGGTCCGGACCAGAGTGATCGTTTTTAGCTAAGCCCCAAGTTTGAAAACTTTGGGTTGCTTAGAAAAATCTTTCCATGTTTGCCCCCAGTCCGGATACTTTTCATAGAAAATGGTCCGGACTAGAGTGATCGTTTTTAGCTAAGTCCAAAGTTTACAAACTTTGGGTTACTTAGGAAATTTTTCATGTTTGCCCCCAGTCCGGATACTTTTCATAGAAAATGGTCCGGACTAGAGTGATTGCTTTTAGCTAAGTCCAAAGTTTACAAACTTTGGGTTACTTAGAAAATTTTTCATGTTTGCCTCTAGTCCGGATACTTTTCATAGAAATGGTCCGGACTAGAGTGATCGTTTTTAGCTAAGTCCAAAGTTTACAAACTTTGGGTTACTTAGAAAATTTTTCATGTTTGCCTCTAGTCCGGATACTTTTCATAGAAATGGTCCGGACTAGAGTGATCGTTTTTAGCTCAGTCCAAAGTTTACAAACTTTGGGTTACTTAGAAAATTTTTCATGTTTGCCTCTAGTCCGGATACTTTTCATAGAAAATGGTCCGGACTAGAGTGATCGTTTTTAGCTAAGTCCGAAGTTTACAAACTTTGGGTTACTTAGAAAATTTTTCATGTTTGCCTCTAGTCCGGATACTTTTCGTAGAAAATGGTCCGGACTAGAGTTATGAAAATTTTTCATAACTTTTTTGCTTTTGTAAACCCAGGACTTGGGCCAATATGTCCTTACACTTGAATTATCTCATCTGCTTCCCTCTTTGGTCTTTAAATCTTAAGAAAAATATATTTTTTTACTCATTAGTCTGCCATACTCCTACACCCTGTTAAGAATTAGTATATAGTAAAATGCTATGTTCAGTTGGATTAAAGTTTTCCAGCATTATTATTATTATTATTATTATTATTATTATTATTATTATTATTATTATTATTATTTTGGGTTTATTTATTTGGCCTAAACTAATTTACAAAAAAAAAATAATGTTAAGAAATATATTATTTGAGTAAACAAAATGAAAAATAATCTCTGTTTCCTAATAAACCGAGAACGATCTTTGTGACTGAAAATTTTGTGTTATACATTAAATTTCCAAAACCTTGTATTGCTGCAACTTTACAACAAAAGCAGAACAATTTACTAAAATAATGTTACAGCGCACAATGGAAAAATAAGTTTTCGGGGAATTTTGAGCAGCTCCATGTGACTGGAACACAAGAAGCTATGTAAAACAAAACTTTCAGGTATTATGGAGTACATCTCAAAAATGGAACTTCACCAAGGTATGGGCTATGGTGTTGAGCTTCTAGCCATAAACAGAATTCATCACGCTAGTGCTATGTCATGTTAGGTTCTCTGTTTAAACGGTTAACTAGAAACAGTAGCACCCCTGACACGATCCCCATATATAATGGCCTGCAGAAGATGAAGGGCATGTTTGGTAATTAAGTTTAAAAAAAAACAGAATATGAGAAAGAAGACGATTAGTCAAAATAAAATATACAGTAAATAGAAAAGTAAACTTCATGATGTTCAAGGATTTATGAGACAACTAGTTTGTGATAAGGCTTGATTGAGTCCAAAAATCAAAATAAGGGTTTACTTGAATTGCTAAAGGAAAAGAAGGAAAAGCTTAGGCTTTCTTTTTTTTTTTTTTTTTAGGCAAATAAAAGCAAATTCTATCACAGGAAAAACAAGCATCAACAGGACTTCAACCAACAATGTGAAGCTGGAATGGTCTCTATGCATATCTTGCTTGTTGGAAAATGTATACAACAGTTATAGCTTGTATCTAGATTGTGTTTTATATTCACGATTGATCTCTAGGACACCTTCCTGTGTTAACAAATCACACTTTCCTAATTTTAATCCCGAGAAAAACCATGTTGACAGAATTATGTAAATAAATTTAAAATTAATCACATCAGTGGTAAAATCGAACCTTCTTCCATTTCATCATGCAGTACTAAGTGATCAACCACCACCTTTTCTGGCTGCTCACCCCATTGATATGAATCCAGTGAAACGTTGGATCAGCTAGCCCACTTTACTCTCGGCATTAATAAATGGGCTTCCACTTTTGCTAGAAATGTCAATACCTGCTCCACTGCCACTATCTATCCTCTATCCTGCCTTTCTAAGTAAAAGGTCTATCCTTGGCATTGCCACTTAACTTTTTGATATCACTGCTTTTAGATGGGCTTATGGACCTAATATAAGGACTCTTTTCCTTGGGATGTTCGGTGTTTGTGTCAGCTAAACTGCCAGTACTTGATGCTTTCTTGAATTTAACTTTATCAGGAGTTTTTAGTGACACAGAACCATCCTTGTTTAAGCTACTTGTACTATTTTTTTCAGATTTCTCTGGATCAGGAAGAAGTGCCTTCCGGCTTAGACGAAGTTGTCCTTTTTCATTTACCTGGAACACATGCTAGTTGTGTGTGAGAGTATAATGGAGGAAAACTTTATAAGAGTATTCAGAAAAGTCCATAGCACATATTAAACATTATGAGTAGATCAAAATTACGAGTTAAAATTCAAGGTTGCAAATTTTTTCTTTAAAAAAAAACAACAGGTCATTTTCAAGAAAATCACAACATCATATGCAAGTACAGAAAAAATAAAGACCTCTCAGTCTTGTGTTTCTGGTGATGGAGTGTATGCGTAGGGAGATAGGAGGTGGAGGAGGATCTTATATACGTGCATCAATAACAAATAATTTGTTCTCTAACAAACATGTAAACCGATAACAAGTTTCTAACCTCTATCAGTTTAACATCAACATGGTCTCCTACTTTGAAAGCCTGTATCAATAGAACGACGAAACATCAATTTAGCAAGATATCCACAGTAGATAGAAAAAAGAGACAGCTAATTTACTTACGTCCTCTGCCTTCGCTAGCCAATCTGCACTCAACTCGCTAATATGGCAAAGTCCCTGCAACGACATAAAATCTGATCTCAACCATAAATTCATGTTTGCTTTGATTGAATACTTGTTAATGATATCCAATAAAACTAGGCAACAGGATTGAGGAATAAATTCACTGTTAAAGTTTATAGCATGAGACTATACAGATTACAGCATAAAAGCAAGAAATATTCCCTTTGATCATTTATTAAAGGTCATTTTGTTTAAAATTCATGTATATATCATCATGAGACTATGCACTCATTTTTTATACTCAGTTTATTAAATTATTGACCAAAATGATAATATAATATTTCCTTTGATCATTTGTTAAAGGTCATTAGGCTTTTTACATGCAAATTTAATTGTTTTAAATGTACATATACATATATTCATTTGATAATGTTTGAAAAATAAATAAATCAGGCCTAACACACGTTCAGCGCACATTGAGTAGAATGTACCAAATCAAATGACCTATAAAAAAAATAACTAGGATCATCTTTCTCATTCTATAAATAAGATAAGAATTCTCCTATAAGAAAATCGAGTATAATATTCTTTTGGTGCCACTAGGACTGCATGACTCTCTACCTATCTTCGCCCCCGACAATCCAATATATATGAAAAAGCCAACCGTCCAACAACAAATTGAATAGGAGACGATGATATGAGTGCTGCCCACAATTCAACTTCAACTCTAATTCTTTATAATCACAATATTAATGTTCAGACTTACTGTATCATGATAATGATTTTTCAATAACAATACTTATATTTTATATTAATCATATTAAAAGTCAGTACTCTTCTGGTAATTTCCCATGTTTTAGCTGAGCAAGTAAATTAACAAAAATGATAATTTAATTCTACCAGTTCCTTTCTTTTTGCAAAAACTTCATGCAGCAGAAAAGCAATACTATCTACTTCTTTGTGCACATGTATTGCAACGATAAACTGCTAGCAAAAACCAAAATAGAGAAGAATCCTAAGAAGGTTGATTTCACTGAATTGTGGAGGTGCTGGCAGAAAAAAAAACTAAGAAAAGAAGTTCGTAGGTGAGTTAGCTGTTAGCAGGCTTCAAGCACAAAGTTTGCATTATAAAAAAAATTGAAGAATGAAATTTAGATAGATAAAATTTAATAATATCATGTCAGGTTACACCATCTTCCAAATTATTTGACCTCCATATATGCATATATTTTAAGGTATAAGATATTCAAAAAACAATACTGGGTTCCATTGCCCTACCCCAACTTCCCATTTACATTGTGTTTGCATATGGAGAATGGAGATAATATGTGGACCTCGTAAAAATATAAATGCATATTTACTGTTTGACACTGCACTAATAAACATACCTCTCTGCCAGGTGCTATCTCAACAAAGGCTCCATAAGGAGCAATGGATTTGATCTCACAGTTTCTGTTTAAAACACATTAAAGAGTTGAAATACTGTCAGCAACATTCATCATAACTTCATTGATCTCTAAAAGAAACATACAATGCTATGAAACCAGGGAATACTGACAAGGTATTTTACTCATGGAATTTATTCTTTAGAAAAACTACAGATGTATGCAGGAATGGCATATTATAGAATATTCTTCGGGAAACCAGTAAAAAGATATTAATTCGCTAGATAAAGAAGTTACTAGATAAAGAAGTTAGAGACCTATAAATCTCCCCGACAGCTGGAACCATCGTCAAACTACTAATAATAGTTATTGCCTTCTCTAGGCTCTCCTGATCTCTTGCAGTTATTTTTACCTGCAACAAGGAAACAGGTGTAAGACTACAGTTAACAGGCATCAAACACACATAAGTAGATAAGGTCTTCCTCTGAGCATACTATTCCATTATCTTGTGTGTCAATGCCTTCGATACCAGTTTCTTCAATGATACTCTTCACCTTCTTTCCACCAGATCCAATTATTAGATTTACTTTTGATGCTTTGACCTAGAAATCAGGTGCAAAAAGAGTTCATAACTATATCTATTCTGATTACCATAGATAACAATTAAAAAACGATTTGAAACATCAACCTTCATAACATGAATAAGTGGGGCATATCCAGAAAGCCTCTTTGAAGGAGGAGGTGAGCATTTGGACATCTCAGCTGAAAAAAAAAATGAGAGAAAAGGTCTGTACCTAAAGATCCTAAAGCATATAAAACGGTAGTAGTTAATGTACACAAGTATACAAGACTATTGAATCTTTGGTTGTTAAAATTTACCAAGAATCTGCTTTCTCCCATATTTTGCTTGTAAGAGAGCCTGCTTCATAATTGGTAAAGTAATTCCTCCTACCTGTCATGTTTCCATTAGCCAATATATTAGAAGATAGAGTGATTGTGACAAGTGATCATTGGGTAAGGAAAGAAGCATAGCTGTCGCAGACTCGCAGTCATGCATATGCTACTTACTAACCATACATATGCATGTCTAACTACAAACAATTGTCTTAAAATTTTTATAAAGTAGCAGACTACATACAACCTTTATATCCATCTGAAATGCAGTTATACCGTGTTCATTCCCAGCAACCTGCATCATTACAAACACTGAAGTATTACTTTATATTCTCATAATCCCCTTTTCCACATCAACAATGAGCAGCACTACTTCAACCAGAATATTCAATAACTATGTCTTTAAAAAAATTAACATAAATTATGTTTCAGTAGAGACCTTGAAGTCCATATCTCCAGAGGCATCTTCAGATCCAGTTATATCTGAAAGGATGAGGGGGGTACCATCACCCCCAAATTCCTTTGTGTCTAAGACCATACCCATTGCTATACCAGCAATAGAGCCTTTTACTGGAACACCTGCATCCTGTAATGCTAAACATCCTCCACAAACAGATGCCATACTGCCACAGATATATACTAGAAGTTAAGTTGCAATAAGTCAAACATAATTCACACAAGAAACTATGATTCTGCCTACTTAGTGCAGAGAAATTATAGAACTTCAACAAGCTTTCTATTTTTTCTTTTACATCATAGAACTTCAGGCCAAAGAAGATAGTGTACTTTAATCTTTAGCTACATTAGCTGCTCACCTTGATGAGCCATTGCTCTCAGTTATGGTACTCTCGACACGTACAGTGTAGGGAAATGATTCTTCAGAGGGTAATATAGGTTCAAGGGCCCTTTCTGCAAGCATACCATGACCAACTTCTCTTCTGCTTGGTGCACCCATCCTTCCAGCTTCTCCAACACATGATGGCGGAAAGCAGTACTGAACAATTATACTACCAGATTATTAGACGAAACTCCATCTGACTTTTAATTGTAATTTGAAAAGTTAAGCTTACGATTTCAATTATTCCTAAATAACTCAAGACAGTATTCGAAGTAAAAAGGTGAAGAAAACAATACATAGTTGGGTAGGATGTACAGCAGTCAGACAAGAAAGTAAAGGGTAATCCCCCCCTCCCAACCCGCTACCGCCGCTAGGGATTTTGAATAACTATTTATGAAAGGTTACTCAGACTTGGGTGAAAAAACAAAAAATCAGTGAACCATGCACCTGAAGATAAAATCTCTTCACATCGTCCATATCCACAAGATTGTCTATTCTTTGTGCCATCTGTTTATCACCAAGTGTGACCACTGCTAATGCCTGTTAATACCAAAGGAAAGAGGAAAGACAAAACAGAGTGTAAAAATCACTGATTAAATATACATTAAATGTTAATTCATTTAAAAAGGGATTCTCTTAAATTGACTAATACTCCTACATTAATCTTTAGATTAAATGACACTCCAAACAGAAAGCATGAAAATCATTGCAATGTGGAAAATCAAGGAGTGCCCAAGCGATGACAAAGTGCCACTACAGGTACAAGAGGTCCATAGTGTGATTCTCAACCCCCCCCCCCCCCCCCCAAAATCCCAAAAAAAAAAAAAAAAGACTGAGATGTAGCTGGGTGGGCAAGAATCTATGGAGGAGGCGTAGATATAACTACCTATTACATACCAAATATCACTATACAGTCCAGGGTATATTTAAGGAACAAAAAAATAACACTAAGAAAGTAAAAGGGATATGGATGGAAATGAAAAAGATCAATAAGAAGATTTAAAGGGTCATGGCAGGGTTCAACTTTTCACCTATCAGACATTAAGGTTTACCGTAACCGGACAAAACAAATTAGAGGTTCAAGGTACACGTATGGTCATAGTTAAAGGTTCATAGTGTCTCTTAGCTAAATTTATATAGTATCATCCAATGTTACGTTTTAACTAATACAAAACTAATAAATCGGGACATGCCCCTATGCAGTGTAAATGATATCGCCAAGTGCAATAGACGAAGTGTATGTAGAATGGGCCTTGATTTATGGTACCGAATCTGCTAGGTGGTCAGGTTCTATTCTAAATAACAACATTTGAGAGTCGATCTCATCAAGCAAACAGACATGCTACTGCATATTGGTTAACATCCAAAATCGAAATAGCAATATACCTGGGTTTCTCCCCGTGTAAAGAGAGCACTCCCATGCGCTCTGGGAAGTAATCCACATTGTGAATTAATTACACGTATTTCATTTGGAGTTCGACCATCACTTCTTTTTCCTCCCTATACGCAAAAGAACATTTTCAGAACCAACATGTTACATGGAATTAGCCGCAACAAGTAAAGGGTTTTGCTAGACATAGCAAAAACTAAGTTCAAGTCTAATTATGCAAAAGAAAGTGAACATGCAAAATTGCAAACCTATGGTTTAAATTATAGGGTTTGGTTCAAATGAGAACCAAAAAAAATTGGGAACCCAAGCTTCTGCAGAACAAAAATTTGCAGATCCAAAGATTTTATAGAACTAAATTTGCAGAACTGCTACACAAAGGAAGTGCAGAATTTTTTGGTTCTCACCTTTCTGTGGTTCTCTACCGTATCTAGCTTTTATTTTATAATTCATAATATATATTCTTCAATTTAGTAAAGTTTAAAAAACGTTTTGACTTAAGATTTTCTGATGCTGTTCAGTGATTGATAATTTCAGATCTGGTGAGGACCCCAATATACTCTTGAAGGAAAAAAACCATTAAATTGCGGTAGAAAGGCAGTTATGTGGATTTTCGCAGCCCAATTCTTAAGAGAACAATTATTCTTTAAGTTATTGACGAGTTCTTGCAGCAAATTATTTGTACGCTGCAGTATCAACATTGGCACAGACTACTTAAAAGTTGTGGATTGAACAGTCATAGGGTGCATGAGGCTTGAGTTAACCTGAGGGTGAAATTCTACAGAAATTAACTACTGAGTTTAAGCACTACATGCTTGTACAGTTCTATTAAGAAAAAAAAAAAAAAATTTAACCATGTATCATTATTACAAGATCATACCTCCACTATACGTTTCCTCAGGTATTTGGATGTAACTTCCTTGAACACCAACTTCACATCTACCTCAGAGAATAGCTACAAGAGAAAGATATATAAAAACTTGTCACGTATTTAACATGTGCAAATGAAAAGATACAATCAGTACATCTTCTACAAATGCTGATTTAAGGAAATCTGATTGTAGTAAAGGCGATGTATATGCACTTTAGAGGATTAGAAGCATTTATGTGATGCTTTCTTATATACAGGTTAACGATAAAGAAAACAGCTGAGAGGCCCCTGGTGGCAATGGACAGAGCACTAGGAAAGGTCTGGGCAGTTCTAATTATGCCTATAAATCATAAACAAATGTGCAACTTTTTAGCCTTGAGAAATCTGGACACCAACTAAGCAATGACGTTTGGAAAATAATGCCAGAGGCTAGCGACACAAAGTTATTAAAAGCACAAAGTTTACTAAGTCAAATCTCTTAAGCACATGGCCAAACAAGAACATAAAACAAAATGGTACACAAGAAATAGAAGAACTCTGTCATGCCACTTCCACTGTATTACAATCAGCCAAGTGCAGATCATATAGATCCAGTAATAGCTAAAAGGACATTTCACACCGAAATTTCTAATACATTACATGTTTCACTTTTTTAAAAGGGGCTATAAACAACCTGCTAAGATATAATACTAAAAATAAGAAATTTGAGGAAGAACCAAGAATAATACCAAAGGAGTGGGTCTTTTTGAAACTGGTTTAATGTGAACGTCTCCTTCATCAACTTCCCCGTCCACAACTACTTCTTCGTCCTCATCTTCATCCTCAAACACACCTGGAACCGGCTCGGCAACTACAAAAGTTTCAACTTTGTTCACATAACCTTCCTCTGTAAGTATAGTTAAAACATTATCTTCCAGAGATGATAGGGCCTTTCTTCTTGGTATTTTTTTCTTGATTTGAAGTGCTTTGACCAACCCATCACCAGCAATTTCCTGAAATTATAGATAAAACAAATGTCCTATCAATATCATGACCTTCAAAAATAGTAGAATATCCTAAAAATAAATATGAAATAAGACCCAAATATTGGCACCTCGGTCAATGAAGGATGAGATATAATAGAATGAAGTGAAGCGTGCATTTATTTAATTATTAGTACAAAATAAGTCAAATCAGTAATTAAGATACCACTCTTTTAGATGCAGATAGAAGATCAAATGACTTATCTCATACTTTTTATGTGACAAGTGATTAGTTTAGCCACAAGTCAGAACATTTACTTACAGGTTTATAAGGCCATATTATGAAGCATATTCTGGCTACATCCAGGCCCAAATTAGATATTTGAACCGTCCACGACAACAAAATGAAAACAGAAAAAACAAGTTTTTGAATATTTAGTAGATAAGAAGAAAAAAGAGAGTACTTCGACGAATTGATATAGCTCAGGAGGGGGTAGTCTGATTGCATCAAGCATTTTGGGCTTCCCACACTTCTTAACCAATGTTTTCACCTCTTTGCATATAGCTCGTACAGCCTCCTGGTAGGGGAATGAGTTTGAGTAACACATAAGAGTATAAGACACATTTAAGTAATCTATAGGTTTTAAGTTGTTAGAACCATGAGCTACAAACACATAGTATACAATAATCTTAAGGCATACTGTTGACTGTTGACAGTTGACACTTGACAATTACTAGTCATTATTACGACAAAGTAACTTAGACCATATCTTACATGCAAATCACCCAGCATTAAAAGTTACAAAATGCAAATAAATTACAAAATAATTACACCACCCTGACATAGTTGTGGAAAAACTCATAGCTGAGTACTTATTACTCTACATCCTTTTAGATGAAATACTAGTGGAATTCAGATTCTGGTTTATACACTATTGCATCTTGGTCATCCATGTCCAACTATACAGGGACAGGGTGCACCAAATTGGGAAAAACAAGCAAAATTTGTGTCAAACCGACACATATAAAAATGTCATATTACTGCTAAAAGCGATTTTTAAGTAGACCAACTAGAAAGGCTGGTGTAATCTCAATCACTTAAGACTTCAGAGCAGAAGCCATTGAAGAACTATTGCACGGTGTGCTAATACTAACAGCTGCAGAGAGTATTCTCAAGTTATTTTAAGGTGGATTTCACTTTTATTATGGCACATACTTGAAAGGGAACTGATTCATTTGGGACCGAGGGAGTAATATTTGTAAGTAGCAAACAGGCTACAAGGTAACATAATCTTAACAAAGAGTAAGAGACAGGATACAGAAAACAAATTCAATCAAATAAACAACCTGCCCCACTTCTACTGCTTGAAGCAACTTTTCTTCTGGAAGAAAATCACAGTAACCCTGCAAGAAAAAGTTAAAAACACACCACAATATAAAGTCAATAACGTTAATCACGAAGGAAATAGTAGCGTATCAGTGGTAGTCTATAGGAGGATTACATTAAGTAGAATTGTAAGGACTGTTTTCAATAAGGTTCTTATGGTTAGAAATACGAGGAAAATGTAGGTCAGCATCTCCAGCTATGCATAATAACTATTTAAAACCAAGGCCAGGAAAATATAGGTCAGCATCTCCAAGCTATGCATAATAACTATTTAAAACCAAGGCCATAAAATAATTAGCGCAAATGTAGATGTACACAGATATCGGACGATAGTCAGGTTCCTGTTTAATAATAGGATGCATTTAGGTCAGCTATCACAATTTCAAGTTTATGGGATTTTTCTTTAAATGATTGCATTAGTTTAGGGGCGCATTTATTCAAACCATGATCCTATAATTTGCTAGAAAAAAAAAATGATAATTGACCTCTATCATTAGTATTGCACTGTCAGTGCCTGCTAGCAATAAATCCAGCTTTGACTGTTCCATCTCCTTGGTTGTTGGATTGACTATAAACTTATCCCCAATTAAACCGATTCGGACTCCGGCAACAACATCTGAACTTGGCAATTCCGATAAAGCGCTGTTAAATTCAAATAACAAGGTTTAGGACACAAGTACATGAAAAGTAATGAAGTTTTAAACCAACTCATAAATTCATTTTTATTTTTAAAAAACTAAATCTAGTTTACACTGCAATCCCGGCTGCTGTAACTGCCAAAGAATCTGGGGAATGTAAACCGTCATAGCTGAACACCTGAAAGCAAATATGACAATAAAAGTAAAAACTCTAAGCAGGATGGATAAACCAAATACATAGCAATTATGATTTCATTCTATGTAAAAGTATATATTACTACTTCATCTTCCTAAATGCATACCAACCCATCTCTAAAGAAAAATTATATTCAAATCATGCCTGGTGGAGCTAATGACATTATATATTTCAATCTAGCAGTCTAGCTAGAGTAAATCAATACTCCAAAACTTCTTTTGGTAAATGTATATATTAAACATAAAGGAGTTGGATTCATTTTCTTGCAATAGTTCCTGTCTGTCTAAGAATTTTATAGCATGTTATATTCTTGGTTGACAATGAGACCCCATTCAATCAAACACTAAAGAGCGGAAACAAAATGCATTTTAAATCTTTTGGAAAAATTTACTGTAGCTAAGCAAGTATTCAATCATGCCCATCTTTTGCAGCATCACAAACCAAAACCTTAACGCAACATAATTTTTCAAGCTACAATTGAACGTAAGACAACATACTTTAAAAAAGCATATACAACTCACCCAAGATAGTATCTGAGTTTCGTGGTAGAAGCCCTTAAGCATGGTTGGACGCAATGGTCTATCAATCAATCTACAAATTAGCACCTGCCTCCAACAAGATTCTGTTTAGGAACATGCATAAGCTTTTGAAATATATACAGTACAAGATTCCCCTAACAAAGATAGCAGTCAGTGACATAAAACAACACCTCATGATCTTTCGCCCTTCCTTCGCGCTTGAAAAATCCTCCACTGACATAAGGGCCCAGTAGAAGATAAAAATAGTGATAATCACTTCAGTTTTTATAAAACTAATAAATCAAATGAGAGAAGAAAGCACAAGATAAACCTAGTTTTTCCAGCTGCGGAGAAACGCTCTTGATAATGCACCGAAAGAGGGAAGAAATCAGAAGGTTCACTTGGTACATCAGACATGCACACAGTAGTGTAAATAATCTACAAGGAAACAGAAATATAAGTTGGCATGAGCATGCACTCAAAGCTAATCTTAGCAACATAGTTACATATTGATAAACCAAACGGATAAAAACAATTGATACCAACCTATATGTTAACAACAGTATGGAGCTTGTGACCAAAACAAAAAAGTATTGCAAGTAAAAGAATCTCTCTGTGTTGTTAATGACTTAATAGTGCAAATTTCTTAACTTAGATCTAAGAAATTCATGAATTAATATGAATATTGACGTGGTAGTAATTGAATATATTTTGTCTTTCCTAATAAGATTCAGGTCACAATGATAGTAGCATGACCACAAATTCTTATGAAGATACATCTCTACAAAAGGTCCAATCTAGTCTTTGTATAGAGTGACAACGAAAAGGAAAAGTAATCTAATTTGCATTGGACAATGAAAAACAATTAGGTGGAAGTAAAATAAATTACATAAAACAAAAGTCGATATCGTTAAAAACTGTGTGAAGGAGTGATGAAATTTAAGTTGGAACTTACAGTTTCTCCGTCTGTAACAGTGACAGCAGCACTAGCCTGTCTTCCCATATGACCAGTCTCGACCAATATCTGCAACATCACAAGCATATTACATTTATATAATTATTATAAGAATATATAGACAATTCGCTCACATTAGCACATTCACATACATTTCCCCAAATTATTAAGTAGATATATAGACAATACATTTTACGGAAATAGATTTAATTGACTTGCATTTTACATTTATGGAAACCGAAACTACGTAGTTGAAGGTGCACTGGTAGCGAACTTGTCTATTTTGAACTTTAGATACTGTATTGTTATGCATAAAATTGGATGACATAAGCACATTGACAATACGTTTCAGCAAATTAGGAAGCAGAACTAGTAGAAATACACACATACATAATTGGATAACATTACCAATTGGACAAAACACGAAATAAAAAAGGACTCACATGACGATCACCAACAGGAATTTTAACCGAGAATCGCTGCGGCAACTCGGTGGTAGCATGAAAGACATCAGACCTATCTAAAGCGCGAATACGAAAGGCGGTCCGGCTAGTTAATTTGTTGTTGTTTTTTGTCCTGGTTGAAAATAGGGAGCGAGTAGTAGATTTGGAGGTGAGAAAGGTAGGGCAAAAGTGAGTGAGTTTGCATCCATTTAATAACGGTGAAGGGCGTCCGTACAAGCAGCAGCTGCTATGAGAATTCATTAACAGCATTTTTGGTTCAAACAGCAGGTAGTACGGATAGCTGCACTGTGTGACTCAGACTAATCCGTTTTTCTTTCCTTTAGGTCTTGCCTTCTTTTGGGCTTGTTTACATTTTTCACTCTGGGCCTCTTCTTGGATTATTGAAATTTTGATAATTGAAATTCGAAACCGTTTTTTCGATTTATTTATTATAAAATAAATTATTATATTTTTAAAAAATTTTAAATAATTATATTTTATAAATAGAATTAGTAAAAATTAAAAATTTGGACTTGGGCATTTGACATATATTATTTACATTAATAAATAGAATTAATTATATTTCATATATTATTTTAATCTTCATTCTGCAATGAACCTTTCCTTCGACAGTTGCTTGAGGAATCAGCATTGTTGGAAAGGTCCATCTCTTATAATATCAAGATAATCAGTATTTGTTGCCTCAAGGTGATGCAACATCTTCACTTTCCAATGAGTATACTCATGCTTCCTGAGCATAGGGATTGTTAGGTCCTGAAGTATCATAGAAGGGGGAGTTGAATACGATACTACCAAAAAAAATAATCCCGAGAATATATATTTATTGATAATAAACTCGAAGGGGTGTTACAACTTCTAATCCAATGGATTAGCTTCAAAACCAGAACACTCCTAAGGATAGTTTAGGCACGAGGACCTTCTACCCGACACTTCCTGAAAGCGGGCCAAGCCGGCTTCTCTACTATATGGACTATCTAGCAGCTTACACAGAGAAGATATAAGAAAGAGAAGAGAAAGTTGTGTGTTGAGGTGTGTTTTGAAATGAAATACAACAAGCCTATTTATAGGCTGAAGGAGGGCACTATTTCACATACCATTTACTATTTCAACAACTCCCGTGGGCCCCACCAGCCACTATTTGAATAGTATCACTATTCATCACCTACCACTGTGGGCCCCACCAGCCACTATTTACGTAGTACCACTATTTGCACAGTAACCGTGCATAGTAACCTTGCATAGTAATTGTGCATAGTAACTTTGCATAGTATTACTATTTTTGGCTGCTTCTTTTGGGCTTCTCTCTTCTTGAAATATTCTGTCTGTCCTTGACCGTCAATCTGCTTTATCAATTTTCTTTCTGAATAAATGTGTTGATCCTTCTCGTATGTGCTGACACTTAGTGCACTAGTCTGGTTCACAAGTGACTAGCACTGATCTTGATCTTCACACCTTCGTTACATTCCAATTGATTAGCCTGCAGCAGTATCTTCAAATAATATAAATACAGGGAATCTTTTGGCCATTCAACTGAATCATCTGTACATCTTATTCTGTCACTGAGGCTTGATCATGTTAATGAACTTCTTTCAGCGACTTGATCCTTGTTGATGCATGTT
Source organism: Saposhnikovia divaricata (assembly GCA_036435485.1). Lineage (NCBI taxonomy): Eukaryota > Viridiplantae > Streptophyta > Magnoliopsida > Apiales > Apiaceae > Saposhnikovia > Saposhnikovia divaricata. Next base: position 2,342,235 of record JAZHRN010000132.1, read on the forward strand.
CTTCAAATTTCACGATCCCTGTATAGAGTTAATATTATTTATCATTTATCCTAGTTGAGTTATATATGTCCTCTATTACATATTACATTACATTATGCTTTACAATCTCCCCCTATTTGATTGTTAGGGTTTGACAAGCAAATTCCTAGAGGATAACTTAACTGATACAACAACAAATAAAGTTCAAAGATAAATAATATTAAAGTGCATTCTGGATCATATATTTACATTTTCCAGATTTCTAAAATTAACCAAGTGCAAGACAATTGTTCCTTTAGATTGAACAAATCTTCAAGTTTGCCTTTGCTTTGTTTCCACATAGCATTAATACTCCCATTAGCTTTTTCTTTCCCAAAATAAACTTAATTCCGTGTCAACAACCTTTTCCTTGCCCTTACGCCTAGTAGATTTTTCTTGGTCATCCACCTTCTCCCCCTCAGTTGGGTTATCCTCCAGAGTAGTAGGATATGGAGTTGGTAAATTAGACGAAGATCGATTTACCAAGGAGTTGATTGCATCATTTAACTGGGTTGCCATGGTATTCAATTGAACCTGAAATACATCATGTTGAATAAGTTGCAAATTTTTTATTTCTGCAATGGACTTACAGATATTTGGCAACTCTTTCTCCATTGTTTAGACCCGTGTAAGGAGTCTGCTGTATTCCTTTCTGGTTACAGGTGCATGTGGTTGAGTAGGTTGCTCACTCGTATGTTCTTCAAGTGTTTCACTCAACACTCTATATTCACTCGGGTTAGTGGTTTGGGTTACACTTACATGTTCTGTTCGTGTTTCCCTCAACTCTCCTCCAGAGCTTCCACCGATATGTGTACCTGCAAATGAAATCATCCTAGCCCCTTTTTCAGAGGTCACGGATGGTGCAATGAAAGTTCGTGAGCTTCCGTCCTCGCATGAAGCGAGTTGCCGACCACTGGTAAAGAGTGCTAAATCTCGAAAGAGATCCAGAGATTTTTCCTCTGGGAGGTTAAACTTGAATCGATTAAATGGCACAAAACCCAAGTTTCCCTCGTATGCCTGTGAAGACACTTGGTTCAAAAAAGAACCACCTATCGATGGATTTTCCTAGTAAAATGGAAGATTCACCAGCAGTTATTGAGGTAGGTAATTCCACCTCAGATGCCTGTAAAGGCATTTGATCTTTAGAAAGATCATCAACCACACTTATGTTCCGTGAAATGGAACTCAAGATAGTTGCTCCTGTCAATTCAACCTTATTTACATTTTCACTCATTTGACAAGGAAGAAGTTTCAATAACAGTTGCAGTTACCTCAGGTTCATATTTACTTCTTTTAGAATGAGGTAGAGCTGCTGATGTAACTAACTCCTTATGTGGTGCTGCTGAGGCACTATCTCCCTCAAAAGTGTTGATGGCTGGTCGTTTATGTGACAATTGAGGTGTAGGAGTTTGTTGTGTTTGTGTTTGCATTTGTAGAATGGGCTCTTCGACATGTGTTAGAGTCGGTGGGATTTCCTGCTCTTGATCGGGTAAGATGGCCACTAGGGGCTGTAGAAACTGTATTTCCTGTGACACAACAGGGAATACAGAGGTTGGAATAGCAGGGATTGAAATATTACCTTATCGTATACCTGCTCTCACTGGTCTTGGTAACAACGGAAGTGGGACAGTCTTTAGATATTCAGTTAGGACTGTAGGCACATCCGTATAGTTCTTTTTGCTTATGTAATTAATTACATTCGTCTTCATGTAAGAACATTCCACCTTTCGACCATTTTCCAAGCGTACCCCGTCTTCATCATTCAAAAAATCATTTAATATTAGCTGTAGAAACCTTGGTTATAGACATTTGACATTTTGAGTCTGAACATCTCTTCTTCCCAAGTGTTTCATCTTTAAAATGATTTGACCAAGCACTATTTTTCCAAAATTAATCCTCAAATTATTGGCGACCGCATACCCTATTTTTTGAATAAATTCAGGTATTCGATCTTGATTTGTTCTATCTGAGGAAAAAACATGGTTAAGAGTGTGAAAGAAGAAATTCTAGTACTGGGTTAGAAACGTTCTAGAAAGATTACCAGTATTGAAATTACCATCTTGGTACCTTATAAAACGAAAGAACATTTCAATTTGTTCAGGTGTAGGATCAGAAACAAGATTTTCCATAGGAAAATGAAGAATTCGATTAACATCTCGTTCAGTGACCCTAATCGACCTACCAAACAGTCGATATGTGATTGCACACTCGTCCTGTCCAGAAGTGTTAACCGCACTACAATATAGTTCACGCAATGCATCATGGTTAAGCTGCACTAGTGTAACTAAAGCATAGCGAATTAATGAATGTTCATTCAGAAATTGTGTCCAAGCCCGAAATTGCTCATCCAGAATGGTTTCGATTTGTTGAATGGAAATAGGATTAACTTTAGCAATTAAAAAGCTTCCCTGCAATGCCATTTTCAAAACTTTAAGAAATTCAAAAACAAGGGTTAGTTTTTATAAAGGATGATGTATAAAGCAAGAATATGAAATCCGATCTAAAAACCACCAGCTAGATTGAGAGATCTTTCCGATCAAAGCTCTAAATATTCAGCAATTGTGTGTATATGCTCTGTATATCTGAAAAATGATGATGTTAAACACAAACAAAAACTCATCATTTATAAGGTTTCAAGGTTTAGTGGGTTAGGTGTGATAGTGACAGGTTATGTTGAAAAAATAACACCGCTCAATAATTTCTCACCTAACAACCTAATTAGCCGAAAAACATCTTATCACCGAAACCTATCAGCCTATACACATATACACATATTTAATACTTCTAATTATTATGGATTTAAAAATAATCACGCAGTAAATCAAGAATTAATCCACAATAATCAGATAAACTCACAATTAAATAGACATAAAATTAACAAAATATCATTAATTGATATATGTCAATAAAATATTTATTTAATTATGCTACAATGATATCTCCTGAATAATCATGTAGATAAGCAAATAAAACAAACAAAATCCAGAGAATGAAATTCACTGGCTGCAACTAATTGAACAGACATTTTAAAAGATCATGTGAAATTTAACATACCAAGCTCACTTACCAACCTTGAAAAGGCTGATTCATCCAAAGCTTTAGTAAAAATGTCTGCCAACTATTTTTCACTAGGAACAAAATGCAGTTCCACAGTGCCTTCCATCACATGCTCCCTGATGAAATGATATCTGATGTCTATGTGCTTGGTTCTAGAATGCTGCACTGGATTCTGTGATATTGCAATTGCACTAGTGTTGTCACAGAAAATTGGGATCTTTTCAACTTTAACTCTATAGTCAAGTAGTTGATTTCTCATCAATGGAATCTGTGCACAACAACTCCCAGCTGCTATGTATTCAGCCTCTGTAGTTGAGGTAGATATTGAGTTCTGCTTCTTACTGAACAATGAGACCATCTTGTTTCCTAAGAATTGACAGGTTCCTGGGGTACTTTTTCTATCCATTTTGCAACCTGCATAATCTGCATCTGAGTAACCAATTAGATCAAAACCAGAATCTCTAGGGTACCAAATGCCAAGGTTTGGTGTTCCCTTGAGATATTTGAAAATCCTTTTAATAGCTACTAAATGAGATTCCCTAGGATCAGCTTGAAATCTAGTACATAAACATGTAGCAAACATAATATCAGGTCTACTAGCTGTTAAATATAAAAGAGATCCAACCATGCCCCTATAGCTTGTCATGTCCACCTTCTTTTCCTTAGTATTCAGTTCAAGCTTAGTGGCAGTGGCCATGGGTGTTTTTGTAGAAGAGCAATCTGCTAAATCAAACCTTTTTAAAAGATCATAAATGTATTTTGTTTGACTTATAAAAATTCCCTCATTCACTTGTTTAACTTGTAAACCAAGAAAATAAGTTAATTTACCCATCATACTCATTTCATATCCATTTTGCATGAGTTTGGCAAACCTCTTGGAAAGTTTCTCATCTGTAGACCCAAATATTATATCATCTACATAAATTTGGACAAGTATCATAGAGCCATTGACATTTCTATAAAATAGAGTTTTATCAACAGTACCTCGAATGAAGTGATTCTCTATAAGGAACTGTGAGAGTGTTTCATACCAGGCTCTAGGTGCTTGATTCAGACCATAGAGTGCTTTGATTAGAAGCCATAGAGTGATTTGATTAGAAAGAACACATATTCTGGAAAGTCTGGATCTTCAAAACCAGGCGGTTGACTAATATACACTTTCTCCACCAGAATACCATTCAGAAATGCACTCTTGACATCCATTTGATAGACTTTGAAATTGGCATGCGCTGCATAGGCCAGGAAGATCCTTATTGCTTCTAACCTTGCCACTGGTGCAAAGGTTTCTTCAAAGTCAATTCCTTCCTCTTGACAGTAGCCTTTAGCCACTAATCTAGCTTTATTCCTTATGACTATGCCATTCTCATCCATCTTGTTCTTGAATACCCACTTAGTGTCAATCACTGATTTGTCTTTAGGTTTGGGTACAAGTTTCCATACTTCATTTCTATCAAACTGGTTTAGCTCTTCTTGCATTTCTAAAACCCAGTCTGGATCCAGAAGAGCATCTTCAACTCTCTTAGGTTCCTCTTTGGATAGAAAAATGCTATATAAGCATTCTTCTTGAGTTGCTCTTCTAGTTTGGACCTTTGCATTAAGATCTCCAATTATAAGCTCAAATGGATGATCCCTAGTCCATTTTCTTTGTGGTGGTAAGTTTGACCTTGATGAAGTGGCTTCATTTTCTATGCATTGATCATTGTGACTTGTTGTTGAGTTTTGACTGTGAGAAAGTCCTCCTGAGTGTATGGCCCTCGAGATTAATGGAGTTCTTGCAGATTCATCAACAGATGCTTCTCTTTGATTTTCTACAGATGCTTCGAATTGATTTCCAATTGATGGTGTAAGTTCCTCTTCAACAGGTGGTTCATTCAGCACTTCAACTGATGATCCTTGTCTGTTTCTCACACCATTTGATCTCCATTCTTCATCATCATCTTCACTTTCTTCACCACTTCTCTCATTATCAAATGAGAGAGACTCATGAAAACCTTCATCTACTAGGCCAGATATTTTCTTGTCATCAAAGACAACATGTATGGACTCCATTACAATGTTTAGTCTTAGGTTGTAGATTCTGTAGGATTTTCCAGCTGAGTATCCAACAAAGATAGCTTCATCTGCCTTTGAATCAAATTTTCCAAGATGCTCACCATGATTTTTTAGTACAAAGCATTTGCATCCAAAGACATGCAGAAAGTTGATTGTTGGTTTCTTGCCTTTGAAAAGTTGATAAGGTGTCATGCCTTTTGCTTGATTGACCAAAGAAATATTCTAAGTGTAGCATGCAGTGTTTATAGCTTCTACCCAGAAGTATGTTGGTAGCTTAGACTCTTCAAGCATTGTTCTTGCAGCTTCAATTAGAGTTCTGTTCTTTCTTTCCACTACACCATTTTGTTGAGGAGTTCTTGGTGCAGAGAATTCTTGGATAATTCCTTCTTCTTCACAAAACTCTCTTATTACAGAATTCTTGAACTCAGTTCCATTGTCTCTTCTGATTCTCCTTACTTTGAGTAAAGGATTGTTGTTGACTATCTTGATGTGATTTATATGACTTCACCTGCCTCATCCATAGAGTGTAGAAAGAATGTCCAAGAGAATTTTGAGAAATCATCAATAATCACAAGACAGTATTTCTTCTTTGAGATTGATAACACATTGACTGGTCCAAAGAGATCCATATAAAGTAGTTGCAAGGGTTGATCAATTGATGACATTGACTTTGATTTGAAAGAGGCCTTCTTCTGCTTCCCTTTATAGCATGCATCATACAATCCATCCTTGCAGTAATCCAATTTTGGAATACCTCTAACCAAATCCTTCTTTACCAACTCATTCATTGCTTTAAAACTCAAGCGTGACAATCTTTTGTGCCAAAGCCAACTTTCATCTACACTTGCCTTGCTGAGAAGACATGTAGTCATGTTTGCATTTGTTGAATTGAAGTCAGCAATGTACACATTTCCTCTTCTATCTCTTGTCAACACTACCTTGTTGTCACTTTTCTTGAAAATGACACAAGCTTCAGATGTGAACCAGACATTCTGGCCTTTATCACACAGTTGACTGACACTTATCAAGTTATGCTTAATTCCATCAACCAGTGCTACTTCTTCAATGACAACATTCCCTTGTGAAATCAAGCCATATCCTCTAGTATATCCTTTGATGTTGTCTCCAAAGGTAATGCTAGGGTCAGCTCTCTCCTCAAGCTTAGTGAGCAGGGTAGAATCTCCAGTCATATGCCTAGAACAACCACTGTCCAGATACCAAAGATTCTTTCTGTTTCCCTGCACACATCAAAACAAAATCAAGTTGATTTTGGTACCCAAGTTTTCTTGGGTCCTGCCTTGTTATCCAATTTCTTATCCTTTAAATCCCTTTTAACCGAAAGTTTAGATTAAGTTAAATCAATTTTGACTTTAGGTTTGGGCCTTTGAGAGACAGAATTTGATACTTGCTCATATTTGTTATAGTTAATAGCATTGTTAGGCATAGTCTGTGCAAACATGTTATTCATCATCCATGGCATCTGTGGCATATTGAAAGCATTGTAGTATGGATTATGCATGAATGACATGTTAGCATATTGACTAGATGCATGAGCAGAGAGAGCATATATATTTGGCATAACATTCATAGCAGGCACAAGCATAGGCATGTTAGGTGATAAGTGCATATTTTTGCATATTTTTATTACCTATTTATTGCTTGAACTCGTATTTTAATAATTTATTTTGCTGCATTTCAGGAAATTCGTGAATAAATAAAGAAATGGCAAAATAAAGAAATAAAGAACAAGGAAGGGAAAAAGAGGAAGAAAAAGGACTTAAATGAAGAAAGGAAAAAGAATTAGGAGCTTGGTGGAAAAGGAATCTTGGAGGACATGTGGAAGGTGGAGATCATCCCAACACACTACATAAGTGTATGGCCAAGATCAAATCTTCAAAGCTTAAGAGAGAAGGAAACAAATAGATGGCTAGGATTTCACCACCACACACCACAAATGTATGGTGGGGATTTACCCAACACCCCCCTTAACCCTAATTCCTATTCTATAAATACCCCCTCACCCCCTTGTATTTAGTAACTTAGATTTTAGGGTAGTTTTAATTTCTTGTTTTTTTTAGTTTCAAATCTTGTAAACACTTTTTATTTTAATGCAAAAATTCCGTTTCCTTTAATTTCTCGTCTTGTTCTTTCGTTTATTTTGCCTTGCTTCCGTTATTTTCGTAAATCCGATTATTGGACAAAGTAGCGAAATGCTAACCACTATGGGTTGAAAATAACGATTTTTATTTTCTTGCTCGTAGTTATAATTTAGTCTTAATTCGTAATTTTGCCCCTTTAAATCTCCATTTTATTGAGGCCCATTTAATTTCAAATCATCATTTTAGAGTAATTTTAATTTTCTAGATAATATCTTTATTTTCATATTCAATTTTTAAAAATAAAAAATTACAAAAATACTAGTTTTATAAAATTTGAGCATTTATTTTCTGTCTTTGTTTTGGTTTTAATTCGAAGCTTCGACTATACAAATCTCCCCTATTTTTTTCTTTTTTATCAAACACCTATTTCCTTCATCAAAACACAAACTTTGTTTCCATTTCCTGCGGCCCAATACCCAGCTGCAAACTCCATTTACTCTCTCCCTTCTTCGACAAAACCCACCAGTTCAACCATCCCCCTGTTTTTTTTTGTTAAATCGTAGACACCAAACCCATCCAGCTGATTTCCTTCGATTTTCTCATAGACTTTCTCCTCTTCTTCTCAATTCCCAGCCTTTTTTTCCCTCTTTCTCCTATTCTAACACACAAAACCTCTTTTCTTTCTAGTCAATGTTCAGTTCGATCTCAGTATTGAGTTTTGTGGTTTCATTTCATAATCGCTGAATCTTGTTTTCAATTTACTAAGTTTTGCTGTCAAATCCGCGAGTTTGAGCTGCTGAGTCGAATTAATTTTGATGTTTTACGAGTTGGTACTGAGTTTGGTGCCATTGTTTGTTGAGTTATTGTTTAAACTGACAACTCACAAAACTATATTCTGTGCGGTGTAGAATGTGCTAATAATGTAGAGTAATCGATTAATGTTTGTTTGATTAATGCTGAGTAATTTTGTTTGTTTGTTCTGTTTTCTCTGTTTTGTTTATGATTAATGGTGTTTGTTTGTTTTGCTAATGATGTCGAATCAGTAGTTTTGTTTTTTCCGAGTCTGTGCGTTTTGTTTTGGTGATTAATGTTTGTTTTGTGTAAGTCTGTGCGGTGTTTGTTTGAGGTTTGTCACGAATTACTGAGTTTTCGGTCGTTGGTTTTATTTGTTGAGTTTCGAATTGAATCAAAATTCTTGTAATTGGTTGTGATAGTGGCTAGTTAATTTTACAAATTGTTAGATATAATTGATGTAATGTTTCAGTGTTTAAGTGTAACAGTGAAATATCAGAGTTTAACTGGAAGGAAGTCAGAGTTTAGTAAAGTCTGATTGACGGAAGCTGGACAGAGTTTAGTAAAGTCTGTCTGGAAGCAGCGCGTACGGAGTCAATAGAAGATATTAGAGATCAATTGAAGATTGATATGGAAGCGAGATCTTTGGAGACTGGATAGCTATCAAAGAGATCGAGTTGACTTAGGAGACGTGTGACAATCTGTAATTGATATCATTGTATAGCTGATTATTAGGAATATCAATTAGAGATTGTATCGAAGCTGTATATTTTATAAATACAGTTGGGTTAACCCTAGAAGGGTATCGTGCATCGAACTATCTTTATTGTAACCTAGCAGCTCTTTGTGATAGTTTACATCACGAAGAGGGTTTTAATATCAGAAGATTTAAAGTGCATAATCATCTTACTTGTTAAACTCTCATACGAATTTGATTATTAATTGTGTATTCGGCCTAACAAGTGGTATCAGAGCCAATCTGTTACTTTATTACAGGTTAAGATCCAAACACAACAATAATCATGTCAGCAATTCCTCCACCAACATCTACTAGTTCTGAAAAGGCTCCTACTACTGTGAGTCGTTATGAACCAATCAGGATTCCTATTCTCAGGCCATCAGAGTATGCCATGTGGAAAGTCAAGATGACTATGTTTCTGGAGGCTACAGATCCAGAATATCTTGACAGGATTTATGAAGGCCCTCACAATCCTACAAAGCTATCTGCTGCAACTGCTGGTGAAGAAGCTAAAATAGTTCCAAAGGAAAAGAAGGACATGACTCCTGAAGATCTATCATCAATTGCTAAGGATGCGAAGGTTAGGCATTTACTGCATAGTGCTTTAGACAATGTTATGTCTAACAAAGTGATTAACTGCACCACTGCAAAAGAGATATGGGATGCTCTTGAAGTTAGATGTCAAGGAACTGCTGCTATTAAGAAGAATAGGAGAAACATACTCACACAAGAGTATGAGCACTTTGAGGCTAAACCTGAAGAGACCATGACAGAAACATTTGATAGATTCTGTAAATTGCTTAATGATCTGTCATTGGTCAACAAAGAGTATGATCTAGAAGACTCAAATCTCAAGTTTCTTCTTTTTCTACCTGAAAAGTGGGATGTGAAAACAACCACTATTAGAGACAACTATGAACTTGCTGAAACAGAGATTGATGAAATCTATGGGCTGCTCAAAACTCATGAATTGGAAATGGAGCAGAGAAACAGGAGATCAAGCAGGAAGGCAAAGTCTGTTGCTCTTAAGGTTGAAGAGAAGCCTCAGAAGAAAGAGGCATCAAAAGGAAAATGAAAGGAAAAGCTTTGGTCATACACTCAGAAAGTGAATTATCAATCTCTGATTGTGATTCAAACTCTTCTGAATCATCTGACTCTGAGGATGATGAAGAAGAAATGAGAAAAATGGCTGTGTTGATGGTGAAGACCTTCAAGAAAATGGGTTTCAAGAATTTCAAGAAAGGGAAAAGGTTTTCTAGAGATTCAAATGAAGACAGAAAAAGTTTCAGGAGGTCTGAAAAAAAGAGACCAAGTCTGGGAAAAAGGATAAGTCTGAAATTCAATGGTACAAGTGCAAGGAGATGGGTCATTATGCTCCTGAGTGCAAGAAGGGTAAAACTGGAAAAGTACTCATCACAAAAAGGCAGAGATTGGGCAGACACTTCAGATTCTGATGAAGAAATTAACTATGCTCTCATGGCTACTACTGAATCAGAAACTTCTATAAATCAGGTACCTCTAACTACCTATGCTTATAATATTGATGACATTTCTCAATTAAGAATTTATCTTAAGTCATTGCATATAAGTTATAGGGATCAGACTTTAAAAGTGGGATGTGAAAACAACCACTATTAGAGACAACTATGAACTTGCTGAAACAGAGATTGATGAAATCTATGGGCTGCTCAAAACTCATGAATTGGAAATGGAGCAGAGAAACAGGAGATCAAGCAGGAAGGCAAAGTCTGTTGCTCTTAAGGTTGAAGAGAAGCCTCAGAAGAAAGAGGCATCAAAAGGAAAATGAAAGGAAAAGCTTTGGTCATACACTCAGAAAGTGAATTATCAATCTCTGATTGTGATTCAAACTCTTCTGAATCATCTGACTCTGAGGATGATGAAGAAGAAATGAGAAAAATGGCTGTGTTGATGGTGAAGACCTTCAAGAAAATGGGTTTCAAGAATTTCAAGAAAGGGAAAAGGTTTTCTAGAGATTCAAATGAAGACAGAAAAAGTTTCAGGAGGTCTGAAAAAAAGAGACCAAGTCTGGGAAAAAGGATAAGTCTGAAATTCAATGGTACAAGTGCAAGGAGATGGGTCATTATGCTCCTGAGTGCAAGAAGGGTAAAACTGGAAAAGTACTCATCACAAAAAGGCAGAGATTGGGCAGACACTTCAGATTCTGATGAAGAAATTAACTATGCTCTCATGGCTACTACTGAATCAGAAACTTCTATAAATCAGGTACCTCTAACTACCTATGCTTATAATATTGATGACATTTCTCAATTAAGAATTTATCTTAAGTCATTGCATATAAGTTATAGGGATCAGACTTTAGAGAATGAGAGGATAAAATCTGAAAATTCTGAACTTGAGGTTAGAAATAAACTTGTTGAAGAAAAACTTGAAAACATGCAACAAGTTCAGAAAGAGAGAGATGATGATGTTTCTATAGAACAGGATTTGTTTTAGAAATATAAACAACTAGAATCTGAGTTGGAAGAAGCAAATAAGAAAATTAGGACTTGGACTAATTCTGGAAAGGACATTCAACAGATTTTTCAAACAGACACTGTAGGTCTAGGTTATAATGAGGGAGATGAACTTAGATTTCAAAATCAAGTTAAAATCAGACCTCATTTTGTACATGGAGCCAGTAAATTTTTGTCTGATAATGAAAAAGAAGGTGTTAAAAGTGAACCAGTAAAAACTAGTGTTAAACAGGTTAATATTGGTTCAATGACAGATAAACAACTCAAACATAAACTGAAGGAGTTAAAATCTGTTAAGAAATAGAGAGTGTCAAATAAGAACAGAAATGGAAAAGTAGGCATCACTTCAGGAAATAAACCAATGCTTGCTAGTTATGCTCCAAGAAAGACATGTCATAACTGTGGTAGTACTAAGCATCTTGCAAATTTCTGCAAGAAAAACAAAAAAATAAATTCTTTACCTTCCAAGTCTGAGGTAAAGAAGGATTTTGCTAGAACTAAGCCACAGACTTTATGCACACACTGTGGAATCACTTGGCATTCCATTTATACTTGCAGACAGTATCATGCTATCTATCATAATTACTATGAACTTAAACCCAATTTGAAGTGGGTTAAAGTTAATACTGCAAGTGTAAACTCTGATACTGTTAGCTCAAACTCTGATAATGTTAATTCCGCTGCTAAAGCTAACAAAGTTAAGAATGTCAAAGGATCCAAGCAAGTCTGGATCCTTAAATCTAATCCTCAGTAATTGCTTGTGATTACAGAGCAACGGGGAGGCAACCCTAGTTGTGGACAGTGGATGTTCAGGACACATGACTGGAAATAAAGCCCTGCTATCAGACTATGAGGAGAAGGCTGGCCCAAAAGTTTCCTATGGTGATGGCAATGTAGGAAGAACATTGGGATATGGCAATATTAATCTTGGAAATGTCATCATCAACAATGTAGCTCATGTCCCAGGACTCAAGCATGACTTGTTATCTGTAAGTCAAATCTGTGACAAGGGATATCATGTAGATTTTCAACCTGAATATTGTGAAGTTATCAGCAAATCTACAGGAAAGGTTGTTCTAGTTGGTAATAGGCAAAACAACATTTATGAAATTAAGCTTTTAATAGACTCTGTTGGAAAAGCTGTTTGCCTGTCTACAAGAATGTCTAGTGAAGAGAGTTGGAAGTGGCACAAGAAACTCTCACATTTGAACTTGAATAACATCAATGAATTGATCAGAAAGGATCTTGTAAGAGGACTCCCAAAGGCTCTATTAAATGTTGATGGCCTATGTGATTCATGTCAAAAGGCCAAGCAAAGGAAGTCATCTTTCAAGAGCAAGACAGAATTTTCAATCACTGATCCTTATCATCTTCTGCATGTTGATCTCTTTGGTCCAGTAAATGTTATGTCTATAGCAAGAAAGAAATATGCTTTAGTCATTGTTGATGAATACACTAGATTCACTTGGGTGTATTTTCTAGCAAAGAAGGATGAAACTACATTAACTCTGATGGAGCATGTGAAGCTTCTGGACAAAGGATCAAGTAACAAAGTTAGAATCATCAGAAGTGATAATGGAACTGAGTTCAGGAATGCAACAATGGAAGAATTCTGCAAGAACAATGGAGTGAAGCAAGAATTTTCAGCACCCGGTACACCACAACAAAATGGTGTAGTTGAAAAGAAAAATAGAACCTTGATAGAAGCTGCCAAAACTATGCTTGATGAAGCAAAATTGCCAACTTATTTCTGGGCAGAAGCTGTTCAAACTGCTTGTTTTACTCAAAATGCTACACTGATCAATAAGCATGGAAAAACACCATATGAGATGGTGAAGAAAAAGAAGCCTAACCTGAAATACTTTCATATTTTCGGGTGCAAATGCTTTGTTTTGAAGACTCATCCTGAACAGTTGACCAAATTTGAGCTAAAGGCAGATGAAGGAATTTTTGTTGGCTATCCACTGTCAACAAAGGCATTCAGAGTTTACAATCTGAGAACTAAAGTGATCATGGAATCTATACATGTGTCTTTTGATGACAAGAAGATAACTGGACTTGAAGACATAGATGAATATGATCAACTGAACTTTGAAAATGAAGATTTAAACTCTGTTGAAGTAAACTCTGATCAAACTATTCTGACAGACTCTGTTGAAAAAAACTCTGAACCTCTACTGGTAAACACTGGAGAAACTTCTCAGCCACAACAAAGGGAAGAACCAGTTGAGGGGGAGCATGATCAAGATGAAGACTCAAACATTGATACTGAGTCAACTGAAAAATCTGGATCAAACTCTGATGATCCAAACTCTGAAAATTCAAATTCTGACTCTGGGCAGTCAAGTTCAGGGGGAGTCTCAGAAAATGAAGAAAGCCCACAGCAAAATCAGGAGAGCATGGATCAAGGGGGAGGATTACATGCTGACAGAAGTCATTTGCCTTCTGCTAGGAAATGGACTAAATCACATACACCTGATTTGATAATTGGTGATCCAGATGCAAAAGTGAAAACAAGAAGTGCCACTGCAAGTGAATGTTTATTTCATGCATTCTTGTCTAAAAATGAACCAAAGAAAGTGGAAGAAGCTCTTCAAGATGCTGACTGGATAACAGCAATGCAGGAAGAGTTGAATGAATTTGAAAGGAATGAAGTTTGGACCCTTGTACCAAGGCCAAAGAACAAATCTATTGTTGGTACTAAATGGGTTTTCAGAAACAAGACTGACAGTGAAGGTGTTATCACAAGGAACAAGGCTAGACTGGTAGCAAAAGGCTATTCACAGCAGGAAGGAATAGACTATGATGAAACATTTGCTCCAGTTGCAAGATTGGAGGCAATCAGAATTTTTCTAGCATATGCCTCTCACAAGAAATTCAAAGTGTTCCAGATGGATGTGAAAAGTGCTTTTCTGAATGGGAAGCTTGAAGAAGAAGTGTTTGTTGAACAACCACCAGGATTTGTGGACCCAAAATATCCAGACCATGTCTATAGGCTGGATAAAGCACTCTATGGACTTAAGCAAGCACCAAGGGCATGGTATGAAACTCTGGCTCAATTTATCTTAGAAAGTGGATTCAACAGAGGTACTATTGACAAAACTCTGTTTTATTTCAAATCTGGGAGTGACTTGCTTTTAGTTTAGATATATGTTGATGACATTATCTTTGGGTCTACTAATGATAAACTCTGTAAGAAGTTTGCCAAGCTCATGCAGTCCAGATATCAAATGAGCATGATGGGAGAGCTTTGTTATTTTCTAGGCCTACAAGTGAGACAAACAGATGATGGTATCTTCATTAATCAAGCAAAATATACCAGAAATCTTCTCAAGAAATTTGGTATGCTTGACTGTTCATCTGCATCAACTCCCATGGCAACAGCAACTAAATTGGACAAAGACACAGGAGTTTCAGTGGATATGACAAACTACAGGGGCATGATAGGATCTCTTCTTTACTTGACAGCTAGTAGGCCTGACATAATGTATGCAACCTGTCTTTATGCAAGGTTTCAGGCAGATCCTAGAGAGCCACATCTGACAGCTGTGAAAAGAATCTTCAAGTATCTCAAGGGCACCATATCATTAGGTCTGTGGTACCCCAGAGAATCAGATTTCAAGCTACTTGGGTATTCTGATGCAGACTTTGCAGGCTGCAAGATAGACAGAAAGAGCACTAGTGGAAGTTGTCAATTTCTTGGTGACAGACTTGTCCCTTGGTACAGCAAGAAACAGAAATCAATTTCTACATCTACAGCTGAAGCAGAGTATATTGCAGCTGGTAGCTGTTGTGCACAGATCTTATGGATGAAGAATCAATTGCTGGATTATGGATTGAGGTACAGTAAGATTCCTATTTACTGTGATAATCAAAGTGCTATTGCTATGGCAGGTAATCCAGTACAACATTCAATGACCAAGCACATCAGCATAAGGTACCATTTCATCAGAGAACATGTGGAAGAAGGGAATATTGAACTACATTTTGTGTCTACAGAACAACAGCTTGCAGATATTTTCACCAAACCATTGAGTGAGGCTACATTTACAAGACTAGTCAATGAACTAGGAATGGTATCTGGTTTTGACTAAGGAATGTTGGTTAGACTCAAATTTTACTTATGTAATGTGTTGCTCATATTTCCTTGATTTGTTAAGTGCTAAGTGATCTCTGTTGATTAAACTCTGTTATGCATACTCTGATAACCTGTTTTTCTTTAAACACTGCTAAACTCTGTTAAACTCTGTCAAGCATGCCTGTATGTCATACACTGTTAATAAGTTTGATAAACTCTGTGAACTCTGAGTTGATTTTTGTCTTAATGACAACACCAATGAAGAAATATGTATGAAGCATGATTCTCAGCAATTAATCATGAATCTTTCTGAGTTATTGTGATCTAATCTTAGATTGTACAGAAAGTTAACACAGCATGATACTGGTTCATATTTATAGCATCTCTTAGTTTATTTTTTCCTAAACTCTGAGTCTATAAATACTGTGTGCATTGCCTTTCATGAATAACTACTGATGTTTGATGAACTCTAAACTCTGTTAGTTATACTCTGGAAGATTAAAATGCTTACTGTAATACCCCAAAGAAAATGTATATAGGTTGCTATACTCCTTTGAGATTATGTTGGAGACTAGGATGACCCAGGAACTTATCAAAATGATAAGGGCTAAAATTTTTGAATTTTTGGTGACTAGCTCCAACTTCTAATTACTGGAATGAATAGAATAATATATATATATATATATATATATTAGCAATAGAGGGGGTATAAAATAAATTAAATGTTACTGTATATAGATTGATTACTACAGAGTTTAGCTTTCATCATACAGTCAGTGTTTACTATGAGAGTTTGTGCATCCAGTGTTTATTGATTTACTTTATGGATTTTATGAAAAATTAGATGCTTTAAAAATTGATTTGGTAAACTCTGCTTCACACACACATATTTTCACAACTGTGCAATTTTTGAAAGGGTTTCGGTGATAAAGTTGGAGAATTGACAAACGCTGTTGATTTGTGGTTAATACTCTGAGGTAAATTTTCATTTGGATAAATTGAAAATTTTGGAGTAAATAGTGCTTTTGACAACTGTTAATAAGTGTATTGTGTTAAAGTGTCTTGGAAACAGGAAAGAGAATACAGCGATGATAATTGCTATTTTTACTGCGCATGATTAATTGATCCACTGCATGTATGACACGTGTCCCACTCACTCATTATTGTGTCCCACTCACACATTAATCTAGGAACTGTTGAGTGTTTGAATACATAAACGATTGAGTTTTAATTTTTAATTACAACTCTAATTACTTTTGTGTACAAATGATTGAGTTTTACTTTCACCCACTCACTTTTACATCTCACAGTTCTCTCAGTTTTCACTTGCGCATTTTCACAAACACCTTTCCTACATACACTTTTCTTTGTGATTTCTTGCCCATTTCTTCATTCAATGGCTTCTAAACCATTCACTGTTCTTGGTCTATGTTTTGTCCCTAACAATTATGCAGCCCCACTTAATCATGAACGTGTTCTAGAAGCGTTTCATCTTATGCAGAATTTCTTGAGAGACTCAAAGATTGGATAAGCTCTGGTTGAACCTAGTACTCTCTCTGCATCTCAAATTGCCACTTTTTGGCAAAACTCGGTCTATAAGGATGGAGGAGAGAATGGGACTCCAAACATAATCTTCACTCATGAAGAACAAGAGTTTGTGATTACTCCACAAACTGTCAGAGAAACGATGGGGTTTGATACACACACCTCTTATGCTTATGTTGCTGAGCCTCAATTGAGACAGATGCTACAGGAGATAGGCTACATGGATTCTCTTGACAAGCTTGGCAGTGTAAAGAGGCCTAATCTCCGGAAGGAATGGAATTTTTTCTTCGATTGCATTACAAGGACATTCCAGAAGAAGGTCACTAACTGGGATGATATTCCAATGGACAGTCAGCAACTGGTGCAGCTGATCAACCTACAGTTGTCCTTTCTGAAACTGTACCATCACATACAGAGTTACTCTCAGATGCTCACCAAACTGTTGAAGGAGGTGATGAGGTTGATCAAGCAACCAAGGCTACTTCTCAGTCTATGCCTGTTGATGACAAGAATGTAAACTCTGTTGCTGAGCCTGAGCAACATGGAGAAAATCTTGACAAGGCTGCAGAAGAAATTGTAGAAACTGTGGCTGACAATGCTCAGCACAGTGTTTTACTTGAAGATGAACATGCTAAAGCTGCAAGTGTTGAACTTGAAGGTGAAAGCAGTGCAAACTCTGATTTTTTTCTGAGTGCACCAGTGCAAACAGACAATAAACTTACCTCTTTCGATCAACCTTGTAAGTCTCATGAAATTGAAAAAGCACAGCTTGCAAAATTTGCTGTTGACTGGTACAAAGAGGATTGCATTTTTCCAAGAGAGAGAGCAGCTAATTTTGTTAAGCAAACTGCCAATACTATCTCCAATCCAGAGATTCTTTCTTGCTTAAAAGCAACTGTAGTTCAAGTCAAGACTCTGGATGGTAGATTTGATGAAACTACAAAGGCAATCACTGACTTGAGGACTGAGATCTTATCTAGAGAAATGAAAATGGAAAGAGAGTCTAAACTCATGAATACAAAATTTTCTAAAGCTCAAGACAATCTCTTTTCCAGGCTGGGTAAAGTTAAAGAGAATCAGTCTGCCTTGTCTGTTAAAATAGATTCCATTGGAAACTCTTTGGAGTTGCTAACCTCCATTCTGATTCCTGATGATGTCAAAAAGGGGGAGAAAGTTGCAAAAACTGCTTGCAAACAACTTCAATCCTTTGAGAGGAAGGATGATGCTGCAGATGGAGGTGGATCTGATAGAACCAAAAGAACAATTATAAGGTCTAAAGTAAACTCTGCTAAAGCAAACACTGTAAACTCTGCTAGAGTAAACTCTGCTAAAGTAAACACTTCTGAAGGTCCACAGAATGATACAGAGTTTGCTGCAAACATGTTTCTTGAAGAACATGGAAATGATGTC
The DNA here is from genome assembly GCA_036435485.1 of Saposhnikovia divaricata. Classification (NCBI taxonomy): domain Eukaryota; kingdom Viridiplantae; phylum Streptophyta; class Magnoliopsida; order Apiales; family Apiaceae; genus Saposhnikovia; species Saposhnikovia divaricata. The sequence goes on from JAZHRN010000132.1 coordinate 2,360,520, forward strand.
ACTCTAGAAGATGTAAAGGCTGAAGAGCTAAGGCTTAAAGCTGAACATGAGAAAAAGCTTAAATCTGGAAAATTCAAGAAGAAAGATGAAAAGGCATCAAGACCTGTTATTAAAGGCATTAAGATCAATGAAAATGTCAATGTTGATCAGAGATTGTCTCATTCAAGAAAGCCAACAGCAGATGAGGCTAGATTAAAGCTTAAAGAAAAAGTTCTTGAAGTTGATAAGAGTTCAAAGAAGTTAAAGCAAGTTACAACCTCTGTTTCTACACATGTTGTACAAACTACTCTTCTAATTCATGGTTTTGTGAGACCTACTATTCCTGATAATACTGAGAAAGTTCAAGGAGGTGATATTTTTCAAAGCAGAGCAATGATTGCTAAGCAACCTCATGATTTTGCTGGTTTAGGATCAAACAGAGAAAGGACTTTGAATATTACTCCTAGAGATCATTCATCACTGGCTGCTCCAGGCAAGGGTGTCCTTCAAGTTAATTTGGACAAGCTGGAATCAGTACAGTTGATTCATCAAAGAAGTCTAAATAAAGACTTTCTGCTGTATTTCATGGAGGATGGGACTGTTTACAAAGTTGGAGAGCATGATATTCATTTGAAAATGTATGAAGAACTGCAGTATGTCTTACATATTTTCAAGGTGAATAACAGTCGTACTTACCGAGCTGCAGAAGTGCTTAGATACCAGATGGAAAGATCAAAGATGATTTGTGGAATTAAAGACAAGTCTGAATATGTACCAAAGTACTTAGATTACAAAGGAAGAATGGTTGAAATGAAGAGAAACATTGCTAAGCTGAGAACTGATTTGGGTATCACTGTGCTTGAATTCAATTCAGAATCAGAAAAGTCATACTTTATCAGACTAGGAAATGAAATGAAGAAGAACAACATCTATGATTTAAGATCAGCTATTTATCAGACAGATGGTACAGATTCTAAGCTTCAAGAGATCAAGCTAGAGATGGAAAGAGCACTTGAAGTTGCAGAAGAGAGGTTGCTAACAGAGTACTTGAGGACAGCATGGGATGTTGAAAGGATTAAGTAATTTATGTTCTGTAAATTTTTCATATTTTCTTATAATTTTGTTAAGTATTAGTTTAAACTCTGTTTAGTTGTTAAACACTGTATATGATTATTTGTTTTTGACATCATCAATTATATATTAACTTGTGCATTTTTGCTAATGAACAAGTTGGGGGAGATTGTTAGATATAATTGATGTAATGTTTCAGTGTTTAAGTGTAACAGTGAAATATCAGAGTTTAACTGGAAGGAAGTCAGAGTTTAGTAAAGTCTGACTGACGGAAGCTGGACAGAGTTTAGTAAAGTCTGTCTGGAAGCAGCGCGTACGGAGTCAACAGAAGATATTAGAGATCAATTGAAGATTGATATGGAAGCGAGATCTTTGGAGACTGGATAGCTATCAAAGAGATCGAGTTGACTTAGGAGACGTGTGACAATCTGTAATTGATATCATTGTATAGCTGATTATTAGGAATATCAATTAGAGATTGTATCGAAGATGTATATTTTATAAATACAGTTAGGTTAACCCTAGAAGGGTATCGTGCATCGAACTATCTTTATTGTAACCTAGCAGCTCTTTGTGATAGTTTACATCACGAAGAGGGTTTTTAATATCAGAAGATTTAAAGTGCATAATCATCTTACTTGTTAAACTCTCATACGAATTTGATTATTAATTGTGTATTCGGCCTAACACAAATACATCATGCCAATTTTTTTAAAAATTTTCTGTAATTAAAATAGATTAAAAAAAACTTCGAATTCAGAATTTTAAGAATAATTTAATTAGTTTAAAATAGAGTAATGATTTTATTGTTTTTAAATGGTTAGAATTTGTAGAATAATTTTTAGATTAATCTTAGCATAATTTAGAATTCTTAGAATAATTTAGAATTTAGATTTAATTCGAGTTTAGAATTTTTTTTGAATAATTCTAGAATAATTAAGTTTTAGAATAATTTAGAATAATTAGATTTTCATTTAGTAATTAATTAGGGTAAAATCAAAATCCAAAACCCACTTGTCCTAATTCGATTAAATTAAAAATTAAGGATCGCGAAAATATTAGTCTCTGCGGAACGAATCTAAATTTACTAAAACGAGATTGTGCACTTGCAATCATTTCTACATTTATTTTTAGCACATCAAGTTTTTGGCGCCGCTGCCGGGGACTAATTATTTTTCGCACCTTAGTTTTTAATTTTTCGGATTAGCTCTTTTCTCACCCTTTTTCTTGTTTGCATTTTTTCGAGGAATTTGGAGGAAAATTCGGGAAACTTGAATTAAAGCGGAAGAATTTTCTCGGAATTTTGGAAGTTTTGCTTGGGTAACCCGTATCTCTCTCCTCTTTCGTGTTTTTTCCTTATTTAGAAAATCACAAAAAAAATAAAAAATAAAAAAAATTTGAAAATTTAAAATAAAAAAAATTAGTTGTAATTACATAATTGTTGCATCATGCATTTAATCACTTAGGGCACATTATCTAGATTTTTATTTTCTTGTTTTTAATTTTTCGTACCTTGTAATTGTGGTGATCGCTGGAGGACCCCAAGGTACGTTAAATTCTTTCTTTTCTTTAGTCTAGCACGTAGTTAAGCATCCATAAATGTTTATAGTTTTTTTTTTACCTCTTTGTTTGTTACATCATTTTGTAAATAAATCTTAAGGGCAAAACCTCTTAAAAGATAAGGGAAGGGATTTCATCACTCTTTCCTTAGCCCAAAAACAATTTAATCCTTCATTTTGCATACCATAGCCTTTAATAAAATTAATTAGACGTTTGCCCTAGGAATTTTGCGTTCAATTAGGAAGGTACCTAAGAAATGAAGTAATCATTAATTATTCCGACTCTTTGGTGTCTAGGCAAGCGAAAGCTTACCTGGCCAATTAAGATTTGGTGTCTAGGCTGGTGTTTAGCCTCTTGGCAATGCTTGTACCTACCTGGCGAAATCGGTCCGAATAAATTCTGAATTACCGAGTTTTTGGTGGTCCTTGCAGTTAGGAGCAAGGTCTAGTTATTTTATTAAGGAACCCTACGAAATAAATCAATTTCATCAAAAGGAAAATGAGACTTTTTGGAAATATTTTGATCATTTTAAAAATCTTTTATCACAATGCCCCCACCACGGAATAGAAAAGTGGAGACTTTGTAAGATCGTTTACGAGGCCTTAGATAATCCAACAACCGCTTTGTTAGAGTCTATGTGCCAAGGTAAATTCATGGAAAAAGATGAGGACGAAGGGTGGGCATTTTTCGAAGAATTAGCCGAGAAAACTATGTTGTGGGAGTCTACTAAGGAGCCTCATAAGTCTAACGAGTCGTATAGTTCTTCTAGGGGTATGCATTCAATTGGAAACAATATTCCTGCTGATGCCAAGTTAGCCACCCTTACTAGAAGACTCGAAGCTGTAGAAACTAGTAAGGCCCCCTCAAATGTGTCTATGTGCTCTAATTTTAATCAAGTTTTTTCGGACTTTCCCGGCTATGATCAAATTAATGCTGTGTTTCAACTAATCCCTAGGAATGATCTGGTAGCACCTAATTATAATCCCGGTTGGAGGAATCACCCGAATTTCTCGTGGAACCAAGGCCAAAACTACCAATCTCCGCCACCTTCTTTTCAACCTCCTTGTTTTCAAAAGCCCAATCAAAACTTGTACCCGATTCAAAACCAAGTTCCTTATCCAAACTCGATTCAAGCTCTGACTCAAGCTTCCCGATGTGCCTAACGAACGAGTCTTTAAGCCTAAAGCTCCTTATCCTCAAAGACTCCTTTCAAACAAACAATCTCCTCAAATAGAAAAGATTTTGGAAGTTTTCAAACAAGTCGAGATCAACATTCCTCTTTTAGATGTCATTCAACAAATTCCTTCTTATGCCAAGTGTCTAAAAGATTTATGTTCTCACAAACGTTCCACCCACGTCCCTAAGAAAGCCTTTTTGACTTCTCATGTTAGTTCAATTCTTTCGAACTAAATTCTCGTGAAATATAAGGACCCCGGTTGTCCTACAATTTCATGTGTCATAGGCAATACTTTTGTGGACAAGCCGTTACTTCACTTAGGAGTGAGTGTGAATCTTCTTCCATTTTTGGGCTATCAAGCCCTAGGTTTAGGCGAACTTCAAAAGACGAACATGACAATTCAATTAGCCGATCGTTCTATCAAAATGCCTAAGGGAATAATTGTGGATGTGCTAATTAAGGTTGGTGAATTAATCTTTCCGGTTGATTTTGTTGTCCTCGAGACTCAACCCGTCACGAATCCTAAGAACCATATCCCGATCATTCTAGGACGACCTTTTCTTGCTACATCCAATGCCTTGATTAATTGTAAGGATGGTTCGATGAAACTCACTTTTGATAATATGATAATTAACCTTAACATCTTTAATGTCGGAAAAGAACCCAATAAGCTTTTTGAACAAACAATAGGGGTTAATCTTGTTGATGACATTGTTAATTGGTCAAACCTTGAGGATAGTGAGATTGAGTCTCTTCTCAAAGAGGATTTTAAAGTCAACTCGGCATCTAATCAAGAGTATATTGAGTCGTTAAGGGATATGACCTCGGTAGAGATGTTGAGAGAGTTAGACGACATTTTTTCTAAGTGGGTAATGTCGGAAAAGAACCCAATAAGCTTTATGAACAAACAGTAGGGGTTAATCTTGTTGATGACATTGTTAATTGGTCAAACCTTGAGGATAGTGAGATTGAGTCTCTTTTCAAAGAGGATTTGAGGAGTTGAGGAGTTGTTAGGAGACTTGAATCACACTTGTTCTAAATGGGAAGCTAAATCTGATAATGACCATGTCAAACCTAGTACCATTTTTAAGAGTCCCATGGGAACACCTCCTACATTTGACTCAACTTTGTATCTTCCCGAGTTTGATCAACAGCCCTTAGGAAAAGATGAACCTTTAACTTATGTCATTCCTAGTGATTCAACCCATGACCAAACTTTCGTTGTCTCTAATTTGCTTAAAGAAAATAAAGAAGCCTTAAGTTGGTTTAGGGAGAACATTAGTGACACTTGTTCAATAAAGTTGAATGATTCTATTTTGCTTGAGAAAATCTTTGCTAATGAAAATTTTCAAAAATTCTTGATATTTTCTCAAAGTTGCACCACAATTTGCCCACCGGCATCGGCTAATTCGGTTTTATTCCTTTTCCTCCCCTCATGAAAGTTAGGTATGGGGGAGGAGTTGTGTGCGTGTGTGAGTTGTTTTCTTTCGTAACTTTTAGAAGTTTTCAGTCTCCGTCATTCCGTGTCACGTATTTCCTCACCTTTCTCCTATACTCATTTCTCTTGCATTTGCATACATTGAGGACAATGCATGATTTAGGTATGGGGAGGGTTTTTAGTATAAATATAAAAATCAAAAAAAAATTAAAATGAAAAAATCAGAAAAAAAGTTGTAGAATTGTAAATAGTAGAGTTCTAATCTTATTCTATTCTTGTTAATTGATTGCTAGTTGCTTGATGCACCCTTACATGCTATGATAATCTTGTGATCCTTTAGCTTTTGATTGAGAAGTGATTTGCTAAGTTCTTGTCCACACACTTACACTAGCAAAGTGAAACTAGTAGACTTATTTGATTTGTGCAAGAAATTAGAAGGTCATGATTAGGTGTAAGATGATTTGGTTTTCATGCTTTGAGTACAAGTAGGTGCATTGAGGATACCTTTACTTGAGATAGATTATGTTCTACCACACCAAGTGAGTTTTGAGCCTATATGCACATCTTTTGCATTTATATTTGTTTGCTTGAGTGTCCACTTGTCATTTGCATTGCTAGCACTTTTTTGAGTTCTATCTTGAAACACATTACATTGATTGATGATAAGATGATAAAGGCATTTAGGAATAACCCATATTTCCAAAATATCCACACCATTCTTATGTGATCAATTAGTTACCCCTTTGAGCTTAATCAAATTCTTTCGGTGACACACCACATTACTCGCCTAAGACCTTTTTCTTGTACAGCCTTACGTATACTTGATCCCAATTTGTCAAAGGCTAGTAGGAACTTAAGGGAGTAATAAGGTGTGTGAAATGGGTTTACTTTTGTTCATAACTTTTAAGGAAATATATGTTTTGTTGGTTGCCTTGATAGTCGATTTTCAAGTTAAATCTAAAGGAGGATTATGGTTTCTTATAGCTCTCATAAAAAAAAGAATAAAGAAATATATATATATATATATATATATATATATATATATATATATATATATATATATATATATATATATATATATATATATATATATATATGAGAGCATACTTCTGTTTGTGTAATTCTCCTTCATTTGACTAGTCAAGTCTTTTTGTTGAAAGTAGAAAAATAATTGTGTGGGGAGGAAGTTTGGTGTTGTGCATGATTTCCATGGTGACTAGACTACTAGCTTTCGACACTTTACCTTGTTTTGGCCTTACTTGACATACCCTGTCCCTAGCCCCATTACAACTGTTAGGTCCAAAATAGTTTGTAGAAGGGGGATTGAATACAAACTATGTCGTTTAATCGAATTTGCTCTTTTCTTAAAATATTAGAACAAATTGATGCGGAATAAAACGAATACCGATATTCAAGTTAAATATAAAATTTATATTAACTTGATGGGGTGTGTCTAAATACACGGGTACAAATTACAATGGTTTGATGACCAAACTAATTATTACAAATTCTATAGAAAATTCGACATGAACTTTTCTATATTTGTAATAAAAAGATCGAATGCTAAAAAGCAATTCGAGAGATAAGTTCTAGGGAACTTAATCCGCTAGATAGTTCCAATAGTACAAGTAAACAATTTCTAGTGGTTTAGATTTAATGATACAAGCTATAAATAATTTACAAGAATTAAATTGAAGCACATGAACTTTTTCTCTCTTGGTCTCTGTCTCTCCTGTGTGTTTTGCCGAGAGATGATATTTGTGAAGATTGTATGTCTCTCTTGTTTCTGGCTGCTGGCTTCTGTCTATTTTTATAGCACAGCCATAGTCATATTGCTTTGTTTCAACTGATATAACAATCAGTTAACAATAATATGACATTCGGTATGACTATCCGCTACAAGTAATATGACAGTCTCTTCCAATATAACTTTCGGTATGACTATCCTTAATACTTGATATGACAGTCTGTTGAACTAGATATGACAATCCATCCCAATATAACTTTCGGTATAACTATCTCTTTGAATGAGATATGACTATCCAGTTGAGATAATATGACTGTCCAATCCAACATCTTGATATGACTATTCTCTTGAACTGAATATGACAATCCAATAATCATATTCTTTTCTTTTGCTGGATATAACTTTCGGTATGACTTGCAATTCATTCTGCCGACACAAGCAATTCTCTTGAATTATTTAAACAAACAATTCTGTTTGTTTACTTGTTTTATAATTACGGGCTTCGTAGAAATGCTTTTAAATCCACATAGCTTATAATCTTTAATTAATAAATAATTCATTTAATCTCTAAGCTGCGGTTACCTGAGGGTCTGGAACCGGACTCCTTTTGCTTAACAAAAAATATATCAATTCCAACCGGGGTTCCAGCTTTAAGAATATATCACTTTCCATATTCTTGTGATAATTCTATTTTCTCATAACCCGTTCAGGTGTAAGCTACGGTCTCTTGAGGATGTGAAACCGGACTCTTTTTGATTAACAAAAAATACAACAATTCTAACCGGGGTTTCAGCATTAAGAATATATCACTTTGCATTTCTTTGTGATAAATCTTTTTCCTCACAGCCAGTCCACTTGATAGTAAAATCCTCGTGGTTAATTAATTTAGCACTTCTGTTGCTTGCACAATGATTCTTTCACATACCAGTCTTGATAGCTTGAACCACTGAAGTTAATGACGAACAACCACTGTTTAATGTTGACACTCGATGTACTGTCTGGTTCATGAGTGACTAACCGCAATGACTGTTCTTCATATATTGACTTTAAAACTTTGGTTCATGTCTCCATTTTCTTCACTCATTTTCAAACCTTTATAATCTGTATTCTGCCAATGTAGGAACCTCTTGTCACTATAAATAGAACTCACTGTCTTGATAACTCCACTGATGCTTGATCAACTGAATGAACTTCTTCAAGTGTAGTATAACTCAAAACGGTAGATTGACTTTGTCTTCTTTCTTTTGACAGTTATGCAATTGAGATCCCTGTAACAGTACATATACTATTTACTATTACATTCTTGTTTAAGTTGAGTTGAATCCTCGAAATACAAATAGGCTACATCATATGCCTTTCAATCTCCCCCTATTTGTTTGTTAGACAATAACAATCAAATACCTAGAGGATAACTCAACTACAAACAAGAAGAAGATAAAGCATTAAAGAACTATAGTAAATAATACATTAAAAAAAAAATCTGGTTTAGATATAACATTTCCAGAATCTCAGTAGATGAAATGATAGATGATTGTTCCTCTAACACTGAACAGATCTTCATTAAGTAACTCATCTTCATTTCTCGACATATCTGCCTGATAACCCTTTACATCTTACATTGAACATTATCAGCAGATACTGGGAATTCTACAGTGGTAAAGAATATGACTTGTCAACCACATACTGAAGAATTCTTCTTTGTCGTTTCTTACTTCTCTCCTTCCTTATGTCTCCCTACCTAAGGTGATATGTTACTTCCTTATAACTGTGAATACTCTTCATCTCCCCTAACAAGGAGAATATTTCTATCTCCCCCTCACAAGGTGAATACTCCCCCTTTCTAAGGTATATCCTTTTTCTTCCATATCTCTCCCCCTTAGATATAAAATCTCCCCCTCACTAAGGTAAGCTTATACTCTCCCCCTTAGTTGAGTATCTCTTACTAAGGCAATCTTTGAGTATATCTTCTTCAAAATATCTCTCCCCCTTAGTTGAGTAATCCTCCAAGCATTCAATTATAGCAAACATCCAATTAAATTAGATGATACCATATTTTCAATTATAACTCACCTCTTACCTTTAGTACAACAGATTCTTCATACATCTAACAATGACTGCTGAAATAAAGTAAAGAAGCTTTGCTTGTGTTGAAGGATTTTTATGAAGACTTCCAGAATAGAAGTATGTAGACTGATCAACTTTGCCCTTTAGATATTTTAAAATGGCCTCACTATTGATCATCCCGACAACCAAATCTTCCGACAATTTCCTTATATCTCCCAACTCTTGTAATTGAACTTTGTTTGGGGAATACGGAATGGGATTTGGTGTTTATCTTTCTTCCTCACTGTGAGTGTGTGATTCTGTTTTGTGTACCTCACAAGTGTTTAACTCATCTCTCCACTCATATCACTTAAAATGAGTAATTCTCATCTCTCATCTCTCAAAGTGTTTACACTCATGCTCACTAGTGTATTACTCTTTTCTCTCATAGCTCCAACATCCATGTGTACCTGCAAGGAAAATTCACCATAGCCCCTTCTAGAGAGGTCACTGGTGGTGCAATGGGGTTTCGCAAATCCCCGATCCTCGTTAGACTCGTCAGACGAATCTGAGTCATAATCTACAAGTTGATAAAAAATTTCCCTTTTTGTGGGTTTCAGATTTGAATTCTGAGAAGGTAAACAATGAAATCAAAACTTAGAATTAAAATCATGTTTCCATCTAATGTCTATGAAGACATCACCTTGTTAAACTCATCAGGTAAATCTGAATCATAGTTAACAAGTTGTCGATCCGTACCTATGTCGGATCCGATACCCGCAGGATCCAGAGATGTTCTGTAAGATACCAGATTATTTTAGAATTTATTATTATTATTTAATTATGTTGATTAGTATTTAAAGAATAGAATTGGATTTGAGAATATCGTTGTGGAATTCAACGATATTTACTATTGAGTTTATATGAGTATATATTGAGTTATGTGTGCCAATGTGTGTCCCAGTATTTTATTGGTATTTTTTAGTGATTCAAAAATATTTAAATCAAGTATTATTGATCTTCAAAAATCTTTATTTAATTATCGGAGGGCTTAAAAATCATGAAATCTTTTGTAAAATTATCTTTATATATTTATTGAGTTTTTAAAATTGTTGGGTGGATTAATTTGGGTGGTTGAGTATTTTAAAATGATTTTAAGAGTTTTATTGTTTTTAAAGGATCAAAACTTTGAAAATCCATATTTAATTAATTTTTGATCCGAAAAATATTTCAAAAATATGTGGGTGTTCGTAATTTTGTACTCTTCTTTTTTAAGAGAGAAAAATGAAAAGTTACATTTTTTGGTATTTTTCCAGTTAATTTCGATTTTTAAAAGCTGTTTATTTATTTTTAAATTCATTTTCAGTAGTGTAAAATTACGTTTTTGTCCCTGGGCTATAAACACCACAGCCACCAGTTTTTTTTCCAAAGCTTTCTCCATTTCTCTCGAAGCCTCTCTCGTCTCTCTCCCGAGTTCTCTCTCCCATCTCTCTCAACTATTTTTTTCTTTCCAATCAATCTCTCTCGCGATTTCCTCTCTCTCCCTCACCTCTCTACTCACCTACATACGTAATTATATATATATATATATATATAACTGGCGTGTGTATGTATATGCTGTCGGTGTATGTGTGTTTCGGATTTGCGTGCAACTGTGTGGGTATGGTCGGCGGTTGGTCGAAATCGAGGACTGATTGGATTGAAATATGCAGAGGTCTGTGTGGGTTGACTGTGGGTGTGTGCAACAAAGAGAGAGAGAGAGAGAGAGAGAGAGAGAGAGAGAGAGAGAGAGAGAGAGAGAGAGAGAGAGAGATTGATGTGGGGAATCGAACCGGAATCGGAAAATGGTATAATCTCGTTTTACATATTTAATTTTCGTAGTTAATTAGTTCAAATTATGCGAATATTGTGGTGATTTAATTGTGATTTAATTATGTAATTGTTGTAATTTAATTAGTTTTAATTGTGAGATTGTGTTAATTTTCATAATTAGATTAATTGTGAATTTCGATATGTTGTTTAATGGTTGTAATTAAGTTAGTTTGAATTGCAAAGTTATTGTTGTAATTAAGTTAGATTAATTGTGAGATTAATGTGTTAATCTTCGGGGTATGATTGTTATTTATAATTATTGAGTAATTGTCGAAATTCGTAATTGTCAAGTACTTGGTATTGTTGAGTAAGTGGTTACTAATTTACCTTGATAATTGTTAGTGATTATCGGATATGTTATATGATTAGTAAATTGTGTGTTGAATTTGGAGTGACAATTATACTTGTTAAATCACTATTTGTGGATATGGGTTTTAGGATAAAAGAAGTTACATGTATATTTTGATTTGATTGTGATATGTGTCCGTAATATGAAACTGTCTCCTGATTGTAAAGTTTTCAAATGTAATCTATAGTAAAGTTAAACTGTTATTTAATTTCTTTATATGTTTATCTGCGAGGAGTTGTAATGAGATCACGAGTCTTAAATGTCAATATTTAACGACTTGTGTAATTCTCTTCAACTAGTTCCTCGGGCTTACGAATATCCATGATTTGCTATCACGGGTATAATTAATATACTTGAGTGGTGTGATCATCGATATAGCGTAAGTAATAGTTAGTGCTAGGGGTTGTTCCCTAGGGCTTATGAACATCAATGATTGATTGTCACGTGTATCATTAAAATGCGTGAGAAATACGATCATTGGTGTAGCGTAAGTAGTAGTGTAATGTAAATTATTATGTGTTATGTGCCGCATGTTTGGGCGGGTACTTTTCTTACTTGTTTATTTTTATGTTGCTGCAAGTTGAGGCAGCTTTATTTTTGCAAAACAGGGTTGAATTGTGTTTGAGGGGCTGTACCCATAGTCCGATAAACGAATACTTCATGCCGAAATTTTCTGAAAATCCCCTGTATTTAAAGTTATTTAAATTATTTTATTTAAAGATTTAAAGGCATGTATGTGTATGAGTGATTAAGTACATATGTGATGATTAATGAGGTGTGGGTATATATATTGATGTATGTATTGCTTGTGAGTTATAATTAATTAGTTATCAATTGGGTTGTTTATGTACTAAATAGTACTTTGCTATTATTTCGAGTATAATTAGGGATTCGATATGGACGCAGCGAGCGTGTTGACGAGACGATTGAAGGAAATGAATGCGTGATCGAGTACAGACCGAAGAATAGTAAGTAGCGAATCGGCGCATTGGAATCGAGGCAAGTGTACTAACCCTCGCTTTTCGTTCAAGCGAGATAAATATGTTTCTATTCAATATAAGTATTCCCTTCAAATCTGTATTGCTAGTATCCTCTCCTTCGAATTATTGATAAGGATGTATTTTATTCATATATCATGTGGAAAGTAGAATTTCAGTTTTATTGCCAGAATTATTCTTTCTTAAATATTGTCAGTAATATTCTGTTAAAGTTTTATTGCAGGTATTGCATTCTTATTCCTTGTTTTAGTATAATGTTCTTAATGTATATGGTTTCCCTGAGATTAATTGATAGTAAAATAGTTTAATGGAATTGGAAGAATTTTATAAAAATGTGGACCAGCTTCGTGGTCAGAGTAGTAAAGGCCAATGTCAATAAGTGCCTAATGAGGGATCCCAGAGTATTGTTTTTAGCTGGACTTTACGTGGCTGATCACCCGTAATGTCCAGAGTATGATGAAAACTCCAATTCTATTAAATGTTGTTTTTATGCAAATATATTCTTATGATAGAATGTTTAAGTTAAAGTACATTTTCATTTCCAAGTATGTTGGATTAAAAATTATGATTTGAATTAAAAGTTATGATTTGAGTTAATAAATACTGTTAGTATAAAAATGGAAAGTTATTTATACTAGTGTTTTGAACGGTGAAAACTAATTCACTGTTATTATGGTCGCTGTGGCATTTGTTGCGCAGTGATAGTAAGGACCGAGAATGAATTGAGATCTTCTTATTTATTCAAACTCATGATTATCAGGCCGGTTAGGCAGCTAGGTATGCAAACGCTTAGTGACATGAATGAAATTTGAGTAATTGAGAATTTCTTGGAGATTTTTTTAAAGCGATAGTTAAAGTATTTTTGCAAGTATTAAAAGTATTGAATCTAGTATTACGAACCTTCTCAGTTATTAAATTCTGATTTCGAGTTATAAATGTTTTAAATGATATTAATCTTCTGTTAAAGTTAAGAATCCATATTTCAATTATAGTATTGATTATAAATTGGTGAGCATTCCTTCGCTCATATTTATTGTTCCTATTTCTTGAATTGCAATTATTGCATTCTTATTTCATTCAGTTCAGTTCTATATATAACTTGCTGAGCATTCTTTGGCTCACACTTGTTGTTTTTAAAATCTAACTTTTCAGTAATCTAGTTGGCGAGGCTTAGCTTGTGCAGTTCAGAAAGTGGAAAGAAGAAGCAGGATGCTGTTGTGAAGCTGACGTGGATCAGGGTATTTAGATTTAAAGTTTGATTTGTTATATGTATATATAGTTTTAGTAGTTATAGTATGTATTTGATTAGTTGGCCTGGTATACTTCTATTCGAAGTTATACCAGTGATTTAAGTTTGTATAAAGTTTTGTATATAGAGTTGTATTTAAGTTGGTTTTGGGTTTTCTTGTTTCTAGAACTATAACCTAAGATCCTTAGTTGGGAGTTGGGATCAAAGAGCTTTTGATTGAGTTTTTATTTTTGTTTCAGCTTTATTTTGATTTCAGATTTTTAGTTTAGTATTCAGCAGGTTTATGTTGTATTTACGAATACATCATGGCCAATTTTTGTTAGAATTATTGAGTTTGTTAGCGTGACGCCCAAATCTACTGACCCCGGATTTGGGGGCGTTACATGTTCCCTCTGGGGAGTTAGATAATGATCTTGTTGAATTTTGCATTGAGATCAATACCTTCTCTCGAGGTCTGTGAAGACTCTTGGTTCTTTGAGGAACCTTCAACTTATAATCCTAACCGTAAAATGGTCGAAGTATTAGTTGTTTCTGTCAATTCGTCCTTAGTGTGTGCAATCTCACTTTGTGCATAGAAAGTATTTTAGAATTGTGTATGAGGTAGTGACTTCCCAACAGATGCCCTGGCCGACAGGCGAATTTCAATAAACTCATCATTTTAAGAAAATGAATCCAGAGACTGTTTTAGTGCCATTTTTAGCTCTGCATCCTTTTGGGAGAATGCAGGCGAGCTTGCAGATACCTCAAGTTGTATAAGACTATTCTCCTTGAGAGGTAGAGCTGTGGGTTTACTATCCCTCACATCCTTATTTGCTGTAACAAGTACATTTACTCCCTTATTGACCTTTAGTCTAATAGGTTACTTCCACTTCAGGGGGTAAGTTAGGATGTGTTTAGATTTGGATTTATAGTCCGGGATAGAAGTTGTTGGGTTTACAACCTCATGACTTACAATGTGAGAAAACTTATACTAGGAGCTGAACCTGCATCACATAGCAATAGAGCAATATAGAGATAGAATGCATTTACATCATACCATAACATTGTGTGAAAACATATGCATTATATCCAATGAGAGAAATGATGTACAATTGTGACTTCAAAAAGTTTTACAATATAAGGAATCACAACTGTAGAAAAAATTGAGTTTTTCTTTTAAAAACTGTTAATGTGCAAGAGTTTGTATTTATGCATAAATCAATGTATTATCATGTCTTTTAATGAAAACTAGGTCATTTTAATTTTAAAAGACACAAACTCTTTACTTTGCAGTAATTTAGAAAGAAAGATTTTCTTTAAGTGCTTATTATGTATAGAGAACTTTAACACAAAAGTTAGTGAAAAGACTCATACAAACACTGAATGTAGTTTAGGTAACAAAGATTACCAAGTACATAAGTACAGATAACCAATGTCTCTCCTTTGGAACTTCATTACTTAGCACAACATAAACTAAGTAATTGACTGATGGATGTAAAATATTCTAAGAACTATCATGTATATAAAGTGGTGTATAACCAGAATTAGAGAATTCAATTTTAAAAATTTTCACCACTTCAAAATATGATAGGAGACCGAATGTAATTTTAAGTCTCACTTACTTAGAAAGTTGAACACCTTAATTTATACTAACACTAATGATTTATAGATAAGACACATTTACTCAGAATAAATCCTAAGTAATATCATCAGAGATAATATATACATCACAATTAGTTTGCAATAAAGTATCAGAACAACTAGCAATTGTCAGTAAACAAATATTTTACTATTTGATACCAACTGCTACTATTTATCAAATACTTTAAAATGCAAATAAATGTGTTTATGATTACTTTACCAAAATTAAATTATGAGCAAATAAACCATTGAATTGCTTCACATCATAATTTAACTAGGATATAAATAATCACTGCTAAATACTAAATATTCAATGATACCAATTGTTTGATAAATTCAATCTATTGTAAGATAAATTCAATTTAGTGAAGATTGAATTGTTACATTGAGTACCAATTGAAAGAATGAATATTAGTATCTAACTACTTAAGAACATCATTCACTGATATTCATAAGTACGAGGAACTAGTTGACAAGAAATACACAAGCTCTTAAGATATAACATTTCAAACTTATCACTTCAAGGCAACTCCTCGATAATAACAATTGTTAACTCCTTACAACTGTTTACTGGTAGACAACCTTGGTTCTATAAATAAGACTCGATTACCAAAGCTATCTTGTCTGCAATCTTAGAAATGATATTCTAAGTCATATACACCTTGATCCATAGTATATAACATTTATTATCAAAGTGATTAGAAGCTTGCAAATTAGCATAAAAATTATTCCAAGTAACTGAACAATGGTCACTTTAGATATTTCAATATCCATAGTTCTACTTAGAGAATTTTCATACTATGCATAGTAATATGAGTGAATTGTAAAAGATATAACAATGATTACTTAGAGGAGTTATAAGTAATTTCACACATACCAATATATCTCACAATTAGTTAGTAAATAGAATTCTAACTAAATATCATTAACTGATATAAGTCAAAACTTCAATACAACCAATTGTTAGAGCCATGATATTAATTATATTGAATTTCTGAAAATGAGATATTAAAGTTCACTAGAATTAACATCTCATAACTGATTGAAGACCAATACAGATTAGGTCCAAATTAGTTATGTTGTTTATTTATTTTAATAAATATGAGGTACAGAGCAAATACTAAATTGAATTGCTTTAGATTCTATAACTCATATTAATCAAAGTAAATAATTAAATAAATAAATACTAAATCTCTATGAGTTAGATTTTAGCATTTAAGTATTTTATTATCCTGAAATAATCACCACTAAAATATATTGCAATTATACACATGGCAATCATTCAACAGATAATTCTCAGCGTGAGGTCTGGATGTAAATAAGTTCACAAGTCCTTTCAATACGGACAATTGAATACTTGTGAGCTTTCTTATGAATTACTTAACAGATGGGATATACAAATCATATAGCATTAATAAAATCCCAAGTTTACAAACCAATCTTGAAAAATTAATTTCATCAAGTGATTTAGTAAACATGTCTGCAAGTTAATCTTAATCAAAAACATGCTCTCGAAATAATTGATACCTTATGCAAGATGCTTAGCCTTGAGCGTTCCACAGAGTTGTTGGAGATGAATTTGTTTCCTTGTGTTCTCCTACTTTCGTACAACTCATTTGATCTGTCTCTATGCAGCAAAACATGTCAGAACTGATGTCTCTAGGGTTGCAGATTTGGGTCCAACTTAAGACATCTGAAATTCAATTGTAATAACTACAAGAATAGATTCTCAAGAATCCACTTGGAACTATGCACAATTGCATAATTGAGAATAAAATATGTGTGTAAGTGATCTAATAGCAATTGAATAAGATAATAAGCTGTGATTACTCTATAGCCCGATTAGGTCCTAATTAGTAGATCCTGAACTTATTGGGTCAAATATCTCTAGGGTACCATTTCCTCAGATCCGGGTCCATCTTAAGATTTTTGATTACCAACTTGTTAGGTCCAAACTAATAGGTCAAAAGCCAGCTAATGATGTGTTGGTAAAAAGTCTTGACAGGTCTAGAATCTTCTGAATAGAAACAAAAGATCCTGGACTTACTTTTTTTGTCATCATTCTTTTGGCTTACTTGTGCTCCAAATAGAATTATTCTTTTGGCTTGCCTGAGCTCCTAAAAAGATTCTTCTATTGGCTTGCATGATGTAATTCAAAAGAATTGCAACTTTACCAATATCAAAATAGCAAATATCTTGATCCCAATTTATAGTTAGTAGACCAACATATAATATAATCAAGATATCATTGCACATATATATCATTTATGTTTGTGCCTAAAGATGTAGAGAGTTCTATAAATGTGACACCAATTGTTAAAAGATACCAACTGTTAAAGATTGATACCAAATATTAAATTATAGGTAGGGTGTCATACCATGTCTTCCATGCTTGCTTGAGTGATGATACCAGTTCATACTAACCTGTAGAGATTTTCAATTATCTCACCAACTAGGAGTGCACTTGTTCACATTCCTCTAGCATCCAGATTCAGTAGGTCCAGATGTCCATTATGATCATGAATGTACAACAGGTGCCTGATACCCTCAAGTCTTGTCACTGGTGCTTCTTGTTAGATATACTGTCTTATCAGCTTGTAACCTTGCACCCAGTTTGGCCTAGTCCATCATAACAATGCCTTGACATCCATTTAAACTTCTGGTTATCCTTATACCAAATACAGCCTTGTTGTTTGGTCTGGATACCAGCTTCCCTTCAATCTACCTTTTGTAGTGATTGAGATCATCTTGCATTGCAATCACTCAATCTGAATCATTCACAGCTTTTGTAGCTTTCTTAGTTTCTTCTAAAAGAAAACTAAAGAAATAATCATTAGTACTTGAAGCTCTGCTAGTCTTTTATGTCCACCATTAGAAACACTAAGAACTAGGACAAAGAATTAATTGACTCAACATTCTTTGTCTTGGCAGACATGTTCTCATAGTATCCTTTAACTTTCAGTGTGGTGTTGAGTTGACTAGTTGATCCTTCTGTTGCTCCCCCTAAACTGCTGTTGGGTTTACATGAAGATTCTCCATGTTTGACATTGCTTGGATCTGAATCACCATCACCATTGACAGCTGGGAGCTAGAGGTTATTGAACATCACTAAGACTTTCAGTCACCTTCTGTTGATTAATAACAATCACCCTGTAGGTTGTTGACTCCACTGAGTAACCAAGGAAATTAACATCTTGAGCATTAGCTAATAACTAGGATGCTCACTTTCATTTATCATTGCAAAACAATTTCCTACATACTTGTGGGGTCTTCCTATATTTCTTACTGATCAGGGTTTGATCATGTCAGTAGCAAACTATTGACTGCTTCAGCATTAATACTCTTGAAGGTGCAGAAATCATCCAGAACACTAATTGATAGGTCCTGTAATCTGGTCTCCAAGTTGTCATAGTCAGTTTTGCTTCCTGACACTCTTCTAGATGTGATCAATCACCATCAGTGGTGTCTTGTCTTCAGATTGTCTGAACAACAACTTGTTTCTTGAGAGAAGTCATCAGTCATCATCACTAAGGTATATTTTTCATTGATGTAGAACTTCTGTGTGATGCTTCTTTGACTTCTCTTTATGACATGCCTCATAATTTTATTTTACTTTAATTCCAGATGAGGTAGTCTCCTTTACTG
Source organism: Saposhnikovia divaricata (assembly GCA_036435485.1). Lineage (NCBI taxonomy): Eukaryota > Viridiplantae > Streptophyta > Magnoliopsida > Apiales > Apiaceae > Saposhnikovia > Saposhnikovia divaricata. The sequence continues at coordinate 2,379,268 of JAZHRN010000132.1, forward strand.
ATTCGATTTCCAGGAAAGAATCTCGTGATATGACATTCAGGTGAGAGAGCTCCTTATGTCATAGCTGAACTCTTGTCTGATGAAGCTTTAGATTTGACCTTGTTGACTTCACCTTTGACTGAGATTCCATGTCAGCTACAGATAAGTTCTCTTTCCTTAATCCTCGAACAGTAGGCTCTTCATCTTGTAAAATATGCTTTATTACTGACAACATTCCTTAGCTATTGAATAGCCTTGACCCTAGGTCATACCCTTGTTGTTGTCTCCAAGGGATAAACCACTTGGCCTGTCTTCACATTCACATTTGATAGCAGGGTTCTTTCTTCGATGATATGCTTTGAATAAATCAATAATAATGCATAATCGATTAACCTGTTAAGCCCTATATTCACAAATGGATAAAAAGTTCTTGGTACCCAAATTGTTTAATTGGGTCCAGATGGATTAGAGATTTCTCTTTTATTAGAGTTAACAACAATTTTAACCTTAACATGCTCATTCTTATCATTGACTGACCATTTCTCCTTTTTAATGTCATTGACAAAATATTCACTGAGCAAGGAGAATAATGATTCCTTCCTAACATAGGGAGGACTAGCAGTCTGTACCTTATTGTTATTCTTAAACATGCTTTTTCTATGATCAATTCAAATACTTGGAAATGCATTTATGACATTTGAAATAAGCAGGCATGATAATAAGAATACATTGCATACATTCAGCATTAAAACATTGCAGATAAGAATTATGCAAATTAGGCATGTTATGCATTTTAGAAAATTCAGTACTATCTACTTTAACCTATGTACACTTGTGTAACAGGTAGCAAGTAGATTTACAGATATTCAATAATTTTCTAAACATGCATGGAATAGAAGAATTAACAATTAATCACTAATTCTATCCAATCCATTCCTATTGTTATATTATATTATATAATCTCTATTACCTAAGTCAGTTTTACAAATGACTTGATGTTCTACTGACACCCTAGGTAATTATTCCATCTTTTAAACTTTTTAAACCTTAACAAACAATTCAGAATGAATAAGCAAATCTTGTTCTACTGGGGATCCTGAAACTAGCTTAAGCAGAGGTCATATATGCTTGACATATATCATTTAAGAATTGAGAGATATTGTCTAAGGAACACTTCTAACTCACTATTGCAATTAATTAAATTCACAAATATGCATACACATAATAAGATCTTCTAACCAAAGATATAACAATTAAAAACTAAGATCTTAACATGCTTTGAATTTCTGAGAATTACATATTACACTAGTTCGAAGAATTGATACCTGAGACATGTGAGGTGAATCATTTTCAGAGATTGCTATGAAGGCAAGATATTAATTATGCTCTTCTCATCATCATCTGATCCATCCCAACTCTTTCCTTCAGCAAGATAAGTTCTGCGCTGATGCTTTTGTTTCATCTCATTTAATGAATCTCTATTCATCCTTGTATGTCAGAATTATGTACCATATTGCACACCTTGATAGTTACTTATCACATAAAGCTTTTCATAACTGCAACTATCATGTCTTGTTCTTTCCACCATCTCAGTCTTGTAACCACCTCTTGAGTTGAACAATATCTTGAAGAGTTTCTGCTTCGGAGTAGATAGGTCTGATCCCTGGATACAGCTTTAGTACTCTTTCTGAATTAGTAACTCTTCATGTCTGTTCTGAGGTTCCATCATTAATTCTTGACTGAGATGTCTAACTGTCTAGTTCATTCTCAAACCTCCTTGATTCCACTTTTCTAAAATCTCTGTTGATTCCTTGAAAGATATTTCTTGGTACAATCCACTAAGTGTAGTAGATGTTACATTAAAGCAATCCACTTAGTGTTTGTATATCACAGAATCAATAGACTTAATTCAAATCTTCGAGAAAAATTCTATCCACTAAAACCTCTTCCATTCCTGCTTCTGAAAAACCAGTGAATTCTATGGATATAACTTTGAAGAGCTTCCACAAATTTTTTCTTCAGTAGGTAGAAATTAATTTCATTGAAAAATGCATTTTCTTCAAAAGATTCAAATCATCTTTGACAATTCGGAGGAATCTTCAACTAACAATCTTCTAAGAACCATTGGCTTAGAATAAATTCAAAATATTTAAAATTCAAAAACTTCAAGGACTCAAAAAATTTTTGAGAAATAAAAAATCTGAAAGTAAGTTCAAATTAATTAAAATTCGAAATTAGAGTCAAATTAATTAAGAATTAAAAAATTTCAAGAAATGCAATTTTTGATAGTTAAAGAATCCGAAAATAAATTCAAGTTAATTAAAATTCGAAATTATCAAGAATTAAAAATTTTGAAAATTAAACAATTTGAAAATAAACTCAAGTTGTTTAAAAATCAAAATTTCCAAGAATTAATCATTTCAAGAATTAAAAAATTCGAATATAAGTTCAAATTATTTAAAGATCAAAAATCTCAAAAATGAATATTTTTGAAGGTTAAAGAATTCGAAAATAGAGGAGTTGACTTTTTGGTCTAATACCGGATTTAATTTCTGTATGGGTCAACAAATTCGAAATCCAATTGGAGGACCACAAAAATATGGATCTTGATTTCTGCGTCAATCAAAAGGCTCTGATGCCAATTGTTAGGCCCAAAATAGTTTGTAGAAGGGGGGTTGAATACAAACTATGTCGTTTAATCGAATTTGCTCTTTTATTAAAATATTAAACCAAGAACAAATTGATGCGGAATAAAACAAATACCGATATTCAAGTTAAATATAAAATTTATATTAACTTGATGGGGTGTGTCTAAATACACGGGTACAAATTACAATGGTTTGATGACCAAACTAGTTATTACAAATTCTATAGAAAATTCGACATGAACTTTTCTATATTTGTAATAAAAAGATCGAATGCTAAAAAGCAATTCGAGAGATAAGTTCTAGGGAACTTAATCCGCTAGATAGTTCCAACAGTACAAGTAAACAATTTCTAGTGGTTTAGATTTAATGATACAAGCTAGAAATAATTTACAAGAATTAAATTGAAGCACATGAACTTTTTCTCTCTTGGTCTCTGTCTCTCCTGTGTGTTTTGCCGAGAGATGATATTTGTGAAGATTGTATGTCTCTCTTGTTTCTGGCTGCTGGCTTCTGTCTATTTTTATAGCACAGCCATTGTCATATTGCTTTGTTTCAACTGATATAACAATCAGTTAACAATAATATGACATTCGGTATGACTATCCGCTAAAAGTAATATGACAGTCTCTTCCAATATAACTTTCGATACGACTATCCTTAATACTTGATATGACAGTCTGTTGAACTAGATATGACAATCCATCCCAATATAACTTTCGGTATAACTATCTCTTTGAATGAGATATGACTATCCAGTTGAGATAATATGACTGTCCAATCCAACATCTTGATATGACTATTCTCTTGAACTGAATATGACAATCCAATAATCATATTCTTTTCTTTTGCTGGATATAACTTTCGGTATGACTTGCAATTCATTCTGCCGACACAAGCAATTCTCTTGAATTATTTAAACAAACAATTCTGTTTGTTTACTTGTTTTATAAGTGCGGGCTTCGTAGAAATGCTTTTAAATCCGCATAGCTTATAATCTTTAATTAATAAATAATTCATTTAATCTCTAAGCTGCGGTTACCTGAGGGTCTGGAACCGGACTCCTTTTGCTTAACAAAAAATATATCAATTCCAACTGGGGTTCCAGCTTTAAGAATATATCACTTTCCATATTCTTGTGATAATTCTATTTTCTCATAACCCGTTCAGGTGTAAGCTACGGCCTCTTGAGGATGTGAAACCGGACTATTTTTGATTAACAAAAAATACAACAATTCTAACTGGGGTTTCAACATTAAGAATATATCACTTTGCATTTCTTTGTGATAAATCTTTTTCCTCACAGCCAGTCCACTTGATAGTAAAATCCTCGTGGTTAATTAATTTAGCACTTTTGTTGCTTGCACAATGATTTTTTCACATACCAGTCTTGATAGCTTGAACCACTGAAGTTAATGACGAACAACCACTGTTTAATGTTGACACTCGATGTACTGTCTGGTTCATGAGTGACTAACCGCAATGACTGTTCTTCATATATTGACTTTAAAACTGTGGTTCATGTCTCCATTTTCTTTACTCATTTTCAAACCTTTATAATCTGTATTCTGCCACTGTAGGAACCTCTTGTCACTATAAATAGAACCCACTGTCTTGATTACTCCACTGATGATTGATCAACTGAATGAACTTCTTCAAGTGTAGTATAACTCAAAACGGTAGATTGACTTTGTCTTCTTTCTTTTGACAGTTATGCAATTGAGATCCCTGTGATAGTACATATACTATTTACTATTACATTCTTGTTTAAGTTGAGTTGAATCCTCGAAATACAAATAGGCTACATCATATGCCTTTCAACAACCTAAATAAACACCTTTTGATTGTCATCATTGATGTATGTTGTGTTTAAGTTAGAATGATACCAAATGTCAAGCATGCTTTTGATTTTGTTGAAATTGAGTGATACACTTACCCTTGTTCTTGAGTGAATGATCTCTTGTGAGTGAAATGTGAGGTATTGCTTGTTTCTTTTGCATATGAGATCTCAAGTTTTGACTCTAAAGTGTGTTCTTGTAGACTTAGCATGGTTTCCAATAATTTTTGCACTTGACATGAACTTGTAATCACTCGTGCATGCTTCTTTAAGTAGAATATGTGAATCCTTGCACTTTCCACACCAAGACTTTGCAAATTCATTTTGATTCTTAAGTTGATGTGTCATGAGAGGACATGTATGTGTGGTGTTGCATTGCCATGTAATCTTTTATACAAACTAGATGGATTTTGTGGGTACATTCACTATAGTCCCTCACGAGACCTCACTCGTCCACTAGGGCTGCCTAGGGGTTTAAAGGGCTTGTTGCATATGCCAAATGAAACCATCACACCTACGAAAAGGACTATATGACTTTTTATCTAGATTTTCTTTTTGTTTTTGTTTTACTCGAGGACGATCAAAAGATAGGTATGGGGGCATTTGATAAGTGCATATTTTTGCATATTTTTATTACCTATTTATTGCTTGAACTCGTATTTTAATAATTTATTTTGTTGCATTTCAGGAAATTCGTGAATAAATAAAGAAATGGCAAAATAAAGAAATAAAGAACAAGGAAGGGAAAAAGAGGAAGAAAAATGACTTAAATGAAGAAAGGAAAAAGAATTAGGAGTTTGGTGGAAAAGGAATCTTGGAGGACATGTGGAAGGTGGAGATCAAACCAACACATTACATAAGTGTATGGCCAAGATCAACTCTTCAAAGCTTAAGAGGGAAGGAAACAAATAGATGGCTAGGATTTCACCACCACACACCACAAATGTATGGTGGGGATTTACCCAACACCCCCGTTAAACCTAATTCCTATCCTATAAATACCCCCTCACCCCCCTTGTATTTAGTAACTTAGATTTTAGGGTAGTTTTAATTTCTTGTTTTTTTAGTTTCAAATCTTGTAAACACTTTTTATTTTAATGCAAAAATTCCGTTTCCTTTAATTTCTCGTCTTGTTCTTTCGTTTATTTTGCCTTGCTTTCATTATTTTCGTAAATCCGATTAGTGGACAAAGTAGCGAAATGCTAACCACTATGGGTTGAAAATAACGATTTTTATTTTCTTGCTCGTAGTTATAATTTTAGTCTTAATTCGTAATTTTGCCCCTTTAAATCTCCATTTTATTGTGGGCCATTTAATTTCAAATCATCGTTTTAGAGTAATTTTAATTTTCTAGATAATCTCTTTATTTTCATATTAATTTTAAAAAATTAAAAAGTTACAAAAATACTAGTTTTCTAGATAACCACTATGGGTTGAAAATAATGATTTTTATTTTCTTGCTCGTAGTTATAATTTTAGTCTTAATTCGTAATTTTGCCCCTTTAAATCTCCATTTTATTGTGGACCATTTAATTTCAAATCATCGTTTTAGAGTAATTTTAATTTTCTAGATAATCTCTTTATTTTCATATTCAATTTTCAAAAATAAAAAATTACAAAAATACTAGTTTTATAAAATTTGAGCATTTATTTTCTTTCTTTGTTTTGGTTTTAATTCGAAGCTTCGATTATAAAAATCTCCCCTATTTTTTTCTTTTTTATCAAACACCCATTTCCTTCATCAAAACACAAACTTTGTTTCCATTTCCTGCGACCCAATACCCAGCTGCAAACTCCATTTACTGTCTCCCTTCTTCGACAAAACCCACCAGTTCAACCATCGCCCTATTTCTTTTTGTTAAATCGTAGACACCAAACCCACCCAGCTAATTTCCTTCGATTTTCTCATAGACTTTCTCCTCTTCTTCTCAATTCCTAGCCTTTTTTTCCCTCTTTCTCCTATTCTAACACACAAAACCTCTTTTCTTTCTAGTCAATGTTCAGTTCGATCTCAGTATCGAGTTTTGTGGTTTCATTTCATAATCGCCGAATCTTGTTTTCAATTTACTCAGTTTTGCTGTCAAATCCGCGAGTTTGAGCTGCCGAGTCGAATTAATTTTGATGTTTTACGAGTTGGTACTGAGTTTGGTGTCGTTGTTTGTTGAGTTATTGTTTTAACTGACAACTCACAAAACTATATTCTGTGCAGTGTAGAATTTGCTAATGATGTAGAGTAATCGATTAATGTTTGTTTGATTAATGTAGAGTAATTTTGTTTGTTTGTTCTGTTTTCTCTGTTTTGTTTATGATTAATGGTGTTTGTTTGTTTTGCTAATGATGTAGAATCAATAGTTTTGTTTTTTCCGAGTCTGTGCGTTTTGTTTTGGTGATTAATTTTTGTTTTGTGTGAGTCTGTGCGGTGTTTGTTTGAGGTTTGTCACGAATTACTGAGTTTTCGGTCGTTGGTTTTATTTGTTGAGTTTCGAATTGAATCAAAATTCTTTTGATTGGTTGTGATAGTGGATAGTTAATTTTACAAATACATCATGCCAATTTTTTTAAAAAAATTTTCTGTAATTAAAATAAGATTAAAAAAAAGAAACTTCGAATTCAGAATTTTAAGAATAATTTAATTAGTTTAAAAATAGAGTAATGGTTTAATTGTTTTTAAATGGTTAGAATTTGTAGAATAATTTTTAGATGAATCTTAGTATAATTTAGAATTCTTAGAATAATTTAGAATTTAGATTTAATTCGAGTTTAGAATTTTTTTTGAATAATTCTAGAATAATTAAGTTTTAGAATAATTTAGAATAATTAGATTTTCATTTAGTAATTAATTAGGGTAAAATCAAAATCCAAAACCCACTTGTCCTAGTTCGATTAAATTAAAAATTAAGGATCGCGAAAATATTAGTCTCTGCGGAACGAATCTAAATTTACTAAAACGAGATTGTGCACTTGCAATCATTTCTACATTTATTTTTAGCACATCATTAGGCATCAAAGGATATTTCATAGCTTTGCAGTTGGTAGATAAATGATTAATACTGCCACACTTTACACATTCTTTTGTTAGTCACAGAGGCATGCCTGAATACATCTAATAACAAGCCTAAGTATGTGTAATGCTATGCATTACCTACATGACCTCTTAACTGAGGGAACCTCTAGTTGTAGAGTTTCTATTTGTTCTGTACTTGTAATAGGCATCAAATCCTAGTTGTGTAACTGTACTTATAAAGTCAAGAATAATGCTTGAAAGAAGTTCCAAGGTTCATGCCTCAAGCAAAAAGATAAAGACTTCCAAATAATCACAGTTGGGATTTGAAGAAATGAAGAATTTGCCTAAGTACCAATTCGAGAAGTACATTTATCTATTCGAGAAGTCAGGGGTTCGATATCTCAGAATCGATATCTCAGAAGACACTATTCGATATCTCTGAATACACTGTTCGATATCTCATTCGATATCTCAGAGATTCGATATGTCTATTACTCTGTTCGAGAACTCAAGGAGTCAACAGGTCAAAGGTGATATTCGAGTTCTCAAAGGGTCAACAAGTCAAAGCTACATTCGATATCTCAAAGACTCAAGATGCTATTCGACATCTCAGGGATTCGATATGTCAAAATGCTCTATTCGATATCTCAAGGACTCTCAGAGAAAAGATCTATTCGAGAAGTGATTCGATATGTCAATATAACACTATTCGAGAACTCAGAGTTATCGATTAAGTCAATTCTAGTTCTCGAATCACTCACTTAGCCACTTCTCGAATACATTCTTGGAGACAAAATACTGAAGAATTGTACAAGTCAGAAACCTGCAACAAGCCAAGACGCTTTATTTGACTATGTACTATAAAGCACGTTGGAAAGCCTACAAAGAAGCTTGGAGAGATAAGACAAGGGACAAGGAGCTAAAGAAGTGGATTTGAACAGGCTTTGCAAAGTCAAATCTGTAGCCGTTTGGATTCTTACTCAAATAAGATAGACAGACTGGAAAGTATTTTGTTTACCTACCTTATTTGTAGTAAGTAGGTGTATCCATGTCTATAAGGATACAGCCTCACTTCCTTAGCCGAGGAGTTTAAGTTTTTAAGTTTTTCTAGATATATCACAAGAAATATCTCTCTGAGAAAAACGAAGCTGAGAATACTATCATTTGTATTCACAGATTGTAGCAAAATCTTTATCTAATAAAATATTAGATTAAAGTAATATTGTGTTATGTTTGTCTTTGTTATCCGCACTTACATATCTCACACACTCAACACATATCTTGCTGCAAAGATTCAAGAATGAAGAAAAGATTCAAGAATCCATTCACCCCCCTCTGTATTCTTTTACTGTATTCAATACTCAACAAGTGGTATCAGAGCAGGCTGTTTAATCTAAACAGAAAACGATCATGAGTTCGAATACACCAAAGACTACAGGTACGGTAAAGGTCCCTAAGTTCGACAAAGAGAATTACAACCTCTGGAAAATAAAAATGCTGTTGTTCATCAAAGCTGCCAATCCTCTCTACCCTGACATCCTCAAGAATGGTCCATTTGTACCACAACAAGAAATTACTGAATCTACAGTGGGCGCAATAGTCATTCCTAGATCATATGTTGCGAAAGAGCCATCCAAATGGACGGACACAGAGAAGGAAAAGGTTGCCCTAGACAGTCATCTCATGTTGCTGATCATAGACTCCATGGATATGTCGATGTTTGCCAATATAGTATCATGCACATCAGCCAAGGACATGTGGAACCACATCGAGGTGTTATGTGAAGGGACAGAGGAGGTAAGAGAGAATAGGAAACAGATACTGGTCACACAGTATGAGGCTTTCATGGCACAGTCCAAAGAAAGTATTACTGATATGTTTGAGAGATTTCACAAGCTGGTGACTGAGCTTCAAATGAATGGGAAGGTTTACAGCACAAAGGAATTAAACATGAAGTTTCTACTATCTGCACCAAACCATCTAGAGCAAAGGGTCATATCTCTAAGAGAAAGAGAGTCACATATGATGTGCTCTATGGGGTTTTAAAGACTCATGAGCTTGAGCTGTTTCAGAAAAGGGCTATCCAATCCAACCAAGGCAGAATGATAAACACATCCTGTGCCTTGATTGTCAACAAATCTGTTCAAGACCTGGAAGCATCTACAAGTCAGCTGAGAATAGAAGAGATAGTAGATGATGAAGAAACTGAAGAAAAAGTGACTGAACCTGTTGATGAAAAGGAAGAAGATGAGTTCTACACTCTTGAAGAGTTGGATGCCATGGAAAACACTTCATATGCTTTTATGGCTAGAAAATTCCCAAACATCAGATTTAAGAGGAATCAGCCCTTCAAGTCTAGATCTCAAAATCATTCATTCAACAAGAGCAAGGCACCTGTGAAAGCAAACAAAAACAAATTCAAAACCAGCTATGTGGATAGGTCATCTGTGAGATGTTATCGATGCAATGACCTATGGCATTTTGCCAGTGAATACAAGAAGCCTAAAAAGAAGGATAAGGAGTTTCTTGAGCTTGAAGCTAAGTATGAGGCTCTGCTAAAGAAGCATACACCAGGTAAGGCCTACAAAGCTGAAGGGAAGTGTTGGGATGATTCTGATAGTGATGGAGAAGAACAAGAATTCTGCAACTATGCCTTGATGGCCAACTCCAAGGAAGAACCATCTGAATCAAACTCTCAGGTACCATCCCTCACTACTATAGACATGTCTGTTTCTGAATACAAATCTATGGTTGAACAACTATCTGTTAAGATGTTTAATATTCATACTAGTATGACTGCTGCTAATGAAGAAATTGCTAAATTGTCTACTAAGAATGAACTGTTGAACAAAAGAAATGAGAAACTAGAACTAAATGCTATGCAAGTAGAAAACCTTAAACAAGAAATTGAATATCTAAAGAATAAGGTTCTATGTGCTAGTCAAGTTGAGAAAGCTCTTAGGGATGAACTAGCTGAAAATGAATTTAAATTGAAAACATTTAAGAATTCCTCTAGTCTATTACAGTCCTACCATGAGAAAAATCTAGCTAGACCTAATGCTGCCATTCGACTTGATTATGACACTATTAAATAGAGGAAAGGCTATGCAGTCATTGAAGATGACATTGTTGTTCAAGAGGAAGTGCCTCAGGTCTTGAAAAAGACTGAGAACCCAATATTTAAAACACCAACACTTGAGATTGATGAGGATGCCTTACTCATTAAGCAAATGTTGGATGATGAAGATAAAGCACAATCAAATGAACAACAAGCATCCTCTAAGAGTGAGAATGTCAAAACCAAAGCCAAGGAGCCAGTAGGAGGTAGACCTAGACCTGAGAAATTTGTGAAGTTTGTTTCAGCTGGGAATAATGAGTTTGAGAAGAAAGTGGCTAAAAAGAAACAAAACAGGAATGGAAAATTAGGAATTAACAAGGACAACAACTATACTTATGTGCCAAATGCCCCTAGGAAAGTTTGTCAAAACTGTTTTAGCACTAATCATTTAACTCATGCATGCAAGAAACTATCTGGTAGTGTTGCTAAACCGTTCTATGATTGCTCTGTGCCTTTAAGACATAGAGACTCTCCTTTCTGTGATAAACTTGATTGTATGCCATGTAACATGAATGTAATGACTAGTTGTTTTAATTTGAGAAGACAATTCATGGAAGGTTGCATCAGTCACAATGTTCACACACACTACACAAGAACAAAGTCTTCAAGTCCTCCTAAAGTTAGGAAGGTACCTCTGTCACCTAAGTCTAAGAACCCTGATTCTAAGACTTCTAATAGTGATAAGAAGACTAACATCAAGAAAATTGATAAGCATGTTGTTTATGATAAAACTGTTGCTAAGCCACATGGACCCAAACTTGTTTGGGTACCAAAGGAGAAGTAATACCTTTGTGTTTGCAGGGCAAAGAAAGTGAAAAGAAGGTCATGTGGATTTTGGACAGTGGATGCTCAAACCATATGACTGGTGATATGGCCCTGCTATCACAGTATGAGGAGAAGGCTGGCCCAATGGTTGCTTTTGGAGATGACAGCATTGGCAACACACTGGGATATGGCAAGTTGGAAATTGGAAATGTCATCATTGAAAATGTAGCACTGGTCAAGGGGCTCAAGCACAATTTACTGAGTGTTGGTCAATTTACTGACAGAGGCTTCAAGGTGAATTTTGACAAAGATGAATGTTTGATCACCCACAAGAAGACTGGTGACTTTGCTCTATCTGGAGTAAGGAAAGGAAGCCTGTTTGTATCCAATATGAACTCTGCAAACAAGGACAAAATTTGTTGCTTTTACTAAAAAGCATCAAATGAAGATAGTTGGCCGTGGCACAAGAAGCTATCACACTTGAACTTCAAAGGCATTAAATCTCTAGTCAAAAGGGAGTTAGTGAGAGGCATGCCCACATTTGAATTCTGTCAATAAGGAGTGTGTGAGGCTTGTCAAAAAGGAAAAATGAAAAGATCAAGCCACAAGTCAAAGACAGCGACATCAATAACCAAGCCCCTACGACTAATTCATATGGACTTGTTTGGGCCTGTCAATATTATGTCACTAGGAAGGAAGAAGTATGCTCTAGTGATGGTTGATGATTTCACAAGGTATACATGGGTAGAATTTCTGTCATCAAAGGATGAGGCTCCACAAGTAATCATTGAGCATATAAAGAAAATTGACAAGGAAGCAAAGGCCAACAATGCAAGTGTGATTGCATTAAGAAGTGATAATGGAACAGATTTTAGAAATGCCAGGCTTGAAGCATTTTGCAAAGAGAATGGTATTTCTCAACAATTCTCAGCTCCAAGGACTTCACAACAAAATGGAGTTGTTGAGAGAAAGAATAGAACTCTGATTGAGGCTGCTAGAACAATGTTACTTGATGCAAAGATGCCTACATGTTTTTGGGCTGAGGCTATGAGCACTGCATGCTATATCCAAAACAGAACCCTCATAAAAAAAACACTAGAAAGACACCTTACAACTTGATGACTGGAAAGAAGCATACTCTAAAGTATGTTCATACTTTTGGAAGCAAATGCTTTGTGTTAAAAGACAATTCAGAATATGTTGGAAAGTTTGATGCAAAAGCATTTGAAGGAATTTTTCTTGGTTACTCTATAGAAAGAATTGCATACAAAGTTTATGTCATCGGTCAAAAGAAAGTTATGGAAAGCACAGATGTGACATTTGATGACAGCAAACTACCTGGATTAGAAGAAGCCAATGATGAAGATAAAGATCCTTTGAAGTTTGACAATCTAGATGATTCTGATGAGGAGATTGAAACTGAATTTGAGCCCACAATTCAACAAACTCAAGTGAATGAAGAACCTGTGTCAATCAAAAAAGAAGAAACAAGCATCCAAGACACACCTGTGATTAGTGGCAACTTCACAGGGGGAGGAAATGTAAATGATCATGATCTGGATGATGAAGCAACATTAAGGCTGAGAAATCAATCTGAACATACAAGGAAATGGGATAGATCACATACTGCAGATCAGATAATTGGAGATCCAAATACAGGAGTGAGGACAAGGAGAGCAACTCTAAATGAATGTCTCTATGGTTGCTTTCTATCCCAAGTTGAGCCTAAGAAACTTGATGATGCATTGTTGGATCCTGATTGGATAATTGCTATGCAAGAGGAGCTAAATCAATTTGAAAGAAGCAAAGTATGGGAACTTGTGCCTGCACCAAAGGATAGAACCATTGTTGGAACAAAATGGGTTCTAAGGAATAAGATGGATGAAAATGGTGTAGTCATAAGAAACAAAGCAAGGTTGGTTGCAAAAGGATACTCTCAATAGGAAGGCATTGACTATGATGAGACTTTTGCCCCTGTTGCTAGACTAGAGGCCATCAGAATTTTCTTGGCATTTGCTGCACATTCTAATTTCAAGGTTTATCAAATGGATGTCAAGAGTGCATTTCTGAATGGGGAGTTGGAAGAAGAAGTATATGTGCAACAGCCACCTGGCTTTGAGGATCCACAATTCCCTCACTTTGTCTAAAGATTGCTTAAGGCATTGTATGGACTTAAGCAAGCTCCTAGGGCATGGTATGACACACTATCACAATTTCTACTGGAGAATCAATTCACTAGAGGCACACTGGACAAGACACTGTTTTACAAGAAACATGGTGATGATATTATCTTAGTTTAAATCTATGTGGATGATATCATATTTGGCTCTACAAATGAGAAGCTGTGTGAGAAATTCTCTAAGCTCATGCAGAGTAGATATGAGATGAGTATGATGGGAGAATTAACATTCTTTCTTGGGCTGCAAGTTAGTCAAAGGAAGGATGACATTTTTATAAGTCAAACCAAGTACATCAAGGATCTATTGAAGAAATTTGACTTGGAAGAATGCTCACCTGCAAAGACACCCATGGCCACTGACACCAAGTTAGATGAAGATGTTAAGGGCATGAAGGTAGATATTTCAATCTACAGAGGCATGGTTGGTTCTCTACTCTACCTCACTGCTAGTAGGCCAGACATCATGTTTGCAACATGCTTGTGTGCAAGGTTTCAATCAAATCCAAAGGAATCACATATGATAGCAATAAAGAGGATTTTTAAATATCTGAAGGGCACACCAAACTTGGGGTTATGGTATCCTAAGGACACAGGGTTCAATCTGGTTGGTTATTCTGATGCTGATTATGCTGGATGCAGAGTGGATAGGAAAAGCACCTCAGGTAGCTGCCAGTTTCTTGGACAAAGGTTAGTCTCTTGGTACAGCAAGAAACAACAATCTGTGTCAACTTCCACAGCTGAAGCTGAGTACATAGCTGCTGGAAGTTGCTGTGCTCAAGTGCTTTGGATCAGAAACCAACTTAGAGATTATGGACTTGTGTTGGAAAGAATTCCAATCATGTGTGACAACACAAGTGCAATCTCTATAGTTTCCAATCCTGTCAATCATTCTAGGACAAAGCACATTGACATCAGATATCACTTCATAAGGGAGCATGCAACTAATGGAACCATTGAGTTACATTATGTTCCCACAGAAAAACAACTAGCTGACATATTCACTAAGCCATTAGATGAAGCCACCTTCACAAGGTTGGTTAGTGAGATTGGAATGCTGAATTCTTCAAATTCTGGCTAAGTGAATATATCAACTAGATTGTTGCAGCAGTAAATACTTAATTTATCAAATGCTAAATATTTTTGAAGTAAGTATTTGCTGGAGTATGATTTATAAATATTCTACAATGCTGCATATGTTGAAAATCATACATCTTTAGCTTGAAATTTCTGTGAAATTTTGAGAGAATCACTATTTAATTTGGTAGAATATTCTTCAGTGAATATTTCTGGTAAATTTTAAAAGATAGTGAAAATTGAATTTTATGAGTGAAAAGTATAGTTCGATAAGTCAGACTTCTCGAATGGTTCATTGTTCTGTCATGGCTCGAGTTCTCGAATAGGCCTATCTAGAACCCTCTTGAGTTCTCGAATAGTGTCTTTTGGAGAAATCGAATAGCACACTCTGAGTTCTCGAATAGAGTATTTTAGTTCTCTAATGATGGAGTTCTCGAATACTGTATTTGAGTTATCGAATCATTTGAAAAGGCTGATTTTTCGGTGACACTTAATCGCTTTTTGGATTTATATTCAAAATTTCATTTCGCTCATAAAAACATATTTTATTTAGCTTAGAATTATTTTCTGAGTTAAATAACTGCCAGCTGTGAGTTACAAACTGCTTGAGATATCGAATAAGCCTTTCTTGACTTATCGAATAGTTGTTTTATACTTCTCGAATGACTGACTTGTCGATACAAAACTTATATCTAATCGACAACTCAAGTCACTCACATATATACAATTCCACAACTGTTCAAATCATTTCATTCGATTTCTCAGGCCGCTAAAGTTCCAAAACCTCTGAAAACCCTAACGTCAAAAGCTAAATTTCTTCTTCAACCTTCATTCTCTTCTCATCTCTCTGTTTAACAATGGCAAATACCTAACTCACAATTCCTACCCACAGCAATTTCATAGAAATAACCAACGATGTTGAAGCACCCAAAGAAAACTTTAAGTGCTTTGTTCGATGGATGGCTGAATCATACATCAAGGATACACTCTCAGCCAACCCAACTCTATATCTAGACCTACTAGAACAGTTTTGGAGAACTACTACTGTGGAGGTCGTGGCCCTAGAAAATGCAATAACTTCATACATAATCTATTGCAAGATTCAGGACAAGGAAATCACCATCACTACTGAAGACATGAATCAAGCACTGGGGTTACAACAAGGAGTGTATGGCAGTCAAGCTATTGATCAGGAATTGGAAGACTTCTTTGATTTTATCAACTACTTAGATAGAATCAAGCTTGGAAATTTGAATAGGAAGTACTTGAGGAAAGAATGGAGCTATGTCTTTGCCACTCTTCTTCAAGTCTTCACAGCAAGGAAGTCCAGCTTTGATCAAATCAGCACACCTGTTCAACAAATAGGCTATGCTCTAGCATATAGGAGAAAGATTGATGTTGGTTTGATCATAATGCAAGAATTGTATGGGAGACTTGGTAAGAACTCAGCCAAGAGAGGTAATGAAATTTTCTTCCCTCACTTTATTCAATCTGTACTTAATTTCATAGATGCTAAATTGATTGAATTGCCTGGGTTAGACAAAAATAGAATAGGCTATCCGAAATCCATGACCAAACTCATTTTTGGTACCTTGGAGACTAGGAATGATGTGGATGTAAGACTCAAAATAACTCCCCTTATGGAGAGTTTATTTAGGACTTACCCCCACAACATGCCAATATGTGCCTCAAAATCTGAGTTAGCTAGGCCCAAGCAAGTAGAGCAAAATGCTAACCCAGGGCCTGCTAACCAACCCTCTCAGCCAAACACTTTACCAAACACAGAGCCAACTGCATCATCCTCTCAAAAGGGTGATGTTAGTAAAAAGAAGAGAAAACAGGTTGCTTCTGAACCTCTAAAAATCTTAACTGAAGCAGCCTTAGCTGTAGAATTAGGTATAGAAAGTGAGGAACCTGAGTCACCCTTACTAAGGCCAAATAAGAAGAAGAAGAAGAAGTCTAAAACCACCTCTTTAGTCACCCAAATGGCTGAAGTTGTAAAATCAGGGGTACACAACTCACTAGATGTATTCTCTCAACAGGGTGCATCTATAGAATCAAGCATCCTCCCCAATGCACGTTCCTGTAAAGAGTCAGCACAAGGGAGTGATAAGGCTGGCACAACACTAAGTGGAGAGCACATCACAATTGAAACTCCCTCTATCTCTCAAGCGGAGTTGCCAAAATCTAATCTACAGCACACTTCTCTTCCAGAGTCTACCACTCATATTTCTTTGGAGCCTGCAACTTAAGCTATTGAGGAGCAAGGCATTGATCATCAAGAATTCTTTTCTCTTGATGAGCCAATGGATTCAAGTGACTTGGTGCATGACACCTTGCTCACCACCCAGGTACCACATTTAGATGGTCAGGGAATGCATACTGGGGCATCTCCTAATGACACTATCACAAACACAGAGGATTCACTAGTTTTCACTAGAGACTCTGTGCCTGTGTCACCTACTGTTGTAACTCATCCCACTCCTGTGGAGACAACAGTAGTAGAGTCTTTCCATCCGGTTACAGAAGTTGCATCTGTAACTGAGGAGTCTAGCTTGCCTAGCTCTAGCTCTGACTTTCTGTCCCAATGGCTGAAGCCTGTGCAACATGACAGTGCTTCAGGATCAGGATCTGTTCCACCACAATTGACGGTTGAAGCACTTCAAAGCTTAGTTGTGGATCAGATTCCTGAGTTTGTAAAGATAGCCCAGAACTTGGTCACCTCCAATGTGCCAAATCCAGATTATGAAGCAATATTGCTCTGCCATAGAGATGATGTGGAGATGCAGAAAACAAAGATACTTGATGAGGCTGAGAGAGATGGCAATGTAGATGCCTGGATGCAAGGAACTTATGATCTCACTCTCAATGAAGCTCTTCAGTATCTAAGAGAGGAATACATCACTTCACTAGGCTCAAATGCTAAATCCCTAACTCCTGGTGAAGTGTATGAAGCCATCAATGACTCATACAAGGGATTCCTCAAGGCTGCACACTACCTGGGTAAAGGTGTCAAATCAGAAGTCAACAAGGTAAGTGATGCAACAGACAAGTCTGTGGGAGAGATAAAGAGGACTTTTGATTCCAAATTCCCTCAATTGGAGACTGTAGTCAAGGATATTCTAGCCTGTAAGTCTACCTGCACTAAGATGGACAATGGTTTAGCCATTCTCAAAGATGCTGTCACAGGACTGGGGCACAAATTCCAAAATCTCACTGATCAGACAACTGAGGCCAATGCCATGCTCAGGACCCTCTTTGCAAATCAATATAGAGACAAGCTGGTCACTGAGGTCCCTGTGCATGAGATGTCAATGTTTGAAGTGCAGAGACTTAAAGAACAATCCCTTTCTGGTTTTAAGGCCAATGAGCTCTTCACTAAAGTGGATACTCTTGAAAAGGAGGTAGCTTCTCTCCAACAGTCTAATGCTCATCTTACAGACACTGTAACCACTCTGACTGAGCAGTTGAACACTCAAGCCACCACCACAGCTGATGTTATTCTGCATCAACAATCAATGTTGTCTGCAATGATGAAGCACATGTGTCTCCCTCTACCTGAAGAATCTTCAACCCCAAAGGTCACTCCTACAGCCTCTGTGCCTAACAACAAGCCTAAGGGGGAGAAAAGGATTTCAAGGTCAAATACAAAGGGGGAGAAACCAACAAAGGGGGAGAGACCACTAGAAAAGGGCATCAAGTTCAATGAGGGTGGCCATCAAAGAGCTTCAAAATCTTTAACTCATGTGCCTGGAAAAGGAAAAGACAAAGTTGATGAGCCTCCTACTTCTCTGCCAGTTGTCACTCTACCGACTATGCACATCACTACTCCCAGTGGTCAAAAACAATCTATCACAACCACAGTGGTAGCAGGGAGTATGCCATCTGACAAACCTCCAATCTCCATATCTAAGAGTGCCAAGCCAGTAGAAGTGAAGGTGGTCACTGAGGCCAAGCTACAAGAAATTGCAAACTCAAATGTCTATCATGATGATGCATTCTTGGAGTTTCTGAAAGTGTCAAGAAAACAGGCTGGTGATCCTTTATCATATCATAGGAGTTTGAAGAGTCAGATTGACTATCTCACTGTAGTACCAAGGAGAGTTAATGACCTATGGCTCAAAGAGATAATGATGGTAGGAAAGAATAAGATATGGCACTTAACCATCAATACTCTACAGGGTCTAAAGCACTCAGAAGTGGATGTGTTCCTTGCACTAATTGAAAGAAGGAATGAGAACAACAAGAGTCTCTATGATGAGTTAAGGGATGGTCAACCAGCAAGGCTACCTGAAGTATTCACAAATCCTAGAACCATCATCTATCAGGCTGCAACAAGAATTGATGATATCAAGCAGCTGGTCATTCCTAAGCATCTAACTCCTCAGAACAAATCTCTCATTATTGCCATCATTGAGCAGCTGAACAAGAAGAAGGGTTTAAGAATAGCAGAAGAATTGGAAGCTGTATCTTATCTCAGGTCATACATTGCAACTGGCATTGTACCTGAATCTGCTAAGTTCAACCCAAGCAAGGATGGTGATCAAGAAAATGATGGAGACAGAAGTGATGGAAGGAGAAGACATCACATGAGTGATAAGGGTGATGAAGATAAGAAGAAGAAGAAGGGTGACAAGGATAAGAAAAGTGATGATGATCAAGGTAAAGTCTCTGAGAGTTAAAGTGGAAAACAGCAAGCCTTAGGCATTGCTGACAGTAACCTCACCACAACACAAGACTCTAAGTCTAGGGTGAATACTGTTAGTAGTGACCTAGCAAAATCTACATCTATGGCTTCTGCAACTGTTTTGCCACCTCAAGAAGAGAAGATTATTCAAGTCAAGAAACCATCTGTGTGTTTCAAAAAGCAAACTGCCAATGGAATACTACAATGGTCTACAAACAAAGGTCACATGCTACTGCCAGGCAACCATGTAAAAAGGATCAAATTCAAACAAGCTGCACGGAAACCAAAGCTATCCAAATCAAGGACTCTGACAATCTATCCAGGCTTAAAACTCCAACCACTAGATGAAGATTTTGATGAAGATCAACTGCAATTCTTACAAGCTCAAAGAATCTACCATGTTGCCATTGTTGATAACTGCCTTGAGATCAAATATACTGATGGAAGGGAGGAGAAATTCAAACAAAGAGGATGTCAACACTGGGGCAAGCTACATGACATAGAAAGAATCATTGCATTGTTGAGCTCAGAAGATAAAGTGGAAAGAGTATGGAAGCTGGAGCTAATTGATTTTGTGAAGATGAAGAGAGATCATGAGGAGAGAATCAGAAAATAGTGTCTTGAGAAATGGCTAGTGATAAGTGCATATTTTTGCATATTTTTATTACCTATTTATTGCTTGAACTCATATTTTAATAAATTATTTTGTTGCATTTCAGGAAATTCGTAAATAAATAAAGAAATGGCAAAATAAATAAATAAAGGGCAAGGAAGGGAAAAAAGAGGAAGAAAAAGGACCAAAAATGAAAGAAGGAAAAGAATTAGGAGCTTGGAGCAAAAGGAATATTTCAAGACAAGTGGAAGGTGGAGATCATCCCAACACATTAGAAAAGTGTATGGCCTAGATCAACTCTTCAAAGCTTAAGGGGGAAGGAAACAAATATATGGCTAGGATTTCACCACCACACACCACAAATGTATGGTGGGGATTTACCCAACACCCCCCTCAACCCTAATTCCTATCTTATAAATACCCCCTCACCCCCTTGTATTTAGTAACTTAGATTTTAGGGTAGTTTTAATTTCTTGTATTTTCTTTAGTTTCAAATTTTGTAAACACTATTTTTAATTTTAATGCAATTTCATTTCCTTTAATTTCTTGTCTTGCTCTTTCGTTATTATTGCCTTGTTTCGTTATTTTCGTAAATCCAAGTAGTGGACAAAGTAGCGAAAGCTAACCACTATGGGTTGAAAGTAGCGATTTTAATTTCTAGTTCTTAGTTATAAATTTTAATTTTTCCCCTTTAAATCTCCATTTTATTGTGGGCCATTTAATTCCAAATCATCGTTTTATGGTAGTATGATTTTTAATTTCCTAGTTAATTTCTTTATTTTCGTATTTAATTATAAAAAAAATAAAAAAATATTAATTTTATAAAATTCCATTACGTATTTTAGTTTCGTTATTCCTGTTTTATTCGAAGCATAATTAAGTCTACCCTATTTTTTTTGTTTTATTTTTTTTTGGTACTATTTCCCCTTTCTGTTCCCCTTATTCAAACCCATCTCCTCTCTCTTCATTTTTCCTTACGTTTGTTTTGCTTTTGTTTTCGAACTGCAACCACTCCTCCCTTGTTCTTCAATTCAATCGAACCATACACACTCCACCACTGAGTTCAATTTCATTCAGATTCGTTTTGATTGTTGAAAGTTGTGCTTGAGTTTTGCAAGACGAGTTCTTTTTGTTGGTGTTACTATGTGTTGAATTTTCGAGACTTTGCTGATGGTTTTGCATTAGTGTGTATAGCGTGCTGTTGGCTTCGAATTTTCAAATCCAATTTCTGTTTACTCGTTTTGTTTGCTCGAGTATTGGTGTTTAGTTATTTGAGTTTTTGTTTGAGTTAGCTTGTTTTAGATTCTTTTCCTGTTTTGTTTTTGAAATTGTGTTTACAATGTTGAATTGGGTTGTAGGCGAGTGTTGTTTTCTGCAGCTGTTCGTGTCGTTTTTTTGAGTTTTGAATTCAGTAAAACTGGGTCGATTGTGTTTCGGCTGTGGTTCTGTTTTAGCAAGTCCCAAGTCTGTTATGAGTCGTCTCTTGTTTTCATTTGTGTTCTTGTTTTCTCAGAGTTCCATTCGCTAATTGCCGAGTTGTGTCTGGTTTTACTTAGTTGCAAAATTCATTTCGTTTCCTTGCGAGTTGGAAGTTTCGTTTGTCTGATTGGTAGCTTAGTGGATGAGTTCTGTGAATTGTGTTTGATTTTGTTTAATTTCATTTTACCGTCAATTTTGCTGAGAAAGTGGCTCGTTCAGATTGATTTATCGTTGTTTAGATTTCTCGTTGATCTGACTGCTTGATTGTTTCGTTTCTGTGATTATCTCGAGTTGTTGAATCTGTTTGTCACTGAGTTGTTGTTCGTTGAGTAGTTTGTAATTTACTGCATTTGGATCTGTTGATGTAAAATTCTTACTGAATTACGAAATCATGGTGCTCAATCAGACAGTTGTTGTTAATTTGTTGGATTAATTTTAAGATTTTTAAAATAGTTATATATTTTTTTTGAATAATTTAGAAATGTTTTAGAATTTAATTTAATTTTAATTTAGAATTAAATAGTTTAAGAATAATTTAGTTTAAAATTAATTTAGGACTTTTAAAATAATTTAGGTTTTTATAAACAATTTTGTTAATTTTTGGTTATTTAATTTCATTTTTCAAAATTTAGTTTAAATTCTCTTTTATGAATTTTGTTCTAATTCGATTAAATTAAAAATCTAAGGCTTGCGAAAATAATAAGTCCCTGTGGAACGAATCTAAATTTTACAACGAAACGAATTGTGCGCTTGCGATTCAAATGTTTATTTTTCTAGCACAACAAGTTTTTGGCGCCGCTGCCGGGGAACTAATTATTTTTCGCACCTTAGTTTTTAAAATTTTCGGATTAGCTCTTTTCTCACCCTTTTTCTTGTTTGCATTTTTTCGAGGAATTTGGAGGAAAATTCGGGAAACTTGGATTAAAACGGAAGAATTTTCTCGGAATTTTGGAAGCTTTGCTTGGGTAAACCGTATCTCTCTCCTCTTTCGTTTTTTTTTCTTATTTAGAAAATCACAAAAATCACAAAAAAATTAAAAATTAAAAATCCAAAAAAAAAAATTAGTTGTAAATACATAATTGTTGCATCATGCATTTAATCACTTAGGGCACATCATCTAGATTTTTATTTTCTTGTTTTTAATTTTTCGTACCATATAAATTGTGGTGATCGCTGGAGGACCCCAAGGTACGTTAAATTCTTTCTTCTCTTTAGTTAGAGCACGTAGTTTAAAGCATCCATAAATGTTTATAGTTTTTATACCTCTTTGTTTGTTGCATCATTTTGTAATTAAATCTTAATGGCAAAACCTCTCAAAAGATATGGGAAGGGATTTCATCACTCTTTCCTTAGCCCAAAAATAATTTAATCCCTCATTTTGCATACCTAGCCTTTAATAAAATTAATTAGACGTTTGCCCCTAGGAATTTCGCGCTCAATTAGGAAGGTGTTTAAGAAACGAAGTAATCTTTAATTATTCCGACTTTTTGGTGTCTAGGAAAGCGAAAGCTGACCTGGCCAATTAAGGTTTGGTGTCTAGGTTGGTGTTTAGCCTCTTGGCAATGCTTGCACCTACCTGGTCAAGTCGGTTCGAATAATTATTGATTTACCTAGTTTTTGGTACCCTTTACAGTTAGGAGCAAGGTCTAGTTATTTTATTAGGGAACCCTAGGTTTAGAATTTTTCTTTTAATTTTACACCCCTTTCTTTTTGTGTGTTTATTTTATCGCATTTATTTGCTACGTGTTTCCTTACATGGTTTATGCGAACTATTTGGATTAGGGATAATTCTTCTAGACTAGTG
Source organism: Saposhnikovia divaricata (assembly GCA_036435485.1). Taxonomy (NCBI): domain Eukaryota; kingdom Viridiplantae; phylum Streptophyta; class Magnoliopsida; order Apiales; family Apiaceae; genus Saposhnikovia; species Saposhnikovia divaricata. The sequence continues at coordinate 2,402,452 of JAZHRN010000132.1, forward strand.
AGATCGTTTGAGACTTCTTCCTCTTCTGATTCCGTGTCTTTAGATAATTCCGAACCGATAGTAAACATGGTCATGTCTCTTAAGGACCGTTGCTACCCCACCCGTTCCGCTCAACCTTCGTGCATCACTCTTCCTCCCGTAAATGGTAATAATTTCGAGATCAAAGCTCACCATATTAGCATGTTACCTAAGTTTACCGGGAGTGATGGTGAGGATCCGTATATTTTCCTTCATGAATTCGAGGAGGTTTGTGCTCTACAAAAACTCCAACAATTGACCGAAGACTCCATTAGGCTTAGACTTATCAACTTCGCCTTAAAAGAAAATGCCAAAAAATGGTTGTATAGTCTACCCGTTAATTCGATTTCCACGTGGGAGGGATTTGTGATAATTTTTCTTAAAAAATATTTTCCAAACCATAAGACTACAAGGATTACAAACGAAATAAATCAATTTCATCAAAAGGAAAATGAGTCTTTTTGGAAATATTTTGATCGTTTTAAAAATCTCTTATCACAATGCCCCCACCACGGAATAGAAAAATGGAGACTTTGCAAGATTGTTTACGAGGCCCTAGATAGTCCAACAACCGCGTTGTTAGAGTCTATGTGCCAAGGAAAATTCATGGAGAAAAATGAAGACGAAGGGTGGGAGTTTTTCGAGGAATTAGCCGAGAAGACTATGTTGTGGGAGTCTACTAGGGAACCTCACAAATCCAACGAGTCATCTAGTTCTTCTAGGGGTCTACATTCAATTGGAAACAATATTGCAACCGATGCCAAGATTGCCACCCTTACTAGGAGACTCGAAGCTCAAGAAACTCATAGTAGTCCCCCACCTATGTCTATGTACCCAAATTTTAATCCTTCGAACTTGGAGTCTCAACCTTATCCCGATTTTGAGCAAGTGAACGCAATGTTCCAACCGAGGCCTCGGAATGACCCGTTTGCACCGACTTACAATCCCGGGTGGAAGAACCACCCAAATTTCTCGTGGAACCGAGGCCAAAATTTCCAATCTCCACCATCTTTTCAAAAGCCGAACTATCCAAACCAAGTTCCTTTTTCAAACACGACTCAAAATCACATTCCTTATCAAAATCAAGCACCCGCCCACCCACCCGGCTTTCATGAGTCGGATAAGAGAATAAATTCCTTGGAAAAGACTCTCGATGCGCTTCTTAAATCAACAACTAATTTGGCTCAATCTCAACAGACCTTCATGCAAACCATGACTCAAGATAGGCAAATTTTGAATGCTAGTACTCAAGCCATATGTGACGCCCCCAGATCCGGGGTCGGAGATCTAGGCGCTCACGGTCCATTTTCCATTAATAACATACCTGTTCTTGCACATAATATATAAAACAGCCATCGACCCCACAATAAACTCACACCGCACACACACACACAGGTTAGAGTCTCAGAAACGTCACATAATTGATTAAGCGGAAATAAAAGTATCAGAGTTATTACAGACCGAATTAAATAGTATTTATCCTACCAGCAACACTTCGATATGAAGCGAAGTTGGCGTCTTGAAAGTTTGTTATGGTACACTGCCTTGCACAGGTCATACTTATAAATAAAACGAACTAACAAAAGCTGCCAACCAATCCGGCTAATGGGGCCTACCGGTGGAATCTCAAATGCTGGCTCGGGTCTAGTCACCTGCTTTCGGGTAGTCTGTCTGGGTCTTGCCATTTCGCTTAGCTGTTGTGTTTGTAAATTTGAAAACAAGCAAGAGTGAGCAACTATAGCTCAGCAAGAAATATATGTATAAGGTAAGCAATATAACATTTCATATGATTGGCAGTTATTAAACTTGTTTGTATCAATCAGATATAAAATCACTTGTCATTGTTGATAAATCTCGAAGGTGCACCAATACGTGCCCTCGTTTTCAAAATAAACTTGCAGTTCTAGATACTGCACAGAGTCAACATCTTTCTCATCAAAATAGAACACTATCAGCAACTTGGCACAAAAGCCTAAGAAGCAGTGTCAAAGCATTTTTCCAAAATGGAGGAATGGGACTTAAAGGAAACACAAAACCTGACAGGGATTGACGATGATCAGTCGCCACATCCAAGTCCAATAATCCGCGGGTCTTCTCTACCGGTAGAAGGATAGAAACTACATCCGTAACTATCCCTGGGTGAAAACTACATCCGTAATCACCCTCGATGAAAACTACATCCGTAATCATCCTTCGGCAACACCTGGGCCGGAATAATAATTGATGGACCGCCTGGCTCACGGCCGCTTACACATCCCGGGAATCGTTCGTCAACGGTTCCCACACCTGCCAGAGTCCCTTTTTATTTTTCTTTTGAAAACTTGATTTTGATTGAAAACAGAGTAATTGAGGTCCGACATCAGTCGACCGATGATTCTTGAAATCATACAAGAAACAGAACCTGACCGGGGGTTTTCGAAAATGTTTTGAGTTCGAAAGAGTTCGAGTTTGAAAGTATTAAATGTATCTTGGATTGACTTCATCTTTAAAACATTGAACAATAATTAATAAATAATATTTTAAGATTTGATATTAATAATTAATAAAATAATTATTCGATAAAATAAACTTTTAATCCAAGATAGGGTTTCGAGTATTTACGAAGATATAACAATAATTACTTGAGTATACGATACTCCCCGAATGACCCTTCGGGTTTTCGCAAACTAGTTACGATATAATAATATACCGCTCCCCGGTCAATAGTATATACGGACCGCTACGACCTCTATTGCTAGAGTCGTTGTCCGAGGAAAACATTTCAATCTAAGTTCAAGGGGTACAAACATATATGTACTTATACAATCTAAATTGCATCAATACTTCGATAAACATAGCATTTGATATGGTTGAAAACTACAAACACAACAGTGAAAGTCCTTGTATATGTATAAGTTTTGAAAAGTAAACTTGCCTTGGTTTGGTTGGGGTGGTCGAGCGTGCGGAGTGAAACGATCTATACATAAGCAATAACCGCTCGTTAGTACCTTAACAATATCTCTTTAATTACGGGGTTTTAGGGGGTACGAAATTAACTTAACGACTTCGCCTTATGACACTCTAGCCCTGCTATAGGTTCATTTCATCACTCAATTACGCTCGTCACTTATTCGACTTAATTTAGTTACCACATTCGAATCATAACCATTACCCCTAGAATTATGCTCCACTAACGACTTTTTCCCTTGCACGAAATTTACTCTAGCATTTTTATAAAATTCAAAAATTCATATTTTAATCCAATTCTTTTTGGGTAGCCTTCACCACTGTATTCTCCAACTTCTCAAATTTTTCCATGATCCCACATATATTTTTAGGGATTTAAACAAGGTTCACAAGGGGGTCACTTAGTGCAGTCCGGAATCCAGAAACACAATTTACTTCTCCGGCCATAACTTAAAATCTATACATCATCTGGTCATGAGCCTTACATATCCAGAAACTACATTCAAATACCTTTCCAACAATTATAAGGTAGGACCTTAGGGGACAAGATTTAGGGGTTCAAAACCATATTACAAGACAGGTCAAGTTTCTGGGAAAAATTCAGCATGCATGTTTCACTTAGATCAACCAATATTCTTACTTCCACAACACAACCAACACCTAATTCACTTAGTTCATGCTTTATAACATTCATGGAGATACATATACTAACCACAATCATAAAAATCACAATCACAACACTAAAACTCAAGATCCATATCATTCTTCACTTGAACATCCAAGATTAACACATTATATACATGGATCTATCATTGAACACCATAAACACTACATGGCCAAGAGGGGTTATGATTTTTATACCTTCTTGAGTACCTAGGAGCCTTGGGTAAGCCTTACAAAACTCAAGAACACCTTGAATGATCTCCTACAACCCTTATAATCCAAGATCTAAAAGAAAAACTAAACATGGTTACTATTCACAATATCTTTAACAATTAATATCTTGAAATATAATGGATGAAAGGGCTTGAAACTCTTAGTATACCTTGCTTAGATGATGGAGAGAGCCTAGTAATTATGCCTTGAATTATGAGTGAGGAGAAATGGAGGAAGAATAAATTTTTTTCTTCCTTTTTGGTCTTGGCCGAGAGCACTAGTTCAGGGGGGGGGAGGGCTTTTGTTGTTTTGATTTTTGTTGCTTGGTTGAATAATTGATAAAGTAGTAGTTGGGTGATACATATTGATGTAAGTATATGCATGGTACTAACCTAGGTATGGCCTCATGTACTCTTGTCTCCTCCTTGGAAAAAGCAATGCAACTAGTTACTATTCCTCTTCCATTTGGTTTAACTAGTTTGCTTCCTCCTAACTACTTGGTTGCATGGGACTTGCATGCAATACTACTCCTTGTATCATTATTCTTCCACCAATGCTTGTCACTTAAACTTTAATTCGTATCGTATCTTAATTAATCTCTCGTAATAATATTTTGTCGCGTAGAGATTTCCCCTATAATTCCTTAAGTACGTAATTGTGTAAATTCCTCGAATATCCATAATTCCTCGTCATAATCCTTAATAAATCTTTTAATATTCTAATCATTCTCAAATCCCAAGTTTTATAAATCTTACTAACGATAAGACTCTTGCCCTCAACAATCTTCTCTTTTATCTTACATAGTGAATGGAACAACATAGTTTCTCAGACAATCAATTCCATTAAACAACAGGGATGACTAGAAAGGTTCCAAATTGACAATGCCACATGATATTAAATAAAAGAAAATATTACCAAAAATTAGGGTTCTTACAGCCTCCCCTCCTTAAAAGGATTCCGTCCCGGAATCAGGTTGAAAACAGTTGGGGGTGCTTTTCATGCATCGCGCTCTCTAGTTCCCATGTTGATTCTTCGACATTCTGGTTCCTCCACAAAACTCTCACTAGTTTGACAACCTTGTTCCTCAACACCTGTTCTTTTCTATCCATGATTTCTACGGGTTGCTCCACATATGTTAAGTCTGGTTGCAGATCCACTTGATCATATTCTATCACGTGTCGGAAGTCGGTATGGTAGGGTCGTAGCATGGACACATGGAACACATTATGTACTTGCTGCAAGCTCGGGGGTAAAGCCAATTCATAGGCTAACTTTCCAACTCGTCTCAAGATCTCAAAAGGTCCAATAAATCTTGGGCTTAGCTTCCCCTTCTTACCAAATCTCATCAATCCCTTCCACGGTGATACCTTCAACATCAAAAACTCTCCTACCTCATATTCTTTGTCCTTGCGGGTCTGGTCCGCATACTTCTTCTGTTTGTCTTGGGCTGCTACCAGCCGTCCTCTTATGAGTTCGATAGTTTCTCTTGTCTGTTGGACCAGTTCAGGTCCTAAAATCTTTCGCTCTCCAACCTCTTCCCAACACAAGGGAGACCGACATCTTCGTCCGTACAAAGCTTCATATGGGGGCATGCCTATACTCGCATGGTAACTGTTGTTGTAGGAAAATTCGATCAACGGCAAGTGGTCATCCCATCTTCCCTTAAAATCAATGGCACATACTCTCAACATGTCCTCGAGGGTCTGGATGGTTCTCTCACTCTGTCCGTCTGTTTGGGGATGGTAGGCAGTACTCATGTTTAACTTGGTCCCCACACAATCCTGAAAACTTCTCCAGAACCTGGAGTTGAATCTTGGGTCTCTATCTGATACAATGCTCACAGGAACCCCATGCCTAACCATAATCTCCTTTAAGTAAATATCTGCCAGCTTGTCGACTGTGTATCTCTCGTTGATTGGAAGAAAATGTGCTGACTTGGTCAATCTATCGATAATTACCCAAATGGCATCATGATTAGTCTTGGTCCTGGTAATCCGACCACAAAGTCCATCGCAATATGTTCCCACTTCCACTCGGGCATCTCTAAGGGTTGCAACAATCCACTGGGCCTCTGGTGTTCGGCCTTCACTCTTTGACAAGTCAAGCATTTACTTACCCACTCTGCCACGTCCTTCTTCATATTTGGCCACCAATAGTATTCTCTCAAATCTCTATACATCTTAGTGCCTCCAGGGTGAATTGAGTACCTCGAACTATGAGCCTCTTGCAAAATCTCGTCTTTTAATTCTTGAACGTTCGGGATCCATATCCTAGATGCGTACCTCATAATTCCATTCCCGTCCTTCTCACACTTAATTTCCTCACCAGTCAAAATTTTCTCCATCGAATTCTTTTCTTCTTCTTTCTTCTTTTCCTGGCATAACTTAATCTTTTCCAATAGCGGTGGTTGGACTCTTATTTCCATTAGACTCTCTTGTCCAATTCCTGGTGAAAGGCAGAGTGTGTAAACTTGTAACACTATAAATAATGTAACTCAATTAAAGGAAAAGATACTTAACCAGAAGACAATCAAGAACAAGAAGCCACAAGAAATCAACACTAAATGAAGACAAGGTAATTGATACAATTGAACATGTTAACTATGATCAAGCCAAGAAGAAATCATTGAGAGAAGTTCAAGTCAAAGTTGTTCATGCCTCAATGATTTGAGAAATAGAGAATCAAGATCATAACTATCAGTATCAACAAGACAAATTGATTTCAAGTGAACAAGAAGGAAAGCGAACATTGGAAAGCCACGTTACTAAGTGAATATGGTAATTTATTCAAGAAGCAAAAACACTATCAAGACTAGTCACTTATGAACCAGACCAGTGCATCAAGTGTCAGGACATTGATAGCAAGTTTATGTCAGTAATAAAGATCCATGTTCAAGAGCTTGGTGAAGAATAAAGAAGACATGAAGATATCACAAGTTCAAGATGTGCAATGAAGTTTCAAGTTGAAGACCAGAATATTTTCTAAGTACTAAATATTCTAGATGACCAAGTAGAATATTTCTAAGTAGAAGTTCTACTTAGAAATTCGAGATGGCTAAGTAGAAATTCTCAAGTAGAAGTTCGACTTAGAGTGCAGCTTCAACATGACACATGGCATCTTCTGATTGGCAGATTTCCAAGCTTTCAAGATAAGGCAAGATTTATGTGGACATCATTGGGCCACGTATATCTTAGTCTTTGAAGACTACAGGACATAGATTACATGTAGTATAAATAGAAGTACTTGTGTAATGTTTTATATAGAGCAATTCTTGAGAGAAACACATGAAAAAGAGAGAGAGTGTATTCACAGAGCTTAGTATCATTCACTTCTCTCTGAACTTCTGTTATACTTTGTAATGAATGTTGTAACAACCACTTCAAGTTATATATAAGACATATATTCCTTGAATCTGTGTGTTCGTTTATTGCATCGTATTTATTACTTCTCATGTTTGAAAAGTTGTATTCACCCCCCCTCTACAACACATTTGGACCTAACAATTGGTATCAGAGCTATATGTTTAACATACAAAACATAGATCCTTGTGTTTGGTAGAAGAATCGTGAGTTTTCATTTTTTAGATCTACTTTTCTAAAATTCTAGAAAAGTGAGCTTTAATTCGTTTGTAGTGAAAACTCATCCGAAAAATTATTTAAATACTCTAGGTGTGATTATTTAGCTTGGGTGTATTTTAATTAATTTTTGTGAATTAATCTGGGTACTTTGATATTTGGTGTTCTTGAGTGTTAATCATCTATTCTTATTAAAGAAGACGACCCAACAACTTTTTGATCTCCTTTTCAAACAGAAAAATAGTAAAAGACTAAAAAGGTGTTTTTGGATTTTTGATTTGCATTATTCACGGCCGAAAGTATATCAGAACATACTCAGTACCTAGCACGTGGGTTAGGTGGGTTAGGTGAGTAAAGCCTCAAAAGTCAAAAAGGTGTTAAAGAGATAATATTGTTTATTCAATATTAAAGTGATCTGCAGCAAAATTATTCTAAGGACAAAAGTTCTACATAGAATTTCTACTTGAGATTTTCTACATAGATTTTCGACTTGGATAACTTCTACTTGGTGAAGTTCGACTTGAGCAAAAATTTCTACTTAGAGAAATTTCGACTTAGGCAGAAATTCTACATAGCCTAGTCTTGGGTACTTAGAAACTTTTAGTGACCAGAATTGAAATGGCTCCTAAAAATGCATTCAAGATCCCAATGTTCAACCGAGATCACTATGAAGAATGGGTTTTCAGAATGAGACTCTATTTAGAGACTGTTAACCCTGAATATCTGGAAGTCCTTGACAAGGGTAAATTTGTTCCAATGGTGGTTATTCCTGCGCATACGGAAGGAGGGGTGGTTATAGCACCTCGGTCTGAGCCTAAAAAGGCAGCGGACTTTTCGGATGCTGACAAGGAGCAAATAGCTTGTGATACTTAGGGATGGCAATCGGGTCGGATCGGGTCGGGTTTGGCAAAATCCAAATCCAAACCTGATTTTTTGGATAAAACCCGAACCCGACCCGAACCCGAAAAATACCCGAAAACTGATACCCGAACGCGATCCAATGGATTTCGGGTATACCCGAAACCCGAAAATTTTTGGATTTGGATAATACCCGAAACCCGAAAATTTTGTAAAAAGTATTATTAATATTATATAAATAAATTATATTATGTGCATTAATTTTAATATTTAATTTTGTTATAAAATTTTACATATAATCAATTTTTAAATGATTTTAAATCATTAAAATAACCAAATAGATTTGATATGAAATACATCTTAAACACTTAGAGTCTAAAAATGTTTTAATATTTCGGTTTTAATAATACAAGGTTATTTGTTATACGATGCACCAATGACTTTTATATAAAATGTATTACATTATGAAATATATTATAGTATAAATTATATACATATATACATACACACACACACACACAAACACACACACACACACACATACACATACACACACACACACACACACACACACACACACACACACATATATATATATATATATATATATATATATATATATATATATATATATATATATATATATATATATTCGGGTTTTTTTGCGGGTTTCGGGTTCAGATCGGGTTTGGATCGGGTTTGGATCTCGGATCGGGTTTCATAATATCCAAATCCAAATCCAAAAATTTCGGGTTTGAAAATCAAATCCAAATCCAAATCCAAATCCAAAAAATCGGGTTCGGGTTATCCAAAATTTCGGGTTTCGGATCGGGTATCCGTCGAATCGGATTTTTTTGCCATCCCTAGTGATACTGCCGTACGACAAATCTTGATGGAATCTCTTGATCATGAAATGTTCAACATAGTCAAAGGTCTGACTACAGCAAAGAAGATTTGGGACAAGATAGAAGTTGTCATGGAAGGATCTGCAGAGGTTAGAAGTAAAAAGACACTCATACTCAAGATGGAGTATGACACTTTCAGAATACGAAAAGGAGAAGGCATAACAGACGTCTATCTACGATTCAGTCAGTTGGTATTGGATTTGAATCTGAGAGGTGTAACTCTCCCCATGGTTGAGACTAATACGAGATATCTGAGGAACCAGCCAAAGAGCATTGAACATAGGGTCTACGCAATAAGAGAAACCAGAGATTTGCATACAACTTCTCTGGAAGAATATTATGGAATATTAAAGACCTATGAGCTGGAAACACTTCAAGATCAAGCATGGGACAATGATTCAAAAGGAAAAGAAACTGCATCAGGATTAGTTGCTGATGAGGAAGAGTCTAAGAAGGCAATGGTTGCAGAAAAGACTAAATCATCACATGCACCACATCAAGTTGATAATGATGACGAGTGCACATCTAACAGTGATGATGACTACTACACCCAAGAAGAGCTGGACAACATGGACGATAGTGTCGTGGCATACATGGCAAGGAAGTTCAGCAACATGAGATTCAGAAAGAGCAACCGACCACAGAGAAATTCTTCATCTTACTATCGGGCTGCTAGGGGTGGTGGTAGTTCGTCAGGCTACAAAGGAAAAGGCAAGAATACCAGCTACAAATCTCCTTTTGATTTCAAAATGAAGTTCAAATGCTATAACTGTGGTGAAGCTGGACATTTTGCTACCGACTGCAAAAAGCCTAAACAGACTTATCCAAAAGAGACATATGAAGCCCTCAAAAGCAAGTATGAATCGTTGGTGAAGGAAAGACATGGAAAAAGAGCTTTGTTAGTGACAGAAGGAAGAGCTTGGGATGATTCAGATGAGGAAGATGTTACTCATGTAGCAAACTTTGCCCTCATGGCTGAGACATTAGAGGTACCAGAGGTACCAGTTCTAACCCTTAAAGTAGAAATGTCCATTGATGATTATAAGGATCAGAACGGGGCTCTTAGTGAAGAGATCTATATGTTGTGCAAAAGCCTAGACACTTCTCAAAAGGAACAGAAAACACTTGTTGCCAAAAGCAGAATGCTTGAGGCAAAAGTGGAAGAGTTAGAGGCTGCTTGCACTGTAGATACTTCCCTAAGAGACTTTATTAAATCTCTGGAACACAAGCTCATCCTTAAGGAAGAAGTAGAAGCATGTCTTAGGGACAAACTAGCTGAGTTAGAAACTAAATGCGAAGCTTACAAACTAGCTGCTAGTAAAGTGTATGTAGATAATGACACATTTAAGAAGATAACTGGAGTAGGTATAGGACTTGATTATTCTAACCTTCCTAAGAAAGAAGGAAAGAGACCTATCGACACTAGTTCCAGTGACCTTAAAAAGGAAATTCCTATCCCTCTTAAATCAGCTGTCAAGCCTATCTTCAAACACCTCGTTCCTCGATTAGAAGAAGAGACTAAATTAATAGCTAGATATGAGATTGAGATGGAAGATCGCCAGAAAGCACAACCTATAACTCATATCAAACAAGTTAAAATCAATTTCCCTAGAGATGAATCTAGACCAGGATTAGGAGCTAAGGCTGTTAAACAACAAGGAAAGAAAGAAAAAGGCATAAAAGAGGTTAAGGCTGAACGAATAAAGAAAGCATGTTATCACTATAAATCTACAGAACATCTTTCTTATGCATGTAAAGCTAACATAAATGTTCCTGCTGCACATGCCATGCCTGCCACACATACAATGAATAATCTGCATCAGAATCATGCACAGTGTGGTCAACCTAATTGTATGCCATGCACTTTTAACGTCATGCAAACTTTTGTGAATTTAATGAATGCATCTAGCCAATCATGCTCAATACTGTTGCTAGTTCAAACATCAAGAAAAAGCATGTGAGAGCCAAGACTGTCAGTCCTCCTAAAGTTAGGAGTGACAAACCTTCTCCTAAGACTGACAAATCTGTCAAGTCTGAGAAAGGAAAGGAGAAAGTCGAAAGCTCTAGTAATGTTAAGAAAAGTGCATCTCCTATTGTTAAATCTGTTGATTCTCGATCTTATCGAAAAGCCGGGCCCAATCAAAGTTGGGTTCCGAAGAATGTCTAATCAATCTGTCATTGCAGGGCGTTAAACAGAATAGAAATAAAGTTATATGGGTGCTAGACAGTGGAGCATCGAGGCATATGACTGGAAACAAGTCCCTGCTTACAGAGTTGGTTATGAAGGCTGGCCCTTATGTTACCTTTGGAGATGACAGCATAGGTGTGACAAAGGGATATGGCAAACTGAAGACTGGTAATGTCATCATTGAAGATATTTCCTATGTTGAGGGACTGAAGCACAATCTGTTGAGTATCAGTCAATTCTGTGACAAAGGTTACGAAATTGTCTTCAACAAGAAAGGTGTATCAATCACTCACATCAAGGAAGGCTCATTGGCTTTGAGAGGAGTTCGAAAGGCAGATCTTTTTGTTGCAGACATGGATTCAGCAAATCAGAATGAGGTCACCTGTTTCTACAGCAAAGCCTCGGATGATGAAAGCTGGTTATGGCACAAAAAGCTATCTCACTTAAACTTCAAAACGATGAATGCTCTCGCGAGACGAGAATTGGTGAGAGATCTACCTCAAATGGAGTTCGCTCCTAAAGGACTCTGTGAAGCCTGTGAAATGGGAAAGTCGAAGCGAGCATCGCATAAAAGCAAAGAAATTTCTAGTATTACTGAGCCTCTGCAACTTCTTCATATGGATTTGTTTGGCCCAGTGAATGTCCTATCTTTGTCTAGGAAAAGATATGCATTGGTAATCGTGGATGACTTCTCCAAGCATACATGGGTATTGATCGCAATGACGAAAGACGAAGTACCTTTCTTAATCATTGATCAAATCACTCAAATTGAGAATGTTTCAACACTTACTGTGAAGACGATTAGATCAGACAATGGCACTGAATTCAAAAACGCAGTGCTGAATGACTTCTGTGTATCTAAGGGAATACGTCGTCAGTATTCAGCCCCGAGAACTCCATAGCAAAATGGAGTAGTTGAAAGGAAGAATAGAACATTGGTTGAAGCGGCAAGAACTTTGTTGTATGATTCGAAACTTCCTCTATACTTCTGGGCCGAAGCAGTGAGTACTGTGTGTTACACTCAAAATAGAACCTTGATCATAAAAGATAAAGAAAAGACACCATGTGAGCTAATGAACAACAGAAGACCAACAATCAAATACTTTCATGTCTTTGGAGCAAAATGCTATGTACTTATAGATGATGAAAATCTAGGCAAGTTTGCAGCAAAAGCTCGTGAAGGAATCTTTGTTGGTTACTCCACAGATGTGGTGGCAGCTTATAGGGTGTTCTTAGTGAATGATCGAAAAGTGACTGAAAGCTACAACGTCAGATTCGACGATACCAAACTCTCATCAATTTCAAGAGATTCTAGTGAACCTGAGTCCCTAAAATTTCAGAATCTGGACCTAGATGAACTTGAAGATGAACCTGAGTTAATTGTCCCATTAAATGTTCCAAGTGTATGTGAAGAACCTGAGTCTAGTGAACGATTTAATTCTACAAGATCAGAAGAGACTTCTTCAGTACGAACCGGCAACAACTCAGGGGGAGTAAGTAGCAGCTCAAGAACAACTGTTCAAAGCTCGAGACGAGTTGACAGTAGTTCTGTAGGAGCTGGCACTAACTCAGGGGGAGTTAGTGAAAATAATCAAAGTAGTCAGCACCACAACTCAGAAAGTCAAGCTGAATCATCAAGACAATTTCCAGGAGAACGGGTATAAAATAGAGATCATCCGTTTGAATTAATTATTGGTGATCCAGATGCTGGTGTGACTACTAGAAGAACTGCAAGAGCTGACCTGGCTAATATTTGCTTATATTCTGGGTTCTTATCCAAGATTGAACCTAAAGAAATAGAAGAAGCTCTTGGTGATGCTGATTGGGTGATTGCAATGCAAGAGGAACTCAATCAGTTTGAAAGGCAGAAAGTTTGGAAACTGGTACCCCGACCAAAGAACATATCAGTAATTGGAGATAGGTGGGTATTCAGAAATAAACTGGATGAAAACGGACTTGTAACACGAAACAAGGCTCGTTTGGTTGCAAAAGGTTATTCTCATCGAGAAGGAATTGATTATGATGAAACCTATGCACCGGTTGCAAGACTTGAGGCAGTCAGGATGTTCTTGGCATTTGCAGCACATAAGAACTTCAAGGTTTTCCAGATGGATGTGAAAAGTGCCTTCCTGAACGGAGAGTTAGAAGAAGAAGTGTATCTGGAACAGCCGCCTGGCTTCATTGATCCAGAACATGTAGATTTTGTGTATCTTCTCTTCAAATCTGTCTATGGCCTCAAGAAATCCCCAAGGTGATGGTATGAAACCCTATCCTTATTCTTAATTGAAAATGGTTTTACTAGGGGAGTAATTGATAAAACATTGTTCTATAAAAATGTAAGGAATGATTTAATACTTGTTCAAGTCTATGTGGACGATATTATTTTTGGGTCATCTAATGAGCGCTTGTGCGAGAAATTTGCTAAGCTAATGCAGGAAAAAATATGAGATAAGCATGATGGGAGAGCTGTCCTTCTTCCTTGGATTACAGATCAGTCAGAGAAAAGATGGTATCTTTATCTGTCAATCCAAGTACGTCAGAGATTTACTCAAGAAGTACAATCTAGAAGATGCATCAGCAGCTAAGACTCCCATGGCAACAGCCACGAAGCTTGATGAAGACAAATCAGGTAAACCAGTTGACATCACAAGCTATCGAGGTATGATTGGCTCACTCCTCTATTTAACTGCAAGTAGACCCGATATAATGTTCGCAACTTGTTTATGTGCAAGGTTCCAAGCGGATCCTAGAGAATCACATCTCGTAGCCGTCAAGAGAATTTTTAGGTATCTCAAGGGTACACCAAATCTAGGGATTTGGTACCCAAGAGATACAGGTTTTAATCTAATTGGCTATTCGGATTCAGACTATGCAGGTTGCAGGATTGATAGGAAAGCACATCTGGTGCTTGTCAATTTCTTGGCAGAAGATTGGTGTCCTGGCAAAGTAAAAAGCAACATACAGTATCTACTTCTACTGCTGAAGCTGAGTACATTGCTGCTGGAAGCTGTGTAGCTCAAATACTGTGGATGAGGAACCAATTGAAGGATTATGGCATGGAGCACAAGAAAATTCCAATTATGTGTGACAACACAAGTGCCATTGCCATAACCAACAATCCTGTAGATCACTCAAGAACCAAGCATATCGACATCAGGTATCACTTCATAAGAGAACATGTCGAGGAGGGGACTGTGGAGCTACATTTTGTGCACACAATGCAACAAATTGCAGATATATTCACCAAACCTCTTGATGAAGTAATATTAAATAGATTGGTTGGTGAATTGGGAATGCTTAACACAAGTTAGTAAAGCCTCCTATCTGTAAAATCCAGATTTATGTTTGTTTGTGCAAGCTACTCAATCATTATGTGCTTAGACTTTAAAATGCCTAATTAATGATTGTTATAGGTTGCATATAATGTCATTTTACATGAATTCATTGTGTTTTTTTTTTTGCCAAGAAAGAATCGAAATTCATTAATGATGCAAATCGTTCACAAGAACATGCTGCAATTCGGAGTGGACATCCCCCACTCTCCAAATACGATCAGCAATGGAACAGCTGTATCTCGCTAAATAGTGAGCTACCCTATTCGCAGACCGTTTAACAAATCTAAACGTCACGTTTTTGGAGCACAAGCTTGCAAGTAAGCCACGGCACTCGCTTATAATTTGCCCTAAATAAGAAAAGCAAACAAAAGAGCTGCGAATTGCTTGAACTACTTGCAAACAATCAGATTCCAGAACTGCATTATCGAAGTTACTTTCCTTCAACCAGCTCAAAGCTTCTCTAATGCTAATTGCCTCTGCTAGTTCTGGAGATATACGGCCTCTTCTGCACTTTGAATGAGCTTCGACTAAACTCCCTGAATGGTCACGAACAACAAAAGCCTGACTATAGCTATTGGACTCTTCAAAAATGGCTGCATCAGTATTGACCTTAACACTATTAATCTGTGGTGAGTGCCAGTGTTCGTCACCGTCTTCTTGAGTCATATAACCCATGAAACGATCGAAGGTTTTGTCTTGAACACTTCTCCATTGGTTAAGGACTGAGATTGCTGATTCAGTCACCTCGATAAAATCCATACTATGCTGCTTCCACACTAGCTCATTCCTATTCTTCCACAGCATCCATGCGACCATTACAACGATATGAGTATTCTCCCTACTCTGTTGATTAAAGACTAGCTGCAGCCACTCAGCGAAGGTGTTAAACTCACCATTTAACAATGATAAGTTCAGTCGATTCCAGCTAGAAACAGCAAAAGGGCACAAGACCAGAGTATGCAAAATAGATTCGTTGTGCATATTACAAACAGGACAAACAATGTTTACCTGCACATGTTTCTGTCGAAGCAAATCTTTTGTTGGCAAACAGTTTGAAGAGGCTCGCCATAGAAAATGTTTAACCTTTGGCGGAATTTTCAAATTCCACAGCTTCCGCCAAAATCCTGAGTTGTTATCCAAAGAGAGATCGCCTTTATTCTCCTGTATCAACAAATATGCAGATTTCACTGAGTAATTGCCATACTTTTCCTTGCGCCAATACCAGGAATCCTCCACATCATTGTTCAAAGGGATAGACAGGATGATGTTAGAGTCTCGATTTTCAAAAACATCCAGAATTAGCTCTTCATCCCAACGAATAGAGTTGATTTCCATTAGCGAGGAGACTTTTTGATTCAGAATAGCTGCACTCCTGGTATGAATATAAGGGTCATCATCTGTAGGTAACCAAGGATCCTCCGTTATGTTTATTGTCTTACCATTGCCAACACGACACCCGATTCCTTGTTTCAGCACATTCTGAGACTCAAAAATGCTACGCCAAATGTAGCTGGGGTTGCTTCCTAACTGAGCATTGAGAAAAGATCCATTTGGAAAATAACGAGCCCTAAAGACTTTACTAACCAACTTGTCAGGATATTTTAACAATCTCCATCCTTGATTGCCCAGAAGAGCCACGTTAAAATCACGAACATTCCTGAACCCTATACCACCATTTGACTTCCTCTTGCTCATATTGTTCCAACTCAACCAATGAATCCCTCTTTCTTTCTGTGAACTTGATTTCCACCAGAATTTGCACATTAGTCTCTCGAGGTCTTGGCACAGCTCTAGAGGCAGCAAGAAGACACTCATCGCATAGTTCGGCAAAGTCTGGGCCACAGTTTTCAGAAGCACTTCTTTCCCACCTTTTGATAACGTTATTTTGTCCCAGCCTTGAATCTTGTCATGCAATCTATCTTTAATATAACCAAAGATCGAAGATTTGTTCCTCCCAACCACATTAGGAAGGCCTAGATACAAGCTGTGGTCATTGGCCTCTTTAAAGTTAAGCTTGTGGCACAGGTCCTGCTTCAAATAACTGCATGCATTTTTACTGAAGAAAATCGAAGACTTGTCAACGTTGATTTGCTGGCCTGAGGCCTTCTCATATAACTTCAACATTTGCAAGATATGGTCTGCACTCTCCATGCTAGCCTTGCAAAAAATATAAGAGTCATCTGCGAACAGCATGTGAGAAATAGAAGGTGCCGAGCGAGCCACTTTGACACCTTTGATTAGCTTCTGATTCTCGTAATCATTTATTAATGCAGTGAGACCTTCGATACAAACCAAAAACAAATAAGAAGACAGGGGATCTCCCTGCCTAAGGCCCCTAGAAGGAGTGATCGACCCAAAATTCCTACCTGCATGAGAGATCTGATATTTAACTGATGAAATGCAGCTTAGAAACAAGTTAATTATCTTCTGATCGAAACCCAGCTTGAGCAAAATTGCTTGTAGGAAACTCCATTCGACCCTATCGTAAGCTTTTGACATATCAAGTTTCAGAGCCATCCATGCTTCTTTCCCCTGAGTCTTCCTCTTCATGTAGTGCATAACCTCAAACGCAACCATAATATTGTCGGTTATGAGTCTACCAGGAATAAACGCACTTTGCGTATCAGATATCACATAATCTAACACCAACTTCAACCTATTAGACAAGACCTTAGATATGACTTTATATATTACATTGCAAAGAGATATAGGTCGAATGTCTGTCATTACCACAGGGTTATGTTTCTTCGGAATGAGAGCTATATTAGTGAAATGGAGCTGCTCATCTATTATTCCTGTAGCAAAAAACTGCTTAACTAAACTCACCACATCGTTCTTGACTATAGGCCAACATTTCTGATAAAAGCCCGGAGTCATACCATCCGGGCCAGGAGACTTGTCCGGATGCATATTAAAGAGAGCAGCTTTAACTTCCTTTTCATCAATCTCAGCTAGCAACATCTCATTTTGATCCATAGTCACCTTACTACTCACACAAGATATGACTCTATCCCAATCCGTATCTGTTGCTTTGAACAACTGAGAGAAGTAATCAGTTATTGTTTCCTCCAGCCCATTGCCCCACTCCACCCTCTCGCCATTATTGTTATGTAGGAAAGCAATTTGATTAGCTTTTCTTCTGTTCTTGGTTGCACGATGAAAGAACTTGCTATTCTGATCACCCTCACGTAACCAAAGTTGCTTAGATCGTTGTCTCCAAAACACCTCCTGTTGAGCGTAAATTTCAGACAATTTCTTCTTTTCTTCAAGAGCAACTGTAAGAGACACTGAATCTCTCCTTCCTTTAAGAGTTTTCAAAATTCTTTTGCAGCGACTGATACGAGTTTTGAAACTACCTGTGACTTCTTGACCCCAAGCTGACAAAACTTCTGAACACTGGGAGAGTTTCTCATAAAAATTACGGTTCGGGTCATGATTCCACACATTCTCTACTAACTGATAACACATAGGCTCCCTTAACCATGCATTTTCAATTCGAAACAGCTTAGTGTAATTAGCTTGAACAACAATCTGAGTTTCTAACCACAAGGGACAATGATCAGAAGTAGATACTTCTAAATTAGTGAGTCTTGCGTTTGCAAACATGCTCAGAAAACCTTGGTTGACTAAGGCTCTATCTAAGCGAACTTCGATTTTGTCTTCTGGAACAGAACCACGCTCCCAAGTATACTGATATCCGCAGAGTGGCATATCCATTAAGTCACAATCATTTAAGACCTCTTGAAAGCCCTGTAAAAGATGTCGAGGATAGGGTCTACCTCCTTTCTTATCATTCTGGGACAAAACGTTATTCATATCACCAATCAGACACCAAGGCAATGTATTATGACTCGACAACCGTTTTATCAGGTCCCAGGTTTCTCTCCTTTTGGATCTGTCTGGTTCCCCGTATATACCTGTTAACCTATACTCGAACCCTCCTCTTGGTTGAATTTGAACATCGATGTGATTTTTGTTAAAAGACCTCAGCACAACGTCTTCTTTATTTCTCCACATTAAGGCCACTCCTCCACTAAGACCTTGAGACTCTACAACAAACATTCCTTCAAACTTTATAGAGTTTCTAACCTTCTCGACCACTTCTTTCTTACAAATTATTTCACACAAAAAAATATAATCGGGTTTCTTTTGGAGCACAATCTCCTTAAGGAATTGTAAAGCCCACGGGGTCCCAAGCCCATGGCAATTCCAGCTGATAGTACTCATAATGCTAGGCGAGCACTCACATGAGTACTCGCCTCTGACACGTTTTTTGGACTCATTCTGTTTACTGGGCCTGCTTGCAAATTGCTTACATTTCCTTCGTCTTCTGAGTCCATCATAATTTCTGGATTGAGGCCCATTGGGTCGTCTACATTGCTGCCTGTTTTACGTTTTTTGGACTCTATCACACTAACTTCCATCCCTCTATTTTCGAGCGTGATATTCGCATCATAAGTGTGGGATTCTGTTATCTCTAATATCCCGCCTCTTTTATCAGTTTGAACAACTTTCCTTCCTCCTCCTAAATGCTGAATACTTGCTTCCGGATTAACAGGAGAAGATTTTGGATCGTAACTACCTTCACCTCCATTGACCGGATACTGAGAACCTTGCCCGCTTGTTTTCCGATCAGCATTATCTTTTCCGTTGCGCAACCACTTCGCACCTATAGGCTTTACTTGCTTTCTAAACGGGGCACGCATCCAATCCCCATACGGACGAACAATGTCACTCTCTTTTGTGAAAAACAAGTTGCTGCAAAATCTATCAGAGTGCCCTAGTAAGCCACAAATGAAACAAAAAGTGGGAACGTTCTCGTACTTAAAATTTATCCAGTCCCAATGCGTCCCTGCTTTCCCAACCTTCATTCTCCTTTTTAAGGGCTTAAGAACATCTATCGTGACTCGAATTCGAAAATAGTCCCTCCATACACCTTCAAAGTTAGAAGAACAAGATTTGACGAACGTGCCTATATAATTACCGACCTCCTTTAGAACCCTTTCAGACATGAAACCTGCCTTGAGATCGTAAATCTGCACCCACAAATCAATTTTATTCAAATCGACAGTACGAGGATTATCGCCTTCCTTCATTCTAGCCATTATCAAAGCTCGCCTATTGAACGACCAAGGGCAACCTTCCATTACTCTCTTAACATCAACTTCATGATAAAACTGAAAAAGAAACAAATTAGTTTCTAAATCCTTAATGTAAACACCCATTCCTGGTTTCCACAGGGCCGCCAATGTATGTTGCATAGCATTAAAATCCACATGTCCCTCAGAGATAAAACGAGCAACAACACAGAGACTAGCATCAAACCCAGAGAACAATTGATCATTGCTCACCAATTCCTCATTCTCCAACGCCAAGACTCCTCCTTCTTCATCTTCCAATGATATGTTATTCATAGAATTGACAATATTGTTGGTATCATCCATAGCGAAAAGATACTAATGGATAAAATGACAGGGTAAATGATTGGTAGAACAGAAAACAAGAGACTAAAACGATGACAAATGACTTTCAAACCATGTCAGATGACAAGACTCACAAAATATGCAATTTAGTCAAAAGGGCAATATCCGTAATTTTAGTTCACCAAGAAATTGGTATTCTTTGGTTTGGCATTTTTGAATTCATTGTGTTTTAAGTGTCTTTAATAGCACAAATCTTTGAATTTATGCTTGTTAGATTGCATGATCATAGGGGGAGTTAAATTCATAGTATTCTAAATTTTGCATGATTTTTAGATGAATTTACCTATGATTTTCATGTAATTAGAGGCCTTAGAATTAAATATCTTCAAAATTTCGAGTTAGTTTCTATCTCGAAACTCATCTAGAAATTCGACTTGAATTTCGACTTAAGCTGCCAGAGTGAAGTTTTGAAAATTCTAAGTCTGGGAAGAATTTCGAGTTAGTGTCTATCTCGAAATTCATCTCGAAAATCGACTTTGAGTTCGAGTTCGAGTTACCAGTGTGCCTAGTTCTGTCTTCAAAATATTCGAGATAAGGTCTATCTCGAACTTTATCTCGAAGGTTGAGATGAGGTTTCCATTAAGGGGATATTTTGAAAAGAACTGAGAATAACTTCGAGTTAGTCTCTATCTCGAAACTCAACTCGAATTTCGACTTGATGTTCGAGATAGAGTTCTCAGTTGCTTAAAGGGAATTTTTGAGTTAAACTCCTAACTCGAAACGTATCTCGAATTTCAACTTAAAGTTAGAGATAGAATTTCCCTGTAGTTTTTGCTGTAAATTGGTTAAGTGCTTATTTGTTCGAGTTAACATCTATCTCGAACTTCATCTCGAAGTTCGACTTGATGTTCGAGATAGAGTTCGAGTTAAGTTTTCCCTGTACGTACTTAGTGTTTTTCACTCTTTTTAACAGGGACACTTTTGTCATTTCACAATCATCTATATATATACATCTCTAACTCGATGCATCATTCACTTTACCTAATTTTTTTTTTACAGCAGCCTCCTCACAAAAAAAAACAAGGCGATCTCACAATTACATACCACTAATCCGTGTTTTGTGATTAAACTCATACATATCACGAATTGCTGCCAATTTTTAGACTACTATTGTCTGTGTTATCATTAATCTTTGTGTTGGTGTGTTTTGTAACCATTCATATACACGCGCATATACATACACACGAACATCAAGTGTTTGTGTAATTGTTCAAAACACGATTTCCATATTCTCTATATATATCCACACACGATTTCACTGGTATACACACACGAATATACATCTTCATTGACTATTCAGATTTAGTAATTGGCTATTGTTTGAATCCTGTAGTTTAATTTCTTAGAGTGCTTTTTGGTCTTCTCGGGAAATTAAAAGGGATACAACCTTTAATTCGTTACTTACTTGTTTTTCAAAAAATTAAAATATCACATCTCTTAAGGAAAAACATTTAATTAAAATGGCTCACCAATTTTCACTTGCTAAAAATAATTTTTATAATATTTCTACGGAAATTGGTGATCAACTCCCGCGCTTTAAGTTTTGGGTACGATTTCTTAATTTGTACTCCAAGGCTAGCTATGCTTTTACTGCTAAACCTACACTAGTACATGATGCTTTACAGCAATTATGGACTAGTGCGGTTACTTTTGGGAGCAAAACTACCCCCTACGGTTTCAGGTTTACCTTAGCGGGTCAAGAATATGAGGTGACTGAAGAAATTGTCAACAGGGTTCTGGGATTCCCGATCAAAGATGCTTATGATCCAGAACCTACAGCGGCACAACGCCTCACATTCTTTGAAGAAATAGGATGTTATCCTCCGACTGGCCGGATCACTGGAAACATCCAAAAACAATTCTTTCATGTGGAATGGAATTACTTTTTCGAGGCCATCACAAGATGTTTTCGGGCACGCGAAAAAGATTTTCATCAAATTCCAATTCCAATGCAAACCTTTGGAGTTGCCCTAGCAAGAGAACTGGATATAAATTATGGACGCATAGTTCTCTCTGAGATAGTGGCTACAATGGGATCTCCTGCAAGCAGAGACCTCACTACAACTGATGTTGTCTGCTGGTTTCCTCGGTTCCTACAAATGCTGATTAATGATTTAATACCGAAGGATGCTCTTGCTGTTAGACAGGGATTTGCCAGAAGCCCAACATCTGCACCGCTAGGGATGGGCACTAAGTCACTTTCAACAATTGCTAATCAGGATAAACATCAAGGTAAACCGATGTCAATTCCTGAAAACATTCAACTGTGGCTTACATATGATGCAGGAGTTACCAATTTGGCGGAATCATCGCAAGTTTCATCATATGCTCAGAATCCGTCTGCTCATGCTGAGGCATTTGAAGGGATTCCTGATGAGCAAAGCGATGATGAACAAGGTAATGAATCAGGTAATCTCTCCCTGCATACTACTCATTCCTCTTCCTATGTATCTGATTCCGAGACCCAAGAGACTGCTAGCCCGCAGTATCCATCCCAGGGTGAGAGCTATATTTCTGAGTCTGACACACATTCTTATTCTCTTTCACCCCTGTTAACGGAAGCCAGAAAGCCAGCACATGTAGATGTAGGAAATGATGAGGAGAGTTCTAGCCATCTCCTCTGCCTCATGTTTAACTCTTTCTGAGTGAATATGTACTTTAAGCTCTTGTGATCCGTGTAGATTTCACACTTTTCTCCGTAAAGATAATGTCTCTAGATATTCAAAGCGAAAACTATCGCTGCTAATTCCAAATCATGGGTGGGGTATCTTATCTCGTATTCCTTAAGTTGTCTGGACGCATAAGCAATCACTTTACCGTGCTGCATAAGCACACACCCTAAACCTTTATGGGATGCGTCGCTATAAATCACAAAATCTCCTTTATCATCAGGTAGGGCTAGTACTGGTGCTGTCACCAACCTCTTTTTCAACTCTTGGAAGCTCTCTTCGCATTTTTCAGTCCACACAAACTTCTCGGTCTTGCGAGTTAGTCGGGTCAAAGGGGCTTCTATCTTGGCAAAGTCTTGGACAAACCTTCTATAGTAGCCAGCCAATCCTATAAAACTTCTCACCTCCGTCGGAGTGGTTGGTCTCTCCCAATTTGATACAGCCTCTATTTTGGCTGGGTCCACTAGAATGCCTTGTTCGCTAATCACATGCCCTAAAAACTGAACTTCTTTCAACCAAAATTCACACTTCGAGAACTTAGCGTACAACTTTTCTTCTCTCAATGCTCCCAATACAATCCTCAAGTGCTCTGCATGTTCCTCCTTCGTCTTGGAATAAATCAAGATGTCATCGATGAAGACTATAACACACTTGTCCAAGTACTTCTTGAAGACTCGATTCATTAAATCCATGAAAGCTGCAGGGGCATTCGTTAACCCAAATGACATCACTAGGAACTCATAGTGTCCGTACCGGGTACGAAAGGCCGTCTTTGGTATATCTTATAGTTTAATCTTTAATTGGTGGTACCCGGTCCTCAAGTCAATTTTAGAGAAATAAACTGCATCTTTCAATTGATCAAACAGGTCATATATCCTGGGCAAGGGATATTTATTCTTTATAGTCACCTTGTTCAACTCTCTGTAGTCTATACATAATCTCATACTACCATCCTTCTTTTTCACGAATAACACCGGGGCTCCCCCCGGTGACACACTAGGTCTTATCATCCCTTTATCCAACAACTCTTGTAACTGAGTGGCTAGCTCTTTTATCTCCACTGGGGCTAGCCGATATGGGGCTTTCGAAATTGGGGCCGTGCCCGGAACTAAGTCTATAGCGAACTCGATGTCTCTATCAGGGGGTAGTCCGGAAAGATCGTCCGGAAATACGTCCGCGAACTCATTAACGACAGGGATTTCTTGTAGGTTTGGTGCCTCCTTCTTGGTATCCTTCACATAGGCTAAATAGGCTTCGCATCCTTTACGTAACAGCTTCTTAGCTTGAATCATAGTCAGGAACTTTTGGTTTTGCCGTTTTCCACTAAACACTACTTCCTCGTCCCCTGGCAGTCTCAAACTTACTTTCTTCTTTACACAATCAATCTGGGCTCCATGGGTTGTTAACCAATCCATACCTACTATTACGTCAAACTCTCCTAGTTTAAAAGGTATTAAGTCTACCCGAAAGTGTCGCCCTTCTATTTCTAGGTCACAACCTGGACATACTTGGCTAACAGGAATAATTTCATGATTAGCTATCTCTATTTGCAGTCTGTCTTTCAATGGTTCGGCCTTAAGGCCTAACTGACATACAAAATCTAGGGATATGAAAGACTTGGTAGCTCCCGAATCAAATAAAACATTTGCCTTAACTGAGTTGAGTAATAGAGTACCTGCAATCACATCCGTGTTCCTCACGGCATCTTGCACCGTCATGTTAAAAGTTCTTGCAGTAGGGGCCTTGTTAGAAGCAGTTCCACTTACTCTTGATGCAGCTGGCCCAGAGGACATACATTCCCTCATTCGATGTCCTGGTTTCCCACACTTGAAGCAATTACCTCCGACACTGGTGTTGTTACTAGTTCATCGACAGGCGTTAGCATAATGTCCTGTCAGCCCACACTTGAAGCACTTCACATCCTGCAAGTTACACACGCCCGCATGTTTTCTTCCACATTTATTGCATTCTGGGGGTAGGGCTCGGGATGGGGTAGAGTAAGACGATCCCTGTGGTCGGCCGCTCTGGCCCACACTCCAACTTTCAGCTCTCTTGGTTCCAAAGTTTCCGCTGGGTTGGGACATCATTCCTCGCTTAAATTTGCTCGGAAAGCTCCCTCCCGCAGAGTTTCCCTTTCGACTATCAAACTTCCTCTTCTTTCCTTCCCTCTCCTTCTGCATTTGTTCACTCCCAGCCTCAACAATTGATGCTTTCTGTACCAGGGTGGCATAGTCTGTCAGCTCAAGAACCGCCACACGATTCTGAATCCATTGCTTTAGCCCTAATTGAAACCTTCGGGCCCTCTTTGCCTCAGAGTTAACATATTCCGGCACAAACCTCGACAACTCAGTAAATTTGGCCTCATACTCGGCCACCGTCATGTTACCTTGCTTCAGTTCCAAAAACTTCAGCTCCATTTGCGTCTCCATGAACCTAGGAAAGTACTTCTCCAAGAACAGCTCACTAAACCTCTCCCAGGTCACCACACCTCTTCCTTCCAAATTCTTCTTAGCTTCCCACCAATAGTTCGCCTCACCCTTCAAAAGGTAAGTGGCGAAAACTGTCTTCTGCTCTTCAGCGACACCCAGTATCTCGAAAGATTTTTCCATTTCCTTCAGCCAGGATCTTGCCTCAACCGGATCGGCAGTTCCTTTAAATTCTTGGGGTTTCAGGGATTTGAAGTTCCGGAAAGCATTTACATTAGCATTGCTGGGTGGTTGCTGAACCGGGGGACGGTCCAAGCTCTGCCTAAGTAATTCCATGAACTGTTCCATAGGGCCTCCCCTAGGGTGTTCTACCTCTCGGGTGTCATCACCAGCTTCTTCTTCGTCATACTCAGAGTCATCAAACAAGTTATGATCGTTGCCCTCATTCTCACTCAGGTTGACATTCTCCCATTCATGGTTCTGGTGGCCTCCGGTCCCATGGTGGCTACCCTGGCCCTCAGAACTGATCGGGTGAGCTCGAGTGTTCATTCTTCTGGGTGGCATGATTCTGATAATAAAACAAGAAATGGGTTAGGGTTTTCCAATTACCTGACAGCGTTTACACGGGTCAGGAACGTATCGTTCCTCCTCATAAGGGTGGAAGTTGCAAAAGTTTTAATAACCCGATGCTGGGGATAAAACGTCAAAACATTTTTGGGAAAAATCTCTATGGGATGCGAAAACATTTGCAGGTGTTTTAAAGATTTCGAAACCTCAGTTTTTTTTTGAAAGAATTTATTTTAAAATTTGTAGGAACATTTTGGGAATTTGTAGAGAACAATTTGAAATCGCATGTCGAAATTTGAAACAGCATGGTTGTATTTGTGGCTTGTAGCAATTGTATAATCACAGTTGTATATCAAAACAGTAGAGCATGGCATCGGAAAGTAAAGCAGTTGAGACAATATTAAGGAAACTGAAACTAAATAAGTACGGTACAAGGGTTATCACAAGGTTTGGATGTTAGAGCCAAATACATAGTTCCGATGTCAAAGTCTAGCAAAAGTGGAACAATAACAAGTACATCATCTGAATAGTCAGGGCTACACAAAAGTAGGGCTACATCCGTACATACTACCCGAAGTCACATCTACATATCTGTAGGTCAGTCTACTCATCCACTGGTCAGAAAGGATACCACTGCACAAGTCAACTATCCCGCAAAATTGACACACTAATGTCATCTGAACCTAGGGGACTGAGCTATCAGTAACACATCACGGGGCCGCACCGCGGCGGAGCAAGGTCCTCACTCGGGAAAATGCACGACGCACAACACGCCTAGCATCCCTAGCCTGAATCACTCCGCCCCCGCGGATCCCTAATCCAAGAATCCTCTCGCGACTCCTCCTTTTAATCCTATGGAGTCGAGCCCTAGTCCTCCTAGCAACAACGGTCCTCATCTCAGCCTGGATCCTCAAGCGCGCCTCGCGCTCCTCCACCAGTGCCCGCCTCGCCTCATTAAGTCGGGTCAGGAACTGCACCACGTAAGCGTGCTCAGTACCCGACACTGGGGTAGGTCCATCGGTGGAGGTGGTATGACAGGAACAGGAGCAGGTGCAGTAGCGGTAGCAGGAGCAGGAGCAGCAGCAGGGGTAGGGTCAAGCTCCTCCTCGCCAGAAGTATCATCCTCGGAGTCACCGTCCGATGAAACAGGGCTCGATGATTGCGGAGAAGGTGGGGGTGACACAACACGACCCTCACCGGATCTCACACTCTCCTCATCAGTAGCTACAGGAGATGGGGTAACAGGCTCTGGCTCAGGCTCAAAGGGCTCCTCAACGGGATCCTCATAATCAGTATCTCCTATCAGCGTAATCCAAGGGCCAAGCTCAGAGTCAGCCCCCATATCCTCCTCAGGATCCTCGGTATCTCGCATCAGTGCCTCGTCATGCTCTCTCTCGAAAGCCTCAGGGTCTGGTATCTCCTCCATCTACACAAGGGAAATAAGGTGGGTCACTAACCATAAAGAAAGGTTTAAGGAGTAGTGCCCTCACGGGCCTTAAAGTCAGGGCTATATCCGATAACCCGACCGCAAACTCGATGAGAGTTCTAAGTATTATTAGGGTTGTTATTAGGGTTATTATTATTGTTATTATTATTAGGGTTGCTTTCTTACATTACTATCGTTTCTGAGAACTGTAACCTCGCTCTGATACCATTTCTGTGACGCCCCCAGATCCGGGGTCGGAGATCTAGGCGCTCACGGTCCATTTTCCATTAATAACATACCTGTTCTTGCACATAATATATAAAACAGCAATCGACCCCACAATAAACTCACACCGCACACACACACAGAGGTTAGAGTCCCAGAAACGTCACACAATTGATTAAGCAGAAATAAAAGTATCAGAGTTATTACAGACCGAATTAAATAGTATTTATGCTACCAGCAACACTTCGATATGAAGCGAAGTTGGCGGCTTGAAAGTTTGTTACGATACACTGCCTTGCACAGGTCATACTGATAAATAAAACGAACTAACAAAAGCTGCCAACCAATCCGGCTAATGGGGCCTACCGGTGGAATCCCAACTGCTGGCTCGGGTCTAGTCACCTGCTTTCGGGCAGTCTGTCTGGGTCTTGCCATTTCGCTTAGCTGTTGTGTTTGTAAATTTGAAAACAAGCAGGAGTGAGCAACTATAGCTCAGCAAGAAATATATGTATAAGGTAAGCAATATAACATTTCATATGATTGGCAGTTATTAAACTTGTTTGTATCAATCAGATATAAAATCACTTGTCATTGTTGATAAATCTCGAAGGTGCACCAATACGTGCCCTCGTTTTCAAAATAAACTTGCAGTTCTAGATACTGCACAGAGTCAACATCTTTCTCATCAAAATAGAACACTATCAGCAACTTGGCACAAAAGCCTAAGAAGCAGTGTCAAAGCATTTTTCCAAAATGGAGGAATGGGACTTAAAGGAAACACAAAACCTGACAGGGATTGACGATGATCAGTCGCCACATCCAAGTCCAATAATCCGCGGGTCTTCTCTACCGGTAGAAGGATAGAAACTACATCCGTAACTATCCCTGGGTGAAAACTACATCCGTAATCACCCTCGATGAAAACTACATCCGTAATCATCCTTCGGCAACACCTGGGCCGGAATAATAATTGATGGACCGCCTGGCTCACGGCCGCTTACACATCCCGGGAATCGTTCGTCAACGGTTCCCACACCTGCCAGAGTCCCTTTTTCTTTTTCTTTTGAAAACTTGATTTTGATTGAAAACAGAGTAATTGAGGTCCGACATCAGTCGACCGATGATTCTTGAAATCATACAAGAAACAGAACCTGACCGAGGGTTTTCGAAAATGTTTTGAGTTCGAAAGAGTTCGAGTTTGAAAGTATTAAATGTATCTTGGATTGACTTCATCTTTAAAACAATGAACAATAATTAATAAATAATATTTTAAGATTTGATATTAATAATTAATAAAATAATTATTCGATAAAATAAACTTTTAATCCAAGATAGGGTTTCGAGTATTTACGAAGATATAACAATAATTACTTGAGTATACGATACTCCCCGAATGACCCTTCAGGTTTTCACAAACTAGTTACGATATAATAATGTACCGCTCCCCGATCAATAGTATATACGGACCGCTACGACCTCTATTGCTAGAGTCGTTGTCTGAGGAAAACATTTCAATCTAAGTTCAAAAGGTACAAACATATATGTACTTATACAATCTCAATTGCATCAATACTTCGATAAACATAGCATTTGATATGGTTGAAAACTACAAACACAACAGTGAAAGTCCTTGTATATGTATAAGTTTTGAAAAGTAAACTTGCCTTGGTTTGGTTGGGGTGGTCGAGCGTGCGGAGTGGAACGATCTATACATAAGCAATAATCGCTCGTTAGTACCTTAACAATATCTCTTTAATTACGGGGTTTTAGGGGGTACAAAATTAACTTAACGACTTCACCTTATGACACTCTATCCCCGCCATAGGTTCATGTCATCACTCAATTACGCTCTTCACTTATTCGACTTAATTTAGTTACCACATTCGAATCATAACCATTACCCCTAGAATTATGCTCCACTAACGACTTTTTCCCTTGCGCGAAATTTACTCTAGCATTTTTATAAAATTCAAATATTCATATTTTAATCTAATTCTTTTTGGGTAGCCTTCACCACTGTATTCTCCAACTTCTCAAATTTTTCCATGATCCCACATATATTTTTAGGGGTTTAAACAAGGTTCACAAGGGGGTCACTTAGTGCAGTCCGGAATCCAGAAACAAAATTTACTTCTCCGGCCATAACTTAAAATCTATACATCACCTGGTCATGAGCCTTACATTTCCAGAAACTACATTCAAATACCGTTCTAACAATATAAGGTAGGACCTCAGGGGACAAGATTTAGGGGTTCAAAACCATGTTACAAGACAGGTCAAGTTTCTGGGAAAAATTCAGCATGCATGTTTCACTTAGATCAACCAATATTCTTACTTCCACAACACAACCAACACCTAATTCACTTAGTTCATGCTTTATAACATTCATGGAGATACATATACTAACCACAATCATAAAAATCACAATCACAACACTAAAACTCAAGATCCATATCATTCATCACTTGAACATCCAAGATTAACACATTATATACATGGATCTATCATTGAACACCATAGACACTACATGGCCAAGAGGGGTTATGATTTTTATACCTTCTTGAGTACCTAGGAGCCTTGGGTATGCCTTAAAAAACTCAAGAACACCTTGAATGATCTCCTACAACCCTTATAATCCAAGATCTAAAAGAAAAACTAAACATGGTTACTATTCATAATATCTTTAACAATTAATATCTTGAAATATAATGGATGAAAGGGCTTGAAACTCTTAGTATACCTTGCTTAGATGATGGAGAGAGCCTAGTAATTATGCCTTGAATTATGAGTGAGGAGAAATGGAGGAAGAAGAAATTTTTTTCTTCCTTTTTTGTCTTGGCCAAGAGCACTAGTTCAAGGGGGGGAGGGCTTTTGTTGTTTTGATTTTTGTTGCTTGGTTGAATAATTGATAAAGTAGTAGTTGGGTGATACATATTGATGTAAGTATATGCATGGTACTAACCTAGGTATGGCCTCATGTACTCTTGTCTCCTCCTTGGAAAAAGCAATGCAACTAGTTACTATTCCTCTTCCATTTGGTTTAACTAGTTTGCTTCCTCCTAACTACTTGGTTGCATGGGACTTGCATGCAATACTACTCCTTGTATCATTATTCTTCCACCAATGCTTGTCACTTAAACTTTAATTCGTATCGTATCTTAATTAATCTCTCGTAATAATATTTTGTCGCGTAGAGATTTCCCCTATAATTCCTTAAGTACGTAATTGTGTAAATTCCTCGAATATCCATAATTCCTCGTCATAAATCCTTAATAAATCTTTTAATATTATAATCTTTCTCAAATCCCAAGTTTTATAAATCTTACTAACGATAAGACTCTTGCCCTCAACAATCTTCTCTTTTATCTTACATAGTGAATGGAACAACATAGTTTCTCAGACAATCAATTCCATTAAACAACAGGGATGACTAGAAAGGTTCCAAATTGACAATGCCACATGATATTAAATAAAAGAAAATATTACCAAAAATTAGGGTTCTTACACCATATCTAAGTTAGAGGTTCAAGTGAGCCAATTAGCCAACGCCATTTGTGAACGAGAGAAAAACAAACTTCCAAGTCAAACCGAGGTAAACCCTAAATTTCCAATCAATCAAAGACCTCCTCACAATGTGAACGCTGTCATTTCCTTAAGGTCCGGTAAGCAAGTTGAAAATCATGTCGGTGACAAGTCTCCCGAAGAAGATAAATCAAATTCTGAACCAAACGCTAACCTTGAACCCGAGAGTTCTAAGGAACAAGGATCAACGAGTGGGACAAAACCCGTCCCCGAAGAACCTAATGAACGAGTCTTTAAGCCAAAAGCTCCTTACCCTCAATGACTCATTTCTCCTAAACAAACGGCCCAAATGGACAAGATCTTAGAAGTTTTTAAGCAAGTCAAAGTCAACATTCCTCTTTTAGACGCGATTCAACAAATTCCTTCGTATGCGAAATGTCTAAAACATTTGTGCACACATAAGCAAACTACTCACGTCCCTAAGAAAGCCTTCTTGACGTCCCAAGTGAGCTCAATTCTTTCGAACAAAATTCCCGTGAAATATAAGGACCCCGGTTGTCCAACTATTTCATGTGTCATGGGTAATACTTTTGTGGACAAGGCATTACTCGACTTAGGCGCTAGTGTGAACTTGCTTCCATTTTCAGTCTATCAAGCCCTAGGTTTAGGAGAGCTTCAAAGAACTAATGTTACACTTCAATTAGCCGATCGTTCTGTCAAAGTTCCTAAGGGGATTATTGAAGACGTGCTAATTAAATTAGGTGACTTTTTATTTCCCGTTGATTTTGTCGTCCTAGAAATCGAACCGGTCAAGAACCCTAAGAATCAGATTCCTATTATTCTAGGAAGGCCATTTCTAGCCACCTCCAATGCTTTGATTAATTGTAGAAATGGATTAATGAAACTAACATTTGGGAACATGACCATTGACCTCAATATTTTTACATAGGGAAACAACCCGATGATCTCTATGATCAACCTATGGATGTCAATTTAATTGATGATATAGTTGATCAAGAATTCATCAACCCTAATGATGCTCTTGATTTTTGTTTAAAACACTTTGGTCAAGATTGGAATGTTTCTGAATATACAAATGAGGTCAATGCAATGTTAGATTCCTCCATTCCTACAAATAACCAAGCATGTGAACCACCTCCTTTGCCACTTTTCGAAGCTAGTGAGCCCGTTGAGTCAAAGCCGCCCGATTTAGAACTCAAACCTCTTCCCGACACTCTTAAGTACGCCTTCTTAGGTCCGAACGAGTCTCTTCCCGTTATAATTGCATCTAATTTGACCCAGTCACAAGAGGATGAGCTTGTAAGTGTGCTTAGAGAGCATAAGGAAGCCATAGGTTGGAGTATCTCGGATATTAAAGGAATTAGTCCGGCCATTGTCCAACATCGGATTCACTTAGTTGATGATGCCAAACCAATTCGTGAGCCATAAAGGCGGTTGAACCCTACCATGATGGAAGTTGTTCGGAAGGAAATTCTTAAATGTCTAGATAATGGAATCATTTATCCCATTTCAGATAGCTCTTGGGTTAGCCCGATTCAGGTAGTACCTAAAAAGTCGGGTATTACCGTGGTGACTAACGAGAACAATGAGCAAGTTCCTACTCGTGTCCAATCCGGTTGGAGGGTATGCATAGACTATAGGAAACTCAACGATGCCACTAGAAAACACCACTTTCCTTTGCCATTCATAGATCAAATGTTAGAAAGGTTAGCGGGTCATGCCTACTATTGCTTTCTAGATGGTTATTCCGGTTATTTTCAAATTCCTATAGCTCCCGAAGACCAAGAGAAAACCACTTTCACATGTCCCTTTGGAACCTTTGCTTATCGTCGCTTAGCTTTCGGTCTAACCACTGCTCCGACCACCTTCCAAAGGTGCATGATGAGCATCTTTTCTGACATGGTAGGTGAATTCCTAGAGATTTTCATAGATGACTTCTCCATTTTTGGTTCATCTTTTCATCAATGCCTAAACCATCTTGAGTTAGTCTTAAAAAGATGTAAAGAAACCAACCTCATTCTTAATTGGGAAAAATGTCATTTCATGGTTAAAGAAGGAATCGTTCTTGGTCATAGAATTTCTGAAAAGGGGATCGAAGTTGATAAATCCAAAGTTGACCTCATTGCCAATCTACCCCCACCAAAATCGGTCAAAGGAATTCGTTCCTTTTTAGGACATGCGGGTTTTTATAGGCGTTTCATTAAAGATTTTAGCAAAAAGGCTAGACCCTTGACTACCCTTCTTGGTAAAGATGTTAAATTCGAGTTCAATAAAGATTGTTTACAATCTTTTGAACACCTTAAGAAAGAGTTGACCTCGGCCCCGATTATCAAGTCTCCCGATTGGAGCCAACCTTTCGAGTTAATGTGTGATGCATCTGATTACGCATTAGGGGCGGTATTAGGACAACGAATCAATAAGATACCTAATGTCATATACTACGCTAGTAAGACCTTTAACGATGTGCAACTCAATTATTCAACCACCGAGAAGGAGCTTCTAGCCGTAGTTTTTGCCCTCGAGGAGTTTAGGTCGTATCTTATTTGTTCGAAAATCATTTTTTACACCGATTATTCCGCCCTTCGATATATCTTCTCTAAGAAAGACTCTAAGGCCCGATTGATTAGGTGGATCTTGTTGCTCCAAGAGTTTGACCTAGAAATTAGGGATAAGAAGGGGTCCGAAAATGTCGTTGCCGATCACCTTTCTCGATTAGTAGTGGAGTCCACCACTGACTCGCCTTTGAATGAATCTTTTCCCGACGAACATCTCTTTTCTATCTCTACTCCTCCTTGGTTCGCCGACAATGTCAATTACCTTGCAACCGGCGACATTCCCTCTCATTGGTCCACACAAGATAAATCGAAATTTTTCTCTCAAGTCAAACACTTCTTTTGGGATGACCCATATCTCTTTAAATATTGCCCCGACCAAATCATTCAGAGGTGCGTCCCAAACCATGAGTTTCAAAGTATCCTTTCCTTTTTTCACGATCAAGCTTGTGGAGGTCATTTTAGTGCTAAGAAAACAGCAGCTAAAATCCTCCAAAGCGGTTTTTATTGGCCTAGTTTGTTCAAGGATGCTGCAGAATTCTGTGCCGCTTGTAGTATGTGTCAACACTTAGGAAAGATCACTAGGAGAAACATGATGCCAATGAGTCCCATCTTAATCATTGAGATTTTCGATGTGTGGGGCATAGATTTTATGGGTCCCTTTCCTAGTTCTTTTGGCAACCTCTACATTCTCTTAGCGGTTGATTATGTGTCTAAATGGATAGAAGCCATACCAACTAAGTCCAATGATAACAAGGTCGTTCTTAAATTCTTAAAAGAGAATATCTTTTCTCGATTTGGCACCCCTAGGGCTATCATTAGTGACCAAGGCACGCACTTTAAGAATCGTCATTTTGAGTCCCTTTTGAAAAAGTACTCAATTACTCATAGGTTGGCTACCCCTTATCATCCTCAAACTAGTGGTCAAGTTGAAGTCTCGAATAGGCAAATTAAGCAAATCTTATAAAAGACTGTCAACTCGAACAGGAAGGATTGGTCAATCAAACTGATAGATGCTTTATGGGCCTATCAGACCGCTTTTAAGACTGTTTTGGGCATGTCCCCTTACAGAATTGTGTTTGGCAAAGCCTG
Organism: Saposhnikovia divaricata; assembly: GCA_036435485.1. NCBI lineage: Eukaryota > Viridiplantae > Streptophyta > Magnoliopsida > Apiales > Apiaceae > Saposhnikovia > Saposhnikovia divaricata. The sequence continues at coordinate 2,437,136 of JAZHRN010000132.1, forward strand.
TCACTTGCCCGTTGAACTAGAGCAAAGGGCCATGTGGGCCATAAGAGATTTGAACTTTGACTTACCAACCGCCGGTACTCATAGGAAATTGCAATTGTTAGAACTAGAGGAACTAAGAAATGAGGCCTATGAAAATGCTAAAATCTATAAAGAAAGAACAAAACTTTTTCATGATAAATCCATTTTGAGAAAATCTTTTTCTCCGGGTCAAAAAGTTATTTTGTACAACTCTAGGCTTCATTTATTCCCCGGGAAATTGAGATCTAGGTGGGAAGGTCCTTACATTGTTAGGACCGTTTTTCCTCACGGTGCTGTTGAACTTGAAAATCCTAAAAATGGTGATGTATTTAAAGTTAATGGACAAAGACTCAAACCATTTTTAGAGCTGCCATTTGATCCGGAGGATGAGGTCACCCACCTCATCGACCCGTGATTCATGTAAGTTTCTTTCAGTAGGTAAATTCTCTCCTTCTTCCCTTGTCAGGTATTATTTCCTCGTTCTCATTTACTCATTTCTCTTGCATTTGCATACATTGAGGACAATGCATGATCTAGGTATGGGGGAGGGTTTTTAGTGTAAATATAAAAATTGAAAAATCCAAAAAAAATTAAAAAATCAAAAAATCAAAAAGAGTTCTTTTCGTATTCTAGTCTTGTTAATTGATTGCTAGTTGCTTGATGCACCCTTGCATGCTATGATAATCTTATGATCCATTAGCTTTTGTTTGAGAAGTGATTTGCTAAAGTTCTTGTTCACACACTTACACTAGCAAGGTGAAACTAGTAGACTTATTTGAATTGTGCATGAAATTAGAAGGACATGATTAGGTGTAAGATGATTTGGTCTTCATGCTTTGGGTACAAGTAGGTGCACTGAGGATACCTTTACTTGAGATTGATTATGTTTTACCACACCAAATGAGTTTTGAGCCTATATGCACATCTTTTGCATTTATATTCGTTTGCTTGAGTGTCCACTTGTCATTTGCATCGCTAGCACTTGTTTGAGTTCCTTCTTGAATACATGACATTGATTCATGATAAAATGATAAAGGCATTTAGGAATAACCTATATTTCCAAAAATATCCACACCATTCTTATATGATCAATTAGTTAACCCTTTGAGCCTAATCATTTTCTTTCGGTGACACACCACATTACTCGCCTAAGACCTTTTTCTTATTTAGCCTTACGTATTCTTGATCCCATTTTGTCAAAGGCTAGTAGGAACTTAAGGGAGCAATAAGGTGTGTGAAATAAGGTTTACTTTTGTTCATAACTTTTGAGGAAATATTTGTTGTTACCTTGATAGTCGATCTTCAAAATTAAATCTAAAGGAGGATTATTGTTACATTTATCATTTTCCTTTATAAATAAAAAATAAAAAAAATTGAAAATAAAAAAAAAGAAAAAAAGAAAAAAAGAAAAAAATATACATATGAGAGCATACTTATGAGTTTGTAATCCTCCTTCATTCGACTATTCAAGTCTTTTTGTTGAAAAAATAAAAATAAATTGTGTGGGGAGGAAGTTTGGTGTTGTGCATGATATTCATGGTTACTGCTAGCTTTTGACACTTCACCTTATTTTGGCCTTTCTTGACATACCTTGTTCCTAGCCCATTACAACCCCAATAAAGACCTTTTGATTGTCATTATTAATGTATGTTGTGATTTAAGTTGGGATGATACCAAGTGTCAAGCATGCATTTGATTTTGTTGGAATTGAGTGATACACTTACCCTTGTTCTTGAGTGAATATTCTTTTGTGAGTGAAATGTGAGGTATTGCTTGTTTTGCATATGAGATCTCAAGTTTTGACTCTAAAGTGTGCTCTTGTAGACTTAGTATGGTTACCAATAATTTTTGCACTTGACATGAACTTATAATCACTCTTGCATGGTTCTTTAAGTAGACTATGTGAATCCTTGCACTTTCCACACCAAGACTTTGCAAATTCATTTTGATTCTTAAGTTGATGTATCATGAGAGGACATGTATGTGTGGTGTGCATTGCCATGTGATCTGTTATACAAACTAGATGGATTTTGTGGGTACATTCACTATAGGCCCTCACGAGACTTCACTCGTCCACTAGGGCTGCCTAGGGGTTTAAAGGGCTTGTTGCATATGCCAAATGCAACCGTCACACCTACGAAAAGGAGTATAGGACTTTGCATCTAGATTTTCATTTTGTTTTTATTTTACTCGAGGACGAGCAAAAGATAGGTATGGGGGCATTTGATAAGTGCATATTTTTGCATATTTTTATTACCTATTTATTGCTTGAACTCATATTTTAATAAATTATTTTGTTGCATTTCAGGAAATTCGTAAATAAATAAAGAAATGGTAAAATAAATAAATAAAGTGCAAGGAAGGGAAAAAAGAGGAAGAAAAAGGACCAAAAATGAAAGAAGGAAAAGAATTAGGAGTTTGGAGCAAAAGGAATATTTCAAGACAAGTGGAAGGTGGAGATCATCCCAACACATTAGAAAAGTGTATGGCCAAGATCAACTCTTCAAAGCTTAAGGGGGAAGGAAACAAATAAATGGCTAGGATTTCACCACCACACACCACAAATGTATGGTGGGGATTTACCCAACACCCCCCTTAACCCTAATTCCTATCCTATAAATATCCCCTCACCCCCCTTATATTTAGTAACTTAGATTTTAGGGTAGTTTTAATTTCTTGTATTTTCTTTAGTTTCAAATTTTGTAAACACTCTTTTTAATTTTAATGCAATTTCATTTCCTTTAATTTCTTGTCTTGCTCTTTCGTTATTATTGCCTTGTTTGGTTATTTTCGTAAATCCAAGTAGTGGACAAAGTAGCGAAAGCTAACCACTATGGGTTGAAAGTAGCGATTTTAATTTCTAGTTCTTAGTTATAAATTTTAATTTTGCCCCTTTAAATCTCCATTTTATTGTGGGCCATTTAATTCCAAATCATCGTTTTATGGTAGTATAATTTTAATTTCCTAGTTAATTTCTTTATTTTCGTATTTAATTATTAAAAAAAACAAAAAAAAATATTAATTTTATAAAATTCCATTACGTATTTTTAGTTTCGTTATTCCTGTTTTATTCGAAGCATAATTAAGTCTACCCTGTTTTTTTTTGTTTTTTTTGGTACTATTTCCCCTTCCTGTTCCCCTTATTCAAACCCATCTCCTCTCTCTTCATTTTTCCTTACGTTTTTTTGCTTTTGTTTTCGAACTGCAACCACTCCTCCCTTGTTCTTCAATTCAATCGAACCACACACACCCCACCACTGAGTTCAATTTCATTCAGATTCGTTTTGATTGTTGAAAGTTGTGCTTGAGTTTTGCAAGACGAGTTCTTTTTGTTGGTGTTACTATGTGTTGAATTTTCGAGACTTTGCTGATGGTTTTGCATTAGTGTGTATAGCGTGCTGTTGGCTTCGAATTTTCAAATCCAATTTCTGTTTACTCGTTTTGTTTGCTCGAGTATTGGTGTTTAGTTATTTGAGTTTTTGTTTGAGTTAGCTTGTTTTAGATTCTTTTCCTGTTTTGTTTTTGAAATTGTGTTTACAATGTTGAATTGGGTTGTAGGCGAGTGTTGTTTTCTGCAGCTGTTCGTGTCGTTTTTCTGAGTTTTGAATTCAGTAAAACTGGGTCGATTGTGTTTCGGCTGTGGTTCTGTTTTACCAAGTCCCAAGTCTGTTATGAGTCGTCTCTTGTTTTCATTTGTGTTCTTGTTTTCTCAGAGTTCCATTCGCTAATTGCCGAGTTGTGTCTGGTTTTACTTAGTTGCAAAATTCATTTCGTTTCCTTGCGAGTTGGCAGTTTCGTTTGTCTGATTGGTAGCTTAGTGGATGAGTTCTGTGAATTGTGTTTGATTTTGTTTAATTTCATTTTACTGTCAATTTTGCTGAGAAAGTGGCTCGTTCAGATTGATTTGTCGTTGTTTAGATTTCTCGTTGATCTGACTGCTTGATTGTTTCGTTTCTGTGATTATCTCGAGTTGTTGAATCTGTTTGTCACTGAGTTGTTCATTGAGTAGTTTGTAATTTACTGCATTTGGATCTGTTGATGTAAAATTCTTACTGAATTACGAAATCATGGTGCACAATTAGACAGTTGTTGTTAATTTGTTGGATTAATTTTAGGATTTTTAAAATAGTTAGATTTTTTTTTTTGAATAATTTAGAAATGTTTTAGAATTTAATTTAATTTTAATTTAGAATTAAATAGTTTAAGAATAATTTAGGATAATTTAGTTTAAAATTAATTTAGGACTTTTAGAATAATTTAGATTTTTATAAACAATTTAGTTAATTTTTGGTTATTTAATTCCCTTTTTCAAAATTTAGTTTAAATTCTCTTTTATGAATTAACTAGATAAATTAGTATAAAATCCAAAACCCAAAAATTTTGTTCTAATTCGATTAAATTAAAAATCTAAGGCTTGCGAAAATAATAAGTCCCTGTGGAACGAATCAAAAGTTTACAACGAAACGAATTGTGCGCTTGCGATTCAAATGTTTATTTTTCTAGCACAACAGCTAGCAAGGGAGAAAGAAATTGAGAGACTGGAGATTGAAGCAGAAAAGCTAAGGGCAAAGGGATTGTGTAGAGTTCAGTTTAATCCCTATGTGGTGAAGTATAGGAGGAGAAATGGGGATCAGGTCCACATCAGAATGAACCTACTCAACCACTATCCTGCAAACATTCTGAAACCAGTACTTGAAGATTTCAAAGACTCAATTTTGCTTGAAGAATTGGATGCGATGGAAGAAATAATAAAAGCTATGGATGAGAATACAAGGAAGGAGAAAGAAAGAAGACATAAAGCATATGATGATTTGCAAGCCAAAGCTATGGGAGGGAAACAAATGACAATGGCTAGTACTTCATTATAGGCTGTAAGATCACTCACCCTGTAGTTCTATCCACATTGCTAATCAAAATTCATACATGTACTGTCAAGTTTTATCTTTATGTATGTTAGGCTTGTTATCAGACATGAAATTGTGACTTAGGGTCTTACTCACAATTTGGGGGAGATTGTTAGTCACAGAGGCATGCCTGAATACATCTAATAACAAGCCTAAGTATGTGTAATGCTATGCATTACCTACACGACCTCTTAACTGAGGGAACCTCTAGTTGTAGAGTTTCTATTTGTTCTGTACTTGTAATAGGCATCAAATCCTAGTTGTGTAACTGTACTTATAAAGTCAAGAATAATGTTTGAAAGAAGTTCCAAGGTTCATGCCTCAAGCAAGGAGATAAAGACTGCCAAATAATCACAGTTAGGATTTGAAGAAATGAAGAATTTGCCTAAGTACCAATTCGAGAAGTCAGGGGTTCGATATCTCAGAAGACACTATTCGATATCTCTGAATACACTTTCGATATCTCATTCGATATCTCAGAGATTCGATATGTCTATTACTCTATTCGAGAACTCAAGGAGTCAACAGGTCAAAGGTGATATTCGAGTTCTCAAAGGGTCAACAAGTCAAAGCTACATTCGATATCTCAAAGACTCAAGATGCTATTCGACATCTCAGGGATTCTAGTTCTCGAATCACTCACTTAGCCACTTCTCGAATACATTCTTGGAGACAAAATACTGAAGAATTGTACAAGTCAGAAATCTGCAACAAGCCAAGACGCTTTATTTGACTATGTACTATAAAGCACGTTGGAAAGCCTACAAAGAAGCTTGGAGAGATAAGACAAGGGACAAGGAGCTAAAGAAGTGGATTTGAACAGGCTTTGCAAAGTCAAATCTGTAGCCGTTTGGACTCTTACTCAAATAAGATAGACAGACTGGAAAGTATTTTGTTTACCTACCTTATTTGTAGTAAGTAGGTGTATCCATGTCTATAAGGATACAGCCTCACTTCCTTAGCCGAGGAGTTTAAGTTTTTAAGTTTTTCTAGATATATCACAAGAAATATCTCTCTGAGAAAAACGAAGCTGAGAATACTATCATTTGTATTCACAGATTGTAGCAAAATATTTATCTAATAAAATATTAGATTAAAGTAATATTGTGTTGTGTTTGTCTTTGTTATCCGCACTTACATATCTCACACACTCAACACATATCTTGCTGCAAAGATTCAAGAACGAAGAAAAGTTCAAGAATCCATTCACCCCCCTCTGTATTCTTTTAATGTATTCAATACTCAACACTTTCCTAGGAGCATATTTATCAGGTGTGTAATTGTTGTGTTTGTTAATCCCTACCTTACCATTTCTGTTCTTTTTCTTGTCCTTAACACCTGACTTAACATTTTCTAGCTTGTCCGTCAATTGCTTGTGGGACAAGTTGCCTATGTTTCTTTTCTCAACTAATTCAGTATTGCTACATTCTCCATTAAAAACGTTCTTGTTGACAGGCCCGTACTTTTTATTCAATTTAGTTAAAGTTGCTTTGCTAATAGGTTTAAGTCTCAAAGAACATTCTTTTTCGACTAAATCACTGTCTGAAGTAACTTCCCTATCAACATCTAACTTAGCTTCTGCTAATTTGCAGAAAGAATCAATTCCTTGAATATTACAAATTTCCTCAGTTACAATAGTTGATCCTTGCCACTTAGCAATCAGATTCTGTTCCTCTACTAAATGTTTCTTTAAAACTTCCTCTCTCTTTATAACCTCAATCATTTCATTTTTAGCATCCAAGCAATCTCTTCTCACAGTTTCAAACTCAATCAACTGTGTTTCTATTAAAGCATTCCTATCACTTAATTTTCATTAAGGTCTTTAATCCTCTTATTCTCTCTGTTAAGTGATTTCAAGGTAACATGCATGTTATACAATTCAATAGACATTTCATCAATTGTGCTAGCACATTCAGCTTTAGAAAGATCAGTTAAGACTGTAGAGAATACCTGGTTGCTTGCTGAGCTAGCTTCTTCATCAGTTTCGTTTGCCATGAGTGCAAGATTGACAAACTCCTCTTCTACATCTGAGTCACCTCCAGCAGCCCACTCACTATCTTTTGACACGAATGCTCTCCCTTGTTGCTTGAGAAGATCAAAATATTTCTTCTTGTAATCAACAGCTTCAAACTGCTTCTTCTCTTTCTCAGCTTGAGATTTCCTGCATTCATTGGCAAACTGACCAGTAATTCCACAACTAAAGCACTTGATCTTCGATCTCTCAACCACATCTTTAGAGGGTTGATAGTTCTTTCTGAGTTGCCTTGCTCCTGATGGATTCTTCTTGAATCTGAGCTTTGAGAATCTTTTTGATAAAAATGCCAAATATTCATCCAGATTAGTAGACTCGTCTCCACTGGATGCATCAAGTACTTCAATCATCTTGCCCTTTCCCTTGCTAGCTTCAGCTTCACCTTCACAAGTTTTTGAACTTAGTGTGGCTTATACACTCTTCATTCTTCCACCACCTTGGATTGTTGGATGGTTGGCCATCAAGGCTATAGCTCCACTCTTCTTCTGGATCTTTTCTACTTTCTCATCTTACTGCATTTCAAGCTCATATGTTTTTAGGATGCCATACAGTCTCTCAAGTGTAAAACTTTTGTAGTCTTGGGAGTTTCTCAACGAGACTGTAACTGGCTTCCATTCCTTAGGAAGAGATCTCAGAAATTTTAAGTTGGAGTCTTTGACTTCATATGTTCTCCCATACAACTTCAAGCCATTCAGTAGTTTCTGAAATCTACTGAATATATCTGTTAAATTTTCACAAGAATTATGGTGGAAGTGTTCATACTGTTGTATGAGGAGTTGTATCTTGTTCTCTCTGACCTGCTCAGTTCTTTCACAGATGGTTTGGATAATGTCCCACACTTGCTTAGCAGTGGTGCAGTTAATGACATTATCAAACATATCTTGATCGATTCCATTGAACAAAATGTTCATGGTCTTCCTATTTTTGTGAATCTCCTCCAAGTCTTCATCTGTGTACTCAGCTTGATTCTTTGGAATAGGCCTTCTAGCAGCTACAGTGCCAGCATCTTGACCAATCCCAGAGTTGGCCTTCATTGGAACATGAGGTCCTTTCTCTATGCAATCTACATAGCCTTCATCGATGGCTAAGACATGTAGGGGCATTTTTACTTTCCAATGAAAGTAATTATCTTTGTCAAGCATTGGAATCTTCACACCCGTATCCTTCCTTCCCATGGTTTTGATCTTTAAACTTCTTGTATGCTAGAAGTTTGCTTTGATACCAATTGTTAGGTCCCGAAATATCGTAGAAGGGGGATTTGAATACGATACTACCAAAAAAAATAATTTTGAGAATATATCTTTATTGATAATAAACTCGAAGGGATGTTATAACTTCTAATCCAATGGATTAGCTTCAAAACCAGAACACTCCTAATGATAGTTTAGGTACGAGGACCTTCTACCCGACACTTTCTGAAAGCGGGCTAAGCCGGCTTCCCTACTAGATGGATTGTCTAGCAGCTTACACAGAGAAGATATAAGAGAAAGAAGAGAAAGTTGTGTGTTGAGGTGTGTTTTGAAATGAAATACAAGAGGCCTATTTATAGGCTGAAGGAGGGCACTATTTCACCTACCATTTACTATTTCAACAACTCCCGTGGACCCCACCAGCCACTATTTGAATAGTACCACTATTCATCACCTACCACTATGGGCCCCACCAGCCACTATTTGCACAGTACCACTATTTGCACAGTACCACTATTTGCACAGTAACCGTGCATAGTAACCTTGCATAGTAATTGTGCATAGTAACTTTGCATAGTATTACTATTTTTGGCTGCTTCTTTTGGGCTTCTCTCTTCTTGAAATATTCTGTCTATCCTTGATCGTCAATCTGCTTTATCAATTTTCTTTCTGAATAAATGTGTTGATCCTTCTCGTATGTGCTGACATTTAGTGCACTGGTCTGGTTCACAAGTGACTAGCACTGATCTTGATCTTCACACCTTCGTTACATTCCAATTGATTAGCCTGCAGCAGTATCTTCAAATGATATAAATACATGGAATCTTTTGGCCATTCAACTGAATCATCTGTACATTTATTTTGTCATTGAGGCTTGATCATGTTAATGAACTTCTTTTAGCGACTTGATCCTTGTTGATGCCTGTTCTTCAAATTTCACGATCCCTGTATAGAGTTAATATTATTTATCTTTTATCCTAGTTGAGTTATATATGTCCTCTATTACATATTACATTATATTATGCTTTACAAGGATCTTAGCATTTCCATCCTTATAACCAAACATGATTGTTGATCTTTTTTATTAGATTTAATCAACTTGCTTTGATACCAATTGTTAATCTGAATATACTTGTAGAAGGTGGGTTGAATACAAGTATGATTAATCTTGTCTGGTCTTTGCTTAAGTAATTAAAACAAAAACACATGAATGAATCAAACTATTTGTATTAATGTGATCAAATACAAACTCTACCAAAGGTATACAAATACCTTTAGTAGCTGCTCTCAATACAAATCTCCCTCTCTCTGTAAAAACCCTATCACCAAAAGTTAATACATACTCTCGTATTTTTTACAATGACAAGGAATGAGTATTTATAATGCCACCTATCAACTAAAACAGAAATTAATAATCAATACTAGTAATCAGGAACAATATCCTATATACCAGTTGATAGTTTCCACCATTAGCTTGATTTTTTTCTTCGTGTACAATCCTTGCTGTTTTTTCAAACATCTGATCCTACAATGTAGCACTTTCCAGTTTCTACAGCACCAAGTTCATCAGGGCCTGAGTAGTCATCCCTGAATTTTTGTAGACTCTGAAATCTTCTAGTCCGCGATCTCATAGTCTCTGATCGAACAAAATAAATACTGATCTGTAGCCACTGAATCATCTGTTTGTCTCACACTCATTCTAAGTGTTTAAACCCTTTACAAAATCAGGGTAATACAAGAAGTGCATTGTTATTCTATTCTATGCATCACAACTCTTGAATTATTCCTAACATGGACCACTTCAGGTGCCCAGGTTTTGTTGATTCTTTGTCTTTGAAAATCTTCTTGAAGTTTGTTTGTTGTAAGTTCAAGATTTGGCTAGGTCCTGAATTCGATAACTAGGCATAATGGATTAGAGATCTCAGTTGAGTTCTTCAACAAGTATTTTGGACTTCTATAATGGACTTCTCAAGCAGGTCATTTTCATATCTCGAATTCTAGAGATATCAAATACATCATTTTGACTTCTCTAATCTTAGAGATATAGAGTACGCCATTTGACATATAGAATAATGTCATTTTACATATCGAATCCTTGACATCTCGAATTCTTGACTTCTTTCACTATTAACTTCATTAATAGGCATTCGTCACTTCTCGAATTTGGACTTAAAATTATTTTGACCTTCAAACTTGTAACTGTGTTATTTCACAGCCTTAATCTTCAATATTGAGGCATGATCCAATGATCTTCTTCCAAACATTATTTTATTGTTGTTTTTTTATAGATTACTGACAAATTCGTGGCTATTAATCTAAGTACTAGAATTTAATTACACTCAAAACAAAAGGTTCACCAATTAATGGGTCATGGAAGTAATGTAATGCATAACATTATAATAGACTTGTTATTATATGAATACAGGCATGCCTCTATGCCTAATAATTGAAAAATAACCCAAATCTCCATAAAATCAACCAAATATAATTTTATTGCAACTTTAATTTTCTAAAAAATAAAGTAGAAGCAATCAAAATTAATTTTAATTTTCACAAATTCGTAACTATAAATCACGAACTAACATTCAAGTTTAGCTTTTTCTTTCTTCTTCATCCAAAAATTTATCTTATCAATTTAGAGTTGAAATATATATATAAACACATATATCATATATCTATATATGTGTATATACACACATATGTGATTAGGGAACCTAAGATATATCTTAGGTAAGTTAGGTGAGATACAAAAAATTTTATATGCAAACATGGGATGTGTATTTTTTTAAAATCAGGGTTCATTTAAAATTTTTATGATATTCTATTATTTTGTACTAAAATCATAGGAAATTATCTAAGATGTATCTTAGGTTACTTTTTCTCTATGTAAATATGTTTTTAACCCAAGTTCGAAAGTCCTACAAGAAATAAAATTTAATTTTTTTATTAGAAGAGTATTACTATCAAATATATTTTGTCGGAATTAACAAACAATTGTCGAATCCAAACAAATTTGTCACATTTTGTATACGTTTGTGTGTATATGTAGGTAAAGATAAGATGAAGTTATGATTAATTAGATGGAGAAAGAACTACAAAGATTTGATTGAAGAGATTGAAAAAAGATGAGAAAATACTACAAATGAAAGCATGAATTAGATGAACAATAAAAGATGGTAGATTTGTAAGCATTTTAAAAATACCGTAATATTGCAAATAAATTTAAAAAATGTAGTGTATTTGGGTAAAAATATTGTGATCAAACTTGTGCATGAATAAAAAAACAAAAATTATTAATATCAAAATAATTTTTTTTATCCTCAAAATAGCATGTTAGTAACTTCAAATTTGGAACAAAAATGAAAAAAATGATGAAGATGGTTGCCATTTCAAATGACAGACCTTAACTTTGACTGTCTGTATCATTTTTAAAACATTGAACACGTAATATATCATAAATGAAAGAAATGGATGTACATATACCTATACCAGAAAAGTTGACACAGCTATACCTGCACCAATATTTTATTTATAGCTGTAGTTCTTGAAATAGTGCTATTGTTGCCTTTGGTACCTATAAACCCGCTCCGCTGTAAAGCTGCTACCACTCACTATTTTTACTATTCTATGTAATGTGACTATTTTATATTTGACTTGGCTGTACGGACGTTCACTACCCATCTCCCAAATCGTCTTCCGGCTACCCATCTCCCAAATCGTCTTCCGACAAACAAGTACAAGTACGCCCATTTTTATATTGTTGGGTCTCAACTGATTTAACCATTTTTTAGATGACTGTTAAATATTTGACTTTTTTCTATTTCTTTGAAAATAGGAAGTAATCTCAAATTTTATAAATGGCGAAAAAAGGAACTATACAGGTGAAGTAATCCCATTTGTCAATTCTTTTCTTCTTTCACTATTTATCTGATTGAGCGTACATCGGTGTTTGGTGTTTCCTTTCACATGAACATCATATTTCTCTGCTTTAAGTTCTATATTTTTCCAAAGTTATGAGCATTCCATTTGGTTTGCAAGTTAATTTTTGTATATGGACTAAAAGGAACATGTGTAAGTGACATATTATGTACCTAGAATATTGTTAATCCATGTATGTACTTGTATATAAGTTGGAGCATATACATTTTGCACTCTTTTTAAAAATTGTAGATTTCATTGGGTGACTTGAAAATTTTACGGTATGCAACTTTTGTTTTAAAAAAAGAAAGTTTGAGTCATGTTAAACATATTAACATAAGTGTTTCCTTTAAAAAAAAAGGGCAAATAGATCGTTTGTGAGTACTTCACCTGAGTAGATCGAAAGAATTGAGCTAATATTGAATTTCATTCTAATTGTTTAATAAAATATTTACTTGAACGTTTGTTAGAGGGTTGTCTCACGATATATCAATAATGAGTTTTAAAATATATTCAAGTCTCATGTCTAGCATAGTGGTAAGGACTCTCATTTCTACCTTAGAGGTCACGAGTTCAATTCTCACTACATACCTGCATACACATACATTAATTAATATATTTACTAAATATTATTAAATGCTACAAAATTAATATGCATACTTATACATACATAACATACATATATACACACATACACACATGTACACATTTATGTGAACATATGATAATATTTTACTAAACAATTTTATTTTTTGGTTACATACTCGTACATACGTACATACATATATACACATATGCGTAAATTTATATAAATATATGATCATATAGGCTAACATATACCATTTGTTAGAATATTATTATTTAGATTTACTTTAAATTTTTATGAATTAAATATTGTAAAAATATATTATTTAAGTAAAATATATATATTAAATACACATATGCATAAATTTATATAAATATATGATAATATATGATCATATAGGTTAACATATACCATTTGTTAGAATATTATTATTTAGATTTACTTTAAATTTTTATGAATTAAATATTGTAAAAAAAATATTATTTGAGTAAAATATATATATATATATATATATATATATATTAAGCATGTATGTGCATTGTAATCATTTATACCTCTAATAAATAAACTATATATAATATTTGACATATTTTAAGTATTATATTTGTATGATACAAATACGTTCAAGTGAATACAAAATAATAAATACATAAAAAGAACTTTCATATATATAAATATAATATAAATTTGTATTAATTTTAATTATCACACTCATAAATTGCTATTCGTGAATGTACAATTTTTTTTAAACAAATCAATTGTTTTTTGTTTTTTTGCCAAATCAATATTTTAATTATATCTATATTCTATACTAAAATAAAATCCCTATCTCTATTTTTCCCTTCCAAATTTCCCTCCTCTCTCTCTTTTAATTATTATTATTTTTTTCCTACCTTTTCTACCCTTCTTTTTCCTCTCTCCTCTTACTATTTTTCCCTCCTACCCCTCTCTCCTCTTCTTTTATTATATTTCTCTTTTCTCTCTCCCCCCATCATTTAAATAATTATTTTTTCATCTCTTCTTTTCTCACTTTATTCAAAACTCATATTATAATTAATATTATTTAATTTTCCTCCTAATATTCCTTTATTTTCTTACTTTCTCTCTCTTTCCCACCCACTCTCCATTATAATTTAATTATTTATTACCTTTTTATATAATTAACTTTCTATTTTAATTATTTCACCCATTTTCACTCCTATTATTTTATTCATTCTATTATATCTTGATTACTCTTTGTTTTATTTAAGTTTCACTCACATCTTTTATACCTATAACTTCAAAATTACTTTTTTATATCTAGCATATGTTAATTGTCTTTGAATTGTGCAAAGTAAATCAAATTTTATGGATAATTACATTTCACTCTTATGCATATATACATATGTAATACTTTCGACATAAAATAGATATTCATCAAATCATTATTTAAATTATTCATAGCATTTTCTCACATACTAATATTTTAAGTAATATTTTTAAATAATATATATGGCTTTTAAAACTAATTTTATTAAATATATGAAGGTCATTAAAAACATGAAAGATTAGAGCATAAAAAAATTGTCATTAAAAAAAGAATTTATCTAACATAAATGAGTTGAGGTGTTTCTTATGGATGAAAATTTTAATTACCACATATTAAAAAGTTTCAACATAATTTAAAGATTTAATTTTCGTTTATTATTATTCCGCAATTGTTAATGAAAAAAAATATTTTTTTAACATGTACTCTACATACACAAAGCCATTTTTTTTAGATCATAAAGTCATTATTTGATTATATGAATTTATAAAGTCAAATTAAGTCCTCAAATATGACAATTTAATAATATTTTTGTATTGTATCATGCATGATTTGATGATATTAAGTCATATAAATTTGATAACACTTTCAATTATCAAATTCGTAATGTTATCTACATTAAAGAATAAAATATTTTACATATTATTTTCTTATTTTTATTATATTTAATAACATAACTGAAAGTAAACTAATATTTTTTTGCATAAATAGTAAATTCAACTAATTATAATTTAAAATATACAACATTAAATAACAAAACATAAATATAAATAATGAAAATAAATAATTTTTTCATACAAAAACTATTAAGAGAAAATTACCAAAATATTTATTTTTGTGACAAAGTTGCCCAAATTACTGAAAAGTGGGTTTATGGCCCTTTTTACTGACTGAATACGGAGCAACGTCTTTCGTATCTCTCTTCAACACGGAGTACCATGTTACGTATCTTGCTCCACTTATACTACCCACACAAACATAACTCGCGCACATAGATACATACACGACGGTGGATTGGATGGAAGCCGGCGACGGTGGATTGGAAGGAGGCTCTATTGTAACTTTCTACAGAATACACAGTCGATTGTGAGTATTCTTCTTCACATTCTTATAAACCAAAATTTATTTGTTAATTTATTTGATTGGAATGATTGTGTTACAATGTGATTTTATATGATTGGAATTGATTTGATTTTATACGCATTAACCTAATTTAATCTATACTGTAGACTTTTAATTCATTATAGAATCCAACAAGAGTTAGTTGGAGCTTAGTTCCTTTTCAATGTTAGTTAAACAACATTAGTGTTTATCTAATTCATGATTGCAGAGTTAGTTAACCAACTATAGTGTTTCTTTAAAGTTGGAGCTTAGTTCCTTTTTAGTGTTAGTTAAACAACTACAATCATATCTAAAGTTGCATTGTGAAATAGTATCCCTTCCCTTGTTCAAGCCTACAATATTCATATTTTAGAAGTCTGGTTGTGAACCTTGTACATGGCGTAAATAGCAACGTCCACAAGGCTGACCAGGTGACTGGAAACAAACCCCTAGGTCGAGGAGCAGAGTCAAATGGTCAAGAAATCATGAACAATAAATCATTAACAAGATGGGGACATTGTCTATGCAATTAATAATGTAAATGTCAAGTAAGCTAAAAGTAAAATATGACATCTGTTCATGAAATAATCTAATCAAACATGTATATATAAAGTTCCTTGGCTCGTAGCATTCTTGAATAATATGTATAGGATACAAAGGAAAACATAGGGAAATTAAGTGAACTTTGTAAAGGACGACCTTCCGTTCAGGTTTACAAATTAAAGAAAATGTTTTAAGTTGGATTCTTGCGAATTTAGTCGACTTCTGGATAAAGCTTAGAAGCTTCTTCTGACCCATCTTCCCCAATTTCAAAATTTGTTAAACAACCATCGTAAAATATGTGATAAAAATGTCCTACTCCAACTTGAGAATCATAGTCCATTCCTGCATTTTTATCCTTGATGTGCACCCACATAATATGATGACTGTTGTTATAAACTGAAGTTTGTTATATCCAGGAGTTAAAGTGATATACAAGGACAACTTTTTGTAATTTAGATTATTATTCGTATAATAATGTGTGTGTTTCTTTTTTTTTTTTGATTTTCAGATTATGGATCAAAATAATGATAAATTGTCTATGGACCCTCGCCCTCGGAATCCTTCTGTATTGCATTCACAAGGTACTCATAGGTCAGAGGTTGTGTGGGAGGCTGGTGGTGGTGACAATTTGAGATCCTGGGTTCGCAATCCTAACAATTTCAGCCTCCCTTCTTTACATCCAAGGATGGTTCCCCTTCTTAAGAATTTGAAATTTGATGGAGTTTCTAGGTTGGCAAGCATACAAATAGATTGGGGTTTGATCACTGCTCTTGTAGAGAGATGGAGACCCGAGAACCATACTTTTCACTTTTCGGTCGGGAGTGCATGATATCATTATAGGATGTATCTGTTCTTCTTGGCTTGTGTATTGATGGGCCTCCAGATACTAGTTTTACTGCGATTACAGGTGGATGGGATAGTTATGTTGGAGATGTCTTTGGAGTACGGCCGGGTGAGAAGGGTAAGAAGGAAAAAAGGGTGAGAATTCTGAATTGGATGATGATCAGAGATACGGATTGATTGGTGGTAGATTGAAGTTTACTTGGTTCAATTCTGTTTTTCGTTCCCTTCGAGATGATGCTTCTGATGTGGAGGTTATGCGCAGTCTTACGTGTTGCAGCTGATTGGCGGGATCTTATTGATTGATCATTTCGGGGGTCAGATTCATTGTATGTACCTTCCTCTTCTCTTGGATTTTGATAAATATGGGAAACTATCTTGGGGTCCTGCTGTTCTTGCATACCTTTACATGGAATTATGCAAGGCGTCTCGTAAAGATAAAGAGGAGACAACCGGATGTCTTTTATTATTTCAGTTGTGGACTAATAGTAGATTACACTTTGGCTCCTGTTTCTCATGAGCCAGCTTTAGATAACCCACATATTTGGGGTGATCGTCCAGGGGCACGTGGTTTGAGGTAAAAATGTTCAATTTTACCACATTTGTTGATATATTGAATGATATTTTTGGCATTTAAACTATATAGTTGTTTATTAATTCCTTTGAATAAATTATATAGGTGGTGTGCTCATCTTTCCTTGATTGACAGCGGCTCACATTCAGTTTCCACCTACCGAGTTCAATTAGATGTTCTTGCCGATTCTCAGTTTTTATGGCAGCCATACACCGATGATATTCTTGCCAAACTATCGGAGCAGTGTAGAGAAGGCAAATATATATGGTGTTACAAGGGGCCTCTTATATGTTTCTGTTTCGTGGAGCCACATCAACCCGACAGATGCCTACGCTAGTTTGGTTTTATACAGGATATACCATCCTCTGCTAGTTATTGTCCTGAACTTCATAAGATTAACTTAAAGGGTAAGGCGGACTTGGACTGGAGTTGGATGCATCGTGATCATATAGGTCTTTGGGATGATAGGAAAAAGCATGTTTTTGTTGGAGATGTCGGTGTGGGTGTATCTGAGAGTTACCCCATGTGGTATTCATCTATTGCTCATCCATATCTGACTCGCATTGGTGGTGGCCATTCTTATACGGTAATCACAAATAAGCTCATCCTTACGTGCTTTGCTATATATTTGTACTTGTCATTCTTGTATGTTAATTATAATTGAATGCCATGTATTACTCTATTTATGCAATGTATTGATACAAATTGTTTTGTTTATGCAGTTGGATTTATTGGATCGCCTAGATTTATTACACAAGGAAGCGAGATTTGGAGACTTACCAGCTATTATGGCTCATGCTAGAAAGGTGTTGCAAGATAAGTTTGCATCCGGATACTATCAAGATTTTTCGGTTGAAGACTGGCGTGCCAAGGAAGTTGAGATAAAACAAAAGAGAAAACGAGGTGGCCACGGGGTCAAAGCTCCACGCTTGCTAGGAGCGCGGTTTGGTGTTGATTTAGATGCTGATGCCGAAGGTGACGAGGGGCCTGGTGTTGATATCGATCAGACTCAACCACCACTGTCATATCTTGTTTTCCACCTATTGACACAGTCTCCAAACGTGTTTCCTGATTATGTAGCAAAACATCAACAACCGCCACAAATGGATCAGCAGCAACCACTAGAACAGGAGCTGCTACCGCCAATGAATCAGCAGCAGCCACCAACCCAGTAGCTGATGCAAGCAGGCCCGGCCATCCAGGAGCACCAGGTGCCACCAGTGGAGGCCGCGCAGTCCCACCAGGTGCCACCAACGCAGGCCTCACAGCAACGGGTGCCACCTGTAGAGCATGACCATCCTATGAAGTTACGAGCTCATAAGAATTACACCTATCATTTCAAGAGGCGCCCTTCGTGAGTTTTTTACATCTTTTATGTGCATTATCTCGAGCATCGATTCCTTTATTTGTTTGTGGTTTTGAGTCTTTATTTTGTTTAGGCAGAAGAAATAAATTGATGGCAATCTTATGGATTTTGAATGACAATTAAATAGGTGACTTATGTTGCGTTAATAATTTATATGGTTGTAATAGGTGAGTTATTTTTAGAAAAGACGGCCCCGCCAAGGGCACTAATATCAATGCATTTTTGGTATATATGCAGGCACAGTGAGATGTCATTTTTGGAATAAGATTGCGCCCTTCATTTCAATGCTTGACGTGAAGGGGTTCCTTCATTTTGATATTAGTATTATGGGATTTCAATTATGTAGAAGAATTTGTTATATTAGTATCCAGTCTTTTGTTGTTGTGAATTTTAATTATGTAGAAGAATTTGAAATATTAGTATCCAGTCTTTTATTGTTGTGAATTTCAATTATGTGAATTTTTGGAGTCTGATATCATATCAGATTTTCTAGTTTTTGTTGTTGTGCATATAGCTTCACAGTTGGTGTCATCTGGGTGTGAGTACAAGATTTGAGTACAGTGAATCATTTGTCACAAGAGTTTGGGCCTGTGACACGGTGACCAGTCCACCGTATTCCCCCTATCACGGTGATCCGTGAAACGTATTCTCCCTTATCACGGTGATCCGTGAAACATATCCAACATATCACGGTCACACATTCACCGTGTTGTTTCTAACATGGCATGCCATCAACCGTGTTGCAACTAATACGGTTTCCCGTATACCGTATTCACAGGAAACAAGACTTTCCCCAGTAATATGCTTATTTATATCTGCAGTGAGCAATAAAAATTTAACCAATTGTAGGTGGATAAAAGACTCATATTCACAGATGAGATGAAATTAGATTACAAATTAAGTGGACGACCAAATTAAAATACATTAGTATTTTTGTTACTAAGTTTAAGATACAAAAATTTAAGAACAATAGGTTTCCAACCATCATACTCATTACAAATCTAACACGTCAATAATGGATTAATAAATTCAAATAACACTTGAAATCAATCTACGGAGCACTGGAAGAAGGTCCTTTGCATTTTGATCCTTGATAATCCATCGCGTTCTTGTATCTTGTGGACTTTCGTCGACTCACTTTTTTTGGAATATCATCAACATCATAGATCACTGTTGGAAACCCAATTAATGGAGGCCATACTTTCTTGCTTGGTATTGGCTCAAAGTGACCCTCATAGACTCTTCTTGCTTTCTCTAGCTTATACCACTCACTTACGAAGCTTGTGTGGTGCAATCCTACACTAGCACAACAAGCAAGAACATGTGAACATGGAATGTGATATGTTTGCCACTTGTTAAATGTGCAAATTTGTTCCCGTACACGAATAATATGTTTATTCCCTCCCTTCTGACCATGCTTCTTTCTTATCACCTCAAACACCCAACTGTTGCGGTCAACACTTGTCACCTGATGTCCACTTGCGCGTTCTTTCCATTCGTTCAAAATTTTATTGGCATGCTTGGTAAACTCGTTACCATCAACAGATTGCTTTTTTATCTCTGCATGACGCTGCTCAAAGTAGCTAACCACCTTATAATATAAGGCGTTCACCATTGCTGTGACCGGGAGTTTTCTTGAGCCTTTGATGGCATTGTTCCAACTCTCAGCCATATTTGTTGTCATGATACCAAATCTCTTGCCTCTATCACAAGCTAAAGCTGATTGTTGGGGGTTTATCTTACTAAACCACTAATTTGCTCCAGGAACAGCTCCCAACAAAGCATTCCAATGCAAATTGAACTTGGCCTCTGTCAATTGGCTACACATTGCAACCACTCTTTCCTTCGAATTAGCCTTCTTGAACTGACTAGCAAAATTCGCAACTAGGTGTCTAACACAGAACCGGTGATAGCCGTATGGTTCACACCACCCGATGTTAGGATTTTTCATAGCAGACATAATTCCTGCATGTCTATCAGAAATCACAAAAACTCCCATTCACTGCAAGGAAACCATCTTTCTCAATCTCTTCATGAACCATGTCCAGCTTGCTACATTTTCTGCTTCAACAATTACAAATGCTACTGGAAGAAGGTGGTTGAAGCCGCTTTGGCAGTAAGTAATACTTCTCTATACTTGCCATACAAATGTGTTCCATCAATCTGAGTACTGGAATGCAATGTACAAAGGCATCTACGCAAGGCTTGAATGTCCAAAAGACTCGCTTGAATCTTACCACCTATTTTCAAATTATAAAATATTAAACAACATAAGTCACAAATTTGAAATCTTTTTTTAGGCCCCGCCAGGGGCACTAATATCAATGCATTTCAAAATCTATTACAGTTTCAACAAATTGCATACCTGAGGTAAAGGCCCTCCTAGATCATGCTCTTTGAAATACCAGCTGATTGCACCAATGCCCATAGTTTGTAGCACATTCATCAATAGTGAAAGCTCCTGGTATGATTGCTCCCAAGAACCATAAATCTTCATAGTTGCCATTTTTTTCCCGTCTCTAACCTTTTTCCTTGTTGGTACATACCCAACTTCCTTGGTAATTGCAGCCACTAACACCTTCTCTGAGACACTAGGATCCGCAGCTAATAGGTCGATGATCATATCTGCAATGTGTGAAGCGTCCAAATTGGGATGATCTTGTGAGATAGAATGATTGATACATGTATGCGGACCCTTAATCTCCATGATTTCAAAAAAGTTATGTGACTTTCTCTTTCTGGCCTTCAATTTCCACTCACAACCTTCACTATTTTGTTGGCAGACCACATCCCAAGTCAATGGATCAGATTTCAACACCTTTATCATTTGATGATTGGAACTATGAACCTTCTTTAGTAAATTTAACAATTGTTCTTTCGACTCAAACAACATTCTTTTAGCTAGCTCTGCCGGATTATGAAGTTCACTAGCTTTTTGAATACCATACTCTGAATCTGAAGCAATCATTGAAGAGCCGTCGAAAGACCTATAGTAAGGTATATCATCATCCGTTAACTCAGTGTTTCCTCTTGACCCCCTTGAACTAGTGCTGGAAACACAATCAATACCCCATTGGACACTTTTTGTTCCTCTCGACCCTTCACTACTAGCACCACTCACGAACCGAGTCCTACTTGAACTACCGCTCGAAACACAATCAATACCCCCTTGGACACTTTTTGAACCATGATTGCTTGAGGTATTTTCACCAACATTCGAGTATCTAAACATATCACCTGAACTTAGGCTCATACCAATTGGGACTTTTTCAATGTAAAGTTCCACACTTGCTTTACTTTCGGAATCATCCACCGATTCAAACATATACTCTACATCATCATCATCTACAATCGAAACAACACCATACTTATTTGTACTAGAATTCTTAAACCTACGAAAAATCTTTAACTTACACGATTACGGATTTATAGCTAGCTTTCGATACAAAACATTCTGAATTTCTACATATTTCAAATTAAAGTGCAATTTGACAAAAGTAACCACATCTCTATCATATGTACTTCCAATTGCAGCATCATATATAATGTTCCCATCAATATATAACCATCCCCAAACATAATCCGAAGCCATTAAAATTGGAAGCAAAAATACTAGGGTTTCAAAGAGAGAACATTACCTTGATGTTTGTGATAAGACTTGATTGGCAGTCGCTGTTTGTGTTAACACAATATCACGCAAGTATACGTGGTCACAAGTAATCAAGTTCGTTACACAGAGATCTGGTTAAGTTCTTTTCAGTTAATGCACCTATTCAACAGTGTATGGTTATAACTCACTGCTAAGATAAATAAAAATTAAGGTTTTAATCATCTAAATTAAATTAAGATGCAAATTATCAAACTAAGAATGAACAACTAACGAGAATTAAACTGAATTACTTATATAAGAATAAACATGGGACTCTAACTTCATTATCTACTTCACTTAGAGTTGATGCCTTTAATCAATACATGTGATGGTTTTGATATCTGATCGGACAACACTGAACAAGTACTCGTTACTTCTCAATATACGAATACCAAACTAAACATACATCCACAAAAGAGATAGAAGATGAATAGACACCAATTATGTTTAGACCCTATATCTCTATAAGATTTGAAAACATAACGGTTTAAGCACAAGTCATCCATTAAGATCACATAGGGCAGCATAATATCTCTATTTACGCTACAAATCATGATGTTAAACATCAACCTATCCTATGCTAGCATGGCAATTTCTAAATCTCAAGATCCACTCTCGTTTCGCAAGAGATTAACAAATTAGATGTTCGTGACGCATCTAAACACATGAAGCACAACCATACAAGGATATCAAGAATTCACCACACATAAATCTTTAAAGCAATCAAACTACTAAGCTACATAGATAAATCCGTTAGAATCCCATGACAATGATTAGTTCATAATTGAACCTTTCGTTACCATGGGAATTGATGAAGACATGATATTGAACGAGATATGAATAAAAGAAGTAATGATGTTAATAGAACAAAGAGTTAAGAAAATAAATCTAGAATCCAGAATTCGCCTAAGAAAAGAATACAAAAGATGAAGTAGATCAAGATCCGTTGCTTGTCACGAGCGTTGAATCCTTCTTTCCTTTTCTCCCATGCAAATCTAAGCTATGATATATGATGATACAAATTACAATGGCTTGATGTGTTTTTATAGCCCTAGATATCTTGCCAAGCAAGAAAATATCACTACAATACAATTAGAATTTGATTTTGGTACAAAGAAATTCCAAAAATACAATTACAATTTGAATAGGGCAAAACTATCAATTTTCAGGATTTTCTGGCCGGGACTACGCAACCTGCGTGCTCTAGTGCGCAGTCTGCGCACTCCAGTGCGCAGTCTGCGCAGTGCGCAGACTGCGCACTTGATCTCTATTGTGCTCATTTCCTGCGCAGCCTAGTGCGCAGTTTGCTCACTCAAATTCTGTCGAATGCTGATTTGCTTGCTTTTCTTCGTTTTCACTCTGATTTCTCCCGTTTCTTTTGTACTAGCCTTCGTCTTCAATTCTCTTAACTTGGAATCCTCATAGTGACCCACAACAAAAATCCATTCTTCATTCTTTAAGCTCGTATTCATCTCCAAAATAGCCGGAAACCTTAACCCTAATCAACATTCTTGCAAACCTACACACTAAACAAAAACACATCAAATATACAACATATTTGAGGTCAAAACACCAATTTAAGCCGAAATGGAACGCTCCAAGTGGATATAAAATCCACTTATCAGTTTGGGCCTGTTGATATCATATACATACACGATAAATGCTAGACGAAAGCCCGTATTGACATTCATTACGGTTTACCGGACACCGTATCCCTTTAATACGTTAATCGGTAGACCATATTCGGTAAATACGAACGGTGATTCTTATTTAATCAATACGGTGGATAGTGCTCCGTATTTAGTCAATACGTTGGACGGTGCTCCGTATCAATGAACAATAAGTAACACAGAACACCGTATCAATCAACAATACAGGGAGAAATTCTTAAATTTAAAATTGCATTACAAATTGCACTAGTTCAATATAATTTAAATAGCATAACACATAAATTCAATAAAGGTCAAATTGTATTGATTCTCTTTGATCAATTTGTACAATGTGATTTTCATACCTATTACAAAAATATTGAACTGCCCTAATTACATTGTTAATTGAAATTACACCCAATTGATCCAAATAATTCATTACATGAAATTTAAATCTGCACATAAAATCCTTTGTCGATGGCGTCAAAGTCGTCCAGATTGTGAATGTAAACCAACATTTATGTATTGAAAGTTGTCTTCTAAGGTTGCTGTTGAAACGTATTTTGATTTTTATAATATCCAGATTCTCAAAATATGGCCGTTGTAGATGTTCCAACACGACAAAGTATAGGGGGTTTGGAACCGTCTCTACGTAAGTTCCAGTAATGCATTATATATAGGTCAATTCCTCCCCTGTTCTTTCATCCATTTCGAGCACCTAAAAACAACAATATTTTGTAACTAAAACTATACGAGATTCTTTACGAGTCAATTGTAAACTAAAACTATACAAATCTAAAATTAGTTCTCATTTGAGGACAAACATATATATATATATATAGGCGGGGCCGTTGATTATAATACATCCAATGGTTAGGATTAGTGCCTTGGTTTTCTTCAAATAATGAGTTCTCTTTTGAGCCACACCCTATATTATATATATAGGGTCTTGCTCAGGTGAGAACCCCCAATTAAAATGAGAACTGAGATCTAATCTCAATCACACAAATTTTAAATCTCTTTTAATCACAGCCACACAAATTAAACACAAACATACCCATCACATACATAAACACACTCACACGCAGCACACCAACATCACCACCTACCTCCATCCGCCGCCGCTGCCACTATCACCGCCATTCTCTCTCATCTCTCTCTTTTCTATTTCCCTCCCCGACCTCTCACCGCTTTTATCCCTCACCACCTTCGTTCGTCATCGTCACCTCAAATCAACCCCAATCAGAGTGATTTTAAAGGGTTAAACGGCAACAAATCAAGCCCAGTCTCCCTCATTCGCGTCGTTAAGCATCAAAAGCGAATTTTGGTAACTTTTCAATTCATTCTCGAATTGAATCGTTAATTCTTTATTCGATTTCTGTTAAATTTTTTCCGTAATAGCATGTTAATGATGAATACGAGCTGTTTATAGTTTTTGGATTGGTTGTAATTTTTGAATTTTTGGTTGAAATTTGGTTCGTCGGAAATTTTTTACTCGCCGGAAGTTCTATTATATTTATTGTTTGTAATTTTAATTTTATGTAAGATTAGATCTATATACGTATAGTGTTATACATTATTTTTAGAATTTTTGGTCAGTGATTGGAACATGGCTATTGTTGCCGGATTTCAGTCCATTTGTGGTGATTTTCGGGCTGCTGTTGGTGATTTTTGTTAGTGGCCGGAGGTTATGGCCGGAGGTGGTGGTTTGTGATAATTTTGGTTGTGGTGATTTTTCGTTTTCCGGTGGTGATTTTTGTTGGTGGTGATCGGAGGTGGTGGTTTGTGATGATTTTAGTTGTGGTGATTTTTCTTTTTCCGGTGGTGATTTTTGTTGAAGGTGGCGGTAGTGTGGTGATTTTTGTTTATAGCCGGTGATTTTTGTTGGTGGTGACCGGAGATGGTGGTCGGAGGTGGCCGCAGCGCGGTGATTTTTGTTAAATAGTGGTGATTTTATGGGTTCGTCGGAGATGGTCGCCGGAGATGGTGACCGGAACAGTGAAGAAGATGATGGTAGAAGATATTAGTGGATTAGATGAAAAATAAAATAAAAAACAAATATTAATTGTGGGGTAAAGATTTAATTTAGATATAAAAAATATGTGAGTAGGATTGGATCTCATATCTCACCATAAGTGATGTTCTCATTTGAGCAAGGCCCTATATATATATATATATATATATATATATATATATATATAAAATATAATTGTAACTAGTAACTAGTAAATGTATAATATGAATCACAATCGAGATAAACCCTAAAAACTAGAAATGAAAACTTTATTGGAATAATAAAGAAATGATTATGCCTGCACTTATCTTATAGGAGCAAAATCTTTTAACCTTTCTTGAGTTCAACCTCATATCCTGCATTCTCTATTTAAGAAATTATGCCTATAGTTTAAACTAAATAACTAGTTAGAAAAAATTGTGCATATGTTTGTTAGAACTAAGAAAATTGGGGAGACATCACAACAGCACTCAATCGATACAATCCAGACAATAGCACTCCTCGACTCATATCCTGTTTGACAAAGAAAAGAAAGGGGCCTATGGATATAGCGATGAACATGATTGTAACACAAACTAGTAGTAATTGTAGCAGTAGTTGTTGTTTTCTCAGCAATTCACGTTTCAGCCACCTCAAATTCACCTCATCCTCCGCCTTTCCTCTCTCCTATTCTCTGCACCACCTTCAGGTTTAATTCTATTTTTTATTTCCTGTTTTCGTATTTGCCAGTTTAGGGGTTTCTCAATATACATATTAGCTCTAGTAAGGATGTGATGCTCCTGATTTTTTGCGGATAATAAATTTGTATTTTTATTATATCCACTGTTTGCTCGGGTTTGTATTTATTAAAGCCCTGATGCTGCCTTTGGTTGGTGAAAATGGAATGCAGAAGAATATGTGAGCAAAATTACAGGTGGAATAAAGTATGTACAGTGTATTTTTTTTAGAGAGTTTAAATTTTCTATGATGAGGTTTCTGAAGAAAATTGAGTGAAAGAAGCTATCAAGCATTTTTCTACAAACTTGTGGGATTCATCTGTGGTTAAAAGTTATGAATGGAGTGGAAATAATTTATATTAGTTGCAAAACAGTACAATTTTCATTCCATCCCCACCTGAACTCATGCCTCCAACTAAACACTCTACAATATGCCTAAAGATCATGTGATCTGCATGTATATATGTGTATTAGAACCTGTAAGCATGCTTTTATGTACTCAATTCAGACACTTGAGCACAAGCATGTTTACTTTGTAGCTAAAACAAACAGTTTCTGAGTTTGATTATTTTGCACTGCAGCGTGGATCATGCGTAGTAGGGAACGCATTCGGAAAGAATAGAAAACCTGAGTCTTCATTTTGTTATGACAAAGCTGTACCTGAGGAAATTATTGAGAAGCCAGTTGGTATATCCTTAGCTCAGAAGGATGTTGGAGATAATTCCAGGTGCCCTGAATGCCAGGCAAAAGGTGCTGTACTTTGTGCCACTTGCTCTGGTTCGGGTTTATATGTGGACTCTATAATGGAGAGCCAGGGAATCATTGTTAAAATCCGGTGTTTAGGTAATCTCATTCTCACCTATCCATGTGGAAAAATGCTTGTATTCATAACTAAAAAAGAATGCGGTTATCTCCATGCATTGGAACACTTGTTTGTTGTCTGTCTTGATGTGTTTTTACTAAGCATCATGTCTGTACCTTAGATTACCTAGTCATAACTAAAGTATGGGGTTATCTTAAAAACTCTGGTTGCCTATATCTTTTAGTGACAGTTTATGGTTTCAGTTTTGATTTCCCCAAACGCTTTAGTAGGTCTTTAGTTTGTACTAGCACTTAATTTTTTTTCCACTTGCTCTGAATCTAATATACAAATTAGTATAAAGAAGTTTGTACTATCACGTGGTGTACGTGTGGCATGATTGTTGAGGCGCGTGTTGCATTGTGTGATTTTTTGTTTCTCTGGAAAACTCACCTAAGTATCCTTCAAAACCTAATGTAGTCGTATCTTCTATGTAAGCACGTGTGCTAGGTGGACAAATGCCAAATTTTCAGTTACAGAGTGTTTCATGCGTAATGGGTAAGCGCAATGGACTTTTAACATTTCAAACATAGCTCTATTTTACTGGGAACTCTTTACTGATTTGCTACAGGGATACTATCTCTAAGGCCAATAGTTTCAGAGACATGAGAAACATAAAGTCATAAAGAAAAATGTTGAAAAGGGAGGCTGCAAAATATTTTTGTATATATGTTGTGTTGCATGCTCCGAGGCATATTAAAGTATTCACCATGTAGATACACCTAGTATGGGTGTTATAGTAGATATATAAAGTAAAAATTTACACACATTTCAGCATATTTGAACCTTTGCTTTTATAAACAAGAAGCTCCACAAGCCAGGACTGGGGAAACAAAAAATTATTGTTAGAATGTACTGTAATGTGTGCTGCTTTCTTTCACCTTTTATTTGACCTAGTATATATACATTTTACGGAGGAGCTCGCATTGCTGTGGAGGGCAAGCGCAGGCCCATTTTTTTTAGAGGCCAAAATTTAACAAATTACCTATATAGTAATAATAGTATACATGCGTAAATAAAATAGATTAATCCCAGTGCTTGTTTCCTTGCTAGTGAGTTCTGTGTGTTAGTGTGTGCTTCTTAAGGCTTTTTCAATTTCCCAAATTCGGGTCTTTTTTCATCTTCAGGTAATCCACCTCTTTAATCTCAATATATGTACATGAGTATATATCCAGTATATATAGACACTATCCTATATACACTGATACAAATATTATATATAAAATTACTGAAAGTTAGGATTAAGATTTGAAAATCTTAATTTGTTTAAGAATAACAATGTATAATATGATTTAGGGCTTGTTTCTTCAATTTTCCTGTAATCTCTCTTGATTCGAAGTATTTTACTCTCATCTTGATTTTGTGAAATTGTGATATTATATAGTTTAGGGTTTGTAATTGATTTCTCAAAGTTTTTAGCCTTATTTACCTTATCTTGATTTCGTTAATATTTATGCATTATTATACTAACTTGGATCTTAGTCATTATCATATTTTGTTTTTAGACTGTAAAAGAAAAAATTTGAGGTCCCATTTTTTGCCTTTTTTTTTGGTCTTATCTTGATTTCGTAAATATTTATAATTTATGTATTACTCCCCTCGTCCCATTTTATTTTGAGCACATTTCCCATATTACTTGTCCCATAAGTTTGTCACATTCAAAAACCAAGGTAAATTAAGCTTTAAATATGTTAAAATTTTACAATTATAGTACTATTTTAGTATAAATTTAGATAATAGAATATTTTTTTAGTAAATTGGTAGAAGCATGTTGTTTTGGTTGATGGACTAAATGCATGTGATAGGGGGAGTATCATATTCACTTAGATATTAATTTGCATTATATTTAATTTTTGTGAAGACGTAAAAGTGAGGGCCCAATTTTTAATTTCGCCCTAGGTCTTTGTAGGGCATGGAAGAGGCCCCGGAGCTCCATAGACTTTGACCTTTATCTCGTGGACACTCTTGCACATACTTATAGAGTTCTTCAGTAGAATAAATATTTTAAACAGTGTGTCCTGATTCAGGAGTTTGTTCTTTACTTAGCAAAGCTGTAGAAGTTTTCTGTATGTCTTCTTCAATGCTTTATAACTCTGGATTAGTTTGTACTTGATATACATAATTAACTTGTGCATATGTACAATTAGCAACTGTTTTCCATGTAAGAAATCATCTATTACTTATGCAATGAAATTTTAATATGCTTAACTTTTCATGCAGGTTGCGGTGGAACTGGTAACATCATGTGCTCCGAATGTGGTGGTAGAGGTCATGTTGGATGTCCTAATTTGTAAGGTTCGAAGTTTAGTAGTACTTTGTATTTTTTCAAGATTTTTTTTTTTGTTAGTTTTCAAACCGTCTAAGTTGTTTTTTGCAAGTTCCTTCCTTCGAGAGTTTTTTATTTCTTTCAGTGCTATAAATATTCAGTAAATTTTGTATTGCACTTCAAAGTAACCTTTTTATCATAGAATAGAAGGATACATCTAACTAACCTTTTTAAATACTTGTTGTGAATATTAATGTATAATTTCTAGCAAAAAAGACATGTAACCTTGTGTTTTTTTAAGGAAATTTTCATGTTCTCGGTTACAAGTCAATGCGGCCTCTCTCAAATTCTATGCGATCTAATGTAACCTTAACTTGGCCATTGATTACATATAACTAGCTACAGATCAAGACCTTTTTTATTTGGGCGATTTAGAGTAGCAATTATATGTCTTTATTGCTGTCAAAGCAGTTAGGGTTTTACTTTTGAAGTACGTTACACAAGTTAGAGCATCTCCAATGGGAGAGCCCCTTAGCAAAAAAATCCTACGTGGCAAATATTTTAGATATTTTTTATAAATTTTGAATCTCCAACCATGCAAAACCCTTGGCTATAATTATAGCCAACCATTTCACATTAGCCAAATTTGTCGAGCCTATCAAGAACTGTAACAAAACTGTACATATAAATTTTATTAATATAGCCAATCACGTTGGAGCACAACGTCTTACAGATTCGATAAAATTTAGCCAATGATTGTTTTGTATTATTTTAGGCAACAATTTTAGCCAACCCCATTGGAGATGCTACCTTGGGTTATTTTTTATGTTTTTCATGAGACATGCCATATATTTGGCCGGGCTATCTGAATAATGTTTCTGATGGTTAAGCTTGTGATCTATGTATCTCTTGAAATTACTGTCGTCCATGTATTCCTTCAATTCCTTTTGGGTTTGTTGGATCAAATATATGTCTCTTTTTATCTTCTGCATATGCTGAAATGCAAGCCTGTCGCTATGACAGACACATGAGTCTGCAACATAGGGAAAAAAAACTTAGTTGCTGTGATGTTGTCAGACATTTGTCAGTCACTATCACTACTTCTGTGGCATAGATGATAGGGTGCCACAGCTTTGACTAGAAGTGCCAGGACGCCTTGGCGATAAATTGTCCTATGGTGTTCAACTCCTCCCCCCACCCACATATATGTTCAAACATGTATAGACACCCAAAAACACATATTTTTTTAGATATCTTGTGTAGCTTTATTATTATCAACGTTTTACTATTTCATGCCTACAAGTAGAAAATATTAATGCAATCAGCTAATTATAATTGTTATGTAAAAACATGCTATATAATTTAACTAGAATATATAATTGTCCAAAAAATAAAAAAGAGACCTGCGCATGGTAAAACTGATCTGGGCTGGAGGCTTGGAGAATATAGGCAACCAGAACACCATGTTTTTCTTAACTGCCAGGATACTGTGTCGTGCCCTGTTGGCGCCATGACTACAATGTTATGTAGCATAACATTTGGGAACAAGAAGTGTCCATGACTGAACGAGCTACCTACCAAGTGCTGGCTGATATTCTTATCATTCCGCAGAGGAAACAAATTGAACTGCTGAGATTAGAATCATATTGAACTGGTGATATTAGAATCAATGGCTAATTCTAACCCAAATCTTCTGAACAATTCCCATGTTTGATGCCTTGTAAAACTTTTGCCGGGTACTTCGACCTGGACGAGTTCCCATCATTTAGGGTTCGTTTGGATTGTGGGTTGAAAAAGGTTAGGTTGGGTCGGATTCAAATTTAAAAATTCGCTTTTGAGAAAATTTTAAAAGTAAAGTGTTGGATGTTGGATTTAATGTGTAATACTATTATTTTGATTCTTTCGTAAATTACCAAAACCCAACATGTTACTTTTAAATTTTTTTCAAAAACAAATTTTTAAATTTGAACCCGACCCAATCCCCAATTCAAACGAACCCTTAAGCTTACTTAAAAAGGTGCCACTCTTCTTTATTGAAATTAAGCTTATGTCTCTAGTTCAACTCCTTAATCTTTTATAAACCCAAAACTTGCAGAGTGGCCGAGCCCAATTCCATTAAGTTACCACGTGTTTTATATAAAGCTTCCTCTCAATCTGTATGCATCCAAAGTGGACTGCATGTTCTTGGACCTACACATTGGAACCGAAACAGTGTCTTTGATCATATGCAAAGCCATGTTACATTTAATAGGATTAAGAGAATTAATATCATATCTGAGCCACTTCTCCTGTATCCCAGAATCAAAGAAACACGAATAGAGGATACAAGCTACGAATGCAAAAAAAAAAAAAAAAAAAAAAAAAAAAAAAAATCAAATTGCAGGAGATATGATTTAGCTGGATTGGATGAAGCAACTATAACACCAGAGTATGCGAATCCGAGTACTTAAAACAGCTATTGGCCAGGAGTAAATGAATTATGTAACTACTGATATAATGGCTAAACCTTCCAGCTGAACAAGTTAACAAAAGGCTTAGCCAAATGGATGCTGCTTTCATACTTGGGTTGTAGCCGCTCATTAATTTCCATATAAAACTAATTATTCCTGCAGTTGCTATTGAAGAAAGGTGACGCAGGTATTTGTTAGGAGTTGTCCCACATCGGTTATGGGAGGGGCAAATTGCTAGTTAATAAACAGCAAGATAACTCCATTAGTATGAGGCCTTTTGGGAGTTACCCAAAACCAAATCTGTGCGGGCTCGGCCCAAAGCGGACAATATCATACTATTGTGGAGTTAAGGCGTGCTGAGCGAGCCCCAACAAGTGGTATCAGAGCTATGGTTATAGCGGTCCATAACAATCTCAGAATGGGCTCCCAGAGTGATCAAGGAAGAGGCAGTTGAGCTACCCCAGGATGGGCTTCAAGATGAAGCAGATGGGCTTCCAGTATACATGGGCCTAGGGGGAGTTAGATAGCCAGGAACTTCCAGTATGGTTCGATGGGGAGCCAGATCACACACAAGGAGGCAGATTCGACTGGTGTTGAGCCCGATGTGTGAAGGGGGATTGTTAGGAGTTGTCCCACATCGGTTGTGGGAGGGGCAGATTGCTAGTTAATAAACAGCAAGATAACTCCATTAGTATGAGGCCTTTTGGGAGTTACCCAAAACCAAATCCGTGCGGGCTCGGCCCAAAGCGGACAATATCATACTATTGTGGAGTTAAGGCGTGCTGAGCGAGCCCCAACAGTATTTATATTTGTGGGCTAAAATGGTGGGTGGTACACATTTAGCATGTTCGGCTCACCTTATAATATAAGGATTTATGAACTTATTTTCGGGTAAAAATTTTATATTTTAATAATTTTTTTATGCAAGTATTTAATATATGTTTGAGATTCAATAAGTTGCAAAAATAAGTTGGAAAGTTGGGAATCTTAACTTTCAACTTAAAATAAGTTGACTTATTCTGAAAAATAAATTACCCCAAACACCCCATTGTCAAAAATTATGCTTCTTTTTTCATATATCACTTGAGCATCTCCAACCACCCCCACCCCTTAGCCATAAATCTGACGTGGCAGAATTTTTTACCTAATATACTGAAAAGTTGTCCTCCAACGGTATCAACTGTTAGGCAAAATTTTAGAAAACAAGATACATATCCTCTATATTTAGAAATCCTCTAAAAAATTTACATATCTTCTATTCTTGTGTCACGTCATCTCTGTCTTTAATTTTACATAACCAGGATACATAAACACGGTTGGAGTAGCAAAGATTTTACAATTTATGTATTTGAGGTTTATAAATAATAATAAAATATTATTTTTTTAATTATAGCTAACCATTATAGCTAACACCATTGGAGCACAATCTTTTACAGGTTCAGCAAATTTTAACTAACCATTATTTTATGTTATTTTACCTAACCATTTTACCTATTGCTCTTGGAGATGCTCTAACACACCTTTTCTAAAAATTACTCCAAAATAGTTAGGCAATTCTTTGACGCTCTGTAAACTAATAAAAATGCCAACTTTTCACATATTACTTATTTACATTACATTTTTTTAACTAAAATATAATATTGTGTTTTTATGTAACATCTTTGTCTATTTCTTTTATCAAAAAATATTTATTTCATAGATGAATTGTGTTTAAATGCAATATTTATATAAAGGGATATTTTTTCATTCAAAAATTTATCATATAATTGAAAAGCATGCATGTCACCTTTCGACGCTTAGACAATGAAGTGAACCTTAATGTTTGAAAAAAAATCACTTGATTGGTAAAAACAAATTATAGCTAAATCCTAATAATTGAAATGTAAGATAAAATATAACTGTAAAACCAACACCAACACTCCAAATTTGTATCTAAATCGATCTTTATTAACTTGAAACTTGCATGTCCACACAAATCCCGCATTTTTTATTATTTGTCAACAGCCTAACTTCAAATTCATAGGAATTACGTCCATCCACCTAACTGATAATACTCCTGAAAATCACATAAGACAAAACAAGTCTCAAAAAATGTATACCCATTTTAATTAGAATTTTTGAACAAGTAACAAAGTCTGAAACTTAAGTTTTATTTAAAGGGAAATCCTTTGGTTACACATCTATATTATCTATACTAGCTTATAACCTGTGTGATGTACAAAAGATTTTAAATATTTTTATCTTATTATTCATAATTTTTGTTTTGTAATTAGTAAGAAAATAAATCATAAAAGATAATAAAATAAAATAATATGTATTTTATAATATTCTGAATGATAATTTTTTGCTTTTATATTGGAAATAGATAAATAACTTTTTAAATTTAATATGTTGTTGACGGAAATTGAACCTTGAAATTCTTTAAGTAGTTTATAATATTATATAAATGTTTAATAATAACACGGTGAAATAGATAATATAACTTTTGAACTTCCATGAGTAGTCTAATATAAATGTTTAATAATAATATATTGTTGACGGAATTCGAAACTTGAACCTATAATAGTATTTTATATATTATAAAAAGAATATTCATTTAGCATTACATCCAACGGTTCTCATTAATCTATCTCAAAATCTAACGGTTGCCATTGAGTGTACCAAAAAAGTATACTAAACTACCGACCAACCAAATAGAGACTAGTTTGCTTATAATAGTATAGTATAGATTATACTATAATGCAAAAAGGGGTATATTTTATAGTTTGGTTAATCCCTTATTTTTGGTTATCTCTTCATCGGTAACTAAATAGAAGATGACCGTTGGACACAATATTAAAATTGTTATATACAGAGATCCAATGTTCGAATCCCCCAACAACATATTAATTTAAAATTAATAATAAAAGATGTTACATAAAAAAGTTGAAGGTTCGATTTCCGCCAACAATATATTAATTTAGATTTAATACTAAAAGTTGTTATATACAAAGGTGTAAGGTTCGAATCCTGTCAACAACATATTAAAAATATTTATAATATTATGTAACTACATCATGAGTAAATTAAAAAAAATTCAAACTAATCTGTGTTTTGTACGGACTATAAGTTATTACAGTTAATTAGCATATACCAAATTAAATAAATAAAACTTGCAGAAAAAATTATTAAAATATGGTTATGCAAAAATTAAATACTTTTTTGATTTCCCTATTAAGAAATTATAAGCCAGATAGTTCCTTGATTAAGGGGGTGTATTCAATTCAGATTTTAACGGATTATTAATAATCCATGGATTTTGGTAGATTGTTGCTGATTTATATTCTACGTAGAATCCATGCAGAATTGGTAGAGTACCTGCAGAATCGACGTAGAGTTCATTGAATCTACGTAGAATTGAGCATAAATTTACCAAAATCTATTGGATTTTGGTGAGATTTCAAAAAATTAAAAATACATTGTGAAATCTAACAAAATTCACGAATTTTTAAAATCCTTCAAAGTCAATAAATTTTTGAATACCACCAGATTTTAATAGATTGTTTATAATCCATATTGAATACCTCTAGATTTTAAAAGATTATTTGAAATCCGGATTGAATACACCCAAACTTTTTAAAATCTGAATTGAATACCATCAAATTTTAAAGGATTGTTTAATTTTTTTATTGAATACACCAAAATTTTAATGGATTTTTAAAAATCCTAATTGAATACCCTCAAACTTTTGAAATCAAAAAAAAATCCTACAGAATCTAGATTGAATACACCCCCTAAATCTTACCGTATACATTAGGTAAGATAATTTTTTTTTATCTAGGACTCTCATCCTGCAGTGTCTAGGACTGTAGATTGTTGTTAATCGAAAAAGGGTTATGCATCCAGATTTTATAAATTCCCGATAAGGGAGATTGTTTAGAATATTGTTTAAAAGGGATGCACACTGTTTTATTGAGATTGCTATAGCGAAAATGGTTCCAAATATATTTTCAATAAAGATATGGTTTCAATAAGTTTCAGCGGAAAAAACAAAAGAAACCATAGAGCAGAAGCCACAATCATTTATAAGATCCCTCCGACGATGGCTTCTTCATCGACTGGAGGCCCCTTTTCTTGTCAAGTCTCTTTTTTCCTATAATCATCCTCCTTTTGTGAGGTTTGTTGGTACCCAATTTTTTGGATGTTTGATTGTCTCTCCGTTTGGAGTGTTTAGTATGTTTTGGTTTATTGTTTTGTGTCGTTGAGTATGATTCAATTGGTGATCTGGGAGATCTGGAAAACCCGCATCGTGGCTGGGCCAGTGGTGGAAATCTTAAAAACTCATGTTTTACAACGAAAGATTGTTCATACTATAAAGGCATTCGTTTCTCCAATTTCAGTTGGTGCAACTGAAAGTTCCGAACATTGGACTATCACTGGAATTAACTGTGCGAAGGTCAATTGTGATGCTACTGATTTCAGGGATGGTGTTGGTTGGATTGATCGGGAAGCCATTGTAATCTTATTTGGTTCAAAGAATATTTCTATTTTATCTGTTAAACGGTCTGTAAATATGGCTGCTCATCAGTTAGCAAGAGAATCGTATTCAGTCCCGGATCGAGTATTTAATAGGAGTGATGTTCCCATTGATGTTAAGAATGTATTGTTAAGTTAATAAAATCCTAGATATGGTTTCAATTATTTTTTCGAAAAGGAATGTGTTTTCAGTTTACTGGATTACTATAATAGTAATGGATTCAATTATTTTCCAATAAAGGATATGGTTTTAGTTATGATTTACTATGATAGTAAATTGTTTCAAATATCTTTCCAAAAAGGTTTTCTCAAAAGAAAGTGGTATGTTTTTTTCCATATATTGCTGAGCTTAGTGCTCACTCATGTTTTGTTTTAAATTTTAATACAACAGCTAAGAAAAATGTCGAGAACATAATTTTGGGCATCTCCATCGACTGGGTAGGAATTATTCAGTCACCATTGCCTGGAATTCTTGCAAGTTCAGTCCATAAATAACCATAATCATCATCCGGTTCCAGGCAGTTGAACCTTGGGCTTGTTATGCAAATCTACTTTCGTGGCCAAGTTCTTCGTGGATTCTCCTTCATTCCCGCTACTACCTCCAAGAATTGTTTTACCAAATTTTCCTCACAACTGGGTCCATAGTTATTTTGGGAAATCGACTATTTTAGTGGAACAAAATAAAAATACATCAGAAAGACAATAAATACTAAGAATTTGGACAAAATCTAAATTTGTTGGCGCTAAATTATCACAAAATACCACTTATCAGTTTTCAATCAATATGTTCATGCTAATAAGGACGGTTCCTCTTATCAATCTAGATAACTCACTATTAAAGCAATGAAGAAAACAATGATTGAAATTAGCTATGTGAATTTGGAGAAATATAGAATTGAGTGGTTTTTGTGTATGAGTACCATGAATTACAATTCAAGGATGAAAAGCTCTATAGCTAATATTTTAAAATAGGAAGAAGTTCTCTTATGTCTAATATAAAGCTTAAAAAAGTCAACCTCCACGTTGATAAGAAACCAAAAATAAACTTCAAGTTTGTGATTGATGAGATGAAAAGAAAGGTTGAAAAAGAAGAAAAACTGAAATCATGCCTCTTGCAGAATCCTAAAAGATTCATACTATGAAGTGAAGGCAATCATCTTAAGACTTTCACCTTTCATGAGATGGAGGAAATGACTATAAATGAGATAGATATTATCTATCAAATTAATGCTCAATTTGATGATTTTACAGATTCATCTATCCAACATCATCAAAGGTTGCTACAACAATCTAGAAAAGTGAGTTTCCAATTAAAATTGCTTGAAAGAATATAAGAGATTTTTCTAAAAATTTAACTCACTAGTGACAAGTAGTTTTCCCTCTATACTGGCTTGACAATGTATTAGGTTACTTAGTCACATGTGAGAATTTCTTAAAATGTAATTAGACAAACAAATGATTATATGTATAGTAATTTAGATACATACATTTTTTGTAGTTGTTAGGTCGCATAGTATCCTAGAGGGGGGGAAGGGTTGAATACAATACTCACTAATATAAAAGTTCATCACCTCCTCAATGAACGGGGGTGTGGGATCGTCAGGGTCCCCAAGTGGCATCAGGTCTTTGGGATCACCCCTAGGGATTTCCACCCTCGTAGCTCCTCCAGTTGGGGCATCAGCCCTTTTTCGTCTCCTAGAAGACCTTTCCAAATCAATGAAGGGAATCTCCCTCGAAGTTGGAGGGGGCCTATTCTGGTTCTGCCTTGCTTGCTCCCTGGCTATATCGTCCTTCAGCCTTTGGATCTCAGCCTCATGAGCCTTGATTCTCTCAGCGGCTGTTTGAGGAGGTCCATCATGGATTCTTCGAGTCCTTACAGGCTCCTTGCTTGGATGCCGCCTCCTCGGGGCTTGATCTCGATCATCATCCTCAGATGAAGAATCATCAGTATAAGGACTAGAGTAGTCATAATATCCTTGATCAGGGCCCAAGCCTCTAATGTAAGGAGGGTGATACGACTCATGTATCTACAGGGCATGGCCTCTTGGCCCAAGATCCCTTCGATTTTGGGGATAGTTAGGCAATCCGTATAACGGATCGGTGCTCACGGGGAGTGTAGTGGTGGAGATCTGAACTCTTGAGAGTGGGGGACGGCTATTTAATGGTGAGACCACCATCTGAAGCTGATTGGTCTCCCGTCCCGGATGGACGTCCATTGGTAAGGTTCTCTCAACATGGAGATTCGTCCCTATGGGTTGAGAAACTTGAGGCTGAGTGGTTGTCTCTGTTAATGGGGTACATACCCTTGCTCCGTAACAACAGGTGGAGCGGTGGAGATGGCTGGTGGATCAGAAGTAACAGGAACTTTCTCGGTTGTCGTTCTTCGTGTGTTAACCATGGTTGATGTTGTCTTCCCACAGACGACGCCAAATGTTGTGGAACAAAAAGTAAGGTTATCGAATTGCGGCTAGGGTTTGTGAGCTTCGTGCTTTAATGGCTGCGCTTGTGTTACCGTGACCTAATTCGGGTCTTCACAAGATGCCTACGTATCTCAAAGTTGAGAATCAAGTCAAAAACGTAGTTCTAGGTGATGGTGCCCTCGAGGCTATGGCGGCGGGAGCTCACCTAGGACGCAGTGGCTTGCCCTTTATATAGGCTGTAGGAGCCTTAGACTCGTAATAGGGTTTGGAGACTTGGTGGACAAGTCACCGTTATTGAGGAAGGTTCTGACTTCTTCCTTATAGGAATTAGTTTCCATGTTGAAATAGGTGCCTTGGAGGCTACACAATATCCCTGGGATATTCTAGAACGTTCCTGGTTTCTAGAACGTTCCTGATTTGTGGATCAGGCCCATGTTAGAAACAAGCTTATACCGGGCATCCCCGGTTTGGGCTGTTCTTTTGGGCTTAGTCATTAACTACGAATTTAATGCCCAACTAGGGTTTCAGGCCTTATTTACGAGCCAATAAATACTATATTAATTATGTTTTTAGGGATTATTTTTCACCCATATCAATAATCATCTAAAATGTTTAAAGATATGATGTTATAGCCTCTTCGCTCTCCTGTGAGAGTCGATTCTCATCTTCAAATTCAGGTTTCTTGTCACCTCTTCCATTCTTCACTTTTCTTCATTCCTCGATTAAGCCCCTTCGCTCTTCCACCTTCTCTTCAACTTTCTAATTTTTTCTAATAAATAATCCAGTTGAGTTCTTCACTTTGGTTTTCAGATCTACTACGATTAAGAGCTCGAAGTTTCAAATAAAATTTTTTTTTGGATCAAAATCTCTGGCCTAACAGCATATAAAGATTTAGTATCATTCCGAGATCTTTGAAATTTTAGGATTTTCATATCGCTTTGTGCGAGTTTCTTTTTATGTTATTAGTTGTATCACTTTATGCGAAATCTATTGTATTTGCTGTATTGAAAATGAATTATATGGTGTATTGGGATATCTGTATATGCATCGAAAACACTTTCGGCATGTCTATAGCTAGTGTCTGGCATGTAGATAGCTAGGGTGCGATTGGGACGCTGATAAAAATTGCATGTGCTCACCTCTCACAAAAAAAGTTTGTTCATAACAAGAGATCTCTTAACTCAATTTTTGCAACTTAGTCTTCTGAACATCGCACTATCCACAGAATTACTGTGAGGGTCCATTGTGAAGCAACTATTTTCAGGGGAGATGTAGGCTGGATTGCTCGGGAGATCGTTGAAGTCATTTTTAACTTTCAGAATATTCGTATTCAGTTTGTTAAGCGATCCGGAAACAAAGCGGCTAATTGTCTAGTTCGTTTTTTTTTTTCAGTTAGGGGTTTGTCCAATTGAGTCTCTTTCAACTTATTAATGAAATCTGTTTTAATTTTAGTAAAAAAAAATTTAAAATGTTATAAAGACAAGTGGTTTTACATGCAAGAATTTTTGGCTGTTTATATAATTCATCCGGTAATTGTTAAGTTGTAATCTTTCATTCAAAAATTGTTGGTGTAAAAATTTAAGTATCTTAAAAAAGGTGAAGATATTAAGTAATTTATCTTGAAATTTTAATATTCAAAACCATCTTCACGTGTACATAACTTAAAGGCGAAGGTACAAAAAGTGGGCGGCAAACAGGATTCGACATGAATTGAACACTTTTGTATGTAAATGAAACAACTGTTGATTTGTTTCTTATTTTACTCTGCCCATACCGTTTTTTTGTAATTATTTGGCAGTGTTGAAGCCAACATTTAACATCAAAGTATTCTTCAATTATTTATTATATAAGTAAAAATGACGGTGCCCTTGCTGTTTGCCACCCTCAGTTCCCCACCTAATGACCTAATGTCGGTACTTCACTCAAAAGGATAACATTTATGCCAGAAGCAAATTATTGATTATTTTTTCTATCCAAACTAGCTAAGTTTATCAATGCTGGAACACATACACTGTGAGAAAGGGCTTTTATGACTGAAATCATCCCGGTTAAAAAAACAAGACATTAAAATAACATAGCCATCAGTTTAGAATATGATCATTCTATCTCATTTGTGACGAATTTAACCAACCACGTACGGGAATCAATTTGTGTCGATTTGCTACACTTGTCAAAAGAATATAAGATTTTGTTGGTATTCTACTCTAATAATGTTTTAAGATTTTAGATGTAAAATGGTATTAAAGTTCAGTTTAGGAAGGATTATATCCGGGGGTTCCAGTACTGTTGTGTTTACTGGTATAATAAGATGGCAAAATGTCATCTGATAATGGACATCCGGCATTTGACACTATATGTATGTTTTGCTTTTGGTGGTAGACAACAGAATAACTTTGTTGCAGGATGGAGCTTTAAATGTGAGGATAATGAGGCAAATATTCTGCACACAGAAACTAT
Source organism: Saposhnikovia divaricata (assembly GCA_036435485.1). Lineage (NCBI taxonomy): Eukaryota > Viridiplantae > Streptophyta > Magnoliopsida > Apiales > Apiaceae > Saposhnikovia > Saposhnikovia divaricata. The sequence goes on from JAZHRN010000132.1 coordinate 2,478,509, forward strand.
ACAATTCCTCAGTTTTCTGTTAGATTAGTTTCGTCCAGTGCATGTAGCTGTTGGGATGTTACGACAGGCAGCTGGGCCTGTCGTTGACTGCTTTAGTAGAATAACTAAACTGCTTTATAAGCTAATTGCAGCTGGTCTAAAATTGAACTTGTTCGTTGAGGATAGTTAAGTAGTACATGTGATCACGCCTGGTTGTAAAAATCCTAAACCAATATTGTAAATGATGATGGGTTAATTTTTTTTCAAACGTCCAAATAATATATATATATATATATATATATATAGGTCTTTGCTCCATACAGAACACTCTTATATAACAAACAACAAAGAACACCCAATACGAAAAGTTGTTATTTTTTTTACCCTCTATAAACCAAACCAAACATACCCAGTATATCCCGCTCAGAGCAGGGTCTGGGGAGGGTAGGTTGTACGCAGACCATACCCCCACTTTTAGAGCAGGGAGGCTGTTTCCGTGAAGACCCTCGGCTGAGTGCACGACATACACAAAGTGTGGTAAATACAACGGATAAGAAACGGAAATGGACAATGACATACCTGAGGCCCATGGCGTTCTCCACATGAAGCATACATACCTGTGAGGATTTATGATACTCCAAGCTTGATGCGCTCCACCCACACGACAAAACCCGCATAGAGATAACACCGCGCCAAGCTCCCTGCAACTGCAAAACCCGAAAACAGAAGACACTAAAAATGAGAAGTGAGAACGCTACAGCCGAACTTCTAAAAAATTGCTAACCGAGACAAGGCAACTCTGAGGCTCTCGACAACAGAACCACACCCTAAAAGGGAATCCACCACTCTGATACGCCGCCTCCAAGAACACCTATCCGCGAGCATGGTCTCATTTAAGTCTAAGGCCTTCAAATCCATCCTGAGCTGCTCTTCCCACGACCTCCTCGGCCTGCCTCTCCTCCTCACCCCCACAACCGCGAGACTCTCGACCCTCCTAACAGGGGCTTCAACCAGCCTCCTACGGACGTGGCTGAACCATCTCAACCTCCCTTCCCTAACTTTCGCAGAAAAAGGTGTCACTTCAAGCTCGGTCCTAAACACCGAGTTCGGGATTCTGTCCAACATCGTGCGCCCACATGACCATCGCAACATCCTCATTTCAGCCCCTTCCAATTTGCTTACGAGGGCCTTCTTTTCCGCCCAACACTCAGAGCCATATAACATCGCAGGACGGATAGCCGCTCTATAGAATTTCCCTTTCAACTTTAAAGGGACTTTCTTATCGCACATTACCCCTGACGCTGCCCTCCACCTTAGCCACCCCGCCTTGATACGATGCGTGACATCGGCTTCAATCTCACCTTCCTTCTGGATGATCGAACCCAAATACTTGAATTTATCCGTCTGCGGGACGATCTGGTCTTCAATCCGAACCTCCACCCCTTCCACGTTGGCCTCACCACTGAAGTTACACCAGAGATACTCGGTTTTAGAACGGCTCATTCGTAACCCTTGGGACTCCAAAGTAGATCTCCAAAGCTCCAATTTCTCGTTCACCTCCCTCCTCGATTCCGCCACTAGTACGATATCATCCGCGAAGAGCATGCACCAAGGGACAGCATCTTGAATCCCCCGCGACATGACATCAAGGATAAGGGCGAATAGAAAAGGACTAAGGGCCGACCCCTGATGAAGCCCCATCTCAACAGGGAAGAAACGGGAGTCCCCTACTGGGGTCCAAACGCAAGAACTAGCTTGGGATCAAGTCTGCAAAAAAAAAAAAATTGAAAATTACTGTTCACTGATGACGTCATCAATGAACAGTAAATTTTCAATTTTTTTTTTGCTAGTTTGCTAGAGGGTAAAAAAATAACAACTTTTTATATTGGGTGCTATAACGGAACTCTTAAATTATATTAGATATGAGATATTTTTTTATTGTTGTTATATAAAGTGTTTGTTATGGAGTGCAACTATATATATATATATATATATATATATATATATATATATATATATATATATATATATATAGTCCACACAGAATGGAGCGGATCGATAGAGAATACCGGAGTTGATATGATTTATTCACTTAGGTATTATAAAATAAAATTAACCAAATAAACATTACGCGTGTTCGAATATTTCATTTATACACCTATGTTTGCTATAGAAGAGCGAGCACTCCTAATTATTCCGGTCCCTTGGCATATGTTTCTTCAAATGAGTGCACGTACGTACTTACAAAAGTTGCGAATGTTTTGGACAATTTTCGGATTGAATAAAATTGTTTGATATATAGGAGAGAAAACAAGGTTAAGAAACCAAGGACCATGTATAAGAAATTAATATGGTACACCTGGTGCATCCATTTGTACCACACTTTGAACAAACTGCACTAGCAAAAGAATACTTATGTATAAAAGTTATATAATGTAGATGTTACATCTTATGAAAAAACATAAATACAATATATAAATGAAATAAGTTAGTTTCGGGTATAGATTGGTGTGAATTGTGATACACTTTCGTTACGAAACCGATCAGTTTTAATGGTACGGTAGTGGAATTTGTTACATTTTTTTAGGATTTTGGGTTGGATTTTTGATCGTCCGTAATCCAAACATCTGCTTGTATCAACTTGATAATGTAGAAAAAAACTTATACATGCTAAAAGTACAGCACCTAGACGGATGGAGATTATTGACTCGCTATGTTCATACGCATACACAGACAGACATGCATTTCTAGGAAATTTCAGCTGGAAAAGAAGGGGACAAAAGTTTACAAATACAGGTACACATAGAAACTGTCCTTCCACTCCTATAAATACTCCCATCAGTCCTCCACAGTGCATATGCCATATGCCCTTCAAATCTAATCTTGCATAGTCACATTACATACTTGTTAACTCTCTTTCTGTTATTCTCTTTTCCTTCTCATACTATCTAGTAGAGGGTCGCCATCAACAAAACAACAAACCCGGTCTCCAATCCTATCCACGGTGGCCCTTCATTCAAATTCTTCGTTTTCTTTGTCATTATCCTATCTATTATACATTCTAGTTACAATGCAAGATGATCACCATCAACAAGAAGCAGCCCTGTCTCCAAACAGGCCTAACAGCCGCAGCTCTGCCTCCGGTTCAGGTTCCAAGACAAGCAACCAAACAGCTCGAGTGAGGTGGAAACCAACAGCACAACAAATCACCATACTTGAGCACATATTCAACAGCGGAACAGTAAATCCTCCAAAAGACGTAACAACAAACATACGCAGACAACTTGAGCAATTCGGTGCAGTTGAAGATGTTAATATCTTTTACTGGTTCCAGAATCGCAGGTCTCGTTGGTCCCGTCGTCAACGCCAAATGCGTAGTGACTCGGCTGGTGCAGTTGATCCTTCTAATGCTAATAACCATATCAGTTTTTCACATCCTGTTTTGAATTTTGACCCTTCACCTCAATCTTCTTTCTGTCCTGATTACAATGCTAACACTCATATTCACAATTCTTCTTTATCTACGAATAACAATTATGAGCAGCATTACGGCATTTCTTCTTCAGCTACCATGTTCCCGGACACCACCAATCATCCCTATGTGCCTAATCACCCAACTGGTAATCCATAAGCCTGACCTTCTGCTATAAAATTCTGTAATATATGATTTGATAACTGATAATGTACCACATTAACAACAGCAGCAGCCTAAACAAGAGGCAAATCAGTATAATCTCACGCTCACCGATTTCATATTTCATTAGTTGATCAGTACTAAATTTTAGGATTTAGCAATCTAACAGAAAGAATTATCAGAAAGTGGAAAATTACATTTATGTTTTGGTGCAGGATCTATAAGAGTATTTATAAATGGGAAAGCGACAAAGCTACCTACGCGGCCAGTAGACATGAGAAGGATGTTTGGTCAAGACTTAATACTAGTCCACCCTACTGGAGTTCCTGTCAACGAATTCGGTTTTGACCTTGAGCATGGCGAAAGCTATTTCCTGGTATGTATTCGGTTTTTCACATTGTTCAAATTTTTCCAACTCATGGTAAATATTTTTTTTTCTCTCGATAACAAGATGTCGAGAATGCTCATTTGTGCAAAAACAGATACTCCACCGTAGCCTAGCACATAGTTTTACTCTTTTTTTCGAATTCTGAAATGTCCAAAAGCCTTTAGTTGCAGTTGATTCCAGATTCCGTCCATACATATTTTAAGTTGAATATATCTCTATGTCTGCTGTTGCTGTCTGCTTACTGCTTAAGTATACGATGTATATACAGACTTCAGACATATGCATAATTAACAGGTAGTATGTATCTGCATCGTATACAGGTTCCAAGACCTACTTAAAGTGGAATCTTCAAGAAGCACCAACCTGCTGCATATGAGTCCGTGCCTGTCCTCTGCCAGATTTTTGACTCTATTAGAATACCATCAACTTTTTTTCCTTCCGTATTTGTTGTTGTTACTAGTCGAATACTATCAACTTTTTATTCGTGACTCGGTATTTTGTGCATTCGGAAGCAGTCTACCTTAGTCAATGTTTCTTTTCGTCTACACCAGATCACTCCCTAAATCGTGTTCCAAAAATTTAAATATTTGGATGATAAATGATCTATTTGTCAAAAAATTCATTAAATTTTTTTCGATTTTGTATAATAATTATTATGTTTTTTTTGTCACCATTCTAATGATATATCTTTCTAAAATAATGCAAAAAAAGACATTACTATACTAATCAGAGTTACATGACTAACGTTGCAAACTAATCATGATTACTATACTAATCAGTCCAGGTGGTAAAATAAAAAATGACTTTCTTTTAATTTGCCAAAATAACAATTATACAACTAATTATTGTTAAAATAACCATTAACTAAAACCGATTAACAAAAATAACAGTGTTGCATTCAAACCAGATTAACTAAAGTGAAGAGATTTTCAAAGTACCACAAAAGAGGTATTTTAGCAGCACCAATTCTATTACATGGCATAAATGCATTCTTAGAATACATATATAAACTCCAAACTGCACATAGTATTAACAAGAGTAAAGTGCACTTTGTGTACCTGAACTTAGGGCAGGACACCACTTGAAATACCATAGTTCGGAAACAACCACGGGCAATACTGAACAAAGTAACTTTTTACAGAGAGTGTACTACCGTCTATTTTAGAGTAACGGTGTTAAATGCCCAGGGGTAAAACAGTCTTTTCATTTCCTTCCTTTAAACCCAGCTCTCCCATTTCCATTTTCTTCACCACTGTTATTCCCCTGTTCTATTTGTCCGATCTAAAACCCTAACCCCGCCGTTAGATCTGTGAAGCGTAAGATTGTGGAGATGGAGAGTGAGAAGAAGGTTGAGGAGAAAGAGAAGAGCGGCGAGATGTTGTTCTGCGGTGCGACTAATTGGGACCTTATTGGGAGAAAGAAAGGCCCCAATGATACTAATTTGGTCTCTCCTACTCGTCTTCGCCCTCTCGATATTCGATTCGTTGCTTCCGGTTGCACATCCTGTCATTGTGTGGCGGTGGACGTGGAAGGGCGGTGCTATACATGGGGACGAAATGAAAGGGGGCAACTTGGTCATGGAGATAAAATTCAGCGTGATAGGCCTACTGTTGTGTCAGGATTGTCAACGTATAAAATTGTTACAGCAGGAAGTGGGAGGAGTCATACAGTAGTAGTAACTGATGAAGGAACCTCTCTGGCATTTGGTTGGAATAAACATGGGCAACTTGGTTCATAGTCAATAAAAAATGAGTTTGAGTTATCACCAGTTCGGTGTCAAGTATCTGATGTGAAGGTTGCTACTTGTGGGGGTGAATTTACTGTTTGGTTAACTTCTGTGCAAGGCGCTTCGATACAAACTGCTGGTCTTTCACAGTACGGTCAGCTTGGACATGGAACTGACTATGAGTACAATACTAAAGATAGTTCAGTCGGACTTGCTTATGAAGCTCAACCTCGCCCGAAGGCATTTGCTTCACTTTCTCAGGAGACCATAGTTAAAGTTGCTTGTGGAACAAACCATACAGTTGCAGTAGATTCAAATGGTTATGTTTATACGTGGGGTTTTGGAGGTTATGGGAGGCTTGGTCATCGAGAGCAGAAGGATGAGTGGTCTCCTCGGCGTGTTGACGTTTTCACTAGGCATAATGTTTTACCTCCTAATGCCGTGGTGTCAGCTGGTTCTGTTAACTCTGCTTGTACTACTGCTGGAGGCCAGCTATTCATGTGGGGAAAATTGAAGAACAATGGCGATGACTGGATGTATCCGAAGCCTCTTATGGATTTAAGCGGCTGGAACATACGTTGCATGGATTCAGGTAGCATGCACCATTTTGTTGGTGCTGATAGCTCGTGCATAAGTTGGGGCGTTGCTCAGTCTGGTGAGCTTGGATATGGACCTCTTGGACAAAAGTCTTCTGCAATGGCCAAAAAGGTAGATAGCCTTGAGGGCATGCATGTGATGAGAGTTGCTTATGGATGTGCACACTCCTTGGTGGTGGTTGATAGGATAGAAGTTGGTGAAAGACTTGATCAGCTGGATGTCTATGATGGCAAAGCTGCAGGTGAAGGAAGTGAAGTACCTGAGAACAATTCTAATGTTGCTGCCATCAAGAATAGTAAAAAGAGCGGTGCTAAAACACCCGAGAAGTTGAATAAAAGGAAGTCAAAAGATTCATCCGAATCGGAACATGAGGAGAACGACGGTAGTGATGAAGGCAGTGATGATAGTGAAGAGATGAATGGGGATGCGAAAGGTAAAGGGCTAAGGGGTGGCACGACATTGGTTTATGGATGTTGGGTTGTGTTGTCTGAATTGAAGGAGGCAGCGGGTAGTGGAAACGGTGGTGGAATGAGAGGGAAGTGAAGAACGGTGGTGGGTGTTGGTGAAGGCAGGGGAGATAGAGGAGACAGGAGGCGGGCGTTAATTTGTTGGGGCGACGGAGAGGGAATGGTTAAACGGAGGAGAAGAAAAGATGAACGGAGAAGAAGGAGGCTGGGCTATGCAGGTGGAAGAGAGGAGAATGAAGGATGTTGGTGCTGCTGCGGAGAAGAAGGAGGTTGGGCTATGCAGGTGGAAGAGAGGAGAATGAAGGATGTTGGTGCTGCTGCGGAACATGGCTGGCGGAACGGAGAAGAAGGAGGCTGGGCTATGCAAATGTCTGTTTTACCCCTGGGCATTTAACACCGTTATTCTAAAATAGACGGTAGTACACTCTCTGTAAAAAGTTACTTTGTTCAGTATTGCCCGTGGTTGTTTCCGAACTATGGTATTTCAAGTGGTGTCCTGCCCTAAGTTCAGGTACACAAAGTGCACTTTACTCTATTAACAAAAAAAGCAGTTTAGTAGCATTCTATTCCATTTCATTGGGTTATGTGGCTAGAGGAGCATCTTCAAATATAATTTCAATAGAGTCGATGATTCTTCACCATGATTTGAAGTTTCTCCAGTTTGGTTTGGTGGTTGTCCACTTTGTATCAAATAAGTCTGTGTTAAATCATGTCAAAGAATACTATGCAAGCCACACAAAAAAAGACATATACATCAATAGAGACTATTAAGTTACATTCAAATAGGTTCTGCCAGTTTTAGGATCAATGTATAAGTCAGCTCCCATGTTTTGATATTTTTTTGCTGGTATTTTCTTGGGTTAAATATCAAATTGCACACTGATAAATTCGGGATCGCACTTAAAACACTTTTAAAGACATGTATATCGTATGTTGTCATTCCGTCAATAAACTAAAGAAAATTTTAAATTCGTCGTTTGCCACGTTAACATAACGGTTACTTTGCCAGACCATCACCCAGCTGGCCATGATGTGGCGCTTAGTCAGATATGTAATATTTTTTTAATTTAGGAAAAAACAAAACAAAAAAATAAAACAAAAAAATAAGAAAATACAAATACTTTTTATGTTTACATACTTTTTAGAATTGAGGGAAAAAGAATTGGGGAAAAGAACGGGACGTAAAACCCTAGCTTTTTCAATCATCAAATTGGAGTTGGATCGAAGATAGTTTACTGATAATTGATAAGAACGACTTCATTTTCACTTCGTAGAGGTACATATTCTTTCCTTTCTCCTCTATATTTTGGTGAAACCCTAAGTGTGTGAATGTGCATATTTGTGTGCAAAATCGAAGTAACTTGTTTATATGTATGTAAATGTGTGTATATTTCTTGTTTCAGATTGTCTACAATCGTATATGTTCATCATCATGGTCAATTTGTCCATGTCCCTCATTGTGACTATGTTGGTGGACTGATTGATGTAGTTAAGGATGTAGACCCTGATTTATTTTGGTTTCGTGATTTAGAGGATTATGCTAAAGATCATGATTATGATAAAGATGATAAAGTATATTTTTAAAATGATGGTCGCACTTTTAAATAAGGCATTAGGCTTGTTTGGAATGATGCTTTGGTTATGGAATTAGTTAAAGTTTCCGTAGTTTATGATAGACTAGATCTGTATGTTGATCACTTGTCTATAAATGAGGTGAATGAGGGGGATGAGAGGGTTAAGTTGGATTATGATTTTGGGCTAAATGAATTAGAGGATTATGATAGTGATGATCCTGGCTAATTATAGATGGTGACGATGTCGTAACCAATGAAGATGAGATTTTTAGTGGTTATTCAGGTGAGAGTGAAAATGATGAACTGAGAGAGTGTAGAAAAAATAGAAAAACTGTTAATGAAGCAATGTCAAGGTTAATTCACATGGATGACAATGATAGTGCAGAATCTAATTTTGGTAGTAATGCGTTAAGGTCCTATTCTTCATCCACTGAAGATGAGAATGCTCGTATAGGCTACGTTGGACCATTCCCTGCGAAGAAAAGAATGAGAAAATTAAATATGTGAAATGTGAATAAAAATGCTCTTTTTACATTTGGGCAATAAAACTAGAAGAAAGTGAAGCTGTCCAGATAAGGTCATATAAAAGGGAACATTTATGCACCAAACCTTACTAGAACAAGATGGCAAATATCAAATACTTAACTGATGAAGTTCCATGAGAGAATAATTAGAGATTGAAGTTTCGAGAATAAAGATAATGAGAGCTAGAAAAGCTGCTATGGATGGAGTGCAAGAGTTCATAAGGGAACATTATGCTAAAGTCAGGGATTTTGGTCATGAAATAATACTGTCCAATCCAAGAAACACAGTTAATATTAGAAGTAGTAGGCTGAATGAAAGTGATGACAACAAGTTCAAAAGGATTTATACTTGTTATCATGCTCTAAAAATGGGTTGGAAAGAGGGTTGTAGGCCAATATTGGAACTGGATGGTTGTTTTCTCAAAATTGTCACACGAGGTCAACTATTATCAACAATTAGGAGAGATGGAAACAATGCAATGTTTCCAGTGGCATTTGTAGTAGTGGAAAGTAGAAACACTGATTCCTGGAGATGGTTCATTGAATTGATTACGAATGATTTGGATTTAGGTGATGCAACTAGATATACTATAATAGCTGATCAACAAAAGGTATGCAAGCTTCAATTTTTTAATTTACAAATTAGTTCATGCTTGTTGTTGTGCTTACTTTTATACATCTAGCAGAGAATGCAGGAAATGGCAGAGGGATGGGAAGGAGGTAGAGGTAGTCAATTTGGGAGATCATTTAAAGTTACTCAAGAAGTTAGGTACAATCCTGGGAGAATTGTACATTGTAGCATCTTTGGTGAAGCTGGTCATAGAAGGGCAACATGCAAGGACAAGGCTGACAATGCAGAGAATGTAGGAGATGACAATGTAAGTGCAGGAGATGACAATGCAAGAGATGGAAATGCAAATGCAGATGAGACAGAAAATACAAGAGATGACAATGTTAGAGAGAATGCTGATTAGACAGAAAAAGCAAGAGATGTTATTAAAGATGGTGAAAAAATAGGGCAAAAGATTACAAGAGGCCAAAGTTACCTATCAAAAGAGCAAATGGAATTGTTATTAAAGAGCCTGTAAATAGAATTTTGACAATTCAGAATTTTGACAATTTGGAATCACAAACAACTGTTGCAATGAACAAGGGGAAGGAACCTGTTGCAAAGAACAAAGGGAAGACATTTGAAGCAAAGAACAAAGGAAGGAAGTGATTTATGAAAACCAAAGTAAGGAAAAACCTTACTGCTTGTTAGGTGATGCTGGTGAAAGGTTAATGGCTAATCTAAAATGGAGTATGAGAACATATTTTGGGGGGGTTAGGTCTCATGATATGAAAGGCAATATGAGCATAATGAAGACCCCTGCTATGCAAGCAAGGTCTGAAATAATGCAACAAAGAACTAGGTCTGCACCAGTTATGCAATCAAGGTTTGAGGAAGATTCTAAAGAATCAGAAGATGCAACTAAAGCTCCAAGGCCAAGAAGGAGTGGAAAATTGCCATGGTAGGTAAGTTCAAATTCAAGAACATAAAAGACACTCCTGATACACTTGATGATGATGATGATGATGATGATGATGATGATGATGATGATGCATAATAGATCTCTATTAGGATTTCTATGTATTAATTAGGAAATTAAGATCTTGAACATGTTTAGTTGGTAATCCACCTTTTGCTAGAAACATTTTTATTTGCTTTTGGACATGTATGTTTGCTTCTGAACATGTTTATTAATGTCATTGTTATGTTTTCTTTTGGACAAAAAATTGCGATTAAGTATTTTGATTCTTATTAATAGTCAACAACAAAATCTTACAATATAGCATCACAAATATCATATAACTCCAACTATGGATATTAATAAAATTTCTTGTTCATGACAATGATACTAACTAAAATCATCACCACCATAGAAAAGATCCTAAACTAATTCTTCTTTTCTTGTTCAAGTTTAGTCTTTTTCTTTGCTTTCTTAGAAAGCTTGCCCTCGACAATCCGTAACCTATCTTCTACCAAGATAATTCACCAATAACGTCCTTAGCTCTCCCACACAATTCAGGATCAATCCAGTCAAAGTAGTCACACCCATCAATATCCTAAAAAAAAGAATATATATCAATTTACTTGTTAAAACAGTTCTATAACAACTATGAAGTACAACAAATTCTACAATCTACCTTCATTTTAGAACAAACTACAAATCTTCTACCCGGATTTTTCACAGTCCAAAACATCGTTTGCCTAACCCGTTTCCCACACTAACACACTTTATGATCCCATTGTTGAAACGAATCAATGGAAGAGCTAGTTAATATGTTTGACATAGGGTTTTGGAAACAAGGATATTAATATGCAATATCTTTAAGGAATTGAAAATAGAAATATAATTTGGGAAAATTAAGATAAACCCTAATTTGATTACATACTCTATATATATATATATATATATATATATATATATATATATATATATATAACTGGGGCTATATATAACTGGGGATATATGCAACTGGGGGAGATATAACCGTTAGCGCCACGTTATGGCCAGCTGGGTGATGGTCTGGCAAAGTAGCCATTATGTTGACGTGGCAAACGGCGATTTTGAAATTTCTGTTAGTTTATTGACGGATTGATGATGGACGACATATATGTCTTTAAAAGTGTTTTAAATGAGATCCCAAATTTATCAGTGTACAATTTGAGATATGTTAAGTTATTTAGTGTGCAATTTGATATTTAACCCATTTTTTCTTTGGAACAACAGTTGTTGCAGGCTTCTCTACCCTTGGTCTCCCAGGTTTCTTCTTTGGTTAAGGATTTACAGCTTTCGGTGGATTTTTACATGTCTTCTTATTATGTCCAGATCCTCCACAATGGCTACATGTTTTTGTAGCTTTCTTCTTCCTAACTCTTAAGGTTGCATCACTTGCTTTTGAACTGATGGGTGCATCTTCATCAAATTCATTTCTCCTTTCCTTCTTTGGCCTACCTAGAAATCTTCTCTCAATAGGTTGGATAACAGCTTGTATGCTACTCGCAAGCCACATGTTAGAGCCTTCCAGTGGTTGCAAGTAACCACTATACATCTGCCTATAAGTATCCTTCTTATAGTATGCAATCACAAAATCATCGGGATTCTCATTCCTATTGTACATAGCACTAATAGCATGCACACATTGTATCTTCAATGTAGTCACTATCTTTACTATTGCCACCTTGTTCATCCTCTACCGCATTTTCATTGCCTTTTCTACGTACTGTTACATTGTTCATCTTCTATCGCATTTTCATTTGCACTATCTATCTCATCATTAACTACTTGCTTCTCTTCTCTCAACTTCAAAACCAACCCATACAGGGGATTAGGACATACAATTGTACCAACCTATGTATCAATCATTTTTTTTCACTAAGCCTAGAAAACATTTCCATTAAATTCTTGTCATTCAATAACTTTACATGTGGTATCTTATACACATAATCAAAAGTTGGATACTTATTGTTAAGGATAGCACCAGACTTTTTACCTTCATCTTCAAACTCAATCACAAGATCTAACAAATTACATTTATCTTCATCTACTTTGAGAATGACCTTATGTTCGTTCCAATTAAATCTCAAAAACTTGTCCTCACAGTCCGTCCATACTTCAATTAAACTACCAACCTACAGCAACATATGAATAAATCTTTATTAACAACTTAATTTGAAAAACACAAATCGAAACACTACATTGCAAACACAAAAACCCCAAAATTGATACAATTTAAACTCAGAGAAAACACAAATCGAAACACTACATTGCAAAAACCCCCTAATCGATACACTATAAAATTAGAAAAAACCCAAATCAAACGAACTAACAAATTTCAAAAAAAAAAGTGAATGACTATATATGTATGTATGTATGTATAAAAATTAAAGAGTTCAAGAACTTACCTGAGAATGGAAGAATGGAGAGAGTGATTGATGAATGATTACCCGACGAGGATCGATTGATGCTTGAAAGATTAAAAATGGAAGCTCGATTAGTCATTTAAATGAGCGGTTTTAGGGTTCTAATTTTGTGATTTGGGGGAGGGTTTAATTTTGTGTTTTTTTGGGGGGCGGGGGATTTTGTATATATTGGTCACTTGCAAAACACGTGCAAATCTACCACATCATGACATCTCTGTTTGTCATGTCACTTTTCTTGTTAACCATGATTAAATTTTACATAATTTTACAATGGTAGATGGCTAAAATAGTGACAAAAAATCATAATGATTATTATGCAAAATCGAGAAAAGTTCAATAGATTTTTTGACAAATAATTCGATGATAATTATTAATATGTTAGATTATTTATCTAACACCCTTGAAGTTATTTCGATTTTAATATTTTGAAATATGTCATCTTCTTATGCGATAATAAATTTTTTGGATTGACAAATAATAGAATGAAGAGAAAATGACAATTGTGATAAATTATTGTACTGAATAGGTTTGTCAATGGACCGAAGCTTCGATTCGATCCGATCCGATCCGAGGCTTTATAATCGGATATGAATTTATATAAAATAAATCTGACCCGATAAAAATCCGATCCATTTAATACGGATATGGATTTTACATGATTCGATCTGTTAAGTATCTGATCCGAATATATATAATTATATATTTTGTTATATATTAATATAAATATAATTATACAAATAATGTATAATTTTCAAATCATAAAATATCCAAAATGCTTTCGCTGTATTTTATATTATAACTTGAAAAAATTATTACGTTTGTGATAAATACATTATCATTGTATTGTATATAAAAACTGGATTAATGTTTTAATTTGAATTATTTTAATGCTTAGAGTTCATATCTTAATCATTCTAATTTTAGTTAGTACATTTCATGACTGATAGATGTTTATTTTTGATTTTTAACATTCTATACTTCTGTATTTAGATGTTAATCTGTGCTCCTGCATCTTGGAATCATTTGTTTTATCATTTTAGATTTTTATATTAATATTATATTAAATTTTAAAAATATTAATTGGATTGGATATCTGATCCGATTATCCATAATCTTAAACGGATATGGATTGGTCATAAAAAAAATCCAACCCCTTAATCCAATTCGATTCGAAAAATTAGATAAATTTGAATATAAATTTAGGCTGACCCGATCCATAACAGGCCTAGAACTGAACTTGTCAAATTTGTACAAACATACTACATACAAAATAGGTTCCTTGAAGGCAATAAACTGGTCACAAATAACGATACTTTACACAGGACAATGTAAATGTTAATTTTAAAATTCTACATTATCTAAAAGTAGTTCTTAATTCATTATTAAGTAAAATTGCTTTTAATGGATTTGGATCAAATTGTGCTTATCAAGTTCTTTCTTGTGACTCTGAACTTAGAGCATCTCCTGTAATTCTTAGCTAAAAATGAATATAATTTATCAAAAATAAGAATTATAGAAATTATATAAAAATTTCTTCAATTTGATGGATCATTCATGTTGTCTAAAATTTTAGACAACCTAAACATCTTGCTATTTAAATTTGTCAAATCTATAGCTATATATAGTGAAAATACAAATCATCATATTGAAATAATATATTTTGTTTTTAATAACATAAAATATACCTAATCATTATAGTCGACTCCATTGAAATACAACACCTTACAAATTCAACAAATTTACATAATTATTATTTTATAATATTTTAATTAATCATTTTAAAAAACAGTATTGGAGATGTTTTTACAATAGAATTCTATTGTCAAGTTTTTATTCATCACTCAGAATTTACTTGTGATATTTGTACGATGATAAGAAAAGTTATGCTCGATTTATATGTTTGTGAATATATTTTATTAATATTTTATCAAAATTCTTAAATTCATGGTAATTTTTAGTAAATATCATAGTTCTAAAAATCGGCTTAGGTAATCGATTAATCGGCACCTAAAATTTACAAACATGGTTTTAACATTTTTTTTGATTATGCGGTGCCTAGGCGGTACGGTTTAATGAGTTAGGAGACAATTATCGATTAGGCGGCGATTAATCGGATTTAATCGGGATTAATCTATCAAATTTTTAAAAAACTGTCAAATTAAGAATAAAACTTTAAAAATATAATATTTTTAATAAAAAATATAATTTACACATGAAAGGCTAATTCACTCATCATATTTAATAATAAAATGAAGATATTTATATTTTTATTATATAAAATATATTTTTAAATATTATAATTATATTATATAAAAAATAATATTTTTATACATCCGATTAATGTTCCGATTAATCGCCGCCTAACCGATTAATCGCTAGAAGGTAAGTTAATCGCCTAAACCCACCTAGCAATTTTATAATATTGGTAAATATTCTTATACGTAGATGTCTACGAAGTACTATGTTTGTAAATGAGATTCATTTTATTTCATTGTTTTATTTAAAAATTTATACAATATTTTTACTATTAATGATAAAGTTATAACATATATTATATTGTAACTTGACTTAGCGGTAGCTCATGAATTATGTTCGTAAACTGTTCAAAAAATATGTTTGTAAATAATACTTTTTTTCAATATATACAAATAAAAATATTGATTTGATAAAAATTAAAGTTTTGAGTTTGATTTTAACGAATTTATGATAAATTAATACCGGAACAATTAAAAATTCTACTCCATTTGATTTACTTTACCATCATAAACTTGTAAGATCTTAAAAGTAAGTTATATGTTCCAGAGTTTGGGACTAACGTTTCTGGCCCTCCATTCGATTTACTTAATTACCATCAAAAACTTTAAAGATCTTAAAAATAAGTTATATTTTGTACACAAGAACTTATTTCGAATTTGGAACTAGCGTTTTCTGGCCCTTCAAAGACTGTGAAGGAACTGTCGTATATGTTGTGTGGACTACCAAGCAATAATAATGTAAATTAATCATTTTACATTTCAGTAGTAGTTCACTCTTTGCATTAATATTACATTTCAGTAATTCACTCTTTGTTTTAATGTTACATATTTTGACTTCGCTAGATGGCACTCTATAGATGCAGCACTTGTCGAAAACAGTGCACCAACTAAACTATATTCATTTTTTAACACTTGCCTTGTTGACCGAACTTTTTACAGTTTCATAGTTCTCCATACAAAGTGTAATCTTTTGCTTAATTTGATGTTAACGTATCATAATATATTCTCCGTTTATTTTAATCAACGTAATTAATGACACTTTTCTTTCCTAAATTCACAAAATCTATAGAAAAAGTATTTGTCAACTTGACTTGAACCGACAAGAATAACCAATCTAATATCAACGGATGTTGGTTGAGAATTAACTAGACTATTAGCAGAACATTAGGGCGGGTTTAATGATAATAATCATGTGAATAGGAGGTTTCTTCAAGTTTATTTGGACGACTTTTAATTAGTTAAAGAAGACTGCGTTAGATTCTAGTAGGATTTTATGGTACTGTAATGTAATTAAGTATTGTTTGTACCAGGTAGACCTCCTATTTTGACTAGGCTAATTAGCTTTGCGTTTTATGCAGTGCTGATTAAGTATATACTCCCTCGTCCCAACGGATTCTTTATAGTTACTATTTTGGGTCGTTCCATTCATTTTTTTACATTCCCAAAATAGTAAGTTTTAATACTATTACACCCACTACATCACTTATTTTAATAATACTTTACACTATTACACCCACTACTTCACTTATTTTAACAATAAAATCACTATTACATCCACTACTTCACTTATTTTAACAATAAAATCACTATTACATCCACTACTTCATTTATTTTAACAATATTACACCCACTTTATACCCACTATTATATGTTTGTCTTGTCCTTCGTGCCCTGCTAGGATGTAAAGATCCCACTAGAACGGAGGTAGTAATAGTTTTCTGCAACTGTTTTACGTTAAGATATCTGGAGTATGTGGTTAAATTTAAGTTTTTTGAGTAGAATCAATGTTTAATAGTTTAATCCAGAAATTTTTTCTGTCAACCTAATTATAAGATCGAAATACTTTGATTACCTAAGAAAGCAGAATGAGAAACCTTAATCTCTAAAAGAGCCGCCGCTTTCTTTGTATTTTTTTCTCAAGCTAATTGAGGGGCTTTTATTGTGTTTCTTTTGTGGAAAATCCCAATCTTTTAAAAAAAATTCGTCTTTAGTTGATTTCCTTTCAATAAAACTCAATCTTTTGGATGTTTGTGTGTCTCTCCATTTGAATTGTGTGTTTTATCTATCATTTTGGGATATTTTATTATGTTTTTAATTTGTTACACTACAAGAATTTGGGTCATTTACGACGATTTTTTTGAACTGAAACAGTTGTAAATGAGGTCAATTACATCGTAAGTTGGTCGTCGTAAAAGGCCAGATTTGTTGTAGTGTTATGTTTGGGTTTGTGTGATGTTCGATCTATTGAAAATGATTTTATTTGTGTTTTTGGGAGCGAAAAAGCCTGAATCGAAGATGGGGTGGTGGCGAATATTGCAAGATTTCACCTTTCACAACCAAAGATTATCCATCCTTTGGGGGTTTCCACTTTCAGCATGTCTATAACTGATATTCGATATGTAGATGTCATTCCTCTAACCTCGTTTATTCATTTGGGGCTTTTGAATATTGGGCTAATAACGGGTTTTATGTGATAAGATCAATTGTGATGCTGCTGCGTTCAGGGATGTTGGTACAGTTTGAATCGCTTGGGATGTCTTTGATTTCATTTTTAGTTTCAAGAATTTTAAAATTCTTTGTGTTAAATGATCAGGAAACAAATCAGCTAATTATTTTTAGTTGGTTATTTGTTTTACAACCTGGTTATATTGGTAGTCGGAAATTTGTATTTTGATTTATTGAATGAAAACTGCTTTATTTTCTGGCAATAAAAAAAATCGAAATACTTTGAGTTTTGAGTTGTGTGTTAGAAGTCAAACCACTTATAAAAAGAATAAGATATTCGTTCTCGATATTCAAATACGGCGAATTTACGAGTGTGTGGTAAGACTTCAATAAAACTTCTGATTTCTGATATACAAAAAATTTAGAAAAGACGGCAGAATGTTATCTTATTGAATAAATCTTAACATACTCCCTTAAACATTACAAAATCACTACCTAAATTTTAGGGCTCCTAAACGATTTTACTTTTTTATAAAAATCTGCTTTTATTCTTGTAACTTTACACTAATTTACCCATTTTAAAAGATTTTCACAATTCATAAAAAAATTATTAATAAGTACATAAACTAACATATGTTAACGATATAAATTATATCTATGCAATAATTTATTTTCAGGAATTCGTATAATATTTTTACATAATTTTATTTTTATTTTTCTTAGAATAGGTCCCGCCAGGGGCAATTTTTTAATTTAATCACAATTTTTTTGTTTCTTTATATTTTCTTATAAAAATACAACATTAATAATCATATGTTTCCTCATATTTATATTCTAATTGAATTGAATATTAAAATAAAAATTGTAAAATTTATAAACAACACATAAAAATTAAATTAAATAATTTAATTATTGATAAGCACGTATTATATACTCGTAAGAAGATAGATATCTATAAATAAGTAGTAAAGACTAGAAAGTTAGCAAACTCAGAATACTCAACTGTTTCCTATAAAATCGGTCGTGTGTTTGTAGTGTTTTTGTATGTACGCCAAGATTTACTCTATCTTATTTTCTTGAGATTTCAATCTATTTTCCAAAATTCTAAGAACATTTTCAAGAATTTTATAATTTATTTTTAAATAACGATATAGATTAACTTTTTAATAAATTATTATATTTTTTTATGTGTTAATTCTAACAATTCTCTATATTATTTATATTTAAATAAAATTTTAACTTCACTAGGACAAAATTAAACTTCAAATATTTGCGAGTGATACAAGAATCAGAAGGAATGAATATTTTATTTGATAAAAGTATGTTAAGTGGCATTATAAGGACCGGTCCTGGTGGAAGGATAGGGATGGCTCGACTCAAAAATTTTTAAGGGCACAATTTCCAAAAATTAATGTTATATGTATTCATAATTTAACATTTTTAAATAAATGTCTTTGTCAATAATTATTAGTATTGCACATTTGTTATGATGATAATTTTGTTCTTCCGTTTGAGGTGGTTAAACTTGCTAAATCTTTAACTTCAAATAATGAAATATTATACAGTTGGAAATATATGTTGTAAAAATCAATATGAACATCATTGCTAAAAAATTTGCAAATTAAAATATTTGAAAATATTGACTTTTACAATCATAGTTAATCAACTGTTACGTATAGTTCAATATAATAGATTGTGTTTGCCAATTAGCGGTTAGTTGTTAGTTGGAGCAGATTGAGTTAGATGTTTTGCGTAGCGAATTTGAGTTAGCTGTGTTGACTAGTGGATTAAATTAGCTATTTCGCATAAAAATGTTTGGTAATTAGCTATTTGGATTAGGTTTTTAGTTTTTAATATTTGAACTTGACACATTTACAATCCTTTAATTGAAAAATCTTTTCCAAGTAATTTTTTGAAAATTAGATTATTGAATCTAAATCGTTATTGCAATCCGCTAATTATCAAACACTCATATTAAAGATTTCATCTAGTCAAATTTCTAATTTAACTCAAACCTTTAATTTTAGCTCAAACCTCTAACTTTCAAATAAAATCATATTTTATATGAATAACTAAGGGGTCATTTGTTAAATCTGAACAATAATTTCTGAATGATTAAAATTATGAACGAATGATTAATCTGAATACTGAATAAGTGATGTCGTTTGTTTAGATAATTAATTTCACTGGATGATAAATTAAGGTTTTTTTAGAAATATCTAAAATTAGAAACTTTTTTACAAAAATACAATAATTTTTAAAATAATTTTACAAAAGTACCGATTTTCGAAAAACAATTTACAAAAATACGGTTTGCAACTTTACAATCATATTTGTATCTGATATCAACCAAAATTAACAACAAATGTAATAACCACGAATTTTCGAAATAAATTTTTAATTTTTTTAGCCGAATTTTTGAGTCTCGTTTTAATTAGCTAGCTGGGAAGAAAGCGTTATTATTATTGCTGATTGAGACAGCATCCATTACCACAAAAATCGGCTGAAAACAAGGGTCTTGTTTTCAGGGCATTATTATTTTGACTGCACATGTTCGTTTCTTAAAATGTGTTAAACACCAAACAAACACACCCACCTTTTTTTTTATTACAATACCATAACCCTCCTTGCCTCTTTAAAACAGAAAAGAAAACCGGACCATTTAGTTTCACCCAAACAGATATAATACATACACAGCTCATGTCTCTTTTTGTTTAACCAAAATCTCTATCCATATATATACATACGCACGAAAACACAAGTCCTGCCTCTTTGAACCAAAAACCAAAACCGGACTTAGATTTCTTTTGACAAACCCATTCATATTCATAGCAGGTAGTTTAACTTCTATTTTTCTTTTCTTCGATTCGTTGTTATGCTTGTATTGTTGGGTTTTGTGTCTCGTTTTCCGATTGTTTCGGTTGTATAGAATTGATATATGTTGGTTTGTTGAGGAGAGATTGTTGTGTTGTGCCGTGTGGGGTAATCGGAGTAGATGGTTCTTGTATGGTTTCGAGTGTTGTCCATGGAGAGAGATGGGTGTTGTATTTTATTGTGTAACCGGAGAAGGGGAAATCGGGAAACGGGAGATAGGGAGTCATAGATGGAGAATTGTTGGGTTGTGGTGGTGTTCACGGAGATGGACGAAAGGGGGAAGAAGGAGAGATTGATGGTGAGGGAGATGGAACGGAGAGAAGACGTGACCGGTGAGAAGAAGTGTTCGACGGGGAGGAAAGGCGACAGCGAGAGAGAGTGATGCAGAGAGAGAGAGAGGGAGAGAGAGAGAGAGAGAGAGAGAGAGAGAGGAAGAAGGGAGAGAGAGATAGGGAGAGAGGGAGAGAGAAGAGGGAGAGAGATTGGTTGAGAAAGAAAATGAGAGAGAGACGCAGGGAGTTGTTTGGGGGAGATGCAGGAAACGGGGAAAGTGGGGCCCACGGGGAAAGTGGGGCCCACGTTTTTAAAAAAAAAAAACGATACAGTTTAGTAAATTTAGCGGTAGTTCGTTAAAAATCAAAATTTTATTATTTGAACCGTTATTTAAATTATTGGGTAAATAATAATTTAATTGTGTTATTAACTAAATAGAATTATTTAGAGTTTTTAAAATGTAATTTAGAATTTATTATTTACTAATTAAATAAGTGTTATTATGTGATTTTGAAAACAAATTAGATATTTATTAATTTGCAATAAAAAGGGTTTAATAAAATGGATTAATTATTAGTTTGTTAAAAAGAGTTATTTTGTGATTTTTGGACGAAAATTAGAGATTTAATAATTTGTTGATAAAAAGAAGAATATTTGTGAAATAAATAGAATAAAATATGTTTTATTTTGGAAAAGCTGTTATTAATATTTTCAGATTATTTTATTAACCGGATCGAGTTAGATTTATTTTAGAAATTAATATTTGATTCTAAATAAATTAGAATTTGTGAGATTTCTTAAAAATTAGAATTCTTTGATAAATTAGTTCAAAAAAATGAGAATAATTATTTGGATTTAAATTGAATAAAACTGGATGTTTGAATTTTTCATTTTGAGTAAGAATTTAGATTTCCAGATATTAAAAATAGGATATATTCTCCAGATTTAATTCCTGTGTTAGGAGAAATAATTATTTATCCCGGAATTAATTTCTGTTATTTATTCCGGAGATTTTATGAGATATTATATTATTATTATTAATTAGATTATCGGATCGGGAATATTTTATTCTGAAGAATCGCTCACGTATTTCTGGTTGCCATTTTTAGAGAATAATTCTCGAGACGTAGATCGACGTCAAGTTCACGGGTAGAGTATAATTTTTTATCTGCATTCATTTGCACTTCGAGATCGAGGCAAGTTCGTTCTTACCCTAACTTTTGGAAACTGTGAATTTCTGTTCGTGTTATTTAATTCCTTAATTATTTTTGAGATATTATATATTGAGATTATTTGTTGCTCTATATGATGCAATAATTTCTTTTGAGAATTATTTCTTGTTAAATATTATTATATTGTCAAGTTAGTTTATTTGAGAATTATAATCCCTATAAGCGTAGAAACAATTTAGTTGATATCGGGTCGATCTCATTAATTCGAGACGACTATTATTTTAATTCAGTGAAACTAATCTCATTCGTCCGAGATAGTTAAATTTATTCTTTCCGATTGAATTTATTGTACAAATTCAATCGTTATTTATTGATTATCTTTTAGTTAGTTCCTCGTTCGAACTAATCGATGGGAGTTTAAAATTATAATTGTTAGAGATTTTTTATTCGTCGATCAAGTGAAAAATATTCTATCTAAACGTTCATCAATGTTGAGTATTATAAATATTGAGAAGTACTATTTGTTCAGTACGACTCCCAATTACTTTAATCTTAGGACTATTCTCATAGATTCGAGATAGTCGATTTTATTGTCAAGGTTTGGCATTTTGTTCATGTCAACCGATAAATTATTATTGAGAATTTACATCAGTCTATTGTTCGGATTGGTGGTAAAATCGAGTCATACTGGCAGTCCACCAGATTTGTAAATATTTTCTGAAAAGAGTTATCTCAAGTTATCTGTACCCCAAATATTCGGGAATTTTGTATTCTACTGGTCAATTTTGGGCAAGAGGCCCATTATAGAGAAAGAGAGACTCGTGTACCGTTTTACGGACCCGAGAATAATTAGGCATTTGTTGCCTTGGTTGAATTGATAACCATTATGATGCTAGCATTCATACATATATATTATAGTTGATATCGTATTGTAGCCGTGATCGGGCGAAGTGCGGTGTCATCGGAGGCCGGTATTCTTGGTTGGTTAGTTGATCGCCCCACCGAGATACGGAGAGGTGGAAGACCAGTTCATTCTTAAATCATGAGTTATCAGAGTTATATCAAATGAGCCTTTTGAGTATTCTGTTTTGGGATGAGTTTTGAGCCTTTCGAGTATGATATTTTCAAGATGAATTTGAGTCAAATCATATTGTTACATTCGATATTAAATTTTGAGTATTAATTTCGGTAAACCTTATTATATTTATATACCGAGCGAGAAGAGAACTTGCTGAGCACTATAGTTGCTCATTCTTGCTTTACAACATTTTGTTCAGCTGTCAAGACGGAAAAAGGCGAGACGTCCAGCCAGGGCTATAAAGGCAAAGGGAAAGCGCAAGGCTACGGCGACAATAATTAGAAGATCCAGATGGAATCTTTATATTTCTACTGTTGTGAACTTTTGTAATATATTATTTCGAGATGTATCAAGTTGGTTTGTACTATGTTGTGAAGACGATCTTGGACCTGCGGAGTGGGACATTTTATGCTCCGTTGTAATAAAATTTGGTATTGTTATTGTGTTATCTTATTGAGACAATGTGACGACCCGAGTCCCCGGTCAAGGTGGATTTGGGGGCGTTACAGTTTTGGTATCAGAGCCATAGTTATATTTTTAGGAATCGTACGAGCCTTGGAGTATAACCCGATGCGAGAATTTAGAGATATAATACGAACCTAGAACTATAACGCGACGTGAGAATTTAGAATCATATTATACGATGTTGAGATTTTGGCACTAAGCGCCTTACGCCTTTATATATATTTATAGGCATATCTAGTCGATTGAAACCTGACCGAGATTTTTCGTACTTTTGTAGATGTCTACTTCCAAACCAGCTGATTTTCGTTCTACCCGAGATAGATCTCCTACACCTTACCCGCATGGACCACTAGATCCTAGCTCAGGTTCAGACAGTGACCCGTCTGAAGAGTTTATGCTGATGGTTAGTGACACGGAGGATTCTTCGGTTCAGATCCTTACACCTTCTCCTCCACATGTGATAGATTTAGTAGATTCTCCTGACCCGATCATTGAGATAGCCGATTCTCCTCTACCAGTGATTGATTTAGAGGCTCCTACCCCTGAGACGTTCAGAGCTGAGACCCCAGTGCCCGAGATTACTGATCCAGTTGATGAGAGCCAGCTTTCACCCGACCGTATTGAGGTTGTACCTAGCTTGTCTGCTCCGATATCCAGAGTTGATACACCTACCGGAGTAGCAGCTCTTGCTGAGTTGTTTACTTTACCTATTCCCGTCTATGCTTCGACGCCGACAGTCCCTACCGTGCCTGACTACATGTTTCCACCTGTCAGTGCCATGCCTGCTTGTGATACTACTCCATCTGCACCTACCATACCTGCACCTGCTCCTGCTCAGCCCACTGTGGTTGTTACTACTGTTGCTATGCCACCTGTTCCTTCTGAGCATCCTGATGTGGCCGGAGGGATGGTCCCTTGTCATGTCCACCATACACTGTTCCAGCATTACCGTTGGTTGTGGGGACGTTATGAGGAGATTTTTACTACTAGGGATAGTATTCTTCGACTATTGTCAGTTTCAGAACCTCTTACCGTGCATCATGGAGGGAGTCTGTTGGTAAGAGACGTACCCATGGAGATTATGCACCAGATTGCCCTGACTGTTTTGACCGGGCTTCAGACTGACTTAGCCGCATTACCATCATCCAGCACTGGACAGATTGATCAGACCAGAGTTGCCACCATGGTTTCAGACATTATCAGAGAGTTCCATAGGAGAGTGGGTGAGATGTTTCTTCAGTGATGACGTCGAGATAGACCCTTCTGTAGTAGGGTTCATATATTATGTTGATCTTTGTATTTTAGACCTGATGCCCAGCCTGTTGGGTAGTAACCTTTGTTATCTCTACTAGACTAGTATGTTGGTTAGATACTTTTACGATGTACTTATTATCAGCGACCAGTTTGTATTCAGTACCATGACCTGGACTTCACCAGTATGGAATCTTATCAGTATTATATTATGATCTGCTATAGTATCGTTATCTCATTTTGTTTATTATAGATCTGTGTTATATTAGAATAGCATGTTAGAATAATTTCCATGTTACCCCTGAATTAGTTAACAATTTCTTTTCCGATACTACGACTTAAAAAGAATTTTTGAGAACCAGAGATTTATGATGATTGAATTTTTGAGAACCGCCATTTAAATTGAGATAAATCTTCACGAGTATCTAAAATCTTTTTATATCGAGAAATAAGAGTAACTGCTTATAAGAGACAAGAGAGAGTTGTGATTTTGAGTATTGTGAGGAACCATAAATTTTGACCGAGTAGA
Organism: Saposhnikovia divaricata; assembly: GCA_036435485.1. Taxonomy (NCBI): domain Eukaryota; kingdom Viridiplantae; phylum Streptophyta; class Magnoliopsida; order Apiales; family Apiaceae; genus Saposhnikovia; species Saposhnikovia divaricata. Next base: position 2,503,707 of record JAZHRN010000132.1, read on the forward strand.
TATTTATGAATACCAATTTCAATTGTGCCAGCAATGGTGTTTGAGAATTGCATATCCGAAATATAACATACCTTATTGTTTTCGCTCTTATAGAAAAAGATGCCACCAAAGAGAGGAAGACCCGCAAGAAATCCTCGTCCTCAACCCGAGGTGAATCCAGGGAATGAGGTTCCACCTCGGAACCAAGTTCCAAACCCGGAACCGCAACTCGCTCGAGATCCCAACCAAGAAAATAACCCGATGAGTCTACTTATGAACTTTCTTATTCAGCATACCCAGAACCTTCAGCCCCAACGGAACCAACATCCAGTGGGAGGAAATCTACCTCCAGCTCAACTAACACAGGCTACCGTTAGTTTCAAATCATTTAAATCTCTGAATCCCCCTGAGTTTAAGGGTACTACCGAGCCCGTTGAAGCAAGAATATGGTTACGTGAAATAGAAAAGACCTTTGAGATCGTAGGGGTAGAAGAAGAGAAGAAAACCATCTTTGCGGCCTACATGTTAAAAGGTGAAGCGAATTATTGGTGGGAATCAAAGAGAGCAATGGAAGGGAACGTAGTCATCCCCTGGACCAGGTTCACGCAGCTATTTTTAGAGAAATATTTTCCTAAATACTTGGAGAGCTAAATGGAGGTCAAGTTTCTGGAACTCAAGCAAGGCAACATGACTGTAGCTGAATATGAAGCCAAGTTTTCTGAACTCTCTAGGTTTGTGCCTTACCATGTGGATACGGATGAAAAGAGAGCTAAACGTTTTCAACTAGGGCTGAAGCCGTGGATCCAGAATCGAGTTGCGGTCCTAGAAATCACCAACTATGCTACTGTGGTTCAAAAAGCATCTATTGTGGAAAGTGGATCTGAGTTGTACTCAAAGGACAAGGATATAAAGAAAAGGAAGTTTCATAATCGTGGAAATAATTTTGAGAGGAAGCCGGACGATCGGAATGGAAAGAGACCTTTTGTGAAGCGGGAAGACAGAAGCAATGATACGAAGAGAACTGAGAATCAAGACACTAGGGGAAACAATCAAAGGTCCAGACCCACTCAGGCAGCCAATCTAATTCAAGGAAGGCCACCGCTACCTGAATGCAAAACGTGTGGAAGAAAGCACCCAGGACCATGTAATCTGGCCAACATTGTTTGTTACAACTGTGGACAAAAAGGGCACTATTCTTCTCACTGCAAGGATAAGGCCGTTACTTGTTTCAATTGCGGAAAGAAAGGACATATTGCATGAGATTGCAAGTCACCACCAAAGGAGACAACTGCACCTAGACTCATGGCACCTCCCAGCAACAAGCCAACTGCTCGTACTTTCAACATGACGGTGAAGGATGCTATTGCTGACAGTGATGTAATTGCAGGTACGCTTTTAGTCAATTCTGTAGATGCATGTGTTTTGTTTGATTCGGGAGCAACAAAATCTTTCATATCGGAGAATTTTAGGAATGAATTGGATATTCAGTCCGTACCATTAGGGGAGACATTGATTATAGAAGTAGCAAATCAGGAAAAAGTCCCTGTAGATCAGATATGTCCAAATTGTGGAATCGAAATCCAAGGACAACGTTTCGAAGCAGACCTTCTTTCTTTTAATTTAGGGGAGTTTGATATAATTCTGGGAATGGATTGGTTGACACGTTATGATGCTCAAATCAATTGTCGGCGTAAGTGGGTTAGTTTAAAGGGACCCAACGGTAAAAGAATACAATTTCGTGGGAGGAAACCTACTAGTAATTTTCTGACTTTGATTCAAGCGAAGAAACTACTAAGGAGTGGGTGTCATGCCTACTTAGCTTATGTGGTTGACAACGAGAAGCAAGCCCCTGCCATTGATGAAATCCCTGTAGTGAATCAATTCGAAGATGTTTTTCCTGAAGAGTTACCTGGATTGCCGCCCGACAGAGAAATAGAATTCAATATCGATCTTGCCCCGGGAACTGCACCAATTTCCAAAGCACCATACCGAATGGCTCCAGTTGAGATGAAGGAGTTGGCTACCCAACTGCAAGAATTACTTGACAAAGGCGTAATCAGACCAAGTGTATCCCCATGGGGAGCTCCAGTGCTGTTCGTGAAAAAGAAGGACGGATCTATGCGACTATGTATTGATTATCGTGAGTTGAACAAGATGACCATCAAGAACAAGTACCCTCTACCTCGAATCGACGATCTGTTTGACCAACTTAAGGGAGCTAGATGTTTTTCAAAGATTGATTTGAGATCCGACTATCATCAACTAAAGATCAAGCCTGAAGATATTCCTAAGACTGCCTTTAGGACCCGATATGGACATTACGAATTCTTAGTCATGTCTTTTGGATTGACGAATGCGCCAGTTGCTTTTATGGATTTGATGAATCGTGTGTTCAAGAGATACTTGGACAAGTTCGTGATTGTATTTATTGATGACATCCTGATATACTCGAAGTCTCCTGAGGAACATGCTGAACACCTCCGTTTAGTTCTGGAAACGCTGAGGAAGGAAAAGTTATATGCGAAATTCTCAAAGTGTGAGTTCTGGCTAAAAGTAGTTCAATTTTTAGGACACATTGTAAGCGGCGAAGGGATTTCTGTAGACCCCGCAAAGATAGAAGCCGTAGCAGATTGGGAGAGACCCAAGACTCCAACCGAAGTTAGAAGTTTCCTTGGATTGGCTGGATACTATCGTAGATTCGTGAAGGATTTCTCAAAGATAGCTACGCCACTGACTCGACTTACCAGAAAGAGTGAAAAGTTCGAATGGACCCCCAAATGCGAAGAAAGCTTTCAGGAGTTGAAGAAGAGATTGACTACTGCCCCGGTGTTGACCTTACCTGATGAGAAAGGCGATTTCGTAATTTTCAGCGACGCTTCTCACAAGGGTTTAGGATGTGTTTTGATGCAACACGGAAAAGTAATAGCTTATGCCTCTCGGCAACTGAAGGAGTATGAGTCCCGTTACCCTACTCACGATTTGGAACTTGCTGCTATTGTTTTCGCACTTAAGATTTGGAGACATTACCTTTACGGAGAGAAATGCGAGATTTACACGGATCACAAGAGCTTAAAGTATATATTCACGCAGAAGGAATTAAACATGAGACAAAGAAGATGGTTAGAATTGATCAAGGACTATGATTGCTCGATAAACTACCACCCAGGGAAGGCTAATGTTGTAGCTGATGCACTAAGTAGAAAGGAGAGACTAAACCTGTTGACAGCCTCAGAAGAATTGGTTAGAGAATTTGAGAAGATGGAATTAGAAGTCAAGGTCCCAGTCCAAAACAATGAAAGAGTTTACAGCATTCAGTTTCAACCAGAGTTACTCGAGAAGATTCGACGTTGTCAAGAACAAGTAATGGAAGAAAAAAGAACAGAGTTGACCGGAGAAGAATTTCTAAGTTCAAAAGATGAAAAGGGAATTAAGCGATTTGCATCGAGAATATGGATTCCTAACGTTACAGAGTTGAAGGAAGAAATTATGAGCGAAGCGCATAACTCGAGATATTCCATTCACCCAGGGAGCACAAAAATGTATCAAGACATCAAGTTGAATTATTGGTGGCCCAACATGAAGAGGGAGATTGCAGAATGGGTAAGTAAGTGTTTGACATGTCAGAAAGTGAAGGCAGAACATCAACGACCAAGTGGACTTCTACAACCTTTAGAGATACCCGAGTGGAAATGGGAGCATATCACCATGGATTTTGTCGTAGGATTGCCCCGAACTAGAGCCAGTCATGATGCTATTTGGGTTATTGTCGACCGACTCACTAAATCTGCGCATTTCCTACCAATTAGTGATAAGTATTCCGTTGAGAGACTGGTGAACATATACCTAAAGGAGATTGTAGTTCGTCACGGAGTACCTGTTTCAATTGTATCTGATAGAGATGCCCGTTTTACTTCTCGGTTTTGGAAAAGTTTTCAAGAATGTCTTGGCACGAAGTTAAATCTGAGCACTGCATATCATCCACAGACCGACGGACAAAGTGAAAGGACGATTCAAACAGTTGAAGATATGTTAAGAGCCTGTGCACTTGATTTTAAACAGTCCGCCAGATTTGTAAATATTTTCTGAAAAGAGTTATCTCAAGTTATCTGTACCCCAAATATTCGGGAATTCTGTATTCTACTGGTCAATTTTGGGCAAGAGGCCCATTATAGAGAAAGAGAGACTCGTGTACCGTTTTACGGACCCGAGAATAATTAGGCATTTGTTGCCTTGGTTGAATTGATAACCATTATGATGCTAGCATTCATACATATATATTATAGTTGATATCGTATTGTAGCCGTGATCGGGCGAAGTGCGGTGTCATCGGAGGCCGGTATTCTTGGTTGGTTAGTTGATCGCCCCACCGAGATACGGAGAGGTGGAAGACCAGTTCATTCTTAAATCATGAGTTATCAGAGTTATATCAAATGAGCATTTTGAGTATTCTGTTTTGGGATGAGTTTTGAGCCTTTCGAGTATGATATTTTCAAGATGAATTTGAGTCAAATCATATTGTTATATTCGATATTAAATTTTGAGTATTAATTTCGGTAAACCTTATTATATTTATATACCGAGCGAGAAGAGAACTTGCTGAGCACTATAGTTTCTCATTCTTGCTTTACAACATTTTGTTCAGCTGTCAAGACGGAAAAAGGCGAGACGTCCAGCCAGGGCTATAAAGGCAAAGGGAAAGCGCAAGGCTACGGCGACAATAATTAGAAGATCCAGATGGAATCTTTATATTTCTACTGTTGTGAACTTTTGTAATATATTATTTCGAGATGTATCAAGTTGGTTTGTACTATGTTGTGAAGACGATCTTGGACCTGCGGAGTGGGACATTTTATGCTCCGTTGTAATAAAATTTGGTATTGTTATTGTGTTATCTTATTGAGACAATGTGACGACCCGAGTCCCCGGTCAAGGTGGATTTGGGGGCGTTACAACAAATGTAACCAAAATCAATCACAAATGCAACTAAAAGCAATTTCAATTATTTTTCCAGAAAAACGTAAAAACAAGTTGTATTTGGTTGCTTTGGTTCATTTGATTGCAAACCGTATTTTTACAAATATTTCTAAAAAATAATAAAATTGCAAAGAAAAACTTAGAAAAAATTGTATTTTTGGTCATTTTTCTAAATTAAACATTTTTAAATTTAACGATGTTTAATTATTTTACTTCACCGATCCATCATACTATATATATATATATATATAATTTTTCAAATTTGTTATCTCAAATTAATTTATGTCTCAATATTCATTTTAATGCTAATCAGCATAATTACAATTTTTAACTTCTCATAGCATGTGAAAAGAAGATATGAATTTTTTTAATAAAAATTAATGTGAAAAGTGCGTGTTAAATTAGTGAAATGTGATGATGATTAAAATAGTTGCTTAAAAAGAAATATCATGTAGTAAAGTTGATTCCTATATATCACCAAAAAGTAAAATTAAATAGCGAATAAAGTTTCTAGATTACCTTAGAAAACTTATCTGAGATGCTAATATTTTTTAATATAAAATATTAATGGTATTTTTGTAATATATATAATTTTATGTAATTATAATAACTAATTTCAAATAAATAATAAAGATTGGAAACTGGAAGCAGGTGAAAACAGTATTCGGGGAATGGTTTAGTTAAACTTTTTTAGAGTGACTGGTCCATAACTCGTCCATGAATAGAATTTTAATCAAACAATCTGAATAAGAAAAATAATAACTTTCATTCACCCATAAACAAATAGGCCGTAAGCTATTATTTTTAGAGGCTCACATTTTCTTGTCGTGCCTAAATCTCCGAAATATCAGGAACGATCCTAGGTGGTATTTAAAAGCTTTTATTAAAAATGTGAAAATAAGAAAATTTAATTTTCAAAGAGTCTCTATGTTCTCTTCCCTTTTAAAGTTCTAATTTTAATAATACTATTTATTTTTCGTTTAAGAGTTCATTTTAAAAATTTTGATTGATGCAATATTCTACCTATCATTTTGAAGTTTTATGGAATTTTTGATAATGTAGATATTTTAATTAATTGAAAATATTGCCTTCTATTTATTGGTTACGAACAGAGACATTAACATAAAATCCCTGGTTTAAAAAAAATTACATACAAGGATAAAATGATTAAAAATCATATTTTTTTTTTGTCGCGATAGCATTAAAAGTTTTTTTAAAAAAAATTTAATGAACCGTGGTACACTTTAATGAATCGTTCTCTTTTAAGCACAACTTTAACATATATTATAAACAATTGTATTAAAATTTTAATTCAAAACATCGAAACCTAAAAAGAAATTAAACTTGATATTATTAAATATGAAATTTTAACAATCACTACAAGAAAAACGGGCTTTTCCTACCGATTATTTCCTACCGAATCATTTCCTACCGACCAATTCCTACCGATTTTCAAGTCAAACGGTCATTTCCTACCGGACCCCTAGCCGGTAGGAAATGATGACTCATTTCCTACCAAAGTTAGTAGGAAATGAGTCGAGTGGGACCCGCAAGGCCACGTCAATGTCAGTCCCCAATGAAACGACGTCGTTTCATTCACACCATTTCCTACCGTCTCAATTCGGTAGGAAATGAGTGACTTATTTCCTACCGACATCGGTAGGCAATGAGTGATGTGGGCCCCAAGTGGCATGTGGCAGTACCATTTTATGTTCAGCATTTCCTACCGCGTGTAGGCGGTAGGAAATGCCTCGCCTATTGACCAACAAATGTCTACTAGGCGGCTTCTAATTGGTTGACATGTCAGGTGGACATTTTCTACCGCTTACATTATAAATTTAAATAAAAATAGGAAAAAAGATAAAATTCGAATTAAAATACATAAAAACGCAAATATTAATACTCACTATTTTTGTGATGCATGTCACACTAGATTCAATAATTTTATTTTACTTTTGACTTTAACTCTAAACTAATTTTCGTTCTGGATTCTTGATTCGATTATTTTGAAAAAGATTTTCGACGATCGAACCATACGGGAGTCAAGATGAATATTTTTAAATCTTATTCCAAAATTTTTAAAATTTAATTAATTTATTTGATTAGGTAATCTAACGGTTGACTAGTAATTTGACTTTACCCTTATTTATTACAAAATAATTTCAACCGTTTTAATTTATTTTTTAAGCTCGTTGTACAATAGTACGTGTAGTTCCAAAACAAAATGATGCACTTACAAATTAATTTTTTTAAAAAAAATTATTCACCATCTTTAACAACTTATCTTCCACAACTTATGGCTCTAGTTTAGGGGTTATATTTAGGGTTACTAGGGTTGGACTTTATTTTTTTTTTAAAATTTTTTTTGAATGATTTAACCATACTAATCTCATTATCACTGTAAATTAGTCCTGTGTGAAAAAAATTTTGATTTTTAAAATTCATTTAACGTGATTTTATAAGGAAAAGCCCCTACTTTAATAATAATTTGTACTAATTCATTTTCCAAGTTATATTTTTTAACGATCCAACCGTGAGAATTTCAAGATCAATATGAATTAGTGACATTTGCAAAAAAATTGTGATTTTTAAAGTTCATTTGTAAGGACTTTTTAAAGAAAAGTTGATAAACAAGGTATCGGTAGGAAATGGGCTGCCAGCATGTCACAAAAATACACGTGGCGTATGACGTGGCAGCTGACTTGGAAGCTGACTTGGAAGGCCACGTCAGCGTGTGGGACCCACGTTTGACCCGGTCACTATCATTTCCTACCAAAGTCAGTTCCCACTTAAGCATTTCCTACAGAAGGGGTCTGGTAGGAAATGCCTCATTTCCTACTGATTTTGGGCCTTTTCCTACCGATTTGACAGTAGGAAAAGACCGTTTTTCTTGTGAGTTGACACGTTCTTTTTTAGTGAACCGTATTCTCGTTAAATAGGATCGAAATCCTAACTTCATTATTTATAATTGATAATTATCTTAAACAATAACTTTTTACATTAAAATTAAAACCTCGAATGAGAGTCAATTTCAATTTTTACTTTCTCTAAATTTTCGAATATAAATGAAATTTCGAAAACTGAAAATACATTTTTTTTTTCACTACATATTATAAAAACTCATGTATTTCTTTCCGTGCCTTAAATTTAAAACTTACAGATAGAGTAAATTTTATCTTTCACTAAAACTTTTTTTATTTTTTGAAAAGCAAAAATAATATTATAGAATCACCACCACAAAGGATACATCACAAAGATTCCCTACCATAATACCACTACATAGCATGATAGAACTAAAAACTGATTGCAATCAGAATCAAATATATAGATACTTAGAACATCAATTTTATAGTACAATTTTTTGAGGATCCCATTTAAAGTTCTTATTATTTGTATATCCACAAATATATATATATATATATATATATATATATATATATATATATATATATATATTTATATATGTCATTATTCCATGAATAACACCCTTATATAAAGAACAATAAAGAACATTATATATATATATATATATATATATATATATATATATATATATATATATATATTTATATATGTCATTATTCCATGAATAACACCCTTATGTAAAGAACAATAAAGAACATTATAGAATCTTACATAAATTCGCATTTAGATTCTAGTTTTTACATCAAAATGATGTTTTATGAATAAAAATAGAATCTAAAAAAAAATTAGGATAAAATATAACATGATTACACATAATTTTATTGTTACAAAAATATATATAAGATTTTATGGTGGATTCTAAGTAACATATGATTTTTGAATTTAAATGAGATTCTACGTTAAATTCGATATGTTAAGTTTAATTATTGTTAAAATTTGTGATTCTTATCATAACAAATTAATTTTTATGAAAAAATAAGTTTTATAATGGCGTTCTTTATTTTCATTTATATAAGGTGTTGTTCCTAGAGTGCAACTCATATATATATATATATATATATATATATATATATATATATATATATGGTATGATATATTAGTATAAAAAAGATATTGATATCATTTTTTATGAATTTGATTTTTTTTTCTAATTTGAATATGTTAAAGTAAATTTTAGTAATTTGTCTACATGCATATTTATAATTCACTTTTCCTGTAAATTAATATGGCTTTCAAATTTCTCATATTTCTATAAGTTCGAATGCATACCAAAAGAGAAAATTTATAGTTTCCGCATGGAAATGTCCTTCTACTATAGTAACACCAATTTTCTCTTTTTAAATATGAAATTATTCGGTATGAGAATGATATTGGATTTACGATTTATTTAATGCAAGTATAATTAACTTCTATAAAAAAATTAAAATAAAGCAATTTAAGAAATAAGATAATTATGTTTATAAGATTGCCACCTCACCGCATTCGTATTCTACTTCAAATAAATTTTTAATTATATGTTATCTCTATAAATTTAAACTCTTCCACTTTATTACTTTGAACTCCTATTCTATTTCCAATAAAATTTTTAATTATATGTCTTATAGACACCTATATTCTACTTTTAATATAACTTGTACTCGTATTCTACTTCTAATGAACTTTTGATTATACTCTTCTCTATAAATTCAGATTCTTCTCGGTAAATTCAAACTCTTCTCCTCTACATATTCAAACACCTATTTTATTTCCATTATAACTTTTATTTTTATGTCTTGTTTTACAAATTTTAACTCTTCTCCTCTATAAATTTGAATATCTATTAATAGAATCTTTAATTATATGCCTTACAAACATTTCTTCTACTGTCTATACTTCCGATAGAACTTTTAGTTATTTGTATTCCTTATAAATTCGAACTGTTCTCTTTTATAAATTTGAACAGCTATAGCATTTACAATAGAAGTTTTATTTATATATCTTACTTAAAAATTCGAACTATTCTCGATTGTAAATTCGAACACGTATTCTACTTCCAACAAAACTTTTAATTAAACGCATTCCCTATAAATTCGAACACTTATTCTACTTCTAATATGTTAAAGACATTTTTTTTATTATTCTTTCAAATTTTAAAATTTTAAAATTAGAAAGATAAATTGAGACGATATTTTTCACGGCGGCGTTATAAATTTTTAATAAAAATTTTCAATATATATTTATGTTATATTATATCATCGATATTGAATTTTTACTATTATATAACACAATCCTCAATGTTAATAATATTCATATGTAAATATTATTAGGACATATTCTACTTCTAGTAAATTTTTGAATTACGAACAACTACTCTACTTTTTTTAATAGAACTTAAATTATATTCTACTTATAGTAAAACAACTACTCTATAAATTTGAACACCTATTCTACTTCCAGTAAAACATTTAATTATATGTCGAATCTGTAAATTCGAATTATTTTTTCTAAAATTTTGAATGTCTTTTCAACCTTAAATATGTCAATAGTATTGAATTGTACCCTTTACTAATGTTCTTTAAGATGAATAGTATTGATTTACAAATCTAGGCATTCAAAGATTAATGAACTTGTTTTTTATAGAATTAAATAACAAATCAACCACAAAATAAAATAAAATAAACAACAAACCAACCAAGAAGGGTACATTCTTACGTGAATTTGACAATAAAATAGTAAAGGTTAAACGGATAAAACACTTACACTCAAAGTGAAGGTCCTAGGTGCTCCTTGTATAATTCCTAAAAAATATATTTGCACGAATGATATAAAACTTTTAGAGTTTATCCTGACAAAAAAAAAAAAAAATCGTGAACCAAAAATCGGAGAATGTCAATTACATAGGTGACATAGGGGTGTTTGGGGAACTTATTTTGCAGAATAAGTTAACTTATTTTAAGATAAAGTTTGAGATTTCTAACTTTTTTCCGAAAAAATTAACTTTTTTTTGCAACCAATAAAATCTCCAACATACATTAAATACTTGCATAATTTTTTTTTTATCAAAATATGAAATTTTTACCCGAAAATAAATCCATAAAGACTTATTTTAAGGTGCTGCCAAACAAGCCCAGAGTTTCAAATATGTCAAATTTTGGAGTATTATCAAATATAGAAACCTTCTCTACTACCGATAGATTTTATCATTATATGTTTATAAATTTGAACTTGTTTTTAATATTTGTGCCCAAGAGATAATACTTTTATGTTTTAGAAAAAAATATTTTATTAATAGAAATTATGTTTTATTGATTATTATTAATTTATTTATTATATCTTTATTTACTGCGTAATAAATGCACTACAAGAAAACAAGGCTAAATGTGACCAAATAAATTCGATCACGGCTAAATTCGACCGTATTCGGTCGACCAAATTCGTCCCGACTAAATTCAATCATTTACGGTCAAATACAAAACGTTCAAAATTAGGCAGTCGAATTAAGCACTAAATTCGACCGAATACGGTCGAATTTAGGCGAGCTCCTAAATTCGACCAAAAAAATCGGTCGAATTTAGCCGAGCTACTAAATTCGACTATTTTCGGTGGAAATAAAAAATGATTTAATTTTGCAATAAATTGGACCAAAAAATTCGATCAAATTTAGCCGAGCAATTAAATTTGACCATTTTTATTGTTCGGTCGAATTTAGCACCAGCAAAAAAAGAGAGTGAAAAGTCCCGCCATAATATTCATTGGGCACACTAATTTCGACCACATTTGTTCGAATTTAAATTTGCCGCCTATACTTTTTAAAATTTATTGTTGAGCAGGAAAATTGCTGCCCAAAAAAACTCCAGAATATTCAAACTCACTTTCGACCAAATTCGATCAAATTTATAAATGTCACCGAATTTGGTGAAATTTATTATTATCAGAAATTTTGAAAAATTGTTATTAAATACTTAAATGTTTGTACACATCATGAAAAAATATTTGTAAATAGAAGGTTAACATTCTTTATATGTATAAATTTAGTTTGTGTGTAAAAAATATGGAGAAAGTTGAATTTTGTTTACTAGATTGTCTCAATAAATTAAATAAGTATCTAATTAGTTTGAAAAAATATAAAAAAAAAATTATGAAGGTATTGGAAAGACATATTGTGTATAACCTAATTTTTTTAAAAAACATTAGGAGCAAATCAAAAAAAAATTTATTTTTAATAAATGTGACCAAATTCGGTAAAATTTATTATTTTCAGAAATTTTGAAAAATAATTATTAAATATTAAATGTTTGTACACAACATGAAAAAATATTTATAAATAGAAGGATAACATTCTTCGTATGTATAAATTTAGTTTGTGCATAAAAAATATTCATATGATAGGAGATAGTTGAATTTTTTTTTAGTAGATTGCCTAAATAAATTAAATAAGTATCTAATTAGTTTCAAAAATAAAAAAACAATTATGAGGGTATTGGAAAGACAACTATAAGATGGTCAAGATCCATCCTTTTTAATGTTATTACCAACATTTTAGAAAAAAATTAATTTGGTTTGGTAATTTAACGGTCAACTAGTACTTTGACTAGAACCCCTAAAAAGGGTTTCTCAGGGTTTATTGTTTCATTTTTTTTAAGAATATTTCTCGATGACCCAACTATACAGTGATCAAGATCCATCCTCTTTAATCTTATTGCCAAAATTTTAGAAAAAAATAAATTTTTTTTAGTTTGGTAATTTAACGGTCAACTAGTACTTTGATCATCCCCTTAAACAAGGTTTTATCAGGGTTTGGTGTTTCGATTTTTTTAAAAATATTTCTTGATGACCCAACCATACGGTGGTCAAGATCCATTCTTTTTAATGTTATTGCCAAAATTTTAGAAAAAAATAAAGTAATTTGGTTTGGTAATTTTACGGTCAACTAGTACTTTGACTAGAATTCCTAATAGGGTTTCGTCAGGGTTTGGTATTTTGATTTTTTTAAAACTATTTCTCGATGACCCAACCCTACGGAGGCCAAGATCCATTTTTTTAATGTTATTCCCAAATTTAAAAAAAAAAACTAAATTAATTTGGTTTGGTAATTTAACGGTCAACTAGTACATTGACCAGAACCCCTAAACAGGGTTTCGTCACGGTTTGGTATTTCAATTTTTTAAAATTATTTCTTGACGACCCAACCATACGGTGGTCAAGATCCATCCTTTTTAAAGTTATTTCCAAAATTTTAGAAAAAGATAAAGTAATTTGGCTTGGTAATTTAGTGGTCAACTAGTACTTTTACTAGAACCCCAAACAGGGTTTCGTCAGGGTTTGGTGTTTCGATTTTTTGAAAAATATTTCTCGACGACCCAATCATTATAATTGAATTTCTCAGTTAGCGTCTACGTGGCTATCTCTCATTGGTCCATTTAGTGTCACATCGATTGATGAGTAGTCTGTTAATCTGAGCCCTTAAAAGAATAAATATGAATCTTAACCATTCTTTTAAAAAACACATATTATATATATATATATATATATATATATATATATATATACATATACATATATACATAACAAAACCCCCCCTCATCTCCTGCCCCCACGCCTCCCCCCTCCCCCACCGCCCCTATCTTCCCCCCCGGCCTGCCTTCCCACACATATTTAATGGGTTTCAAAAATCAAGTGATAATGTTGAAAAAACAATGTCTATATATATATATATATATATATATACACACACACATATATACATAACAAAACCCCCCTCATCTCCTGCTCCCACGCCTCCCCTCCCCCACCGCCCCCTATCTTCCCCCCGGCCTGCCTTCCCACACATATTTAATGGGTTTCAAAAATCAAGTGATAATGTTGAAAAAACAATGCTCAAAACCAAGAAAGAAGCTAGAATGTTAGCAAAGGTTCAATCTTTTTACTTATCTTGGTTTTACTTTTTACTATTTGAAGTTAATTTGTATGTATGTGTATATTTGTTGTTTCAAATAGAAATGTTTCTTCTTGTTTATAATATGTGTGTTTGTTCAAAATACAAGGTATTAAGTATGATGAAACTTTCTCACCAGTGGCAATGGTCAAGTCCATCAGGATTTTGCTTGCTATAGCGTCTTACTAAGACTATGAAATTTGGCAAATGGATGTCAAGACTGGTTTCTTGAATGAGAGCCTTGAAGATGATGTGTACTTGACACTACCTAAAGGCTTTCTACATCCAAGGTTTGTTGGAATGGTTTGTAAGTTACGTCGATCCATTACCGCAAGGGTTAAAGTATGCCTCAAAGAGATGGAATATTCGTTTTGATGAAATGATCAAAGAGTTTGACTTTATTCAAAAATTAATATGAACCATGTGTTTACAAGAAGGTTAGTGGGAGCCATGTGTCATTCCTAGTATTATATGTTGATGATATATTACTAATAGGAAATGACATTCCTTTTCTATAGACTATTAAGACCTGGTTGGGAATTAGTTTCTCGATGAAAGACTTAGGCGATGCGACCTATATAGGGATCAGTATCTATAGAATAGATCAAGAAGATTAATCGGCTTAAGTCAGAGTACATACATTAATAAAGAATTGCATCGATTTGGGATGCAAGAGACAAAAGAAGGGATATGTCCCTATGTCTCATGGGATAGTGATCTCAAAAGAAGATGGTCCAAAATCATTGAATGATAAGGACCACATGAGTTATGTTCCATATGTTTCGGCAATTTGTTCCATATTGTATGTAATGATATGTACTCGTCCAGATGTCTTGTATGCTTTAAGCATGACGAACAGATACCAGGCTAATCCAGGTGAAGGTCACTGGATGGTAGTCAAGAATATTCTCAAGTACCTGAAGAGGACTAAAGACTCATTCTTGGTATATGGAGGAGATGGGAAGCTGAATGTAAGAGGTTACACTGATGCTGGTTTCCAGACAGACAAGACGGTTATGTATCTTAGTCTGGTTTTTATTTTGTCTAAAGAGAGGTGCTATAAGCTGGAATAGTCCATAGCAAGGACAATAGATGATTCTACAATGGAGGCTGAGTACATTGATGCTTGTGAAGTAGCCAAGGAGACTGCTTGGGCAAGTACTTAGGTGATATCACCTTATTAATAATATTAATGATCAAGAGATATACATATATGTAAAGTGCATAATAATGATAATATTACAGATCCACTGACTAAGGCTTTGTCGTAGTTGAAGCACGAAAGTAACACTAGTTCCATATGTGTTGGATACATGGGATATTGGCTCTAGTGCAAGTGGGAGACTGTTAGTATTTATGTCCTAGAGACAATACTTTTATGTTTTAGGGAAAAAATATTTAATAATAGGAATTATGTTTTGTTGATTATTATTAATTTATTTATCATGTCTTTATTTACTGCGTAATAAATGTTAGCATAATAAATGTCCTTGGAATTGTGATACGCACTATATATCTTTAAGTATGTGACTTAAAAATGAGATTGTATGAGTAGTATATTTATTCCTAAATATCCCTAGTCGAGTATTATTAAGGACAATAATAATGCATAGAGACTAGTATGTAATTTGTTGACTGATGACCAAATCTCATTGGTCATAGGTACAGTGATACCAAAGTCAAAACATAGGTGCATGTAAGAGTACATGGCACTGGATTGACCCACCGTGAGATTCTACATGTTAATTGTGTCACAAGTAATTCTCATAGTGATAATGGTGTAATGATCCTTAGACCTGAAATCATTATATTTCTATATGCGAATTTTGTTAGTGTATACTGAAAATATTTATTTGAAGTATATACATTTATTTCTGGCCAGTTTTATTGAGAATCATTTGAATATTTACATGTTGTCTAAAATTATATATTGTGGACAATCTAGTATCAAATGGGATAAAGAATATTAGATTTTTAAATATGGTTTATATAATATAATAAGGTTCACAACACAGGTGGTGTTGGACAATCCACTAGTATGGTTGTAGTATTATTTAGAATAGTTTATATTGACTATTAAATAATACTAGTATACTTTTTGTATATTGAACAAGATCAAATTTAGAATTGTTCCATTATACTGATTAAGAAGGTGAACTAAGATTCTATGTTATTATTAATGCTTAGGTTCTTAATCCGGATATAGCAATTGACACGTGTTTATTATTTACATGCTTTGATTTATATATGAAATAATTCTTTTGAATTTTATCATTATATTTTAGGTGATGGAATTATATACATGGTGGATATTATTTATTGAAGGAATCCATGTCCTGATAATATTCGGGTTAATGTCCCCTTGAAAGCTCAAAAAGATTTAATTATGTGAAACCCTGTAGGTGGATTTATTCCAACATAATTAAATAAAGGTTGAGTGGATAATCAAGGACAAAAGATATTAATTAAATGAATTATCAGTAATTTATTTAAATAATGGACATGAGATATTTTAAACATGGGGAATTTAATAAGCAAATAATATTGGAACCGAATTAATTAATTAAATTACGATATTAGGAATGGTAGTGCAAATATTAATTCTTTAGTGGAGTGAATTAATATTTAATGACATTGGGCTAGGCCCAGAATGTCATTGGGAGACCTAACCTAATTATCAATGATCCCTGTTGTAGCCTATATATATATATATATATATATATATATATATATATATATATATATATATATATATATATATATATATATATTCATATTCTCTTCTTGCTGAGGTTGGTTGAAAAAACATTAGGGTTTTTGGAGGCAGCCACCTTGAAGCTAGAAGAGAGGCAAAACATGGGAGCACGAAGGCCACACTTCGCTCAAAGGGAATCAAGGAATACAGCAGAAGACGTGAACTTGAATCGCTTGCGCCGTAGCGATTAAGGTTAATTTTCTATTCGTACTCGTTAATTAATTGTATCATAAATCGCAGAGCCACGATCTGATTGTCCCAACAATTGGCATCAAGAGCCTGGTTCTTTGGTTCTGCAATTTTTGATACGATGTCCATGTCGTAATTATATATGCATGTATATAGTGGTAGGCTTGTATATACTATTTTGCAGGTTGGTGTCCACTATTATGGCCATGTTTATTATGATTATGTGATTGGATCCCACGTGGTTTAATCGTGGTTAATTTTTGTTTGGTTTCCACGTGGTTTATCGTGGTTGTAAATCACGAGGGTTGATCGTGTTAGAATAGATTTTACAAAATTAGTTTTATATTAGATCTATTTTTTATGTAATTGTTTGATGGATTTTGTAAAAATCCGTGTATATTTTAATAAACCGCGTGCTGAAAAATTATTCCGCTGCGCAAGCTGCTGTTGACTGGTGACAAACGGAGAACGAACAGAAGTAGGAGGCGAAGGTGCTGACAAATTGTGCTCAAAGCCTGTAACGTAGGTCTGGCCTGCGTTACCATTGAAAACTGGTGTTGCGCATGGACAGCCTGCGCAACAGGGTCTTCCGTGTGGTGTAACGCATGCGCAGGATGCGCAACCGGTGGAAAGTGCGAGACGGCAGTAACGCAGTAACAGGCTATTTTTTCCCAAACATGCAGAGCATGTCAACAACAACAGGAGCTGCAGAATTTTTTTTTGGGCCATAATAGTGGTTTTTTTTATTTTAATAACACAATTTATTTTTTAATTATTGCTTTAAATAAATTATTATGTGTGTTGTTAATTATGTGTGTAATTTATAATTTCATGTTTAAAATAATTAGGACAACATGGACATAGTTTTTTTATTTATTTATTGCTTCAATTAAATGTTCTATGTTGTTAAATTATGTGTGTGTTTTGAATGCATGTTAGACATAATTGTAACTACATAGGCCCCATTTAATTTTTAAAATTCCTTATTTTTTTATGTAAAAATTCTAAGTGGGTGAGGGAAGTAATTAAGAATTAAGTCCCATGATCTCCATTATTTTTTATGTAATATGACTTTTTAAATAATTTAGATGGTATATATGATCACCTAACGTGGCGTACTATTTACAGGATTTTAAAAGGTTGTAGAAATTACTAGAACAAAATTCTTAAATTAAATTACGAATATTGAAAGGTATATGGAGCACCCTAATGTGACGTACCAAGTTTCATAGAATTCGTTACTTTTTTTATGTTGGTTATGGAGAATTCTGTCTAGGAATTGGGTATTGAGCGAAGCCGTTGTGACTCCTCCGAGACCTGGGAATTATCCATTAATATATCAAACGGATGTATTTGGTTTGGCTAATTTAAGATTTGATAATGGTATACACTTAGCTATGAAAAATAATATATAGTCCACCCAAATGTGGCGTATTATTTAGTAGTAGCACTGAAGTAATATTTAATCGAATTTAAGTGGAATATATGTCACCCATCGTGGCGTACCAGATACTTATGGTGTTAAAATATTCGTGCATTAATTTTAATTAATTATTAGAGGAAACCAATAGGTTTTAAGATTTGTGCAGCCCTCTGATTATGTGTTACATGTATGATTCTCAGGATTAGATCATTATGGGCTTTAATCCACTATTCACCATACTTAAGGATAACAAACTTACAGGACCAAACTATATATAATGGAAACGTAATTTGGACATAGTGTTGACTACTAAGGAGTACAAATTTTGCACTTATGAACCCAAGCCAGATCATCCCGCTGATGACTCTCCTGAAAGTGAGAAGGAGTATTATAAGCGGTGGGTTAAGGCTGATGAGATGTCGTGATGTTACATTCTGGTAGCAATGTCGGGTGTTTTGCAGCATCAACATCAAGCTATGGCCACAGCTTTAGATATGCTCTTTAATCTCAAGGAAATTTTTGGAGAACAGAATAGGGCTACTAGGGAAGTAGCAATGAAGGCTTTAATGAACACTTAGATGGCTGAAGTAACACTTGTAAGGGATCATGTTCTCAGGATAATGTCTCATCTGAATGAGATGGAGATCCTTGGTGCTGATATTGATGGGGAAACCCTGATCGATATCATCCTTATGAGTCAGCCAAAAGTTTTTAGCGGTTCCGTTTGAAATATACCATGAACAAAATGAAGTATAGTCTCACGGAACTTCTGACAGAACTCCAGGCAGCTGAAGGACTTTTTAAACAGAATGTTCGAGTAAATGTGGCTGAGAAAGCTTCTTCCACTAAGCCGAAAGGCAAGAAGAAGAAAAAGGTTCAGACATAGTGATAAGCGTGCATTTAATATTAATATTGTCCCTATATTTAAGTGATTTTGCATTGATTTGGATTTTTATCTAATAAATTTTAATGTTTTATTGTAGGAATTAAGGAGTTATAATAAAGGAAGGCTTGGAGTTTAAATAGCAAGAGTTGGAGATAATTTTGATTAAAATTCGGATTTTCCGGGTAGCTTGCGCAGTCTGCACTGTTTGGGCCATATCTGGAGTTCTACAAGTCCGATTCTGACGATTCAACAGCCCACGGAAAGCTTATGAGAAGGGCTTTATTTTTGAAGTGGTCTTGAATTTTAAATCCAGCCGAATCAGCCCAGAAACTGAGTCAAAAAGGCAGCTACGAATTTCCTTTATTGGAATTCAATTCTGATTGGGAATCTCCTTGTAATTATTTTAAATAATTAAAAATACTTTTATTAGAGATATTATTAGATATAGATCAGACCTAATAGAGAAATACAGACACATCGTACGAGAGAAGTAGCCGCACAAGGGAGGAAGAGGAGAAGCCATTAATAAGAGGAGTTCAGCCGTTGAAGACATTCAATTGGCTTTGTTTTCTCTTTATCTTTTAATTATATCTCTTCTTATGATTATGTGTTGGTTAACTTTGGATTGTTTTGATGCCGTTATTATGATCTAAATTTATTGAGTTAGGATTTTTATGGAACCCTAGTATGGGATTGTTGGTGTTTTGATAAGAAGTACTGTTTGCAATTCACAGTTTATTCGTTCAAGTGGATTTCATGTTATATTATTTGCTTTTATTTGGCCAACTCTAGTAGATAATTGAGTTAATTGTAATACTGAGAGGGTTATGATTAACTGACACAAAACTTGAATGGTGCATGATTATATCTGTTGATGTTAATTTTGTGACAGTATAGACATATATTGTTACCATGCATAGCCGTGTGAAATTGGTTCTTAATTATATTCTTGATATTGAATTGGCATAGACATATGTTAGTTTAATTTACAGAATCTATATCATAGTGATTTCGAGAGAAACCTATGACCTTTGAATTTCTGGTTAGTTGACTGTGATTTTGCTATGGTATTACACTACTTTATTTCCGACATGATCATATTAGGGGGAAGTAATTATCTTGACTTAACGTCTCGTATCTAAAACTCTCGTAACTCTCTTTGATAGTATATTAGTTAGTTAAATTAGTTATAAATTAATTAGTTTAATTAGAAAAACAAAACCCCATTCTTGTGTTCTATAACCAAATTGTTTGATATTAATTGCGATTTATACAATTAGGCAGTCCTTGAGGAACGATATCTGGTATTTATTACTATATTACTTGCTTGCGATTGTGTACACTTGCACATCTGTATTTTACGCAACAAGTTTTTGGCGCCGCTGCCCGGGACTGTTAAAGTGTTTATTGCAAAATTAATCATCTTGCAGTTTGGTTTATTTTGTGGAGCTTACTTTGGTGATTCTTGTTGTTTTTCAGGTTAACAACATAGAGTCATGTATTCTCCATATGCGATGGGTATGGCGTATGATGAAGAGTGTGCTGCACGAGATCAAGAACTTCTTTCGTTGCAGAGTAGATTATCTTCAGTGTCAGAGATGATTAAGAATATGGGCATAGGAATGAATCAACCTATGTGACAACCAATGAGTCCACCACTGAGCCAAGCTAAGAGTGTTTCGTGTGTTTATTGTTGTGGTGCTCATAACTATGACTATTGTCCTTCTAATCCAGATTCGATTTGCTTTGATGTCAATCACACAGTGGTACAACCTCCCAATTATTCATGTATCAATGAAAGAGTCTTTCTTGGATCTTCAACAATGGACAATAACTATTCATGTTTTCAAGAATCTCAGCGACAAGGACTTGACGATGGGAAGGAGCAATCTGAACCCATGATAGTTGAAAGCACAATAGAGGTGGATGTCTCTCAAATAACATATAAGCATGAAGGATATATAGATGAATCTTCATCAATCTATATAGAGGATGTTCTAGTTTCTTATAAATTAGAGCATAATTCGTATGAAGATCCACTAGAGCTGCCCATGATTCTAGATTCTGGACATGAAAAAAATTGAAGAGGAGCATCTAGCTTTGTTGGAGGTTAATTCACAAGATCCAGAAATAGTGCATTATTTTGGGTCAATAAAAGTGCTATCTGCAGAAGTCGAACCTCCAAAAGCCTCTATTAAAGAACCACCTGATTTGGAACGGAAGTTGATGTCCTCTCATTCCCAAGAGGTTTATTTTAGCTCATCTTTAACATCTTCTATCATCATCTAAGCAGAATTACCTCCGGATAAGAAAGTTGGAAGGGATATTTCAAATTTTCGTGATACAGATCTACCTCCTGATAAGGAAGAATTTTTTTTGGAGGTTTTACAAAATCCCAAGTCATGTAGTGGATCGATGATTTCAAATATTCTGAATAGTATCTATTCTTTGGGCATGCAAATATGGCGCGGGAACAATGTCACGGGCACTTTTGAAAAGCGAAGAAGGTTGAAACTTGTTATCAAAGACGTAGCCCCGAAAAAGATAATTAAATGGCCATACAAAATTGCGGTGCAAAATTTTACACTACGGTGTAAAATTAACAAGTACAAAGCCCAATTCCATGTCTAGCCAAAGACATTAAAGAAAAGCGCTTATTGGGAGGCAACCATGATTTTGTATGGTTAGTAAATTTTTATTTCATTTTTTTTGTATTTATTTTTAGGTTAGATATTTATTTTTATTTTTTTTATTTTTTTACTCCCATAAGATGCCTTGATGAATTTGTTGAAGTGTTTCAGGTTAAAGATAATTAATTTAAGACACTTTTTGTTTTATTTGATTTTTTTGGTGGAAATGATTTTGAAAAAAAAGGGAGAGAATTGTGTTTGTGAAAGAAGAAAAATGATGCACATGAATTTTATGTTGGGTGTGCAATTTGTGGAACAGCCGTGCGAATCTGAGAGAAAAAAAAAATCCTGAACAGAAGTATTATGTTGCCCATGCAATAATTTTGATGGTCGTGATCGAAATTTCTGTTTACATTGGCGATGCGCAATTGATAAGAAGAAAAAGGAAAATAAAAGCAGCCGATTACAATTAACAGAGATAAATTAACGGGCATGCGGCTTCTGAGAGGGGCGTGTGTAATTTCCTGTTGCTCGAGCGCTCTTTCATTCATCGTAAGCTCTGCTATCCCGCGCACGCTTTGTTCCCTGCTGTCCCTACATGTATGTTTTATGTCCAACCGAACCCTCCTATTATTAGATCAGTTCTTGTCCATGGCACTCCTTCAACACGTCATCTGCCACCTGGAGTCCTAGTCAGCAGCCATGTCAAGATGGTAGTTGGATGCTTGTAACAAAAATTTGAAGGAAATGGCGCTGAAGGGAATTGAACCCCAGACCTCAAGGTTGCAAGTACTAAGGCCCAACCACTCCACCAACCCGGTCTACATGTTAAAGATTTCCTCTGTCAGATTAATAAGAAGAGTATTGACCAGTTAATTAATACATTGGAGCCAACTTTTTACAAGATTTTGAACCGGCATTAATATCAAGGGAGTATTCTTAACTTTCCTTTGTACATATATAAATATATATATATATATATATATATATAATTTCTTTTTGTATTTTTTTATTTAACTTTTTATTAGTTTTTATATTTAATTTTATTATTCATTGAGGACAATGAACTACTTAAGTGTGGGGAGGTGTTATCAATATAAAGAAAATGAATAAAAATTAGGATCATTAATAATTTTATATTAGGTTAAATTTTTTTTTCTTAGTTTTTTTTAGGAGATTAGATATTTCTTTTTTAGATTTTATTTTAAGATAGTAAAAAAATTAGAAAAACACAAAAAAAAAATTAGAAAATTTAAAAACTGATTGCCTTGTCAATATAGCATGTTAATACGGATAAGTACACACCATGTAGGCTAATTTTTCGAGTGTCATATATATGTCTTCTTAGCGTAAAATACCTTATGCATGATGATGTCTTGTACGTGCTTGCGAAAATTAAAAACTTGAATGTACGTCACTGTCAATTTTGATGAATTTGGCATGCTATCACCATGTGAGATCTTGAGCCTTAATTTTTGATTGGTACATCTTTTATCAATCTATTTTTTTTGTGGTGAGTTATTCGTCATTGCATGTGTTGCTCTAGAACTTGCTTTAAACCAGGTCATGCGCATATTGATATTGTGTATTGTTTAAAAATGATAAAGGCACTAGGATTAACCGTATTGTCCAAACAGTACCCTTAAAAATAATCCTTAGTGAGCCCCCTTGATCCTATATCCTTTTTCTTCGTATATCACCATCTAAATCTTGAGCTTAATTATTTCTTCTGGTCTTGATTGACTAGTAGAGCATTGTGATGTATACATGAGATTGGTAAAATATTAAGTGTGGGGATATCTTCGTCATTGTGTGAGATTTTGGGTGGGAACTGAATTGGTTTGGCTATTTCTTCTTCGTGACACTTCAATAAAGTCACTCGAATCAATAAAAAGGAGGAAGCAAAAAGAGAAAAAAAAAAAGAAATAGAGTTTATGTTCAATGGTTCTTGCAATGTGAAATTTATGAATTTACATTTGTATGTGGGATGA
Organism: Saposhnikovia divaricata; assembly: GCA_036435485.1. Classification (NCBI taxonomy): domain Eukaryota; kingdom Viridiplantae; phylum Streptophyta; class Magnoliopsida; order Apiales; family Apiaceae; genus Saposhnikovia; species Saposhnikovia divaricata. Next base: position 2,527,373 of record JAZHRN010000132.1, read on the forward strand.
TATCTCAAGGTTAGTTTCATGTTGAGTTCTCCAAGTGTATATGAACATTATGCTCTATTAGTTGTCAAGTTAGCCACTTGTTAGCCTATTTCTTTGATTTTCCTACCCTGAACCTAAGCCTCGTTACAACCCTTGACAAAGACCTTTTGATTTATACGAACACGAAGTCGAGAGATTTTGGTGGACAAGCAAGCTTATGGTAGCACATGTGCATTTGATTGAACTTGAGTGATACAGTTGCACCTAAACACTTGTGTGATTTGAGTGTTTGTGAGGTTATTTTCCATCCAAAGCATGTTATTATCTTGTTGATTGAGACTTTGATGTTATTCATGATATTTTAGTCTTTTGAGACTATGTGTGCGTGCTTGAATAGTTGTGTCAGTGTGTAAAGTTGAGGAATCGCATTATATGACATTTATGAGCTATTACATGATTCAGTTTGCATGTGTGGAGTGCTATGATATATTTCATGTTTGAGACTTGGCAGTTAGAATAAAAATTAGGAATTTTGTGGGTATATTCACTACAAACCCTCACGAGACCTTACTCGTCCACTTGGGCTACCTTGGGGTTTAAAGGGCTTGTTGCATATGCCAAATGCAACCGTGATCACCTACGGAAGTGGTATTAGTTAGTTAGGACTTCGTTTTTTTTTCTTTGCCCGAGGACGTGCAAGATGCTAAGTGTGGGGATGTGATAAGCGTGCATTTAATATTAATATTGTCCCTATATTTAAGTTATTTTGCATTGATTTGGATTTTTATCTAATAAATTTTAATGTTTTATTATAGGAATTAAGGAGTTATAATAAAGGAAGGCTTGGAGTTTAAATAGCAAGAGTTAAAGATAATTTTGATTAAAATTCGGATTTTCAGGGTAGCTTGCGCAGTCTGCACTGTTTGGGCCATATCTGGAGTTCTACAAGTCCGATTCTGACGATTCAATAGCCCACGAAAAGCTTATGAGAAGGGCTTTATTTTTGAAGTGGTCTTGAATTTTAAATCCAGCCGAATCAGCCCAGAAACTGAGTCAAAAAGGCAGCTACGAATTTCCTTTATTGGAATTCAATTTTGATTGGGAATCTCCTTGTAATTATTTTAAATAATTAAAAATAATTTTATTTGAGATATTATTAGATATAGATCAGACCTAATAGAGAAATCCAGACACATCGTACGAGAGAAGTAGCCGCACAAGGGAGGAAGAGGAGAAGCCATTAACAAGAGGAGTTCAGCTGTTGAAGACATTCAATTGGCTTTGTTTTCTCTTTATCTTTTAATTATATCTCTTCTTATGATTATGTGTTGGTTAACTTTGGATTATTTTGATACCGTTATTATGAACTAAATTTATTGAGTTAGGATTTTTATGGAACCCTAGTATGGGATTGTTGGTGTTTTGATAAGAAGTACTGTTTGCAATTCACAGTTTATTCGTTCAAGTGGATTTCATGTTATATTATTTGCTTTTGTTTGGCCAACTCTAGTAGATAATTGAGTTAATTGTAATACTGAGAGGGTTATGATTAACTGATACAAAACTTGAATGGTGCATGATTATATCTGTTGATGTTAATTTTGTGACAGTATAGACATATATTGTTACCATGCATAGCCGCGTGAAATTGGTTCTTAATTATATTCTTGATATTGAATTGGCATAGGCATATGTTAGTTTAATTTACAGAATCTATATCATAGTGATTTCGAGAGAAACCTATGACCTTTGAATTTCTGGTTAGTAGACTGTGATTTTGCTATGGTATTACACTACTTTATTTCCGACATGATCATATTAGGGGGAAGTAATTATCTTGACTTAACATCTCGTATCTAAAACTCTCGTAACTCTCTTTGATAGTATATTAGTTAGTTAAATTAGTTATAAATTAATTAGTTTAATTAGAAAAACAAAACCCAATTCTTGTGTTCTATAACTGAATTGTTTGATATTAATTGCGATTTATACAATTAGGCAGTCCTTGAGGAACGATATCTGGTATTTATTACTATATTACTTGCTTGCGATTGTGTACACTTGCACATCTGTATTTTACGCAACACATAGAAAGCTGGAAATGTTGCTAATGCAGTAGAAGTTCAAGGTGCTGTGAAAAAGCCTAAGGGCAAGTGCTTCAGGTGCAAGCAGGCAGGTCACTAGAAACAGGATTGTCCTCTTCCTAAGAAGACAAACAATACTAGTATGTATCTTTCTCTAGTTACAGAAACATATATAGCAGCTATATCTACGAGCATTTGGTGTGTAGATACAGGAGCCACTGACCATGTTTGTAACTCTATGCAGGGGTTCCAACAAACCAGAATTCTTAGAGATGGCGAGATATATATGTTCATGGGAGATGCTACGAAAGTAGCAGTAGTTGCAGTTGGTATAATTACTTTATCGTTTGGAGATGACAGGATTTTGGTTTTGAATAATTTTCTTTATGTACCTTCGTTTAAAAGGAATTTGATTTCGGTTTCTAAAATTGCTATGGATGGTTACAATGTTTGTTTGGATCATAATGTTTCTATTATGATGAATAAATGAGTTATATGTTTTGGTACATTGCAAGATAATTTATATATTATTAATCTTATCTAACCAATGCTGCAACAAAAGGAAGCTAATAACATTCTTTCTAGCTCAAACAAAAGAAAGAAACCTTCTGAGTTGAACCAAACATATCTTTGGCACTTAAGATTAGGTCATATTAACTTGAGGAGGATTCAAAGACTGGTAGTAGATGGGCCATTAGGCTCGTTGGCAGTGGAGCCATTTCCGGTTTGTGAATTCTGCTTAGAAGGTAAGATGACTAATAGACCTTTAAAAGGAAAGGGGAATAGAGCCAAAGAAGTGTTAGAATTGGTTCATACTGAATTATGTGGACCAATGAGTATCAAAGCAAGAGGAGGTTATGAGTATTTTGTCACTTTCATTGACGATTATTCTAGGTATGGGTACATTTATTTGTTGCGCCGTAAGTCTGAGTGCTTTGAAAAATTCAAAGAGTATAAAGCAAGTGCGAAGAAGCGACATCTTGGAAAATGTATCAAGTCACTACGATCAGATCATGGTGGCGAATACTTGCTTGGAGAATTTAGGGAATATTTATCAGAAAATTGGATTACATCCCAGTTGTCTGCACCTGGAACACCTTAGCAGAATGGTGTAGCAGAGAGAAGGAATCAGACTCTTTTAGAGAGTGTTAGATCGATGATGAGTTATTCTGATTTACCCAAGTCGTTCTGGGGATATGCCATAGAAACTTCGGCTTACCTTCTGAACTTGGTACCTTCTAAGTTGGTTCCCATGACTCCAATAGAATTGTGGACTGGTAGCAAACCAAGTCTAAGACATATTCAGATTTAGGATTGTCCAGCACATGTGCTAAACAAGAACGTGACCAAACTCGAATCTCGTACAGAAATAAGGTTGTTTGTAGGCTATCCAATGGGAACGAAGGTTATTCATTTTATAGTCCTAGGGATCGAGATATCATTATTAGCATCTATGCTAGATTCTTAGAGGAAGACTATATAATGAACCACAAACCCATGAGTAATGTTGTTTTAGAGGAATTAGTAGGAGGGACAGATAATCCTAAAGAGCCAATAGTACAGGTAGAACAACCACAAGAAAATGTACAGCTCGACACTAATACCGCACCAGTGTCTCGTCGTAGTGGGAGGGTTGTTCGACAACCTGATAGATTCATATTTTTCGGAGAGTCCTCAGACTTGGTCTCTGGTGAACATGTGAGGATCCCAGGACATACGAAGAGGTAATTCTAGATAAAGATGCAGATTTATGGCAAAAGGCAATGGAATCTAAGATGGAAACTATGTAACCAATCAAATTTGGGATCTTGTGGAACCACCCATAGGTGCAAAACCCATTGGATGTAGGTGGATCTACAAGAATAAAAGAGGATCTGACAAAAAGGTGAAAGCCTGGAAAGCACAACTTGTTGCGAAAGGGTATACTCAGAAAGAAGGGATAGATTATGAGGAAACCTTTTCATCGATTGTTATGCTTAAGTCGATCCGGATTCTTTTATCTATAGCAGCTCATCTCGATTATGAGATTTGGAAAATGGATGTCAAGACAGCTTTCCTTAATGGAAGTCTTGATGAAATCATCTATATGCAGCAACCAAAAAGATTCTTTAAGGAAGGCCAAGAGCATCTGGTATGTAAGATTAAGAGGTCTATTTATGGACTTAAACAAGCTTGTAGGGACTAGAATATTCATTTTGATCAGGCAGTCCAGTTATATGGATTTGATCAAAGTCCAAGCGAATCATGCGTGTATAAGAGAAGTGAGGGTAATGCAGTGGTTTTTCTAGTGCTATATGTAGATGACATTTTACTCATTGGAAACAATGTTAAGATGTTGTCATCAGTAAAGGCATAGTTGTTCAAAAAATTTGACATGAAGGACTTAGGTGAAGCGGCATACATCCTTGGGATCAAAGTAATAAAGGATCAGAAGAAAAGGATGTTGGCTTTATCTCAAGAGCCTTATATTGATGAAGTATTAGCTTGTTTTAACAAGCAGAACTCCAAGAAAGGTTTTCTACCTTTTAAGCACGGAGTTGCTCTATCTAAGAAGCAATGTCCTTCGACACCTAAGGATATAGAGAGCATGAAAGCAGTTCCTTATGCTTCGGCATGTGGAAGCTTAATGTATGCAATGTTATGTACGAGGCCTGACATCAGCTTTGATGTAGGCATGGTTAGTAGATATCAGTCGAACCAAGGTCAGGAACATTGGAGTGCAGTAAAAACTATACTCAAGTACCTGAGAAGGACTAAAGAGTATATGTTAATTTACAAGGCCTCTGATCTATTTCCTTTGGGATATACTGATTCAGATTTTCAATCAGATAGGGATAAAAGGAAATCAACCTCGGGGTATGTTTTTACTTTGGGAAGTGGAGACATTATATGGAGGAGTGTAAAGTAGAAATGCATTGCAGACTCCACCATGGAAGCCGAGTATGTGGCGGCCTCTGAGGCTGCTAAGGAGGCTGTATGGTTCAGGAACTTCCTTTTGGACTTGGATGTGGTACCTAATTTGCCTAGGAGCTTAAAAGTGTATTTTGATAATACTTTGCTAAAAGAGCTGCCATTGGCACGAAATTAACTACTTCATAAGAACAGAAAGCTAACTCTTTCCATAGTGTACAAGAGCTAGCGCAGATGAGTTTTGACTGATCGACTAGGCACCACAAAGCAAGCATGAGGGAGTTTACTCTCATTCTGAAAAACTACTAACTCCTTCTACAGCAGGAAGAAGGGATTCGTTATGAACACTAACGCAAACAACGTCTCTTTTTTGTCATTGATGGTTGCAGCTTCTTTTCTCGTTATGCACCGGGTACGAGTCAGGCTTTCCGGGACTGGCTATCTCAATTGTGATAATACTGGTGTTGTGGAAAATTCGAAGGAACCGCGAGACCACAAAGTAGCTAAACATATTGAGCGTAAGTATCATCTCATACGAGGAATCGTAAAGCGAGGAGTATAGTTGTGGCTCACATATCATCAGAAGACAACCGGGCAGATCCTTTCCCGAAGAGCTTGCCAACCAAGGTTTTTGACAGGCATGTGAAAGTGATAAGAGTCAGATGGATGGACACATAGTTTTCTGTGTAATAGTGGATTAAATAAACACTGATATACTCATAGAATATTTTGAGTATAAGTGGGAGATTGTTAGTGTATACTGAAAATATTTATTTGAAGTATATACATTTATTTCTGGCCAGTTTTATTGAGAATCATTAATGTTTACATGCTGTCTGAAATTATATATTGTGGACAATCTAGTATCAAATGGGATACAGAATATTAGATTGTTAAATACAGTTCATATAATAGAATAAGGTTCACAACACAGGTGGTGTTGGACAATCCACTGGTAGCGTGGCACAGGCACATATTGCGAGGTACCAATGTAAAGGTCAGGGATCTTGCGGGTTGTAGTATTATTTTAAAATAATTTATATTGACTATTAAATAATACTAGTATACTTTGTGTATATTGAACATGATCAAATTTAATTTTTTTCCCCTTATACTGATTAAGAAGGTGAACTAAGATTCTATGTTATTATTAATGCTTAGGTTCTTAATCCGGATAAAGTAATTGACACGTGTATATTATCTACATGCTTTGATTTATATATGAAATAATTCTTTTGAATTATATCATTACATTTTGGGTGATGAAATTTATATACATGGTGGATATTAATTATAGAAGGAATCCATGTCCTGATAATATTCGGGTTAATGATGTCACCTTGAAAGCTCAAAAAGATTTAATTATGTGAAACCCTACATGTGGATTTATTCCAGCATAATTAAATAAAGGTTGAGTGGAAAATCAAGGATAAAAGATATTAATTAAATGAATTATCAGTAATTTATTTAATTAATGGACATGCGATATTTTAAACATGGGGAATTTAATAAGCAAATAAGATTGGAACCGAATTAATTAACTAAATTACGATATTAGGAATGGTAGTGCAAATATTAATTCTTTAGTGTAGTGAATTAATATTTAATGACATTGGGATAGGCCCAGAATGTCATTGGACCTAACCTAATTATCCATGATCTCTGCTGTAGCCTATGTATATTCCTATTCTCTTCTTGCTGAGGTTGTTTGAAAAAACATTAGGGTTTTTGGAGGCAGCCACCTTGAAGCAAGAAGAGAGGCAAAACTTGGGAGCACGAAGGCCACACTTCGCTCAAGGGGAATCAAGGAATACAACAGAAGAGGTGGACTTGAATCGCTTGCGCCACAACGATTAAGGTTAATTTTCTGTTCGTACTCGTTAATTTATTGTATCATAAATCGCAGGGCCACGATCGGATTGTCCTAACAAATTTATATACTTTGATTACATTAAAAGTTACCTTTGACTGGGTGATGATAAAAGTGGACATTTGGGTATATTATGAATCGTATGAGAAATATGAATGATCTAGATGGGATTTAACCCTTCTAGTTATAAGAGTGATATTATTGGCCTCTTGTTGGAGTGAGACTATGAAATGCACGACCGTGCTCAAATGTTGATTTGATTTAATAGTCTACTCATCGATCAAGAAAATTAAGATTAAATTATGAAAGGGATGGCACATTACATGCCTCGAGTTTAATCTATAATATCATGGTTAAAGAGATTATAGTACATGGAACATTATTCACGAAAGGCTTAATCGAATCACTGATTTAATTATTATTACTTAGGTAGCAATGATGTATTACTAGATGCCGCTCATTGTTTACAATTTTAATTAAATTATGAATTTCAATTAATTAAGTAATTTATTCTATTTATAATATTAATTAATTATGACTTAATTAATTAAATAAATAGAAAAACAGAATTACTTAAACTAATCTTAAATTAGTTATTAATTAATTAAGCGCGACGTAAATAAATAATAAATTGGGATTTCAGATTAGAATTAATTATAATTGGATTATAATTAGAAAACTAATTTTCTTCTCTCTATATATATCTCTTAATGGCTGATTTTATGAAGTGATACAAGTTTTACAAAATCCTAGCCGTTCTTGAGAGAAAGAAAGAAGATAGAGAGAGAAGCAGTTTTCGGGTGCTAGTACACATCAATCCTTTGAGATAAGCGTTCTTGTGGATACCGGTAGAGCGTAGATCGCGAGAGCGAAATGCGTGATAATTCAAGTAGCTAGGATCTCTAATTATCATCCATTCATGAAGCTTCTTTAAGGTAATCATCTAACTCCGAATTAAATATCATGTTTTTGCATGGATCCTGGGGTAGGGTTTCGATTTTTATTCTTTTTTTATTTAATTCCGCTGCGTTTATGTGCACGAAACCCTTCACTTTTCACCTTGAGAAATTCTAACACATAATCTATTTCTAATATGTTGAAATAAATTTTTTATGCATTAATAGTTAAAATTCTGAAATTCTAAAAAGTTCAAAAAATAGAATCAAGCGAACGCTACCTAATCTCCCGCGTATCCTCCTTTATATATATATATATATATATATATATATATATATATATATATATATATATATATATATATATATATATATATATATCTTGATTGATGATTTATCTTTCAATAACAGAGTTTGGGGCCTTTGGGCTTTCGATAAGTGATACAGATTCTACGAAAGGAGTTGATATAGAAAACAAGAAGCAACTATAGATGATTCCGACTTGGGATCAAAGCATTGCAACATCTAGGTAGATAAATATTCCTTTCTATACATGGACTGCGTATGGGACAATGTTAATAGTTTTGGACCTGTGGCGGAGCTAGAAATAGATAACAGTACTGTATGCTAAAAAAACTAGACTTAGGGTTACTTGTCACTGTTATATGTTGATGCACATCCTTGATTTTTGATTTATAGATGCACAACCTTTGTTGGAATTCAGATCAAATTATCATCATTTTACATTTTAAACTTCTTGCCATATTTATGAACAACGAGGATAGTTTGGTCTTAAATCCAACAAGGGCGTGCACCTATAAATCAAAGATTTCATATCCCCTCCCATTCGAAAGGGTCATCAATGTAATTCGCTAAAACTCACCAAGGATTCCTTTCCACGATTGTGGAGACAGCACCGCACTAGGACTTGAACGAATATTACATCTTTGTGCATGAAATAAAGCAAAAACCAAAAATAAAAAAGCAAAGGACACATTATACATAATTCTGACATATGCCATGTAATAAACTAAGATTTGTTAGATGTAATTATACATATAAGTCAGGCTCGAAGTGTAACGCCCCAACTTCCCAATATTAAAAATATACTTTCAATAATAAAATAGACTTTGATAAAGGGGAATTTTAGAAAATTTCGGAATGAAGTATTCGTAAATCGGACTATCCACCTGTATATCAACCCAACCAAATTCCAATTTAACAAATACAATTAAAACTTAATACACCAACGACTCCTCACCGAGGATCGATTCCAGGTTATGGTATGAAACAAGAAACTAAACTATACAAATTATTACAATTTCTTTCAGTACCCTGAATACAATCAATATACCGTCTAATGTAAAGCTTAGTTCCAATCCGTGCTTACCCGCTCTGACTTCGAGATCTATCTTGTATAGGCTACCTCATTGCTCTCATATGATTTGTAAGATGTAGACATCCACCCTTAATCCTAACTGAAAGGTCAGGGAAAATAAAGCAAGAGTGAGCCAACAATGCTCAGCAAGTTAATAATATAGTGAAACAATAATATCTTAATAATTCATTGATGAACAATATCAATGATCAATATTTCTCAAAGGAGTAATTCAATTTCCATCATAGGATTAAACTTTCCATTTTCTTCAAATCATCTTTCATGAAAACATTTCTTTTCTTAAAACCATTTCATCATTAAAACATACTTTCCATAAAATCTTTTTTAAAATCATTTTAGTTGATTGGAGTTTTTCCATGACTCTGGACAATATGGGTGATTATCCACGTAAAGTCCCCAGCCCAGACACTCGATCCATCTGGACATAAATTGGGTTCCCAATTAGGCAACACATTGGCCTTTAAAAGGTGCTGGACTGGTCCCACCAGAACTATAGCACAAAAATAAACATGCTGGACCGGCGTCACCCGGCCTCTTACACCTCCAATCTGAAGGAATCCGTAGAAAACATTTTGACGGAATCCCCCACAATAAAATCTTTAAAACCTTTAAAACATTTCACTTTTAAGTCCTTTATACTCACTGATAACAGATCAGCCCAGTATAAGGAATTTTAAAAACATCTTTAATTAATTAAGCCATTGTAATGAGCAACAATAAAAGATGTAGGGACAGTGAAGCATTCGATATAAGGAATCATAAACAACAAGGAAGTAAGATTAAACTAAGCAGGGTATAGTTCAGCAAAACAGAATCATATATCAACAAAGAACATGATAAATTAAATAACTGAGCAATTATTTAGATTTTAGAAATGGAACAACAATTATAAAGAAATCAGAGAATACAGGGAATTCGAAGTTCTACAAAAGATTTAAGTTACTGCACTGATTATAACCACTCATTTCAAAGATTATCAACTGATGAAAAATTCATTGCAAAGTTTGAACTAACATAAAAGATTCGAATAGTTTAAAACGAAGATTTAAGAATTTCTCAATTACTTATGGTCTCACTCTTGTCAGCTAAGCACTCATAGGCTTCAGTTGCCAGAACCGGCATGACAATAATGAGTTTAAATAATTAAGAATATCTCAATTCATTCTTGGCTTTAACCGTCACTGAGCAACACATGTCTCAGCAACAGTATAAACCTCGAATTAGTTTACATAAATTTAAAGGAAAATATACTTGAAGATTATTAACATAGACGAGGAATAGTGAAATAAATTAATTTTAAAATAAATCAACACCTGAACGATAGGTGGGGAAAATAAACAATGACAGAATAATTTAAGAATAAATGTTTGTAATTTAATAGAAGAAAATGTCATTGGGAATAAAAGTGAAAAGTAAAGGCACTAGCAAAATGATTTGAAAGGATTATCGTATAATTAACAGGACAGGTTCACGTTATTCAGAGTAAAAATGAAGAATATAATTGCTTGCAAGAAGGGATTTCGAAGAACAATAAATAATACAAAAGGTTTCACATCACTTGAACAATAAGTGAGGTATAGTAAACTTGCCTCAATACACGCAGTTTCCAGTTCCAACATCTCAATCCTTTACTCACTTTACATCAGTCTTTACTTCCTGTTCTCTGGTCTTTACTTGGTCGTACATTCGTCTCTCCTTCATCACTTGTCAGCTTCTACAAGATCACACTCGTCAACTCCGATAATTATCTCCTTCCTCTACATTCCATCTACACATACGCTGGCTCTTAACTGGCCTCCTATGCGTACCTATATACAGGTAAAATATTATTTCTGTACGCGTATAACCTTAACCGTCTAATTCTATTCTACCCAAACGCATCCTAATACGCTTTATAATTAATACATATAGTTCACACATATTATATTCTCGAAATAGTAACATTTAATCACATAAGCACTGAGCTCATATTATTATCTTACACATATCTTCTACTACGTACATCACATCGACTTACAAATAATCCTTATCAAATTACTATAAGGATTACAAAATAATTCTAATAAAAATTGGACAACACCTCATTTATAATATCGTCTAATCTGTCGGAATACAACTTACCAAACCAACAATCAAACTTTCCTTGCTTTACTACTAACTCAATACAATCTCATAATCTTCACAATCCAACTAACATACATCATTCATAATCCTTCTAACCATCTGCACACTCAACACTTAACATACATTCTTGTACCATTCACAATCCAAATCACAGTATGCACATAGTCTTTACTAGTTACTAACCATCATCCAACAATTATTATTACTTAGCAATTTATATAATTCCAATTCAATTACCTCCATATATAGACTCCACATTTTGAACACTTATACCTACTAAATCCGAATTAATTATTCTGAACATCTATATAGACTCGTATTACTATGTACATTATGTACTTCAAACTTTATCTCCAATCTATTTAAATAATTCTTTTGAATTTAACCAACATGAATAACTTATTATTCTCAAACTTTTAATGGATTATTCAAAATTCCAATACTACTTACATGAACAACTCGAAGTTATGAGTACAGAAATTAAACTCAAAATGTCACCTGACCATACAAACTCACAATACTGACAAAATTGTTCCATCAATTATATCCAACCATTTGAGTATACATATCCATGAGTACATCAAAATCTGAAAATTCCCTTGACATATATTATAACTACCATTAGCAAGCAGGAATCAATTTAAATAAACGAAATTGTAAACTCTATTAACTCACCAAGCTCACTTAATTCCTCCTGACAACAACCCCATAAAATACAACCCTAATTAAATCATCACAACATAACCCACCTCCGATTTCTGCACAACCCACACAGCCTCCTCCTCATACCTTTCCCTCTCTACCTTCCATGTTTCTGCCCTCACTCTTTCTTTCGACCCCTCCCATGCTCCATCACTACGACCAGTTACACACACCCAAGCATAACCTCACACTAGTACACCTAGTCGGAACACACCTATATTTCCCCACAATCCCCTTGCACATCCTCTCTCTAGACCCACTTCCCAACTCGCCCTTGTTCATCGCCAACTGGAAGCATCGAAGCCTCATGCCCAGCACCATAACATACCCATAAATTATATACATACCACCCATACTCTAACTCAACCCACCTGCACATTAACAGATACACACAGTCACAATTTGTACCATCCTCAGTCTTTTCTCCCACCAATTCCCCTGTTCCTGACCCCCCTTTACTTTTCTCAAGTACCCAGCCTTAACACCCACATCGCATACTCACGAAAACAAAACAGAGTCCTCGGTTTTGACCGAGACTCCTACCTCCTGTCTGCTGTTCGACTACTACACTCCTACACAACCTCACATAACACTTTTAATTACCAAAGCAGGTATACACAAGCATAAAACCACTCCATTAAACCACCCCCATTTCAACTAATAGTTCTGCCATACCTCAAACACAGTCACACAGTTGTACATGAGGACACTCCTTCATCATACTTACACAGATACACTACAGATATGCACACGCACACCACACCAAGCTCAATCTATACACAGCCACCGTATACACACACACGCAATAGTAACATATTTGTATATATATATATATATATACACCACAATAACAGCTGAGAAGCAAGAAGGAAGTGAGGGACGAAGAGATTAGTGAGAGATTCTTGGAGAGGGAGAGATTGAGAGTTCGAGAGGGAGAGAGAACCTTCACGAGAGAGATTTAGGGAGAACTCAGGAGAGATTTCTAAAGAACTCGTTAGAATCGATTGAAAACAGAGCAGGGAAGTAGAATTGGGAATTTAGGGAATTGGGGTTAAAAAGAAACAAAGATAGTTTATGAATTTTACAAAAATATATGATTAAAACCATTTAACCCAGCTGCGTAAATTGCAAAATAAATAAATAAATAAAGCTAAAGAAAAATCTCAAAATTAATTTTAAAATGTAGAAAATGAAATTATCTATCTCCTTATATTTTTAAAATATTTTAGGCTAAAAATGAATTAAATACGAATTTTACAAGTTTTGATCCTTTAAATGCAATAAAACTATTAAAATCATTTTAAAATACTTACACACTCAAAATAATACAACGAAAAATTTTAAAAACTAAATGAATATACAAATATGATATTGCAAAAGATTTCGGGATTTTTAAATACTCCGATGATTTTATAATTTTTTTTAAAGATCAATAAAGCATAATTTAGATAGATTTAAATCGTCAAAAATTCAAATAAAATTACACGGACCCACATTTCACATATACATCATCATGTAAGCACGTAAGCATGATGTCACAAATTTTTAACCTATGAAAATTTCACACCCTATAATCCACATTTAATATTAAATAATGAAATAAAAATAATAATAAGTACGATATTTTCTAGGGCGTTATACGAAGCCCACATGTTAAGTAACCAGTTACATGTTAGAGGAAGGCCCAACCGGATCTTTGGGGCATTAACTTGACTTTGTGTCCACAATAAATTGTGAGAATATTGAGGCTGGCAGGGAGTCGAACCTAGTCTGAGCATTGGTGCCATGTTAATTTTCCAGTTCTCCTAAAATCTCAAGGTGTTAGGAGTTGAGCTTACCACAATCATATATTATCTTAACATCCCCCTCCCTCGAAATAACCATTATTTTTGGGTCAAAGAGGGGATCACTAGGTTGTTCGTGCGGTTTTGCTCCTAGCATTCGGTCCGGTCCGATTTGCAGTACTAGGTGGAGATCTCGTCCCTTTTTTAGGCCCACCATAGCACACATATTTCAATAAATAAGAATATTGGGCATAGGAGGGACTCAAAACTAAGACCTCTCACATTCAAAGCTTTAATACAATGTTAAATTACCAACTCATCAAAAATCTTGATGTGCTAGAGGAATGTCAAACCGGATTTTTATATTATATTCTGATTATAAGAGGACGTGGAATATGAATGTGAAGCAACATATTTGAACGAAAAAACTTAAAATGAGTGCTTATTATTAGTCTGGTTTGAGAGCTTGGGCAACTTTTGCGATTCAGTCGGCTTGGCAATGTAGGAGTATAGGACAACATTTCTGAGGGAACTAAATGCTTCCCCCTCCTCCCGAGTTAGATATTCTCCATTGGAGAACATGGCCAGAAAACTTGAATAGCGCAATATTATTTAAAATGGCCTCAACATTTGCAAGTAAGATTATTCTTTAACTTGTGTGATTTGACGTTCCAACAGCACATTTGTTCATAGATTTTTCAGTCACGGATTATGTAAGAATCCTGATTTTTGTACCATTGTAACCGACATGAATGAATAGTAATTTCATTACTTAAGAAATATGATCCCAACCACCACTTATGAATGCTGAATATTTAAGATTTGAGTTCATATTATGAGATATCGATAAATACGAGTAATATGACAAGCCCAAGGGTTATATAATTCGAAAATGACCATGCAACCAAGGAACTAGGGTAAATAAATTAAAATTTTGGAATTCGAAGAATCCTACTTCACCTACGACCTACGTTTTATGAGATATCGATAAATACGAGTATTATTACAAGCCCAAGGGTTATATAATTCGAAAATGACCATTCAACCAAGGAACTAGGGTAAGGAAATTAAAATGTTGGAAGGTTAGTTGAAAGAATTTTTACACCAAAAACATTTTAAGGATTATTGAAGATTAGCATGAAAATTAAGGAATAAATATTGGAAAATGATAAAGGTGGCAAGAAGCCATGTAAATCCCATGCAAGTAGCTATCCATGCAAGCTCCATGTAATTCCATGCAAACCAACTCACTTACAAGCCAACTAAACCAACCAAATTCACTTAGGAAACTAGTTCCACCAAAAATGGCATAAAGTGGCTTTATGGGTAGAAATTGGAGGCAAGGTATGGCTCATCTTTGAAAAGTAGTGCAGCAAATATAAGGAGAGATACAAGATATATCATTATACCATTCAACGACAAAAGTAGCCAACGCAAAAACAGCCATATCTCCTTCATTTCTTACTCAAATTTTATGTTCTATAGCTTGTTGGAAAGGTATTAAGATGCTCTACAACTCTTTTTCAGAAGCCTCGTCCAGATAAGTAAGGTAAGACCCTCGTTTTTCCAGTTCTTTCAAGAGGGGTAATGCTGACTCCGAAAATTCTAAACTTGTTTCTTGATTTCCTTGTAAGGTTAAAGCTTATAAGGCTAGGATAAGCTCTCCCAAGGATCTTTAGGACATATTTAAGAGTTCTTAGGCTCTAAGGAAGGTATAACTTCTCACACCCATCTTAAGTTTATGAGTTTTAAGTTAATATGGAAGTTGGATGCAAGATTGGACATGTTTAAGTGGTTTTTATAGTTATACACTCTTTAATGATGTGTAAATCTTGGGTAGTGATAAATGGATGTTACCACCAGTCTTAGAGACCTTTGATGATGGTTATATGATTTTGATGTTGTATGGTTGCCTTAAGTGGCTAGATGGAGTTCATGGAATTTGGAAATGTTCGGTTATAGCCGTTATAATGTCGAATTTTCATTAGATCATTTGTGCAGTTAATGACGAATTGAACAAATGTTTTCTTGGCAAGTTTTTGGCCATAAACCAGTAGGAATTGTTTTGTAGTTTGTTTTGACACCAAGATCATGTGATTACGATTTACGGTTTAAGAGACATGCTCGTTTTAGTGAAATCGGTTAAAACAGACAAATCGTTAAAATGGACTGACTTTACAAAGCCAAACGAGCCCTTTAAAAATGGTTTTTGATTTTGAAAATTTTATGAGGAGTAACCTTGTCAGTGTTTAAGATCCCATAAAAATTTGGAGTAAAAATACAAAATTTTCGTTTTTATAGAAATGTTTAAGTCAAGAATGCGCATGAGAAACCATTGCAGAAAGAAGCTATTTTTTGAGCAATAATTGAGCTATCAAAAAATGTTCTTAATTATGAAATTTGGATGAAAAATCCTCTGGATAGTCAAGAAGAAGTGAGAAAAAGAATTTCATGAAAAATTTTATTTTTCGATTTTATAAATTTTTTGAATCAAAGTTGTGCAAGTGAAAAACCCTTTTAGGGGACGATACGAGATGAACTTTAGTTTTGTTGAAAATGACCCCTAGCGAAAGTCGTTACGAAACCAATAATTATCGAAAGTGGTTAAAGGATATCATGGACTTATAATGAGCCAAATGTGTAGTAAGGATGTATCATTACGAAGTTGTGTCTTTATGTGAATAGTCGATTCGACGGGATTGTTTAACGAACTAACCAAACCTTATTGGTTGTTATATATCATCACACTAGAACCAGAGCCCAGACTATTCTAACACGATCAGGCAAGTTTTCGAAACTTGTACTTCAAGTATTCCTAAACTGTTGTTGTTGTGATATAACTGTTATGAACTGCTTAAAAGTATTTTTCGAATCAGTATGAGATGTTTGGTTTATTTACGAAGATTTATAAACCTGTTAATTAAGTACGTATGCATAATACATATACATGCATACGATGTTGTGTTAAGATCCTCAAGTAGGGTACAATACCCTCTCTCCTCCCCCCTTTGAGCTCGTCCATTCGTTGGGTGATCACTTGCTCTCACGTTCGAGTGTTTGCTCGTCGTTTAGGCCGGTAAGTGAGATTTCTGCTCATTGCAGTCACCTCCGGGGTTCTTCGCACCTGGATAGTACCAGGACCCTTGTGCCCCGGCCCTAGATCAGATAAAGCTATTCGCCCTATGACCCATAACTACAAATGAGCCTTGGGACGAGACGCGGACATTCCCCATGCTGCGGTTCCCTCCGGTCCATTCCCGGGTTGGGTTAGGGGAACATCCAAGCGATTGTTTTCGCGGATCCAAGCGCGCTCACAAGGCGCACAATAAGAATAAGACCAATAGAGACTTCATATGTGACCATTTGAGCTTGAGATCGTAATGCTCCTAGAAAGGCATATTTCGAATATATAGGAGTGAAAGTTCCCAACAATAAACAACTTTTTCATATCCTTATATGAACAGTACGAGCACGTCCTCTGTCACCCCCCACCGCGCTTACGGCTATATACCCCAACCCAACTTGCTTTGGCCCTGGGTCCTTCCTTTCTATTTCTCGGTAAGCGGACCGTCGGAGCATGGGGCCGGTATCCGCTTTGACTTATAGAAAGCATCTCTCTTTTGTCCCTCCTTATCGAACCCGAACAAAATTTAAAAAGTGGTTCTTACCGGGAGAGTCGCGTCGGAGACATCTTTATCTGAGGAGGAAGCTTCGTCGTCCGGCTCCTCATAAATGAGCTGATTATCTCTTGGATATCCTCATTCTTAGAGTGTAGATTCCAGAGATCCTTTTTTATTTTATAGAATTTATATCAAATAGATCTATAAATCGTGGAAGAAAAAGACCTTCACACGTGAATTTATCCTCATACTCTGGATCCATGATCATGCACCTGGGAAAAGTAGTTCTGGCCAAGTCTTTCTACCAGCTCCTTATTCAAGAAAGTCCTCACTCGCTGATCTCTACGGATCTATTGACGGAGGGGATAACAAAAACGTAAAGGGGCCTGGCTTGGTTCACCATCGGAAAAATTATTTAAAAATAGTACGGGTTCCCATTTACTAATTACTAATAGTCTCACTCATCGAAATGTGTCGCTATCCCTCTCGGACTCATCAAAACTCGAAAACCCAAGGTTTTGGGAGCCAGTATTATGTTTTCTCCCTTCGCTATCTATAAGACAATAAGAAGTACACCCTACCTAATAAGGAGGGGCTCAGCTTTGACTAAGTACTCAAAAACTCTGACCAACTCCCAAATTATGTTGACTAAAGTCAACCCATATGTCAAAGTTACTTCCTCATCATTGAAATAAAGCTAATTAAATGTTATCAGTACTATCAACAAGCTCTGTGCTTGATATAGAACTGTTACTAAACCTGTCAACAAGATTTATGCTTGGGGAACTGAATTAAATTCTGTTCCGATGATGAATAGGATTCTTTAGGGGAATGGAGGAAGAAGAGGCTACGCTCTCAGGCATAGTCCAAATATTAAGGCCCATATGTGGTCAGGGTGCAACCCGATAAGGGAACGTCGTCCTTCTACTAGTTAAAAAGCAGAGGCAAGATACATTGGCTGATCACCAGATATCGTGGAAGAGGCTCCAGCATAATCCCATTCTTCCAATTGGAATTGTACTGTAAAACTATAATGAAATCCGAGGTGCTCAATTACCGATAGTGTTGACAGAGTGATGAACTATTCGAAATACCACAGATATTCCTCGCCATATTTCTGGATAAGGAATGAAAAATGTTTAATGATGGTATAATACTAGTATAAGATATGTCATATGGTTTACGGTAACAAAACTACTTTGAAAACTATTATTATATGGCTGAGCTGTATTTCTCACTCTTGCTTTTCTTTTATATATATATATACCACACAACAACAGATAAGCATGGCAAGAACAAGACAAACCCCCCGCAAAAGCATGCTAACCGATCAGCAGTTTAGGAGACTATTTACGAGGCAACACTCGGTAGCATTACCATAGGTAAGCAAACTAAGTTGGATAGGTTTACAACTTAGGTTGGTTAGGTTTATTTACAAGCCTGACTTGCGTAAGTTTCTGAAAACCAAACCGCTTTCTGGCCGTAGATGCCGCCTTAGATGGTAATCCCTTTTAAGTTTGAACTTTTGAGATTATGACAATTTGGGTTTGTAATAACTATTTCAAGATGGTTGTAATAACTTAGAATGATTTAATTTCGTCTCTGAGCCTATAATCTGTGAATGTTATGTTTGATTGAGGGGTCATAGCATGATAACTCGAAGGTTAAGAATAATTTTTATTAAAAATGGGAATTAAAGACAGAGCGACAGCCCGGATCCCCGACCCCGGATCTAGGGATGTTACAGAAATGGTATCAGAGCATTAGGTTATAATCTCAGAGGCGATAGGAAGGTTTAAAGACTCAAACCCTTACCGAAACATGGTCGGGCTATTGGACATAGCCCTAACAACCTTAAGCCCAATAAGGGAACTACTTATCAGAACCTCAAGGATAGTAACATTTTTCCCTTTTTGTGTAGATACCCGAGGATGTAGAGCTACCTGAGGATTACGAGCAGCGTCACGATGATGCCCATCTAAGAGCTGTATACGAGCTAGATGTAGAGAAAAAGACTGACCATCAACAGGAGAGGGAGAGAGAGACAGGTCAAGAGGAGGATCCCAGATATGATTATCCCGAGGAGGATCCCAGAGAGGATGATCTCGAGGAGGATCCCAGAGATGATGATCCCGAGGAGGATCTATGGAGGATGATCCCGTTGATCCTACCCCGAATGCAGACCCTGAGGATGAGGAGGTGGTTTGGGCTGATATCCCTATGCATCCCCTTTCCATCAGAAAGGATTCACCCCCTAGTGGATTTCATTGGGACACAGATTTAGATGATGACTCGGAGGAGCTTATTCCAAAGGATGTAGAGACTGAGGTGGCCTCGAAGAGCGAGCCTGATAGTCCTCCCATACAGGTTGTTAGAGCCACTAAGTATGACTGGATGGTGTCCAGTATGACCACCGACATGGTGGCAGTGGAGGCCCGAGTGGCTGAGTTGAGGTTCTAGCTAGTTGAGGAGAGACGAGTGAGGCTATACTCCCAGGGGAGAGACTCTAGAGCCAGACAGATGAGGAGGACCGTACTGGGGATTAAGGGGAGGGCTCTCACCTGACTCAGAGCGCTTCCCCGTTCCCACCACAGCAGGAGGATCCGCAGGAGTGATGCTGAGAGAGTCCTTTCGAGGGCTATGACCCGAGTTAGGGAGGCCATACGCTTCCACGCAGATTGATAGATGGATGACCAGTTTAGTCTTCTAGTGCAGAGGGAGGTTGTAGTAGCTTTACTTTTGGTAGTGATGTCGGTCATGTAGTACATTCCCACTGGATAGGAAGACATGTTAGCAAGCTTTTGATGTACTTTTTATATATTTCAGTCTTTTGTTGTACTCGAAACATTGACTATGAGAAGTCACTAGTATTAATATGACGTAATTTCTAGCTTTAGCAACTGTTTCCGTTTAAGTTGTTATATATATATGATGCCATGATCGTTTGAAAGCTAATTATAGGATGTATAAATGCCTGTAAAAGATTTCACCTTTGAGGAGCCAATCACAGAAAATCAGAATAAGGAAAATGAGGAAACCCTAACAGAATTTTATATATATGTATACTTTCAGAAAAATGCCGCCAAGAAGAAACATAAGAGCTCACCCTACCGAGTCCGATACTCATGGTAGTAACCAACACAGGGAAGAGGAACGCCATCACCCAGAATCGGATGATGAGGAACATGAGTATAATGAATTCGATAATGAGGACTATGAGGAAGAAGAAGAGGAACCTATAGAACAATTTATGCGCCTGATGAGGTAAAATCTGGACCTCCAGCCACAACCACCACCCCGCGGCCCCAACAATGCAGTAGCCAATGCCTTTAAGGCATTTAAGTCACTTAAACCCCCCGAATTTCATGGGACAACAGACCCCGTTGAGGCAAGGGCCTGGTTGGAGGAGATGGAGAAGACCTTTGAGATTATGGGCACTGAGGAAGCCCAGAAAACCATCTTTGCTACATACTTGCTTAAGGGAGAGGCCAACTACTGGTGGGAGGCCAGGAAAAATATGGAACCAGCTGGAGTTGTTACATGGGACAGATTCACAGAGTTATACTTAGAAAAGTACTTTCTGAGATTTATGAAGACCAAGATGGAACTCAAGTTCCTAGAGCTTAAACAGGAAAACCTGACTGTAGCTGAATACGAGGCTAGGTTCACTGAGCTGTCAAGGTTCGTCCCAGAATATGTGAACACCAAAATTAAGAAGACAAGGAGGTTTCAACAGGGATTGAAACAGTGGATTCAGGACTGCGTCGTGGTATTGGAAATTATGAATTATGCCACTCTATTTACAAAAGGCGTCGATTGTAGAGACCGGAATCGAGCAGTCCTAGAAGGACAAGATCATGATGAAAAGGAAGTTTGAAAGTCGAAGTGGAGGTGCTGTAAGTGGAAATTTCCCCAGCAAGTTGGTTAGAGGGACGGTGTCCCAGCCAACTAAAAGTACAGGGTTTAACAGGACAGAAAGCAAGAGTATTGGCCAAGGAGGTGGACCAACCAGGGCACCCACATCAGGACAGTCGCGCCCTCCCCTACCTGCTTGCAAGACTTGTGGTACGAAACATTCAGGGGTATGTCTCCAGGGTACTACGACAAGTTTTAAGTGTGGGCAAACCAGACACTATTCTAACAATTGCCCCCAGAGGAACTTACTCATGAAATGCTACAAGTGTGGAGGCATGGACCACTGGAAGAAATATTGCCCCAAACTGAAATCGACGGGATCAAGGATGAGCGGTACTGCATCCAATCTACCACCCACCGCTAGGACTTTCAACATGACAGTGGAGGATGCAGTGAGGGATGAGGATGTCATCGCAGGTACCCTTTCCCTTAACACCTTGAATGCAAATACTTTGTTTGATTCTGGAGCCACCAAGTCTTTTATATCGCGAGATTTTGTATGTAAATTGAACTTAAAACCAGAAATGTTAAAGGAACGACTAATAGTAGAGATAGCTAACCACAAAGTGGTTCCTGAAAGCTAGATATATCCTAACTGTGATATAGTAATAGGAGGTCACCTCTTTCGGGGAGACCTAATTCTGTTTAAGTTAGGCGGATTCGATTTCATCTTAGGAATGGATTGGTTGGCAAGAAAGTTAGGATAAAGGTGTCAAGAAAGAAAGAGGTCATATTCAAAGGACAACGACAGACTCAAAAATTCTTGACTGTTGCTCAAGCCAAAAAGTTAATACGAAAGGGCAACGAGGCCTACTTAGCTCATATAGTAGACACGAAGCGAGGAACTCCTGAACTGAAGGATATTCCAGTTGTCAGGGAGTTTGAAGATGTGTTTCCAGAAGATCTTCCTGGGTTACCACCCGATAGGGAAATTGATTTTACAATAGAAGTAGCACCAGGAACCGCACCAGTTTCTAAAGCCCCTTACCGATTGGCCCCCGTTGAGATGGAAGAACTGGCCACTCAGTTGCAAGAATTGTTGGACAAGGGCATGATAAGACCAAGTGTGTCCCCGTGGGGTGCCCCAGTGTTGTTTGTAAAGAAAAAGGATGGTAGTATGAGGTTATGTATAGACTACCGAGAGCTGAATAAGTTAACCATTAAGAACTAGTACCCCTTACCTAGGTGTTCACACAAAATCACGCAAGTGTGCGTGGTCACAGGTAGTATAAGATAAAGTTAAGTTCATTCCCACAGAGACTGGTGTAAAACAGAATATGCACCTATGCAACAATGTATGATTTCAATTCATTGCTAAGACAAGTATCAAATTTGGGTTTTAGTTATCTAAATTATCTAGGAAGCAATTTAACACTATAAAGATCTAATTAACTAACATGATTAAAACTGTTTTACTAATGAAAGAATAAACATGGGATCCTAACTTCATTAAATTCTTCGTCTAGAGTTGAAGCCTTTAATCAAAGTATGTGATTGTTATGATATCTGATCGGACAACACGAAACAAGTACACGCTACCTGTCAGTATACGTATACCAAACTACTCAAACATCCACAAAAGAGATAGAAGTTAAGCAGACACCAATTATGTTTAGACCCTATATGTATATTAGATTTGAAAACATAACGGTTTAAGAAAAAGTTATTCATTAAGATCACATAGGGCAGCGTATACGAACCATGATGTCAAAACATTCATAAACCTATGCTAGCATGACAAGTTCTAATCTTTAGATCCACTGTCGCTTCAATAAAGATTAACAATATAGATGTTAGCTACGCATCTAAAAACATTAAGCACAACCATACGAGGATATCACAATTCACCACACACAAATATTTAAAGCAATCAACTAATAAACTACATAAATAAATCCGTTAGAATCCCATGACAATGATTAGTTCATAATCGAAGGACTCGACATCATGGGATCTAGAGATAACATGATATAAAACATTGTCTGAATAAAAACAATAGTGCTAGAGTAATAGAGTTTAGAAAACAAATCCAAAAGCATCCAAGAGTATCGCCTAATTAGAACAATAGAAAGATGTAGATCTAGATCTCCGATAGTTGTCACGATCTTCGGTGAATCCTTCTCCAAGTCTCTCTTGTCTCTCCTCTATCTACCTTTGTTAAAAAAATCCTCTTTCTGTTGTCTAGAGGTGTATTTATAGCCCCAGCGTATTGTCCTCCAAGAAACTACCCAAAAATCCGATTTTAAGTTGAATCAGGAAAACTGGCAGCCGTCCACCGCGCGCCCGCGTGGCCCTAGCGCACGCTAGCGCCCTCTGTTGCTGGAAGACTTTGCTACAAATAGATTCATCTTCTTCCGAGCTTTCCAACGACTGCTTACGGGCCTCAAACAGACTTGTAGAACTCCAGATATGGCCAAAACAGTGCAGACTACGCAACCTACCCGAAAAATACGAATTTTCCACAAATTAATCCCAAACTCTTGTTATTTAAACTCCAAGACCTCCTTTATTATATTCCCTTGATACTTCTTTTCTTAACATATCTCTGGCCTGCTTCTGACCTCCTGTTTTCGAGCCAAATTCCACCACAATTATGTCATTAAACTCCACCAATGCCTCCAACTATTAGTTCTGCAAAACTCAATGAAAACACATTAAACACACCACATACTTGAGGTCAAATAATCAATTTAAGCCGATACGAAGCATTCCAAGTGGATATAAAATCCACTTATCACACCCCCAAACTTAAACCGATGATTGTCCTCAAGCATAAACAGACTCGACACCTACAAATGCAATGCACGAATGCCACTAATATGAAAATGCAAAGATCCCCTCAGACTAAACATAACCAATCAACAAGAAAATATCTCAAAGAATGCAACAACTCCAAACAGAGCTCAACCCGTATACTAACAATACATGAACAGAAACGTGGGTGTGTGCAATGCTCATCAGATATACTTCTAACACTTGATCAAAATCATACCTATTCTTCGCCAAGATAATCAGAGGTTTATAAATAGAATGAACGCTAAACACTTCATAACTCAAAGACACCTCCATCACCATTTGAGTTAGGCAAAGATTCATGATTTATTACCAAACAAACGACACATACAACAACACACATGCTTATTTGATTGTGCAATGGAAGAGACCCCTAAAGGCTTATACAATTATACACATGTAGCGAGCATTGACCCTGCCAAGATAGAAGCAATGTCAAATTGGGAAAGACCGACCACCCCGACCGAAATAAGAAGTTTCGTGGGACTAGCCGGGTATTATAGAAGGTTTTTACAAGACTTTGCCAAGCTGGCAGCCCCATTGACCCTACTCTCCTAGAAAGACTGAAAAGTTTGTACGGGATGAGAAATGTGAAGAGAGCTTTCAAGAGCTAAAGAAAAGGTTAATGACCGCCCCAGTGCTGGCGCTGCCAGATGATAAGGGGACTTTGTGATCTATAGTGATGCATCACATAAAGGATTAGGTTGCGTGCTCAAACAGCACGGTAAGGTGATTGCATATGCTTCCCGACAGTTGAAGGAGTATGAAATAAGATGCCCTACCCATGACTTAGAGCTAGCCGCGATAGTCTTCGCATTAAAGATATGGAGACACTACCTATATGGAGAAAAGTGTGAAATTTACACAGATCATAAAAGCCTCAAGTACATCTTTACCCAGAAAGAATTGTATATGAGACAGAGAAGATGGTTAGAGTTAATCAAGGATTACGATTGTGAGATTCGTTATCATCCAGGAAAGGCCAATGTGGTGGCTGATGCCCTTAGTAGGAAGGAGAGGCTCAAGATGATGACCTCAGCAGAAGAATTGGTAGAAGAAATGGAAAAGCTGGAAATCGAGGTTAAGAGATCGGGAAGTAGCCAAGAAGTGTTAATGGGAATTCAAATCCAGCCCCCGTTATTGGAAAAGATTCAAATGTGCCAAGAGCAAAAGATGAACGAGGAAAAGAACTCAGAGGAAGAGATACTAACCGGGGAGGAAATTTACTGCGAAAGAGATGCAGGAGGAATCATGAGATATGCAACGAGAATTTGGGTCCCAAATGTTCAAGAATTAAAGGATGAGATTCTATATGAGGGACATAATTCAAGGTACTCTGTGCACCCAGGTACCACGAAGTTGTATAGAGATTTGAAAGAATACTATTGGTGGCCCAACATGAAGAAGGATGTGATAGAATGGGTGAATAGATGTTTGACCTGCCAACGAGTAAAGGTATAACACCAGCAACCTAGTGGACTACTACAACCCCTAGAGATTCTAAAATGGAAGTGGGAGCACCTAGCCATGGATTTTGTAGTAGGACTCCCAAAGACCAAGACTAACCATGATGCGATATGATTGATTGTCGATAGATTGACCAAGTCCGCCCACTTTCTCCCAATCAACGAGAGGTACACTATCAACATGTTAGTAGACATCTATGTAAAGGAAATTGTGGTACGTCATGGAGTTCCCGTGACCACTATGTCCGATAGAGACTCGAGATTTAACTCCCAGTTCTGGAGGAGCTTTCAGGAATGTATGGGAACCAAGCTAAACATGAGTACTGCATACCACCCCCAGACTGACGGACAAAGTGAAAGAACAATTCAGACCTTAGAGGACATGCTGAGAGTGTGTGTTATGGATTTCAAGGGAAGTTGGGAGGAGCACCTACCTTTGATTGAGTTTGCGTATAATAACAGTTATCACTCAAGTATAGGAATGCCCCCGTATGAAGCTCTTTATCGCCGTAAATGTCGTTCTCCCTTATGTTGGGAAGAAGTTGAAGAAAGGAAGATATTAGGACCTGAACTGGTACAACAGACAAGAGATGTGATAGTTCTAATCAGGGGAAGACTGGCAGCAGCCCAAGATAGACAACGTAAGTATGCTGACCTAGCTCAGAAGGATAGAGAATATGAAGTAGGAGACATGGTGCTGTAAAGGTATCTCTCTGGAAAGGACTGATGAGGTTTGGAAAGAAAGGAAAGTTGAGTCCGAGGTATATAGGACCTTTTGAGATTTTAAGGCGGATTAGGCAGGAGGCTTACGAGCATAACGTGTTCTATGTGTCTATGTTGAGGAAGTACAACCCCAATGCCAAGCATGTGGTGGAATATGAGCATGTAGATCTACAGCCAGACTTGTCTTATATAGAGCAACCGGTGGAAATTATGGACCACAAGGAGCAAGTACTCAGGAACAAGGTGGTGAAACTAGTCAGAGTTTTGTGGCAAAATCATAATGTAAAGGAATCCAACTGGGAGCTGGAAAGTGCAATGCAAGTGAAGTAGCCCCATTTATTTTCAACCTGATTCCGGGACGGAATCCTTTTAAGGGGGGAAGGTTGTTAGAACCCTAATTTTTATACTATTGCAAACGACATGAATGAATAGTAATTTCATTACTTAAGAAATATGATCCTAACCACCATTTATGAATGATGAATTTTTAATATTGAGTTCATATTATGATTTCTTAAGCGAAATAAGTGTATTTAAAAGTCGTCGGAATTCGAAGAATCCTACTTCACCTACGACCTACGTTTTATGAGATATCGATAAATACGAGTATTATGACAAGCCCAAGGGTTATATATTCGAAAATAACCATGCAACCAAGGACGTAGGGTAAGGAAATTAAACTGTTGGAAGGTCACTTAAAAGAGTTTTTACACCAAAAACATTTTAAGGATTATTGAAGATTAGAATGGAAATTAAGGAATAAATATTGGAAAATGATAAAGGTGGCAAGAAGCCATGTAAATCCCGTGGAAGTAGCTAGACATGCAAGCTCCATGTATTTCCATGCAAACCAACTCACTTACAAGCCAACTAAACCAACCAAACTAGAACTATTTACTTTAGAAACTAGTTCCACAAAAAATGGCATAAAGTGGCTTTATGGGCTAAAATTGGAGGCAATGTATAGCTCATCTTTGACAAAGTAGTGCAGCAAATACAAGGAGAGATACAAGATATATCATTATACCATTCAACTACAAAAGTAGCCAAGGTAAAAACACCACCCCCCATTTCTCTCCATTCTCGGCCAAACTGGAAGCAGCCACTTCAAACAGCTATATCTCCTTCATTTCTTACTCATATTTTATGTTATATAGCTTGTTGGAAAGGTATTGAGATGCTCTACAACTCTTGTTCACAAGCCTCGTCCAGATAAGTAAGGTAAGACCCTCGTTTTTCCAGTTTTTTCAATAGGGGTAATGCCTACTCCGAAAATTCTAAACTAGTTTCTTGATTTTCTTGTAAGGCTAAAGCTTATAAAGCTAGGATAAGCTCTCCCAAGGACCTTTAGGCCATATTTAAGAGTTCTTAGGCTCCAAGGAAGGTATAACTTCTCACACCCATCTTAAGTTTATGAGTTTTAAGTTAATATGGAAGTTGGATGCAAGATTGAACATGTTTAAGTGGTTTTTAAAGTTATAAACTCATTAATGATGTGTAAATCTTGGGTGGTGATAAATGGATGTTACCACTGGTCTTAGAGACCTTTGATGATGGTTATATGATTTTGATGTTGTATGGTTGCTTTAAGTGGCTAGATGGAGTTCATGGAATTTGGAAATGTTCGGTTATAGCCGTTATAATGTCGAATTTTAATTATATCATTTGTGCAGTTAATGCGGAATTGAACAAATGTTTTCTTGGAAATTTTTTAGCCATAAACCAGTAGGACTTGTTTTGTTGTTTGTTTTGACACCAAGATCATGTGATTACGATTTACGGTTTAAGAGATATGCTCGTTTTAGTGAAATCGGTTAAAACAGATGAATCGTTAAAATGGACTGACTTTAAAAAGCCAAACAAGCCCATTAAAAATGGTTTTTGATTATGAAAATTTTATGAGGAGTAACCTAGTCAGTGGTTAAGTTCCCATAAAAATTTAAATAGAAATACGAAATTTTCGATTTTATAGAAATGTTTAAGTCAAGAATGCGCATGAGAAACCACTGATGAAAGAAGCTATTTTTTTGAGCAACAATTGAGCTATGAAAAAGATGTTCTTAATTAAGAAATTTTTTTAAAAAACCTCTGGACAGTCAAGAAGAAGTTGGAAAAAGAATTTCATGAAAAAGTTTATTTTTCGATTTTATAAAATATTTTGAATCAAAGTTGCGCAAGTGAAAAACCCTTTTATGGGACGATATGAGATGAAGTTTAGTTTCGTTGAAAATGACCCCTAGCGAAAGTCGTTATGAAACCAATAATTATCGAAAGTGGTTAAAGGATATCATGGGATTCTTTATGGGATTGGAGGAAGAGGGGGCTACGCTCTCGGGCGTAATCCAAATATTAAGGCCCATATGCGATCAGGGTGCAACCCGATAAGGGAACGTCGTCCTTCTACTAGTAGAAAAGCAGAGGCACGATACATTGGCTGATCACCAGATATCATGGAAGAGGCTCCAGCATAATCCCATTCTTCCAATTGGAATTGTACTGCAACACTGTAATGAAAGCCTAGGTGCTCAATTACCGATAGTGTTGACAGAGTGATGAACTATTCGAAATACCACAGATATTCCTCGCCATAGTTCTGGATAAGGAATGAAAAATGTTTAATGATGGTACAATACTAGTATAAGATATGTAATATGGTTTACGATAACAAAAGTACTTTGAAAACTATTATTATATGGTTGAGCTGTATTGCTCACTCTTTCTTTTCTTTTATATATATACCACACACCAAAAAAAGCACAGACCCCCCGCAAAAGCAAACTAACCGGTCAGCAGTTTAGGAGACTATTTACGAGGCAGGTGACGAGGCCACACTCGGTATCATTACCACAGGTGAGCAGACTAAGTTGGATAGGTTTACAACTTAGGTTGGTTAGGTTTATTTACAAGCATGACTTACGTAAGTTTTGGAAAACCAAACCACTTTCTGGCTGTAGATGCCGCCTTAGATGGTAATCCCTTTTAAGTTTGAACTTTTAAGACTATGACAATTTGGGTTTGTAATAACTATTTCAAGATGGTTGTAATAACTTAGAATGATTTAATTTCGTCTCTGAGCCTATAATCAGTGAATGTTATGTTTGATTGAGGGGTCACAGCATGATAACTTGAAGGTTAAGAATAATGTTTATTAAAAATGGGAATTAAGGACAGAGTTACAGCCCGGATCCCCGACCCCGGATCTAGGGGTGTTACAGATTAGATATTAATGTATACATTATCTGGTTAGATCATAAGTCAGAACAATGTCATGAAATTTTAAATTTATTCTCACGCTTTGAATAAATCTTTTATAAGTCAAAATCAATTGTGCAAAATTATAAAATCCTACACGTGGGTCGGAATTGTCAATTACCCTGAAAGAGTTTGGTGAAGCTATAATAAAACATTCGCAAATACTCGTGTTGATAAAGTATAAGCAAATACTCATTTATTCAATATTAAAGCCTAAGCCTTAATTCGTTTACAAAATAATGATCGCTTATATAGCCAATACCTAATCGTAATAAAGGAAAATATTCCTTTTCCCTAATAATAAGAAATACGGTAACTTCCTGAATTAAATCATAGTAATATGTCAACATCCCCCCTCAAACTCAAGATACAAGAATCGAGAATTTGTAAAATAATAAGAAAATTAAAAAAAACTTGAAAAAGTCGTCATCGTTCTAATCGAGAAACGGTCGTCGTCGATTATCATCCGTCATCGATTGTCGTTTGTTGTCATTTCCATCGAGAAACGATCAACGGGGTGTCGTTAGTCGTCATTTCCATCGAGAAACGATCAACAGGTCGTCTTTGTCATTGTTATTGTTTCCAATCGAGAAACAATCATCGGGTTGTCGTAGTCGTTCTTCGTCATCGTTTTAATTCGAAAAACGATTGTCTGATCTTATAGTAAGTCGTAGCATCGTCGTTGGATTGGTACAGTCTCTCCCACAAACCCATCGTCATTTTTGTGATTTCGTCTCGTCGTCAACTTTGTTAAGGAACTTTTGAAAATACACCTAGAGGGGAGGGGTGAATAGGTGTTATGACTAACAATGATCAAATAAAATTTTCTTCCTAAAATATATAGACTGGCAGTTAGCTGGATACGATAGGCAGCTAACTAGGTTAACCAAATGAAACAGATTAATGAATAGGCAGCTAGCTGTGATATGCAATGCAGAAAGATAAAATTGCAGTAAGTAAAGAACACCAAGAATTTTAGCTAGGTTCGACCCCTAATCGTCTATGGTCTACGTCCTAGTCCCTTACCAACTTGGTAAGAGAATATATATTATTGATCACAAGAGAATCCAATTACAAGACTCAATAATATATCTCCCTTATCACCCAGTTACTGACTGCAGCTAGCTGGAACCCCTTGTTTCCTGAACACAGCTCTCTAAGTTCTATACTTAAACCAAGTATACACTTCTCTAGCCTAATGCTCCTTGAACCCTTGTTCCACAAGCTCAACAATTCAGCAACTACCAACTTTACAAGTTGAACAATACAATGGATAAAAATAATTACAACTCAAGGATATAAACTCCATAAAACTCGATGTATATATTATAGTACAGGAGCTCTTTTGAAATGATGTGCGGAGTTGTTTCTTGTATTCTTGAATATAGCTTGAAGGTTCTTGATGTCTTCAGAGGAGAAATATGCAATCCTTTATTGTGAAGTGCAGGAGCTACAAATTATGAACAATCTTGCAACGGTCTTGAAGATCACTTCTCACGTTTGGCTTTGTTCAAATTAATTGCACTACTAACGTTCACCTACAGGTTTGATATTAATCTGAAGATATAATGATTCTCATGCAGAGGATATATTCAGTGGAGAGAGATGAAAGCAAAGCATTTTGTTCTTGAATAAATCCGTTAGTGACAAAATGAAGAAAATAATAGATATGATACTTAATGAATGTGTTTTCTTTGTAAGCTTTTCTATAAGACAACACGTGGTGGAAATGTAGAAGCATGTAAGCTTTTATTATTAAAGAGAGCATGCTTGAAAAGAGCACATGGGTTGTTTTTAGTGGGGCATTAAAGAATTCAAAAGATTTCTTTACTAAGGAAAATTGTTATTTAGAAAGACTTTTGTAAAGAAGAGTGTTTTAATATATATGTATGTATGTATCTATATATATATATATATATATATATATATATATATATATATATATATATATATATATATATATATATATATATATATATATATATATATATATAGGCTAGCGTTCAAATAGAAACCAACCTTAGAATAGAAACTAGAAACCTACACTAAATAAATTATATTTCATTTATTTTAATGGCCCCGCTAGGGGCACCTTCACAAAAAACGTTTAAAATTCTTGGCTCTATTCAACAAAAATATAAAAAAAAATTAAAAAAATTTTAAAAAAAGTTACTGTTCACGTGCCACGTCATCACGTGAACAGTAACTTTTTTTTTAAATTTTTTTTATTTTTTTATATTTTTGTTGAATAGAGACAATAATTTTAAACGTTTTTTGTATTGGAGTACCGCTAATTTGGTCATTAGATTAGCTTAAAATATTTAATTTAGGTTTAGTTTCTAGTTTCTATTCTAAGTTAGTTTCTATTAGAACAAGACCCTATATATATATATATATCATATCATGAATATATTCAGGCCACTCTTATTTATGGAGTCTAATTGAAATCTATATAGCCGAACTTCCCTTTCACACAGTCTGCCAGCTAGCTGAGATGCCCTGTGTTTTGCTATTAATTGATATGAATAATGAACCTGCAAAACAATATTAATCCAGAACAAATACCCAGCTTGCTTCCTATGTATGATCATCAAAATCATTGAGTTTCAACTTTGTTGTTTTGGCTTATATAGCCAATACATAATCGTAATAAAGGAAACTATCCGTTTTTCGTCTCTGCACAATGTAATGTTGTTAATTGTGAAAAGAAAAAAAAATCCCAATTCAATTCATATTTTACTTTGAAGAAAGTTGGAAACTTGAAAAACAATACATATTCAAAACAAATATTTTTGAGTCTGTTATCTCAGTACTTCACAACTTTTCAGTTTTTAAATATTTGATCTCGGGAACAAATCATCTTGATGGGGCTTAGGTGAAGTCAGCAGTGCTGTATAAAGCCTGAGCCTCTCCTCCTCAAGTGAAGCAGAACGCGACAATGGCCTCCTAGGCATGATAAATGGAAGTGATGCAAGCGTTCGGCGGTGCCTGTATCGTAGCCAAGCCAGCTGAATGGCAACAGCTGCCCAGGTTCTCCAGCCAGGGGAATAATAACGAGCACACATTTTCACTTTCTCGTTCAGACGCAAGTGTTGTGTCACGTATTTCACGTCCTCTGCTTCGAGCCCAAATGCTTCGGTTGCTTCAAGCGTGATGAGTGTAGCTGAAGATGGTGGGAGAATTCCAATGACTGGCTTCCTCACACACCAGGACAAGAGCTCATCACCGCTAAAATTCCCAGGGCCTAGCATACAACAACTGTGGACTCCACTTCTAACTGTTTGATTGCACTGAAGATTACCTCTTACAATAAATAACATTCTATGAACTGGATCACCTTCTTTAGTTATCTGCAAGTAAAATTCTTGTATAAATCAATTTGTTCTTAGATCATATCATTATGTATGAATTCAGAATTCACCACTCACAATCTCTCCTCCAGGAAATACAAGGGATTTCACTCTATCGCAGATGCTCTCCAGGACCAAACTATCCATGTGGTGGAACAAAGGTACCTAATATGTGTATAACATTTTAGCTGCATTCTAAACCAGCAAGTTACTTGATTTAGAAGTACGAAAATGAATTCGACGATCATATATACCGTGAAGATACACCACGATCAAGATTCGTGAAGATACATACATTAGGCAAGATAGTGTATTTATCTAATGCTGGGTATGGATTGTGTGTCATTATTGTTTATATTTAATGCTATTTACGAATCACGTATGTCTTTTGAAGTCATAATTTTTATTTTTCTTAGCTTTATACAGTGTTTAAAAGTAAGAATTATGCATGAATTATAAGCGAGGCAAATGTATACCTGTCTCACTAAGTCCAGGCAGAGGTGGTACTTGATATCTCTCCTAAGACCCTCGGGAAGGTTAGAAATCATGTCGCCCTCATTTACGCCACGCATTGCAACCCAATGTTGCTGCTCATAGTTACGTATTCTGTTCCGCAATCCTGGTGGCATGTTCCTCCTTTTCATCCACCATTCCATATTGTTAATGTTTACTTTCCTGGTAAGTTTCTTCGATGACGATGTTGCTATCAAGAACACCTGAATATAAACACACCAATCACTGATCAGATGCAAAACATAGAAAATAACCCTTCCACTTACAATAGAGATTAGAGAAAATGAACTAATCAAATACGGAGGTTGAAACATGAACTTATCAAGTTAAAAACAAAATATAATTTTTGACAGGGCCAAAGTAAGTGTTTCTATTCAAACCTCCAACTTTTGTATAGTTTACCTTAATGTTGGCAATTAACATGGTGACCAGAACGAGGCCGCACGCAGTCACAACTAGCATGAACACAATTTCTAACCAGTCGTCAGTGCTCCCCAGATTCCCAAAAGTGCTGCATCAATTATCATATAAACTAAGGTTGGGTAAAAGTAATGTGAGAAAAAAAATAATGGATAAAGAAGTTACCAAAGCATCATGACACCCCAAAAGAGGGGAAGAAGCATCTTCTGGGTACGGTTGCTATTGCAAATAAGTAGAGTTATCCATTCGAATGCTCCATAATAATACTGACTATCATCACTGCTTTGTAGGCACCAAGATCTGGCATCGTTGTTATTTCCCCAAGACATCCGCATATTGTCTGTCACCTTATATGTGCTCCCGAAAAAGAAATGGTTCTCGCAAGAAAGTGCATTGAGTCTACAACTCTCTGTTTTCATGCATTGCTCCATCAAACACCTAGCTGACCTCTGGATTCCTAGCAAGTAATAACATGCTCCCACCACCTGCACATTGTTCATTCTTTGAATCAAACGACACAAACTGAATATGATTAATGCACTCAGGAATCAAGACCTTGCTACTAAAACTCTGCACTAGTTCTTATAATACTGACATACATCACCATTTTCTTAATTCTATCTAGATTCTTTAAAAGTCTTTTTTTAAAGTATTTCTATATCTTTTAAGTTTATTACGATTCCTTAAAGTATAGTAATTTAAGATATTGTAATTTTTAAAATTCCAACAAGCATTGTGTATGCGAGTGTGTAATTACTTACATGTGAGGCTACAAAAATTGCAACAATGTTTAGACCGATCCCCCACCAAGCTGTTCCGAAAATGTATCGAAAGAGCATGCGACGCAAGAGGCAAACAGCAATGTATATCTTGGGAACGTACTGGAACAGAAATAGTATCAGCATTACTGTCATCACTCTTGTTTGTTCATCCTTCTTCAACAATGCTGGAACCACAATCCATATTACAACCTACACCGTTATAATCCCAATCTCATGTAAGCACAAGTAATCTCGAATAATGACGTAGCATCGAAAATAATTATTTAAAAATAATGTTCAAAGTAAATTACAAACAAATAATAAGAAATAAGAAGATAAGCTCAACGATTACACACACATACGCACATTTTGTGTGTGTAATTGTTTGTATACGACCGCTAGGTGCCCAAGTCATTAATACAGGTGACATAAATGAAATTCAATAACAAACTCATTGAAGTACAAGCCTCCAAAAGAAGGCCCGATATACAGCAAGGAAAGAAAACGTTTTCATTCTTATCATCTGCTTCAAATGATGAAATCTTTTGTAACCCAACCACAACGTTGGTTATTAATTATTCGAAATCGTAATTAATTTAGATCTTGCACACGTTTAAGATCCGATGCAACTGAAAATAAGAACCGAAGATTTTCATTTCTATGAACGCAAATCATCAGTGGTTTCTGTGACTGTACGTGATGATACATATGTATCAGAGTTGTGTTGTTTTTTCGAAAAGTGATTAATAAAAACAAATAATAAAGAAGTATAAGAATAAAAAATAGGATTTTTTCAATTTATAATTTCTCACCTGCGGCAAAGGTAAGATGGCGAACACATAAATGAAGAAGTCCACTTTGCCATTGAAATTCTGCAATGCTAAACCACGGTAAATCCTCTGAAACCAGTATGCGTCTGCTGCAGACAATGAGCTGTGACGATGGTCCTTCCTGAAGTACACATGCCACATGTTCCTGACGTGCAAGCCATCTGTAATCAATCGGATAAGCGACAGACCGAGAGCGAACCAGCCATCAACGAAAAAGCACATGCTATCTCCGTTAAGAGAAAGTGTGTAAAAAAAGGTAGGATCAATAAACAAACATAGAGCTGAAATTAAAGGAAAAACACGGTCCCATTCTCTTAACCATGACATTCTTGATGATAATCCTAATATCATTTTTTCGCCACAACATTCGTCGCTATCTGTGCTGCTGCTGCTGTACTCTTCTGAGCTTTCGTCATCTTCTTCTAGCACTTCTTCGTCGGAAGTGTTGATGACATCGTATAAATGTGGATTATTATTCTCGTACTCTTCGTGAATAGCCTCCATTCTTATCATGCTGGCTATAGCTAATTCCGAGGAGATAAGTTAGTTGATCTTAGTGTTTTATGGGAAGATTATTAAGAAGCTTTAGGAGAAGAGCTATGTTAGCTAAGGATGAATTGTGTTCGTTTTTTTCTTATTTATAATGGAGTTGTAGCGAGTACAGAAAGGAAAAGAAGGTGCTATCTGTTAAACAAATTGAAATTTTAGAATTAAAAAAAAAAAAAAGATCTTTTCAAGAATATTATATTGTTGCAAACAGCTGGTAAATTTGATTAATATGACGTCCACATAATGTCAATTATAATTTCGTTTTAATTTCGTTTATGGAGTTGTAATTATTTGAAATTTTTTTTTTTGAAAGTGTACTACTAATATGAAAATGGAGACAGTATGTTGTTGTTATTGGCCGTTACACTTATTCACATTGCATTCATATTTGAAAAAATGGTCAAAATATCTAATTTTTTATATTTATTTACCCAAAATAATTATTTTTAGATACACTAACCAAAATACTCATTTCGGTCAGATATCCATTGAGTAGTGCTAGATAATCCAAATTGGGTACAAAAAAAGTTACAAAATAACATGGCATGAGTGATTTGACAGTATGAAAAGATTTAATTGGTGAAGTTAAAGTGTATACAGGGGCTCAGTTAATTATAACCAATCAAATTAAGATACATGACATTTGATAAATTTTTTTTTATCCAATTTGGGGTCTCTAACATTTTTCATATCCATTTGCACTGGAATATCAGGTGATACTTCTTAGCCAATATTGGAGCGTCGGGATTGATAGACGTTCAAATACTCCACTATGAGTGGAGTATGATACTCCACCGGTAATGGAGTATGTCTCTCATTGACGTGGGAGTATGTCTCTCATTGACGTGTCATCTTAATACTTGATTGCTAGTGAAGTATCGATGGATTTTAAGACCATATTTACTAAATATAGGTATTTTGAACATGTTTTGTTAAAAATTAGATATTTTGGGCATTCATCCAATAAATAATTTTAAATTAATTATTTTAGGTTTTAGTGTTACATTTCTATTTTAATTTATAATTAATTTCAAAACTTTGTATTGTTTGCTTATTTTATTTTATATATAACATTTAAAAAAAATTACAAATTTAACAAAAATTTCAATAAATAAATGAAAACTACCACAACATACAAAAATAATAACTGATACCTATAAAAAATAAGAAAAAAGTTCTATGAAGTACTGTTTAAATTGGAGTATTGGTTTATTTTCACAGTCAAGAGTGCGTACAGGATGTTGCAAACTCAGAAAGGAGCGTGGAACACAGGTGACACAACTGGTTTTTGGAAAAATCTGTGGAAAATTAAAGCACCACCTCAGGTGTTAAATGTCATCTGGAGTGCGATCAATCTTTGTTTACCGACCATGACTCAACTTCAGACCAAGCTTGTGCAGGTTACTAGTCAATGTCCAGTTTGTAGGGAGGAACCAGAAACTATAATTCATGCTCTAGTTCAATGCTCTATAGCAGCAACGTGCTGGCAGATTTTCAAACCAGGCATAAATACGGATGTGACCATGGATATTGTGCAATGGTTACAGCTGAATTTTACAGGTCAGTCAAGCAATATGAAAGGTAAGATCATCACTTTGTGCTGGTCTATTTGGAGGTCTAGAAATGATCTGGTTTGGAACAATAGGAAATGGCCAACTTTGAGGATAATTGCAAAAGCGTGGGAATATCTTTCACAGTGGAATGCGGCTCAGAATAGAGGGTTATGTGTTCCTATCAAACCCCTTGTAGAGGGTGATGGGGCTATGATCTGGGCAAAGCCACACCAGAATGAAGTAAAGATTACAGTGGATGCAGCAGTCTTTGAAGGTCGTGGAGTTTCGGGCTGTGGAATCATTGCTCGAGATCATCGGGGTCACTTAAATTTGGCCAAGACGAGATTGATTTCAGAAACCTTGAATCCCACTCTAGCAGAAGCAATAGCAGTTAAGGAAGCAATAAGTTGGGCTAAGGAGATGAAGTGGGATAAGGTCACAGTGGAGTCAGATTGTTTAGTTGTAGTTCAGCTGATAAGGAGTGCAGTACCTTTGCGCTCTAGGCTTGGTTTAGTAATCGAGGATTGTAGAGAATTAGCTCGTCATTTTAACAACATCCAGTTGTATTTTATTAAACGGTCTGCAAATATGTCGGCACATGATCTTGCTCATGTGTCTCATATGTATCCTGATCGTATCTTTGGGTGGAGTTCTGTTCCGGCCAAAGTTAAGGATTGTATTCGCCATGATTTAATGATATGAGATATCTGCATTTCGTCAAAAAAAATTGGAGTATTGGAGTGCTGGATCTTAACCGTTCATTTATTTTTGATCTAATGGTCCAGGTTTTTTTTCTATTTTGTTTTAAAATAAAATCAAAAAGGTAGTTTTGTAAATTTATGTATGACAAAGATAATGCAATTTTATATATTGATAGATAAGTTTTGTAAAGACGGGTGGTTTTTTTTTTTTTGAGAGGTTGCAGTTGTGGTGTTTTATTGGATTTGCAATGGATCAGAGGCACCTTCTAGATACTACGTTTATAGAGTCAAACTCTATATATATAACTGTATACTCATCGTGTGCCTCCATTTTCTATGTGTCCTATATTTCTTCACCTTTCTACACTTCTTCCTTAATATGTAGGTCAAGTCTATCCTGCAACGAGAAAACACAAGCACCAAAATAACTATCACTTAAATCTATTCCTACCCCATCCTTCACTCCGCTCTTCATTTAGATAATAAAAATCGAATGTACTGCAATGTACAAGACCATGTTCTGTAAAAATTATATAATATTTTGCAAATGAAAAATGATATAAGAATATGTTTTGCAAAGAAAATGCAAGTTCTGCAGAAATAGATATGATGTTTATCATATAATAGTGTGAAAAACGTCTATTATCTATCTGTTTTGCAGGACTTTGTCCTTACTAATGCAATTAATTATAACATTGCCATTAAAAAAAGTTATATTCAGTCCCCAGGATCTATTTTAATCTAACGGTGATGATAGAGTACTCCAAGTACTCCAAATAATAAGTACTCTATAGAGCCAAACTCTAAAAAATAAATATAAGTAAAACATATTAAAATGATAATATGGATAATGTAATCCGTACTTATCACATAATATATAAGGTAGTTTATATTAAGCGAATTTTAAGTTCAACCTATACAATACTGAGAAAACTGGGCCTGAGGTTGTCCTCAGAAAATAACCCTGAGGTTAAAAGATTTTGTTCCTATAAAACAAGTGACCCCGCAGGGGCAATTTTGTAAATATAATTTTTTTTACAGTAATTTACATATATACGCTTAAATTTATACTGAAAATATTTTAATTACGAATTTACCCAAATTTGATTAAATTTTTCACACTGATGAAATGTGACTCTCGTTTATTAAAATAACTAGTTGACTAAGCCGCGTTTCGCGACGTCCTTGTAATATTTTTTTAAAAAAATTTAAAATATAATTTTAGAAAGAAATCGAAAAGAAGATATTTATAAATAAACTACAGTAATGGACACAATATTGTACAAATTTTAATATATATAGACAACTTAATAAACTACAAACTTATTTTTTATGTTGATTTTATATCACGTTTTCTTAGGCCGACACCCGCTGTAATAAATACTTATAAGACATGGTTTTCGGCGGCCTTGTAATATTTTAAAATTTTCCAAAATATAGACTATTTAAGAAAGAATTCAAAAAGAAAATATCTATAAATAAATTAGTGAACACAATATTGTAAAAATTTTTATGTATGTATAGACAACAAAATAAACCATATACTCATTTTTTACGTCGATTTTGTGTCACATTTTCTTAGGCTGGCACCCGTTGTAATAAATACATATAGGTAAAAAAGAAGATTTGATTGAATTAATTAAAAGAAGACGCTGAAATATTATGATCAAAAACAATGAGAAGATAATAACGACAAATTAACAATTAACGATAAATAAATAAAGAGGGAATGGTAAAAGTTGAAACCTTTTATGCCAAGTTCTCAAGTGCTTCTAGAAAGATCTTCTAATTCTTCTCTCTGTACCAAGATCACTAACAAAAAAAATACAAAATCCAAAGCAAAGAACAACCGATGGTATCCATAATTATAACTAAAATAATAACAAATCATAAATTTACAAATAAAACGAAGAAAACAAATATTAAATCAGTAAATTCAAATCTTAAAAACCAACAAAAAAAAGCAACTTGAAAATTACAAAATATTAGTGGAGCACACACATAGCAATGTACATTGAAAGTTAAACAAAATAAGAGTGAATAAAAAAAACTAAAAAAAATGAAGAAAAAAGCAAACAGAAGCAAGAAAAAGTGTTACAAACATGGTGATACATTTTGATCATTAGAAGCGATGATTGCATATATATAAGAATATTTTTTTTTCTATTTCGAATATCTAAATTTGAATTCTTCTTCCATACAAATTCAAAAACCTTTTCTATTTAGAAGATGTTAATGTTAAAAAAAGGCAGTCTGAAATATTAAATTTCTTTTCTATTTCGAATATATATATATATTTGACTTTTCTTTCCTACAAATTGGAAAACCTTTTTTATTTCGAAGATGTTAATGTTAATGTTGAAATAGGAAATTTTGATTTTTTTCTAAAAAATAGGGCCTAAAGAAGGAAGTTTTGATTTCAATTATTTAAAATAGAAGAGCTCTAGAAAAATAGATAAATATTCCTACAAATTTAATGTATATATATATATATAGACAACAAAATAAACCATATACTTATTTTTTACGTCAATTTTGTGTCACATTTTCTTAGGCCGACACCCGTTGTAATAAATATATATAGATAAAAAAACAAATTTGATTGAATTAATTAAAAGAAGACGTTGGAATGTTATGATCAAGCCTGCTTCTGTCTATGACCAGGCTTCCCAGATTGATATCAGGTCCAAGGACAAACGATGGAAATGCAAGGTGGCCTACGTGTATCCTTCTAAAAAAAAAAGTTGCCCGTTTCCTTGCAAGACTAGGACTGGAAACGGCAGACAGGCTGTACACGTTTGATCGATCTGTATGAGGTGTTGAAGAATTACTCAACTGGGACATGGGATCGGTATCGATCACCCAGACTTTCAAGATTTGTATCTCCCAACTTGGGTGGTCGATCTAGTTGACTTTGGCATTGTTTTGACTCTTTCTGATCAGATAGGCAACCTAGGGCTAGGACAAATCAATGCACCGGAGGTAGTCAGCCTGGACATGGCACTCAACGAAGATGTTGTGCAGCAGTGTTTAGGGTTGGAGGAGGACTTCTTTCATGGCGGGGTAATATTCCATGCAGGCCAGGCCATCTTCACAGGAGACACCCCCATCCAGGACGTGGATTAAGCTCAGCTTGCAGGAAGGTGGAGGCAGTAGGGACGTCTGAAACAGTAACCAAGACTTAGTACTATAGCATAGTATGGGATGCTTTTGTTGTTTAATATCATCCTAGTAGCTGTAATGTAATGTTTTTAGGTCTGTTTTGCATGTTGGTGTCTAGTGTTTAGTAACTCTTTCGTCTCGACCTAGTATCAAGACGTGAAGGGGTTGCATGACTTGTAATTTTCCAAAATCTATACAAGTCCGGGCTTATCCAAAAAAAAAAAAGAATAACGAGAAGATAATAATGACAAATTAACAATAAATAATGAGGAAATAGTAAAAGTTCAAACCTTTTTGTGCCAAGTTTCTCAAGTGTTTCTAATTCTCAAATAGAGAAAGATCTCATAATTCTTATTCACATAATCAGGTGTCTTATTCACATAATTCTTATTCGCATAGCCATGTACATTGAAAATTAAACAAAATAAGAGTGATTAAAAAAAACTAAAAAACATATAAACGAAGACAAAAGCAAACAGAAGCAAGAGAAAGTGTTACAAACATGATGATAAAATTTGATCATTAAAAGCGATGATTATATATATAAGAATATAAAATTTCTTTTCTATTTCGAATATGTAAATTTGAATTCTTCTTCCATATAATTCAGAAACCTTTTCTATTTCGAAGATGTTAATGTTAAAAAAGGAAGTTCTGAAATATAAAATTTATTTTCTATTTCGAATATATAAATTTGACTTCTTCTTTCCTACAAATTCGAAAACATTTTCTATTTCGAAGAAGTTAAATAGGGCCTAAAGAAGGAAGTTTTAATTTTAATTATATAAAATAGATGAGCTCTAGAAAAATAGATAAATATGATTCGAGCGATCTGAGAGCTCCTAGGGTTTTTCTTTACATATATAATAAATAGATAGATAGATATATAATACTAGCGTTCTACCAGTGTTACGCACCAAACGATAAAATTGTCTAGTTAATTAATATAAACACAGTATTTTATTCATTATTTCGGAAAAAAGATAATTTCATGAGAATATATTAATTTAAGTTTAGAATTACTTATTCGTCATTTTATAACAATTGCAATAATATTAGTATTTTCAAACAGTTATCATAATATCCACAATCCCCGTTAAAACGTTCTAAACACTCTTTAATGATATTTCTTAATTTTATTTTTCATTTGATTTTTCTCATTTTTTGGAATCTTTCTACCAAGTTCTTAAGTTTTTTTTACCCATATTTTAATTTTTGTTCTTTTGGAAATTTGGTATATTTAAACATGTAGTACTGTGTATTTCTAGAATTTATTCATATTAATTCAATCAAAAAATTTGTATAAGCCGCGATCAATTTTTCGAACACATATTAAAAATTTATAAACACTTATTTTTCATGACTATTATAAATTGATGTGCAAAAAATTCACGCAACACCCCGAGAAAGCCTCACCGGAATAACAGGAATTATCCTTGGTTTTCGGATAATAAAATTGAATGAACAGTTGTAAAGAAACAGGACATCTGAACCTAAAAATGGTATTTAGTGTTTAGAGGGCTGAATTAGCAAGTTCACCGGACAATAATGGCAAAAATCCGGCCAAGTATGTCCAGGGATGTATTACTTAGGGTACACGTGCTTTGTGTATTCAGAAAGTAAAAAAACCGAACCCCTTGCTAATTCCCTACATATCCTATTTATAGGAATCAAGCCCTAATGTAGTTCTTTTAGGTTAGGAATCCTTTCCTTGTCCATTAAGCCACGAAATTAATAGAATTCCATCCTTCCATCCATGTTAATCTCGAAGTATTTGTGTAGGAATATGCCTTATCCCTTAATCAGCTAGCCCCTTAGTAGAGTCTTGTTCGAAGTAGGACTCTCAAATCCCAATCCTAAAATAACTCCATATATATCACAAATATATAATAATTATCATATTAAAAACGTGTATCTCCATGAAATAAACTGTTAAAAGGACTCAATTTACGCCTCCTAAAACCTAGGAGGTAATCCTTATCCATTCGATCCTGCAGAGGTGGAGCCTGTGAGTACACCTGAACCTGCACAGCTTCCCTCAAAAGCGAACCTCCACCTCCAGAGCTTCCCTCAAGGGGTACACCTCCTTTTCTCCAGCAACCTTGTTCATACCTTTTAAACACCCTACCAGGCCTCCAACATCTATGGGCCCAAAGCCAAACCCATTACAAATTTTGGGCACAACAACTACCCCCCGGTTCCTTGTAGCTATAAAATACACAAGGAACCTTGCCATCTCTTCTCAAATTCAGCTTCGCTTTTTACGCCCAGCTCCAGCATATCATCTTAATATCTCGTGTGTTCCACAATAACCTTGCCACAATTAAGCCAGTAAAATCTTTCCAAAAATTTCATGATTTCCTTTTAAATTAAAACCTAAGCCACTCCCAT
This sequence comes from Saposhnikovia divaricata, assembly GCA_036435485.1. Classification (NCBI taxonomy): domain Eukaryota; kingdom Viridiplantae; phylum Streptophyta; class Magnoliopsida; order Apiales; family Apiaceae; genus Saposhnikovia; species Saposhnikovia divaricata. The sequence continues at coordinate 2,571,120 of JAZHRN010000132.1, forward strand.
TATTAAAGAATCAAAACAAATTTTCCAAACACAGGTTCACCTAATTTAAACCTCTTCCAGGGAATACTTCTCTCTCAATAAATCTTTCTAAAAAGATAAATATTTTAACACTTTAAATAAATATCCCATAATTAATTTTGAAAAAACAACTTATCCAATTAAAATTATACCGGGACTCTCATTTTCTTCTTTAAAAGCCGTGTCTTATACAAATTCAGCTTCCTATCGGTACATATTCCAATGCAACCATTACTCCTACCCGAACATAATTCATTTCCACATGCCACAATCTCTCTTCCTTTACTCTATATATATTTTATATATATATCAACACCCATCCGTCCTGTTTTTCTTTTTCTTTTATCACAAACACACACTCTCTTCTTCTTCCACCGGTACATCTTCTCACGAGCAGCTCTACTCAGGCGGACCAATCCGGCGATACCTTCAAACTCCGGCAACTCTAAACCATCCAACTATCCCGAAGGTATGATTCCTTTTACGCCTTTCACTGAATTGGTTCACTACTATGTTGTCAATTGCATGTCTTAATTTGGTTCCGATCTAAACTTGTACATGCATATTTAGACATACACTATCATCATTATTACACGAATCATCTTGTTATATTATTTGCCTTCTAATTGATCTTTAGACCAAGTATTATCCTTCCATAACTATGATATTTTCTTGAAACCAAAACCCTAGAATCCAATTCGTACTGATCTTCATTCGAAAACCCATTAGTGTTATATGTTTTTGTAAAAATCCATGTGTAATCCGCTTTTTCCAGAAACCAGTTATTGTTTATTGTTATAATGCGTGTACCAACCCTTGTATTTTAATTAAACTTGTATAAGTAATGTATGCATCATATATGAATACCCAATCTAAGAAGAGTAGTCAAGATTCCTTGATAGGCGTACCTATGCCTAGCTAGCTGTTTAGGCGAACCTGGCCTTTCATTCGCTCCTGGCCGTTTGTATGTGTTTATTCACACACGTCTACTAAGACATTTCACTTGGGAGGACTCACTGGTCACCTACTCATCCTGCTTCACTTTGTGCAGATGTCTGGTGGATTAGTTGCGGCTAGCTCCCAACACTCTACCTCTGAGGAGATTGCACACTCCCCAGAACTCCCAAGCACCAACCAGGTTCCCTTTACCACCCCAGCTTCTAAAGTTAATCCAACTTCCTCTATAAGCACCAGGACCTGTTCTAAAATCAAAGTGACTGAACCTGTACAAACCCGTCCCTTAAGAACCAACCTTTTTACTCACAATACCAGAGACACTCGACCAGCTATCCTTGTATCCTCATCAAATGAACACATGTCACTAGAATCAACAACGCCAAACCTTCTTCTTACTGCTGATGAAGCTTCCTCTGTCAAAGCTACCCCCTCACATACTACCTCAACAGCTCCTCCTAGAACTGACTCTTTAACAGGAGAATTAGAAAACAATACCTTGGAAAAACCTCCTGCCACCCTGTCCTGTGAAAATTTGAGTAGCTCCATGACTGCTCCCTTATTAAAGAAGCTGACACAATCACACCACATAGGCTGTTCTTTAGTCATCCCCTCTCCTGAAGAGAGATGTCATAGGTTTGACATGTTTGAACCTGGCCAGCTTCTACCTAAAGCTGTTTTGTCAGCCCAATTTTTTAGATTGGGGTTATCTCTGCCTTTACACCCCTTTATCCAAGAGGTTCTTGAATTTTTTGATTTAGCTCCTATCCAACTCACCATCAACTCATATCGCATGGCAATGTGTATGTATATCCTCTACCATACCAGACTCAATAAGACTCTTTCTGCTCGAGAGCTGGGATATTTTTACCAGCTAAAACAAACTGGCAAGAACTCAGGTTTCTTTTATCTATCCGCCTGGAGTGTCCATGAAGGCCAGTGTTTTAGAAGTTGTAAGAGAGGGATGAGTGGCTGGCTCAAACAGTTCATTTACTGTTATGACTGCCCTCAATTAAAAATTGATTTTAATCTTTCTGTGAAAATACCTGCAAAATCCTCTTTAAGAGGTCGAACCTTGGAACGTGCTGTGGAAGCACTGAATTTATCAGCCGGACTTGGGAACGGCCTTAGTTTGCTAACTTGTGACAACCTCATGAGTTGTAATTTCATTCCTGGGAGAGGTACCCCTATTCTAACAAGCTGAAATTATTTTCCTTCCTTACACCATGCTCATCAATAATATAGGCATATACTTACGATAGTTTAAAGTATTTTTGATTGATAACTTGCTCAACAGTTTCCATATTGTTTAATCTTTGCAGAAATGGCTTCAGGAATTCCCTCTTTTATCAAGAAAACAACCAAGTATGAAGAGAGGTTTACTGATGACGAAGATGACAAGGTCACCCCTATTGCAGCTACTCCTATTTCAAAGATCAAAGTTCCATCTCCTACTTTAGAAAAATCATCCACCTCTTCAAAAAGAAAGTTACCACCTCCTCTCCTTGAACCACCTCGAGCTTCTGCCTCTGCTTCTCGCTCTACTAAAAAAGCTAAGATATCTCCTCCCTTGGACCCTGGAAATTCTGGTCCTCATATGCAGTATTTCTTTGAGATGGCAGGAAACCAGATTCCTGAAGAGGCCATAGCTGCTTGGGACAAAATGTCACTAGCTGAGGGTGCACGAGCTGCCCTTCATGCCAATGCCCAGAGTTTGTTTCATTATCTCAAGCATGGTGAGAAGATTGTGGAGACAGCTAGAGGTGACCAAAAACTTGCCGAAGAGGTGAAACAGCTTAAACAATCCATCAAAGCCAAGGATGATGAGAAGAAGAAGTATATGGATGCCAATAGGAAGCTCAAGTCTGCTGAAACCAAGTTGATAAAGGAACGTGACCAGCTGGCCAATTCAGTTGCTGGTCTTGACGCAGAGAAAGAGGAGTTGGTTTCTTCCCATGCCAAGCAAATTCATGAGCTAGAGCTAAAAGTGGAAGCTATGAATATCAAGCTAGCTGAGGAAAGGTCCGTTCAAAAGGAGAAGAGAAAGGAAGCCTATGGTATTGGTTATAATGCGGCCATCAATGACTATATTGAATCCACCTACCTCCGGTTCCCTGATTTAGACGGGTCCCAGCTTGGCGAAGATGCCGTGAAAGCTGTGGAGGACATTAAGAAGAAAGAAGCTGCTGCAGCTAAGGTGGACTCCGTTGATCCAGCTGATAGGGAGAAAGCGGTGGAGGTTCCCTCGGAAGATCCAGCTGAAGCTAAAGCAGATGCCTCTAACACAGCTATCCCTGTTCCTCCTGCTCCAAGGGCTGAGGTATCTCCTGACACCCCTACTCCTTAACTCCTTGAAATTAAAAACCTTTCCTACCCCTGCGTGGGTTTAAACTTTTAAATTATTTTGCATTGCCTTGGTGGCTATTAACTTTGAATTTCTATGAGGTCGTGGGCTCCTCGTATTGCCTCACAAGTTGTATTCCATAACTTTTGTTTCCCTTAATTATGCATCTTGTTTTTTCGTACATTACCATGTTGTCCATATGAAGTTGCCATGCTGAGTATAAACATTCCAGTGATAAGGCGCATACCTAAACTAGGATGTAAACCTTTCACTCGTAACCAAATGAGTTTCATAAAAATGTCCAACTCATCATGAACGTATGTCAATATAAATGCCTATCTTAACATTTCCTGTTAAGTAATTGTTTCCATTTAGAGTTAAAGAGAATAACCCAGGTGTATTGAATTGTTTAAAACCATACGAGGTGATCCCTGTTTCCGAAATCCACCTAATACGTATATCATGAAGCTTCCCTTAACATGATTTAATACGTTTGTTGGTCATATTCATTATCCAACCAATCCTTTTCCCACGTATGAAGTACCCTTTCCGCGTAGAGAGTGATCATATGGCCAATGCCTCGGTTCCCATATTACTTTGTTTTATTTTGTAAAAAGAATCCATAAAACCTTTTTCCAGAAATATGAACATAATGCGCCTCATATGTGAGCTTCGCTTTTTTAACCAGCTGAAGCTTATTGCCATTTTTTATGTAAGTTATTCCATTTCATGTAGCCTGAATTCTGGCTCCTACATGATACATTTTTTTTTATCCTTTGGTTCTTCATGCGCCCAGATTCCCTGGGATTCACATGAACCTGATAGTATATTTCCAAAACAGCTTCCATATTGGAACCTCCTCACAGGTGGACCAATTTTGCGAACCTCTTTCCATGTGGTTCTTCATGTACCATAATCCATTCCAAAATCCATTACCATAATCCATTCCAAAATCCATATATATATATATATATATATATATATTTTTTTTATTCCAATTTTGTTATACTCCAATTTTTTGACTTCCTACATTCGGGAAAATTTTCAAAGGGATGGTGGTATAACCTACTACCCCCCAAGTTCTTTAATCATATTACCAACTATGATGGAGAACTTAAAACCACCTATTTACGCATATGGTTCCATACTCATTCCATAAAGCATATAAGGAACAAAACATAATTCATAAGCAAAACATGTTATATATAAAAGAAAGCAACAAATTTATTGGCTTCATGGAAGCAGAATTCATGATATTCTTATCGGTGATGTGTACATGCACTACCCCCCGAGCATAGCAAGATATAATCAAATCATTTACTTGTCCTAAAGACGGCAGCTATAACTAGTAAACTACTTTTATTGATCCTATACCTGAAAGAGGTCTACTTAAAAGCGTTACCTGGAAAAAGCACCTACTGGTAATATTTCCTCAAATGTTCGGCATTCCATGCCCTAGGGATCAGCTTCCCATCCAAATCAGTCAAGTGATAAGTACCTTCCCAAAGGACCGTCTTTATAAGGTAAGGTCCTTCCTAATTGGCTCCAAACGCACCATGACCAGGTACCCTCATGTTGGGTAACACCCTTCTTAAAACCAAATCACCCACCTTTAATGGGCGAGCTCGTACCTTCTTATCAAAATATTTCCGTGTACGTTGCTGGTATGCAGCCAGCTTCAGCTGTGAATTCATGCGCACCTCTTCAACAAGATCCAGGTACAAGCGATGATTCACCTCATTATCCTCCGGATTATAATTTTCCCTCCTGAATGAGCCAGCTCCTATCTCAACAGGCACCATTACCTCACACCCATATGCCAAAGTGAATGGAGATTCACCTGTTGTAGTTCTTGGAGTGGTATTATAAGACCATAATACCATTGGAAGCTCCTCCAGCCAGCTTCCCTTTCGCTCCTCCAGCTTGGCTTTTAGAGTGTGTTTTATTATCTTGTTCACAGCCTCCGTTTGACCATTGCTTTGGGGGTGACAAACAGCTGAAAACCCCTTCTGAATTCCAAGGTCCACACACAAACCCCGCATCTCCTTGCTATCAAACTGCTTCCCATTGTTTGAGATGAGCTTATGAGGTACTCCATACCTACAAACTATAGCTCGAAACACAAATTCCTTCAATTTTGCAGCAGTTATTGTAGCCAAAGGTTCCACTTGAGCCCACTTTGTAAAGTAATCCACTACAACAACTGCATATTTTACTCTGCCTTTGCCCTTGGGAAGCTCCCCAATTAGATCTATACCCCAAACAGCAAAAGGCCAAGGACTGGTGAGGGGTTTAAGGGGTACAGTTGGGTTGACACCCAATTTCGCGAACCTCTGACAGCGATCACATGCTCGAGTGTACTTGTGAGCATCTCTTTGCAAAGTCGGCCAATAATACCCTTGACGAAGTATTTTGTGTGTCAATGAGGTTCCCCCAGAGTGGTTACCACAAATCCTGTAAGATCCCGGATTATTGTAGGATTTATTATTATTATTATTATTATTATTATTATTTTTATAGTTTTAATTATGTTAATTAGTATTTAAAGTATGGAATTGGATTTGAGAATATCGTTGTGGAGTTCAACGATATTAGTGTCGAGTTTATATGAGTATATATTGTGTTATGTGTGCCCCAGTATTTTTAGTTGTATTTTTTTTAGTGATTTAAAAGTATTTAAATCTAGTATTATTGATCTTCAAAAATATTTATTTACTTATCGGAGGGCTTAAAAATCATGAAATCTTTTGTAAAATTATCTTTATATATTTATTGAGTTTTAAAAGTGTTGGGTGGATTAATTTGGGTGTTTTAGTATTTTATAATGATTTTAAGAGTTTTATTGTATTTAAAGGATTAAAACTTTGAAAATTCATATTTAATTCATTTTTTATCCGAAAAATATTTCGAAAATATGTATGTGCTTGTAATTTTATATTCTTTATTTTAAAAATGAAAAGTGTAATTTTCCAGAAGTTTTATTTAATTGTGATTTTTTTTAGTCGTTTATTAGTTAGAATTGGGCAAAAAAGGAGGATAAAGTGGTAATAAGGATTTTGGGCCTAAGCCCATTAAGAGGAAGAGCTGAGAGAGTTCGAGAGAACTGGAGGAGAAAAGAAACGAAGAAAAAAAAAACGGTAGAGAAGGATATGGAGAGAGAGGAGAATTGGGAGGAAAGATAGAAGAGAAATTGGGGGAGAGGGAGATACATACATATACATATATATAATCGCGTGTGTGTGTATCTATACTTTGTGTGTGCGTGTGGCCGTATGGGGACTGCAGCAGCGAGGAAGGAGCTTCGCACGGTGGAGGTTGGCCGGAGACAGCGACGGCGGCGGTTGGCGTCGAGCAGAGGCGGCTGTGCTGCGGTCGTGGCCGGCGTGGGTCTATGCATACACGCAGTGTGCGTGTGTATTAGAGAGAGAGAGAGAGAAAGAGAGAGAGAGAGAGAGAGAGAGAGAGAGAGAGAGAGAGAGATGGCAGGAGAGAGAGAGGGAGAGATTGGTGATGGAGATGCTCGGTGGGATCATCGGAAAGGGTATAATTTCACGTTTTTTTAATTATTTCATTTTCGTATTAAGTGAATTTTGATTTCAATATAGTTTAATTGTTGTAATTTAATTAGTTAAATGGTGAGATTATTGTGGTAATTTAATTGTGAGATTATGTGTTAATTTTATGATTAGATTAATATCTTAAATCGTGATAATATTGTTGAATTGTAGTAATTTGATTAGATTTAAAATTTGCTAGCTAAGGTGCTAATGGTCGTAATTAGATTGACATTTTAAATTACGAACATTGTTGAATTTCTGTATTAATTCGGAGAGGCTATAATTGTTAGTTGTTATTAGTTAATTGATAATTGCTAAGGTGTTAATTTTCGTAATTAGCATAGTATGGTAAATTATTCAATTGCTTTATTTCCGGGATTCAATTCGGAGAGTCGATATTGTTAGCTATAAGTGTTCGTGTTTAGCAAAGATTAATTGTTAATTGATAACTACTAATTACCTATTGTTATTGTCATATAATATGTGGAGTTTATATGAGTTACTAGTTGTAAGTGTTTAAGTGCTAAATGCTAATGGTCGTAAGTCGAGTTAAAATATGTGCTAAATGCCTTAATTGACAATTGCTTGGTGATGGAATGTGTGTGGCTAATTGATGGTCGGTTATCAGTCATTAGTACTTGGGATTAAAATGATTTCGATTAAGTAGTTGTATAATTGCTTTAAGTAGTATATTTCGATTTAAAGGTTATTTATCAAAGATTTATATGAATTTGCAAATTGTAAATGGTTTTACTAATTATGAATATTTGTATAAATGTTCAGTAATGGTTTCTGAAAAGTACCACTGGCCCTAGAGGCTGTGTGGTTTGTTTTAATTTAGTTTCCCAATGTAATTTATAGTAAAGTTAAGTTATCAATTTACTTTTCTTACGTGTTTAGTTGCCGCATGTCTGGGCGGATACTTTTCTTATGTGTTTAGTTGCCGCATGTTCGGGCGGGTACTTTTCATTATTTGTTTAATTTATGTTGCTGTCATAGAAACAGCTTGTTATTTTCTTGGATTGGTTGAATTGAAAAGCAGGGATGAATTGTATTTGAGGGGCTGTGCCCATAGTCCGATAAACGAATACTACATGCCGAAATTTTCTAAAAATCCCCTGCGTTTTAAAGTTATTTAAATTATTTGATTTAAAGATTTAAAGGCATATATGTGTATAAGTGTTTAAGTACATATGTGATGATTAATGAGGTGTGGATATATATATATTTATGTATGTATTGCTTTGTGAGTTATAAGTAATTAGTTATCGATTGGATTGTTTATGTACTAAATAGTACTTTACTATTATTTCAAGTATGATTAGGGATTCGATATAGAGCCAGTGCATGTTGACGGTTTATTGAAGAAGATGTATGCGTGATCGAATAAAGACCGAGATTAAGTATCGAATCGACGCGTGGAAACGAGGCAAGTGTACTAACCCTCGCTTATCGTTCAAGCGAGATACATATGTTTTTATTCAATATAATTATTCCCTTCAAATCCGTATTGCTAGTATTCTCTCCTTCAAATTATTGATAAGGATATATTTTATTCATATATCATGTGAAAAGTAGAAATACAGTTTTATTGCCAGTATTATTCTTTCTTAAGTATTGTCGCTCATTAAAATGGCTTAAATAATTAAAGATGTTTTTTTTTTAAAATTTCCTTATACTGGGCTGGTCTTTTGCCAGTGAGTATAAAGGACTGAAAAGTGAAATGTTTTAAAGTATTAATAAGATGGTTTATAAGTTGGATAAGCGTAAGAGGCTAGGGTGGTCCTAGTCCAGCACTTTTGTTAAGCGTAAGAGGCTAGGGTGGTCCTAGTCCAGCACCTTTGTTTAGCATAAGAGGCTAGGGTGGTCCTAGTCCAGCATTAAAGGCCAATGTGTTTCCTAATTGAGAACCTAATTTCAAAGAAAGGAAGACTTTACGTGGCTGATCACCCGTATTGTCCGTAATCAGAAGAATAATAAAATCAATTTAAAATGTTTCAAAAAGTTTTACGGAAAGTATGTTTTATTTGTGGAATAGTTTTAATGAGAGGAATGTTTTGATAAGATATACCTGTTTTACTGTAAATGATTATCGGTATAGAAATTGTGTATTTCAGATTTTATTGTTGTCTATATGATAAAAGTTGAAACCTCAGTAAAATAATGAGATTAAGGATAGATAGAAGTTTTTCAGTTATTCCCTTCGCAAGTAACATTGTACGTGAAAGTGGAGTAAGAATGATTGGAAAAATTCTTGATATTCTTTCTCTCAAAGTTTTATCTGGGGCAGAGATGGTTAGTAGTAAATAAAAGAGTGTTATGTTAGAATATTAAAGGGGGGTGTTTATGTTATGTAAAGGGTATGAGTAACGACGATAGATAATGTTATTTTATAGAGTAGTTGTATATTCTTGTTGACTGTTATAAAATAATTCACGGTTATTACGGTCACTGTGGCATGTGTTGCGCAGTGATAGTGAGAACCGAGAATGATTTGAGATCTTCTTAGTAATTCAAACTCATGATTGTCAGGCCGGTTAGGCAGCTAGGTATGCAAATGCTTAGCGACATGAATGAGATTTGAGTAACTGAGAATTTCTTGGAGATTTCGTTAAAGTGTTAGATAAAGTATTTTTGCAAGTATTAAAAGTATTGAATCTAGTATTACGACCCTTCTCAGTTATTAATCTTGATTTCGAGTTATAAATGTTTTAAATGATATTAATCTTCTGTTATAGTTAAGAATCCAGATTTCAAGTATAGTATTGATTATAATTTAGTGAGCATTCCTTCGCTTATATTTATTGCTACTATTTCTTGAATTGCGATTATTGCATTCTTATTTCATCCAGTACAGTTCTATATATATAACTTGCTGAGCATTCTTTGGCTCACACTTGTTGTTTTTTTTTAAAATCTAACCTTTCAGTAAACTAGTTGGCGAGGCTTAGCATGTGCAGTTCAGAAAGTGGAAAGAAGAAGCAGGATGCTGTTGTGAAGCTGACGTGGATCAGGGTATTTAGATTTAAAGTTGAATTATTGTATGTAAATTATAGTTTTAGTAGTTATAGTAGGTATTTGAGTAGTTGGCCTGGTATACTTCTATTCGAAGTTATACCAGTGATTTAAGTTTGTATAAGTTTTGTAAATAGATTTGTATTTAAGTTGGTTTGGGTTTTCTTGTTTCTAGAACTGTAACCTAAGATCCTGAGTTGGGAGTTGGGGTCAAAGAGCTTTTGATTGAGTTTTAATTTTTATTTCAGTTTTATTTTGATTTTCAGATTTTTAGTTTAGTATCCAGCAGGTTTATGTTGTATTTACGAATACATCATGGCCAATTTTCGTTAGAATTATTGAGTTTGTTAGCGTGACGCCCAAATCTACTGACCCCGGATTTGGGGGCGTTACAAGTTGGTATCAGAGCGTAGGTTATAGTAAACTAGAAACGAGAGTGTGTAGGAGTATGTATAGTTAAGTAAGGAACGTCAGAGTTCATATAGGACTCGTGTTGGACTATTGGATATAGTACCAGTTAGTGAGTTAAGATGTGAGTGGTGGCAGATAGTTGAGCGGAGTTGGGTAGAAACCCTTGAACCTGTAGGTAGTGGAACCTTCAGAGTTTAGATCGAATGACGAGTCAGCGAAGGAGTCGACAAAGAAGATGTACGTGGAGACCCTGGCAATACCTTTCTTCTTGAGAAATATTCCTTTGTTGAGTTATTTTGACAATTGTCTTTCCCCCGAATCTGGGATTCCAGTTATGACAGAGGTTGTTTTGATGCCTATTTCCTTTATTTCTAAAACCCTGTCAAGTGATATTTGAGTATTTAATTTTCTTCATCAGTGAATGATTCTAGTATTGATAAATCATTATTTCTTAGTATTCTGCAAATCATTCTTTCGTGATTATCCTTTTCTTCTAAAGTAGTACCCATGGAATCCGTTTAGTTGTAATCCAGGGGTATGTCTGAGAATTTCTCATCAATTGATTGTTAATTCGATGTTCGAATCTTTTTGTGTTTCTTTACTCCAACTGAGGTGAACAACCCTATTTATAGGGGACACAAGGACTGTTTGTCTGTGTGATAGCAGTCTGATGGGACGCCATCACTTGTGTGTTGTGAAGTACAAGAAGGTTAATTACCTTTAGTCATGTCTTGAATAAGGCACGCAACAAGGTTCATTTGATCATGTTGATCACTCAGTAATCTCTCATTTCAAAGAATATTTGTTTGAAAACTCATTGATTCCACAATTGTAGAAACCTTTGCTACGATGTGAAATCGTTCTTTTCAAATATCATGAATCATAAGATCTCGAGTAGTCTTGAACGTATGTCAATCGAGTTTAGAATACTAGTAACGCGTGACGTATAGTACTACGATTAGAGTCGTTCTATATAGAGAGATCAGTAGAGATCCCAGTAGAGTAAATAAGTATCCAGAGTACAGATTAGTAGAGCTGCGGATGCAACCCGAGTTGGTAGAGTAAACCCCAGTAACCCTTCTTTACCTGATTCCGAGGACGGAATCCTTTTAAGGTGGGTAGAATGTAAGATCCCGGATTATTGTAGGATTTATTATTATTATTATTATTATTATTTTTATTGTTTTAATTATGTTAATTAGTATTTAAAGTATGGAATTGGATTTGAGAATATCGTTGTGGAGTTCAACGATATTTAGTGTCGAGTTTATATGAGTATATATTGTGTTATGTGTGCCCCAGTATTTTTAGTTGTATTTTTTTTAGTGATTTAAAAGTATTTAAATCTAGTATTATTGATCTTCAAAAATATTTATTTACTTATCGGAGGGCTTAAAAATCATGAAATCTTTTGTAAAATTATCTTTATATATTTATTGAGTTTTAAAAGTGTTGGGTGGATTAATTTGGGTGTTTTAGTATTTTATAATGATTTTAAGAGTTTTATTGTATTTAAAGGATTAAAACTTTGAAAATTCATATTTAATTCATTTTTTATCCGAAAAATATTTCGAAAATATGTACGTGCTTGTAATTTTATATTCTTTATTTTAAAAATGAAAAGTGTAATTTTCCAGAAGTTTTATTTAATTGTGATTTTTTTTAGTCGTTTATTAGTTAGAATTGGGCAAAAAAGGAGGATAAAGTGGTAATAAGGATTTTGGGCCTAAGCCCATTAAGAGGAAGAGCCGAGAGAGTTCGAGAGAACTGGAGGAGAAAAGAAACGAAGAAAAAAAAACGGTAGAGAAGGATATGGAGAGAGAGGAGAATTGGGAGGAAAGATAGAAGAGAAATTGGGGGAGAGGGAGATACATACATATACATATATATAATCGCGTGTGTGTGTATCTATACTTTGTGTGTGCGTGTGGCCGTATGGGGACTGCAGCAGCGAGGAAGGAGCTTCGCACGGTGGAGGTTGGCCGGAGACAGCGACGGCGGCGGTTGGCGTCGAGCAGAGGCGGCTGTGCTGCGGTCGTGGCCGGCGTGGGTCTATGCATACACGCAGTGTGCGTGTGTATTAGAGAGAGAGAGAGAGAAAGAGAGAGAGAGAGAGAGAGAGAGAGAGAGAGAGAGAGAGAGAGAGAGAGAGAGAGAGAGATGGCAGGAGAGAGAGAGGGAGAGATTGGTGATGGAGATGCTCGGTGGGATCATCGGAAAGGGTATAATTTCACGTTTTTTTAATTATTTCATTTTCGTATTAAGTGAATTTTGATTTCAATATAGTTTAATTGTTGTAATTTAATTAGTTAAATGGTGAGATTATTGTGGTAATTTAATTGTGAGATTATGTGTTAATTTTATGATTAGATTAATATCTTAAATCGTGATAATATTGTTGAATTGTAGTAATTTGATTAGATTTAAAATTTGCTAGCTAAGGTGCTAATGGTCGTAATTAGATTGACATTTTAAATTACGAACATTGTTGAATTTCTGTATTAATTCGGAGAGGCTATAATTGTTAGTTGTTATTAGTTAATTGATAATTGCTAAGGTGTTAATTTTCGTAATTAGCATAGTATGGTAAATTATTCAATTGCTTTATTTCCGGGATTCAATTCGGAGAGTCGATATTGTTAGCTATAAGTGTTCGTGTTTAGCAAAGATTAATTGTTAATTGATAACTACTAATTACCTATTGTTATTGTCATATAATATGTGGAGTTTATATGAGTTACTAGTTGTAAGTGTTTAAGTGCTAAATGCTAATGGTCGTAAGTCGAGTTAAAATATGTGCTAAATGCCTTAATTGACAATTGCTTGGTGATGGAATGTGTGTGGCTAATTGATGGTCGGTTATCAGTCATTAGTACTTGGGATTAAAATGATTTCGATTAAGTAGTTGTATAATTGCTTTAAGTAGTATATTTCGATTTAAAGGTTATTTATCAAAGATTTATATGAATTTGCAAATTGTAAATGGTTTTACTAATTATGAATATTTGTATAAATGTTCAGTAATGGTTTCTGAAAAGTACCACTGGCCCTAGAGGCTGTGTGGTTTGTTTTAATTTAGTTTCCCAATGTAATTTATAGTAAAGTTAAGTTATCAATTTACTTTTCTTACGTGTTTAGTTGCCGCATGTCTGGGCGGATACTTTTCTTATGTGTTTAGTTGCCGCATGTTCGGGCGGGTACTTTTCATTATTTGTTTAATTTATGTTGCTGTCATAGAAACAGCTTGTTATTTTCTTGGATTGGTTGAATTGAAAAGCAGGGATGAATTGTATTTGAGGGGCTGTGCCCATAGTCCGATAAACGAATACTACATGCCGAAATTTTCTAAAAATCCCCTGCGTTTTAAAGTTATTTAAATTATTTGATTTAAAGATTTAAAGGCATATATGTGTATAAGTGTTTAAGTACATATGTGATGATTAATGAGGTGTGGATATATATATATTTATGTATGTATTGCTTTGTGAGTTATAAGTAATTAGTTATCGATTGGATTGTTTATGTACTAAATAGTACTTTACTATTATTTCAAGTATGATTAGGGATTCGATATAGAGCCAGTGCATGTTGACGGTTTATTGAAGAAGATGTATGCGTGATCGAATAAAGACCGAGATTAAGTATCGAATCGACGCGTGGAAACGAGGCAAGTGTACTAACCCTCGCTTATCGTTCAAGCGAGATACATATGTTTTTATTCAATATAATTATTCCCTTCAAATCTGTATTGCTAGTATTCTCTCCTTCAAATTATTGATAAGGATATATTTTATTCATATATCATGTGAAAAGTAGAAATACAGTTTTATTGCCAGTATTATTCTTTCTTAAGTATTGTCGCTCATTAAAATGGCTTAAGTAATTAAAGATGTTTTTTTTTTAAAATTTCCTTATACTGGGCTGGTCTTTTGCCAGTGAGTATAAAGGACTGAAAAGTGAAATGTTTTAAAGTATTAATAAGATGGTTTATAAGTTGGATAAGCGTAAGAGGCTAGGGTGGTCCTAGTCCAGCACTTTTGTTAAGCGTAAGAGGCTAGGGTGGTCCTAGTCCAGCACCTTTGTTTAGCGTAAGAGGCTAGGGTGGTCCTAGTCCAGCATTAAAGGCCAATGTGTTTCCTAATTGAGAACCTAATTTCAAAGAAAGGAAGACTTTACGTGGCTGATCACCCGTATTGTCCGTAATCAGAAGAATAATAAAATCAATTTAAAATGTTTCAAAAAGTTTTACGGAAAGTATGTTTTATTTGTGGAATAGTTTTAATGAGAGGAATGTTTTGATAAGATATACCTGTTTTACTGTAAATGATTATCGGTATAGAAATTGTGTATTTCAGATTTTATTGTTGTCTATATGATAAAAGTTGAAACCTCAGTAAAATAATGAGATTAAGGATAGATAGAAGTTTTTCAGTTATTCCCTTCGCAAGTAACATTGTACGTGAAAGTGGAGTAAGAATGATTGGAAAAATTCTTGATATTCTTTCTCTCAAAGTTTTATCTGGGGCAGAGATGGTTAGTAGTAAATAAAAGAGTGTTATGTTAGAATATTAAAGGGGGGTGTTTATGTTATGTAAAGGGTATGAGTAACGACGATAGATAATGTTATTTTATAGAGTAGTTGTATATTCTTGTTGACTGTTATAAAATAATTCACGGTTATTACGGTCACTGTGGCATGTGTTGCGCAGTGATAGTGAGAACCGAGAATGATTTGAGATCTTCTTAGTAATTCAAACTCATGATTGTCAGGCCGGTTAGGCAGCTAGGTATGCAAATGCTTAGCGACATGAATGAGATTTGAGTAACTGAGAATTTCTTGGAGATTTCGTTAAAGTGTTAGATAAAGTATTTTTGCAAGTATTAAAAGTATTGAATCTAGTATTACGACCCTTCTCAGTTATTAATCTTGATTTCGAGTTATAAATGTTTTAAATGATATTAATCTTCTGTTATAGTTAAGAATCCAGATTTCAAGTATAGTATTGATTATAATTTAGTGAGCATTCCTTCGCTTATATTTATTGCTACTATTTCTTGAATTGCGATTATTGCATTCTTATTTCATCCAGTACAGTTCTATATATATAACTTGCTGAGCATTCTTTGGCTCACACTTGTTGTTTTTTTTTAAAATCTAACCTTTCAGTAAACTAGTTGGCGAGGCTTAGCATGTGCAGTTCAGAAAGTGGAAAGAAGAAGCAGGATGCTGTTGTGAAGCTGACGTGGATCAGGGTATTTAGATTTAAAGTTGAATTATTGTATGTAAATTATAGTTTTAGTAGTTATAGTAGGTATTTGAGTAGTTGGCCTGGTATACTTCTATTCGAAGTTATACCAGTGATTTAAGTTTGTATAAGTTTTGTAAATAGATTTGTATTTAAGTTGGTTTGGGTTTTCTTGTTTCTAGAACTGTAACCTAAGATCCTGAGTTGGGAGTTGGGGTCAAAGAGCTTTTGATTGAGTTTTAATTTTTATTTCAGTTTTATTTTGATTTTCAGATTTTTAGTTTAGTATCCAGCAGGTTTATGTTGTATTTACGAATACATCATGGCCAATTTTCGTTAGAATTATTGAGTTTGTTAGCGTGACGCCCAAATCTACTGACCCCGGATTTGGGGGCGTTACAAATCCCCTCATGGATCTCCCTCATAATATACTCACATTCATCTCCAGAAATACACCTTAGCAAAGGCTTATTAAAACCCCTCTTATACAAAATTCCTTCATAGATCACATACCTTGCCGCTTTATATTTTAATTTCCGAGCTTCGTCCTTATCTTCTGGCAAAACTCCCTTAGTGACGTACTCCACAATTGGAACCATCCAGTGATCCTCCACTGTAGTTTCCACATTCAAAATCTCAATTTTTGAAATACTCGGTTGACGCTGAACTTCAAGGGGAATGACTCCTAACAAAGTAGCTTCCCTTTGAGAGCCTAGCTTAGCCAGCGCATCTACATTCGCATTCTCCGACCTAGGAATCTGTTCTAGATTCACCTCCCTGAATCTCTTCACCAATTCCTGTGCATACCTCATGTACAAATCAGTACGAGGGCCTCGAGCCTGAAACCCTCCTTTAATATGCCAAACCACTAACATTGAATCACTAAAGACGGTCAAATTTTCCACCTTCATTTCTAAAGCTAGCTTCAAACCGGCAATCAAAGCTTCGTACTCCGCGTCATTGTTAGTTGCGTAGAATGAAAAATGAATAGCACTCTGCAACTTGTGTCCTTCGGGGCTTACTAGCACTATTCCAACTCCTGCTCCATTAGAGTTAACTGCCCCATCCACATACAAAGTCCACCATGGAGCACAATTTTCCACAGGTACCTTTGCAACAGGTAGCCCTCCAACAGCTAGCTCACCAGAAGGTGGCTCACCAGCAGGTAGCTCACCAGCAGGTATACATTCGTTTCCACCTACCTCGAAGGATGGAGGAAATTCCAACAGAAAATCAGCCAACGCTTGCCCTTTTATTGCAGACCTCGGCTTGTATTCATCATCAAACTGCCCTAATTCGATAGCCCACTTCATCAGCCTTCCAGAAGCTTCAGGTTTATGTAGCACCTGCCTTGGCGGGAAAGAAGTCCGTACCTCGACCTTGTGAGATTGAAAGTAAGGCCGAAGCTTCCTTGAAGCAAGAATTAATGCACAGGCTAACTTCGCCATGTTAGTGTATGGGGTTTCTGCATCCAGCAATCTCTTGCTTACATAATACACCGGAAACTGCACCTTCCCTTCCTCTCGAACCAACACCGCACTAATAGAATTCTCATAAACTGCTAGGTAGAGTATCAGAGCCTCACCATCAACTGGTTTAGAAAGGAGCGGGGGACTACCCAGCTGTTCCTTTAGCTTCTCAAAAGCAGCTTCACATTCAGCTGTCCACTCAAAGTTCTTTCCTTTCTTAATTGCTGAAAAGAATTCCTTACACCTGTCTGAAGATTTTGAGACGAACCTGTTCAGAGCTGCAACCCTTCCTGTTAATGACTGAACCTCCTTCACGCTCCTAGGTGACCTCATTTCCAACAAAGCTTTAATCTTTGCAGGGTTAGCCTCAATACCCCGGTGATTAACCATGAACCCGAGAAACTTCCCAGATTCTACCCCGAATACACATTTCTGAGGATTGAGCTTCATTCTATATTTCCTCAATATGTCAAACATCTCTGCCAAGTGCGAAACATGATCAGTTGCCTTTTTTGACTTTAACAACATATCGTCAACATATACTTCCATTGTTTTCCCAATTTGATCCTTGAACATCATGTTTACCAGACGCTGATACATAGCTCCCGCGTTGATTAAACCAAAAGGCATCCCAATGTAGCAATACAACCCCCTATCTGTTATAAAGGAAGTATGTTCTTGGTCTGGGCCATATATAGGAATCTGATTATATCCTGAATATGCGTCCATAAAGCTCAGCAGGGCATGCCCAGCAGTTGCATCCACCAGCTGGTCAATACGAGGAAGCGGGAAGCTATCCTTTGGGCACGCTTTATTCAAGTCTGTAAAATCCACACAAGTACGCCATTTTCCATTGGGCTTTTTGACCAGCACCGGATTTGCCAACCACATGGGGTAAAAAGACTCCCTCACCAGACTAGCTGCCAGTAATCTGTCCACCTTTTCTCTCAAAACGGAAGCTTTTTCACCACCTATAGCCCTTCTTTTCTGCCTTACCGTTTTCGCTTCTGGATCAATATTAAGACGATGACACATTACCTTTGGGTCTATCCCAATCATGTCTGAATGATCCCAAGCAAACACGTCCACATTCTTTCTAAGGAAGCTCACCAGAGCTTCCCTCATATTCGGATCCAGCTGTTTTCCAACTTTCAGCTCCTTACTAGAATCAGTGTTATCTACCATAAAAGATACAGTGTCTCCTGCAGCACCAGCTTTTTCTCTGGATTCGGGCATCCTAGGATCCAAATCAATTTCCACCAGGTTCCTTTTATCGTCCATCTGGGCAGATTCAGGTACCTCTTTCTGCGACTGCTCTAAGATTTCCACCTCATCGAAGTCACTGTCATTGACTTCTTCCACGATGCCTTCAACAAAATCATCATTGCCGTTTCCATTTTTCAGTTGAGGGGCCTCCAGCATAAGCACCTCCCTTCCAGTACCTTCCCCCAAAAACGAAGCTACATCCACGTAAGGGTCTTCATCTGGATGTTGCACAATCATAATTGTATTGCATGATTCTCTCTCACATACCCCTCCTTTCCTTTGAGAGGACTCTTCAGCCGAAGTATTTGGAAGTCCAAGATAGCGGTAACAGTTGTCAGTTGTTCCGCCATCTACCAACAGCAAGTGTTTTGAAGCTTGCTCAGCAGTACGCAAGGCCTTAACGTAACATTCCCGTGAGTCTGACTGACATCCTCGTAGGCACCCAATCCCATTAGGAGTTGGAAATTTCATTGAGAGATGGTAAATGGAAGTCACCACATGCATCTCCTTCAAGAAAGGCCTGCCCATGATAGCATTATAGGATATGTCTTCATTCACAACCATAAACTCTGCAACCTGGGTTGCCACATAAGGTTCACTTCCCATCCTGATTGGGAGTTTCACACGTCCCACAATCTGAACTGGACCTCCAGTAAATCCATATAAATCGTTGTAAGAAGGAAACATTTTTTTATCCAGGAGACCCATTTTTTGGTAGGTATCGTAAGCTATTATGTTATAGGAGCTTCCATTGTCCACTAAAATTCGATGCACATTCATTCCCCCAATGGAGAACATGACCACCAGAGCATCATTATGTGGGTGATGCACATGCTTTGCATCTTCTTCGGTAAAAGTGATGTCTGCAACTTCCCCCTTAAACAGCTTTGGGGGCCTTTCAGCCAGATGGAAGACATTAGTAAGGGGAGCTCCTTTAGCCTCCCGAGCAAAATTTTTCATGGAGTTTCTGCTTGTGCCTCAAATGTATGGACCTCCTATTATGGTGCGAATACTATTCGCCCTTGCTGTACGATCAGGTACCATTTTTTCTGCCTCCTTTCTTTCTTTCTCATCTTTATACTTTTTCGCCTCTTGTGCCACAAACTCTGTAAGGTATCCCTTCCTAATTAAATCCTCAACATGATCCTTCAAGTGACGACAGTCAGCTTTCTCGTGTCCGTTTGCATCATGAAATGCACAGTATTTTCCTAGGTCCCTCCTCCCAGGTGGGCCGATGCGGGTCGGCTTCCTGAACACTCCAGCTTTATCCCCAACCTCAAACATGTGTTCGAGAGGTTCCGCCAATGGGGTATACTCTGAATATTTATTATAATACTTCAATGGTGGGGGCTTGTATTCCACAGACCTCCTTGAACCAGTTGCATTCACAGTTAGAGGTGCTGTCCTTTCCTTGCGACCAGCTTCCCTTTCAGTAGAAGCTGAAGCTCCATGATAGGAAGCACGCCTATCCACATTTCTTCTCCTAGGACTTTAGGACCTGCTTCGTTTTCTCCCATTCCAACGAGTTGGGTTGTTATCTTTCCTCAATTTAGCCATAGATTCCTCAACTACTTTATGAGCTTCAGCCCGTGCATAAAAATCAGCCAGCGTGACAGGTTCCTCCTTTTGAAGCTCCTTCCAGAAATCACTTCCAGGCCATATCCCAGCTATCAGAAAATTCTTATAGGTTTCATCGGTAGCCTTCCTCACTTTGGGCACCTTTGCGTTAAAACGCTTAAAATACTCTCTGAGAGTTTCCTTCTCCCTTTGCTTGATGTTTGCCAAAGTGTTAGCAGGAGGTGCAAATGCCACAGTAGCCCGAAATTGAGTCACAAAAAGTTCACTAATTTGCCTCCAGGAGCGAATTGAATTAGATGGCAGCCT
Source organism: Saposhnikovia divaricata (assembly GCA_036435485.1). Taxonomy (NCBI): domain Eukaryota; kingdom Viridiplantae; phylum Streptophyta; class Magnoliopsida; order Apiales; family Apiaceae; genus Saposhnikovia; species Saposhnikovia divaricata. The sequence continues at coordinate 2,591,284 of JAZHRN010000132.1, forward strand.
CTTGAACCACTGATGAGCATTATCCCTTAGCGTAGCTGCCAACATCCGGCATTTTGTGCGATCCCTGACTTGGTACACCTCCATCTCAGTACTAAAACGGCTGAGATATTCCACTGGGTCTGTGGTGCCATCAAACTTCAAATCTCCTACCCCCCTGTACCTAGGTGGAAGGGGTGAATCCCGGACCTTTTTAGTGAAAGGTGAAGCTACAGCTAGACCTGATGTCGACCTCTTCTCAGCTTTAATTTTTTCCAGAGCTTTCCTCAAGTCAGCCACCTTATAATTTGCATCCTCTCCGTCTGAGAGGTATTCCTCACTCTCATCTGTGTCTTCATTCGAGTCTCCATTCTGTTTGTGAGCTGAACTGTCTCGGGAGCTGGAGCTGCCTTCACTCCCGACAGCTGATTGGAGCTTGGTGGACCTAGACCTCCTGTCATGAGCCCGCTCTTCCTCTCTAGATTTTTCCTTCCTATAGCTCTTAGAACCCCTCGACTGAGACTTGTCAAGCTTGTCATTTCCATCCAACTTTTCCTTCGTTCCATCCAACACATGCCGTAAATCTTTACTATTGAGCTTCTTCCTGACTCGATCAAATACGCTCACACTTCTAGTTGGGGAGTCCACAGGACCTTCCTTCCGATCCACATTTTCTCGATCCGTTTCAACATCAGAGAAATTATTTTTTCGAGCCTCTTGTTCAGGCTCTTCTTCACTCCCAAAATCCAAATTTCTTGGTGTCACTTCACAACGTCTAAAATGCCTTTCCGAGGACCTATGCTTTCTTTGTCCTTTCTTTTTCCGCGACGATTTCCTTTCCAACTGGTCGATCCTACCATCCATAGCTTGAAGATGGTTAAGGATATCCTTAGCAGTTACTTCACCATCAGGGTTGGCCTTATGCCTACCATCCTCGCCGCTCGGCGTTCGAACAGGTTCGGAATTTTCCGATATTGATTCAAGAGAGGAAGGGCCCCTCCTTCTAGCGCCAAAAATGTTGTGCAAAAAATTCACGCAACACCCCGAGAAAGCCTCACCGGAATAACAGGAATTATCCTTGGTTTTCGGATAATAAAATTGAATGAACAGTTGTAAAGAAACAGGACAGCTGAACCTAAAAATGGTATTTAATGTTTAGAGGGCTGAATTACCAAGTTCACCGGACAATAATGGCAAAAATCCGGCCAAGTATGTCCAGGGATGTATTACTTAGGGTACACGTGCCTTGTGTATTCAGAAAGTAAAAAAACCGAACCCCTTGCTAATTGCCTACATATCCTATTTATAGGAATCAAGCCCTAATGTAGTTCTTTTAGGTTAGGAATCCTTTCCTTGTCCATTAAGCCACGAAATTGATAGAATTCCATCCTTCCATCCATGTTAATCTCGAAGTGTTTGTGTAGGAATATGCCTTATCCCTTAATCAGCTAGCCCCTTAGTAGAGTCCTGTTCGAAGTAGGACTCTCAAAGCCCAATCCTAAAATAACTCCATATATATCACAAATATATAATAATTATCATATTTAGAAACGTGTATCTCCATGAAATAAACTATTAAAATGACTAAATTTACGCCTCCTAAAACCTAGGAGGTAATCCTTATCCATTCGATAAAGTGCGTAGTTGTTTTACAAAGATAAGGTTAAAGAGAAGGTTTCACCAACTCAAGATCGACCTCTGTACTGCACCAAAGTCGGCATTTCCCATTAATATAGACATTATAAATTCTGGTAGTATCATGTGGGTTGACTAGTGAGTCGGAAGCCCTTGTGGGTTAATAAATAAAGTTTTAAGAATGATATGAGAGATTAGTAACAACCTCGTTGTTAGCTATACTTTATAATGAGAAGAGAACTTTGAGAGTCACGATGATGCGTCTTTCAAGAGTTTAAGAGGTATGCCGATGCAGTAGAAAGGGGATGATAACCTATACTTCTAAACAACATAAAGGTTACGGGATAGGATATACTAACCGTGAGTCTGGGATTAGTCATGATGGCGTTCACGCATAAAACTGAGACATTAACTTTATGATGAAAGTGTGAAAGTTTTCCACAAGTGCCATAAGTATATCTTCATATTAGGACTAAACATAAGAAAGAGAAGTGACGAAAGGGAGCAGGGAGTATAATGGAGAAATTTGTTATTTCCCAGGAAAGGCCAGTGTGGTGGCCGATACCTATAGAAGGGATTATTCGAAATTGGAATTCAGTCAGTATTGACCAAGAAAATAGAATATATACAATAAAGAATAATGTTAGAGGAAAATGACTAAATTATGGGGAAGGACAAAGATGTACAGAGAATTAAGAGAATGTTTGGCAAACGGATATGAAGAATGGTATTGGCAAACTATTAAGTACAAACGCAACATGTCAAAAACAAAATGATAGAGATCTAGTGGATCAATTCCGCCCGTAGAAAATCTTGAATGTGGACAGAATTATAATGAATTTCATGAGTAGGTCGCCGAAGACCGAGCCAAGAGATGGCCCTAGTTGATTTATAATTGCTGGACCAAGTGATTTACCTACGAGAGACTTTCCATTTAGAAGATTATCGATTTATATACGGAAGAGATGGTGGTGCAATATAAAACTTCTGCAGTGACTACGTCAGATAGAGACTTAAGGTTAAACTTCGAATATTGAAGGTGCTTTCACGTATAATTAATAAAGAGATTGTGTGTATGTACTAATTTGATCTGTGGCTGACGGACAGGGAAGAAGAATTATCCAGACGATCGAATTTATATTTAGTGTCGTGCCTTAGATTTCACGGGGCAGTCGAGAATAAAAACTTATCCATGAAACGAATGTTGTTATCACGATCGGCACCATGTGAACGTAAGGACGTCTCTTGTAAAGAGTACTACGAAAGAAGAAGTTTCGCTTTTCTTGCGTTACGAAGAAGTCAATGAACGAGGGATATAGTAGCTGAACTGGTTCGACGTATACCGAAGACTATACAGTATCCATAGCAAGTGGTAACGACTGATGGGAGGCAACACATGCGTGCTAATCAAGCCAAGGAAAATGAGGAATACCGTGCGTATTGACGTTGTCTCAGATTATAGAACACGACCATAAAGTATTCACGGCCCAACTATACAAGGACTCAACACGGATACTATGAACAAGGTAGAAGAGGAACGTATATGTAGTGGGATAGAAATTTTCATTCATAGAACAACTAAAGCATGCGTTGAGAAGCAACACTAAAGCGTTGGTAAGATCAAGGTAAGAGAACAAAAGGGTTGAAGTGTCAACTTGAGAGTTGGGAAGGGTAAAGTTGGAATTGTATCCACAACTATTTTCCTTAGGTTCTTAAGATAGAATCCTTTTAAGGAGAGTAGACTGCAATAACCCAAATTTTATGGGTGGATGAGAAATCTTTGCGATCACGGGATGTACGAATTATTAAATGAAGATTTTGAATTCATATTACGTCTTTACTGTGCAGACGAGTGTATGTAAAAGTCATTAGTTTTTTTTTTTACGAAACCCATTATTTCGAATGGTCAAATTTTATGAGATATCAAAGGAGTATGAGGTGGGAGACTTCGTGATGCTAAAGGTATCCCCCTGAAAAGGATTGATGCGGTTTGGTAAGAAAGGGAAGCTAAGTCTGAGGTTTATTGGACCTTTTTAGATTTTGAGGCGTATTGGGAAGTTAGCGTACGAGTTAGCCTTGCCCCAAGCTTGCAGCAAATTCATAATGTGTTTCATATGTCTATGTTACGACCCTACCACACCGACTATCGGCATGTGATAGAGTACGACCAAGTGGACCTACAACCAGACTTGACCAATGTGGAGCAACCCGTGGAAATCATGGATAGAAAAGAACAAGTGCTGAGGAACAAGGTTTTCAAACTAATAAGGAATTGTGAGAAAATTCAAGATGTGGAAGAATCCACCTGGAAGTTAAAAGAGTGAAACAAAGAAGGAGTAACTCCAGCGATTCCTAAACTGATTCCGGGACGGAATCCTTTTAAGGAGGGGAGACTGTAAGAACCCAGATTTTCGGTAGAATTAAAAATTTTCTTATTAAGAATAAGTATATACGTGAATAGTGTTTGTCATGCGTGAATAGTAATTTATGGATGAATAGTGATTTTGAGGACCAAGAAAATTTTCACGCCACCCTATGTACAAGACATGGTATGGATATTTCAAAGTCATATTAGTGATTCACGGAGCAAATAAGTGTATATAAAGACGATCGGAATTCAGAAATTCCAATTTGTATTCTGGTGTAATATTTGACCGGGAAGTGAATTATATATTATTATATTCAAGAAATGAGATATTAATTTTGAGGAATTAAGGATCTAATTATGTCAGGATTTTATTACATTTGATTCGAGAATTTAGAACCAAAACCCCTGAGATAGTGAAACGAACGTTCTAGAAACCGCTGAGACTTTATAACGAGATTAAGCGATCAAGCGAGCGAATCATGAATTGAGAATAGTAAATATTAGAAGTCCAAGGAAGGATATATTATGAGAGGAAAATGGAATTGAGAATAAAATCCTAGAGTTAAAGGAAATGAGAACAATTGAGAAACCGCGAGAATTTTTTTCTGAGATAAAGAGAAAATACAAAGAAAATTGGACACAACGATTGTTTGAGGTATTGGGCCACACTATTACAATGAAGTGCAACATATAAGTTGTAACATATTGATTTAGTAAATATACAAGAAGGGAAGCCCCTTGGTGCAAATAAGAAAAGGAAGGAAGGACTTGGAAACAATATGTATAAAGCAAGGGACTTGCTTGCAATTATGGATGGATAAAGGTAATCCAAATAAACCAATGAGGAGATGACACCACATGGCAAGAAGATAAGATGAGGAAATCATACAAGAAGCAGAACCTGACTGGGGTTTTTCGAAAATGTTTTGAGTTCGAAAGAGTTCGAATTTGAAAGTATTAAATGTATCTTGGATTGACTTCATCTTTAAAACAATGAACAATAATTAATAAATAATATTTTAAGATTTAATATTAATAATTAATAAAATAATTATTCGATAAAATAACTTTTAATCCAAGATAGGGTTTCGAGTATTTACGAAGATATAACAATAATTACTTGAGTATACGATACTCCCCGAATGACCCTTCGGGTTTTCGCAAACTAGTTACGATATAATAATATATCGCTCCCCGGTCAATAGTATATACGGACCGCTACGACCTCTATTGCTAGAGTCGTTGTCCGAGGAAAACATTTAAATCTAAGTTCAAGGGGTACAAACATATATGTACTTATACAATCTCAATTGCATCAATACTTCGATAAACATAGCATTTGATATGGTTGAAAACTACAAACACAACAGTGAAAGTCCTTGTATATGTATAAGTTTTGAAAAGTAAACTTGCCTTGGTTTGGTTGGGGTGGTCGAGCGTGCGGAGTGGAACGATCTATACATAAGCAATAACCGCTCGTTAGTACCTTAACAATATCTCTTTAATTACGGGGTTTTAGGACGGTACAATATTAACTTAATGACTTCGTCTTATGACTCTCTAGCCCCACTATAGGTTCATGTCATCACTCGATTACGCTCGTCACTTATTCGACTTAATTTGGTTACCATATCCGAACCATATTCATTACCTCTAGAATTATACTCCACTTAACGACTTTTTCCCTTGCGCGAATTTTACTCTAGCATTTTTATCAAATTGAAAAATTCATATTTTAATCCAATTCTTTTTGGGTAGCCTTCACCACTGAATTTCCTAGTTTCTCAAATTTTTCCATGATCCCACATAAATTTTTAGGGGTTTAAACAAGGTTCACAAGGGGGTCACTTAGTGCAGTCCGGAATCCAGAAAAACATTTTACTTCTCCGGCCATAACGTAAAATCTATACATCACCTAGTCATGAACCTTACATTTACAGAAACTACATTCAAATACCTTTCCAACAATATATGGTAGGACCTCAGGGGACAAGATTTGGGGGTTCAAAACCATGTTACAAGACAGGTCAATGTTTCTGGAAAAACTCAGCATGCATGTTTCACTTAGATCAACCAATATTCTTAATTCCACAACACAACCAACACCTAATTCACTTAGTTCATGCTTTAGAACATTCATGAAGATACATATACTAACCACAATCATAAAAATCACAATCACAAAACTAAAACTCAAGATCCATATCATCCATCACTTGAACATCCAAGATTAACACATTATATACATGGATCTATCATTGAACACCATAAACACTACATGGCCAAGAGGGGTTATGATTTTTATACCTTCTTGAGTACCTAGGAGCCTTGGGTAAGCCTTACAAAACTCAAGAACACCTTGAATGATCTCCTACAACCCTTATAATCCAAGATCTAAAAGAAAAACTAAACATGGTTACTATTCACAATATCTTTAACAATTAATATCTTGAAATATAATGGATGAAAGGGCTTGAAACTCTTAGTATACCTTGCTTAGATGATGGAGAGAGCCTAGTAATTATGCCTTGAATTATGAGTGAGGAGAAATGGAGGAAAGAAATTTCTTTCTTCCTTGGATGAAGCTTGGCCGAGAGCTTTTTCAAGAGGGGGGGTGATGTTTGTGTTTTTTATTTTTGTGTGGGTGAATAATTGTAAAGTAGTAGTTGGGTGATACATATTGGTGAATGTATAAGCATGGTACAACCTAGGTATGGTCTCCTTGTACCCTTGTCCCCTCCTTGGAAAAAGATATGTAACTAGTTTGCTTTCTCCTAACTACTTGGTTGCATGGGACTTGCATGCAATACTACTCCTTGTATCATTACTCTTCCACCAATGCTTGTCACTTAAACTTTAATTCGTATCGTATCTTAATTAATCTCTCGTAATAATATTTTGTCGCGTAGAGATTTCCCTAGTAATTCCTTAAGTACTTAATTGTGTAATTTCCTCGAATATCCATAATTCCTCGTCATAATCCTTAATAAATCTTTTAATACTCTAATCATTCTCAAATCCCAAGTTTTATAAATCTTACTAACAATAAGACTCTTGCCCTCAACAATCTTCTCTTTTATCTTACATAGTGAATGTAACAACATAATTTCTCAGACAATCAGTTCCATTAAACAACAGGGATGACTAGAAAGGTTCCAAATTGACAATGCTACATGATATTAAATAAAAGAAAATATTACCAAAAATTAGGGTTCTTACAGCCTCCCCTCCTTAAAAGGATTCCGTCCCGGAATCAGGTTGAAACAGTTGGGGGTGCTTTTCACGCATCGCGCTCTCTAGTTCCCATGTTGATTCTTCGACATTCTGGTTCCTCCACAAAACTCTCACTAGTTTGACAACCTTGTTCCTCAGCACCTGTTCTTTTCTATCCATGATTTCTATGGGTTGCTCCACATATGTTAAGTCTGGTTGCAGATCCACTTGATCATGTTCTATCACATGTCGGAAGTCGGTATGGTAGGGTCGTAGCATGGACACATGGAACACATTATGTACTTGCTGCAAGCTCGGGGGTAAATCCAATTCATAGGCTAACTTTCCAACTCGTTTCAAGATCTCAAAAGGTCCAATAAATCTTGGGCTTAGCTTCCCCTTCTTACCAAATCTCATCAATCCCTTCCACGGTGATACCTTTAACATCACAAACTCTTCTACCTCATATTCTTTGTCCTTGCGGGTCTGGTCCGCATACTTCTTCTGTCTGTCTTGGGCCGCTACCAGCCGTCCTCTTATGAGTTCGATAGTTTCTCTTGTCTGTTGGACCAGTTCAGGCCCTAAAATCTTCCGCTCTCCAACTTCTTCCCAACACAAGGGAGACCGACATCTTCGTCCGTATAAAGCTTCATATGGGCATCCCTATACTCGCATGGTAACTGTTGTTGTAGGAAAATTCGATCAACGACAAGTGGTCATCCCAACTTCCCTTAAAATCGATGGCACATACTCTCAACATGTCCTCCATGGTCTGGATGGTTCTCTCGCTCTGTCCGTCTGATTGGGGGTGGTATGCAGTACTCCTGTTTAACTTGGTCCCCCCACACAATCCTGAAAACTCCTCCAGAACCCGGAGTTGAACCTTGGGTCTCTATTAGATACAATGCTCGCAGAAACCCCATGCCTTACCACGATATCCTTAGATATCTCATAAAATTTGACCATTCGAAATAATGGGTTTCGTAAAAACTAATGACTTTTACATACACTCGTCTGTACCGTAAAGACGTAATATCAATTCGAAATCTTCATTTAATAATTCGTACATACCGTGATTGCAAACATTTCTCATCTACCCATAAAATTACTATTTGTCCAGGTTTCGAATATTCCCGAAAATTAAGGTTAATGTAGTCTCCTCTCCTTAAAAGGATTCTATCTTCAGAACCTAAGGATAATAGTTGTGGATACAATTCCAACCATACCTTTTCCAACTCTCAGGTTGACACTTCAACCCTATTGTTCTCTCCCTTGGTCATGTTGTCCCTCAACGCATACTCTCCTCGACCTGTATTCCTTATAGGTTGTTCTATGATTGAAAATTTCTATCCCACTACTTATACGTTCCTCTTCTACCTTGTTCATAGTATCCGTGTTGAGTCCTTATATCGTTGGCCGTGGATACTTTGTGGTCGTGTTTTATAATCTGAGACAACGTCAATACGCATGGTATTCCTCCTATTTCTTTGCTTGATTAGCAGGCATGTGTTGCCTCCCGTCAGCCGTTACCACTTGCTATGGATACTGTGTAGTCTTCGGTATACGTCGAACCAGTTCAGCTACTATGTCCCTCGTTCATTGACTTCTTCGTAACGCAAGAAAAGTGAAACTTCTTCTTTCGCAGTACGCTCTATAGGAGACATCCTTACGTTCGCATGGTGATGATCGTGATAACAACATTCATTTCATGGATAAGTTTTTATTCTCGACCGCCCCGTGAAACCTAAGGCACGACACTAAATATAATTTCGATCGTCTGGACAATTCTTCTTCCCTATCCGTCAACCACAGATCAAATTAGTACATACGCTCAATCTCTTTGTTAAATATACCTGAAAGCACCTTCAATATCCGAAGTTTAACCTTAAGTCTTTATCTGACGTAATCGCTGCAGAAGTTTTATATTGCACCACCATCTCTTCCGTATAATATTTGATAATCTTCTCAATGGAAAGTCTCTCGTAGGTAAATCACTTGGTCCAACAATTATAACTCAACTAGGGCCATCTCTTGGCTCGGTCTTTGGCAACCTACTTATGAAATTCATTATAATTCTGTCCACGTTCAATATTTTCTACAGGCGGAATTAATCCACTAGATCTCTATCATTCTGCTTTTGGCATGTCGCGTTTGTACTTAATAGTTTGCCAATACCATTCTTCATATCCGTTTGCCAAACATTCTCTTAATTCTCTATACATCTTTTTTTTTCCTTCCCCATAATTTAGTCATTTTCCTCTAACATTATTCTTTATTGTATATACTCTATTTTCTTGGCCAATACTGACTGAATTCCAATTTCGAATAATCCCTTCTATAGGTACCGGCCACCACACTGGCCTTTCCTGGGAAATAACCAATTTCTCCATTACACTCCCTGCTCCCCTTCGTCACCTTCTCTTTCTTATGTTTAGTTCTAATATGAAGATATACTTATGGCACTTGTGGAGAAATTTTCACACTTTCCTCATAAGGTTAACGTCTCAGTTTTATGCGTGAACGCCATCATGACTAATCCCAGACTCACGGTTAGTATATCCTATCCCGTAACCATTATGTTGTTTAGAAGTATAAGCTATCATCACCTTTCTACTGCATCAGCACACCTCTTAAACTCTTGAAAGACGCATCATCGTGACTCTCAAAGTCCTTTTTTTATCATCAAGTATGGCTAACAACGAGGTTGATGCTAATATCTCATTTCATCCCAAAACTTTATTCATTAATCCATAAAGGCTTCTGACTCATTAGTCCATTCAAACGATACTACCACAATTTTATAACGTTTATATTAGCGTGAAATGCCAACTTTGGCACAGTAAAGGGGTCGATCTTGAGTTGGTGAAACCTTCTCTTCAACCTTATCTTTAAAAAAAACAACTACTTTTAACTAATCAATAATTCCCCCATTTCCGATAAGGGTATCAGTTCTCGATGGTATATGTAAGATGTCATACGCTCGTCCTCCTTCACAACTGGCGCCAATCAGCCTGAGGCCTGCATGTGGCTGCGATTCCCAATAAACTTGATTAGGTGGTGGTCTCGAAGGATCATTGACATATATCCCTGCATCCATTTGCTATTAGGGCATGTTAAACTTTATGTCTCTCTATGTGTATCAATCCCTTTAAGCTAAGTAAAGCTTCACATTCTTGCCACGATATTTCTTCCTTTCTTGTCCATCTCGCTTTCATGCTAGTTTCCTCTAAGGATATGTTTTACATCGCAATCGATTTGCATTTCCTGGATCAGGAAAAGGCTTGGTAACTCCAGAATTCATTAATATAACCTCCTGACAACGGTTGGTAGGAGCGTATTCCCAACCACCACATCATTTCTTATAATTTTCCTCACACTAATATTAAAGGTCGTGTGGTATGCCCCGATATGTTATTTCTACTTTAATAATTACTCGGCACAACGCTCTGGCTGCACAATTACAACATTTGATTTTTGATCTCATATTGGTGTAACGGTTCATAATTGTACCTCCCATTCACCTTAGAGTAATCACTTTGAAAGGAATGGTTTCAAAATAACAAGGTCCAATAGATAATTTCAATAAGAATTCCACATTGGATGTTCCAAGAATGTTGATGGTTCCAAATACTGGGAGTCTCGATTTTTTTTTTGAGATGTAAGGATGGACAGAAGGAATACGACAAGGTTTATTCCTTCCCGTCCTGATAATTCTATAATATGATACCATAAAGAATGTTGCACAAGGGCAATGATTGTTGGATACAAAAGTCATAAAGACGGTCTTTATACAATTCTTACATCGGGCGGATACTTTTCCTCCTGAATGATAAGAGGAAATCTAAAGTCGCATTGATGAAGGTCAGCCAAATAGAAAGCAATTCTACTCCATGACAATTAAAGAATGAAGTAGTTTATCATTCAAGTAATCAGTGGTTTCAAATGAATTCTCATTGTGTGAATGAAAGAATAAAATATTCAAGTGATATAGAGTCTGATACGAAGATGGGTAGAATTCGAGTTGAGTGGGCGACCTCATTAGGTCTCAATCAAGTTATTCGTCAAAACTTTCGTCATCATACTTTACCACATGCAAAATGCATTGCAGAATGAATTAAATTGGGAGTTGGACCAGTGAAACAATAACTAGTCCTTTTCAAGAAACACTAGTAACTAGCTAGACAAAATTTGCTAGTCCACCTGTTTGAGACATCGCCACCAGCTAGGACAATTAGCTAGGTGTTCTTCACAACATTTACAATTTTGAGTATTTAGAATAATCAAGTATTCATTCATATTGACATAACGACTAGCCAGTTTCACTTGAATAGAACGGAATTTCAACATCGTAGCCACTGAAGAAACTTTAGGCTTCTTGGACAACGAATGAAAATAAGAAGTTATTAAGTTTGAAAAAGAAAACTATAAAATCTGAAGAGAATGTTCTAGGTATCGGAACAATCGATAACCTCTCATCAAATATTACTTATCAGTGAAACGGTCCACCCAAGGGTGCCTCCGTACACATGCTTTATCAGATCCGACAATAGAATTAAATTCGGAATACCAATACCAAAATGATATCCTTACTATGATTTCAATGTACGATGTACAATCTCATCTTGAATAGAAGAAAAGAATTCATGAGGGACGTCTAGACATTAGATCATCCATGTCCTCAGTAATTTGTTGAATATTTATGAGCTCAACTGAAGAGTGCAAGCATGAAAGAAGCAATCCAATATCGATATCCGTTAAGTAGTATTCGTCGATTAATTAAGGAAATATTTGTTGAACATTCCTTGGATAATTGAAAGAATGTGTAAATAGTCCTGAGCAGAAATAATTATAAACTTCAAATAGAATGCTCGGGGATCAGTTAAGATACTTTGGATGAGTCCCGGTTTCGAGAAAGTATATCACTGGTTGTTATTCCACAAGTTTGAAGTATAAAGCTAGGAGGGTTACCTGATATAACTAATCGAGGTAACATGGTTAGTGAACAGTTTAAAATGAAGTAGTGCACAAGCCGGTAGTTACCGAAATAAGTAATAACTATTCGTGCATTCCATTATCACCATTACGAGGGTAACTCCATCTCTTCGTCTTCGTAATACAAGACACCAACTAGTGCGTCTCTCAATCATCATCTTAAAGTCATCTATCGAGTTAGGGTTTCACAATTATATCTGCCATTTCCGTGCTTTATCTTGAATACCAAGCTTCGCGTCATTCCAGGGACACCTGCTAAGTCCATAGGGTCCTACTTCATGCCTTCTGACATGAATCACAAGTGGCCAGTTCCCCCTGGGAACAGATCAAAGAGATCTCTCAGGGATCTCAGTGCAGTCCATAGGTTCAATGGCGGGTGTGTGTATGTGAACATATACCAAAAATATTGAGGTCTACCATACCTATATACGTAGTCTCTGATAACATCTCTATCAAAGGATCCCACTCTAGACCCGCTGGTCTTTCTCTTGGTAGACTCTAAGATCACTGTATCGCTCGTTGCAACCATATTCAACTTCTCTTGAGTCCCTTTGTTAATCCTACTTGTTTGTTCTCTAAGTTGAACTACCATGTTCTAGCGTCCGAATCATGCGTGGAATTATCTAGCACGCTCGTCTTATGATAACATTCTCGTATCACACATGTAAAATTCGCCATCAAGGGTAATGGAATCCACAACGACATAGTGACCAACTTTCAGGTAAACCCGTTACTTATCGAAAATCGGATCTTATAGCCAAAGTAAAAGACTTTCATTAATCCAAGTACTAAGTACCCTTAATTATGTAGGGAAGTCCAAACTTCTTGATTCTTAAAATGCCGCCGCCTAAACTGTGGAGGAATATGGGCCACAAAATTTATGCCAGCCTAGTGATCCGATCATATTGGCAATATCGCCTCTACCTCAGCTGCTCTCGAGATTTCGCTCTGCTTCCTATATCATTACCAATGATAGGTCATGTACGACTCTCAAACCTCTATTCATCATTCTGAAGGCCTATAAGGATTCTATCGACCCAAGTATAATACCTTCAGTCAACACTCCAGTCCATTCTACTCACCGGTACCTCTTCCGGTAGTCCAATAATAAGTTTACTACGATCTCTTATGTCATTCTCCTACTTAGACTCAACTCTCTACACTCTCATTTCTGAGTACTGTAACTTATCGCTCTGATACCATTTCTGTAACGCCCGAGGTCAGAGATTCAGGTCGTCACGCCGCCATCCAACCATATCAAACCTGTATTAACTTTACAACTCAACAATACATCCATCCAGACCTCAATCTTACACACAAGTAAGTTAGAGCCTCAGAAACGATAATCAAAAGTGCCGCTAAATATTACAATTCATTTGTACAAATCAGAGTCTTACGCAATTCCACTTATACAACTATACTTGAAGACAAGTCTTACTATTACAGTTGAAAACCTATCAGACTTACTCTATGGTATTTATCAGAAACTAAATCATCTCCGGGGTAGATCTTCTACTCCTCTTCTGCTGTTGCGGAGTTAACCGACCAAATTCTTCTCTTTCCGAAAACTTTTTATAAAGCAAGAATGAGCTACATAATGCTCAGCAAGTTCACCATTTTGTAAAATAATAATGGGGTTTATTTCGAAAACATTCCCAACTATATGGGTATATATCTCAGATTTCAAAACATAATTGGACACTGTATATGTCCGAGTTTGAATAAAACATCTATACTCACTAAGGAGCTTTAAGAATAGCATATGAACCCTTTATAAGGTTCCCATTTCAACATATCTCAAGTTTGAAAATATATACATATGAGTATATCATTTTCGACAAAACAGTCTACGATTAACATACTGTACAGGGAATACATCATTGCAAACCTCTTTCCTTCCATTAGCTTAGAAGGTTTCTCATACAAAAACATTTCATTTTTTGAAACAATTGCAAGAGTGCACTAACACGTGCCAATCTTTATAGAAAATCTTGCAGTTCTAGATACTGCCCGATGTCAATATTTTCTCATCAAAACCACACTACCGGCAACTTGGCACTTAGGCCCAAGAAGCAGTGTTTGAGTATTTTTCCAAAGTAGAGGATGGGACTGGAAGAAAACATAAAAAAAAACCTGACAAGGATTGACGATGATCAGTCGCCACATCCAAGTCCAATAATCCGCGGGTCTTCTCTACCGGTAGAAGGATAGAAACTACATCCGTAACTATCCCCGAGTGAAAACTACATCCGTAATCACCCTCGATGAAAACTACATCCGTAATCATCCTTCGGCAACACCTGGGCCGGAATAATAATTGATGGACCGCCTGGCTCATGGCCGCTTACACATCCCGGGAATCGTTCGCCAACGGTTCCCACACCTGCCAGAGTCCCTTTTTCTTTTTCTTTTGAAAACTTGATTTTGATTGAAAACAGAGTAATTGAGGTCCGACATCAGTCGACCGATGATTCTTGGAATCATACAAGAAGCAGAACCTGACCGGGGGTTTTCGAAAATGTTTTGAGTTCGAAAGAGTTCGAATTTGAAAGTATTAAATGTATCTTGGATGGACTTCATCTTTAAAAAAATGAACAATAATTAATAAATAATATTTTAAGATTTAATATTAATAATTAATAAAATAATTATTCGATAAAATAACTTTTAATCCAAGATAGGGTTTCGAGTATTTACGAAGATATAACAATAATTACTTGAGTATACGATACTCCCCGAATGACCCTTCAGGTTTTCGCAAACTAGTTACGATATAATAATATATCGCTCCCCGGTCAATAGTATATATGGACCGCTACGACCTCTATTGCTAGAGTCGTTGTCCTAGGAAAACATTTAAATCTAAGTTCAAGGGGTACAAACATATATGTACTTATACAATCTCAATTGCATCAATACTTCGATAAACATAGCATTTGATATAGTTGAAAACTACAAACACAACAGTGAAAGTCCTTGTATATGTATAAGTTTTGAAAAGTAAACTTGCCTTGGTTTGGTTGGGGTGGTCGAGCGTGCGGAGTGGAACGATCTATACATAAGCAATAACCGCTCGTTAGTACCTTAACAATATTTCTTTAATTACGGGGATTTAGGAGGGTACGAAATTAACTTAATGACTTCGTCTTATGACTCTCTAGCCCCACTATAGGTTCATGTCATCACTCGATTATGCTCGTCACTTATTCGACTTAATTTGGTTACCATATCCCAACCATATTCATTACCCCTAGAATTATACTCCACTTAACGACTTTTTCCCTTGCGCGAATTTTACTCTAGCATTTTTATCAAATTGAAAAATTCATATTTTAATCCAATTCTTTTTGGTAGCCTTCACCACTGCATTTCCTAGTTTCTCAAAATTTTCCATGTTCCCACGTAAAGTTTTAGGGGTTTAAACAAGGTTCACAAGGGGGTCACTTAGTGCAGTCCGGAATCCAGAAAAACATTTTACTTCTCCGGCCATAACTTACAATCTATACATCACCTAGTCATGAACCTTACATTTCCAGAAACTACATTCAAATACCTTTCCAACAATATATGGTCGGACCTCAGGGGACAAGATTTGGGGGTTCAAAACCATGTTACAATACAGGTCAATGTTTCTGGAAAAACTCAGCATGCATGTTTCACTTAGATCAACCAATATTCTTAATTCCACAACACAACCAACACCTAATTCACTTAGTTCATGCTTTATAACATTAATGGAGATACATATACTAACCACAATCATAAAAATCACAATCACAACACTAAAACTCAAGATCCATATCATCCATCACTTGAACATCCAAGATTAACACATTATATACATGGATCTATCATTGAACACCATAAACACTACATGGCCAAGAGGGGTTATGATTTTTATACCTTCTTGAGTACCTAGGAGCCTTGGGTAAGCCTTAAAAAACTCAAGAACACCTTGAATGATCTCCTACAACCCTTATAATCCAAGATCTAAAAGAAAAACTAAACATGGTTACTATTCACAATATCTTTAACAATTAATATCTTGAAATACAATGGATGAAAGGGCTTGAAACTCTTAGTATACCTTGCTTAGATGATGGAGAGAGCCTAGTAATTATGCCTTGAATTATGAGTGAGGAGAAATGGAGGAAAGAAATTTCTTTCTTCCTTGGATGAAGCTTGGCCGAGAGCTTTTTCAAGAGGGGGGGTGATGTTTGTGTTTTTAATTTTTGTGTGGGTGAATAATTGTAAAGTAGTAGTTGGGTGATACATATTGGTGTATGTATAAGCATGGTACAACCTAGGTATGGTCTCCTTGTACCCTTGTCCCCTCCTTGGAAAAAGAAATGTAACTAGTTTGCTTTCTCCTAACTACTTGGTTGCATGGGACTTGCATGCAATACTACTCCTTGTATCATTATTCTTCCACCAATGCTTGTCACTTAAACTTTAATTCGTATCGTATCTTAATTAATCTCTCGTAATAATATTTTGTCGCGTAGAGATTTCCCTAGTAATTCCTTAAGTACTTAATTGTGTAATTTCCTCGAATTTCCATAATTCCTCGTCATAATCCTTAATAAATCTTTTAATACTCTAATCAATCTCAAATCCCAAGTTTTATAAATCTTACTAACAATAAGACTCTTGCCCTCAACAATCTTCTCTTTTATCTTACATAGTGAATGTAACAACATAATTTCTCAGACAATCAGTTCCATTAAACAGAAGGGATGACTAGAAAGGTTCCAAATTGACAATGCTACATGATATTAAATAAAAGAAAATATTACCAAAAATTAGGATTCTTACAATTTAAGTCAATCAACAACAGTACTATAAACATAATTTGATGCTTAAATTAAGCAAAAATGTACCTTTGAAGTGACATTATCATCCTCGTCGTCAATTTTTCATTCAGGTTGAACATTATTATTGTCCGGGAGGTACTCACTCTCACTTGCATCATTATTTGTTACCTTGCCTTTGCATTTTCCTTTTGATGACTCGTAATAGACTCACTTGGGACCAATCCAAGTTTTCTAAGCTTTGCTTTATTTTCGTAACATTCTCATTCCTTCTCATTTCATAATCATTACATCCTTGACCTTCAACAACTTTTACCAGTTCATCAATAACTGTCTCTTTCTCTGGAACTCCAGTTTCATCATATTGTGTTAAATAATCTGACAAACCCATGTCTTCATTCTTCCTTGGAGGACTAGCATCAGGCTGATTGAACTCTAGTTTATTCCTTCTACTAATTCTCCGTTCCTTGTCGTCATTCATATCCTTCAGCTTTCGTATTTTCTCAGCATTGATGTTCTCTAATGTCAAAAAAGTCCACTTCTCAACTTTTTTTATTTAGCTTTAAAAGGGCTTGACCTTGGCCTTACAATCACATGTGGTTGTATTTGTTTCATTGCTGGTATAGCTTGGTCGACATTGGCATCGATGTAAAAATCTAACTCAGTTTTCCCTTTAGTATATTCACCAAGAGTTTTATCATCTTCCATTAGTTTCCAACCATCATTATTGACATCTACGCCACCAATATCTGTGTAATTCATTACTTTAACAAAGTCCATCAACACCGAGTAGGAAAACCTGTTAGGATCATCCAAAAATATCTCATGTTGGCCACCAGAATAACTAGTCTTTGTGAAGTTTCCCTTGTGGTGCATTCGTATAACCAGAGTCTCAATTTCCATTCTGTAACAAAATATAAAAAAAGTCAGTATTAAGTAACTAATTTGAAGATGGCAAATATAAATAATTAACAAAAATCATGTATAAATAGGTCTAATTAACAATGTATAAACGAGCATGGCCATATAAATAAACATTTTTTTCATATCATTAAACAAAAACAAACACAATTAACGTAATTAATTCACCAATTCTGATTCATCATGGTCAGTTTTCTTAGGCGACGAAATAGGAATTTATTTAACTAAATTACATGACACTGTCATAACTAAATCAAGATGGCAAAATAACCGGAAAAAAAATTGATTAACAAAAATAACATAAACAAATAACGTAATTTCTACTTTAAGTCAAAAATCTAATTTATACAATAAATTTTCCATGTCTATTCATGATCAGTTTTCTTAGACGACTGAATAAGAATTTCTGTTACAGGTATATCATCTCTGAAACAACTAACTTCACGATCCTGTTCTTCTATTACAGAACGAAATATCATGTCATTTGTAAACTGCCCGTTTATATCATCGTCAACTACATTATCCCAGTCCTGTATTTCATGGAACTCCGTCGATAGCCTCTTAATAGGATATTTGATATGTTTTTCAACTAGATCTTCAGTGTAAAACACTTGCTGCACTTGCATTGCCATGACAAAAGGATCATCTTTTTGACAAACTCGGTTGAAGTTAACTCGAGTAAAACCAAAAGAATCCTTTTCATCTTTGTACCAAATACACCTAAACAGAACTACAGAAAAAGCTCCCCAGTAGTCAACTTCTATTATTTGTTCAATTGATCCATAGTAACCAACATTCCCAACTAATGGATTACTATACTTTGAACTTGCGAAACTAGTTATTAAGGCTGTCAAAAACACACCACTATTCTGCGTTGTACACTTACGATCTCTTTGTTTCGTATGAAACCTATATCCATTTATTACATACCCACTAAACCCCTTAGCCGCTTGTCGTGGACCTTTTGCTAAGGAAAGCAGTTCCCTTAAAACCCCCGATTGTTTCCTAATATCACTCCTGAACCACTCACACATTTTGTTGGTATGTGTTTTTTCCTTTTTATACCGTTTGGACTTCACGTTATTGTCCAATAATGCATGATGATTCCTGAAATTTCACACCAGTATAGTATGTCAGTGTACTGATTTAGATAAATTACTTTATTTACTTTTAAATTAAATGTTCGGGAAATTATTAAGTTTTAAGGACTTACTCAATTAGCTCTACCACTACCTCAACATTGTAGTTAAATAAAATATATCGATGAGCTGCAATCCACATTTCTTCAGACAAGTGAATATCTTTCTCGTTTTTGTTTTTCCCCAAACCAATAAAATACCCACCAGTTTCTACATTCGTAGTTGCAGACTCATTCAACGACTTATCTTCGCCATCATTTAGGAATCTTGAACAAAATATCACACATTCATCAGCGAGATATCCTTTTGCAATGGACCCTTCTGGTTTGCTCTTATTGCGGACATATTTTTTTAATACACCTAGGTACCGCTGGATTGAATACATCCATCTTTGGTGGACTGGTCCACCGTATTCAATTTCCTGGCATAAATGTACCGGAAGGTGAACCATTATTTCAAAAAAGGCATTTGGAAATATATTCTCAAATTGACAGAGTATTTCGATAATCTCTTTTTGTAGCTTCTTTATTTCATGCACCTCAATAACTTGGGAACAGATACCTCTTAAAAATTCACCGAGTCTGATTAATGGAACTGCAACCTCGGGCTTTAACATTGGTTTGACAGCAAATTGTAACAAGTATTGCATTATTACATGTGCATCATGACTCTTATATCCAACAACTTTCCTATCTTGCATGTATTTGCTAATGTTAGAAGTAAAACCATATGGGAATTTAGCATTTTGAAGCACCGAACATAATAAATCCTTTTCTTTGTCCATCATATCAAAGTTTGTTGCCCCGATTTCGATGTGTTTTCCATCAGTAGAGGTGGTGGGATGTAGGGCCTTCTTAATGCCCAATTCTTGCATATCATACCGAGCATTTAGATGGTCTTTCGTCTTACCACCAATATTTAACAAAGTCCCCAAAATGCTATCACATATGTTCTTTTCTATATGCATAACATCAAGGTTATGTTGAGTTAAGTTGTCTCTCCAGTATGGCAGGTCAAAAAATATTGACTTCTTATTCCAAGGGTTGAAATCGAAACTTACTTTTCGTTTTTTCCCCACGCCACCAAAATCATTGTCGTAACCATCCAACATTAATTTAATTTGCCTACCAGTTAACATTGGAGCACTTGTTCTAGCCTCGACATCGCCATTAAATCTTCTCTTATCAGATCGCCATTTGTGGTTGGGGTCTAAGAATTTCCGATGGTTCATATAGCACACTTTCTTGCTATGCTTCAAATACATTGATGATGTCTCGTAATGACATAATGGACATGCAAGTTTCCCTTTTGTGCTCCACCCTGACAACATTACATATCCATGGAAGTCATTAATGGTCCATAGGACACTTGCAAGTAACGTAAAGGTTCGATCAGTGAAAGCATCATACTTTTCTACTCCCGCATTCCATAGCTCTTTCAGCTCCTCGATCAGTGGCTGCATGTAGACATCAATATTGTTTCTGGCATCATTTGGACCAGGTATAAGGGTTGAGAGAATCAAGTTTTCTGGTTTCATGTTTAGCCAAGGAGGCAGATTGTAGTTCACGACTACATTTGGTCATGTGCTCTGTGTGGAGCTCATTGTGCGAAATGGATTGAACCCATAAGAAGCTAACCCTAATCTCACATTGCGATTATCTGATGAAAATTATGGATACAAGGCATCCATCGTCTTCCAGGCTTCAGCATCTGTCAGATGCCGTAACTTCCCATCTTTTTTTTCACTCTACTGCATGCCACACCATTTGTTTGGCAAAATCTTTACACATAAACATTCGTTGGAGCCTTGGTGTCAACGAAAAATATCTCATCACCTTTGCTGGAACTCTATTATTGTCATTGTCTGATTCTTGTGCCACGCTTTTCCACCTTAAAGTACTACAAGTTTTGCAAGAAAGTGCGTTTTCATTCTCACTCCAAGACAACATGCAGTCATTTGGACATGCATGTATCTTCTTGTAGTCAAGACCCAAATTCTTGATGATCCTTTTAGCGTAATTGAAAGTGGCAGGCACATTAATATCGGGAACAACCTCTTTTATTAATTGTAATATCTCACTGAACGCAAACTCGGTTACTCCATGAATGCACTTCCAATGGTAAAGCCTAACTAAAAAACTTAAACGAGAAAATTTCTTACAACCAGGATAGAGGGGTTGTTTTCCTTCCTCAACATACTGATAAAATTTCCTTGCATCTTTATTTGGTCCCACGTTGCCATACATAACATTCAACATCTCGTCAAAATTATCTTGTAATTTCGTATATGGTTCAGATTCCATGATATTACTATCTTTTAATAACGCAACATCATAAATCCATTCTACAAACGTTACACACGATCCACTGCAAATTAGATGGTCACGAACCGTGTTGGAACTCCGCCATAAACAATTTCACACTTATCACAAGGACACTGTATTTCGTTCCCATCGGCAAATTTGGCCATTGCATTTTTCACATACAATTCGACTCCCTCGGTATAATCTTTGGTATACTTGGGACAATTCAACCAAGTAATGCCTTTCTGACTCATGACTACAGTAGAAAATAACTACAATCAGCCACTAATTCTACCTAGTTAATCTTGTCTGTTTTAGTAACTAACTAATACCTAGAACCTCAGTTACATGAAACTTCACCATAATTCTTATTATTCAGAGTACATACTAAATAATCAATTCTGTTTACTTAGAATTTTAAAAAAAAATCATTAAGCATATTTGTTTACAAAATTTAACTAAAGTCAATCTAAACTAAGAAACAAAGAAATAGACAATAATAAGAATTATCAAAAATCAAGTAACAAACAAGCTCAAGCTATCAAAAATCTAAACATAATCAGCAACAAACAATAAGCATATAAAAATACAAAAACCTTCAATCATAATTAAACCCAATAATCATTATTTAAACAAATAATTAAAAAAATAATAATTAAACCCAATAATCATAATTAAACACAATAATCTTGTGAACCCAAATAATTAAACCCAAGAAGAATGTAATCGAAACATGTAAGCATAATTAAAACCTTCATAATCGAAACATGTAAGCATGGACAAGAAGAATAATCGAAACATGTAATCATGGACAAGAAGAGTAATCGAAACAAGAAGAAGGTAGTAAGAATACCTGAAGAAGAACCCAATTGAACCCTAATTGAACAGGATTCGTGGAGAGAACCCTGATTGAACCCGTAGAGAACCCTTAATCAAACCCTAACTGAACCCGTAATGTTTAATTGCTCAGTGTTTGATAGATTTGAGAGAGAGAGAGAGAGAGAGAGAGAGAGAGAGAGAGAGAGAGAGAGAGAGAGAGAGAGATAGAGATAGAGAGAGAGAGAGAGAGTGTGTGTGTGTGTGTGTGTGTGTGTTAAGACAGAGTGTGAATAATTGAGATAGAGGGAAATATTGAGACTGAAATAATTGACCCGCTTAAATGAAATTTTAGGACAAAAATTTCACCCGCCTATTTAATTGTGTGTTAAATTAAATGTTCAGAGAAAGACTGAGCTACCGTTACACTTTTTTTAAAGACCAACGGTTACACCGACTTCCGCGTTACGATAGATACAGTATGAAGTCTACAGTAACACTCGTTTATAACAATGGTAACACTAAAAAAAATGTGTCGGCGTAGACCAATTTTAAGGCATATATGGTTACACTTTTGCTTGTAACATTGAAAAAAACGTTGTTAAAGCCCATATATGGGATAGTGATCGTACGATTGTAATTGATATTTATAAAAATTAACTCATAATATATAATAGTATAATTTTAATTGAATTTAAATTAAAAAATTGATAAGTTAGAAAATATTTTATCACTTTAAAAAATATTTAATTTATACATATACTAAATAAAATAAAATTTGTATTTCAAAAAAATTGTTAAGTGCAATAATCAAGATAAGTAAATTAGGATTAGAATAATATGATTAATTTAATTTAGGTGGTAAATTCTAATTAGCTCTTATATATATTGATGAAAATAAATCCGTAATACATAATAATGTAATTATGATTAATCATAAATTAAAATAATGGAAAATTAAAATTGCAAGAATCGCTTAATGTTATATTTTGTATAATCCTGATTGATTTTAATTTTATATTAATTTATTATAACAGTTTTTTAACATTAAAATATATGTAGTATATGGATATGTTAAATCAAGTAACTACTATATTTAAATTAAAATTGTTAATTAACCATGGTTAGATGAATAGGATAAGAATGGTAAATAAGGAAAACTATTAATATAATATGATTGGTCTAAAAATTAGGAATGATTTCTAATTGGTCCTAAAATATTTCATAATTTTCTGATTGGCTAACTACATCAAACTATATAGCTGGGTAGACTCAGTTATTGTAATAAAGGGTTTGGCTTGTCTTCACTTATGCACAAATACAAATTAGGTCAAAAAAAGAAAACAAAAGAAATGGTGTCACATATGATGACTTTTTGTGCTATTTTGTTAAGGTAAATTCATATTATGTCATTTTACATGAATTTTAGTGCCTATAAAGGGTGTGCCATATGTTTGGCTTTTGGACTATTTATTGGTGTTTGTGATCTATCGTTACTTGATGCATCGATCTGTTTTGTCATTATAGATGATTTTTTTTTAGATTTCATGATTTTTATGAGAATTTGGCATTTTATATGCCTAACCAAAGGTGTTACGCCATATTTTTTCTTACCTCAATTATCTCCCAAATTTCTCAATATTCATCTAATAATAATTAACTTAATCCCTAAGTTAACTTTTTTCTCTCTATGAAATGTGGAGTAATCTCCAATTAATGATAGAAAATATCTCCAAACGATATCTTTCAAATCATGAAGGTATCCCAACGCGAATATAATTTAAATAGATAAAATTTAATAATTTCCAATATATCCCTTAATAATCATAGGGAATAAAAACCAATCCTAAACAGAACTGCATTGGCTTGATCCCTATAGATATAAGAGTATGTTTAAATCAGGAAAAAGGATCTGACACATCTAATAAGTTGAGACACTTCTCCAGTCCAGCCCCAAACATCCAATATCCCCCTATCCAAAATCCAAAATCCAAAATCCAAAATCCCCCTATAAATATAGTGTTTCGATTTCACTCGGATAATCAACATATCAGTTCTAAATCAAAACAGCAAATCCAAACAAGTTCAGGGAATATATCTTTTATTCAAAGTATAAACCTAGAGGTTTTTGCTACACCCGGTAATTGAATCGGCTGCTAAAGAATAGTGTTCTTCGCTTCTACAAAAAGAATACAACTTGAATTTCAAAGAAATTTAACGGATAGAAATTATATAGGGATAATTCAATTTGATCCTTATAGAATTTGCAATCAAAGTTCCGGATCAAAAAGATCATCCACCGGATAAGAGATTAGTATCAAGAGATTGTATCATCTCCTCTGATGTATTTTCTCTCGGTTCTCTCTCTCTGTTCTTCAATCTCTTTTTTTGTTGTATCTTTTATCTTTTTGTCTGTCTGTGTAGTCTTTTATACGCAACAAGAAGATATTATCTTTTGTCTTCAAAAACTATCTAACAAGTCAATAGCCTTCAACCTTGATTGTCTTCTCTGCAGATCTTTTCTTGAAAAGTATCGTTGAATCTGAAGATGAAGTATCGGAGACTCAAAATAATTTCAGAAGTAATAATCAATTACTTTAATCTTTAGTAACCATCGGATAGTGGAGTCCATCTTCTAAGCATTTGCCGATACTTATTAAGTATAGGTGAATAGGACGAAAATGTAATTCACCAACACTTAATAACCATTGATGTGAGTAGGCTTGAAATTCAATTCTTCCAATGGTTAATAACCATAGGTAAATAAGACGAAATAGGCCATTTTCTAATTCACCATTTCTTTTCTATTTTGCTAACTCACCCGATAGTTAATAACCATAGGTGAATAAGACAAAATACTTAATAACCATTGGTGAATAGGATGAAATAGCTTGACCAAGTTGACTTCTGGATTTAGCATCTATAGTCATCTTTACTTAGCCAATTTAAAACCTGTTAAGCCTTTAAAATATTTTCTTCCACTAAAACCAAGTCAAATAAATAATTCCTTATTAATTAAATCTTGATATATTCTGGGATTCACCACATAACACTACACATGTTACTCATTTCAGTAGACAGCCAATTTTTCTGAATCAATGATGCAATTCTCAATCCCTTTTGTGCTGACGTTTGGTGCAACTGGTCTGGTTCACAATTGACTAACACGATCTTGATCTTCACAACTTCTTTACAATGCAATTGACTCTGTTTCTTGTTGATTCAGACACTAACTCTCTATAACACTGTACTTTCACAGCAATCCATTCTGGTACTCAGACAACATCTTCAGATCTTCATTTCACCTTTGTCCTTTATCTTGTATTCAATTCTTTCAGATTCCTATGCTTCCTACACTGTCTATGTCGTAGTCAATGTAAATACACTGAAATCTTCTGGTGGTACTGTATATTGAAATGATATTTGATCTTTATGTTCATATTTTCTCTACATTTTTAATTTATTTTGCACGAATTTGGATTTTTATTTAACTAATTTTCATGTTTAATTGCAAGAAAGTGTGATTTTTTATAATAGAAGGATTGTGGCTGAAATTGCAACATTTGAAGTGAATTCTAGCAAAATTTGGATTTCGAATCAGCTTGCACAGTGTTCACTATTTTGGCTATATCGAGAGCTCCGTATGTCAGATTGAGGTGATTCAGGATCCGTTGGAAAGCTTGAGAGAAGACTTTTAATTCAAGTATGGTATCAGATTTTATTGATGATCCAAACTGCCCAAAATATTGCCAGAAGAAGACAACTCAAAATTTCTATATTGGAATCCTACTTTATTAAGGAATCTATTTAGGTTTTATTATTAAATAAGTAAATTATAGTTTTATTAGATAGAAGTCAGTTGTATATAATATATATTCAGTGGATAGAAAAAATAGACACGTACATATTTTTGGGAGGCAGCAGTTACGGTAGAGACACACAACAAGGGAGAATACACAAGCACAAGGAGAAAGCCAATGATTTGCGGAGAAGAAGAATTCTAGAGTTTTATCTTCTCTTCTTCACTTTTCTTTATTGTAATCTTGATATAATGTCTTCCTTTATGTATGTAGTGTTCTCTTTTGTGATGTTTAACTTAAAACCTCTCTAGGCCTGTAAATTCTTGTGTTTTTATATAAATTGTTCTTTGATTCTCTATTTATGGTGTTCATTACAATTTCTTATAGTGATTTGTATTTAATGCTTTTCAAGGAAATGATCAACCTTGGAATTGATTTTGTAATTTGGATTGACTTGGGAAAGAAAATCTAAGTTAAGTCTTGATCACTATAACTTGGGATTAGTATATTATACTGATTTATGGTTTGGATAGGAATATAACTTATCACCCTTGGTAGTCAAAGTGAGGTAGTACTTAATGTTGTTCAAATACTTAAATTCTTCGTAAGAATACGGGAATTGGTTAATGAATTAGGATCACTTGAGATTCGGAAGGTCCTCGTGATTAGTTAAAAGCCTTAGACTAGCATTTGGAGCACTAAAATAGAGACACAAGAGTAGTTTGTTGAAGTACACAAGATGAAGTTAAAGGCCTAGTTTTTATTACTCTTAAAATTGTAGTTGTGTTAATTGATTTTCTAGTGATATTTATTTTATATCTTTATTGACTTGAATTAGAAGAGGAATGATTTTTGGTAATTAGAAATTTAGAATTAGTCTCTGTGGGAACGAATTATTATACTACTTGTTGTGACAATACGTGCACTTGCGTGTAGTTGTAAAATCGCTAACATGAATCTTCAATACTTCTGAAACTCTCAGTGTCTTCTAACCTTATCCTTCACTGAGGCATGAACATATAAATGAACTTCTTTTAGTGACCCATAAACAAAATTCAAAATTACTTCCCATATTTTGATTCTATGTATTTGCCTTTGTCTTCAAATATTCTTGATTTCCTGTGTAGACATAGTATTATTTACCTGTCCTGTTCTAGTGTTAAGTTATCACGTCTTCGTGTTCATACTGCCTTGTACTCTCACCAATAGAGTGGATATTTTTTTATTGTGAAGGACAATCAATTAATACATATTCGGGGTTATTATGGATACGGAGTTTCTTTAATGGAGGAGCTAAATGATGAAGATGGTGGCTCTATTCTGAATTAAGATGGTGGATATATTCTTAACAATCATATCTCATTTTTCAGCATCGAGATGTCAATCAGAAAATGTTTTAATTGATCCCCAATTCGTTATAAGTTTGGTTTTGATGAACAATATCTTGTTGGAAATATATTTTCGTTCTCTACAATTTTCGTGTTTTGTGTTTTTCAATAAAATGTTATTTAGATGGTCAAAAAGGTTAAAAATAGATCTGGGCATAATTTGAATCTTGATGATGTTCAAGATTTTATGTGTAATATTCGTGGTATAAGATTTTAAAAGATTATTATTTGAAGAGTTTATTATTTTGGAAGGCCCTCCTTTGTAGGGGTAATATTTTGGAAGGTTCTTCTTTAGGAAGAGTATTATTTGGGAAAACCCTCTTTTGATGAGGGTAATATTTTGGAAGGCCCTCCTTTTTGGGGGTACTATTATGGAAGGCTCTTATTTGAAAAGTTTATTATTTTGGAAGGCCCTTCTTTTTGGGGTACTATTTTGGAAGGATCTTATTTTGAAGAGTTTATTATTTTGGAAGTCCCTCCTTTGTGGGGGGTAATATTTTGGAAGGCCATTCTTTTTGGGGGTACTATTTTGGAAGGCTCTTATTTGAAGAGTTTATTATTTTGGAAGGCCCTCCTTTACGGGGGTAATATTTTTGAAAGCCCTCATTTATAAGGGTAAAATTTGGGAAGGTCCTTTGTAGGGGTAATATTTGGAAGGTTCTTCTTTAGAAGAGTATTATTTGGGAAGACCTTCTTTTGATGAGGGTAATATTTTGGAAGGCCCTTCTTTGTAGGTGTAATATTTTTGGAATGCCCTCCTTTGTAGGGGTAACATTCTGGAAGGCTCTCATTTGTGGGGTTAATATTTTGGAAGGTTCTTCTTTAGGAATAAAATTATTTGGGAAGCCCCTCTTTTGATGAGGGTAATATTTTGGAAAGCCCTCCTTTTTGGAGGTACTATTTTGGAAGGTCCTCCTTTTTGGGCGTGTACTACTTAGTTTAATTTTTTGAGAGACCTTTTTTTGAGTAAGGTAATATTTTGGAAGACCCTTTTGTATATTGCTTTGGAAGATCCTCTGGGGTACTATTTTTTAAGACTTTCCCTTTGTGGAGAGCATGGCTTGGAGTACCTTGGCAAAACCCGTACTTCCGGTAAGGCAAACCCACACTTCCGGGACCTCATCAAAGAGATTATGAGAATATGTCCTTCTTTGAGGAGGGTACTCGTTGTGGGAGTATGACCTTCTTTGAGGAGGATACTCGTATAGGGATATGACCTTCTTTGAGGATTGTATCTCTCATGCCTTGGAAAAACCATAATTCTGGGAAGGTAACTCGTACTTCCGGGACCTCACCAAGGAGATTCTAGGGGGTATGACCTTCTTTGAGGAGTGTACTCTATGGAATTCATTTTTGAAAATTCTGTGGAATATGACCTTCTTTGAGGAAGGTATTCCTCGGAATGCATTATGGAGATTCTAGGGGTACGACCATCTTTGAGGAGGGTACTCTCTGGAATGCCTTTTTGGAGAATCTGTCGAGTATGACCTTCTTTGAGGAGGGTATTCCTCGGAATGCATTATGGAGATTCTTGGGGGGGTACTTCCTTCTTTGAAGAGGGTATTTCTCAGAACGCTTAATGGAGATTCTAGGATACCTCCTTCTTTTAGGAAGGTATTCCTAGGAATGCTTAATGGAGAATTTTTCTTTGAATGTTTTCTTTTCAGGATATTGCTCGGAATGCACTGGATGGCTCTATGGAATAATGCTTGGATGACCCTCCAGGATATATTCTCCCATACCTACAAAACTTCTGGTACATCAATTTCTTTTACATCTCACATATTGTCTCGTTTGCATCTACATGCATATTACATGCACCTAGGTGCTCCATATTTTTTACTAATCTTATTCTCCTAGTCGTTTCAGTGACTCGGGAAATTTGGGAGATCGAAGCATGCTTACTTTTCCAATCCATCAAGCTGCACTAAAAAATTGGGGGGGGCAGTTGTTACGCCACATTTTCGGTTGCCTTTTCTCCCAAATTTTCCAATATTCATCTAATAATAATTAACTTAATCCCAAAGTTAATTATTTCCTCTGTCTGAAACATGGAATAATCTCCCAGTAATGATAAAAAAATATCTCCAAACGATATCCTTCAAATCAGGAAGGTATCCCAACATGAATATAATTTATACAGATAAAATCTACTAATTCTCAATATATCCCTTAACAATCATGGGGATTAAAAACCAATCCTGAATAGAACGGCATTGAATTGATCCATATAAATATTTTGATATTCGTATGGTTGGATCGTCGAGAAATATTTTTAAAAATATAGAAACAACAATCAATGACAAAGCAATAGTTATGAGTACTAATCAATACAGTAGTGTTCTAATAAGATCTCCTACAAATTAATTTTTTATTTTTTGAAAATTTGGGAATATCATTATATTAGATATATATCTTGACATACGTATGGTTGGTCGATCGTCGAGAAATATTCTTAAAACAATATGAACAACAATCCTTGACAAAGCACTAGATACGAGTACCAGTCAATATAGTAGTGTTCTACTAAGATCTCCTACCAAAATAATTTTTTATTTTTTGGAAATTTGGTAATATCATTATATTAGATATATCTTGACATCCGTATGGTTGGTCGATCGTCGGGAAATATTCTTAAAAAAATATAAACAACAATCCTTGACAAAGCACTAGTTATGAGTACCAATCAATGTAGTAGTGTCTACTAAGGTATCCAACCAAATTAATTTTTTATTTTTTGAATATTTTTGAATATCATTATATAAGATATATTTTGACATCCGTACGGTTGGATAGTCGGAAAATATTTTTAAAAATATAGAATCAACAATCATTGACAGAGCACAAGTTACGAGTACTAGTCAATACAGTAGTGTTCTAATAAGATCTCCAAACAAATTAATTTTTTGAAAATTTGGGAATATCATTATATTATATATATCTTGACATCTGTATGGTTGGATCATCGAGGAATATTTTTAAAAAAATATAAAAAAACCGTGACAAAGCACTAGTTACGAGTACTAGTCAATATAGTAGTGTTGTGGATCAAAACTAGGTTACGATTTGTAATTAATGCTAGGGTGGTTGAGCTTCGAGTTTTAATGGCTGTTTCCGTGTTACGAGACTGATCGGTCCTCACAGAGTGCCTACGTATCTCATTATTGAGAATCAAGCCAGGACATAGTTCTAGGTGATGGTGCCCTCGAGGCTATAGAGGCGAGAGCTCACCTAGGACGCAGTGGCTTGCATGTCCTTATTCGAGGATTAAGCCAAAACGTGGTGGGTGACGTATGGAGCTGTGCCCAAAAACGTAAGTGACGTATTGAGCTCTGCCCAAAAACGTAAGTGTCGTATTGAGCTATGCCCAAAAACGTAGTTCTGAGATGAGGGGTTAGATCCTTTATATAGGCTGAGAAGCCCTAATATTATGGTAGGAGTCAGAGACTTGGTGGACAAGTCTTCCTTGAGGAAGGTTCTAGATCTCTTCCTTATAGGAATCAGTTTCCATGTTGAAATATGTATCTTGGAGGCTAAGTCTGGTGGAAATAATATCCTTATCCAACTCTTATTGTTGAGCTGTTTATTTCCCCCAATATTAATTACAAAATTAATATTATAATCGGGGTTTTGGGCCCATCTGGTGGGCCCCACATTTGGACCATCCTTTGCCTAATTAATGCCACATTAAATGTGTCTTTAGGGCTTATTTTCAGCCCATATCATTTGCCCCCCAACTTCTAGGAAAATCGATCAGGTTTTCCTTGAAGTTTTACTTGTCTAACTCGAGACTCGGGTCAGGGTTTATCTTTGATATCGTTTTGATGTAAAGCGTGGAGCGACTGACGCGTTTACAACGATGTTAGATTATGCCAACAACATCGAACGGTGCTAGACGGCACTAAACGACACTAAACGGCGCTAAACAGCCTTAAACGACGTTTAAACGATGTTAAACGACGCTAAACGGTGATGAACGGTGCTAAACGGAACTAAACGACACTAAACGATGCTAAACAGCCTTAAACGACGTTTAAACGATGTTTAAACGACGCTAAACGGCACTAAACGATACTAAACGGCGCTAAACAGCATTAAACGACGTTTAAACGATGTTTAAACGACGCTAAACGGTGATAAACGGTGCTAAACGGTGCTAAACGGCACTAAACGACACTAAACGGTGCTAAACAGCCTTAAACGATGTTTAAACGATGTTTAAACGACGCTAAACGGCGATAAACGGTGCTAAACGGCACTAAACGACACTAAACGGTGCTAAACAGCCTTAAACGACGTTTAAACGATGTTTAAACGACGCTAAACGGCGATAAACGGTGCTAAAAAGCCTTAAACGACGTTTAAACGACGCTAAACGGCGATAAACGGTGCTAAACGGCACTAAACGACACTAAACGGTGCTAAACAGCCTTAAACGACGTTTAAACGATGTTAAACAATGCTAAACGGCGATAAACGGTGCTAAACGGCACTAAATGACAATAAACGGTGCTAAACAGCCTTAAACGACGTTTAAACGATGTTAAACGACGCTAAACGGCGATAAACGGTGCTAAACGGCACTGAACGACACTAAACGGTGCTAAACGGAGGAGATTCGGGACAATTGTAACCTCTTCCGGGCAGCAAGTCAGCCGACAAGGGTCCTGGCCAGCTGCCAGGTCCTCCTAGTCGGCTGCCAGGAGATCCTGGTTGCCTGCCGGGTGCTTCTGGTTGCCTGTCAGGTGCTTCTTGATCGCCTGACATGTGCTTCTTGATCGCCCGACATGTGCTTCTTGATCGCCTGACATGTGCTTCTTGATCGCCTGACATGTGCTTCTGGATCCTGGTCGGCCAGACCCCCTTTGTGGCACCTGGTCGGCTGCCAGGAGATCCTGGTTGCCTGCCGGGTGCTTCTGATTGCCTGTCAGGTGCTTCTTGATCGCCTGACATGTGCTTCTTGATCGCCCGACATGGGGTTCATGATCGCCTGACATGTGCATCTTGATTGCCTGACATGTGCTTCTTGATCGCCTGACATGTGCTTCTTGATTGCCTGACATGTGCTTCTTGATCGCCCGACAGATTGACGGGAGATCCAGGTTGATTTTGATGATGTCACACGATGCTTAAACGACGTTTCAATGTTTATGTAAACGACGTTAAATGGCATAAAACGGCACTATATGGTGCTAATTCGAAGGTCGATGTTTGTCACGGAAAGTGAGAAACCCTCAACAGAACCATCAAACGATCCAATCAATCGATGGGGGGTGCCAAGATGGGTACCGGGAAGTCAACTGGAGCCTCTCCGTGGCTCCTGGTCGGCTGCCAGGTGCTCCTAGTCGGCCGCCAGGAGATCCTGGTCGGCTGCCAGGAGATCCTGGTCGGCTGCCAGGAGATCCTGGTCGGCCAGACCCTCTCTGTGGCACCTGGTCGGCTGCCAGGAGATCCTGGTTGCCTGCCAGGTGCTCCTTGTTCGCTTGCCAGGTGCTCCAAGTTGGCTGACAGGTGCTCCATGGTCGGTTTGTCGTGCCTCTCGGAGCTTTTCGCAATGCCTGGAGTCTCGTTCTTGAATCACGTCCTTGACATTTGTATGTTGTATACATCCTTTCAAGGCATAATTAATCTCTCTTTCTTGTTCTAAGATGTGGAGCTTGTGATGAAGCTTTTTAGTTCTTGCCCCCCTTGTTTCATATGGTGGAGGTCTTGCTTCTCGTTTGATCGTTCAAGAAGTTTCTTTTCCACTGAGCACTTGACTTCAAGTCTGGTTTGCATTGTTATCTGTTTGTCAACCCTTTATCTTGATTCTAGGTTTCCAACCTTCCTTTGCTTTGAATTCGATTGACAGCTCTTGATTCAAGTCCTTAAACTCAAACGACGAACTCGATTGGAGGCAGACAACCTTTTTGGCCATCTCGATTGGAGACAGACAGCCTTTTTGGCCATCAAGGCTAAACATTTGTATCGGAATTTGAGATTCCAGATTAAGTAAGGAATGACAAAGGACCTCTTATCTCAACATTCTCACTAACAGTTTCTGTGCCTTCAAGGCATTATCAGGGAGCCAACCAGTCTCAGGGTGAGCTTTTATGAGGGTCTATCCTTCAGCTTACATCAATTGGTGCTATAAATTTGAAATAATAGACGGGGCCTTCAAGACCTGAAAGTAAACTCTTCCGGCGTAGTTCTCTATCTCAGAAGAAGTAAACTTAGATTGGGCATCAGCTTTAACGTTCTGTTCTCTCGAAATGTGCTTCTCATACCATTCACTCAAACTCAGGCATCACGGCCTTCACGACTCTCAAGTACTTTGCCGTAGTTTGAGATTCTTGACTCTCATTATTCTAGCCAAGCCTAAACCGGCTATCAAGGCTTCATACTCAGCTTCGTTGTTAGTTGTCGGAAAGTCCAATTTTAAATCATACTCGACTGTAAACCAATCGGGGCTTTGCAAGACTAAACCTGCACCACTAGATTTTGTTTTTGATGTTCCATCAAAATAGAGCACCCAATGTTCATTCTGATCAGGTACAGGCTCTTCATCTTTTTCTTCATTTCCAGGGGTGGTTACTATATCCTGCCCCCCGACTTCTTGGTTGCCAATGGTACATTCAACCACGAAGTTAGCCAATGCCTGGGCCTTAATGGCTATTCGAGGCTCATACGTGATGTCAAATTCTCCAAGTTCAATCGACCACTTAATTAACCTTCCACCGGCTTTCGAGCTATGTAATTTGCTTCTCAACTGCTGGTCCATCAAGACTTCAATGTTTGTCTTGGTCTTGGGTGTTGAACGTCGATGTTCGAAGGTTGAACGCCAATGTTTGAAATCAAGGGTTTTCAATCTCAAGGGTGTTTAAATCACCGAAATATCTATCAGAGCTGCTGGTCCAAGGCCAGGGGGTTTCCGGTTAGCCCAACGAGGTCTTGAAAGTCCATGACCCCCTCGAGCTTGGCCTTCATAACTAACCTTGGCCTTTATGGCTGATCTTGGCCTTCATGGCTAACAACTTCTATTCTTCAACCTAGGATTCGGGGTTGATTCCTCGATTTAGATTTCGATAAATGCAATCCCGTTGGTTTCTTGCCTTTTAAACTTCTGATACGAGAGCTTGCTTGATCTTCTTAATCCTTGCTTAAGGTTATCTATTGACCTTCATTCTTGGATCCATAACCCTGGTACTTAATAAGTATTGAAGAGTAGCTAGTCCTTCACATCCTCGGCCTTTCGTGGCTTTGATTATTGCATGTGGCTTTTATCTTCTTGTCTTTTATCCAGGGTCCTTCACAGACTTAAACTCTTACTTGGTCGCATTGTAACCTAACTCTTGACTCTTCGGGATCCTTATTAATGCATTTGTTTGTTTTCCATTCGCGTATTTTTTTATTTTCGGTACTCGGTCATCCTTGACTTGCACTCATCGGGTGTTTGGCACATAAATAAAATCACACAGTCAATGAATGGAAATCAAACTTGCATTAATAACTTGAAATGGGTTCAACCCTTACATAGAGTACTACTATCCTACTCGGAGCAACATGCTCTGCAATGGTTTCAATGAACCTTATTTCTACTTCTACTAGATAAATATGAAGCTAGGTCCTACTAGGATAACTTGAGCCCATCGGGGCTTTGCAAGACTACGTCTGCACCAGATTTTGTTTTAGATGCTCCATCAAAATAGAGCAACCTTCACTCCTTTTGGTCTCCTCCTTATTATTCTGAAGTTCAGTTCCTGCTTGGGGTATTGCCTCCTGCCCCCCGACTTCTTGGTATTCCTTACCTCTACGGACATCCATGTCTTCAATCGGAAGGACCTGCCCCCAGATTCCATCAGGCCTTAACGAGGCTACATAACAGCTTCGTGCCATCTTTTGATCGCCTTTATGTTCTCCAACACCATTCCGGGTTGGGAACTTGATCTTCATATGATAAGTTGAGGCAACAGCCTTGAATGCATGAAGTCCAGTCCTTCCAAGGATAGCGTTGTACGTTGAAACCGCCTTGATTACCAGGAAGTTCAACATCTGAGTGGCCTTCTTGGGCTCCTGTCCAATAGTCACGGGCAATTGAATAGTCCCTTCAACTTTAGATCCTACTCCATTAAATCCATATATAGGCATGTTATTGGGGGTCAACTGAGAATCATTGTAACCCATCTTCACAAATGCATCATGAAATAGAATGTCAACGGAAGCTCCATTATCTATCAAGACTCGCTTCACTTCTGAGTTTCCAATTACAGGAGTTATGACCAACGGGTCGTCATGGGGGAACTTCACCCCTTCAAGATCATAATTGTCAAAACCAATTGCGATTTCAGTCCTAGCCTGCTTCGGGGCCTCTCCCACGATGTGTATCACTTCTCTGGCAAAAGCCTTCCGAGAATTCCTTGTTGTGCCGCTCGCAGTCGGGCCTCCTGAGATCATGTTGATTACTGGCCCTCGGGGTTGTGGGTTGCGATCGTGAACGTCATCCCTTCTATTATAATCTCTATTTTGATTAACATGATCTTCACCCTTCGTGAAGTGGCTCAATTTCCCTCTACGGATTAAAAACTCGATCTCATCTTTGAGTTGCTTGCAATCATCAGTGTCATGCCCCACATCTCTGTGGAATCTGCAATACTGATTCTTGTTTCTCTTTGAGGGATCACCCCTGAGTGGCTTCGGCCATCGGAAATCCTTATCCTTTTCAATGTCAGACAAGATTCGACTTCTAGAAGTATTCAACCTTGCATACTCAGTGAACCTCCGTCCTTGGTTCTTCTTAGGGGCATAGTCGGAGTCCTCGCTAGTTCGGGGATACTTGTCCCTAGCATCATTCTCGTGGTCATCATACTCATGGTCTTGCTTTCGCTTCTTTGTATCATTGTTACCCTTGCCATTGTTTATCACGACATCCTTTTTGGTACTATCCTCGGCCTTGATATACTTATCAGCCCTCCGTTGGAGTTCAGCCATATTATCAGGTGGATGCTTTGCCAACGACCATTTAAAGTACAGGTCAGTAGTGCCATGTTCCAGGGCTACCATGGCCACCTTGTTCTCTAAGTCGGTGATGTTCAACGTCTCCTTGGTGAACCTCTTGAGATAATCTCTCAGATTCTCATTCTTCCCCTGTACCACATACATGAGGGATGCAGAACTTTTCTCATGAACTCTTCCGCTGATGAATTGACTCACAAAGGCAGCGCTTAACTCCTTGAAAGAGCCAATCGGGTTTGCAGGTAAGCGGCTATACCATCTTTGAGCCATACCCGACAGGGTTTGAGGGAACGCCCTACACTTCAAGGCGTCACTTGCAGGTCGCAACAGCAGTGCGTTTGAAAACGTCCTAACATGGTTTGCGGGATTGCCCGTTCCATCATAGGCCTTAATCGTCGACATCTTGAACTTCCTTGAGATGCGAGCATTCATTACCTCTTCAATGAACGGAGGTGTAGGATCATCAGGATCCCCAAGGGGCATCAGATCCCTAGGGTTACTTTTGGGGGTCTCCACCCTTGTCGATTTTTCAGTTGGGGCTTCGGCCCTTCGTTGTCTCCTTGAGGGCCTCTCCAGATTTATAATGGGAATCCTCCCTGTAACTGGAGGAGGTTGAATCAGACTTCGCCTTGCTTGCTCTCTAGCAATATCATCCTTCAACCTTTGGATCTCAGCTTCATGAGCCTTAATCCTTTCCTCAGCCGTTTGTGGAGGTCCATCATGGATTCTTTGGGACCTCCTTCGAGGTTCTTTACTAGCACGTCGCCTTCTCGGGGCTTCATCACGATCATCGTTGTCATCCTCAGACATTGAATCATCAGTATAGGGACCAGAGTAATCATCGTACTCTCGATCTCGGATATGTAAGGCATGACCGCTCGGTCCAGGTTCCTTGTGTTGAGGGGGATAGTTAGGCAGCCCATACATCGGGTTGGTATTCAAAGGGAGATCCGTGGTGTGGATCTGTACCCCCGGAGGCAGCGCACGACCAGCGCTATCAAGAGGAGAAACCACCATCTGAAGAGGGTTAGTTTCTTGGCTTTGAGGGATAGTTACGGGTAAATTTCCCTCAACATGGGGAATCGTCCCTGAGGGTTGAGAGGTTAAAGGTTGAATGACCGTCCCTGTTGGTGGGGGTAATTGTCCTTCTTCAGCGGTGATGAGCGGATCAGAGATGGCAGGTGGAGCAGAGCTAAGGGGTATGGCCTCAGTCGATGTTGTTCTTCGTGTTTGAACCATGGTTGATGTTTTCTTCCCATAGACGGCGCCAAATGTTGTGGATCAAAAACTAGGTTACGATTTGTAATTAATGCTAGGGTGGTTGAGCTTCGAGCTTTAATGGATGTTTCCGTGTTACGAGACTGATCGGTCCTCATAGAGTGCCTACGTATCTCATTATTGAGAATCAAGCCAGGACATAGTTCTAGGAGATGGTGCCCTCGAGGCAATAGAGGCGAGAGCTCACCTAGGACGCAGTGGCTTGCATGTCCTTATTCGAGGATTAAGCCAAAACGTGGTGGGTGACGTATGGAGCTGTGCCCAAAAACGTAAGTGACGTATTGAGCTCTGCCCAAAAACGTAAGTGACGTATTGAGCTCTGCCCAAAAACGTAGTTCTGAGATGAGGGTTTAGATCCTTTATATAGGCTGAGAAGCCCTAGAATTATGGTAGGAGTCAGAGACTTGGTGGACAAGTCTTCCTTGAGGAAGGTTCTAGATCTCTTCCTTATAGCAATCAGTTTCCATGTTGAAATATGTATCTTGGAGGCTAAGTCTGGTGGAAATAATATCCTTATCCAACTCTTATTGCTGAGCTGTTTATTTCCCCCAATATTAATTAAGAAATTAATAATATAATCGGGGTTTTGGGCCCATCTGGTGGGCCCACATTTGGACCATCCTTGGCCTAATTAATTCCACATTAAATGTGTCTTTAGGGCTTATTTTCAGCCCATATCAAGTAGTGTTCTACTAAGATCTCCAACCAAATAATTTTTTATTTTTTGAAAATTTGGTTTTATGCCCAAAATCTACATGGGCTAGATTTAGGCCCATTAAGTTATAGGGTCCAATCTATATGAGGCAGAAGATAGATCCAGTATAAGATATGAAGACTAGACATGAAGAAATGAGCACTCGTTAAGAAGACAGTCAAGGAGCTACAAGTATCATGAGGTTCCTGATGAACCAGAAGCTGAGTAGAGTACGAATGGACCGGGTTCCTCCCCGTCGAAGAGTTCAAGACAGCTAGCAGCAGTAGTGAAGATAGCAAGAGCATGTGGGAACCACAGAGAGGCTCCCCAGACTAATATATTTATTATTTGTGCAGGTATAGTTTCCTGAGACAGAGGTTCCTGAGATATAGGTTCCAGAGCACTAGGTTCCTGAGACATAGATTCCTGAGCACCAGGTTCCTGAGACATAGGTTCCTGAGCACCAGGTTCTTGAGCGTAGCTAGCCAGAAAGAGACAGATTTATTATTGGAGAGTGCTCCTAGGACGCAGCTGATCCTAGATTACCTCTAATAGACAAATTATAGAAGAGTACGAACTCGAGTTCTACTCTACTTAGACAACCAGTTCGTGCTTGGCTCTAAAGGAAATTGAGTCCAACTCGAACTAAAATTAACCATACAGCTGGTTAAGCAGAATCAGCATAGAATTAGAACTACGTGAGCTTGATTCCTATATAAAGGACACATAGGCACCTTGAGGGTAAGACGAATTCAGCTGTCTAATTTTCTCTAAAGGAATATTAGATTATTAGAGACACCCTCGAGCTCAGCTCACCCCACCATCAAATCACACCCAAATTACCGAAAACATCCACTTACATGAATTATTCTTGTAAATTCCAGCGGGTCTCCGAAAATCACGTTGATTACGAAAATCCTCCATCGACATTGGCGCTAGAAGGAAGGGATGCCTTGCTCATTTGGGGAGGACAAACGAGATATCATACAAAGATGGGTGTGTATTAATTCTTTTGACAGGTTACTTGATAAGAATATTCATGGAGGCTGTTCACCAAAAATTTTACAAACGTAAACATAATTGAATCGCAAGCACAGATGGGCATGGACAAATATGATGATGTTTGTTGTTACTGTTGAATCCAACTAGGTCGTACGAATTATTTTATTATGTACCATGGGTGATAATATCGATAGTCGCAGTGGTGTATTAATGGCAGTCCAGGATTCTTGAATCAACAGTCATGTCTACTATCAAAATGAAGAGAAATGGCGAGTATCAAAATGAAGAGAAGTGACGTTGTATGTATAGGTGTTGAAGGTTTGACCATGAATAGAATCAGTAACAATAGCTATTAGCTATACATACAATTATGCTAGTTATCACGTAGGCGTGCGGAAGCGCGAAATTTTTCACAAACTTGTCGCCTAGTGATGCGCCAACTCCCCAACCTAGAGCCTGGCCAGCAATGCGCAACTAACCTTTGTACCTGCAAAGAAGTTTAGTGATAACCACAAGATAAACGAAGACAGAGTTACGGGAATCCCCAACCTTTTTATTACTTCAACAAAAAGGACTAACAATCTAGGCCTGCTGCCCACACGTCGGCACAGCTACCCACTAACTGCTAGAATACAAGAAAGCCTAACTACAATGCTAGCTCTCTCTATATATGATGTCACTCTCTCTACAACTGTTTTTTGTGTTATTGAATGAATGAATGAGAATGAAGAAGCTCCTCCTTATATAGGTAGCTTTACGGGCTTTGGGCTAGGCTAAGCCCAACCCTACTTTCCATCTTTGCCTGAGATCTTCAAGATATCCTCAATCTTCCTGATTGCCTTTCCTTCCATAGAAGATCCACCCTAATCGTATCTTTGACTCTGATAAACTTTCCTTTTCTGCAGAAGATTGCAATCCCTAATTGATTCTTCTGGAATGATCTCCAAAGATATGGTCTTATCCCAAATCTGATAAGCCCATTTACACCCTACACCTTGGCCCATGTCTCTCATTTGCATCCTGCTTCGAACCTGCCCAACTATAGAATTCTGGCCCAGCTTTGCCTCACAATATTTGAACTAGAAGACTCTTCTCCCATGTCGCATGTGTGTCATGGAGGCCCAATGCTTTGGGCTGGCCAGGCCCATGCTTTGCCTCTCTGCCCCTTGCGCCATGCTGCATGACTCCCCTAAGCCCAAGTGTGCCTCTGCTCAAGCCCACATTCTCTATGTTTGTGCCTGGTTGAATGCTTCATGCCTTAGACAAGCCCAATCCGTGTAGGTGCCTCAATGCACACTTCATCTCAATGCCTTAGTTTTTATGTCAAGTCCCATACTTGACTTCGCCTAGTGTTCATGCCCAAGACAGAATCGTGAACCTCAAGCACGCCTTCGCCTCTGCACCCAACACTAGGGCATGAAAATCTCTTAAGGGTCTAACAAACCACCCCCGCTAAAAGAGCTCGATGTCCTCATCGATGGGTGATCTCAGTGCTCCTGAATTTGATCTTCAAACTACCACAAGGTCACACCTTTCTCCCAAGTAGCATCAGCTTCTTCCTCACCTTCCCACTGAATCAGATAATCAGTCCTCCTGTTCTTCTTACTCATCCCTTGAGTATTATGATCCAGAATTTTCTTTATCTTCTTCTCAAACTATACTCTGACCACTGGAGGTGCTCTCTTCTTCTGCTTCCTCCCATCAAGCAGTAAGTCTGGTTGGAATGGCTTCAAGAAACTCACATGAAAAGTAGGATGTACCTTCAATCTGTCGGGCAGCTTCAATCGATAAGCCACAGTGCCTACCTTCTTCACCATCTCAAAGGGTCCGTCATACTTCTGAACTAACCCCTTGTGAATTTTTCTGGACTTTATCTTCTTCCAGATCTGTGGTGTCAACTTCAACAACACTTGGTCACCAACCTCAAACTCTAAGGGACGACGCTTTCTATCAGCGTACTTCTTCATCCTCCAAACAGCTTTCTCCAGACTAGCTTTGGCTTCATCAACCATCTCCTGTTTACCAAACGCATACCTGTAAGCTACGGGACAAGTACCACCTGATTTCTGAACTGCCACTTCGTTTGGGGTTCTCGGCTGAAACCCAAAAATCACCTCGAAGGGGCTCTTGCCAGTCGCTGAAGACTGATGTAGGTTGTAGCAGAACTGTGCTACATCCATCAACTCTAGCCAATTTTTCTGACTAGCTGAAACATAGTGCCTGAGATACTCCTCTAGTAGCTGATTCATCCGCTCCGTCTGACCATCTATTTGGGGATGATTTGTAGTAGAGAATTTCAACTCACTTCCCAAGAACCCAAACAATGCTGTCCAGAACCGCCCTGTGAACCTGCTATCACGATCACTAATAATATCCTCTGGCAACCCAAAATGTTTCACCACATGCTGAAAGAATAGGCCAGCTGCTACCTCTGCTGTACACACCTTTGGTGCCGGAATGAACACAGCATACTTCGAAAACCGATCAACCACCACAAAGATTGACCCCTTTCCCTCCACCTGAGGCAACCCAAGAATAAAATCCATAGATATTGACTACCATGGTCTATTTGGAATATGTAAAGGTTGTAGAAGTCCAGCTTCCTTCTTCCTTTCAGTCTTGTCAAGTTGGCACACCAAGCACGACTTGACATATGCCTCAACGTCATCCATCATCTTCGGCCAATAGTAGGATCTACTCAGCAATGCTAGCATCCTCGCTACCCCCGGATGTCCTGCCCATTTAGCATCATGAGACTCTTTCAAGATTCGCTGCCGGAGAATTCCCCCATGTGGAACATAAAGTCGAATGCCTTTACAATACAGCAACCCATCCTCCAACTAGTACTTGCGAACCACCCCTGTCTTCAATTCCTCCGCAAGTTTACCATACACAGCATCTGTCTTTGACTGCCTTTTGATCTCCTCTAGGAACTCAGTGTCCACCACTGTCATGGATGTCACAGACTCTTGCACC
Organism: Saposhnikovia divaricata; assembly: GCA_036435485.1. Taxonomy (NCBI): domain Eukaryota; kingdom Viridiplantae; phylum Streptophyta; class Magnoliopsida; order Apiales; family Apiaceae; genus Saposhnikovia; species Saposhnikovia divaricata. The sequence goes on from JAZHRN010000132.1 coordinate 2,633,587, forward strand.
TTTCTGCTCAGTGCATCGGCTACCTGGTTTTGTGCTCCCGGCTTATGCAGCCATACAAAATTGAATTCTGCCAGAAATTCCTACCAACGGGCCTGATTTGGGGTTAGCTTCTTCTGAGTCTTGAAATAAGTGTTTGCCACATTGTCTGTGCAAACCACAAACTCCGCTCCCAGCAAATAGTGCCTTCACACCTCCAAACAATGAACCACTGCAGTCATCTCCTTTTCATGAGTACTGTACCTCTGTTCAGCATCTGTTAGCTTTCGACTCTAATATGCCATCGGATGTCCCAACTGAACCAACACTCCACCAATTACACGATCAGAAGCATCGGTGTGCACTTCAAATGGCACCCCAAAATTTGGAAGTTTGAGCACGGGTTCTGAAGCAACTGCAACTTTTAGCTCCACAAACGCCGCTTCACACTTATCATTCCATTCCCAAATATGATCCTTCTTTAGCAAATTTGTCAAGACATTTACTTTCTTCAAGTATCCCTGTAAAAACTTGCGATAATAGTTAGCAAGACCAAGAAAAGATCTCAACTCAGCTACCTTCTTTGGGGCAGGCCAATCAATGATGGCCTCGACTTTCCTCTTGTCCATCTTCACCATTCCTTGGATCAACACATGCCCTAGGAAATGGTTCTCCTCCCTGCAGAACTCACACTTCTCCCTTTTGACATAAAGACTGTGTTCTTGCAGTTTAGTGAAAATGCACTTTAAGTGTTCTAAGTGAGCTTCCAGACTATCACTATAGATCACAATATCATCTAAGTACACTACCACAAAACGTCTAGGTACTCATATAGCACATCATTCATCAAATTACAGAACGTTGCAGGTGCAATTGTTAACCCAAATGGCAGAACTATAAACTCATAAGACCCATACCTCGTTACACATGCGGTCTTAGGCTCATTCCCTGCAGCAATTCTGACTTGCCAATATCCCAACCTCATATCCAGCTTCGTGAAGTACTTAGCTCTCGAGAGCCTGTCAAACAGCTCAACAATATCTGGAACAGGGTACTTATTTTTAATAGTTACCTTGTTTAAGGCCCGATAGTCTATACACATCCGCAATGACCCATCTGCCTTCTTCTGGAATAAGACTGGGGCACCATAAGGAGCTTTAGACGGTTGAATGAATCCGCTCTCCAACAACTCGTCCAACTATTTTCTTAGTTCAGCCAACTCCATCGGTCCCATACGGTAGGGGGCTGGAGACGGGGCCTGTGCACCCGGCTCGAGTTCAATCCTGTGATCCACATCCCTTCTTGGCAGCAATTTCTTAGGCAACTCTGGGGGCATGACATCTTCAAACTCCTTGAGAGTAGGAACAACAACATCAGGTATCTCTAACTGATCAGGCTTTTCCTCCACAAGAGCCGCTAGATAAGTCACTTCACCATGCTTCAGCCCAGCTTCAACCTGCACAGCTGACAACATTCCCTCCCTTCTCTTGCCCAAGTCACGATCAAACACACCCTTCACAAAGCAAGGGTTGCTTTCCTCTCCAATCATCACCCCACCAAGATGTGGCATCACCGACGCCTTAGCTTTCCTTAAGAAGTCCATCCCCAATATAAGATCGAAATCATCTAAAGGAATAGCCAAGAAAGTTACCTTTCCAGCCCATGGTTCCATTCTAAGCTCTGCCTCAGTTGATCCCTTAACCACCTGTGCCTCAGAATTTACAGCTTTCACTCGGCTAGTGCTTGCTCCCAAAACCAAGCCAAGAGATTCCACACTCCTGTCAGCTACAAAATTATTGGTAGCTCCAGTATCTACCATAGCCATCACCTCATGACCATTTATCTCAACCTGCACATACAACAAACTAGATGACTTCACTGCCTCCTTTGTCTGTAGTACATTGACCATCCTAAGCGGATTCACCCTTCCTGGTTCCTCTCCCTCGGCCACAATCATAGTATTCAGCTTCTCCCTCTTTGGACAATCTTTCATCATGTGAGGACCATCATAAATATAGCACTTCAGCTGCTTCTTTGTTTGCCCACCACCATTCTTGGCTTTGCTAGATTCCTCATCTTGGACCTTTTTCTTGCCTTTGAACTTCTGCCCCTTTTCTTTAGCCCCTTGGGTTTGTTTCCCCTTGCTATTATTAGAACTTGTTGCAAAGTCCACCAAGCCGTCTGCCGCTACAATAGCTGCTGTCAGGTCCTTGACATTCTGTCTCCTCAGCTCAGCCTGTGCCCATGGCTTCAACCCAGAAATGAAGTTGAACAACCTGTCCGCTTCTGCCATGTCACGAATGTCCAACAGATTAGAAGTGAATGCCTTTACATACTCTCGCATAGACCCCGTTTGCTTTAGGTGCTTTAGTTTCTCCCTAGCCATCCACGCAGCATTATTAGGCAAGAACTGCTCCCTAAGCTCCTTCTTCATGACCTCCCAAGTCTGAATACCGGGTTTCCCTGTGCCATTAACATCCTCCATGCGAGTACGCCACCACAACTTAGCATCAGCTGCAAGGAACATACTAGCCACAGTTACCTGCTCCACTTCTCCAATACGAGAAGCTTTGAAGTATTTCTCCATGTCCCGCAAGAAATTCTCCAATGCCTTGGCATCACGCCCTCCCTCAAATGTCTTCGGGTCTGGCACTTTGAACTTTCTTGCCCCATCTCTCGAGGTAATGCCACCAACAGCCACCTCCTTCCTTAGGATTGTCACTTCTTTGTAGAGTTCTGAATGAGAAGTTTCCAACAAAACAAGTCTCTCTTCAGACTCACGCATGTGATTTTCCAAGATCAGTCTGATTTGATCAAGATCAGCCTTCATGTTCACACATCGGGTCTGCAATGGTTGAACATCGATCGACTCTGGTATGCCAATCAACTCCTCAAGCCTAGCAACCTACTCACTAAGTGTAGCAACTGTAGGACCAGCCATAATACTCTTTCACCAACGGTGCTCTAAAAGACACCAATCAAGCTCTGATGCCAACTATCACGTAGGCGTGCGGAAGCGCGAAATTTTTAACAAACTTGTCGCCTAGTGATGCGCTAACTCCCCAACCTAGAGCCTGGCCAGCAATGCGCAACTAACCTTTGTGCCTGCAAAGAAGGTTAGTGATAACCACAAGATAAACGAAGATAGAGTTACGGGAATCCCCAACCTTTTTATTACTTCAACAAAAAGGACTAACAATCTAGGGCTGCTGCCCACACGTCGGCACAGCTACCCACTAACTGATAGAATACAAGAAAGCCTAACTAAAATGCTAGCTCTCTCTGTATATGCTCCCACTCTCTCTACAACTGTTTTCTGTGTATCTGAATGAATGAATGAAAATGTAGAAGCTCCTCCTTATATAGGTAGCTTTACGGCCTTTGGGCTAGGCTAAGCCCAACCCTACTTTCCATCTTTGCCTGAGATCTTCAAGATATCCTCAATCTTCCTGATTGCCTTTCATTCCATAGAAGATCCACCCTAATCGTATCTTTAAATCTGATAGACTTTCCTTTTCTACAGAAGATTGCAATCCCTAATTGATTCTTCTGGAATGATCTCCAAAGATATGGTCTTATCCCAAATCTGATAAGCCCATTTACACCCTACACCTTGGCCCATGTCTCTCATGGGTTTACTCGTTAAATATTTAGCAAAATTTGGAAGAGAACCTTTTATTTTTCTGCACCGCATATGTTAATCTCTGGAATAATAAAACAAAGAGCAGCGAGAGAGAACAGCTTGAAAAGAATAAAGTAGACGAAACTTAGTAGTCAGTAAAGTTGAATATACAGCAAGAAGACCCAGACCATACATGTTGGCCTATACGAAAAGAAACTGACGTGGGAGTCGTTAAGATGTTAAGCCAAACAAGCGAGAGAGTACGAGAGTGCTAAGGAAGACAGATGTGATAGGTAAGAGAACGCCGTGGAGATTTAAGACACAAAAGACTGAATAGAGCCTTGGTGATTCGACCTGTTATATGTATAAAGTCTGAACAGCTGTTAGAAGACCTGCAGGAGAGAACAAGAACTGCTGTTAATTTTTTTTTTGAGTGGAAAAACATTGGTGATGTTTGACGGAAAGAAACCATGTTAATTAATTAAGGAAGCATGCAGTCTATCACCAGCAAAGTTGGAAAACGAAGTGGACCTATAGATACGAGAAAAGAAAATGATAAGGAAGCACATGAATAAAGAAGAAGATACAGAACAGAGGCTTATTCATATGCTTGGAGGTTAAACCAAAGGAAGAGGAAAACAACTCATAAATTTCGACGGTGGTGACGATAAAACTATAGTGGCATTATCCCTGGCTTGACAACGGACTAGTGATGTGCGAATGGTGATGGCCAACATCGTATTTACCTACGTATAGTTGTATATGGCATGAGCTCCATTGTGATTCTCCAGAAAATCAAAACGATTTTAAGATAATGGGTGACAATGAGATGACTAGAGGATAAAAACTACAATCTGATAAGCACCATGCACTTAACGACAACAACGATACATCAGTAGTGATGATTTACTAGTTACAAACAGCAGCGGTAATTGTGATGAGACCAGCAGAAGAATACGGCAACTAGGAGATACATGATGATAGTACAAATAGGAAGATTCTGAGCGAATGGTATGTGTTACGATGATCAAAACCTGGTCTAAAATGTGTCGGCTATGGTTATCAAAGAGTAATAAAAAAAAGGTCTATGTGATACACAAACCCTACAGAAGCTATACATGAATGTATGTGAAGATTGAAGCATGAAGTAGCAGAGAAAATTAGGTTGTTTGCGTGAGATAAAGAACTTAATGCAGAAAATCAGAATTCTGAGACTCCAGAATTTGAGTCAACTTGACAGAATAAACTGCTTTGATCTTGAAGGTTGTAGGTGTAGTATGATATATCGTCGGAAAGGTATCGGAGTCTAGTTTCCAGAAAAATTTACTGCTCGTAAAAATACATTTTCAATAGAATGTTATCCCACTTTTAGTAAGGGGTGGTCAAGCTGTCCGGAATGAAAGTGGAGATGCGGTAAAAAGACGGAATGAGATGTGCAGGAAGTTGGACTCACCGAAAAGAAAACAAAGAAAGCTAAATACATGAGAGGAGTTCATAGAATGGATTAGTATTGGAGTCAGCTTCATGCAAATTCGAGGCAGCTTGACAATAAAAAAACTGAATGATGAAAATATATGAAAGACGAAGAATTGAAGGCCAAGATACCAGAAAAGTCTAAGGATGATTGCAGGAACAGCAGTGAGTACAGGAAGAGTTTGGATTTGAAATCGAAGACCAAAGGTGACAAAGAAAATTCTTCCGGAAGCTGCTTTGCAGACACACAGAGCTAAGCCTCCTATCTTATCCTATTTTTTATTTTGCAAGTATCATACATATACATGCCATGCATGCATAAAAATATTTTAGGAACACCAAATATATTTTAGAAAATTCGTACAAAAAGTCTATGCTAGAAAACTTACAAAATAAAGATAAACAGATGATGTTGTGATATTAATGACTAGCCAGCTTTAGATTAAAAATTAAAATAACCGATGATACAACTTATGAGACTTCTAGGAAGTTTAACTCGTAGGAATATTACGAAAGGTAGATTTGGATTACTTTAAGCACCTAAGAAGAGAAGTTAGTAATTAGATAGTTAGAATAACATGCATCCGAGAGAGATAGAAACGTGAGACAGAAGTGATGAATTAAATTTAACAATCGATACTCGGAGTAGCCTAGTAAGAGAATTTATTTGACTAGCATGCCAATAAAAATGAGAAAGTCATTAAAAAGAAATTAGATTTAATATTCTACACGTATAACCTAAATCAAATATTTGAATGAGGCGTACATAATAAAATGCATGTGTATATTATGTGTTCTAGTTATCATATTACTTAATGTGCATTAATCATATCATGAATATATGCTGTTGCATTGTATATATGCCTGCAAAATTGAGATATCGTGCAGGATTGCTCGGTAAGCATTACAAAACTAAAGTGAGAAGCTTCATTCAATTCAGTGAGCTGCTAGAAATACTTTGCAAATAGTATCTCTCAACATCTCCTGTTTCTTACAATGAGTTAGCTCGCGTGAGCTTAGAGGTGTTGTATTTGGATATTTGTATTTGATATAGAGGTACATTCTCGATATGTACTATAAGAAGTTGAAGAAGTATGAGAAAAAGAGGTATAGCGAGATGATTCAGAATATAAATAAGAATTAAAAAGGTCTACTAGCAGAAGGTTCCCGAAATCAGAGGTCTCCCCCCGTATGCAAGAATTTTGCTGATGAGTGAATACTTGAGGAAGAAGGCCAGAAAATTGAGGCCTTGAGAAGAATACATCTCATTCATGAGGTCATATCACGAAGAAGAAGTTAAAAAAAAATGTTTAAGCTATAAGCAAGAATGACACGAAGAAGTTAGAGTATCGAGCAAATCATTAAAGAAGATTCAGCATGGTTTAAAGAAGATTCAACATGGTTTGAAGAAGAGATTAGGTCACTAGCAACCTCAGAAAAGGAACCTCATTTAGCGACCTGACAGACATAGATGATGTTGATTTATGAAAGCTTCAGATACAGTTGAAGATTTTGATGAAGAGTAGATGCAAGAATCTGATTTTGACAAGAGTAACTTTAATAACGGTAAACAGTTCAGGTCCCCCAACAGATAGAGGGGAACCTCTTGAAAATGAAAAGAAGTGAAGCTCAAGCTGAAGAAAGCACGCATTACTCAACTTCACAGACGAATATTCAGCATTTGTTAGAGAGCAGTTGACATGATGATTAGAAGTGGTATTAGCAAGACTAAAGAAGTTGACATTTGTTATGATAAGAGAAATTGAGCACTTTACCTCAAGATTAATGAAGAATTGTGGAGCTTCCAGAATCTAGTTCTCCATCGAAGACAAGCTTCCCTGAAGAACTGGGTGTAGTATAATTACTATTGCACATGATAGTTTGAAAATTGAGGATTTCAAATTGGAAATTGAGGATTTCAAAATTTTAAAATTCAGGTCTAGGAACCTCACGATTAGGTTCGGGAACCTCATAGCTTAGATTGGGTTCAGAAACCTTGTAGATTGATTTGGTCTTGTACCTTGAAGAACAGCATGCTTGCATCATGAACACGTCAATGAGTTTTCAGATCTAAAAATACAAAGTTTAACGGAGGCTTCCACTTCACATCAGATCAGTCTAGAGAAAGATCCAGGTGATGCCTCTCCATTCATGCTCGCATATTCATAAAAACCTCCCAGGTATGCGCAACAAACTCTTTCTATACATAAAGCATGCATAAACATCTATGCTGTTGAGGTCTTACATGTGATAAAGCTATGATTATGTCTTAATTATGTTTCTAGATGTTAGAATGCACATTTACCTACAGCTTGCAGGTTTATTGATATTTACCTATATTTAGTAGGTTCCTTGTTATTTACTTGCACCTCGCAGGTTCCTTAATGTTTACCTGCAGATCGTAGGTTCCTCAATATATACCCGTAGCTTCCAGGTTTAGTTATATTTACCTGTAGCTAACATGTTCTGTGTCACTCACCTGGAGCTTCTGGTAATAGCTTCGAGGTCTAGTTGTATTTACCTGCATATAGTAAATTCATTGTTATTTTCTTGTAACTGACATGTTGCAGCTTCATTCATGTATACCTGAAGCTTGTATGTGATAGCTTCCGGGATCATTGATATTGATTAAAAGCCAACTGTAGACAGCTTTTGATTAGCAGCTTTCTGCTAGAAGTTCCTAGCCAGCTGATACTTGAGTAGAAGAAAGTGTACATACAACAAGAATTCTTAGGAATTCACCTTGTGCCCGAATTCACTTGGTTCCCCTAGCATTTGAGATGATTTACCTTACACCGTATAAATTCTCTAAGTGCCCTTATCAGGACTCATCTAGAGCTCAATTGGATTCACTTTATTATATATCTGTAGTTAACAGATCATATGTTGTTCACCTGTAATTTCAGGTTCATTTGTATTTTTTTTAAGCTCATAGCAATAGCTTCCAAGTTCACTTGTAGCCAACAGGTTCGTATGAAGAGATTTCGGTGCACATACCGCGAGAGCTTTTTATCCATAAAGGATCACATAATATCAAATTGGATTCACGTAAGTCTTCGCCAGATTAGTATTCTGATTAGACAGCATGACATTTCTTTTAGCAAGCATTGATGATAGTAGAAGAAGATCTATTTCGCTTATGATGAGGTTAGTCTTCTTTGTTCTTAGAATAACGATGACGATTATAAATTCCTTATTGTTCTTTTACGTAACAGTAATTACCCAAAAGAACTGGGGGTAGTATTCCTACTTAGACAGTAATATGCATGTTTGATTAGCTATTTCACATGCCAATTTGAAACTTTTTAAGTGCTTGTTTAGTACTTGTTTTATGAAACAGGAACCTGTGGTTAAGGTAAGCTGTAGCTTTCATAGTATTCATGAGGCATGAGTATGATTTAATAGAATGCAGACAGAATGTGCAGACTATGATTGATTGATCAGAATTAGATTATAGACAGATTGTGTTGAGAAAAGCATTGAGATAAGTCTCAGGCAGTTTCTTGAGCGAGAGATAAGCCTCGGGCAGCTTCCTGAGCAAGAGAAAAGCCTCAGGCAGCTTCCTGAGCAAGTATTAAGCCTCAGACAGCTTCCTGAGCAAGTATTAAGCCTCTGGCAGCTTCCCGAGCAAGTTTTGAATAAGCCTCAGGCAGCTTCCTGAGCAAGTATTAAGCCTCGGCCAGCTTCCCGAGCAAGTTTTGAATAAGCCTCAGGCAGCTTCCTGAGCAAGTATTAAGCCTCGGGCAGCTTCCCGAGCAAGTTTTGAATAAGCCTCAGGCAGCTTCCTGAGCAAGTATTAAGCCTCGGCAGCTTCCTTAGCAAGTATTAAGCCTCGGGCAGCTTCCTGAGCAAGTATTAAGCCTCGGGCAGCTTCCTGAACAAGTATGAGTTAAGCCTCAGGCAGCTTCCTGAGCAAGTATTAAGCCTTAGGCAGCTTCCTGAGCAAGCATTGAGATAAGCCTTAGGCAGCTTCCTGAGCAAGCATTGAGAATTAAGCCTCAGGCAGCTTCCTGAGCAAGAGATAAGCCTCAGGCAGCTTCCTGAGCAAGCATTAAGATAAGCCTCAGGCAGCTTCCTGATCAAGCATTGATTTAAACCTCAGGAAGCTTCCTGAGCAAGCTTTGATTTAAGCCTTAGATAGCTTCCTGAGCAAGCATTGATTTAAGCCTCAGGCAGCTTCCTGAGCAAGTTTAATTTAAAAGCCTCAGCTAACTGAGCAAGACATTTTAGCTAAAAGTCTCATATTCCTTGAGCACATGATTAATAAGCCCTGTTGACAGGCATCTAAAGTCCTGATGAAAGGCATCTTAAAGGAACCTGTATGGATCCAAAACTGTCATACAGGAACCTGAGACTATACGTCTCACCCCTCCGTGGAGCCGCCTCTAGCATGAGAGAAAGTGGGAACTTGTGTGGAGCCTAGACCGGAACACTTGTTCTTAAAGAGAAGTCTAATAAGCTCTCCCTCATGTGGAGCCGCCACTGGCACATGGCAAGAAGGGACTCAATTCCTTAGCATTTACCTTCATAAGATGTCCAGCATGACACATGAAGAAGAAGGAAATGGTATGGAGCCCAGACAGGAATATCACTCCTTAAGGGGGCTATAAGCTTCCCCTTTATGCAGAGCCGAGACAGGTGCATAAAGAAGAGGAATCTGTGTGGACTCCCAGAATGGCACACAGGTTCCTAGAGTCTCCTCGAGGCAAGAGGGACCAACATGAAACCTAGACTGGCACGTTGGAACCTAGATTTTTAGGATTGGAAGCCAAGAAGGTGACCTTTCCTAGAGTTGGCATGTACTTAATAGGATTAATTTACTAACAATAATTATCTTTTATGTTTTATGTTTCTTGTTTCATTTTACAGGATTAATATTTTTATGGTTATTCAACAGTGGTCTTGGCACAATTATTCAGGGTTAAAGTTAAAAACAAATCATGGGACCAAGGCAGTTTAGATTGAGGTTTTACAAATGCTATTCGAAATATGAAGACAAGAGGTTCCAAGTTTACAAGTAAGTGGTTAAGATATCGCTAAGTTATTTGAGACATTTATCTTGAAAAGATTATAAATGGAAGTATGAATGTGTTCTGTTTCTTACAATGGGTTAGCCCGCATAAGCTTGAATTCATAAATGTGGAAACTATATAATTCTTTAAGTTACATTACGATGGTTACTCAACCATATAAAGAAGTGCTTTGTGAAGATCAAAGAAGCATACAATATTCAGAAATAATGCAAATGTGAAGAATGTATGCAAAGGTGAACGAGCTAGACAAGGTATAGCAAAAAGAGCTGCACGATATCTAGATATGATGTGAATATGAAGAAGGTGCAGATAAAATGCATAAGTTGAACAGATTTAAGTAAGAAGGAGGTATAAGATAAAGCTTATTGCAGAGGTTTGATTTTCTAAGTAGAGTAAGCAGTGGAGGTTCTTAGGAAGCTATCCAGGTGGTTCAAGAGGTTCCAAGGTTGTTTCATCCTACGCATAAAGGAGGTTCCCATGGTTATAAGTGAGCTACCATTATATTCAGTGAAAGCAGTGGATGAGAGATCAGTTCATACGAATCGGTATGGGAGAAGAAAGAAGTATTGTTTGAATAATCAGAGAGATTTATGACGAGTTTTGCAGTTAGGTGATGATGATTTACGAGAAGATAGTTTCAGAAAAGTTTTCAGAAGTAAATAAAGGTTGGACCTCCTACTTAGGAGGTGTTGAGGTGCCACTCGCTTTTTAAGACTTCTGGATATACAAAGACATGTGAAGACATTGAAGAAAAAGATCACCTAAGAAGATACGAGAGTAAGCAGAAGTATGATAACATTCCGAAAACCTCAGAAGTGTCCTTGGAGAGACTTTGCAAAGTTATTAGAAGAATGTACAGAGAATGACTAGCAGTTGAAGAGTGAAGATTTGTCAGAAGAATAAGTTTCAAAGAAAAAGAAGAGAACATGTTCCTCACCAAGAAAGAAGCTGATCAATGCTATGTTTACTGAAACATTATGTGTCTTGTATCTTACGCCGAGTTAGCTCATGTGAGCTTGGATACGTGTTCTTGAAGTAATACATTTTAAGTGAAGTGATTAAGCATTGGACCCTAGATAATAAAGTTGAATAGGTTCCTTTTGCATTGCATGACTTCAATGAACCAGGGGTAGTTGTTGTGCCCAAAATCTCCATGGGCTAGATTTATGCCCATTAAGTTATAGGGTCCAATCTATATGAGGCAGAAGATAGATCCAGTATAAGATATGAAGACTAGACATGAAGAAATGAGCACTCGTTGAGAAGACAGTCAAGGAGCTACAAGTATCATGAGGTTCCTGATGAACCAGAAGCTGAATAGAGTACGAATGGACCGGGTTCCTCCCCGCAGAAGAGTTCAAGACAGCCTAGTAGCAGTAGTAAAGACAGCAAGAGCATATGGGAACCACAGAGAGGCTCTCCAAACTAATATATTTGTTATATGTATAGGTATAGTTTCCTGAGACAGAGGTTCCTAAGAAACAGGTTCCTAAGATATAGGTTCCTAAGAAACAGATTCCTGAGACATAGGTTCCTGAGCACCAGGTTCCTTAGCGTAGCCAGCCAGAAAGAGACATATTTATTATTGGAGAGTACTCCTAGGACGCAGCTGATCCTAGATTACCTTTAATAGACAGACAAATTATAGTAGAGTACGAAATCCAGTTCTACTCTACTTAGACAACCAGTTCGTGCTTGGCTTTAAAGGAAATTGAGTCCAACTCGAACTAGAATTAGCCATACAGCTGGTCAAGCAGAATCAACATAGAATTAGAACTACGTCCTATCCATTTCTTTACACTTTTTTGTCACTTTTTGGCACGCATTTTAAGGTGAATTTTAAGGAGTTCCATAACTTATTTTTAAACTTTTCTTTTTTTTTTGTAAAGAAAATAGGATTGTTCTATTTTTATACAAAAAAAAAAGAAATTTTCAAAAATAAGTTATGGAACTATCCTTAAAATCCACCTTAAAATGCGTGCGAGACATCCTATTTTGAAATGATAAGAAACCGAAAGGACGGAGGGAGTAACCTGTAATGATTGTGAATTACTACATATCAATGAAAATAATTTATTTATTATGAAAATTTAATATTAACAAATTAAAAAAAAATTGTAATATTTTAAAACAAAAAAATTTAAAAATAAAGGGCGCTACACTTGATTGTGGTTGTGAATTATTAAGAGCGGCAAAATGAAATAACTAAGAGTGGTGAAATGAAAATTGGGGCAAAATTAATTGGAGCCAAAACAAATTGGGGCTTCATTATCTCCCATTCATTCATTCTCTCGTCTCTCTCATTGGTCTCTATCACTAGGCTTCTCCATTCACTCTCTCATATTTCACATTTAATTGACGGTATTCGACCTGGGTTATGGTTTAATTCAAAGGATTGAAGGATTCAATTAGGGTTTAAACACAGATTCGTGTCTAAGCTTGGTTTGTGCTCAAGTCTCGTTTGGTTTCGATTTCGAGGTATAATAATTTGATTTAAACTGTAATTTGTCTCTATTTTACCCCTTGTTGTTTTAATGGCAGACTCAGACCCCTTCAGTCTTGAAAACCTGCTTTGTACTGAAACTGATAATCTGCATTTTGATGACCTTGAGGCCACTGAACCATCAAATCGATTTTGATAATCTGGTGGACAATGAATCAGATTCGTTGATTGGTCTTGCTCCAATGCAGAGTGATGAAGTTGTGTGTGTGTGTGTGTGTGTTGTTTGACAAAGAAAAAGAGTTTTTATGGTGGTTGGGAGACAAAGGTGTTGGATTTTATTCCCCTTTGGTCACCATTGTTCTTTGATTGATGCTTTACATGAATCTATGATCTTTAATGAATTTTTCGTATATATCGTTGTTAATGATGCTTTGATTGATAGGAAATGTTGTTCTATGTGTAGTAATTGTTGTGTTGATTATGTTTTTATGGTTGTTATTATGCCTTATAAGGAGTGATGCCACTGTCGAATTTCTGATTCGGGTTTTTTGTGTTTGTGATTTATAGGCTCATGCTCATTTTAGTTTTGGAGCGCAGACTGCTTGCTTAGCGATTAATTACTTTGATCGATTTCTTTCTGTTTATGATTTTACAGTAAGTTTATGTCATTAATTAAAGTCTCAATGATTGTGTCGTAATTTAGTCTTTGTGTGCGTTCGTGTGTGAGTATTAACATGCTAAATTGTTGATTGCCACTTCTTATGTTCATTGCATAGAGTGACAAATTTTGGAGTATTCAACTGGTACCTGTGGCCTGCTTATCGCTAGCATCAAAATTGGCGGATATTAGTGTGCCACATATTGTTCATATGCAGGCAAGCAAAATTCTTCTAAAGATTATCATGTGTGTGTGTGTTATGTCTATACGAGTTGTGCGACATAATCTGTTTTCTATGATTAAAGCTTGGTCAGAATCTTTGATTGTTATAAGAAGATGTGGCTTTATTCACAAATATCAAATCAAATCAAATCTGGGTGCACCCACGTATCCTGAAACAAATATCAAATTGCGCAAAAGTTCACCACCTGAGCTATCAGAAGGATACGCCGTGACCAATCACACTGCCACGGAAGTGTCATGTCACTGGTGCCGCAATGACATGGCTGTAGTACCCCTACAGCTGGTTAACTCGGTATACCCTATATCGCTAAGGGTTAAAATAAAATATTTCGCAAAACTTTTAAAATCATATAAACAAGATATTTTCAATATTTTCAGCAGATATAAAATGTACACAATATCAGAAAAATCACAGAAACAGATATTTAAATAATTCGAAACAGATTTAAAAATATTTTTCAAGGTCAAAATAAATTTTCAGAATCAAAATGATTTAAAACCAAATGAACATGTGGTCAAAATGAACTTAATTTAAATATTCTTAAGAGGAGTAGCGTTGAATAAGAAGGAGAGAGAATCCGTACCTCAAGAATAACAACTAAAATTCTAACGAAATCCACAAACGATCCTCTAAACCTCCAACCCGCGATCTAAATACAAAATATAATTTAATATTAAAATCTCTTTATTATTCTTATAACCAACTAACCACTTTTACTTATTATAAAATTTAATACATACTTACAGTTAGCATTGGTTTGTCGATTAACTATCAAGATACATGCAGCAGTAGTACATTGACATCTAATATTAATAAATCATTATTTACTAAAACAAGTACGTGACAGAACCTGGCCGAGCTTGTCAAATGCTTTTGCATAATTTAGATACACTTATATATTGATAATCTAGGATAAAACATGATTTCCAGGTTCATGGTTTTAAAAATAAAATAAAATAAAACATTGGTGTGAATTTTTCTGAAATATAATATGTTAAAGTTTAATACAAGTCAGGGAAGTTAATAATGTTAAATCAAAAGTAATTTTTATACTGACTTTTATGAAGCATATGTACTTAATAAAATATAATTATAAGATAACAAGCTAATATACTAAATATAGGCTTCGAAACATCACTTATATTATTAAATCCAGAAAATAGCACATCAATTTTATAGGCAGGAGAAAGTAAATAGTTTGTAAAGTAAACAAGCCAATCGACCATAAGACTCTGTTCAAACAACGAACTAATAACAAATAGATTACTCATTATCTAATTTAAATTGAATATATAAGGTTCTCTTTGTTGTGAAATTCAATGTACTAATATCAACAAATCATGAATACAATATAAAATAGCAAAATACATGGTACTTAGCATGTACATCACAACACTAATAAAATAGTATAAAACTTGTTTGTAGCCTAATACGCTATAGTCCAGAGGTTTAGTCACTTCAACATATGCATAGTAAAAGATTCAAACAAATCACTAATTTAACAATTATAATAATAAACAAAAGAGCCTCTTACTTTTCTAATCCGAGAGACCTCTCTCGGATGCTTGCCTCACTCGGATGCCAAGACTGTGACTCTGTTCTTCGACCTCTGCCTTTTCCTTGGCGCGGCTAATCTTTTATTAAGCTTTTAGGGTTTTGTAAAACTTAATAAATTTATATAGACTTAACTCACCGATTACTAATAGTATTCAATTTTAAAAAGAATTCTATTACAAAAATATAATTCTAATTTTAATCCTTTTCTCATTAATAAATACAAACTAATGTAAATTAAATATTTGTATTATTATTATTATTATTTAAAAATCCTGTATATTACAAGATTTTTTCAAGCTCTAACAATAAAAAGGATGGAGCTTTTGGTGTTGGCCAAATTTTATAACTTAACCAGTATTTTATCTGCGTTTTATGATGTTGTAGAGCAATTCTTTTCAGGTTTCCTTTTATCTATCTTGTTGCAAGGGTACATCACTACATATTATAGGCAACAATGATTTTGTTGAGTTATGGATAAATGTTTATTATTTATAATGTCACATTAGTTTAAACATGTAACTTTTCCGTGTTGTTAGTGACTTAGTGGTACGTGTTAATGTGTGTTATATTTTCTGCAGAAACGAAACCTATTCAGGCTTCCTCAATGCCAAGTACAAAAACATTCGAAAATTCTGCCTCATTTAATCTAAGACCCCCACCAGTAGATCGTCACAAATCATTTGATGAAGATGATCTATCAGTGAGGCCTATTACTACAAAGAAAGTAAACACAGCTTCGATTAATGCCATATCATATTCAATAGCCAATCTGCAGATTGCGACAAATAGCTTTACGTTGAGGATATTATTGGTGAAGGATCCACTGGACGTGTTTATCGGGCTCAATTTGATGATGGCAGGGTATACTCTGTTTCATGTTCTTAAAAAATGATTTTTGTCCCCTTATGCCACCTTTGTTTGCTTTCTCAGTTAAGTTCTTTCTCAGTTAAGTTCTGTTTGTTATTACTCAACCTGTTTTAATATTTGTTATTTTAGGTTCTTGCTGTTAAGAAAATAAGTTCATATGCGCTGCCAAGTCATTTGTCTGGAGAGTTTACACATATGGTTTCAAACATATCCCAATTAAGGCATCCTAATGTGGCTGAATTGGTGGGATACTGTTCAGAGCATGGGAAACATTTGCTTAGATGCTCTTGGAGAATTCAACGCCACTTCATTGCTAGGAGATTCAAGTTGGACTTGAAGAAAAGTGCACTATTCTAGTTTTAATGTGATGTATATAAGTTATTAAGATAGATTGTAAGTTAAATGTTTATGGACAATAACAACTTTTAATGAGATATGCATTTATAAAATAAGTATTTCATTTATATAATGGCTAGCTTTTTTATTAATGAATGTTCTTTTCCAAAAAAAAAAAAAATTGTGTCCGTTGTTAATTTTAAAATTAGCAACAACATGTTCTGTTGGGAGCTTGTTATTGTTTTAACAATAGAATTCTGTTGGTAAAGTATTACTAAATTTAACAACGGGTTCAGTTCTGTTGGTGGGGTGCATTTTTTTTGTGACTTTAAGATATGTTATTAATTCATTACTATTCCGTTGGTAAAATTAGTAACGGAAACAATTCGGTTGGTAAGGCCCTTCCCAACGAGGTTTGTACCGGCGGTTCACTTCGGTTGGCATTCTGTTAGCAAACTGTTTTCCCAACGGATTTGCCTGCTTTGCCAACAGAATTTTCTGTTGTTAAAACTGAAAATTCTTGTAGTGTTCTTTGGTAAAAATGTTTTATTGTCTAAACTTCCAGAGGAATCTCTTTCTCATGTCAGTCGTAATTTAGGTTACGATCCATGTATTAGTTAAGCATATCTTTCGATTAGATGATAAACTTTTGTGGATGAAAGAATGTCTCAAAATTTCTTTCCTTTTGGATTTTGTAAATTCTATCATTTATAAATGAAATCGTTTCATTTTGCGGAAAAAAATACAAATTAAGTTTGTTTCTCATCAAATAGAATCTCGACAAAATAAAATAAACATTTATCATTTGAAAATAATTGTTAATATTATTTGATTATGCAAAATGTATTTATGTATATATATATATAGGGTTTTGCTCAAATACAAACTAATCCTTAAATACAAACTACAAACTAACATTAAATATTTTATATTTCATTTATTCTAATGGCCCCGCCAGGGGCACCTTCACAAAAAATGTTTAAAATTCTTGGCTCCATTCAGCTAAAAAAAAAAATTACTGTTCACTGCTGACGTGGCAGTGACGTCAGTAGTGAACATCATTTTTTTTTGCTGAATGAAGCCAAGAATTTTAAACACTTTTTGTATTGGGGTACCCCCAATTTGGTCATTAGATTAAATTGAAATGTTGGATTAGTATTTGGTTTTTAGTTTTTATTTAAGATTGGTTTGTAGTGGAGTAGGACTCTATATATATATACCCAAATTCTTACGCTTCAAACGTATTGGGTATATATTTAATTTTGTAAAGGGCAAAATTTTACAACAAATCAAATTTTGTAACGGCTAAATTTTTTTTTTTTTGACGAAAAGCATAGAATTATATTACTGGATCAAACAACTCAATATAACAGCGGGACAAACCCCCGACTGTCAACACGATCAGGGTGAAAAACAAATAAATTGTTTTCTGATCGTTCAACAAGATGAACATAAAAGTTCTTGAAACTAAAAACAAATTCGAAAACATCCTAAGCGATCCAAACTGCGCCAGATTCCCTGAAAACATCGATATCACAATTGACCACATCACATAAGAACCGTTGATACCCCAGTGTTCAGAATCCTCACTCCAGCTATCTACATGCCGGATACCAGCTATAGACATGCCGAACATGGAAACCCCCAAAGGATGAGTAACACCCCAGCTATCTACATGCCGAATACCAGCTATAGACATGCCGAAAGTGAAAACTTCCAAAAAATGATGAACAATCTTTGGTTGTGAGTGGTGAGCTCTTGCAATAATCTTCCCCGTCCTAGCTTCGATGCAATCTTTCCAGATCCCCCAAGACATCAACAAAGTTATTCTCAGCAGATCCAACCACGAACATAGAGATACATAATTAATTAAATACATAAAAACTCCAAACCACTCCAAAAGGAGAGACACACGCGAAAAGGCGAGACGAAAAACCAAAAATTCAAAGACCTCAGAATGACACCAAATTTTGGTATGATGTTAAGGAGGAGAATTTGAATCTAAAAGTATTTTTTATTTGGGGATTCGGAATCAAAACCAAGATAGATCTGAAAAATAAATTCTAAGATGTTTGGCTTTGACTCGATTTTTATTGAAAACTGGAAAAAGGGGAGAAGATTGGGGGAGGATCGGAGAATGGAATTAGGGAGGAGGGTGGTGAGGGAGGAGGGAGGGACGGAGGAAAGGAGGGGGCGGCGACTATTTAGTCGACTCTCATAAGATGGTTCTTAAATCATATGGACATGCATTTATAACGATCTACATGATTTCACATAAACAAACATTCCATAACATTACTATCATTATAATTTGAATTTTAATAAATATGTATATGGATTTCATAACCGTTACTATAATTTTTTTTTGTCTAGAACCGTTATAATTTGAATTGCAAAAACGGACAAGAATTTATTAAAATTATAACGTCTAATTTTGACAAAAAAAATTATAATGGGTATTCAAATACACTTAAGAATTTTATTAAATTAAATTACAACGACTAGTTTTACCTCTATATATAAGTTTTAAGTTTCCCTTTTTCTCCTATTATAATAGCAATGTATTAGTTTCTATTACAAAATAACCATGGTCTCTATTACAGATTGCAATCTTTTCATATTAGTTAAGATATCCTAGAAGCTGATGCAGAAGTTCTAGATGATTCAGACTTGGATCAATGCCTTGCAGCATCTAGGTAACTACAGTTTTGTCTATTTGTGAGGTTACTCGAGAAAATGCCATTTAAATTTTCCCTTTGATAATTCATGAAATACCAAACATGTTGGTTTTAAAATTAAGACAAAATGACAGTTTGTAACCCCTATGTATATGGGTTTTGTTAAATTGGTCCAGATTTACGTTTTTTAGCACTTTGCAACCCTTATCTTCAAATCTCGCTTCATATTACAACCCCTCCCATCTAATTGACCTATTTTACAAGCAAAAATGAGTCAAAAACCTCTATACTAAGGGGTACGAACTGTCATTTTTGAAGATAGGGGTTGTAATATGAAGCGAGATTTGAAGATATGGGTTACAATGTGCTAAAAAACGTAAATCTGGACCAATTTGACAAAAACCCATATATATAGGGGTTACAAACTGTCATTTTGTCTAAAATTAATCAGGTACCTTTGTTCCAATACACGGATAGTTCCGTCCGACAGAACATCTGCAAACCAATGAATTCTGTCGTTTTTACTAACAATGAAATTGTGAGTATTAAATTCCAAATCAAAACATAGAGATACAAACACAAATTAATGTTTACATACTTTGTTAATCAATTTTTTGCTAAGTATATATCAATTTTTTTGACATTTAGGTAACTAAATAAGGTCATCCAGTAGTCCAGTACGGAGAATGTTATTAAGAGGACATCTACAATGCAGTCAATTAGTTGGAAGTGAAGTCAGTTGTTGTATGTTAGACCCTGGAAACTTTAGCGGTGAAGAGCTCTTGTCATGATGCATGAGGAAGCCAATCATAAAAAGTCTTCCACCGTGTTCATCTACGCTAGTCAGTCTTGAAGCACCAAAAGTATTTGGTCTCGAACCGGAAAATGTGAAAATGTTATTCTCGTGGTTGGAGATGTGGGCAGCTGTTACCCTTCAGCTGGCCATAAAGTTTACAAGTAAGATAATTCTTTAACTCATTCTGTAATTTGGCCATCCCACGACACATTTGTTCATAGATTTTTCAGATTGGGAAAACAAAAATATTTAACTATAAATTTAATTTTAAATTGAGAGAAATCAACAGAGTACTAGAATATCAAAAAATTTTGAACTTGCACAACTCTCAGTTATTTGATCTGAGGAACATTCTCATCTTGATGGGGCTTAGGTGAAGTCAGGAGTGCAGCATAAAGCCTGTGCCTTTCCTCAGACATCGACAATGTTCTCCTGGGCACTATAGATGGAAGAGTTGTAAGTCTTAGGTGGTGCCTGTATCATAGCCAAGCTAGCTGAACTGTAACAACTGCCTAAGTTCTCCAATCAGGGGAATACTGAACGGTAACAGCTGCCTAAGTTCTCCAATCAGAGGAATACTCATTTTCACTTTTTCATTCAGACAAAGATGTTGTGTCACGTATTTTACATCTTCTGCTTCCAGCTCAAATGCTTCTGTTGCTTTGAGACTGATTAGCGTAGATGAAGACGGTGGGAGAATTTCTATGAATGGCTTCCTCATACACCATGACAAGAGCTCATCGCCGCAAAAATTTCCGGGGCCTAATATGCAGCAACTGTTGATTTCACTGCGAACTACTTGATTGCATTGGAGATGACCTCTTACAATAAATAACACTCTCTATACTGGATCACCTTCTTTAATTACCTGCAATTAAAATTTATGTATAAATCAATATGTTATTAAATCATATTCGTATGTATCAAGTCGGAATTCACCACTCACAATCTCTCCTTCAGGAAAGACGAGGGATTTCACTATACATGTACAACGTTTCAGTTAATATTAAAAACCATTATCTTATTCTGTTCATAATTACAAAGTGAGGCAATGCATTTTCACTGCTGATAGTTATTTTCATAGCTGGCTTGAGGCAATGCATTATCATAATTTCTTCCTACAATTATAAACAAAGCTACTGTTTATAGCCGCTGCCGGACTTGATTGTAGCCGCCGGCAACCACCTACCACATCACCTACCACACCTAACCCTTAGATTGTGTCTATAAATAGAAATGCATATTTCTCTTGTAAATCAACTGAAAATCTGAAATTTGTAATCTGTTTATCCTCAAGATCAATATAATTATTTCTCTTCTGCATATATCATCTTTCTTGCTTCCGTTATAACAAACTGGTATCAGAGCTTGGTTGAAGCTGCTGTATTTCTTTTTAAAATTTTCGCCAGAATTTTTTCAAGCTTGCGGGAGAAGACGACACTGTTCAGGCGGAGTTACTGTTCATCGCCGGAGAAGACGACATTGTTCAGGTGGAGTTATTGTTCATCGCCGGAGAAGATGACACTGTTCATCACCGGAGAAGAAGGCATTTTTCATGGCACTGTTCACGTATACGGTAATGTTCACATATACGGTACTGTTCAAGTGTACGGTAATGTTCACTATACAGTACTGTTCAAATATACGGTACTGTTCACGTATACAGTACTGTTCACAAATACAATTCTGGGAGAATGATGTCTAGTGGTATTAACGTTAAGGTCGACAAATTTACTGGGAGAAATAGTTTCAGTCTATGGCAAATCAAAATGCGTGCCTTGTTAAAGCAACAAGGGCTCTGGGCTCCGTTGAACACAAAAACGGCTGCTTCTGGAAGCGCTGAGATGACCAATCTCGAAGAAAAAGCACACTCAACAATTCTGTTGTGCCTTGAAGATGATATTATTACTGAAATTACGGAGGAGGATACCGCGTCTGGTTTATGGTTAAAGCTTGAAAGTCTCTACATGACAAAGTCTTTAACAAATAAGTTGCTTCTGAAGCAATGTCTGTTCAGTCTGCGAATGCAGGAAGGTATGCCTCTTCGAGATCACTTAGATCAATTAAACACAATTTTATTAGAATTGCGTAATATTGATGTTAAAGTTGAAGATGAGGATGCTACTTTGATTCTGTTAGTTTCTTTACCATTGTCGTATGATAACTTTGTGCCATCGTTTATTGTTGGTAAAGATACTATTTCTCTATAGGAGGTTAAATCTTCTCTTCATTCTAGAGAGCTGCGCCATAAGGCGGCTTGTACAGGTGTAGATAATCATGATGCTGGGTTGGTAGCTAGCGGGAGTACCAGACATTGAAAGTCGGGGAAGTATAAATCTAAGAAACCAGCTTCTAAGGGTTCGAGAGCTAATGATGTCTACAATTACTGTAAAGAGAAGGGACACTGGAAATCTGACTTTCCCAAGAAAAGGAAGCAAAAAGATAAATTGGTGGATACTGCTGCAAGAACTGCTGTTGTAGCTGATGCCAATTCCGAAGAAGATATTGCTCTAGGTGCTATCAAGGACACGCATCACTCTGATGTGTGGATCCTTGACTCTGGAGCGTCTTACCATATATGTTCGCGCAGGGAGTGGTTCACAACCTATGAAAAAGTAGACGGTGGAAAAATTTCTATGGCTAACAGTTTTGTTTGTGAGACTGTTGGAATAGTCTCGATTAAACTTTGGACACATGATGGTAATTTCTGCACATTGAATGATGTTAGGCATGTTCCACTTATGACGAAGAATCTGATATCTCTAAGTATGTTAGACAACAAGGGTTTCAGTTTTAAAGGTGAAGGTGGAGTTTTACATGTCCGCAAAGGTTCTGATGTGGTTCTGAAAGGTGTTAAATGTGGTACCTTGTATCTTCTTCAAGGTTCTACGTTAACAGGTTCTGTTTCTGTTGCGTCTTCAGAAATTGAAAAGGAAAATATGACCAAGTTGTGGCACATGAGGCTTGGTCACATGAGTGAAAGGGGGATGCAGATTCTGTCAAAAGCTGATCTTCTTTGTGGTCATAAGGTCACAGGTCTCGAATTTTATGAACATTATGTTTTTGGAAAGCTACACCGCAACAAGTTTCCTAAAGAAACCCACAGAACAAAAGGCACACTTGATTACATCCATTCTGATTGTTGGGTCCTTCCCGGGTGGAGTCTTTAGGGGGTCACAGATAATTTATGTCAATGATCGATGATTTCTCAAGAATGACTTGGCTGTTCATCATAAAGCACAAAAGTGAAGCCTTTAAGATTTTCAAGCAGTGGAAGATACTAGTGGAGAATCAAACAGGGAAGAAGATTAAGAGGCTGCGAACAGATAATGGCCTGGAATTTTGCTCGTCCGAGTTTGCAGATTTCTGCAAGAATGAGGGGATTGCTAGGCATCATACAGTCAGGGATACACCACAGCAGAATGGTGTAGCAGAGCGTATGAATTAGACACTTCTAGAGAGAGCTAGGTGTATGCTTTCTAATGATGGACTAACTAGAAGATTCTGGGCAGAGGCTGTTAGTACAACGTGTTATTTGATTAATCGTGGACCTCACACAGGTATTCATCTCAAAACTCCTATTGAGAAATGGTCAGGTAAGCCTACTGATTACTCCAATTTAAGAGTTTTTGGTTGTACTGTTTATTATCATGTAAATGAGGGTAAATTGGATCCACGAGCTAAAAAGGGAGTATTTGTAGGCTATGGGGATGGAGTTAAAGGTTATAGAATCTGGTCTCCATCTGAAAATAGGGTTATACTGAGTTGAAATGAAGTCTTTGATGAAAATTTTATGTTCAACCCTACTGTGAAGTCTACGATTGTTTCAGAAAGTGGTGGTGTTGAGAAACAGGTGGAGCAGGGAGTCACTCAAGATGAGAGTGAACCACAACAAGAAGTTCAACAACCACTGTCAGAATCAGAATCATCAGTACCAGTAGTAAATCAGCATAGTTTGGCTCTTGATCGATCGAGGAGAGCTAAGTATGGAGTGCCTCCAAAGAAATATGGTTTTGAAGAATTGGTGGCATATGCACTACAGGTAGCTGAAGAAGTGGATCCTACCTCTGATGAGCCATCCACTAACAAAGAAGCGGTGACATGTACTGAATCTACAAAATGCTTTGCTGCAATGGGAGATGAAATGGAGTCACTTCAGAAGAATAAGACTTGGGAATTAGTCAAGCGGCCTCGAGACAGAAAGATTGTTACTTGTAAATGGGTCTACAAGAAGAAAGAAGGAGAAACATCGGTTGAGAGTATCAAGTATAAAGCTCGGTTAGTAGCTCGAGGGTTCACTCAGAAAGAGGGAGTAGATTACAATGAGATTTTTTCACAGTGGTCAGACACACTTCCATCAGGGTGCTACTAGCGATAGTTGCACATTAGAATCTGGAGCTTGAACAACTCGATGTGAAGACAGCTTTTCTGCATGGAAAGTTGGAAGAGGAGACATACATGATTCAACCAGATGGTTTTCAAGTTCCTGGTAAAGAAGACTATGTGTGCAAGTTATTGAAGTCCTTGTATGGGCTAAACCAGTCTCCGAGGCAGTGGTACAAGAAATTTGATAGCTATATGATAGGTATTGGCTACACCAGGAGTCCGTACGATTGCTGTGGCTCTTTCATTTATCTGGTCCTGTATGTAGATGATATGTTGATAGATGTAGAGAACAAGTCTGATATTCAGAAGTTGAAAGGTCTCCTCAGTGCTGAATTTGAAATGAAAGATTTGGGCACGGCTCAGAAAATTCTGGGAATGGAGATTTATAGGGATAGAAGCAAAAGAAATCTCTTCTTGTCACAGAAGGGATACATTCAGAAGATTTTGTCAAGGTTTGGCATGTCTACAGCAAAACCCATAGATACTCTTAGTGCTGTAAATGCACATCTGTCTGTCGCTTTTGCACCTAAGTCTGCTGAGGAAAAAGAGTACATGTCTCGAGTTCCCTATGCTAGTGTAGTAGGAAGCTTGATGTAAGCAATGGTCTGCACTAGACCTGATCTTGCACAGTCTGTCAGTGTTGTTAGTAGGTTCATGGGTGATCCAGGCAAGGAGCATTGGAAAGCTGTGAAGAGGATTTTTTGGTACTTAAAAGGCACATCTGATGTTGGTCTAATTTATGGAGGTGATACTGAGTGTTTGGTGACAGGGTTTTCAGACTCTGATTATGCTGAAGATGTTGATAGTAGAAGGTCTATGACTGGTTATGCTTTCACTCTGGGTGGTTCGATTGTCAGTTGGAAAAATACTCTGCAACCTACAGTGACTTTGTCTACTATAGAAGCAGAGTACATGGCATTGACAGAAGCCGCAAAAGAAGGAATCTGGTTGAAAGGATTGATTAGTGATCTAGGTCTACATCATGATCAGGCTACAGTATTTTGTGACAGTCTCAGTGCAATCTGTTTAGCCAAGGATCAAGTCCATCATGAGTGGACTAAGCACATATATGTGAGAAATCATTTTCTAAGAAGTGAGAAGAGAATCAAGGTGAGCAAAGTGGGTACTGCTGATAACCCAGTTGATATGCTCACCAAGCCGGTTCCACATAGCAAGTTTCAACATTGTTTGAACTTTCTAAATGTTCGGAGTTGTTGACTACCATTTTGAGGGCAAAATCTTGTTAAGTTTAGGGCTACACAATTAACGAGATTCAAACAAACAAATAAAACAAAGCACACACACAAATATATTTGACGCGGAAAACCCACGTCCCAAACTCGTATTATTAATCTTAACAATAGCAATAAATATCAATCACTCGGTGTATCACTCACACAATACTCAATCCAAACAATACACAAGTATATATCAAAACATAATATGACTATGTTTATATAGCCACCCAAAACTTAGCCACCAAGACTTGCCATACTTGTTCTACAAGTCTTACCATACTTGTTATACAAGCCTTCCAATTCTTGGCACCTAATTACCTAACTTTGTGAATAAGACATACCATATATAATAATTGTGTATCCATACAATTATTACCTTACCCATACATGACTTATATCACCCATACCCATACTACCGTATTGGGTTTAAGCCCAACAATCCTCCCCTTCAACCCAATACGGTTCCATGCACAACCGATTTAACGGTCACCATCAAGACATCGACGTCCATCCGCCAATGCCTCCCCTCGAACAATAACCTCTCCTTCTAGCACAAAAAGATTTCTTTTGTCCTTCCATCCTTTGAGTATCTCTAAATCCCTTTTAGTGACCTCCAAAATACCATTCTTCATCATAACAGTATATCCCAAATCAACTAATTTACCCAATGAAATTAGATTTTGATTTAACTCCGGTACGTACCTCACTTGAGTTAACTTTCGAACACGACCATTGTGAAGTTTCATCATTACCTCACTAATGCCAGCAACCTTTACCCTTTTACCATTTGGTAAAGCGACCATCTTTCCATAACACTTCTTGTAGGACGAGAACCACTCCCTCCTAGCACATATGTGATGAGAACATCCCGAGTCAAGCACCCATTCTTCTTTCGATCCCTTATCTTCTTGTACCAAAAGAGCATCACCTTCCACAAGCGAAAAACTACCCCCTCCTCGAGTTTTCTTCAACTCCTTCAAGTCTTCTCTTGCCTTTGGACACCAGGATTGTATATGACCCAATTCATCATAATAAAAGCACTTGATATTAGGGTTATGTTTCTTACCGGACTTCTTTTTCTTGTCACGTGCATCCACCACGAGTGCACTTCCATCAGATGCGTCACTCGATCCTTGCTTCATCAATCTTTCGGACTCCAGAAGAACAATAATAGTCTCATCCAAAGCTAACTCCGTATTCCCAACCAATAAAGAAGTAATCACAGTACTATACTTCTTTGGTAGAGACACAAGTATAAGAACAGCTTTGTCCTCATCCTTCAATTTTTCATCCAAATTATTCAGCTGGTTGATCAGGCCATTAAAACGATTCAGATGATCTCTCAAATCTCCATCTTCTTCCATCTTGAGCCCGAACAAATCTTTCTTGAGGAACAACTTATTTGCCAATGACTTTGAGTGATATGTCTTCGTCAACTTCTCCCACAATTTTTTAAGGTTATCCTCCTCAAAAACATCATACTTGATTTCCGGTGCAAGGGCCAACTGGATTGTCGATGCTGCACGTAACTTCATATCTGGCCACTTTGTATCTTCCACATCAGCAGGCTTCTTGTCTTCAAGAGTTGCATACAACCCTCGTTGAATCAACAGATCTTTCATCATGCTCTGCCACAAGGTAAAATTGTTTCTTCCATTAAACAATTCAATCTTGAATCCCCCGACCTTATCCATCACGAACCTCGAACCTCGGCTATGATATCAATTGTTAAGTTTAGGGCTACACAATTAACGAGATTCAAACAAACAAATAAAACAAAGCACACACACAAATATATTTGACGCGGAAAACCCACGTCCCAAACTCGTATTATTAATCTTAACAATATCAATAATACATCAATCACTCGATGTATCACTCACACAATACTCAAGCCCAACAAATTTGAGGCAGAAGAGTTTTTTATCTGGTACATCTAGCACTATCATGATGCATCTGGTACATCTATTATCTATTTTTTGTGAGAGGATTCAAGTCAAGGTGGAGATTTGTTAGGTGCCTTGAATCTGTAGCCGCCACCGCCGGACTTGACTGTAGCCGCCGGACTTGACTTATGTAGCCGTCGCCGGCCACCTACCACACCTACCACACCTAACCCCTTACATTGTGTCTATAAATAGAAATGCATATTTCTCTTGTTAATCATCTGAAAATCTGAGATCTGTAATCTGTTTATCCTCAAGATCAATATAATTATTTCTCTTCTACATATATCATCTTTCTTGCTTCCGTTATAACAGCTACCAAACATAGTTTTATTCCTCTAGTATAGTTTTGAATACCAGCATGATAAGATACAATTCGAGTTATAAACATAGTGCTAGGTGCACAGAAAATTTGCACAGAAACATTTACAGAATGAGTTGGATTCCACTAATAAATGTTTTTATTGGTTGATATTAATGTGAATGCAGGGGCCATTGTGTTATAACCAATCAAAAATTAAGACACTTATCATTTTGTGAAAATTTTTGTGAAACTTTATGTAACTCTAGCATTTTCCCTAGTTTAAATTTGATCATTATTTAAAATAGCTTTTTTTTTTATGTTTTATTCACAT
The DNA here is from genome assembly GCA_036435485.1 of Saposhnikovia divaricata. Taxonomy (NCBI): domain Eukaryota; kingdom Viridiplantae; phylum Streptophyta; class Magnoliopsida; order Apiales; family Apiaceae; genus Saposhnikovia; species Saposhnikovia divaricata. The sequence continues at coordinate 2,661,475 of JAZHRN010000132.1, forward strand.
TTGTCTCAAATTTGTATATTAGTACTCATACAGTTGTATAGTTGGTTATATTTCATCGATTCTAGCCTACTTGAATGAGTTAATTCCTCACTCCATTAGATTTTTTACATTTGTGGCAGAAATTTTGACTCACTTTTTGAATAAAAATTTTAATTTTAAATTTTTTATTCATTAAAAGAAAATTTTAAAAATAAATTATGAAATTATATTTTATAAATATTTTTAAAATGTGTGCAAAGCAATAAAAAAATGTAAAAAATAATGAGAGGGATTGAAGGAATATGAGATAACTGTATAATCGTTTTAACAAAAAGACCAACTTGACAGTACTCATTTGTTTTTGTTCGCAATAACTTGAATAAATCGCAATCATGAAATTCTTAAATACTTTTTATTTTTATTAGAAATTAACTCATTTCATAGAGACTAGAGTACCATTCAAAGTATTATACTCGTTATGTAATATATTACACATAGCAATATATTACAATAAGAACAATAATGTTTGTGATCTTCTATTAAATTATTAAAATTATTTAATTTGATTGAATTTTAGAACATTAAAGTTTGACAAGATTTTTGTTGAAACACTAACTAGAAATCAAATAAGTCAATGAGACTACCTTTCACTCTTCAGAGTTTTTTCTCTCCATAATATGTGAGAGTTTTTGTTTATTCTCATCGTACATATTCTTCCTTTGAATCTGTAACGTGTGAGTTGGCTGTATTATGTCAAATTATAATGAGTTGTGTGACCAGCTATCTGGTCTGAATATAGTTGAAGAGGAGAATGAGGCTTTTGTCATTGAGGGCGATGTGGAGGATGAAGGTAATAAGTATGAGCTATGTGTGGTGGGAAGGTTTTTGACAGAAAGGAATGTTAACGTTCGGGCAAGGAAGACAAAAATGGCTGATGTCTGGAGGCCTTCCATGGGTATCAATATAAAGGAAATTGATTAGGGTATCTTTATGTTTCAATTTTATCATAAAGAGGATATGAATTGGGTTTTGAAAGGAGGTCCTTGGGCGTTCGATGGTGCAATGTTGATCCTGGCAGAGATTCCTAAGGGAGTAGAGCCAGTTAATGTTCCTCTGTGGAATTTGAATATGTGGATTCAAATCTACGATCTCCCAAATGGGCTAATGACAGAAGGAGTGGGTCAACAACTAGGGAATTTTTTCGGTGAGTTTCTTGAATATGATCACAAGAACAATACTAGTATCTGGCGTGAGTGTATGAGGATTAAAGTAAGGCTTGATGTTAGAAAACCTTTGAAACGAAGGAAGAAGATTGTAAGAAGAAACGGAACAGAGGTGGTAGTCTCTTGCAAATATGAGCGGCTTGGAGATTTTTGTTTCACATGTGGTATTATGACTCACATGGAGAGATATTGTGTAGAGTTTTTAAACAGAGACCAGGAGGAGACTATTAAGGAATGGGGTAGCTGGTTACGTGCTCAGCCGCGCCGGAGTTCAGGTCCGGTGAAAAGTAAATGGCTTAGAGAAGATGGTGATACAGAATGGGAGGAGAGAAGGGGCCGTGTCAACTGTAGCGGGAAATCAGGAGGAAACAATTCAAAAATTCCTGGAAATCAGGGATTAAGGGGGAAGGAGGTTACAAATCAGTTGCAAATTAGTGGCAATGAATCTTATCTAATAAACGCTGGAGATAGAGATAAGGTTGTGACTGGGGGGAAAGTTAATTCAAATTTTGATATCGGGCTGGATAATGATGAGTTAATTGGGCTGCAATTAGTGGAAAAAAAACGAATGAGAGGAGGCCCAGACAATTATGAGACCATGGACACAGAAGGTGGGCTAGAAAATATGGTTGGAAAACAGCAGGTAGTTCGTAACTTAGATATTGTTCTTTCTGAAACGGATTGTTCAATGTCTTCCAAAACTGAATTGGCTAAGCTTGCTTTGCAAGCTAGCCAGCAGCCATGAAAATCATAAGTTGGAACTGTCGAGGGTTGGGGAACGCTCGTGCAGTTCGTGCATTAGGGGACATGTTGAAGTCTCACAAACCTAATATTGTGTTTTTGCTCGAAACGTTGTCAGTTGCAGAAAGAATAAAGAAGTTGAGTTCAAGATTTGGTTTTGATAATTACTGGTCTGTAGATAGTATTGGGAGAAGTGGAGGTTTAGCTCTGCTTCGGGATAGAAGTGTCTCCTGTTCTGTTTTTGATTTTAATAAAAACCATATTGATGTTCATATTTTTAGAAATAATGTTCCAGTTTGGAGAATGACTGGTTTTTATGGCTTTCCGGAGAGATCGCAAAGGAGAGAGTCTTGGGAATTTTTAAAGGCTCTTAGTAATAAATCTCAGCTGCCTTGGATGGTAATTGGAGATTTCAATGATATGTTAAGTGAAGGTGATAAAAATGGAGTCCACAAGCATCCTCAATTTTTGTTAGATGGCTTCAAAGGTACTATTGATGATTGTGGTCTGGTCGAGTTGGATTTACTGGGCGGTAAGTTCACTTGGGAGAAGAGTAGAGGAAAGAAAGATTGGGTTAGAGAAAGAATTGACAGAGCTTTTGCAACAGCTGATTGGTGGCAAATGTTTCCGTTATGTAGACTGGAAGTGCATCACACAATTTACTCTGATCACGATCCCATTAAGGTGGAGCTATGCAGTACTAATTTCACGAGGAATAAGTTCCGGTTTCGTTTTGAGAATACTTGGTTAAAGGAGCAATCTTTTCATGAGGAGGTTACTCATTATTGGAAGAATTTAGATCCTCTACAATTCCTGCCAAAGTTGTTGAATCTGTCTTCTTTTATGGAGAAATGGGGACGTAAATTCTTCAATAAATTCAGAGAGAAGATTAGAAAACAGAAAGAGGTTCTAGTTTATTTGAAAATTGTGCAGATGAGCATCTGGCGAAGAGATACTTTGAGGAAAGAAACAAATGAGAGGAATTACTAGTCCATGAAGAGGAGTATTGGAAACAGAGAGCCAAGTCGTTCTGGTTGCAAGACGGAGATTCGAATTCCAAGTTCTTTCATGCTTATGCAACAACGAGGAAGGCCAAGAGCAACATTACTAGTCTGAAGGATGACAATGATGTTTTAGTGACTGACTAGGAAGGTATGTGTAATGTGGTGAAGGACTATTTTACCAAACTGTTTAGCCAAAATGAAAATATTCCAGAGGAGGGTAATGATGATATGGAGGTTTTAATCTCAGAGGAGAAGAATATTCAGCTAGTGGAAGAGTTTTCTTTTGAAGAATTTTCAGTAGCTGTGAAACAGATGCATCCGGCTAAAAGTGCAGGTCCTGATGGCCTCAATCCAGCCTTCTATCAGAATTTTTGGAGTCTGTTGGGCAGAGAAGTGTTCCATTGTTGACTCTTTTGGTTGAGAGAGGAGTCTTTCCCTGCTAATCTCAATGATACGACAATAGTTTTAATTCCTAAGAAAGATAATGCAGATTCTAGGAAAGATTTAAGGCCTATCGCCATTTGCAATGTTCTCTATAAAATCGTTGCTAAGGTTCTATCAAACCGACTTCGAGTTCTTTTGCCAGGTATAATTACTGAAAATCAATCTGCTTTTGTTCTAGGGCGTAATATATCTGATAATGTTCTTATAGCATTTGAGTTGCTTCATTTTATGAAGCAAAAGAAGAGTGGGAATGAAGGGGTAGTTGCATTGAAGCTCGATGTCACTAAGGCATACGATAGAGTAATTTGGTGTTTTCTTAAAACCCAGATGTTGAAAATGGGCTTTTCAAGTAAATGGGTGGATTGGATCATGTTGTGTGTGTCGACAGTTTGTATTCAGTGAAGTTTAATAATGATCAGATAGGTCCTATAACACCTCATCGAGGACTTCGGCAAGGAGATCCATTATCTCCTTACCTTTTTTTGCTGTGTGTGGAGGGTCTATCTCGTGCTATAAAGAAATCTGCAGAGGAGGGGAAAATCACTGGGTGTAAAATTGTTACGAATGCTCCAGCAATCACTCATCTGCTATTTGCAGACGACAGTTTCCTGTTCTGCAAAGCGTCGTTGGAGGAAGTTAGAGAGGTGAAACACATATTGCAGCAATATGAATTATGTTCTGGGCAGGCAGTTAATTTCCAGAAGTCAAGTATTTACTTTAGTTCCAATGTTAGGGTGTATAAGTAAGCGGAATTAAAAGACATCTTAGAGGTTTATTCGGATCTAAGCGAAGGTCGATATCTGGGTCTGCCATCACTCATAGGAAGATAGAAGAAGCAAGTTTTTAATTATCTGAAAGATCGTTTGTAGAAAAGAATTCAAGGGTTGAGCATGAAATGTTTGTCTAAAGCAGGGAAAGCAGTTTTACTTAGAATCGTAGCTCAAGCAGTTCCGTCCTATGCCACGTCTTGTTTTTTACTTCCTAAATCATTATGCAAGGAGCTAAAGAAGATGATGAATAGTTTTTGGTGGGGAACGAAGGAAGGAGGTAGGAAGGGGATTAGATGGCTTTCGTGGACAAATATGAGTATGTCAAAAGATTCAGGGGGTTGGGTTTTAGAAATTTGTATGGTTTTGACGTTGCTCTACTAGGGAAGCAGTGCTGGAATATTCTTCATAATCCTAACTCGTTGGTTGCTAGGATATTTAAAACTAGATATTTTAATAATACCAGTTTGTTTGAAGCTAAACGAGGTGGAGGTGCAAGCTTTATCTGGCCAGGACTATGGCAGGCTAAGGAGGCATTAAAAAATGGGTTTAAGTGGGTACTTGGAGATGGTGAAACAATTAGGATTGCTAAAGACCCTTGGGTTAGAGGAAAGGAGAACTATATGGTTGACTATTTACATGCGGATTCAGTTAGTGGAAGAAAGGTGAGCGAGCTATTTATTCCTGGTGAGAAACAATGGGATCATAGTAAGGTTAACAATTTATTCACAAATTGTGATGCCAATGCAATATTGGCTTTACCTATCCCAAGAAATCAGGTTTCGGATCGTATAGCCTGGACATTCACAGTTGATGGCAAATACTCTGTTAAGTCAGGATATAGGTTCTGGCATGATTGGTTTATTGAATGTACGAGGATACCAAGTAATAAAGGATGGACGAAACTTTGGAGGTTGGATGTGCCACATAAAGTAAGAATGTTATTATGGCGAATTGGGAGAAACAACGTGCCTGTGCATAATGTTATTAAAAGAAAAGGAGTTCAGACTACGATTATCTGCCCTATGTGTTTGAATGATGTAGAGCACTTAATGCACACTTTTCTTGACTGTAGTTTTGCAAAGGACTGTTGGCGTTTCATGCAAATGGAGTTCAATACTTCTGATATTGAATCGTGCCCTGAATGGTTGATACAGAAGCTAGCAGCAGAAGACAATGAAGTTATGGCTCGAGTCGCTGGGATTTTATGGGGTATCTGGACAACAAGAAATATGAAGGTCTGGGAGAATAAGTCAGTTACTCCGGAATTAGCTTTGCAGTGGAGCTCATTGCAGGTGACACAGTGGAGAGATGTGCAAAGAACGAAGACTGGACCAATTAGTACAGGAGGTGTAGGGCAGTTGAGAGGTGAAATTAAGTGGAAGCCACCAGAAGTAAACAGGATGAAGATAAATGTTGATGCATCGGTGTTTACGGGGAGCTCGAATTACTCCATTGGTTTGGTTATGCGAGGTCACGAGGGGGGATTCTGTAAAGCTCGTGTGGTATGTCGAGCAGGTGAGGCTTCGGTGTTTGAGGCTGAGGCTCGAGGGGTGTTAGAGGCCATAAGGTGGGTGGGGGAATTAGAGGTATCTAATGTGGAGATCGAGTCTGATTCGATGCTCACGGTGCTAGCTATTAGTAAGGGTACTGAAAATCTTCTCGAGGTGGGTAACGTAATTCAGGAGTGTCATTTGTTGCTTAGTAGTCGTCCGGATATTACTTTTTCGTTTATTAGAAAGCAGGCCAACAAAGTAGCCCATTTGTTAGCAAGGGTTCCAAGTGAGGTTAATTGCTTTCATGATTTCTGTTCTCCTCCACAACTGGTGTTGGAGAGTCTTATGTATGACGCTTTGATGAGTTAATGAAAATTTCTTGCATTCAAAAAAAAATAGAAATCAAATTATTTCTTCCATTTGCCAATATAAACTAGGCTTACTTTCCAACAGCTCAATTTTGATCGATGATTCTGAAGACTCACATTCATTTTCGATCTATATGTAAGTAGGGTACCGATCGTAAAACCATTTATCAAAAAAAATTTACTTATATTCATTTTGAGTAATTTATCTTTTGCTTTCTGATGTGCTAAAATAAATGACAATTACAATCGCAAGCGCACGGTTCAATCGTTGAATTATTTTAGGTATCGATCCTCGGAGACTAATATTTTCGCAAACTTAATTTTTAATTTAATCGAATAAGAACAAGTGAATTTTTGATAATTTGATTGGATTTTATTAATTAATTACTAAAAGGAGATTAAATCTATTTTTAAAAGAAAAGTAAATTATTATTCTAAATTCTAAACTAATTAGAAATGAAAAGAGAAAAACTAAATTACTCTAAAAAATTATTAGAAACTCGCATTTAACTCATTTTATTTACAGAAAATTTTAGGAAAAATTTGACATGATTCGTTTGTAATTAAGACTACCCAAAAATACAGCCAACAAGAATTTTAATTCACCTCAACAAAACAACTAAATAAACACCCTTGCAAACTCAACAGCTTGTTGTAAAACTGACTCAGTAAAACAAACTCAAGGCCCAGTCGACTCAGTGAAGAAAAAAAACTCAACAAATATCAAAAACCAGCATCACACAATGCAACTCGCAGATTCAACACAACGACTCGACTCAACAAACTATACGACTCAGAAAAAAAATTAACTAATTCAGCACAATTAAACTCAGCCACAAAGAAACGCAGGAATCGCAAAAAAAACTCGGACAGCACTTTGCCAACACTACAACCACAAACTCAGCAAACGAAAAACACAAATCTGCAAATTAAACCATTTCAGTACACTGCGAACTCGCAATCCACACAGCAACCAACAAGCTCGATACAAACAAACGCAGAAATAAATTCAGCTGCGAAAACAACAGTAATGAAGAAGAAACAGAAACGTATGCAAGGAAAAACTAATCGACAAAAACAAACAGAACTCGGTGAACTCTAAACTCAGCATCAAATATATATATTACATTGAAATATATCCAACTCAGACTCGAAAACCAGCAATTCAAACCAAGAGAAATCCTTAGCGAATCTAAAACAAGAAAGGGGGAGGGGGAAGAAGAAGAGAGAAGGGAAGAAATCGGCGAAGAAGATCAAGGGGTTGAGCTGGGTTTCGAAGGAAAAAGAAGAAACAGGGTAAGGGGGTTTTGTTCGAAAAAGAAAGAAGAAGCAGAGGTGCTAGGTTCGGTTGTTTATGTATATAAATCGAAGAAATGACAGTGAAGGTTGGGTTTGTTGTTTAGAAGAAAGGGAAACAGGGGAGAAGAATTGTGTGTATTATTCGGGAAAAAAAAAAGAAACAAAAGAAAAGAGATGGGTTTGTGGTGCGAGATAAAGAAAAACAGGGGAAGGTTTCTGTTCCTTCGAATTGTAAAACAAAACAGGGGACTAGCTTCGAATTAACAATCATAAAACTGGTAAGTGAAATACTAAAAATCAACGAAACTAATATTTTTCTGTTTTTTTATTAGAAAATAACTATGAAAATTAAGAAATTAATTACGAAACCAAAAATTATTCTAAGGAAAATTTAAACGAGAAACAAACCCACAATAAAATTGAGATTTAAAGGGGTTCAAATTAAAAATTATAACTAAAATTATAACTACGAGCAAGAAAATAAAAATTGTTATTTTCACCCCATAGTGGTTAGTTTTTCGCTACTTTTTCCACTACATGGATTTACGAAAATAACGAAGGTAAGGAGATATAAAATGAAAGAACAAGACGAGAAATTAAAGGAAATGGAATTTTTCAATTAAAATAAAAAGTGTTTACAAGATTTAAAACTAAAAACAAATAGAAATTAAAGCTACCATAAAATCTAAGATGATAATTACAAGGGGGTGAGGGGGTATTTATAGGACAAGAATTAGGGTTAAGGGGGTGTTGGGTAAATCCCCACCATACATTTGTGGTGTGTGGTGGTGAAATCCTAGCCATCTATTTGTTTCCTTCCCCTTTAAGCATTGTAGAGTAGATCTTGGCCATACACTTATTTAGTGTTTTGGGATGATCTCCACCTTCCAAGTGTCTTGAAAGATTCCCTTTCCTCCAAGCTCCTTATTCTTTTTCCTTTTTTCTTTTAAGCCCTTCTTCTTCCTCTTTTTCCCTTCCTTGCTCTTTATTTATTTATTTTTCCATTTCTTTATTTATTCACGAATTTCCTGAAATGCAATAAAATAAATTATTAAAATACGAGTTCAAGCAATAAATAGGTAATAAAAATATGCAAAAATGCCCCCATACCTATCTTTTGCTCGTCCTCGAGTAAAACAAAAACAAAAAGAAAATCTAGAAAAAAGTCCTATACTCCTTTTCGTAGGTGTGACGGTTGCATTTGGCATATGCAACAAGCCCTTTAAACACTTAGGCAGCCCTAGTGGACGAGTGAGGTCTCGTGAGGGCCTATAGTGAATGTACCCACAAAATCCATCTAGTTTGTATAAAAGATTACATTGCAATGCAACACCACACATACATGTCCTCTCATGATACATCAACTTAAGAATCAAAATGAATTTGCAAAGTCTTGGTGTGGAAAGTGCAAGGATTCACATAGTTTACTTAAAGAAGCATGCACGAGTGATTACAAGTTCATGTCAAGTGCAAAAATTATTGGAAACCATGATAAGTCTACAAGAGCACACCTTAGAGTCAAAACTTGAGATCTCATATGCAAAAGAAACAAGCAATACCTCACATTTCGCTCACAAAAGAACATTCACTCAAGAACAATGGTAAGTGTATCACTCAATTCCAACAAAATCAAAAGCATGCTTGACATTTGTTATCATTCTAACTTAAACACAATATACATCAATGATGACAATCAAAAGGTCTTTATTTGGGTTGTAATGGGGCTAGGGACAGGGTATGTCAAGTAAGGCCAAAACAAGGTGAAGTGTCAAAAGCTAGTAGTCACCATGAAAGTCATGCACAACACCCACACAATTATTTTTCTACTTTCAACAAAAGGACTTGACTAGTCGAATGAAGGAGAATTACAAAAACATAAGTATGTTCTCATATATAAATATTTTCTTTTCTTTTCTTTTCTTTCTTTTTTTCATTTTTTTATTCTTATGAGAGCTATAAGAAACCATAATCCTCCTTTAGATTTAACTTGAAAATCGACTAACAAGGTAACAAACAAAACATATATTTCCTCAAAAGTTATGAAAAAAAGTAAACACATTTCACACACTTTATTACTCCCTCAAGTTCCTACTAGCCTTTGACAAATTGGGATCAAGTATACGTAAGGCTGTACAAGAAAAAGGTCTTAGGCGAGTAATGTGGTGTGTCACCGAAAGAATTTGATTAAGCTCAAAGGGGTAACTAATTGATCACATAAGAATGGTGTGGATATTTTGGAAATATATGTTATTCCTAAATGCCTTTATCATCTTATCATCAATCAATGTCATGTGTTTCAAGAAAGAACTCAAACAAGTGCTAGCAATGCAAATGACAAGTGGATACTCAAGCGAAAGAATATAAATGCAAAAGATGTGCATATAGGCTCAAAACTCACTTGGTGTGGTACAACATAGTCAATCTCAAGTAAAGGTATCCTCAATGCACCTACTTGTACTCAAAGCATGGAAACCAAATCATCTTACACCTAATCATGACCTTCTAATTTCTTGCACAAATCAAATAAGTCTACTAGTTTCACCTTGCTAGTGTAAGTGTGTGGACAAGAACTTAGCAAATCACTTCTCAATCAAAAGCTAAAGGATCACAAGATTATCATAGCATGTAAGGGTGCATCGAGCAACTAGCAATCAATTAACAAGACTAGAATAAGATTAGAACTCTACTATTTACAATTCTACAACTCTTTTTATGATTTTTTTAATTTTTTATTTTTTTTTGGATCTTTCAATTTTATGTATTTACACTAAAAACCCTCCTCCATACCTAAATCATGTATTGTCCTCAATGTATACAAATGCAAGAGAAATGAGTAAAGGAGAACGAGGTAATACCTGATAAGGGATGACGGAGAGGAAACGAAAATGAAAAACAACTAATTAACACTACTCACGCACACTTATACTCCCTCATACCTGAATTTCACGAGGGGAGGCAAAGGAATAAAACCGAATTAGCCGATGCCGGTGGGAAGCAAGGAATGAATTTTCGAGAAGAGCTCAAGATGCCGTTGAAGCTCTAACACCTTAGTGACTTTTGTAAGAAGACAAAAATATTCTTTCAAAGTAAAAGCATTGTAACCACTAGTGTTTTCCACAGACCAAAGTAAGGCTTCTTTATGTTGTTTAAGCAAATTAATTTAATTGGATTTCTTGGTACGGGTTTAAATCACTATTGATAACAGCAGAGAGAAGTTTGTCTTTTTGCAAGAAAATGTGATCGAAAGTGGAGGGGTGTGTTACGAAATCAAGTGGAGGTGGCTCACCCACGGGAGTTGTAACAATGATACTAGGGTTGACATGGTCAGTATTAGATTCAACTTCCCATTTAGAACAAATGTGATTTAAAGCCCCTAACAACTCATCAAAAGTAGGTGGTTCACCAACGGGATTTTTGACAACGGCTTCAACATTAACATCCTCGGGTGGAGTCTCCCATTTGGAACAAATGTCGTCCAACTCTCTCAACATCTCTTCCGAGGTCATATCCTTTAATGACTCAATATACTCTTGATTAGACGCATAGTTGACTTTGAAATCCTCATTGAGAAGAGACTCAATCTCACTATCCTCAAGGTTTGACCAATTAACAATGTCATCAATAAGATTAACCCCTATTGTTTGTTCATAGAGCTCATTGGGTTCTTTTCCGGCATTAAAGATGTTAAGGTTAATTGTCATATTACCAAAAGTGAGTTTCATCGAACCATCCCTACAATTAATCAAGGCATTGGATGTAGCAAGAAAAGGTCAACCTAGAATGATCGGGATTTGGTTCATAGGATTCGTGACGGGTTGAGTCTCGAGGACAACAAAATCAACCGAAAAGATGAATTCACCAACCTTAATTAGCACATCCTCAATTATTCCCTTAGGCATTTTGACAGAACGATCGACTAATTGAATTGTCACGTTCGTCTTTTGAAGTTCGCCTAAACCTAGGGCTTGATAGACCGAAATGGAAGAAGATTCACACTCGCTCCTAAGTCAAGTAACGCCTTGTCCACAAAAGTATTGCCTATGACATATGAAATTGTAGGACAACTGGGGTCCTAATATTTCACAGGAATTTGGTTCGAAAGAATTGAACTAACATGAGAAGTCAAAAAGGCTTTCTTATGGACGTGAGTGGAACGTTTATGAGTACACAAATCTTTTAGACACTTAGCATAAGAGGGAATTTGTTGAATGACATCTAAAAGAGGAATGTTAATCTCGACTTGCTTGAAAATTTCCAAAATCTTTTCTACTTGAGGCGATTGTTTGTTGGAAAGGAGTCTTTGAGGATAAGGAGCTTTAGGCTTAAAGACTTGTTCGCTAGACACATCGGGAATGGAATTGGAAAGTGGAACAACAATCGAAGATTCGTTAGGTGAAGGTGGTGTTTGAGTCGATGAAGGCTCGCTAGATGATAATGATTTATGAGAAGATTCTGATGACTCGGGAGTGGATTTTGAAGATGAGGGTTCAAGTGGTGAAGGTGTGGGACTATATGAATCGAAAGGCTCGGGATTAGGAAGATAGTTTGAAGGATTGAGTTTAGGGTTTGGTTCTACATTTGACTCGTCTTCTTCGTCGGGGGACTCGACTCCAACTTGATTATCAACTTTGTTTCCCGACCTTAGAGAAATGATAGAATTAACATTTTCGGGAGGTCTTTGGTTGAGAGGAAATTTAGGGTTGACCTCGGGTTGACTCGGGAACTTGTTCTTCTCTCACTCACACATGGCGTTGGCTAATTGACTCACTTGAACCTCTAACTTAGATATGGCTTGAGTACTAGCATTTAAAATTTACCAATCTTGAGTCATGGTTTGCATGAAGATTTGTTGAGATTGAGCCAAATTAGTTATTGATTTTAGAAGCGTATCGAGAGTCTTTTCCATGGAATTAATTCTCTTATCCGACTCATGAAAGCCGGGTGGGAGGGCGGGTGCTTGAGTTGGATAAGGAATGTGATTTTGAGTCGTGTTTGGATAAGGACCTTGGTTTGGATAGTTCCGCTTTTGAAAAGAAGGTGGTGGAGATTGGAAGTTTTGGCCTTGGTTCCACGAGAAATTCGGGTGGTTCTTCCACCCGGGATTGTAAGTAGGTGCAACCGGATCATTCCTAGGGATTGGTTGAAACACCGCATTAATTTCATCATAGACGGGAAAGTTCGAAAAACCTTGATTAAAGTTAGAGCACATAGACACATATGAGGGGGCCTTACTAGTGTCTAGGGCTTTGAGTCTTCTAGTAAGGGTGGCTAACTTGGCATCAATAGCAATATTGTTTCCAATTGAATGCATACCCCTAGAAGAACTAGACCACTCGTTGGACTTATGAGGCTCCCAAGTAGACTCCCACAACATAGTTTTCTCGGCTAATTCCTCGAAAAACGCCCACCCTTCGTCCTCATCTTTCTCCATGAATTTACCTTGGCACATAGACTCTAACAAAGCGGTTGTTGGACTATCTAAGGCCTCGTAAACGATCTTACAAACTCTCCATTTCTCTATTCCGTGGTGGGGGCATTGTGATAAAAGATTTTTAAAACGATCAAAATATTTCCAAAAAGACTCGTTTTCCTTTTGATAAAATTGATTTATCTCTTTTGTACTCCTTGTAGTCTTGTGATTTGGAAAATATTTTTTAAGAAAAATTACCACAAATCCCTCCCACGTGGAAATAGAATTAACCGGTAGGCTATACAACCATTTTTTAGCATTTTCTTTAAGAGCAAAATTAATGAGTCTAAGCCTAATCGAGTCCTCGGTTAATTGTTGGGGTTTTTGTAAGGCACAAACCTCCTCGAATTCATGGATGAAAAGATACGGGTCCTCACCTTCACTCCCGGTAAATTTGGGTAACATGCTAATGTGTTGAGCTTTGATTTCAAAATTATTACCATTTACGGGAGGAATAGTGATACACGAGGGTTGGGCAGAGCGGGTGGGATAGCAACGGTCCTTAAGAGACATGGCCATGTTTACTATTGATTCAGAATTATTTAAAGACTAGGAATCAGAAGAGGAAGAAATCTCAAACGATCTCACTAGTCTAAAAGAATTATCCCTAATCCAAATAGTTCGCATAAACCATGTAAGGAAACACGTAGCAAATAAGTGCGATAAAATAAACACAAAAAAAGGTGAAAAATTAAAACAAAAAAAAATTCTAACCCTAGGATTTCCTAAAAAATTGAACTAGACCTTGCTCCTAACTTTAAAGGCTACCAAAAACTCGGTAAATCAGAATTTATTCAGACCGATTTGGCCAGGTAGGTGCAAGCATTGCCAAGAGGCTAAACACCAACCTAGACACCAAATCTTAATTGGCCAGGTAAGCTTTCGCTTGCCTAGACACCAAAAAGTTGGAATAATTAATGATTACTTCGTTTCTTAGGTACCTTCCTAATTGAGCGCGAAATTCCTAGGGGCAAACGTCTAATTAATTTTATTAAAGGCTAGTTATGCAAAATGACGGATTAATTGTTTTTTGGCTAAGGAAAGAGTGATGAAATCCCTTCCCTTATCTTTTGAGAGGTTTTGTCCTTAAGATTATTTACAAAATGATGCAACAAACAAAGAGATATAAACAAACTATAAACATTTATGGATGCTTAACTACGTGCTCTAACTAAAGAAAAGAAAGAATTTAACGTACCTCGGGTCCGCCAGCAATCACCACAATTATAAGGTACGAAAAATTAAAAACAAAAAAATAAAAATCTAGATGATGTGCCCTAAGTGATTAAATGCATGATGGAACAATTATGTAATTACAACTAATTTTTTATGGATTTTAAATTTTCAAATTTGTTTGTGATTTTTCAATTTTTTCGATTTTTTTGTGATTTTCTAAATAAAGAAAAAAAAATGAAAGAGGAGAGAGATACGGGTTACCCAAGCAAAACTTCCAAAATTCCGAGAAAATTCTTCCGCTTTAATCCAAGTTTCCCGAATTTTCCTCCAAATTCTTTGAAAAAATGCAAACAAGAAAAAGGGTAAGAAAAGAGCTAATCCGAGAAATTAAAAACTAAGGTGCGAAGAATAATTATTCCCCGGCAGCGGCGCCAAAAACTTGATGTGCTGAAATAAATGACAATTTCAACCGCAAGCGCACGGTTCAATCGTTGAATTATTTTAGGTATCGATCCTCGGAGACTAATATTTTCGCAAACTTAATTTTTAATTTAATCGAATTAGAACAAGTGAATTTTTGATAATTTGAATGGATTTTACTAATTAATTACTAAAAAGAGATTAAATCTATTTTTAACAGAAAAGTAAATTATTATTCTAAATTCTAAACTAATTAAAAATGAAAAGAGCAAAACTAAATTACTCTAAAAAATTATTAGAAACTAGCATTTAACTCATTTTATTTACAGAAAATTTTAGGAAAAATTTGACATGATTCGTTTGTAATTAAGACTAGCCAGAAATACAGCCAACAAGAATTTTGATTCATCTCAACAAAACAACTAAATAAACACCCTTGCAAACTCAGCAGCTTGTTGTAAAACTGACTCAGTAAAACAAACTCAAGGCCCAGTCGACTCAGTGAAGAAAAAAAAACTCAACAAATATCAAAAACCAGCATCACACAATGCAACTCGCAGATTTAACTCAGCGACTCGACTCAACAAACTATACGACTGAGAAAAAAAATTAACTAACTCAGCACAATTAAACGCAGCCACAAAGAAACGCAGGAATCGCAAAAAAAACTCGGACAGCACTTTGCCAACACTACAACCACGAACTCAGCAAACGAACAACACAAATCTGCAAATTAAACCATTTCAATACACTGCGAACTTGCAATCCACACAGCAACCCACAAGCTCGATACAAACAAACGCAGAAATAAACTCAGCTGCGAAAAACAATAGTAATGAAGAAGAAACAGCAACGTATGCAAGGAAAAACTAATCGACAAAAACAAACAGAACTCGGTGAACTTTAAACTCAGCATCAAATATATATATTACATTGAAATATATCCAACTCAGACTCGAAAACCAGCAATTCAAACCAAGAGAAATCCTTAGCAAATCTAAAACAAGAAAGGGGGAGGGGGGAAGAAGAAGAGAGAAGGGAAGAAATCGGCGAAGAAGAACAAGGGGTTGAGCTGGGTTTCGAAGGAAAAGGAAGAAACAGGGTAAGGGGGTTTTGTTCGAAAAAGAAAGAAGAAGCAGAGGTGCTGGGTTCGGTTGTTTGTGTATATAAATCGAAGAAATGACAGTGAAGGTTGGGTTTGTTGTTTAGAAGAAAGGGAAACAAGGGAGAAGAATTGTGAGTATTATTCGGGAAAAAAAAAAAGAAACAAAAGAAAAGAGATGGGTTTGTTTTGGGAAGAAAACACGATAGCTAATAAAAACACACAACTTGGTTTGTGGTGCGAGATAAAGAAAAACAGGGGAAGGTTTCTGTTCCTTCGAATTGTAAAACAAAACTGGGGACTAGCTTCGAATTAACAATCATAAAACTGATAAGTGAATACTAAAAATCAACGAAACTAATATTTTTTTGTATTTTTATTAGAAATTAACTATGAAAATTAAGAAATTAATTATGAAACCAAAAATTATTCTAAGGAAATTTAAACGAGAAACAAACCCACAATAAAATTGAGATTTAAAGGGGTTCAAATTAAAAATTATAACTAAAATTTTAACTACGAGCAAGAAAATAAAAATCGTTATTTTCAACCCATAGTGGTTAGCTTTTCGCTACTTTGTCCACTACATGGATTTACGAAAATAACGAAGGTAAGGTGATATAAAACGAAAGAACAAGACGAGAAATTAAAGGAAACAGAATTTTTCCATTACAATAAAAAGTGTTTACAAGATTTGAAATTAAAAAAAAACAAGAAATTAAAGCTACCCTAAAATCTAAGTTGATAATTACAAGGGGGTGAGGGGGTATTTATAGGACAAGAATTAGGGTTAAGGGGGTGTTGGGTAAATCCCCACCATACATTTGTGGTGTGTGGTGGTGAAATTCTAGCCATCTATTTGTTTCCTTCCCCCTTAAGCTTTGTAGAGTAGATCTTGGCCATATACTTACTTAGTGTGCTGGGATGATCTCCACCTTCCAAGTGTCTTGAAAGATTCCCTTTCCTCCAAGCTCCTAATTCTTTTTCCTTTTTTCTTTTAAGTCCTTCTTCTTCATCTTTTTCCCTTCCTTGCTCTTTATTTCTTTATTTTGCCATTTCTTTATTTATTCACGAATTTCCTGAAATGCAATAAAATAAATTATTAAAATACGAGTTCAAGCAATAAATAGATAATAAAAATATGCAAAAATATGCACTTATTACTTTCCTTTGGTTATGGGATTTTCAGTTAGGATTTAACAGTTTTTGAATCAATATTTTGCATCCCACAATTTTAGTACACATAACATATTCCACCACCTGCACTGATTTTTGTCAAAATTGACTGTTGTGGTTAATCAACGACGATATTGTATATGGGTATTAATCATTTATTTGAATAAATATTTTTAAAAATAAAATAATTTAGAAAACATAATTTTCTTGTAAATTTTATATTTGAAGAATTAACATATTTACAAATTAACAATTTTTTTTTAAATAGATCCAATTTAGTTTTTTAATGTTTTATAAATTTTATATTTATAATTAATAAATAAAAATTATTAAACTCTCAAAAAAATGAACTACACACTTTTTTCAAAAATAAAATTTTTGTTTTGTTTTGTTTTGTTTTTTACAAATTATATCAAATCATACAAAAAAACTATTTAAAAAAAGTTAGTGAAATACCCATTTTAAGTTTATTTTATTTTTTGAAAATAAAAATATATCTTAACTAATGACCGAAATACCCTTTTATTAGCAAACGTTAACAGTCAAAGTTAATGAAAATTTGTTACAGGGATGCATAATGTAACGGGTTACAAAGATGAGTTATGTAAAGTATTGATTTGCGAAGTATGAAACCCAAATTACAATTTTTTTAAAAGCACAGGGATGCAAATTGTATACTCTCTCCGTCCCTCTCATTTCTTTACAGTTTCTATTTTGGGACGTCCCTCTCATTTCTTTACATACTATAAATAGTAACTTTTAACAATAAAATACATTATTACATCCACTACTTCACTCCACTTTTTCAACACTTTACACTATTACACCCACTACTTCACTTATTTTAACAATAAAATCACTATTACACCCATTACTTCACTTATTTTAACAATAAAATCACTATTACACCCGCTACTTCACTTATTTTAATCATAATCATTGGTCTCCGTGAAAAAACTCAATGCAAAGAACCACCAGGGACGGAGGGAGTACTACTCTTCATTTTTTTAAATGCAAGGATCATATCACCTAGGGAAGAGCACGGATCGAATCGGTATGGTTTTATAGTAAAATCGAAACTTTGATATACATTAGGGTAACTTTTTTCATTAACCTCTCTTGATCAAAGGTGTGAGCTTTAACGGTGCGAAATTTATCTTCCAATGATATTATTTTAATTCGCAATTTCTTTTGCAATTTATCAAGATTGCTACGAAGTGGTGATTTAGGACACACGATTTATAAATGATTCAACATTGCGGATGTACCATTTCGTGAATAACATCCAATCGTTACACTACATAACTTGCATTTAGCTTTCCCCCCTTTACTGCTGGACAACTGAAACTAGCCCTAGAAATCCTATCAAAATAATCCCATACCATTGAACCCTTTTTCTACGTATCACAGATTTCATCTTGTTTATCATCTCATTTTACTTCATCTTCTAAGTTCACATGTATCTACAAATGGAAAAATAATTTGTGCAATTTAAAGAACTATTAAAACCTAGAAGAAAGCAAAGAACATGAAATTCAAGTTTTATAATCAAATAACTGAGAATCTGATATTACATAAAGTCATAAACAACTTAAACTACCAACTAGACTGAGATTAGTAGATTACCATTTGAGGTTGAGATTCAGCTACTTCTTTTTCAGAAATATCTTGTTTAAAAACTTGATTATCAGATGGTCTGTCCTTCATTACAAGCCTTCGGTTGAGAGTTTATATCTCCAAACTAGTCAAGCCTGCTGTTAGCCCGTAGCAGTTTGGAAATTAGGTTTATTGTTTGAGATTGAGTGTTCGATTGTTTTTTTAGCAACTACTGACTAATAAATTGTAGAGTGCCCGAGTGATAGTTTATTACTTGCCTACTAGATTGTTAACTTGGCCCATGAACGCATCTACAACGCATGAGCCCAACATCATTTATCTGTTGTTCTCGCTTCAAAATAATATGTATATCAATAATCATTATATGAGTATATGTTTTTTTGATTTTTAAAATTTTTATAAACTATATAAAATGTTTATTTATTTATTGTAAATTTTCGGATCGGTTCGATTATTTTTGATTCAGTTCCAACATATAACCGGAATCGAAAAATCGGTTTCGGTTTTAAATTTCTAGGATGCGGTTCTAATTTATACGGATCAGATTTTAGTAGTTTTAATTGGTTTCAGTTTCGATTTCGGATTTACGGATTTTTGCTTACCCCTAATATCACCCTATCAGCATTCTAGTCAATTGAGTTAGTAATTTAATCTATTTACAATAAACTTTTGTAAAAAAAATTTATATTCATGGATCATATAAATTAAAAATAACCTTCCTAAATGTTTCAAAAAAAAATTACCCGTACCTAATAGTTTTTTATGGTACAATTTTTTTATTAGGAATAAAAATGATCCCGACCCTAAAGTTAGGATCACACTACGCCATAAATGCTCATATGCAACGCTTTTAGAAAGTGTTTCACTGAAAGTGTTTCGTTAGATATGAAATTTTGGCTATAATGAAACAGAACTTGAACTGGTGTTGCATTACATATAATTTTGTGTTCCATTTGACCCACGGTGTTTTACATAATGCAACACTAAGAGCTGGCGTTGCATTATATATTTTTTAATTTTAAAAAAAGTTGACGTGGCAAAAGTGGGTCCACATGTGCTGACGTGGCATTGGCTGACATGGCAAGTGTGGGGCCCACAACTGCTGACGTGGCAAAACTGGGACCCACTTGTGCTGACGTGGCATTTGCTGACGTGGCAGAAGCGTTGCATTAGGTAACAACAGTGTTGTATTTGCTATTCTGAAGTGTTGCATTAGCTAATTTCTAATTTTAAATAAATGATGACGTGGCAGTGTGGAGAAGCTGGTCTTTCAGTTTTGAAACCAACATGTAGCAAATTGTTTAAACAACCAAGCAATCTTGGAGAAGCTGGTTCAGTCGCTGCTTATTTAGCGATGCGGGAACGTCAAAAGCAGAATGTTGCAGCTCCAGTAATGGAAAATGTAAATGAATTAGACCAAGAAGGGATTGAAAATGAAGAAATTGAAGAAGGTAAAATGTCATATTTCTCGTATGATTTTTATGTTTTCCATTATATGTTTTTGTGAGGTTGTACATTGATTTTTTTATTCATTTTCTTTGAACCTGGTATGTAAAGTACAAGCTCCAAGAAAACCAAGAGGGCGGTCAAAAATGAGTAAGGTTCATGCAAGAGGTCCTGATGATAAAGTAGTTCTCTCTGTGAATGAAGATGGTCAGCCAATTTCAGATAACTGAAAAGCAGTTAATGAGTTAAGTAATTTTCTAGGGACACTAGTGAAGGATAATGTGTCTCTCACTTACATCAATTGGCATGTTGTTCCTGTCCAATTAAAGAATGAAATGATGGAATATACACTGGTAATCTCTATCACCCTAAATCATATATAGTTCAACAAACTTACTTTATTTATGATTTTAATTAACCAATTTATTTTATGAATTCTATGTTTGATATATTGCAGGCTAGGTATGATATTCCGGAAGAAGGACACAAGTTGGTCATGCACACACTTAATGAAGCTTGGAGGCGGCACAAGTCTGTGATGAAAGTAGCGCATTATAAAAAATATGCAACTGATGAGCAAAGGATTGAGAACAGGCCCAACACAATTCCTCTAGAAGATTTTAAAATGCTCTTAAAGTACTAGGGGGATGAATCAGTTCAGGTACTTCTTAAATGTGACAAAAAAATAGAGTGACCTACTTTGTATAATGCTAATTTGGTATTAGACTGATGTGATTTAGTTAATAATATTAGTTCATATTTTAATTTATCAAGAATTTTCATATATTAGTTCACATTTTAATTTATCTTGTTTAGTCAGAATCCTTTAATTAAAAAAAATTCTTTTCATTTTCTCTTTTGTTTTAATTTTCAGGCCCTAGCCGAGGATAATGCAGCACGTCGTAATACAATAAGTGAGACACATACTTTGGGTCCCATAACTCATGCACACGCTAAAGAAAAGCTAGTATGTGTTTATTCTCAACTCCACGTTACAATAGATTGAACTTAACTCTTTATTTAATTCTGATTCTTTTTCACTTTTATCTGAATTCTTGACCCTGCAGTGGTTATAGTTAAAATCTTTATGTTTATATTTATGTTCTTGTAATTAAATTGGTCCTTGTGAAGGTAATGTGTAGAAAGCAAAAAAATTAATACTTGGATAAATTTTATGATTCCAAATTATATGAACTGCTGGTAGGATATAGTCTCCCTATGATTCCAAAGTTATGGTTCAATTTGTTGCTACTAATTAAATCTGTGGGAATTGCAAGTCTGTGCTAATTGATACTGGCCTCTAAGTTTATGTTTTTTCTCCAATTAAAGCTTTTCTAGATTTATATTTATATATATATATATATATATATATATATATATATATATATATATATCCATGGATTGTATGTACGTAAGATTTGCTTATCCATTGGCAGTTAGATTTTTAAACTCTTAATATTGAATGTTAAAAATTCTGTTTAATATTGATAATGTTGATACTTGACAGAGAAAGGACAAGAAACTTGCCAATCCATCTGATGCTGAGATCTATTTGGAAACCTATAAACGTGAACCAGGGAAAACTTACAAGGCAGATACAGAAAAACTGAGAACCAAATATGTAAGTACTACGTGGATACGAATGTGCTGATTTAGGTTTCTTTATATTGATGCTAAAAGTTACATTTTTCTAGTAAAATGGAGATGGCAAAATAATATTGTTTACAGAAGAAGTTTAGTTCATAGTTCATACTTATCACAAATTCCTACTCAAGCCAGTGGTACTAAACGTAACTCTGTATTTAACGTTTATTCATATATTTATATATAGATATGAATCTTCTTTGTGATGTTCTTTTTTAATAGTTTCCCACATTTGCTGTTTTGTGAAATGTACAAGTACGTATTTTCGTCTTGTATTTAGAAACCTCCATGATTTAATATTACCAGTTTTTTTGAATAGCTTCTCCCAGTTAGCTATCTATAGATATGGATATAATCACTTTATATTATATCAAAAAAAATTAGTTTATTTAGTTTATATAAGTATATTATATCATGCATAAGTAGTTTGAATTCATGTATGGTTTCAAATATTAATGTAACCACTTCATGTAGATGAAAGTTCAAGAATTTGTAAATGCTGTAAAATTGATGAGGCCAATGCACTTGTCGCTGGTGGGAGAACTCATGGACAGAACTGGTTAGTGGGCATGAGAGGTAAAAAATCTGAATAGAATACAACTCCTCCTACTCCTTCAGACAGTTATGTGCAGGAATTGACCATGAAAATAAATCAAAATCTTGAGGCTGATTTTATGGCCAAGGTGAACACAAAAGTGAAAGAGAATATGTCATGGATGTTGAACAAACTTGGTGAAGATAATCTATGTCTTAAGTTCGATGTGAAAGAGTTGTGTGCCACCGCTTCAAGTAATTATGATGACAGCGGTACTCCTACGACTCAAGGCGGCACCACCGAATAGCAATATGTAATGGTTTCGTACTTTTAGAATTTAGACTTAATCGTATGTGCTTTTTGGTTTAGAATTATGTTGGTTTAGAAGTTGGTTTAGCACACTTGTTCTTTTGGTATTAATATGATGTTGGTGTGGATGATTGTAACTATTTGGTGGCTGTTGAATATTTGGTGGCTGTTGAATGTTTTGGATGGCTTTGAATGCCTTTGAATGTATTTTGATGGGTTTCTTTATGTAAGAAACAGAATATTGTAGAAATTTTCATTAAAGCGTTGCATTTGATATTTCTTGTGTTGCATTTCCACTGTTTCTTTAGATACTTCTAGTGTTTTAAAAAGCAGATAAAAGCGTTGCATTACATAGATGTGGGGCCCAATGCTGATGTGGCACGTGGGACCCTGTGCTGACGTGGCACGTGGGACCCTGTGCTGACGTGGCACGTGGACCCCTGTACTGACGTGGCATGTGGGACCCACTACTGACGTGGCATGGCAGGCCCCATCCCTGACATGGCACGTGGGCCCCACATGCTGACATGGCATGCTAGCTGTACTGTTGCTGACGTGGCATGCCAGCTGAACTGTTGCTGACGTGGCATGCTAGCTGGACCCATTGCTGATGTGGCATGCTTGTGGGACCCACATTCGTGACGTGGAATTGGAACAATGTCTAATGTCAAATGCAACGCCTCTTTGGTGTTGCATTTGCTTGTTGTGGTGTTGCATTACATGTCAGATGCAACGCTTATTGCTGTTACTTTAGATGCCAAAAAGCGTTGTATTATGGGGTCTAACGAGACGGTCGCGGATGCAACGCCCCCTGGTGTTGCATTTTGTCTAATGCAACGCTTTTTTGGCCTAAAGCAACAATAAACATGGCGTTGCATATGAGCGTTTTTGGCATAGTGTCAAATCCGGCACTAACAGTATCTAACGAAATACATCACCAGACAATTACACCGTGCCCTTCATACTTTAGGTTGGCAAAGCATTGAACTCCAGAAAGGCAGAAATTCGAGTCCAGTTCAGCTTCCAGCCCGAATGCTTTTACTTCGAGACTGATTATTGTACATGAGGACGGTGGGATAATTTCTATGAATGGCTTTTTGAGACACCATGACAAGAGCTTATTGTTGTAAAATATTCTGGGGCCTAATATGTAGCAACAGTTGATTTCACTGCGAACTACTTGATTGCATTGGAGATGACCTCTTACAATAATTATCACCTTCTTTAATTACCTACAGCTAGATTGATATGTATAATTAGTTTGTTCTTAAGTCAGGTCGTACAAATACAAATTCTTTTTCATTCTACAAATACTAATTAGGTTTGCATTTCAACAAGATGTATATAATCGACTTTAAGTTCGAGTCAGAATTTTTTTGCACAACAGAATACCACGACTTAAAACGACACAAAAATTAGTGTTGTATTTTACATTTTGATTGCACACGACACAAAAGTACATGACACGAAAGGATCTAAGTTGGATTTTGTACCATGTTTGAATTTATCCTATACTTAAACGATACGATACGAAAGTACATGACATAAATGTATAAATTTAAATATTAATATTGCTAATATATAAGTGTATATTTATCTATATAATTACAAATGATTTTATAATATTGTAGATGTATATGTTCTATACATATATAATAATTATTCCATTATCTTTTTTCAGCTAAAACGTATCATCTGTTTTGTATTTTCTAACTAAAATCCCACATCTTCTAGAAATGTCACGGACAACATATATATAACTATTATCAAATCATATAATTTAAAAATATAAGACTACAAAATTCATGTCTTTAAAAATTCAATTCAAATTAAAAAAACTCTAACCAAAAGTCCACTTTTTCAAATTATATCACCAGCGGTTATACTTAATAAATTAAATAAAAAGATTATAATTACTAATAATTGATCGATTACCTTTTTTGGATAAATTATATCATCTTTTCTATATTTTCTAACTAAAGTCCCTCATTTTCTAGAAATATCACGAGCAACATATATATGATTTTATCAAATCATATCATTTAAAAATTTAATATTACAAAATTCATATTTTGAGGAATTCAATTCAAATAAAAGAAAAGAATTATATAATATTAAAGAAAAAGGAAAAAAATATATGATATTAAAGAAAATTGGTGCATCGTACGAGTTCTAAGCTACTATTAATTTAATTTTTTAGATATATTAAATTGATAATTATGAATATTTCATGGTATTATCCACAATTTTTTGAATTAAATATGACAATAAAATTTATATATTTTCGATACGGATGATATCTGAAATCGTTAAATGTTTATTTACTTCTAAAGTTGCATTAATTAGTTAAAAACCTTTCAAACTTATAAAAATTACTCCGATAAGTATGCCATTAATCCTAATATTATCCCTATGTTTAAGTTATTTTGTATTGATTTGGATTTTAATTTAATAAATTCTAATGTTTTATTTTAGGTATCAAGGAGTTATAATAAAGGAGGGCTTGGAGCTTAAATACTAAGAGTTGCAAATTAATTTGATTAAAATTCGGGTTTTATGGGTCGTGCGCGCAGTCTACACTGTTTGGGCCATATCTGGAGTTCCAGAAGTCCGTTTTAGACGATTCAACAGCCCACGGAAAGCTTATGAGAAGGGCTTTAGTTCAGCAGTGGTCTTGATATCAGAATCCAGCAGCCCAGAAACAGAGCCCAAAATTCAGTTACGAATTTCCTTTCTTGGAATTTAATTCTGATTGGAAATCTCCTTGTAATTGTATTAAATAATTAAAAATACTTTTATTAGAGATAATATAAGATAGATCAGACCTACGATAGAAGAGAGAAGTAGTCACATAGGGGAGGAGGAGAAAAAGCCGTTAACAAGAGCAGTTCAGCCGTTGAAGACTTTCAATTGGTTTTGTTTTCTCTTATTTTTATATATCTCTTCTTATGATTATGTGTTGGTTAACTTTGGATTGTTTTGATACCTTGATTATGAACTAAATATATTGAGTTAGTATTTTTGTTGAACCCTACTATGGGATTGTTGGTGTTTTGATAAGAAGTATTGTTTGCAGTTCACAGTTTATTCGTTCAAGTGGATATCATGTTACATATTTGCTATTGTTTGGCCAACACTAGTAGCTATTTGAGTTAGTTGTAATACTGAGAGGGTTATGATTAACTGACACAATGCTTGAATATCTGTTGGTATTAATTTTGTGACGGTATAGACATATATTGTTACCTTGCATAGCCGTGTGAATTGGTGCATAATTGTATTCTGGAATTTGAATTGGGATTAGACATATGTTAATTTAATTATGGGGATTGTTACCTGGGGAGTATTTCTAACTTTTGTATATCATATTTTTCCCTTTTTTATTTGTATTTTTTTTTAGGATTGTTTGGTTATGTAAATAAATTTAATGAATATTATTTATTGAGGACAATGAATCACTTAAGTATGGGGAGGGCTTTTCAAAATTTTTAAAAAAAATTAACTAAATTTTTTTTTTAGAATTATTTTCAATAACTTTTTTATTAGATTTTTTTAAGGATAATTAGAAAAAACATAAAAAAAAATTAGAAAATTAAAAAATTGATTGCCTTGTCAAAATAGCATGTTCATAAGGATAAGTACAACCATGTAGACTTATTTTTCGAGTGTCGTATATATGTCTCCTTAGCGTAAAATACCTTATACGTGATGATGTCTTGTATGTGCTTGCGAAAATTAAAACTTGAATGTACGTCAATGTCAATTTTGATGAGTATGGCATGCTATCACCATGTGAGATCTTGAGCTTTAATTTGCGATTGATACATCTTTTTATCAATCTATTTTTTTTTTGTGGTGAGTTATTCGTCATTGTACAGGTTGCTCTAGAACTTGCTTTAAACCACGTCGTGCGCATATTGATATTGTGTATTGTGTAAAATGATAAAGGGTTAACCCTATTGTCCCAAACAATACCCTTTAAAATTATCCTTAGTGAGCCCCCTTGAGCCTGTATCATTTTTCTTTATATATCACCATCTAAATCTTGAGCTTATATATTTCTTCTTGTCTTGATTGACTAGTAGAGCATTGTGATGTATACATGAGATTGGTAAAATATTAAGTGTGGGGATATCTTTGTCATTGTGTGAAATTTTGGGTGGGAATTGATTTGGTTTGGCTATTCCTTCTTCGTGACACTTCAATAAAGTCACTCGAATCAATAAAAAGGGGAGGAAGCAAGAAAAAAATAGAGAGAAAAGAAAAAGAAATTGAAAAAAAAAAGCAAAAAAATAATAAAAAGAAAAAGAAAAAAAGGAAACCTCTCTGTGAAAAGAAAGAGAAGGAAAGTGTATGTTCAATGGTGCTTGCAATGTGAAATTTATGAGTTTACATTTGTATGTGGGATGATATCTCAAGGTTAGTTTCATGTTGGATGCTTCAAGTGTATATGAACATTATGCTTTATTAGTTGTCAAGTTTGGCCACTTGTTATCCTATTTCTTTGGTTTCCTACCCTCGCCTAAGCTTCATTACAACTCTTGACAAAGACCTTTTGATTTATACGAACACGAAGTCTAGAGATTTTGGTGGACAAGCAAGCTTATGGTAGCACATGTGCATTTGATTGAACTTGAGTGATACTGTTGCACCTAAACACTTATGTGATTTGAGTGTTTGTGAGGTTATTTTCCATCCAAAGCATGTTATTTTCTTATTGATTGAGACTTTGATGTTATTCATGATATTTTAGTCTTCTGAGACTATGTGTGTGTGCTTGAATAGTTGTGTTGGTGTGTAAAGTTGAGGAATTGCATTATATGACATCTAAGACTATTACATGATTAAGTTTGCATGTGTGGAGTGCTATGATATATTTCATGTTTGAGACTTGGCAGTTAGAATAAAAATTAGGAATTTTGTGGGTAAAATTCACTACAAACCCTCACAAGACCTTACTCGTCCACTAGTGCTACCTTGGGGTTTAAATGGCTTGTTGCATATGTCAAATGCAACCGTGATCACCTACGAAAATGGTATTAGTTAGTTAGGACTTAGTTTTTTTTCTTTCTTCTTTTCCCGAGCACGTGCAAGATGCTAAGTGTGGGGATGTGATAAGTGTGCAATTAATCCTAATATTATCCCTATATTTAAGTTTTTTTGTATTGATTTGGATTTTTATTTAATAAATTCTAATGTTTTATTGTAGATATCAAGGAGATATAATAAAGGAGGGCTTGGAGCTTAAATGGCAAGAGTTGGAAATTAATTTGATTAAAATTCGGGTTTTATGGGTCGTTCGTGCAGTCTACACTGTTTGGGCCATATCTGGAGTTCCAGAAGTCCGTTTTAGACGATTCAACAGCCCATGGAAATCTTATGAGAAGGGCTTCAGTTCAGAAGTGGTCTTGATATCATAATCTAGCCGCCCAGAACAGAGCCCAAAAGTCAGTTACGAATTTCCTTTCTTGGAATTCAATTCTGATTGGGAAATCTCCTTGTAATTGTATTAAATAATTAAAAATACTTTTATTAGAGATAATATTAGATAGATCAGACCTACGACAGAAGAGAGAAGTAGTCGCATAAGGGAGGAAGAGAAAAAGCCGTTAACAATAGGAGTATAGCCGTTGATGACATTCAACTGACTTTGTTTTCTCTTATTTTTTTATATCTCTTCTTATGATTATGTGTTGGTTAACTTTGGATTGTTTTGATACCTTGATTATGAACTAAATATATTGAGTTAGTATTTTTATGGAACCCTACTATGGGATTGTTGGTGTTTTGATAAGAAGTATTGTTTGCAGTTCACAATTTATTCGTTCAAGTGGATATCATATTACATATTTGCTATTGTTTGGCCAACACTAGTAGCTATTTGAGTTAGTTGTAATACTGAGAGGGTTATGATTAACCGACACAATGCTTGAATATCTGTTGATATTAATTTTGTGACGGTATAGACATATATTGTTACCTTGCATAGCCGTGTGAATTGGTGTTTAATTGTATTCTGGAATTTGAATTGGGTATAGACATACGTTAATTTAATTACGGAATCTATACCGTTAGTAGACTTATTTGGGGGAAGTAATTATCTTGACTTAGCTTCTCGTATTTAAAACTCTCGTAACTCTCTTTGCTAGTACAATATAAATTAGTTAATTTAGTTATTACTTAATCAGTTTAGTTAGAAAAACCAAACTCAATTCTTGTGTTCTTTAACTGAATTGTTCGATATTAGTTGATATTATACGAATAGACAGTCCTTGAGGAACGATATCTGGTAGTCACTATTATATTACTTTGCGATTGTATACACTTGCACATCTGTATTTTATGCATCATATACTAAATTTATTATTTAGAATTGCATGAAATAATAAATCAAAACTTAGATACCATCTCTTTAATAATGTATCATCATTAAAATTATCACAAACTTTTAAGTGAAACTCTGATATTATCCAAATAAAAAAGTTAAGGATGAAATGTAAAAAATAAGATAAATGAGCATATCACCATAATTTTGACCGATCTTATGACAATCCGGATCAAATTTCTATTATTTTTGAAATTGGGTCAAGTCCCAAAACCAACAACCAACCACATGTTAATTCGAAAGAGTTAGCGAATTTGATACACCTCAGTTATTAACTTTGCGTTTTGAAGACCTCAAAAATATTAATTCTATCAATATGAGATGTCAAAAATATTTAACTTTATTCAGATAATGTTCTTATGAAACCCATAAAAAAATTTATGAAAACCGCTAACGACATGTACTGTATAGTTGGATACTTATATTTCGATTTTCCGTACAAAAAAATTGGGTTTCAACTTGGTTCCCGGGGACAGGGAGGGTCACTTCTCTCATTATGCCAACGTAATTAATACACAAACCAAATCAGATGCTAATACTCCTCTGTCCCTCTCATTTCTTTATTCCTATATTTTTTTTCACTGCTTGATACGCATTTTAAGACTTCTAAAACGTATAGTTCCATAATTTATTTTTAAAATATTCTTTTTTTGTATAAAAATAGAACAATTCTATTTTTATACAAAAAAAGAAAATTTTAAAAATAAGTTATGAAACTATCCGCAATATACACCTCAAAATCCGTGCCAGAATTACGTCCCCAAGGTAAACAACCAAGGGGGACAGAGGGAATATTAATTACATGGCCTTAATGGATGTGGATTTTTTTTTCATGATTAAATTTAAAAAGATGAGGTGTAAGTATATTTATTTATAGAATTGATGTGTCCCTTAGGGTTCTAACTGGGGTTAAAGGATTTTTAATATAAATTTAAGTGTATTTAGGTAAATTACTGAAAAAAGTTTTATTTACAAAATTGCGTCTATGGGGTCACTTAATTTATATGCTTTACGTGTTATAATCTCAAGAGATTCCTGTGGACCTCAGGCTCAGTTTTCTCTTTATTTATCATATAACTAACTTATAAACCGTGCAATGCACGGCTCCTTTTTGTAATATTTATAATTATATTAATTTTTTTAATATTTATATGTTATTAATTTATATATCAAATTGTTATTAAAAAATTGATATATTTATGCTCTATCTTAAATTCTTAAAATTTGATTTGGACGATTTTACAGCACACATGAAATTAACAAAATAACTTTTAATTTAGTGATGATTTAACAATTATTTTCCAATTAAAACTACGCAGAAACAAAAGAGAGAAGAAATTGACGAATTTTTACGTTAAAATTTTTGTTCAATTCATGAAATCTATTTACGTTTCGTTTTAATTATAAAAATACCCTTCTTATTATTTGAATATAGTTATACTAACAACCAAATATAGTTTTAATAATGAGTGTAAGAGTGATTTTATCCAAAACTTTGGTAGTCGGTAGTCTGGTCTACAGTATGACAAAATAAATAAGAACAGTTAGATCATAAAATAAATAAATGAAAAATGATGAATATAGCATAAAAATTATTTTATTTTTTACTGAAATACGAAAAAGTGTATGTTAATGATTTAAATCACATAATTCGGTTCTTTACTTTGAATATGATTATCAATGTATGTCTTCTACACAGGATTAATGTAAAAATTCGTAATTATATTTTCTCTTGATATTATGAGTGTTTCCATTTCGATAATAATAAAAACTATTTTTAATATTAATAAAACAATATATTAATATTAATATAATTTGATTTCAAGATCTCAAGATAGAGTCCAAATAGTAAATAAAAACTTTTTTTAATATTAATAAAAAAATATATAAAATTCAATTGTATCCTTTTTTTAATTATATCTTTTTTATTATAATTTTATTTTTAAAATTCAATTCTAATAATTTTTTTTAATTATATTCTTTTTAGATTATAATTTTCTTTTTAATACGATATAATCTTTATTGTCTATTTTTATAAATATTAGATTTGACGGTTGAGATTATTTTAGTAGTACAATGACCAAAACAAAAGACAAAACTAAAATTATGAATAAAATCTCTCTTACGATTATTATATATAAAGATGTAATGATATAATATAAAAGGTGTCATTAATGTACCAAAAATAATTTATATAAAAAAGGATATACTAATATAATTATTCTTTTTCAATTTATTTTTAATTTTTATTATTTAGTTTTTAGTTTTTTTAAACACAACCCTATTGATTTCGATTGATGCACTGGAGTAAGACCCACATTATATATCCTTATATATAATAAGCGAAGTGGCATAATCTCAACCGTCGAATATAATATTTTTAAAAATAGATTATCAAGATTATATCATATTTAAAAGAAAATTATAATCTAAAAAAGATATAATTAAAAAGATTGTATTGGAATTGAATTTTAAAAAGAAGTTATAATCTGAAAAGGATATAAAAGATTGTACTAGAACTGAATTTTATTTATTTATTTATTTATTTATTAATATTAAAACAGGTTCAGATTTACTATTTAGGCTCTATCTCGAGATATAGAAATCAGATTTGGATGATTTTACAGTCCACGCGAAGCACATAAAATTATCTTTAATTTAATGATGATTTAACAATTATTATCCAAATGAAAACACTCAGAATCTCAAGATAAAATATAATTACGAATTTTACATTAATCTTATTTAGTATAGAATACCCACATTAATAATCCTATTCAATATAGAAAATCTAATTATATATAATTTAAATCATTGACAAGCACTTTTTCGTATTTCAATATAAATACACTTTTTAGTTTACATGTTAAAATATTAAATATTTTTGTGCTAGATCTAACACTTTTTATCTATTTATTTTAAGATCTAACAATTCTTATTTATTTTATCGTACGAGGACCAGACTACCAACTACCAAAGTTTTGGACAAAAGCCCTCCTACACTTATTATTAAAACTGTATTTGGTTGTTAGTACAACTATCTTCAAATAATAAGAAGGTTATTTCGATAATCAAAACAAAATATAAGTAGATTCCTAAATAGAATAGAATTTTTAATATAAATAATCATCAATTTTATCTCTCTTATGTTTTTAATTGGAGAAACTTGTTAAATTATCATTAAATTAAAGATTATTTTGTTAATTTCACGTAGGCTGTAAAATTATCCAAATCAAGTTTTAACAATTCAAGATAAAACACATAATAAATTGAATGTGTAAAATCTTATATATATATATATATATATATATATATATATGAATTTCATAACAACAATTTGATATATAAACTAATAACAAACAAATAATAAAAAATAATATATTAGATATTAGAAAAAGAACCTTGCACGGGTTATAAGCTAGTATGAATTTGTAACATGATTGATGATTATCAGATAATAAGTTGACATTAAAGTTTTTTAACATATTTAAAAAACATAACAAAGCAAATTACATAGAGAATTAGAGAGATATAAACGTTTATGTGAATATTTAAAATAAAAATTAAACATGACACAAACTTTTGATCTATGATAATGTAATATATAGGATTTTTAGATATTTTAATAATAATAATAATAATAATAATAATAATAATAATAATAATAATAATAATAATAATGATAATGATAATAAATAGAATTAGAATAAGAATACGTGGTTAAAAATATTGAATAATTAGAAAAGAAAAAGGATTGATATTAGGTGTTTATTTAATCTAGAACTTGTACAATAATTAGATGTTTATATAATAACACACATGAATAACACACGAGAGCTAATAATACAAACCCTAAAATAGAGGCTGCTGAGAGACAGAGATAGAGAATCGAGAAAAGAAAAAGAAGCAGAGCAAAATAGAGGTGGATTTCGGCTTTCTTGAAGTCAAACAGGTAAGGATATATATATATATACAGTCACTAATTAAATTATAGAGACTAGAATATCAAACCATAGTTTAATTGTTTAAACTTTATAATGGTATCACCTCGAATTTAACACTGCTACAATTATGTGTGCGTAGATAATTTAGGTGTTTTGTAGCATTAGATGTATAGGTTTTTAGACTATAGTTTTCCATGTTGTTAGGATTACAAGTTATTGGTTGATAAATTAGTGCTTCCTGGTGGTTTGCTAATTTTAGTGTACACATGTAATGTAAGTTCATTTACATGGGATAAACAGGATCTTAATGCACTGGTACAAGTCATGCATCTCATGTTAATATTTTATTAACTTATTGGATAAGATGTCAAGTGCGTGTGTCTAGGCAAATTAAAATAAAGATGTTATATTGAGTATTAAATGAGCCTTCGATTTATTTAATTATTAAGTTGTAATTAATAATATTAATGTAATGTTAAGATAGTTATAAAAGAAAATGTTAGGGGTTATATGGAATTGATATAGGTGATTACAATGATTAGTATATGTACATGTCAACCAAGTTGCAAATAACTAATATATATATTAATGATTGGGATGAGTTTAATGATTATAAAGAGAATGTATATAATTTATAAATTATATATTTTGTATTTAGATCGGGGCCGGGAGTTTAGCGGATGGTTTGTGGATTTTCATTAGGGTGTGAGGTTGCTATTTTCGAGGTACGGATTCTCTCTCCTTTTATTCAGCGCTACTCTTAATTAGGATATTTGTGGTTGATTCGTTTTGTCTCAAATCTGTTTGTATTATTTTATCTCAATTTGATTGTTTTGACTTTTAAAGGTATCTTTAAATCTCTTCCGGAATATTCAAATATATGTTTTGTGGTTTTCAAAAATTATGTATTCATTTGTCTTGAAAAATATTCAAATATCTGTTTCTGGGGTTTTCTAAAATTTATGAATTTAAATATCTGTTTCTGCAACTTTCGGAATTTTGCAAGTTATATATCTGCTATAAATATTGAAAATATCTGTTTTATGTGATTTTGAGAATTTTGCGAAATGCTTTATTTAAACCCTTAGTGATATAGGGTATACCGAGTTAACCAGCTGTAGGGGTACTACAGCCATGTCATTGCGGCACCAGTGACATGACACTTCCGTGGCAGTGTGATTGGTCACGGCGTATCCTTCTGATAGCTCAGGTGGCGAGCTTTTGCGCATTTTGATATTTGTTTCAGGATACGTGGGTGCACCCAAATTTGATTTGATTTGTGATTTGATTTGACGGTGACGTGTATATGCCGTACACGTTATCCGATTTGTTGCACACTTTAGGTACCCTATGATGTGTGTATCTGTATCTGTTCTGTTCTGATCTCGGTATGAAATATCCTAACCCCTCGTTGCTTCAGCCATGCTTATTTTGAATTAAATGTTTTATTATAAACTGTCAAATATACATAATTGTTTTTCTGTTTTATAAACTGTACTCCAAATCCGTACTGGGCGTTTGGCTCATGTCGTATTCTTTTTTTGGCAGGTGCTTAGGGGGTTCTGGGATTGTGTGATGGAGAGCTACCTTTATTCCATTGATTATGACTTGTGGACTTCTAGCATTATTTAGACTTAATCATTTATTTAAAGATTATTTTAGTGCTCTGTTGCAGGTTATGGATTTTAAGTAATATCTCCTCCCATATTAGGAAGGGGGTGTTACAAAGATGGTATCAGAGCTTAGGTTCATTCTTGTAGAAAACCTATTTAGGTTGACCTGTGAGTTTGGGTAGCCGTTAGGATGGGTTCAATGTTTTTAAAATTCATTCTGTTTTGTTCATGTCAAAACTATTTTACTTTTATGATATTTTTCAACTAATTCGGCCTTTCTCTTTATTGTGAAATTTATTCAAATATGTTTATACACGATTTTTTTTATAGGAGTGAATTTTTTTTATTCGATTATGGTTCTACTCGGTCTATAATTTCTTTGTCATCAATGGTAACTTTGAGTGTTGTCCTTGTTAGTGAGTCGCCTTACAGTTTTAGAGGTCCTAAAATGAATGTTACTATTTTAAGTATCAAGAGTGTTAGATAATTGTAAGAGTGTGTTGCTTTTGAGGATAATGCTTTATTTATCAATCGTTTAATTATAGTTTGGTTAAGTATAATTTGTGCAACAATTGGTTTGTAAGGAAAATAAATGATCTTTAAATACACAAACATATTATAATCTATTTAATAAAAGTCTTAACCCATTGGAGTCTTGAAAGTTTTGTTAGTTTTACTAGAGATAAAAGCTTTAGTTAAGAATTGTGTTAACTTTAAATTTTACTTGAGGATAAGATGATATTAGTTTAGATTGTAATTTTGTAAACCATTTCTAGGTGTGTGAGGTGTGAGTTGAATTCCATGTAGTTTGTTAGTACATGTGATAATTAATATCTATTGAGTACTACCTTTATCTTTTTATTAATTTTTGTAAATTATTTTAAATTTTGAACAGTATTTTTATTTGTTTCGTGTTTGTGAGTCATTCTTACATATTGAATTATTGATAGAAAATGTCTATTGTGCACTTTTGTTTGCTAAATCCAATTAAGTAAACTTTAAATCTTCTAGAATACAAATCTTTGGTATATATATATATATATATTTTAATTTTCTTTATCTATTTGTAATATTTCCGAATTTGCTTATTTTTATTATTTTCCAAACTAATATATGTTTTAGTAGTTAACTTGTAAGATTATAGTATGTTCACATTATTTTGATACTGGTAGACTCCATTTCTTTTTACTAATAGAAAAGTTTTTCTTAATTTTATTCAAATTATGCCTAAAACACTCATTCCAAAATTTTATAGTTTAATTATTTTATTTTGGGGACGCCCAAAATAAATAATTAAATGGCATTATTAATTTCAAGGACGCTTGAAATTAATAATTCAGTAAAGGAGTGTAAGTGTTATGTATTCTAAGAAGTTTTATTTAAAAAATAATAAGTATCAAGGTATTTGGAATTATTTGTATTATATGTTATCTAGCAGCCGTCATTTGTCATCCCAAATGGGTTTTAAAAACATATGAATCTTTTTAAGTTTCAATTTTAACTCTAATTTTTTTTTCTTTCCTAGTATCAAGAATTATTTAAAGACCAATAACTTTAGTTTAATATGCCTTAACAATCGAATTATTTTCTAACTATGTAATTGGACAATGATTTTCTTTAATGTTCTAATTGTATGTATCTAATAAAATGTTGAAGTGTAATAATTTAACAAGTTCGGTAGGACTTGGATGGGATTAAGTTATTTTTTATAGTTATTTAATATTTAGTGTTGTGCTTTAGAATATAATTATGTTTGGAATTACTAATCTTTGTTTTTCCTGTATATTCGTTTCATATTAGATACTTGTGCATCTAATCCATATAGTTTACAGGTGTTGATTGTTTTAACTGAGTTAAATATTATTTATATTTTATTACATATATTATAATTTAATTTATTCCAGTCTGGTTATACTTTGTTATGACCGTGTCTCATAATCTGGACATCGAGATAGTGAACTTGTAGAGACACATATGTTGTTATTTTGATAATTAAAATAAATTAATATCACTAGTGAACCTTAAATTAGGAGTTGTGTTGTGTATTTAGTCGCATGAGCCACTAGGAGAGAACCAGGAGACGAGAAAAAGAAAAACAGATATTTATAATTTTTGTCAAGTACAAACAAAATTACATATTTTGCAATTATGTGCAATGCTTAATTGACGCACTTAATTAATTAATTAATTTCCAGCCTATTGTCTTTTAGTGTTTATACATGCTTATTAAGTTGATGGCTCTGTGTTTTTACAATAAGTCAAGTTATTTGATATTTCATAGTGTCATACAAAATTTTATATCATTGATGTGTGCAACGTGCTTTGATTAAGTCGCGTGAGACTAGATTGTTGCTAATTTATTTAGGCTATTATATTTATTGCATGAGATTCTTTTATAAAATTATTTGATCATAGCTTTATGTCAAATTTTTAATACTGAAGATGTTAATTTAAATAATTTGTTAATTGTTTATAGTTAATATTAAGGCGTGCTTAGATTTATGTATAAAAGTACTCAACCGTAGTTTATTTTTGCTAGTCAAAACGTGAGTATTAGTTGTTCTAACACTAGATGCTTTTATAAAATATTTGAACACGTCATTCATTATTTGTGGTATCTAGACACTAAATTACAAACCAATTCATTAATTAATTGCAAATAAATTTAAGAACCTTTATTATTTAGACTCTATTCCATATTTTGATATCTGTTTACATATATGTGTGTGGATGGTTAGGGCCTATTTGAAGTATATATTTATTTATTTATATTTGTTATTAGGTTGTATATTATGTAAGGTGACTTTATTATGCTAATCTTATTATTGCCATTTATTGTACTAAATGAATATGTTAATTAACTATTTAACATAATGTAAACAATGATTAACGATGTGTAGTACACAATGGGTTCAAGATAATTATAAAAATAAAATATGACTATTTTA
Source organism: Saposhnikovia divaricata (assembly GCA_036435485.1). Taxonomy (NCBI): domain Eukaryota; kingdom Viridiplantae; phylum Streptophyta; class Magnoliopsida; order Apiales; family Apiaceae; genus Saposhnikovia; species Saposhnikovia divaricata. Next base: position 2,698,581 of record JAZHRN010000132.1, read on the forward strand.
ATAAGTAAATTGATATGTATGGATTTTATACGTTATGTGTGTATTAATTGTCATGTTCAATTTGGATGTGCATTTGTCAACATGTATTTGATGGTTACTAGTAGCAAAGGATTAGAAGATTTAATAATTTATCTTGAAGACATGACTCATATAAATTGTTTACATTAACCGCATTTATATGTAATAGCAATCTTGCATGCAAGAAGTAAGGAGCGAGTGAAATTGCTTATAGATTAAAATCGTGGCTGAAGTTATCTTAAATGCATAAATATTCTGTTTCGATTATATAGGATTGTAATTGTCATTCTTGTTTATTAGAAATTTTTTCAACACTCATTTGACATTTTATAAATTAATTTGTGACGAGTGTTATGCAAAATTCACGCAAGCGTACGTGGTCACAAGTAATATATAAGGTTAAGTCCAAATTCGTTCCCACAGAGATCTAGAATGGTGTTCAATTCAGTAAATATGCCTATGCAACAATGTATGGTTTTTATCCACTGCTAAGACAATTAACAAATTGTATTTTTACTAACTACTAAATTAAACTAAGATGCAAAATTATTAAACTAAGAATTAAATTAACTAATAAGAATAGAAATCGAGTTGCTTATATGAGAATAAACATGGAATCCTAGTTTCATCATCTACTTCACTTAGAGTTGCAGCATTTAATTAAAACATGCGATGGTTATGATATCTGATCGGATAACACGAAAAGAGTAAAAGTTACCTCTCGGTATACTAGTACCAATCTACACATACATCCACAAAAGAGATAGAAGATGAATAGGCACCTATTATGTTTAGACCCTATATCTCTATAGAATTTGAAAACATAAAGGTTGAAGCACAAGTTATCCACTTAGATCACATAGGGCAGTATAAGTATTTTCATCTCACACCACAATCATATTGATAACAATTATGAACCTATGCTAGCATGGCAAGTTCTAAATCTCAAGATCCACTCTCGCTTCACAAGAGATTAACAATTCAGTTTAGATGTTAGCTACGCATCCAAAAGCATTAAGATTAACCATACGAGGATATCAGTATTCACCACACATAAATCTTTAAGGCATGCACACTACTAAGCTACATAGATAAATTCACTAGGATCCCACGACAACGATTAGCCCATAATTGAACCGTTCATCATCGTGGGATTTGATGAAAACATGATAAATAACAAGATATGAATGAAAAAAGTAATTATATTAATAAACAAGAGTTTGAGAAAACAAATCTAGAACAAAGGATGAAGTAGATCTAGATCCGTTGCTTGTCACGAGCGTTGAACCCTTCTCTCCTTTTCTCCCTTGCAGATCTAAGCTGGTTACAATAATAAAACTATGATAATCTGTCTCTCTCTATTACAATGGTAGGATGTGTTTAAATAGGCTCTAAAAGTCTTTCCCAGCAAGAAAATACCAAAACAGAATTATAATAGAATTTCTGCAAGATACGTTTCCTAAACTGATTCTGTTTTTTAAGGGAAATTCGTAGCTGACTTTTCTTCAGTTTTTCTGGAACTTTCCAAACGTAATTGGACATCTGGACCACCTTAGAATGATAGAGAATCTCGTTATCTTCGCGTGGACTGCTTACGGGCTGAAAACAGACTTATAGAACTCAAGATATGGCCCAAACAGTGAATCTCACGCGTGCAGCCCAATAAATCCGAATTTTAATAAATTAAATCTCCAAAAACGACAAAAACATCCACCATAATCAACATCCTTGTAAATCTGCACAACTAAACAAAACACATCAAAACTACAAGAAACTTGAGCCCAAGACAATCAATTTAAGCCGATTTAGAATGTTCTAAGTGGATATAAATCCACTTATCACACCCCCAAACTTAAACCGATGCTTGTCCTCAAGCATTAACAATTACAACTAACTAACTAACTAGTACCACTTCCGTAGGTGATCACGGTTGCATTTGGCATATGCAACAAGCCCTTTAAACCCCTAGGCAGCCCTAGTGGACGAGTAAGGTCTCGTGAGGGCCTATAGCGAATGTACCCACAAAATCCATTTAACCTAATGCAATGCAATGCATGAATGCAACTACAATGAAAAATGCAACGATCCCCTTCAAACCAACCAAAACCAACGAGCAAGCAAATATCTCAAAGAATGCAACTAAATCCAAATAGAGTTCGACCAAGTTCCCGTATACTAACAATACATGAACAGAAACGTGCGTGTGTGCAATGCTCATCAGAAATACTCCCAAAACTAGGTCAAAAATCATACATGCTTTTCGTCAAGACAATCACAGGTTTATAAATAGAATAGACCGTAGACACTTCATAACCTAGGAACACCTCCATCCTTATCCAAGGTAGACAGAAATTCATGCTTTTATTACTAAACAACTACGACACATAATATACAAGCATGCTTATTTAACCGTGCAATGGATGAGACCCCGAAAGGCTTATACAATAATACCCATGTAGCGAGCGTTGGGTTAGTGGATCCCAGACTATAAAAGCCTTAGGTCACTAGGCACAAAGTCCCCGCGAACTTAATTGCTCGAGTATTAAAGAGCACACCCTGGTTAATTTTGCATATAAACAATTGACATTTTTTTTTTCTTTTCTTTTTTTTTTTCTCTTTTTTTTCCTTTCTTCTTTCTGCTTTTTTTTTTTTTTCTATGCAATCTGGAATGAGAATTCTCAATTCCAACCCTAGACTACTCATATAAATATGAGCCGGCTACTAGCCATTTGACGCCTAGCCATTATTGACAATTATTTACAATTTAAGCATGAAATCCCTGTTTTCCCCCAAACTTAGACTTAATTGTTCTAGACCATCAAGGGAATAATGAAAATTCTAAATATAATCAAGTGATTAAATCTCAAAACATCCAAACAAGCATGATCTCAACCTAGCTCAAAAGCACCCAATGAGACTGTGAAAAGATTTTGTTTCTGAAGCATGCAAGTCAATTTCATAGAAACTATAAATCAACCCTCTACTCATCATTATCACACTCAATTAGATACCTACCTACCAATCAGAATTAACTCGTCTTAAGGGATCATGAAATATGCATGATATGCAAATGCAACTAGAATGAACTCACATGGTATACATAAATAAAAACAGAATGTCCTACATGAAACAAACGTAGATAATACGAACATAACATGAATGAATTACTACTAAGCATGCAAAACATGATATCCTACATGAACACATATATACAACAACAACTACTAATCACTCAAACCACCCCCAAACTTAAAATATTCAATGTCCGCATTGAATGGAAGTAAATACGAGGGATAGCAGAAAACATACTTGAATACCGAAGCAGTCACCCTCCTCGGATGAATCTGGTGGAGGATATTGCGCACGAGCTCCATAGACTGGTCACCTTGCCTGAATACTACAAAACCCACAATTGACAAGAACACAAATTCGTAATAAAAATAAGATTAGAGAAAAAGATTTACCCAATACGAATCAAAGAGGTGAACTTGCAATTAATTCCTCTTTAGAATTGAATTTTAGAGATTTAAATAAATAGAAGAGGAATTGGATTTGTATGGCTAGGTGTGTATATAAAATAATAATAATAATAATAATAATAATAAAGAAAATAATAATAATAATAATAATAATAATAAATAATAATAATTATAATAATAATAATAATAAAAAATAATAATAATAATAATTAGAATTAGAAAAGAAATTGGTTTAGAATTTTGGAGAAAAAGATGGGAGGTTTTGGAATGGAAATAGGATTAGAATAGGTTTAGAATGGGGGTATAAATAGAATGGAAGGGGAAAGAGAAAATATTTTTAATATACACAACAGGTGCACACACGGAACAAGGCTGAAATATTTTTTTTTTTTCAATCCACGCGCCAACTGCCAGCGTCCAGGGCAAACTGCCCCTCTAACAGTTGCGCAGGCGCAACCTGCGCCACAACCCCCGCAGACTGCCCCCATTCCAGTAACGCAGGCGCAGCCTGCGTTACACAGCCGCAATTTGCCCCACTTGCAGAAACGCAGGTGCAACCTGCGTTACACACCCAAAATTCGATTTTTTTCATTTTTTTTTTTTTTTCACACAACACTCAAAATTTTTTTTTCTTTTTTTTCCTATACTAATGCATGGGTTGCCTCCCACGAAGCGCTTCTTTAACGTCAATAGCTTGACGTTACTTCCTCAAATCAAGGCGGTTTCAAAAGAATAACCGAACCGTTCTCAACAGACAAACCATTCATACGAACTTTGACATCTTGATTGCTTGCTTTCCACAAATCACTTCCATCAGATTTCAACCTAATTTTACTACCAAATGGCCAAATCTTCTTCTTTTTCTTCTTCACACCTCTCAGGTGCTTCTCTGACTCAACCGGTTGAACAAAAATTTCCTCATCCTTATCATCTGCTTTCCACCTTCGCAACACGTTATCATGCCCCTCTTCAAAAATCACTAGCTCATTATTCAAAAGGACATACCTCAAATGTGGTGGAAGTTTTCCGAGCTTTACTTTCGAAAGATCACGAACCGAAGAACTGTCCGATTTCTCGCTCAGCAACTGATCAAACTTCTTTTTCTGACCCGTATCAACTATTTCCACACTGCAACACTCTTCATCCTCTGTTGGAAATTTCATGGCCTTGAACACATTAAAGGTGACACTCTGATCTTGCACCCTCATTGTAAGCTCTCCTTTTTGCACATCAATTAAAGTCTTTCCTGTAGCCAAGAATGGTCTTCCCAAAATTATGGGAATCTTCTTATCTTCTTCGAAATCCAAGATAACAAAATCAGCTGGAAATATGAGCTTATCAACCTTCACCAAAACATCCTCCACTATACCCCTCGGATACGTGATAGATCGATCAGCCAACTGCAAAGAGATGTTAGTTGACTTTGGCTCCGGTAGACCAAGTTGCTTGAAAATAGACAAGGGCATGAGATTAATACTAGCTCCCAAATCACATAAACACTTGTTGAATGAAAGATTGCCAATAGTACAAGGAATAGTGAAACTTCCCGGATCTTTCAGTTTAGGAGGCAACTTCTGCTGCAGAACGGCACTACACTCCTCCGTTAATGCCACTGTTTCAAAATCTTCCAACCTTATCTTCCTTGACAAAATATCCTTCATGAACTTAGCATATCTTGGCATCTGCTCCAATGCTTCAACAAAAGGAATGTTAATGGACAGTTTCTTGAAGACATCCATAAATTTCTGAAACTGTTTTTCTTGACTTTTCTTCAAACGTCCAGGATATGGCGGAGGTGGATAGATCTGATTATTCGTTGAAGATTGCTCCGAAGTAGACTTTTCAACAGGTTTCTTGCTCTTCTCACCATCTAGCTGATCAGCCACTAAATCAGATTTCTCAATTTCTGGCACTGCAGATTTTTCAACCTGCTGATTCTGAACATCTTCATCTTCTTCAGTTGCTGATTTAGGATCACTCGTGACTTTTCCAGATCTCAAAGTCACAGCCTTCACCTGCTCATGAACCTCCCTCTTGCCTGGATTACCCATTGTATCACTTGGAAGAGTTCCTTGTTGCATATTTACCAAGGCACTTGTAATCTTCCCCAACTGGGTTTCCAAAACTTTCTGGCCAGCTTGTAAGTTCTTTACCACTATCCACATCTCATCAGATTTATCATTAGATGATTGCCCCATATGAGCCTGGGGTTGTTGCTGCTGAAATCCCGGAGGTTGATATGGTGTCCTTGGAGCATAAGGCTGTTGATAGCCTTGATTGAATGGCTTTGCTTGCTGATAAGGCTGTTGAGCATTCTGATTGTTGCTCCAGCTGAAATTGGGATGATTCCGATTATTAGGCTGATAAGTGGCTGGAACTGGTGCAGCAGGTCTCTGAAAATTACTCACGAACTGTACTGATTCAGGAGAAATAGCACACTGATTCATCTCATGTGCGCCCGCACATAACTCACAAACACTAGCCACCTGCTGAACTCCATAATTAGCAAGAGAATCCACTTTCATAGCAAGAGCTTTCAACTGAGCCGTAATCATTGCAGCTGTATCTACTTCAAAAATTCCTGCTGCCTTGCCTTGAGATAGCCTCTGGGTTGGATTCTGATATTCATTGGCAGCCATCATCTCTATAAGATCATAAGCTTCATCATAACTCTTCGCCCAAAGAGCTCCACCTGATGCTGCATCTAGCAAAGGCCTAGATTGTGCTCCCAACCCATTGTAAAAACCATTAATAACCATCCAATCAGGCATGCCATGATGAGGACACTTGCGTAGCATCTCCTTGTAGCGTTCCCAAGCCTCACACAAGGTCTCGCCAGATTGCTGTTGGAATTGAGTCAACTGGTTCCTTAATGCTGCAGTTTTCGCCATATGGAAGAATTTAGTAAGAAACTTCTGAGCAAGATCATCCCATATAGTAATGGAACCAGCTGGTAGAGAATGTAACCAGCCCTTAGCCTTATCCCTTAAGGAGAATGGGAAAAGCCTCAACTTGATAGCATCATCCGACACACCATTAAATTTGAAAGTGTCGCAGATCTCGATAAAGTCCCTGATGTGCATATTAGGATCCTCTGTCGAAGCCCCCCCAAACTGAACCGAATTCTGCACCATCTGAATTGTGCTCGGCTTGATCTCAAAGTTATTCGCTGCAATAGCTGGCCTGACAATACTAGATTGTATGTCAGTAATCTTCGGCTGCGAATAGTCCTTCAAAGCCTTAACTGCTGCTGGTAAATCTGCCATCTCTACAGTAGTTTCAAGTTCCTCTTTCTGATTATCTACTACAAGACCGTCTTCTGCCAGTTTTTCCTTACGAGCCTGCAAACGTGTTCGCATACACGTTCAAGTACCTGAAAACACCACGAAACAAACAACTAAGTAAGAAATCCGAGTCAGTGAACGCTAACGACCACTGATGACAAGCACATAAACTAAACAAAACACCGATGATCCCCGGCAGCGGCGCCAAAAACTTGTTATGCAAAATTCACGCAAGCGTACGTGGTCACAAGTAATATATAAGGTTAAGTCCAAATTCGTTCCCACAGAGATCTAGAATGGTGTTCAATTCAGTAAATATGCCTATGCAACAATGTATGGTTTTTATCCACTGCTAAGACAATTAACAAATTGTATTTTTACTAACTACTAAATTAAACTAAGATGCAAAATTATTAAACTAAGAATTAAATTAACTAATAAGAATAGAAATCGAGTTGCTTATATGAGAATAAACATGGAATCCTAGTTTCATCATCTACTTCACTTAGAGTTGCAGCATTTAATTAAAACATGCGATGGTTATGATATCTGATCGGATAACACGAAAAGAGTAAAAGTTACCTCTCGGTATACTAGTACCAATCTACACATACATCCACAAAAGAGATAGAAGATGAATAGGCACCTATTATGTTTAGACCCTATATCTCTATAGAATTTGAAAACATAAAGGTTGAAGCACAAGTTATCCACTTAGATCACATAGGGCAGTATAAGTATTTTCATCTCACACCACAATCATATTGATAACAATTATGAACCTATGCTAGCATGGCAAGTTCTAAATCTCAAGATCCACTCTCGCTTCACAAGAGATTAACAATTCAGTTTAGATGTTAGCTACGCATCCAAAAGCATTAAGATTAACCATACGAGGATATCAGTATTCACCACACATAAATCTTTAAGGCATGCACACTACTAAGCTACATAGATAAATTCACTAGGATCCCACGACAACGATTAGCCCATAATTGAACCGTTCATCATCGTGGGATTTGATGAAAACATGATAAATAACAAGATATGAATGAAAGAAGTAATTATATTAATAAACAAGAGTTTGAGAAAACAAATCTAGAACAAAGGATGAAGTAGATCTAGATCCGTTGCTTGTCACGAGCGTTGAACCCTTCTCTCCTTTTCTCCCTTGCAGATCTAAGCTGGTTACAATAATAAAACTATGATAATCTGTCTCTCTCTATTACAATGGTAGGATGTGTTTAAATAGGCTCTAAAAGTCTTTCCCAGCAAGAAAATACCAAAACAGAATTATAATAGAATTTCTGCAAGATACGTTTCCTAAACTGATTCTGTTTTTTAAGGGAAATTCGTAGCTAACTTTTCTTCAGTTTTTCTGGAACTTTCCAAACGTAATTGGACATCTGGACCACCTTAGAATTATAGAGAATCTCGTTATCTTCGCGTGGACTGCTTACGGGCTGAAAACAGACTTATAGAACTCAAGATATGGCCCAAACAGTGAATCTCACGCGTGCAGCCCAATAAATCCGAATTTTAATAAATTAAATCTCCAAAAGCGACAAAAACATCCACCATAATCAGTATTCACCACACATAAATCTTTAAGGCATGCACACTACTAAGCTACATAGATAAATTCACTAGGATCCCACGACAACGATTAGCCCATAATTGAACCGTTCATCATCGTGGGATTTGATGAAAACATGATAAATAACAAGATATGAATGAAAGAAGTAATTATATTAATAAACAAGAGTTTGAGAAAACAAATCTAGAACAAAGGATGAAGTAGATCTAGATCCGTTGCTTGTCACGAGCGTTGAACCCTTCTCTCCTTTTCTCCCTTGCAGATCTAAGCTGGTTACAATAATAAAACTATGATAATCTGTCTCTCTCTATTACAATGGTAGGATGTGTTTAAATAGGCTCTAAAAGTCTTTCCCAGCAAGAAAATACCAAAACAGAATTATAATAGAATTTCTGCAAGATACGTTTCCTAAACTGATTCTGTTTTTTAAGGGAAATTCGTAGCTGACTTTTCTTCAGTTTTTCTGGAACTTTCCAAACGTAATTGGACATCTGGACCACCTTAGAATGATAGAGAATCTCGTTATCTTCGCGTGGACTGCTTACGGGCTGAAAACAGACTTATAGAACTCAAGATATGGCCCAAACAGTGAATCTCACGCGTGCAGCCCAATAAATCCGAATTTTAATAAATTAAATCTCCAAAAGCGACAAAAACATCCACCATAATCAGTATTCACCACACATAAATCTTTAAGGCATGCACACTACTAAGCTACATAGATAAATTCACTAGGATCCCACGACAACGATTAGCCCATAATTGAACCGTTCATCATCGTGGGATTTGATGAAAACATGATAAATAACAAGATATGAATGAAAGAAGTAATTATATTAATAAACAAGAGTTTGAGAAAACAAATCTAGAACAAAGGATGAAGTAGATCTAGATCCGTTGCTTGTCACGAGCGTTGAACCCTTCTCTCCTTTTCTCCCTTGCAGATCTAAGCTGGTTACAATAATAAAACTATGATAATCTGTCTCTCTCTATTACAATGGTAGGATGTGTTTAAATAGGCTCTAAAAGTCTTTCCCAGCAAGAAAATACCAAAACAGAATTATAATAGAATTTCTGCAAGATACGTTTCCTAAACTGATTCTGTTTTTTAAGGGAAATTCGTAGCTGACTTTTCTTCAGTTTTTCTGGAACTTTCCAAACGTAATTGGACATCTGGACCACCTTAGAATGATAGAGAATCTCGTTATCTTCGCGTGGACTGCTTACAGGCTGAAAACAGACTTATAGAACTCAAGATATGGCCCAAACAGTGAATCTCACGCGTGCAGCCCAATAAATCCGAATTTTAATAAATTAAATCTCCAAAAACGACAAAAACATCCACCATAATCAACATCCTTGTAAATCTGCACAACTAAACAAAACACATCAAAACTACAAGAAACTTGAGCCCAAGACAATCAATTTAAGCCGATTTAGAATGTTCTAAGTGGATATAAATCCACTTATCAACGAGAAAGTCGAAGTTATCTTAGTTTGAAAAGAGCGAGTTATTAAAAAGAAAATCATTCTTTTTGTCAAAGTTTTGTGAAAAAAATCATTCCGAGAGAGAAGCTACTTGGGAACTAGAGGAATCTATTCGTGAGAGATATCCGAATTTATTCGAATCAGGTACGAGTTTTAGTATCTTTTGATTCCGGGGACGGAATCCTTTTTAAGGGGGTAATATGTAATATATAGGATTTTTAGATATTTTAATAATAATAATAATAATAATAATAATAATAATAATAATAATAATAATAATAATAATAATAATAATAATAATAATAAATAGAATTAGAATAAGAATAAGTGGTTAAAAATATTGAATAATTAGAAAAGAAAAAGGATTGATATTAGGTGTTTATTTAATCTAGAACTTGTACAATAATTAGATGTTTATATAATAACACACATGAATAACACACGAGAGCTAATAATACAAACCCTAAAATAGAGGCTGCTGAGAGACAGAGATAGAGAATCGAGAAAAGAAAAAGAAGCAGAGCAAAATAGAGGTGGATTTCGGCTTTCAACCTTTTGAAGTCAAACAGGTAAGGATATATATATATACAGTCACTAATTAAATTATAGAGACTAGAATATCAAACCATAGTTTAATTGTTTAAACTTTATAATGATATCACCTCGAATTTAACACTGCTACAATTATGTGTGCGTAGATAATTTAGGTGTTTTGTAGCATTAGATGTATAGGTTTTTAGACTATAGTTTTCCATGTTGTTAGGATTACAAGTTATTGGTTGATAAATTAGTGCTTCCTGGTGGTTTGCTAATTTTAGTGTACACATGTAATGTAAGTTCATTTACATGGGATAAACAGGATCTTAATGCACTGGTACAAGTCATGCATCTCATGTTAATATTTTATTAACTTATTGGATAAGATGTCAAGTGCGTGTGTCTAGGCAAATTAAAATAAAGATGTTATATTGAGTATTAAATGAGCCTTCGATTTATTTAATTATTAAGTTGTAATTAATAATATTAATTTAATGTTAAGATAGTTATAAAAGAAAATGTTAGGGGTTATATGGAATTGATATAGGTGATTACAATGATTAGTATATGTACATGTCAACCAAGTTGCAAATAACTAATATATATATTAATGATTGGAATGAGTTTAATGATTATAAAGAGAATGTATATAATTTATAAATTATATATTTTGTATTTAGATCGGGGCCGGGAGTTTAGCGGATCGTTTGTGGATTTTCATTAGGGTGTGAGGTTGCTATTTTCGAGGTACGGATTCTCTCTCCTTTTATTCAGCGCTACTCTTAATTAGGATATTTGTGGTTGATTCGTTTTGTCTCAAATCTGTTTGTATTATTTTATCTCAATTTGATTGTTTTGACTTCTAAAGGTATCTTTAAATCTCTTCCGGAATATTCAAATATATGTTTTGTGGTTTTCTAAAATTATGTATTCATTTGTCTTGAAAAATATTCAAATATCTGTTTCTGGGGTTTTCTAAAATTTATGAATTTAAATATCTGTTTCTGCAACTTTCGGAATTTTGCAAGTTATATATCTGCTATAAATATTGAAAATATCTGTTTTATGTGATTTTGAGAATTTTGCGAAATGCTTTATTTAAACCCTTAGTGATATAGGGTATACCGAGTTAACCAGCTGTAGGGGTACTACAGCCATGTCATTGCGGCACCAGTGACATGACACTTCCGTGGCAGTGTGATTGGTCACGGCGTATCCTTCTGATAGCTCAGTTGGCGAGCTTTTGCGCATTTTGATATTTGTTTCAGGATACGTGGGTGCACCCAAATTTGATTTGATTTGTGATTTGATTTGACGGTGACGTGTATATGCCGTACACGTTATCCGATTTATTGCACACTTTAGGTACCCTATGATGTGTGTATCTGTATCTGTTCTGTTCTGATCTCGGTATGAAATATCCTAACCCCTCGTTGCTTCAGCCATGCTTATTTTGAATTAAATGTTTTATTATAAACTGTCAAATATACATAACTGTTTTTCTGTTTTATAAACTGTACTCCAAATCCGTACTGGGCGTTTGGCTCATGCCGTATTCTTTTTCTGGCAGGTGCTTAGGGGGTTCTGGGATTGTGTGATGGAGAGCTACCTTTATTCCATTGATTATGACTTGTGGACTTCTAGCATTATTTAGACTTAATCATTTATTTAAAGATTATTTTAGTGCTCTGTTGCAGGTTATGGATTTTAAGTAATATCTCCTCCCATATTAGGAAGGGGGTGTTACAGATAAACTTGTTTAAAATATAAATAAAACATAACATTGGTGAGAATCGAACTTTTGACTACTACTTGTTTATTATCTCTCTTATTCTTATTAAATAATACTAGCCTATAACCCGTGCAAAAGCACGGGCTATAATATAGTATTATTGTGAATTAATATTTTAATTATTTGATTTAATTTAAAATTTTAACTTATTTTAAATACATTATTTAATAATATTTTTAAATTTATTGTTAAATATCTTAAAAATTCAATAGATATTTTTAAAAATTAGTTAGTATAACCTAAAATCGTAGAAAAAAGAATCGTAGGAAGAAGTGTATGTAAGCAATGATTCTAATCAGGATATAACTGCAAACGTTTATAATTTTATAAAACATGTGATTTTTTATTTTTAATAAATTATATATTATTTAACTGAGTTTGGAATTTTTAACACATTTTTTAATTTTTTAAAAAATTTATTTGTGTGCCTCACAGGTAAATAATATCTTAAGAATTCAAAAGATATTTTTTAAAACTTATTTAGTATAACGTAAAATCGTAGAGGGAAGAATCGTAGTAAGAAGTGTGTGCGGGCGATTATTCTAATCGGGATATAACTGAAACCTTTATAATTCCATAAAACATGTGATTTTTTATTTTTAATAAATTATATATAATTTAATTGAATTTATAATTTTTAAAAAAATTAATTTTATGTCTTATTGGTAAATTTTGTTGTTTATAATAAATAAATTATTATTTTTAATACAATTTTTTAACTTGTTATTTTTAGAAAGGTGTTAACAATTTCTTTGGAAGGCGTTAACCAACCGACCAACCAACCAAATATACTTTATTTTGCTTATAATATGTGATGCGAAATTATATATTATTTAACTGAGTTAGGAATTTTTAACACATTTTTTAATTTTATAAAAATATATTTTTGTGCCTCACTGGTAAATAATATCTTAAGAATTCAATAGATATTTTTTTAAAAATTATTTAGTATAACCTAAAATCGTACAGTGAAGAATCGTAGTAAGAAGTGTGTGTGCGGACGATTATTCTAATCGGGATATAACTGAAAACCTTTATAATTCTATAAAAACATGTGATTTTTTATTTTTAATAAATTTTATATAATTTAACTGAATTTGGAATTTTATTACATTTTTAAATTTTTTTAAAAATATAATTTTATGTCTTATTGGTAAAGTTTGTTGTTTATAATAAAGAAATTAGTATTTTTAATACAATTTTTTTAACTTGCTATTTTTAGAATGGTGTTAACAATTTTTTTGAAAGGCGTTAACCAACCAACCAACCAACCAACCAAATATACTTTGTTATGCTTATAATATGTGATGCAAAATTATATATTATTTAACTGAGTTTGGAATTTTTAACACATTTTTTAATTTTTTTTAAAAAATATATTTTTGTGCCTCACTGGTAAATAATATCTTAAGAATTCAATATATATTTTTTAAAAATTATTTAGTATAACATAAAATCGTAGAGAGAAGAATCGTAGTTAGAACTGTGTGCGAGCGATTATTCTAATGGGGATATAATTGAAAACTTTTATAATCCTATAAAATATGTGATTTTTTTATTTTTAATAAATTATATATAATTTAACTGAATTTGGAATTTTTATCACATTTTTTAATTTTTTAAAAATATAATTTTATGTCTTATTGGTAATTTTTGTTGTTTTTTGTTGTTTATAATAAATAAATTAGTATTTTTAATACAAATTTTTTAACTTGTTATTTTTAGAAATGTGTTAACAATATTTTTGGAAGGCTTTAACCAACCAACCAAATATACCTTGTTTTGCTTATAATATGTGATGCGATTTTCTTAAATTTAAATTATATTTTGTTTATATTTTATTATTTAAATATCTCATATACATTACTTAATATAATATTGACATAATACATATCTTATTAAATAATAATTGTTAAACATATGATATATTATTGAGTAAAATGCACTTTGTGTACCTGAACTTTGGCGAAGACACCACTTGCAATACTACCTTTCTAAAAGTACCACGTGCAATACTAAGTAATGGTTTTACTTAAACTTCGTGTACCGTCGTCTATTTCTTTCAAACGGCGTTAAATTTTTAGTGGCAAATCAGTCTTTCCACTTACAAATTCCATTTGTGTGTGACAGTGTGAGGATAGAGAGACACGTCATTTCTTTGTCACCCACTTGACAGAGAGCCATCTGATTGATAAAATAAAGCTATACATACAATACATACATACAAATTTTTACCATCCTCACTTGATACAACAAAATTAAATTTGAGACTTTTTTTCATCTTTTTCTATATTCATTCATCTCTTTCCTACCCATCAATATATTTCTCTCTAAATTCTCTAAATTTCCCATCTTTTTCATCAAATAATCTTTTCTTATTTAATAACAACCCATCTTGATTAGCTTATAGTTCTTGCAGAATTTACCCATCTTGAATTTATAAGGGTTGTGTGTCGGAAGGATGATGTGGGTTGTTTATCTAGGGAAGTGGCTCCTAAGGTTGAGGTTTATAGTTTGAAGACGAATAGGTGGAGGAGGATTAGGAACCCTGGTGTTCCAAGAGTTGCGTATCATTGTGGGATGACTGTTGGGAATAGTATTACATACTGGATAGATAGAAATGGGCCTAAGTCATTTATTTAAGAAGAGTCTCTTGTGTATTTTGATTTCAATCGGGAGGTGTTTGGACAAATTAAATTACCAGATGATGTTTGTAAGGGTTTGGGAAAAACAGCAGATTTTACGCTAATGAACTTTGAGGTAAACTTGCTGTGTTTATAACGAAGTCAAAGAAAGTAATGGAACGAAATTAACGCCTTTTTGTATATGGCTCATAAGCCATGAAGATGGTAAAGTCTCCTGGACTCCACAATTCAAAGCTGTACTCAGGGAACACGGATGGCCTTTTTGTTTTGGTTTGCTTGTAATCATATGTTTATGTTTGTGTGAATTGATCATTTAAAATTTGATTTTTAAGTAAATATTGGAAATAATTATACATATGGAAAGTAACTTCTGGGCGGCGGAGATGTAGACAGCGGGTGGAGGAAGGTATTTGCAAGAGGTGCGCGAGGTCGGAGGAAAGGGCGGCGTTGAAGGAAAGAGAAGAAGGGGTGTAAGGAAATGGGTGATGGTAGTGCTGGGCTATGGCGGAGTAAGGAGGTGGAGTAATTGTTAGTGGTGAAGGGAGAAGAGAGGTGGGTGCGAGGCAGCGGTTTAATTGGGCAAACGGAGGAGGTGGACGGAGATGCGGCTGTGGTGTTGGTGAGAGAAAGAAGAATGGAGGATTGTTACAGCCCGATTGTTTTGTTTTGCTTTGATTAATACTCCCTCCGTCCCATTTTTATTGTCCATCCATCAAAATCCACCTTTTATTCAATCATGACAAATATATTTAAGTTACCAAATAATTATATTATTTTTCATAACAGTTAACATAATTAACACATAATTTACCTTATTAACTAAATATGGACAATAATTTTGGGACAAAGAAAATAGGAAATAGTGGACAATATAATTGGGACGGAGGGAGTATTTCTTTTTTTTGTTAAAAGAGAAATTGCACAGCCTTGCAATCTATAAGTTGAAAAGACCGATTTATCCCTGAAAATCTAACGCCGTTTGAAATAGATAGACAGCGGTACACGAAGTTTAAGTAAAACCATTACTTAGTATTGCACGTGGTACTTTTAGAAAGGTAGTATTGCAAGTGATGTCTTCGCCAAAGTTCAGGTACACAAAGTGCATTTTACTCTATATTATTCGAATTATGACTATATTTTGTCATAATATATAAATATAATTGGAAGTATCGTATATACTTACATTCAAATTTTTGTTGATATTGTCATATTCAAATTATGATCCCATAATAATCCCTAATGCAATATTGTCTAAAATAGAATTTAATATTAATTTGTAATTGTGTGAAATTTTTATTGTTTATTATATAGTTTTAGTTTGTTTTCATTTTGTTGATTTATAATTTGTTGTAAATTTGTTAATAAATATGTGATATTGAAATTATTTAAGTTGATTTTGAAAATATTTGATTTTCAAGTAATTAAAAGTCTAAAAAAACGGGTGTAGGTGAAGAATTTTAATTTAAATATAACTAAAAGAGTTTGTAATTGAATATTAATTGGAGTATATAACAGATACTAAATTATAAGGCATATAAGCCTACATAGTCAAAAAAGAATTTGTTATTAAGTAAAATAAAATTTTATATGCATTTTAATCTATTTTATCATTTTTGGAAGGTGTTAACAAACTTTTTGGGATTGTTTTAACCAACCAACCAATTATAGGCTGTTTCGCTTATAATAGTATAATATACATATTAATTGGAGTGTAATTAAATAAGTTTGTTATTAAGTTAAATATATGGTTTATATTTTGTAAAATAAAATTTAATATGTATTTTCATTTATTTTTTCATTTTTGGAAGGTGCTAGCAAACATTTTGGGAAGGTGTTAACCGACCGACCGACCAACCAATTATACCCTGTTTCGCTTAACAGATGATATTTAAATTGATTTTGAAAACATTTGGTTTCCAAGTAATTGAAAGAGTCTAAAAAAGTTGGGTGTAGGTGAATAATTTTAACTCAAATATAATTAAAAGAGTATGTAATTGAATATTAATTGGAGTGTAATTAAATGAGTTTGTTATTAAGTTAAATATGTGGTTTATATTTTGTAAAATAAAATTTAATATGTATTTTAATTTATTTTTTCATTTTTGGAAGGTGCTAGCAAACTTTGTGGGAAGCTGTTAACCGACCGACCGACCAACCAATTATACACTGTTTCGCTTATAATAGTATAGTATAGATAGGATATAATAATTTGCAATATACCTTATAATTAAAATCTAATGACCATTAAACTGGATAACGCACTATTTATTTGTTTATGTCGATTTATCCAATTTTGCGCTTGCCAAAATATTATAACCAAGGTTGTTATGTTTAGAATTTAAATTGTTTAAGTGACAAAATATTTTGTCCCAATATAATCAGTGTTGCATATTTCGGAAATCGGAACTATTCGATGGAGGTACCGATTTACGATTTATCGGGTGATTCGGTTGAAAATCGATGATTTATCGGCAATTTTTGCAAAATCGACCGAATCGGTTTCAAAATTTTGAACGATTTTTAACCGATTTATCGGTGATTTTTCAGAAATCGGTCGATTTCAGTAACAGAGAATATAATTTATAATCGTTAAATTCATATCACATTGTGGGTATTTTACAAACGATCAATACAATTTGAATTAAATGGATGGATAAGAGCGTGATTTAAATTACAAGGGTTATTTAAACTGGAAAGACATGTAAAAGTTAATTTAAATTACGAACAGCTAGTTTTTATCCGCATATAGACAAACATTTAGTAGCAGTGTTTAGTTCGTGTTAAGATAACCAATGTTAGTTTTGTAGCTTTAAAATTAAACGGTTGCCATTTTGGTAACCATATCGGAGAAGCTGATGAAAGACAAGATGAACCCAAGCAACTGGAGATGATTCAGACTTGGATCAACACCCTGCAGCATCAAGGTAAATACACTATTATTGTCTACTAGCCAATAACTCGTGCGATGCACGGATTTATTTTGATATGTAATAAATTTTATTTTATGTTACAATTATATTTTATATAATAAATTATTTTCAATAATTTATTTAAATTTAAATTTAACTACTTTAATATAAATTTAATTAATGATATGCATGGTTTAAAAGTTGTATTATAAAATTTTAAAATATATATGTCGTTTACGGAATTCGAAACTTGAAATTTTAGTAAATTAATTTAATCATATAATATATTTGATCATTAGATTTAACGGTTCTGATTTTTTTTATTAAAAATGTAACAGTCATTATTCGTTGTATACGGATTTCTATTATATTTTGTTAGTGATTAAAAGTTATGGTGTGATATTTTTGGGTATATATTAATTATTGCAGGATTATGTTTTAAATTAAAAGTTAACGTGTTTTAATTAGAAAAAAGATATTATTGATTGGAAGATACGATATTTTAGGTATTTATAAAAGATAATATCATCAATTATAAGTAAACGTCTCTTAATTAAAAAAGACAATCGGCTAATTATTATTAATTATGTTATTTTATTATTTGTTATAATGATTAAGATGATCGTACCGAAAACCGAACCGACAAACTTTTAATGCCAGTGCGATGCACGGGTTTCTTTTGTTATGTTATAATTTTTATTTAATATTACAAATATGTTTTTATATAATCATTATTTTTAATAATTTTTAAAATTTTAATTTAATATAATTTAATATACTCATGTTTATGAATTATACAAATATTTTCTTATTATAGATAATTAGCTTATAATTCGTGCAAAGCATGGGTGAGCTTAGTTTGTTTTGATATTTTCTATGCAATGTCGTTTATATGTTGTTCATCCATGTGAGATGTGTTCAGTGTCTGACATTTCCTTGTTAGCACGTTTGCATTGTTAAATTATCTTGTTTTTCGGAATTTGGATTAATGTCGACATCCTCTAAGAAAGATAACAACTTAAGGATGTGTATTCAATTTTTTAACGAAGGTTCGAGAATACGAACCCAAAAAGTTCAATCTAAGAATTCATTGGACGTTGAGAATCATTTTCTCCCCTCATCCTTACTTGAAATAGAGATGTCCATAATAAATTTAATTGTTCTTAATTTGGGAAAAGTAAATAGAAAGCGTTGAATGAATAATTTCTACCCATAATCGTTTTTTTAATTATAAACATCGTTAATCGTCTTTTTTTCAAAAGATTTCTTAATTGCCGCCAGTTTGATAAGAAAAATTTGAAATATGAGGAATTGGCAATAAAATTGCTCTATACATGATAATCTAATGTTTCAAAATTATGGTTTAAAATATGGTGTTTAAAAAACCTCTAATATATGGTAACATTATGTGGTGACTTTTAAATTAAGTGAAAATTTTTCTTGAAATTTGATGTTATATAAACCTTTTTTTCGTAATGAACGTGATTGTTTACATACATAAAGAATATTTAAAAGTAAAATAAAGCGTTCCGAAATCATTTTAACTTGGTCTTACATGATAACTTAAATATATTTTTATTTTTTTTTCTTTGAAATTGTACTTAAAGAATTTGTGGTCAAAACATATAATGTGGAATAAATACCATTATTTTATTTGAAGATTTTATTGGACTGTAAAATTTAGATCATTTGGTTTTTTGCAAATTTTCTGTTTATTTTTTCTTCCGTTTTTTTTTTGGCAAAAATTGAAGATTTTCGATCTGCAAACTATGAGAGTGTAGCACGGTAACGAAACAAAGACCTATGTTCCATCATGTTTAATTTTCAAAAAATATGCATTCATAAATACGTAAATAAATACATATATATAAGCAAATATTATATAGGTCCTTGTTAGATTATTTACCTTGAGAGAAAGATACTGTTATTTTGGAGGCTACATTTTGTAGTAATCACCACTGTCTACAACATTTATCACAAATCATAACATATCCAAGGGATAGGGATGAGGGATGCACACATGTACATATTATAAATGACCATAAGTTTAGTTCTATCCATAAATCCAAATTATATGTATATAAACAGACCAGTTGCAACATGACAAAAAGAAAAATAGACCAATTGCAAAGGAGAGAGTGTCGTCCAAAATCAATTATAAGTATATATAACAAAAGACTAACAAAACTAAAAGTAGAGAATAAAGCACAAATCATTCTTCAAGCGCTTGGCAGGAACAACAGGTGGAACTAATATGACCTGTAATCAAGGCAAATAGAAGAATATACAACTGTAGCTAAGTCTCATTTTCCATCACATTAGCGAAATTGCGAATGCCTGTAGGTTATATTGAGGATTTCCATATAATCACAACATATAAATGATAAATTATTTAAAAATATAATTTGATCCAACTACATTTGTAACGTTAGTTAAATAATAAAATATAAAACCCAAAATGTATTGTAAAATAATTTGTCTTGTTGACATTGGTTTTCCATAAAGAGCTTGAATTATTTTACGAATAGTGTCTTCGAACTATTGGATTCTTTTTTCCTCTGACTCAAAGTTTTCTTGGATCTTGTTCTTTTATCAGTATCATAAACTTTGGCTCCTATTGTATTCTTAGCATTACGAAGTTTGGCTTTTGTGATAGATGTACCTATAGGTTATAGGTTATAAGTGATGTGTAAAATAACTGAAAGCGCACAGTGTTTAATTGTAGCAATCACAGATCGATCCTCAGAGACTATGTATTTTCAAAACCCTAATAATTAACTCAGGCGAACTAGACAATAAGATTTGAGATGAGATTTTATTAACCTAATTAGCAAAGATTATCAAATAATATGGAAAACCTAGGAATCCAAATCCATTAATCAATCACAATTAATATCAACTTGCCCTAAAATCAACTCTCTTTTCTTCACAAATAAGATATATCTGTTAACGAGACAAGCATATACTATGAAACTTGTTATCTAACAATAACCTATCAAAACTTCATGGAGCAAGCATAGGCTATGAAAAATAAATCCGGTAACAATAATATATCAAAATCACTTTGTCAATTGAACAATTAAGCACCAAGAAAAATTATGAGAATCAATTAATAAGAACGAGAAGAAATCAAGAGCAATTAAATTAACTTCATCTTCATCCTAGGGTAAAAGGTTTAGCTAGACATGATATTAATATAAACGAAACAAATCAAGAATAATAGAAGCATTAAAACAAATTAAAAGTTTAAACTAATAAACTAGAAAATCAAGGCAAAAGCTTAAGTATGGTACGTGTACACGTAACCACAAACAGGAGGACTAAAAACAATTAACAAGTAAAAGTGAAGGTGACCACTCCCTGTAAACTAAACTGCAGCCGATTTGGAAAAGAAAACACGAAGAGAAATTAAAAACGAATAATAAATTGCTGTAGAATAATATTATAATGTTTGCAAGAACTAACGAATAATGAAATTCTAATCCTACTCCTAATTAACAAGTCAAGATTGGTGTCTCAATTACAAGAGAGAAGTCCTATATATAGGAAAAAATATTGGGTTTGGGTCCTAGACTACAAATCAGATCTCGAATATAATTTCTTTAATTTCCTTTTTCTTCTCCGATAAGTATTCAATTTTTCCTCCAATTTCTTTGGCTTCAAGTATTTTCCACCTCCTTGCCTTTTTTTCACCTTTTCCTGCTCAAATTCTGTTTTTATTTATTTCTCTACAAAACAAAATAAAATAATTTATTAATTAATAAAATTACGAAAATGGACATAAAATAGGTATTAAAATTATGATGAATTATGGACCTATCAAATGCCCCCATACCTACCTTTTACTCGTCCTCGAGAAAAATATAATAAAATACTATCTAATATATAATACCACTTCCGTAGGTGATCACGATTGCATTTGGCATATGCAACAAGCCCTTTAAACCCCTAGGCAGCCCTAGTGGATGAGTAAGGTCTCGTGAGGGCCTATAGTGAATGTACCCACAAAATTCATCCAGCTTATGTAAAAGATTGCTCAATGCAATACCACACATACAAGTCATCTCATGCTACATCAACTTAAGAAATCAAAGTGAATTTGCAATGTCTTGGTGTGTAAGGTGCAAGTATTCACATAATCTACTCAAAGAAATATGCAGAGGTCATTAAAAGTCCATGTCAAGTGTAAAAATAAGTTGGTAACCATGCTAATCCCACAAGAGTACAACTTAGAGTCAAAACTTGGAATCTCATATTCACAAAACAAGCAATAACTCACCATTCACTCACAAAAGAATATTCACTCAAGAACAAGGGTAAGTGTATCACTCAATTCCAACAAAATCATAAGCATGCTTGACATTTGGTATCAATCTAACTTTAACACAACATACATTAATGATAATAATCAAAATGTCTTTATTTGGGTTGTAATGGGGCTAGGGACAAGGTATGTCAAGTAAGGCCAAATAAGGTGAAGTGTCAAAAGCTAGTAGGATCCATAATATATCATACACAACACCATACTTTCTCCCCATACATGGATTTCTAATTTTCTTCCAACATAATGTTTGACTAGTTGAATGAAGAAGGATCACAAAAACACACAAACATAAGTATGCTCTCACATATGATTTTTTTTTTTAATTTTTTTCTCTTTTTTTTCTTGTTTTTTTTTCTATTTTTTTTTGAAGAGCTAAAATAGATACTATAAATATATACACAACCATAATCCTTCTTCAAAAATTTCTTGAACAACGACCGACAAGTAAGAACAAAACCGAATATTTCCCAAAAAGTAATGAACAAAAGTAAACTCCATCTCACACACCTTATTACTCCCTCAACTTCCTACTAGCCTTTGACAAATTGGGATCAAGTATACGTAAGGCTGCACAACAAAAAGGTCTAGGAAAGTAATGTGGTGTGTCACCGAAAAAATAGGATAAAGCTCAAAGGGGTAACTAATTGATCATATATAAAGGGTGTGGTAATTTGGATAATAATTGGTTATTCCTAAATGCCTTTATCATCTTATCATCAAATAATGTCATGCATTTCAAGAAAGGTCTCAAACAAGTGCTAGCAATGCAAACAACATGTGGACACTCAAGCAAAAGAATATAAAATGCAAAAGATGTGCATATGGGCTCAAAATCTCACTTGGTGGAAAAACATAATCAATCCCAAGCAAAAATCTCTTTAATGCACCTACTTGTACTCAAAGCATGCAAATCAAATCTTCTTGCACATATTCATGTCATTTTAATTACTTACAACATTCAATAAGTCTACTAGTTTCAACTCGCTAGTTTATGTGTGTGTACAAGAACTTAGCATATCACTTCTCAATCAAAAGCATCAGAAACACCAGAGTACTATAGCATGTAAGGGTGCATCAAGCCAACTTTTAACAAGAAATCATTTTACAAGGCTAGAATTATTTTTTGATTTTTCAATTTTTTTGGATTTTTTTTAATAATAATACTAATACTAAATCCCTCCCCCATACCTAAATCATGCATTGTCCTCAATGTATGCAAATGAGAAAAAAATGATAAAGGAAAAGGACGAGAATACCTGATAAAAGATGACGGAGATACATTATTACCTATAAAATACACACACACACATAGTTGTTCCCCCATACCTATACTTCACTATGTGGGAGACACACTATGAAATAGATTTATTAACCAATACCAGATCGAGGGAAAACTTCATTAGTAACATAATCAACATATATTTGAAACTCACCCACAATGACTTGATTATCCACTAGAAAAATTTGATCATGCACCAGAATAAAACTCATAAACCTAACATCATTCATAGACCAGTTAGACGCTTCTTTATGTCGTTTAAGTAAATTGATTACTTGAAATTCTTGGTTATGAACTAAGTCACTAGAAAGAACATGATGAGTTTCATTATCAACTACCAAAGACTGATCAAGAGTGGAAAAAGATTGATTAGGAATGAATGTGGGTGGCTCACCAACAGAAGTCTTAACAACGGACCTAGTGTGACGCCCCTAGATCCGGGGTCGGAGACCTAGGTGCTCACGGTCCATTTTCCATTAATAACATACCTGTTCTTGCACATAATATATAAAACAGCCATCGACCCCACAATAAAACTCACACCGCACACACACACACAGGTTAGAGTCTCAGAAACGTCATACACTTGATTAAGCAAAAGTAAAAGTTTCAGAGTTATTACAGACCGAATTAAATAGCATTTATGCTACCAGCAACACTTCGATATGAAGCGGAGTTGGCGGCTTGAATGTTTGTTACGGTACACAGCCTTGCACAGGTCATACTTATAAATAAAAAGTACTAACAAAAGTTGCCAACCAATCCGGCTAATGGGGCCTACCGGTGGAATCTCAACTGCTGCCTCGGGTCTTGTCACCTGCTTTCGGGCAGTCTGTCTAGGTCTTGCCATTTCTCTTAGCTGTTGTGTTTGTAAATTTGAAAACAAGCAAGAGTGAGCAACTATAGCTCAGCAAGAAATATATGTATAAGATAAGCAATATAACATCACAAGTGTTTAGCAGTTATTAAACTTGTTTATATCAATCAGTTATAAAATCACTTGTCATTGTTAATAAATTTCGAAGGTTCACCAATACGTGCCCTTGTTTTCAAAGTAAACTTGCAGTTCTGGATACTGCATAGAGTCAACATCTTTCTCATCAA
Source organism: Saposhnikovia divaricata (assembly GCA_036435485.1). NCBI lineage: Eukaryota > Viridiplantae > Streptophyta > Magnoliopsida > Apiales > Apiaceae > Saposhnikovia > Saposhnikovia divaricata. The sequence goes on from JAZHRN010000132.1 coordinate 2,723,037, forward strand.
AATAGAAGACTATCAGCAACTTGGCACATAAGCCTAAGAAGCAGTGTCAGAGCATTTTTCCAAAATGGAGGAATGGGACTTAAAGAAAACACAAAACCTGACAGGGATTGACGATGATCAGTCGCCACATCAAAGTCCAATAATCCGCGGGTCTTCTCTACCGGTAGAAGGATAGAAACTACATCGTAACTATCCCCGGGTGAAAACTACATCCGTAATCACCCTCGATGAAAACTACATCCGTAATCATCCTTCGGCAACACCTGGGCCGGAATAATAATTGATGGACCGCCTGGGTCACGGCCGCTTACACATCCCGGGAATCGTTCGTCAACGGTTCCCACACCTGCCAGAGTCCCTTTTTCTTTTTCTTTTAAAACTTGATTTTGATTGAAAACTGAGTAATTGAGGTCCGACATCAGTCGACCGATAATTCTTGAAATCGAACACGAAGCAAAACCTGACCGGGGGTTTTCGAAAGTGTTTTGAGTTCGAAAGAGTTCGAGTTTGAAAGTATTAACGGTATCTTGGATTAGCTTTGTCTTTAAAATAATGGTCAATAATTAATAAATGGTATTTTAAAATTTAATATTAATAATTAATAAAATAATAATTAAATTAAATTAGCTTTTAATCCAAGATAGGTATTTTTGAGTATTTATGATGATATAAAAATAATTACCTAAGTATAAGATACTTCCCGAATGACCCTTCGGGTTTTCGCAATTTAATTACGATATAATAATATACCGCTCCCCGGTCAATAGTATATATGGACCGCTACGACCTCTATTGCTAGAGTCGTTGTCCGAAGAAAATTTTCATTTTTAGTTCAAGGGGTGCAAACATATATGTGCTTATACATCTCAATTTCATCATTACTTCAATAAGCATAAACATTTGATACGATTGAAAACTACAAACACAACAGTGAAAGTCCTTATATATGTAAGTTTTGAAAAGTAAATTTGCCTTGGTGAGGTTGGGGTGGTCGAGCTTGCGGAGTGGAATGATCTATACAAAAGCAATAACCGTTCGTTAGTACCTTAACAATATCTCTTTTAATTGTGAGGTTTTAGGGGGTACAAAATTAACTTAATGACTTCGCCTTATGACTCTCTAGCCCCACTATAGGTTCATGTCATCACTCGGTTGCGCTCGTCACTTATTTGACTTAATTTGGTTACCATATCTGAATCATATTCATTCCCCCTAAAATTACACTCCACTTACGACTTTTTCACTTGCGCAAATTTTACTCTAACATTTTTATAAAATTGAAAAATTTATATTTTATTCAAATTCTTTTTGGGTATTCTTCACCACTGCATTTACTAGCTCCTCTAATTTTTCCATGATCCTACATAAATGTTTAGGGGTTTAAACAATGTTCACAAGGGGACCATTTAGTGCAGGTCGGATTCCAGAAACACATTTCACTTCTCAGGCCATAACTCAAAATCTATACATCACCTAGTCATGAACCTTATATTTCTGGAAACTACATTCAAATACCTTTCCAAAAATATATATTAGGACTTCAGGGGACAATATTTAGGGGTACAAAACCCTCCTACAAGACAGTACAAGTTCCTGGAAAATTACTCAGCATGCTTTTACCACTTAACCATTCAAGAATCTTATATAAACATCACAACCATCATCTAAACCACCAAGATCATACTCTATGGCATACATGGAGTTACCTACACTAACCAAAAGCTTAAAAATCACAACCACAACATTTAAACTCAAGATCTACATCATCCATAACTTATATGTCCAAGATTCACACTAATATCCATGGATCTAACATTAAACACGACAAATAATACATGGCCAAGAGGGGTTAGGGTTTTATACCTTCTTGAGTATCTAGGAGCCTTGGGTATGCCTTACAAGTCTCAAGAACACCTTGGATGAGCTCCTACAATCCTTACAACTCAAGATCTAAATGAAAACTAAACATTGTTACTATTCAACAAAACTTCAACAATTTATAACTTGGAAACTAATGGATGAAAGGGGTTGGAATTCATAGCATACCTTCCTTATATGATGTAGAGTACCTAGGATTTTTTTCTTGAATTAAGAGTGATGAGAAGTGGAAGAAAAGAATTCTTCTTCCCCTTTTTTTTTTGTGTTTGGCCGAGAGCAACAAGAGCTTGGGGGGGAGAGAGAGTTTTTGTTTTGTTTTTTTGGTGTTAGTTGAATAAAGTAAAGTGTGTTGGGTGATATGTATTAGGTGTATGTATATGTATCACATGTTGCAAGTCTAGTACCTAGGCCATACCTCCTTGTCTCCTTGGACAATACACCAAACTAGTTACTATTCCTCTTGCTATCTTTGCATTGCTAGTTTGCTTTCCTAACTACTTAGTTGCATGGGACTTGCATGCAATATCATTCCTTGTATCATTATTCTTCCACCAATGCTTGTCACTTAATCTTTAATTCGCATCGTATCTTAATTAATTTCTCGTAATAATGTTTTGTCGCGTAGAGATTTCCCTTGTAATTCCTTAAGTACTTAATTGTGTAAATTCCTCGAATATCCATAACTCCTCGTCATAATTCCTAATAAATCTTTTAATACTCCAATAACTCTCAAGTCCCAAGTTTTATAATTCTTACTAACAATAAGACTCTTGCCTTCAACTTCCCTTTATCTTACATGGTGAATGTAACAACATAGTTTCTCAGATAATTCAATTCCATTAAACAATAGGGAAAAAAAAGTTCCAAATTGACAATGTCAATTGATATTATATAAAAGAAAATATTACAAAAATTAGGGTTCTTACAGCCTCCCCTCCTTAAAAGGATTCCGTCCGGAATCAAGTTGATTCTTCGACATTCTGGTTCCTCCACAAAACTCTCACTAGTTTGACAACCTTGTTCCTCAGCACCTGTTCTTTTCTATCCATGATTTCTACGGGTTGCTCCACATAGGTTAAGTCTGGCTGCAGATCCACTTGATCATATTCTATCACGTGCCGAAAGTCGGTATGGTAGGGTCGTAGCATGGACACATGGAACACTTTATGTACTTGCTGCAAGCTTGGGGGTAAAGCCAATTCATAGGCTAACTTTCCAACTCATCTCAAAATCTCAAAAGGTCCAATAAATCTCGGGCTTAGCTTCCCCTTCTTACCAAATCTCATCAATCCCTTCCACGGGGATACCTTTAACATCACAAACTCTCCTACCTCATATTCTTTGTCCTTGTGGGTCTGGTCCGCATACTTCTTCTGTCTGTCTTGGGCCGCTACCAGCCGTCCTCTTATGAGTTCGATGGTTTCTCTTGTCTGTTGGACCAGTTCAGGCCCTAAAATCTTCCGCTCTCCAACTTCTTCCCAACACAAGGGAGACCGACATCTTCGTCCGTATAAAGCTTCATATGGGGGCATCCCTATACTCGCATGGTAACTGTTGTTGTAGGAAAATTCGATCAACGGCAAGTGGTCATCCCAACTTCCTTTAAAATCGATGGCACATACTCTCAACATGTCCTCTATGGTCTGGATGGTTCTCTCGCTCTGTCCGTCTGATTGGGGGTGGTATGCGGTACTCATGTTTAACTTGGTCCCCACACAATCCTGAAAACTCCTCCAGAACCTGGAGTTGAACCTTGGGTTTCTATCAGATACAATGCTCACAGGAACCCCATGCCTTACCACGATCTCCTTTAAGTAAATATCCACCAGCTTGTCGACAGTGTATCTCTCGTTGATTGAAAGAAAATGTGCTGACTTGGTCAATCTATCAATAATTACCCAAATGGCATCATGATTAGTCTTGGTCCTTGGTAGTCCGACCACAAAGTCCATCGCAATATGCTCCCACTTCCACTCGGGTATCTCTAAGGGTTGCAACAATCCAATGGGCCTTTGGTGTTCGGCCTTTACTCTTTGACATGTCAAGCATTTACTTACCCACTCTGCCACGTCCTTCTTCATATTTGGCCACCAACAGTATTCTCTCAAATCTCTATACATCTTAGTGCCTCCAGGGTGAATTGAGTACCTTGAACTATGAGCCTCTTGCAAGATCTCGTCTTTTAATTCCTGAACGTTCGGGATCCATATCCTAGATGCATACCTCATAACTCCATTCCCGTCCTTTTCACACTTAATTTCCTCGCCAGTTAAAATTTTCTCCATCGAATTCTTTTCTTCTTCTATCTTCTTTTCCTGGCATAACTTAATCTTTTCCAATAGCGGTGGTTGGACTCTTATTTCCATTATACTCTCTTGTCCAATTCCTGGTAACCTTACTTCAATCTCCAGTTTCTCGAGGTCCTTGATCAATTCGTCCACTGACGTTATCATCTTGAGTTTTTCCTTTCGGCTAAGTGCATCGGCCACCACGTTGGCCTTACCTGGGTGATAATGAATCTCACAATCATAATCCTTGATTAGCTCTAGCCATCTCCTCTGCCTCATGTTTAACTCTTTCTGAGTGAATATGTACTTGAAGCTCTTGTGATCAGTGTAGATTTCACACTTTTCTCCGTAAAGATAATGTCTCCAGATCTTCAAAGCAAAAACTATCACCGCTAATTCCAAATCATGGGTGGGGTATCTTATCTCGTACTCCTTAAGTTGTCTGGACACATAAGCAATCACCTTACCGTGCTGCATAAGCACACACCCTAAACCTTTATGGGATGCGTCGCTATAAATCACAAAATCTCCCTTATCATCAGGTAGGGCTAGCACTGGTGCTGTCACCAACCTCTTCTTCAACTCTTGGAAGCTCTCTTCGCATTTTTCAGTCCACACAAACTTCTCGGTCTTGCGAGTTAGTCGGGTCAAAGGGGCTGCTATCTTGGCAAAGTCTTGGACAAACCTCTTATAGTAGCCAGCCAATCCTATAAAACTTCTCACCTCTGTCGGAGTGGTTGGTCTCTCCCAATCTGTCACAGCCTCTATTTTGGCTGGGTCCACTAGAATGCCTTGTTCGCTAATCACATGCCCTAAAAACTGAACTTCCTTCAACCAAAATTCACACTTTGAGAACTTAGCGTACAATTTTTCTTCTCTCAATGCTCCCAATACAATCCTCAAGTGCTCTGCATGTTCCTCCTTCGTCTTGGAATAAATCAAGATGTCATCGATGAAGACTATAACACACTTTTCCAAGTACTTCTTGAAGACTCGATTCATTAAGTCTATGAAAGCTGCGGGGGCATTCGTTAACCCAAATGACATCACTAGGAACTCATAGTGTCCGTACCGGGTGCGAAAGGCCGTCTTTGGTATATCTTATGGCTTAATCCTTAACTGGTGGTACCCGGTCCTCAAATCTATTTTAGAAAAATAAACTGCGTCATTTAGTTGATCGAACAGGTCATCTATTCTGGGCAAGGGATATTTATTCTTTATAGTCACCTTATTCAACTCCCTATAGTCTATACATAATCTCATACTACCATCCTTCTTTTTCACGAATAACACCGGGGCTCCCCACGGTGACACACTAGGTCTTATCATCCCTTTATCCAACAACTCTTGTAACTGAGTGGCCAGCTCTTTCATCTCCACTGGGGCTAGCTGATATGGGGCCTTCGAAATTGGGGCCGTACCAGGAACTAAGTCTATAGCAAACTCAATGTCTCTAACAGGTGGTAGTCCTGGAAGATCATCCGGAAATACGTCTTCGAACTCATTAACGACAGGGATTTCCTGTAGGTTTGGTGCCTCCTTCTTGGTATCCTTCACATAGGCTAAATAGGCTTCGCATCATTTAAATAACAGCTTCTTAGCTTGAATCATAGTCAGGAACTTTTGGTTTTGCCGTTTTCCACTAAACACTACTTCCTCGTCCCCTGGCAGTCTCAAGCTTACTTTCTTCTTTACACAATCAATCTGGGCTCCGTGGGTTGTTAACCAATCCATACCTACTATTACGTCAAACTCTCCTAGTTTAAAAGGTATTAAATATACCCGAAAGTGTCGCCCTCCTATTTCTAGGTCACAACCTGGACATACTCGGCTAACAGGGATAATTTCATAATTAGCAATCTCTACTTGCAGTCTGTCTTTCAATGGTTCAACCTTAAGGCCTAACTGACATACAAAATCTAGGGATATGAAAGACTTGGTAGCTCCCGAATCAAATAAAACATTTGCCTTAACTGAGTTGAGTAGTAGGGTACCTGCAATCACATCCGTGTTCCTCACGGCATCTTGCACCGTCATGTTAAAAGTTCTTGTAGTAGTGTTAGAAGCAGTTCCACTCACTCTTGACGCAGCTGGCCCAGAGGACATACATTCCTTCATTCGGTGCCCTGGCTTCCCACACTTGAAGCAATTACCTCCGGCACTGGTGTTATTACTAGTTCCTCGACAGGCGTTAGCATAATGTCCTGTCAGCCAACACTTGAAGCACTTCACATCCTGTAGGTTACACACGCCCGCATGTTTCCTTCCACACTTATTGCAATTCGGGGGTAGGGCTCGGGATGGGGTAGAGTAAGACGATCCCTGTGGTCGGCCGCTCTGGCCCACACTCCAACTTTCAGCTCTCTTGGTTCCAAAGTTTCCGCTGGGTTGGGACATCGCCCCTCGCTTAAATTTTCTCGGAAAGCTCCTACCCGCAGAATTTCCCTTCCGACTATCAAACTTCCTCTTCTTTCCTTCCCTCTCCTTCTTCATCTGTTCACTCCCAGCCTCAACAATTGATGCTTTCTGTACCAGGGTGGCATAGTCTGTCAGCTCAAGAACCGTCACACGATTCTGAATCCATTGCTTTAGCCCCAATTGAAACCTTTGGGCCCTCTTTGCCTTAGAGTTCACATATTCCGGCACAAACCTCGACAACTCAGTATATTTGGCCTCATACTCGGCCACCGTCATGTTACCTTGCTTTAGTTCCAAAAACTTCAGCTCCATTTGTGTCTCCATGAACCTAGGGAAGTACTTTTCCAAGAACAGCTCGCTAAACCTCTCCCAGGTCACCACACCTCTTCCTTCCAAATTCCTCTTAGCTTCCCACCAATAGTTTGCCTCACCCTTTAGGAGGTAGGTGGCGAAAACAGTCTTCTGCTCCTCAGCGACACCTAGTATCTCGAAAGATTTTTCCATTTCCTTCAGCCAGGCTCTTGCCTCAACCGGATCCGCAGTTCCTTTAAATTCTGGGGGTTTCAGGGATTTGAAGTTCCGGAAAGCATTAGCATTGTTGGGTGGTTGCTGAACCGGGGGACGGTCCAAGTTCTGCCTAAGTAGCTCCATGAATTGTTCCATAGGGCCTCCCCTTGGATATTCTACCTCTCGGGTGTCATCACCAGCTTCTTCTTCGTCGTACTCAGAGTCATCAAACAAGTTATGATCGTTGCCCTCATCCTCACTCAGGTTCACATTCTCCCCTTCATGGTTCTGGTGGCCTCTGGTCCCATGGTGGCTACCCTGGCCTTCAGAACTGACCGGGTGAGCTCGAGTGTTCATTCTTCTGGGTGGCATGATTCTGATAATGAAACAAGAAATGGGTTAGGGTTTTCTAATTACCTGACAGCGTTTACACGGGTCAGGAACGTATCGTTCCTCCTCATAAGGGTGGAAGTTGCAAAAGTTTTAATAACCCGATGCTAGAGATAAAACGTCAAAACATTTTTGGGGAAAAATCTCAGTGGGGTGCGAAAACATTTGTAGGAGTTTTCAAGAATTCAAAACCTCAATTTTTTTTTTACAAATTTTATTTTAAAATTTGTAAGAACATTTTGGGAATTTGTAGAGAACAATTTGAAATCTCATGTCGAAAATTTGAAACAGCATGGTTGCATTTGCGGCTTGTAGCAATTGTATATTCACAGTTGTATATCAAAACAGTAAAGCATGGCATCGGAAAGTAAGGCAGTTGAGACAATATCAAGGAAACTGAAACTAGATAAGTACGGTACAAGAGTTATCACAAAGTTTGGATGTTAGAGCCTAATACATAGTTCCGATGTCAAAGTCTAGCAAAAGTGGAACAATAACAGATACATCATCTGAATAGCCAGGGCTACACAAAAGTAGGGCTACATCCGTACATACTATCCGAAGTCACATCTACATATCTGTAGGTCAGTCTACTCATCCACTGGTCAGAAAGGATACCACTGCACAAGTCAACTATCCCACAAAATCGACACATTAACGTTATCTGAACCTAGAGGACTGAGCTATCAGTAGCACATCATGGTGCCGCACCGCGACGGAGCAAAGCCCTCACTCGGGAAAATGCACGACGCACAACACGCCTAGCATCCCTAGCCTGGACCACTCCGCCCCCGCGGACTCCTAAACCGAGAATCCTCGCGCGACTCCTCCTCTCAATCCTATGGAGTCAAGCCCTAGTCCTCCTAGCAACAGCAGTCCTCATCTCAGCCTGAATCCTCAATCGTGCCTCGCGCTCCTCTACTAGTGCCCGCCTCGTCTCACTAAGTCTGGCCTCTGCAGAAAGTAAGTCTCGGGTCAGGAACTGCACCACGTAGGCGTGCTCAGTACCCGACACTGGGGGTAGGTCCATCGGCGAGGGTGGTATGACAGGAACAGGAGCAGGTGCAGGAGCAGTAGCAGGAGCAGGGGTAGGGTCAAGCTCCTCCTCACCAGAAGTATCATCCTCAGAGTCACCGTCCGATGAAACAGGACTCGATGACTACGGAGAGGGTGGGGGTGACACAATACGGCCCTCACCGGATCTCACACTCTCCTCGTCAGTAGCTACAGGAGAGGGGGTAATAGGCTCAGGCTCAAAGGGCTCCTCCTCGGGATCCTCATCATCATTATCCCCTATCAGCGTAATCCAGGGGCCAAGCTCAGGGTCAGCACCCATATCCTCCTCAGGATCCTCGGTATCTCGCATCAGTGCCTCATCATGCTCTCTCTCAAAGGCCTCAGGTTCTGGTATCTCCTCTATCTACACAAGGGAAATAAGGTGGGTCACTAACCATAAAGAAAGGTTTAAGGAGTAGTTCCCTCACGGGCCTTAAAGTCAGGGCTATATCCGATAACCCGACTGCAAACTCGATGAGAGTTCTAAGTATTATTAGGGTTGTTATTAGGGTTATTATTATTGTTATTATTATCAGGGTTGCTTTCTTAAATTACTATCGTTTCTGAGAACTGTAACCTCGCTCTGATACCATTTTTATGACGCCCCTAGATCCGGGGTCGGAGACCTAGGCGCTCACGGTCCATTTTCCATTAATAACATACCTGTTCTTGCACATAATATATAAAACAGCCATGGACCCCACAATAAAACTCACACCGCACACACACACACAGGTTAGAGTCTCAGAAACGTCATACACTTGATTCAGCAAAAGTAAAAGTTTCAGAGTTATTACAGACCGAATTAAATAGCATTTATGCTATCAGCAACACTTCGATATGAAGCGGAGTTGGCGGCTTGAATGTTTGTTACGGTACACAGCCTTGCACAGGTCATACTTATAAATAAAACGTACTAACAAAAGTTGCCAACCAATCCGGTTAATGGGGCCTACCGGTGGAATCTCAACTGCTGCCTCGGGTCTAGTCACCTGCTTTCGGGCAGTCTGTCTGGGTCTTGCCATTTCTCTTGCCAAGAGTGAGCAACTATAGCTCAGCAAGAAATATATGTATAAGATAAGCAATATAACATCACATGTGTTTAGCAGTTATTGATAAGTGGATTTTATATCCACTTGGATCGCTTAATTTCGGCTTAAATTGATTGTCTTGGACTCAAGTTGTTGTAGTTTTGATGTGTTTTGCTTAGTTGTGCAGGATTACGAGAATGTTGACTAAGGTGGATGCTTTTATAATTTTTTTGGGAATTAATTGATTAAAATTCGGATTTTCGAGAAGGGTTGCACAGTTTACACTGTTTTGGCCATATCTAGAGTTCTAGAAGTCCGTTTGAGGCTCGTAAGCAGTCCACGCGAAGATAACGAGATTTTGTAGTGCCTATATAAACACATCATACCTTGTAATTTGTATCAGATTATTATTATTGTAACAGAGAACTGCAAGAGAGAAAAGTGGAGAAGGATTCAAGCTCGGTGACAAGCAAAGATCTAGATCTACTTCATCTTCTGTATACTTTGGATTATAGATTTGTTTTCTCAACTCTTGTTTTTATTAATATTATTGTTTCTTTCTTTCATATCTTGTTTGTATCAGATTTTCGAGAAGGATTCAAGAGTTATTTATGGAACTTAGTATCTTGATGCTGTAAAGATCTGTGTGTGATGTGAAATTGATATCCTCGTATGGTTAATTTAAATGCTTTTAGATGCGTAGCTAACATCTAAATTGAATTGTTAATCTCTTGTGAAGTGAAAGTGGATCTTGAGATTTAGAACTTGCCATGCTAGCATAGGTTCATAATTGATTGTCAATATGATTCGTCGTGTGAGATGAAAATACTTATACAACCCTATGTGATCTTAATGGATAACCTGTTCTTCAACCGTTATGTTTTCAAATTCTATAGACATATAGGGTCTAAGCATAATTGGTGTCTATTCATCTTCTATCTCTTTTGTGGATGTATGTTTAGTTTGGTATGCGTATGCTGACAGGTAGCGTATACTGGTTTCGTGTTATCCGATCAGATATCAAAATCATTGCATATAGAGATTAAAGGCGTCAGATCTAAGGGAAGTATTTAATGAAGTTGGGATCCCATGTTTATTCTCATATTAGTAATTCGAATTCAATCTCATTAGTTAATTTAATTCTTAGTTTAAAAATTGCATCCTAGTTTAATTTAGTTAATCAATACCAAAATTGTTATTTGTCTTAGCAGTGAATTAAAACCAAACATTGTTGCATAGGCATATTTACTGATTAAACTTAACCAGATCTTTGTGGAACGAACTTTAATTATATTACTTGTGACTACGTGCGCTTGCGTAATTTTATGCTAACAAGTTTTTGGCGCCGCTGCCGGGGATCATCGGTGTTTTGTTTAGTTTATGTGCTTGTCATCAGTGGTCGTTAGCGTTCACTGACTCGGATTTCTTACTTAGTTGTTTGTTTCGTGGTGTTTTCAGGTACTTGAACGTGTATGCGAACACGTTTGCAGGCTCGTAAGGAAAAACTGGCAGAAGACGGTCTTGTAGTAGATAATCAGAAAGAGGAACTTGAAACTACTGTAGAGATGGCAGATTTACCAGCAGCAGTTAAGGCTTTGAAGGACTATTCGCAGCCGAAGATTACTGACATACAATCTAGTATTGTCAGGCCAGCTATTGCAGCGAATAACTTTGAGATCAAGCCGAGCACAATTCAGATGGTGTAGAATTCGGTTCAGTTTGGGGGTGCTTCGACAGAGGATCCTAATATGCACATCAGGGACTTTATCGAGATCTGCGACACTTTCAAATTTAATGGTGTGTCGGATGATGCTATCAAGTTGAGGCTTTTCCCATTCTCCTTTAGGGATAAGGCTAAGGGCTGGTTACACTCTCTACCAGCTGGTTCCATTACTACATGGGATGATCTTGCTCAGAAGTTTCTTACTAAATTCTTCCCTATGGCGAAAACTGCAGCAATAAGGAACCAGTTAACTCAATTTCAACAGCAATCTGGCGAATCTTTGTGTGAGGCTTGGGAACGTTATAAGGAGATGCTACGAAGGTGCCTTCAACATGGCATGCCTGATTGGATGGTTATTAATGGTTTCTACAATGGGTTGGGAGCACAGTCTAGGCCTTTGCTAGATGCAGCATCTGGTGGAGCTCTATGGGCGAAGAGCTATGAGGAAGCATATGATCTTATTGAGATGATGGCTGCTAACGAATATCAAAATCCAACACAGAGGCTTTCTCAAGGTAAGGTAGCAGGTGTTCTTGAAGTTGACACAGCTTCAGCTATTGCAGCTCAGTTGAAAGCTCTTTCGATGAAGGTGGATTCTCTTGCTAATTATGGAGTTCAGCAGGTTGCTAGTGTTTGTGAGCTATGTGCGGGCGCACATGAGACGAATCAGTGTGCTATCTCTTCTGAATCAGCACAGTTCGTAAGTAATTTTCAGAGACCTGCTGCACCAGTACCAGCCACCTATCATCCAAGCAACAGGAATCATCCTAACTTCAGCTGGAGCAACAACCAAGGTGCTCAACAACCTCAGCAACCCTATCAGCAGTTTCAGGGGCAGCAAGCAAGGCCATTCAATCAAGGTTATCAGCAGCAGTATGCTCCAAAGCAATCATATCAACCTCCGGGATTTCAGCAGCAACAAACCCAGGCTCATGCGGGGCAATCTTCTAATGAAAAATCAGATGATGTGTGGATAGCGTTAAAGAACCTACAAGCTGGTCAGAAGCTCTTGGAAACTCAGATAGGACAGATTGCAAGTGCCTTACTTAGTAGACCTCAAGGAACTCTTCCTAGTGATACGGAAGCAAATCCAGGTAGGAGAGATAGCAAGGAACAGGTGAAGGCCGTGACTTTGAGATCGGGAAAAGTTATAGCAGGCCGTAAATCAGCAGTAGAAGAAGATGTAGATATTCAGAATCAGCAGGGTGAAAAATCTGCAGTGCCCGAAATTGCTCAACCTGATTTGATGGCTGATCAGCAAGGTGATGAAGTAGAGAAGAGCAAGGAACCTGTTAAAAATTCTGTGGAGCAGTCTACAAAGAACACTCAGATCTATCCTCCTCCTCCTTATCCTAGAAGACTCCAGAAGCAGCAGTTGGACAAGAAGTTTGCTAAGTTTTTAGAGGTGTTCAAGAAGTTGCAGATTAACATTCCCTTTGCCGAAGCTCTTGAACAGATGCCGAGCTATGCCAAGTTCATGAAGGGGATTCTTTCTCGTAAGTTGAAGCTTGAGGAATTAGAGACCGTTGCTCTAACGGAAGAATGCAGTGCTCTGCTGCAACAGAATTTGCCTCAAAAACTAAAGGATCCTGGTAGCTTTACTATTCCATGCACTATTGGTAATTTGTCTTTTGCGAAGTGCTTGTGTGACTTGGGAGCTAGCATCAATCTCATGCCCTTGTCAGTCTATATGCAACTTGGTCTACCGGAACCAAAGCCTACCAACATCTCTTTGCAGTTGGCTGATCGTTCAGTTACATATCCTAGAGGCATAGTGGAGGATGTGTTGGTGAAAGTTGACAAACTCATATTTCCTGCTGATTTTGTTATCTTGGATTTCGAGGAAGATAAGAAGATTCCCATAATCTTGGGAAGACCATTCTTGGCTACGGGAAAGACTTTGATTGATGTGCAGAAAGGGGAGCTCACCATGAGGGTGCAAGACCAGAATGTCACTTTCAATGTTTTTAATGCAATGAAACTTCCCTCAGATGAAGAAGAATGTTTGAAGGTGGATTGGGTTGATTCTGCAGTTACTATGGAAATGGAGAAGTTGCTTAAGTCAGACTCTTTGGAAAAAGTTTTAGTTGGTGACTCTGATTTTGAAGATGAGGAATTAGCCGACCAACTTCAGCAGCTAAATTCAGCCCCTTGGAAAAGGAGATTTGATTTGCCTTTTGAATCTCTTGGGTTAGGAGAACGTAAAAATTCGGAGGGGCGCCTGAAACCATCTATTGAGGAAGCTCCCACACTTGAACTCAAACCACTTCCGGAACACTTGCGGTATGTTTTTCTTGGTGATGCATCTATATTACCTGTTATTATTGCCTCTAACTTGTCAGCTAGTGCGGAAGAAAAGCTTTTGCGAATTTTGAGGGAATTCAAGTCAGCAATTGGTTGGACTATAGCAGATATCAAGGGAGTCAGCCCTTCTTATTGCATGCATAAAATTCTGCTAGAGGAGGGAGCTAAGCCTACTATTGAGCATCAGCGGAGACTTAATCCGATTATGAAAGAGGTGGTGAAGAAGGAAATTCTAAAGTGGCTTGATGCGGGTATTATATATCCTATCTCAGACAGTTCTTGGGTGAGCCCGGTTCAATGTGTGCCAAAGAAAGGAGGCATGACAGTTGTTGCTAATGAAAAGAATGAGCTCATCCCTACTCGAACAGTCACGGGGTGGAGAGTTTGTATGGACTATAGGAAGCTCAACAAAGCCACGAGAAAAGATCATTTTCCTCTGCCATTCATTGATCAGATGCTAGACAGGTTGGCGGGACATGAGTATTATTGCCTCCTTGATGGTTATTCAGGCTACAATCAGATTTGCATTGCTCCGGAAGATCAAGAGAAGACCACATTCACATGTCCTTTTGGTACCTTTGCTTTCCGACGGGTTTCTTTCGGACTTTGTGGTGCTCACGCCACTTTTCAAAGGTGCATGATGGCTATTTTCTCAGACATGATTGGCTCGAATGTGGAGGTTATTATGGATGACTTCTCAGTTTTTGGTACTTCATATGACGAGTGCTTGCATAATCTTGGCTTGGTTTTGAAACGTTGTGTGGAGACTAACTTGGTGCTTAATTGGGAGAAGTGTCACTTTATGGTGCGAGAGGGAATTATCCTTGGGCACAAGGTATCTGGTAGAGGACTTGAGGTGGATAGGGCTAAGGTGGAAACAATCGAAAATCTTCCTCCACCTATCTCTGTTAAAGGAATTCGCAGTTTTCTTGGTCATGCGGGTTTCTATCGGTGATTCATCAAAGACTTCTCAAAAATTTCTAAACCCTTGTGCAATCTCCTGGAGAAGGATGTTCCTTTCAAGTTTGATGATGAGTGTCTTGCAGCTTTTGAGCTCCTGAAGAAGAAGTTGACTACTACACCAGTCATTACCGCACCTAATTGGGGGGAGCCGTTTGAACTTATGTGTGATGCTAGTGACTATGCTGTTGGAGCTGTGCTTGGTCAAAGGAAGGATAAAATTTTTCATGTGGTTTACTATGCTAGTAAAACCCTCAATGATGCACAGCTGAACTACACTACTACGGAGAAGGAGTTGCTAGCAGTTGTCTATGGTTTCGAGAAATTCAGGTCTTATCTGCTTGGTACGAAGGTGATTGTGTATACTGATCATGCTGCAATTCGATATCTTATGTCGAAGAAGGATTCCAAGCCTAGATTGATTCGTTGGGTGCTTCTCTTGCAAGAATTTGATGTGGAATTCAAGGATAGGAAAGGCACGGAAAATCAAGTAGCGGATCATCTCTCACGCTTAGAGGACCACGGTAAGGAATTGCATAACAAATCTCTTATTAATGAATCTTTTTCAGATGAGCAGCTGTTTGCAGTGCAAGATGAAGAGCCATGGTTTGCAGATTATGTAAACTATTTGGTTAGCAATGTTATTCCTCCATATCTTTCGAGTGCTCAAAGGAAGAAGTTTCTACATGATGTGAAGTGGTACCATTGGGATGAACCGTTTCTATTTAGACAAGGAGCAGATCAGATGATCAGACGATGTATTCCGTATAGTGAGACGAAGGGTGTGTTGCGAGATTGTCACTCAACTGTTTATGGTGGTCATTATGGTGGAGAAAAGACAGCGGCTCGTGTGCTTCAAGCAGGTTTCTATTGGCCTTCCTTGTTTAAGGATGCTCATCAGTTCGTGTTGAGATGTGATCGTTGTCAAAGGGTTGGCAATATTTCTAGAAGGAACGAGATGCCTCTTAACATGCTTCTTGAGGTAGAGATCTTTGATGTCTGGGGGACTGACTTCATGGGACCTTTTGTTTCTTCATGCAACAATCAGTACATCTTGCTAGCTGTGGATTACGTGTCTAAATGGGTCGAGGTTAAGGCGTTGCTGACCAATGATGCAAAGGTGGTATTGAATTTCTTGCATAAGCAAATTTTTACGCGTTTCGGAACTCCACGTGCTATAATAAGTGATGAGGGAACTCACTTTTGCAATCGCCAGTTTACTACGTTGATGGCGAAATATAATGTGACGCATCATGTTGCCACTGCTTATCACCCTCAAACGAATGGCCAAGCTGAAGTTTCTAACAGGGAGATCAAGAGAATTCTAGAGAAATTGGTGAATCCGTCTCGTAAGGATTGGTCATTGAAGTTGGATGAAGCTGTATGGGCATACAGAACTGCCTACAAAACTCCTCTAGGTATGTCTCCGTTTCAGTTAGTTTATGGGAAAGCATGTCATTTGCCTGCAGAGTTGGAACATAAAGCATATTGGGCGTTGAAGAAATTGAATTTAGATATCACGGCTGCGGGTGCAAAGCGGTTGCTTCAGTTGAATGAACTTGAGGAATTTCGTGAGCAAGCTTACGAAAATAACAAGATGTATAAGGAGAAGGTTAAGAGGTGGCATGATAAACAGTTGGTACCAAAAGCATTTTTACCAGGTCAACAGGTGTTGCTATTTAATTCTCGCCTCAAGCTTTTTCCTGGAAAACTCAAGTCGAGGTGGTCAGGTCCCTTTATTGTTAAGACGGTGTATCCACATAGAGCTATTGAAATTTATGAAACAACACCGGATCATGCTTTTAAAGTAAATGGATAGCGGTTGAAGCATTACTATGGCGGGTCGCTTCAACGCGATAAGGTTTCCACCGTTTTGGCGTCTACTTGATTCGGGAGAAGAACGTCAAGCTAATGACGTAAAAGGAGCGCTTCTTGGGAGGCAACCCAAGTATTGTGTATGTTGTTGTATACCTTTCTTTGAAAAAAAAAAAGAAAAAAAAAGAGTGTTGTGAGTATTGAAAAAAAAAAACCAACAAAAACACTCAAAATTTCAGTACGTTACTAAGCAAACTGCGCCACAAGGCTGACAGCGCCTAGTAACGCAGACAGGACTCGCGCCACTAGCGCCACAGCGCGCCAACAGCCCTGTCACGCAGGTTGAACCTGCGCAACAAGTGCCGCAGTGCAACAGGCCCAGTAACGCAGTATCAATCTGCGCAACATGCCCCAGCGCGCAAACAGCGCACTGTTCTCCTGCATTCCACCGTTTTTTTGCCTTTAAACCTCAAATTTTTCACTCCTTTTACCTATTTTCTTATTCTATATCCTAATTCATCTCCAAATCCTAAACACTATCATAACCAAATCCCATTCTACCTTAAATTCATTCCTAAACAACCCCAATCCTATACTACATATAATTTCATCTTTATTACTTACATCTCCTATATATATACATACACACATACATGCACAAACACTTCTATATTACCCAAAATTCTCAACTTTCATCCATTCATAGGGAAAAAGGGGAATCAAATTCGAAGTTTTAGGGATTAATCTAGCAATTTCACCTCTTCGATTCAATTGGGTAATATTTTCTCTCATCTTTTATTTGAATTTGTGAATTTTGCAAATTAGGGTTCTTGAAGTGTGTAATTTGGGGGTCTTTGTTTGGTGAATTGTTTGGAGATTGTTGTTCTTTGCTTGATATTTGTTGATTATGGCTCCTAAGCGACCACGATTAGTGGGAAGTAGTAGTAGTGCTCGTCCAGCTTTGGATGAGAACGATGTTGTGGGAGATGGGGTGGAAAAATTCGTGAATGAGGATGCCAAAGCGGAGTATGGTAGGTTGGTTGTCAAGGGGGTTATTCAGGAAAGGAGGCTTGTGCCACGTAATAATGCGGAGATGGAGACTATAATTAGTGAGCGGGGTTGGACTTTCTTTTGTGAGTTTGCTAATGATGCCCCATTGAATGTGGTTAGGGAGTTTTATGCTAATGCTTCGATAGCAAGGAATAATTCCACGATTGTTAGGGGCCAGAAGGTGGATTATTCGCCTCGTGCGATTCGTACTTTGATTAGGCAACCGCCTAAACCTAGAGGTGCTACTGATTGGGGAAAAAAGACTAGGGATGAGGTTGTTCTTGATGCAATCATTGGTGAGCTTTGTATTCCAGGTACGGAGTGGAAGTGTAGAGTGGGTACCACCGAGAAGAGGACTTTTCCGGCGGCGTCATTGTCTAAGTTCGCACGGGCATGGTTCTACTTCATCAGTTCTAATATTCTTCCATCAACCCATGTGACCGATGTTACTGTTGAGAGAGCTATTCTGCTATGGGGTATTCTCAGAGGTGAGTATGTTGACCTTGGGTATCTTATTAATCAAGCTATTCTTCGGTATTTGGGCAGTAATTCATCGGCTAGTATTCCTTATGCGTCTATTATTGCGTACTTGTGTGATGCTTCGAAAGTGAAATGGTACAAAGGTGAGCCGGTGCATAAACCTATGTCTTCCATTAATGATGTTACTATTGACCGGATGGGGGAGTGGTCGGGCGGCATTCCTCATCTTAGGGGTCTAGGCTTTATAGTTGGTGATGCTGGTGGTCAGGGAGCGGGCGCTCCGCCACATGTTCCTAGGGCACCGGGAGTAGCGATTGCAGAATGTAAGAACCCTAATTTTTGGTAATATTTTCTTTTATTTAATATCTTGTGACATTATCATTATGGAACTTTTCTAGTCATCCCTGTTGATTTATAGAATTGATTGTCTGTGAAACTGCGTTGTTGCATTTATGATGTAAGATATACAGAGAGATTGTGAAGGCAAGAGTCTTACTGTTAGTAATATTTATAAAGCTTGGGATTTGAGAATGGTTAGAATATTAAAGGATTTATTAAGAATTATGACGAGGAATTTTGGACATTCGAAGAATTTACACAATAAGTACTTAAGGAATTATAGTGGAAATCTCTACGCGACGAAATATTATTACGAGAGAATAATTAAGTTACGATACGAAGTAAGGATTAAATAACAAGTATTGGTGGGAGAATAATATTACAAGGAAAGAAATTACATGCAAGTGCCATGTAACTAGATAGTTAGAAAAAGGAACTAGAAAACATAAAAGCAAATGTGAATAGTGACTAGCATGGTGGATGATGTACTAGGGGACAATAGGGCATGGATGCAACCTAGGCTAGCTTGGCAACATGTGACTACTTTCTACTAACCATAATAATACAAGTCATCCTAGCATTTCTTTTTACCTTTCCAAAACAAAACAAAGCAAAAACATCTCCCCCCCCCCTTGAAAGAAGCTCTCGGCCGAACTCCTTGAAGAGAGAGGGAGAGATTTTCTCTCCACCATTTCTTCATCTACAACCTTCCTAGGGCTTCCTTGCATCTTAGTAGAGGTATGGTATCAATTTCAAAGCCCTCCATCCATTGGTTCTTGAGTTATAATGGTTGGAAGTTTAGAGAAATACTAACATAAGTTTATTATCTTTTAGATCTTGCATTGTGAGTGTTGTAGGAGGCCATCTAAGGTGTTTTTAAGTTGTATAAAGATTGTTCAAGGTCTCTAGGAGCTCAAGGAGGTATAAAATCTCAAACCACCCTTGGTTATGTGTTGTTCATGTAGTATGGTAGTAGATCCATGCATTTTAGGGGTTATCTTGAATGTATATGTATTGGATAGCATGGATCTTGGGTTTTGATGTTGAGATTGTGAATTTTGTGACTATGGTTAATATATATATCTCCATGAGTGTTATGAGTCATGATCTAAGTGTTTTAAGTGGTGTTTATGTTATGGAAGCATGAAAAATGGTTGATCTAAGTGATTTGAGCTTGCTGAGTTTGTCCAGGAACTTTGATCTGTGTTGTAGCACGATTTTGAACACCCAAATGATGTCCCCTGATGTCCTACCTTATATTGTTGGAAAGATAATTGAATGTAGTTTCTGGATATGTAAGATTCATAGCTAGGTGATGTGTGGATTTTTAGTTATGGCCGGAGAAGTGAATTTTGTTTCTGGACTATGAACTGCATTAAGTGACCCCCTTGTGAACCTTGTTTAAACACCTTAAAATATGTTTGGGATCATGGAAAAATTCGAGAATGTAAGTAATGCAGTGGTGAAGACCATCCAAAAGGAATTGGATTAAAATATGAATTTTTGGATTTTATAAAAATGCTAGAGTAAAATTATTCTAGGGTTAGTGGTTATGGTTCGAACGTGGTAACTAAATTAAGTCGAGTAAGTGACGAGCGTAAACGAGTGATGTCATGGACCTATAGTGGGGCTAGGGAGTCATAAGACGAAGTCGTTAAGTTAATTTCGTACCCCCTTAAAACCCCGTAATTAAAGAGAAATTGTTAAGGTACTAACGAACGATTATTGTTTATGTATAGATCGTTCGAATCCGCACGCTCGACCACCCCAACCAAACCAAGGCAAGTTTACTTTTCAAAACTTATCCCTATACAAGGATTTTCACTGTTGTGTTTGTAGTTTTCAAATTATATCAAATGCTACGTTTATCGAAGTATTGATGCAATTGAGATTGAACAAGTACATGTATGCTTTTACCCCTTGAACTTAGATTGAAATGTTTTCTTCGGACAACGACTCTAGCAATAGAGGTCGTAGCGGTCCGTATATACTATTGATCGGGGAGCGGTATATTATTATATCGTATCTATATTGCGAAAACCCGAAGGGTCATTCGGGTGGTATCGTATATTCAAATGACTATCGTTATATCTTCGTAAATACTCGAAACCCTATCTTGGATTAAAGGTTTATTTTATCGAATAATTATTTTATTAATTATTAATATTAGATCTTAAAATATTATTTATTAATTACTGTTCATTATTTAAAGACAAAGTTAATCCAAGATACCTTTTAATACTTTTAAACTCGAACTCTTTCGAACTCAAAACATTTTCGAAAACCCCCGGTCAGATTCTGCTTCTTGTATGATTTCAAGAATCATCGGTCGACTGATGTCGAACCTCAATTACTCTGTTTTCAATCAAAATCAAGTTTTAAAAGAAAAGAAAAAGGGACTCTGGCAGGTGTGGGAACCGTTGACGAACGATTCCCGGGATGTGTAAGCGGCCGTGAGCCAGGCGGTCCATCACTTATTATTCCGGCCCAGGTGTTGCCGAAGGATGATTACGGATGTAGTTTTCATCGAGGGTGATTACGGATGTAGTTTTCACCCGAGGGATAGTTACGGATGTTGTTTCTATCCTTCTACCGGTAGAGAAGACCCGCGGATTATTGGACTTGGATGTGGCGACTGATCATCGTCAATCCTTGTCAGGTTTTGTGTTTTCTTTAAGTCCCATTCCTCCATTTTGGAAAAATGCTTTGACACTGCTTCTTAGGCTTTTGTGCCAAGTTGCTGATAGTGTTCTACTTTGATGAGAATGATGTTGATTCAATGCAGTATCTAGAACTGCAAGTTTATTTTGAAAACAAGGGCACATATTGTTGCACCTTCGAGATTTATCAACTATGACAAGCGATTTTATAACTGATTGATCAAATAAATATATCAACTGCCAATCATATGAGATGTATATTGCTCATCTTATATATATATTTCTTGCTGAGCTATAGTTGCTCACTCTTACTTGTTTTCAAACTTTACAAACACAACAGCTAAGCGAAATGGCAAGACCCAGGCAGACTGCTCGAAAGCAGGTGACTAGGCCCGAGCCTCCACTTGAGATTCCACCGGTAGGCCCCATTAGCCGGATTGTTTGGCAGCTTTTGTTAGTACGTTTTATTTATCAGCATGACCTGTGCAAGGCAGTGTATCGTAACAAACTTTCAAGCCGCCAGCTTCGCTTCATATCGGAGTGTTGCTGGTAGCATAAATACTATTTAATTCGGTCTGTAATAACTCTGATAACTTTATTACTGTTTAATCAATGTGTGACGTTTCTGAGGCTCTAACCTGTGTGTGTGAGTGTGGTGTGAGTTTATTGTGGGGTCGATGGCTGTGTTATATATATTGTGTGCAAGAACAGGTATGTTATTAATGGAAAATGGACCGTGAGCGCCTAGATCTCCGACCCCGGAACCTCAGCGGCGAATGGTGGATATGTCAGTCTTTGATACTTATTTTCGTCGAATGACTAGGCGGTTGGATGCTATGCATGTTAGCAGTCACCAGTACTCCGAGGACTTGGCCGTAGCTTTGGATGCAGCTTTTCAGTCACCAGGTGCTGCTGTTCAGTGGCCTATATATGGAGCTCGGACTCCGTATCCTCCACCTGATTCGTCCGATGAGGATGATGAGGGTGACGACAGTGAGGATGAGTAGGTATGTTTCTGCTATCCCTTGTATTTACTTCCATTCAATGCGGACATTGAATATTTTAAGTTTGGGGGTGATTTGAGGGATTAGTAGTTGTTGTTGTATTATGTGTTCATGTAGGATATCATATTTTGCATGCTTAGTAGTAATTCATTCATGTTATGTTCGTATTAATTATGTTTGTTTCATATAGGACATTCTGTTTTTATTTTTTCGTATACCATGTGAGTTCATATTAGTTGCATTTGCATATCATGCATATTTCATGATCCCTTAAGACGAGCTAATTATGATTGGTAGGTAGGTGTCTAATTGAGTGTGGTAATGATGAGTAGAGGGTTGATTTATAGTTTCTATGAAATTGACGTGCATGTTTCAGAAACAAAATCTTTTCACAGTCTCATTGGGTGCTTTTGGGCTAGGTTGAGATCATGCTTGTTTGGATGTTCTGAGATTTAATCACTTAATTATATTTAGAATTTTCGTTATTCCCTTGATGGCGTAGGATCACTAAAGTCTAAGTTTGGAGGAAAACAGGGATTTCATGCTTAAATTGTAAATAATTGTCAATAATGGCTAGGCGTCAAATGGCTAGTAGCCGGCTCATATTTATATGAGTAGTCTAGGGTTGGAATTGAGAATTCTCATTCCAGATTGCATAGAAAAAAAAAGAGAGAGAAAAAAAAAGCAGAAAAAAAGAAAAAAAAAAGAAGAAGAAAAGATCAAAAGTGTCAATTGTTTATATGCAAAAATTAACCAGGTTGAGCTCTTTAATACTCGAGCAATTAAATTCGCGGGGACTTTGTGCCTAGTGACCTAAGGCTTTTATAGTCTGGGATCCACTAACCCAACGCTCGCTACATGGGTATTATTGTATAAGCCTTTCGTGGTCTCATCCATTGCACGGTTAAATAAGCATGCTTGTATATTATGTGTCGTAGTTGTTTAGTAATAAAAGCATGAATTTCTGTTTACCTTGGATAAGTGTTCTTAGGTTATGAAGTGTCTACAGTCTATTCTATTTATAAACCTGTGATTGTCTTGATGAAGAGCATGTATGATTTTTGACCTAGTTTTGGGAGTATTTCTGATGAGCATTACACACACGCACGTTTCTGTTCATGTATTGTTAGTATACGGGAACTTGGTCGAGCTCTATTTGGATTTAGTTGCATTCTCTAAGATATTTGCTTGCTCGTTGGTTTTGGTTAGTTTGAAGGGGATCGTTGCATTTTTCATTCTAGTTGCATTCATGCATTGCATTGCATTAGGTTAAATAGATTTTGTGGGTACATTAGCTATAGGCCCTCACGAGACCTTACTCGTCCACTAGGGCTGCCTAGGGGTTTAAAGGGCTTGTTGCATATGCCAAATGCAACCGTGATCACCTATGGAAGTGGTACTAGCTAGTTAGTTAGTTGTAATTGTTTATGCTTGAGGACAAGCATCGGTTTAAGTTTGGGGGTGTGATAAGTGGATTTTATATCCACTTGGATCGCTTAATTTCGGCTTAAATTGATTGTCTTGGACTCAAGTTGTTGTAGTTTTGATGTGTTTTGCTTAGTTGTGCAGGATTACGAGAATGTTGACTAAGGTGGATGCTTTTATAATTTTTTTGGGAATTAATTGATTAAAATTCGGATTTTCGAGAAGGGTTGCACAGTTTACACTGTTTTGGCCATATCTTGAGTTCTAGAAGTCCGTTTGAGGCCCGTAAGCAGTCCACGCGAAGATAACGAGATTTTCTATCATTCTAAGATAGCCCAGAGGTCCAATTACGTGGGGAACGTTCCAGAAAATCTGAAGAAAAGTCAGCCACGAATTTTCCTTAAAAAACAGAATCAATTTAGGAAACGTATCTTGCAGAAATTCTATTATAATTCTGTTTTTGTATTTTCTTGCTGGGCAAGACTTGTAGTGCCTATATAAACACATCATACCTTGTAATTTGTATCAGATTATTATTATTGTAACATAGAACTGTAAGAGAGAAAAGTGGAGAAGGATTCAAGCTCGGTGACAAGCAAAGATCTAGATCTACTTCATCTTCTATATACTTTGGATTATAGATTTGTTTTCTCAACTCCTGTTTTTATTAATATTATTGTTTCTTTCTTTCATATCTTGTTAATTATTATGTTTTCATCAAATCCCATGACGATGAATAGTTCAATTATGGGCTAAACGTTGTCATGGGATTCTAACGGAGTTATTTATGGAACTTAGTATCTTGATGCTGTAAAGATCTGTGTGTGATGTGAAATTGATATCCTCGTATGGTTAATCTTAATGCTTTTAGATGCGTAGCTAACATCTAAATTGAATTGTTAATCTCTTGTGAAGTGAAAGTGGATCTTGAGATTTAGAACTTACCATGCTAGCATAGGTTCATAATTGATTGTCAATATGATTCGTGCTGTGAGATGAAAATACTTATACTACCCTATGTGATCTTAATGGATAACCTGTTCTTCAACCGTTATGTTTTCAAATTCTATAGACATATAGGGTCTAAGCATAATTGGTGTCTATTCATCTTCTATCTCTTTTGTGGATGTATGTTTAGTTTGGTATGCGTATGCTGACAGGTAGCGTATACTGGTTTCGTGTTATCCGATCAGATATCAATATCATTGCATATAGAGATTAAAGGCGTCAGATCTAAGGGAAGTATTTAATGAAGTTGGGATCCCATGTTTATTCTCATATTAGTAATTCGAATTCAATCTCATTAGTTAATTTAATTCTTAGTTTAAAAATTGCATCCTAGTTTAATTTAGTTAATCAATACCAAAATTGTTATTTGTCTTAGCAGTGAATTAAAACCAAACATTGTTGCATAGGAATATTTACTAATTAAACTTAACCAGATCTCTGTGGAATGAACTTTAATTATATTACTTTTGACTACGTGCGCTTGCGTAATTTTATGCTAACAGTTATTAAACTTGTTTATATCAATCAGTTATAAAATCACTTGTCATTGTTGATAAATTTCGAAGGTGCACCAATACGTGCCCTTGTTTTCAAAGTAAACTTGCAGTCCTAGATACTGCATAGAGTCAACATCTTTCTCATCAAAATAGAACACTATCAGCAACTTGGCACATAAGCCTAAGAAGCAGTGTCAGAGCATTTTTCCAAAATGGAGGAATGGGACTTAAAGAAAACACAAAACCTGACAGGGATTGACGATGATCAGTCGCCACATCCAAGTCCAATAATCCGCGGGTCTTCTCTACCGGTAGAAGGATGGAAACTACATCCGTAACTATCCCCGGGTGAAAACTACATCCGTAATCACCCTCGATGAAAACTACATCCGTAATCATCCTTCGACAACACCTGGGCCGGAATAATAATTGATGGACCGCCTGGCTCACGGCCGCTTACACATCCCGGGAATCGTTCGTCAACGGTTCCCACACCTGCCAGAGTCCCTTTTTCTTTTTCTTTTAAAACTTGATTTTGATTGAAAACTGAGTAATTGAGGTCTGACATCAGTCGACCGATAATTCTTGAAATCGAACACGAAGCAAAACCTGACCGGGGGTTTTCAAAAGTGTTTTGAGTTCGAAAGAGTTCGAGTTCGAAAGTATTAACGGTATCTTGGATTAGCTTTGTCTTTAAAATAATGGTCAATAATTAATAAATGGTATTTTAAAATTTAATATTAATAATTAATAAAATAATAATTAAATTAAATTAGCTTTTAATCCAAGATAGGTATTTTTGAGTATTTACGATGATATAAAAATAATTACCTAAGTATAAGATACTTCCCGAATGACCCTTCGGGTTTTCGCAAT
Organism: Saposhnikovia divaricata; assembly: GCA_036435485.1. NCBI lineage: Eukaryota > Viridiplantae > Streptophyta > Magnoliopsida > Apiales > Apiaceae > Saposhnikovia > Saposhnikovia divaricata. Next base: position 2,748,746 of record JAZHRN010000132.1, read on the forward strand.
TTAATTACGATATAATAATATACCGCTCCCCGGTCAATAGTATATATGGACCGCTACGACCTCTATTGCTAGAATCGTTGTCCGAAGAAAACATTTCATTCGAAGTTCAAGGGGTGCAAACATATATGTGCTTATACATCTCAATTTCATCATTACTTCAATAAGCATAAACATTTGATACGATTGAAAACTACAAACACAACAGTGAAAGTCCTTATATATGTAAGTTTTGAAAAGTAAACTTGCCTTGGTGAGGTTGGGGTGGTCGAGCTTGCGGAGTGGAATGATCTATACATAAGCAATAGCCGTTCGTTAGTACCTTAAAAATATCTCTTTTAATTGCGAGGTTTTAGGGGGTACAAAATTAACTTAATGACTTCGTCTTATGACTCTCTAGCCCCACTATAGGTTCATGTCATCACTCGGTTGCGCTCGTCACTTATTCGACTTAATTTGGTTACCATATCCGAATCATATTCATTCCCCCTAAAATTACACTCCACTTACGACATTTTCACTTGCGCAAATTTTACTCTAACATTTTTATAAAATTGAACAATACATATTTTATTCCAATTCTTTTTGGGTAGTCTTCACCACTGCATTTACTAGCTCCTCTAATTTTTCCATGATCCTACATAAATTTTTAGGGGTTTAAACAATGTTCACAAGGGGACCATTTAGTGCATGTCGAATTCCAGAAACACATTTCACTTCTCAGGCCATAACTCAAAATCTGTACATCACCTAGTCATTAAACTTATATTTCTGGAAACTACATTCAAATACCTTTCCAACAATATATATTAGGACTTCAGGGGACAAGATTTAGGGGTCCAAAACCCTCCTACAAGACAGTACAAGTTCCTGGAAAATTACTCAGCATGCTTTTACCACTTAACCATTCAAGAATTTTATATAAACATCACAACCATCATCTAAACCACCAAGATCATACTCTATGGCATACATGGAGTTACATACACTAACCACAAGCTTAAAAATCACAACCACAACATTTAAACTCAAGATCTACATCATCCATAACTTATATGTCCAAGATTCACACTAATATCCATGGATCTAACATTAAACACCACAAATAATACATGGCCAAGAGGGGTTAGGGTTTTATACCTTCTTGAGTATCTAGGATCCTTGGGTATACCTTACAAGTCTCAAGAACACCTTTGATGAGCTCCTACAATCCTTACAACTCAAGATCTAAATGAAAACTAAACATTGTTACTATTCAACAAAACTTCAACAATTTATAACTTGGAAACTAATGGATGAAAGGGGTTGGAATTCATAGCATACCTTCCTTATATGATGTAGAGTACCTAGGATTTTTTTCTTGAATTAAGAGTGATGAGAAGTGGAAGAAAAGAATTCTTCTTCCCCTTTTTTTTGTGTTTGGCCGAGAGCAACAAGAGCTTGGGGGGGAGAGAGAGTTTTTGTTTTGTTTTTTGGTGTTGGTTGAATAAAGTAAAGTGTGTTGGGTGATATGTATTAGGTGTATGTATATGTATCACATGTTGCAAGTCTAGTACCTAGGCCATACCTCCTTGTCTCCTTGGACAATGCACCAAACTAGTTACTATTCCTCTTGCTATCTTTGCATTGCTAGTTTGCTTTCCTAACTACTTAGTTGCATGGGACTTGCATGCAATATCATTCCTTGTATCATTATTCTTCCACCAATGCTTGTCACTTAATCTTTAATTCGCATCGTATCTTAATTAATTTCTCGTAATAATATTTTGTCGCGTAGAGATTTCCCTTGTAATTCCTTAAGTACTTAATTGTGTAAATTCCTCGAATATCCATAACTCCTCGTCATAATTCCTAATAAATCTTTTAATACTCCAATAACTCTTAAGTCCCAAGTTTTATAATTCTTTCTAACAATAAGACTCTTGCCTTCAACAACCTTCCCTTTATCTTACATGGTGAATGTAACAACATAGTTTCTCAGATAATTCAATTCCATTAAACAACAGGGATGACTAAAAAAATCCAAATTGACAATGTCATATGATATTATATAAAAGAAAATATTACAAAAATTAGGGTTCTTACACCTAGGATCAAAAGAACTATCCCCAAGTTGAGTGTCATGCTTTGAGCATATGGCATTCAATTCATCTAACATCTCAACAGAAGTAAAATTCTGATAAAGCTCATGAAGATCTTTATTGCTCTCATACTCTAACATAACATCTTCCTCAAGAAAAGACTCAATTGAACTATCCTCAAGAGTTGACCACGAAATAACCTCATCTATCAAATTAACTCCTATAGGTTGTTCAAAAAGCTTATTAGGTTGATTTCCTACATTAAAGGCATTAAGATCTATCGTCATGTTTCCAAAAGTGAGTTTCATCGAACCATTCCTACAGTTAATCAAAGCATTAGAGGTAGCAAGAAAAGGCCTTCCTAAAATGATAGGAATTTGATTTTTGAGATTTTTGACTGGTTCGGTTTCTAAGACAACAAAATCAACAGGGAAGACAAAATCACCAACTTTAATCAACACATCTTCCACTATACCTGTTGGAGTTTTAACAGAACGATCAACTAATTGAAGAGTGACACTAGTCTTCTTAAGTTCACCTAAACCCAAGGCTTGATAGACCGATAATGGAAGAAGATTCACACTAGCACCTAGATCGAGTAAAGCTTTATCAATGAAAGTATCACCTATGACACAAGAGATAGTAGGACAACCAGGATCCTTATACTTCACAGGGATTTGATTTGACAAAATAGAACTAACATGAGATGTTAGGAAAGCTTTCTTAGGAACATGAGTGGTTCTTTTATGAGTACATAAATCTTTTAGACACTTAGCATAAGAGGGAACTTGTTGAATCGCATCTAAAAGAGGAATGTTAATCTTGACTTGCTTAAAGACTTCTAAAATCTTATCTAACTGAGCAGATTGTTTGTTTGAAGTAAGTCTTTGAGGAAACGGGGCTTTCGGTTTAAAGACTTTTTCATTAGACACGTCAGAGTGGGGTTTCGAAGGTGGTTCATCGGATGGTGATGACTCATCAGCTTTATCTACTTCAGAACTCTCGGGATTTGAAGATTGTTTAAGACTAGGATTCAAGAGCAAAGGATTTGGTTCAGATGTTAGCTTATCTTCTTCTTGAGAATTGACACCAGCATGATTATTGAATTGATTACCAGACCTTAGAGAGATAACAGAATTCACATTTTCATGACACTTTTGATTTGGATGAAATTTAGGATTAGTCTCAGGTTGACTAGGAAATCGATTTTTCTCTCTCTCGCTGATTGTGTTTGCCAATTGACTGACTGGGACCTCTAACTTAGATATGGATTGAGTGTTAGAATTTAGTAGCTGCCTATCTTGGGTCATAGCTTGCATGAAAGATTGTTGAGATTTGAGTAATGCCTCCATACTCTTTTCAATAGAACTCAATTTCTTATCAGATTCGCTAAAACCAGGAGGATTCATGGGGATTGAGTTTGGATAATGACCAAGATTTTGAGGTGGGTATGAATTAGGATTTTGAGTTGGGTATGGACCAGGATTGGGCTTTTGAAAAGCAGGTTGAGGATTCTGATTATACTGATTGTATTGACCTTGGTTCCATGAGAAATTTGGGTGACTCTTCCAACCAGGATTGTATATGGCTGCATATAGATCATTCCTAACTCTAGGTTGAAACATGGCATTGACTTGTTCAATTTCAGGGCAATTCTCTACCACATGATTAGGAGAACTACAGTTTGCACAGAGAGACATTTGAGATGACACATTGTTGGTTTCTAAGGCTTCTAGATGTCTAGTGAGTGTAGCTAACTTAGCTTCGGTTGCAATAGAATTACCAACTACGCGTAAGCCCTTAGATGAGTTAGAATTTTTAGCTTCCTGATTAGGTTCCCTAGTTGACTCCCACAACATTGTTCTTTCAGCCGACTCCTCAAAAAATTGCCAAGCTTCATCTTCATCTTTGTCCATAAACTTACCATTACATATAGACTCTAACAAAGCAGTGGTTTGGCTATCTAAGGCTTCATAAAGAATTTTGCAAAGTCTCCATTTTTCTATACCATGTTGAGGACACTTAGACAACAACTTTTTAAATCTATCAAAATATTTCCAAAAGGATTCATTCCGATTTTGTTGAAATTGGTTGATTTCATTCCTAAGTCTGTTTGCCTTATGGTTTGGAAAATATTTTTTAAGAAATATAGAAACAAATCCCTCCCATGTGGAAATAGAATTAACGGGTAGACTATACAACCAATGTTTAGCATCTTCTTTCAAAGCAAAATTAATAAGCCTGAGTCTAATGGAATCGTCACTCAATTGTTGAAGTTTCTATAATGCACACACTTCCTCGAACTCTCGAATAAAAAGATATGGATCCTCTCCCTCTACCCCATCAAACCTAGGTAACATGCTAATGTTGTGATGTTTGATTTCAAAGTTATTGGCGGTTACTGCGGGTAAGACTATGCATGAGGGTTGAGCGGTACGAGCGGGGTAACAACGGTCTTTAAGTGAAACAGCCATGGCTACGGGTTGAACTTCTAATTATTTTGACTCAATTCTAGTGGGTGAAGAGAACTCGAGAACTTTACATAGAAGATAAGTAAACAATTTAGCACGTAGCAGACAAGCGCTATAAGTAAACACCAAGAAAAATGAAAATTAAAAAGAAAAATCTATATTATCCTAAGAAAAATCTAGACCTTGCTCCTAACAATAAGATACTACTAAAAGTCAAAACTCAAAAAGCATTCGTCCTGACTGGCCAGGCAGGTGCAAGCACTGCCAAGAGGCTAAACACCTTTCTAGACACCAATCCAAATTAGCCAGGTAAGCGTCACGCTTGCACAGACACCAAACGAAAGAATACTTAGTGATTCGTTCCTCCTAGATTCTCTTCCTAATTGAGCGTGAAATCCTAGGGGCCAACGTCTACTTCGTTTTATTAAGGAAAGGGGAATACAGAATGAACGAATTAGTGATTTGTGGGCCAAGGAAAGGGTGATGAAATCCCTCACCTTATCTTTTAATTGGGTAGCACGCTTAAGATTGATTGAATGATGCCACAAACCAAGAACAAGAAAGTAAACACTTATGGATGCACTACACTACGTGTTCTATTCTAAATTGTACGTACCTCTTTCCTCCAGCTATCACCATAGTTATATAAGATGGTAAACAATATTTACAATAAAGAAATCTAGATGATGTGATCCTATGTGAGAGAAAGAATGATGCATCAAATTGGTTTTTAAACAAACAATTAACTAACTAATATTTTTGGATTTTTGAATATTTATTTTTTTTTGTTTTTCAATATTAATGAAGAAAGAAAAAAAATAAAGAGAGGTGATACGGAATACCGAAAAGCGCTTCCAAAAATTTCAAAAGAAACAGCGAGGCCTTCCAAAGATCTTCTTGTCCAAGCTTTTCTCCGCTTCACTATTCCCTAAAAAAACAAAAGAAAACAAGAAACTAATCCGAAGAATTATTATCAAGGAAAGAAAACTACCAATAGTCCCTGGCAGCGGTGCCAAAAACTTGATGTGTAAAATAACTGCAAGCGCACAGTGTTTAATTGTAGAATCACAGATCGATCCTCAGAGACTATGTATTTTCAAAACCCTAATAATTAACTCAGGCGAACTAGACAATAAGATTTGAGATGAGATTTAATTAACCTAATTAACCTAATTAGCAAAGATTATCAAATAATATGGAAAACCTAGGAATCCAAATCCATTAATCATTCACAATTAATATCAACTTGCCCTAAAATCAACTCTCTTTTCTTCACAAATAAGATATATCAATTAACGATACAAGCATATAATATGAAACTTGTTATCTAACAATAACCTATCAAAACTTCATGGAGCAAGCATAGGCTATGAAAAATAATAATATATCAAAATCACTTTGTCAATTGAACAATTAAGCACCAAGAAAAATTATGAGAATCAATTAATAGGAACGAGAAGAAATCAAGAGCAATTAAATTAACTTCATCTTCATCCTAGGGTAAAAGGTTTAGCTAGACATGATATTAATATAAACGAAACAAATCAAGAATAATAGAAGCATTAAAACAAATTAAAAGTTTAAACTAATAAACTAGAAAATCAAGGCAAAAGCTTAAGTATGGTACGTGTACACGTAACCACAAACAGGAGGACTAAAAACAATTAACAAGTAAAAGTGAAGGTGACCACTCCCTGTAAACAAAACTGCAGCCGATTTGGAAAAGAAAACACGAAGAGAAATTAAAAACGAATAATAAATTGCTGTAGAATAATATTATAATGTATAAACTGTTTGCAAGAACTAACGAATAATGAAATTCTAATCCTACTCCTAATTAACAAGTCAAGATTGGTGTCTCAATTACAAGAGAGAAGTCCTATATATAGGAAAAAATATTGGGTTTGGGTCCTCGATTACAAATCAGATCTCGAATATAATTTCTTCAATTTCCTTTTTCTTCTCCGATAAGTATTCAATTTTTCCTCCAATTTCTTTGGCTTCAAGTATTTTCCACCTCCTTGCCATTTTTTCACCTTTTCTTGCTCAAATTCTGTTTTTATTTATTTCTCTACAAAACAAAATAAAATAATTTATTAATTAATAAAATTACGAAAACGGACATAAAATAGGTATTAAAATTATGATGAATTATGGACCTATCAATAAGCATGTAATATTTAAACATTCCAGAAGGGGTTTGATCAAGTTTGTGTGAGTGTGAGAATCAGGAACATAGAAAGCGTCCTCTAGCCTATGAGAACTGAAATGCAAGTAGAAGAGGTATGCTTCATTTGGGTTTTTGGTAACATACTGCTTGTTTTCTTGCAGTAACTTCACAAAGCGGCTCTCATATATTCCAGCGACTACTGGCTGCCTATCACAGAAGTTGGTCTTTTGTTTGATTACTGACTTGGTTTTCATTGGTAATAAAATCACAGTGAGTGTTGAAATTTATACTTGCTAATCGGCGAGAAAGTGGTAGAGAAAAGGCAAAGTAGGAAAAAACTTACAATTTTGCTTCCTACACAATCAAAATTATATAACCACATTGTGTCACATGGGACTCGTTGAAAATATTATGTTGATGAAGTACATATTATCATATTCATAAAACTTGGAATTGTGATTCTATCTGGATATATCTGTGTACACAAAAATATAACTCCCAAACAGCCGAGCCAAACAATGCTCTGAAATTAGACAAAAATTCAAACTGGAATAGTATACGGTAGGTATAACGAAGTTCACCAATTATACCTAAAAAATTCCACTAAATAGTTTTCATAACCACCATTATCTGTTACAGTAACTGTCAGCATACAAAATCAAACTTTCACAAAGCAATATCAACATGGGTACCACATTTACGCTCAACATTAGGAGTGTTGGCTAAGACGTGTAAAGAAACAGACAGTTGGTTTCTACTAAAAAATTAAGTCCTTGGATTTTATTCTATTTCCATTTTATAAAACAGTAGATGTACACAAACATATAGATATTCTTCTGCAAAACCGGGAAATCATGCATGCTAATTGACAAACATCATGAATCATGTTTGATCACTTGTCACTTGATATATTTCAAGATAGATATTTATGGAAAACAAAGATTAGCATACCAAAATGATGTTAAACAAAATAAGCCTTGTCAATTAGCTTACCCGTGGAGGCATCACCACAATTATAATCTGAAGTAGTAATTGAGTATGACCATCCCACTCCCACACCAGCTAGAGACTCAACAAATAGAAGATTTCATACTGTAATAAAAATGTTTAAAATACTGGTAAGTACATGTAATTATTAGAAGTACAATATGTTTTTAAAGATTGATTTTCAACCAACATCATCTTGAGCAGTATTTTGTTTTTTGTAAACTAATTCAGAGTAAATAACATGCATACCTTTATTCCAAGATTTGGAACTTATTCGAAGGCATCTACCATCACCTCTAGGAAAGAATGGACCAAGTTCTGTGAATGTGCCTCTTCCAAATGAGGAACAACCTGGTCCTGCACACAAAATATAAATAGAATCAGAATCAGTATCGTCGCGAAGGTAGCAACTTCAAGAGTTTGGACTAGATATTATTATATTACGCATTTTAACTTCAACCAAAATACGAACGTATATCAACGTGTATTGACCATTAATAATTCAAAATTCTGGAAAATTTTAGTTTGAAGCACTAAGAAGTCGACAAACTTTAAAAAATGTGGAAAACAAAAAATGACACCAACCTCCGTTGAGCCAAAGAGTAAGAGGTTTATGACCAGGATCATGATGCACCTCAACCAAATGGTAAAAAAAAGTCCTTCTAGCTTTAACATCCACATCAACCAAAATAGATTATTAAAATATTTAATAGTTAAAACGGTAAAAGAGTATGCGGCATATTGCTTGAACTGAACTTTAGTTTGCCCCCACAATTAAAATTATTGTCATTATCCAAATAGATTATAGGATATAGGTATCTAGCAAAAGATTTAAAAAAAACTAAAAGTAGAGAGCACAAACCCTTCTTCAAAGGCTTTGCAGCAGCTGAAGCTACTACACTTTGTAATAGGTAAACCCAGCAGTCTAAAGTACTAAACATGAACATATATACACTAAATACACACACAAATGCATTAATTTTAACCAAACAAATACAAACACAGAAATGGACAGGTATAATGCTCATATGCTTTAAATAGAGGAGATTAGGAGAAGCTAATTTAGAAAAATAGATAGAGAAGTTAATTCAATTTGTAATACGAATATAGATAGAGATATGGACGGAGATTAGTTTAGTTCGAATGGATGGAGTTTTTAGCAGAGTGTTTCAAAGTCAGTAGCACTGTTTGGGAGGCATGCATATTTGAAGTACAATACAATACTATTAGCATATAATGTTTAAAAGGCTTTGTATATTATGGACGGAGATTAGGCATTACCATCAGGTTTAGTTCGGATCTTATTTTTGTGCGTAAATTTGGATTATTAATTTTTAAAACCAAAACATATGAATCTAATACATTTATATACATAATATTAATTCCTTTTCTATACCTATATAATTTTATTACTCCTATTTTTATCATGACAAGTTTTTAACATGCTACTCTTGTTAACAAAAGAATTGTTTGAATAATAATAAATTGATTTATGAAAAAATAATTAAAATTTGTGGAATAAATTGTAATGGTGATATATTTGAACATGGTACAATGTTTAGGGCTAATTTCGATTAACTATGCCATATCATCGATATATTTAGTATTAATAGCCACATTAACATTATTACTTTAACGGAAAAGTTAACGAAATGACAAATTTTAAGCCTTTTGCTATCTCCAATAAAATTTTCTTTCTCGTTGGCCAGCCCAGGTTCAGTTGTTGTCCATTACGGCCTATAAGATGGAAGGTAGATAGAGAGAGAGAGAGAGAGAGAGAGAGAGAGAGAGAGAGAGAGAGAGAGAGAGAGAGAGAGAGAGAGAGAGAGAGAGAGAGATGGGGGGAGAGAGCCCATGATCTAATTATAAATAATTACATTTTTTCTTTACCAATTTAAGAATCACATTAACCAACAAAATGCTCTTCTTGGCCAAAAAAAGACGATTGCTCTAAAGTGTAATGCTGAAATGTCTTATAAGAAGAACGAAAATCTTGAAAGCATAACCACCTTAATTTTCTTAAGCAGCTCGAGCTCGTAGGCCTGTCTCAAAGACAATGATCTGTAATTCTAATATTCACCATTAATCCCTGTAACAAAAATACATTGATGAACTGAAGGGAAAAGAATACCATCTTAATAAACTTATTTATGGAAAATCTAATTTTTCTCGGCCTTAACAGTTTTTCTTTTCCTATGTATATGGTGAATGTGTTTCCACCATATCCTAACAACGCATCTGAACATAAATGACCTCCTAAATATTGAACTAAACATAAAAATCTAACCCAAAAATCAGCCAAGTCAGAGATTTAGAGTTACTTACTTGCATAGGTAGAGTGCTATCACGAAACAATGAAAACAGAAAAACATATGATATTGTATTTCAGGCTCAAAATTTTGGTGATGCTTATTATGCAAAAAAAAATCAAAAGAAAATATGAGAGATTGTAACAAATACTTTGTCAACAAATGTATAAAACATGATTTACATTGGAATTTTAACTAATATATATTATAGTATCACTTGTACTACCAAATTAAATAAAGCTTTTACCACTCAAATACTGTTTAGGCTGAAGAACATTAGATTTTGGAAAGCTACTAACTGGAAGGTCTTGCAAGCTAGAACCCTGAATAGATGACGAAGGACTCTAGCTCGTGCTAATGTACTGGAGTTGGAACAATGGATAAATAAAAGATTTAAATTTGAGAATAACACTTGTAGCATTAGCAGATAGAAAAGCAATTTAATCACACAGAAACTTGGGGCTATTAGTTTAAGATCCATATAAAGGTTTCAGGAATTTTTGGCTTTATAGCCAAAACACTCAATATAATTGGAAAAGAACATGTATATATCACTTTCTGAAGACTATAATTGAGATAGCAGAAGTGTTGATTGTGCTTGTTTAATGCAGTTTAAAGAATTGTAGAAGTAATACAGTAAATGTTAATTGGGGATTATTGCAGAAAATCATGTAAAGACAAACAATGAAAACTCAAACACATAATAACATTCATTCTTATACATTTATCTTTTTTTAAAACCACATACACAAGTATCTACATAAACACCTATCTGACCAAACTATTGCAATACATTAAAAAAAAAACTTGTACCTTGCTTCTGGACATATTGTCTTATATACAAATTAGAGGGTCAAGGAAAATAGCACTAACACCATCATCAATGGAGAAACCCTTTGCCACTCATAGGCATCCCAGAATTTAATTGAATTTTGCATCATAGGGAAAGAAAAGGTAAAAACTAATTCCCTCTTCCGACCAACAGGAAGTTGTAATTTGTCACCTTCTTGAGCAACAAACTTTGTAAGTTTTGATGCAATATAATCAAAAAGCTCATAAAAGGAGACATCGTAAAGTATCTTAATTTCGCACCTATCAACGACTCTAAAACAGTGTAAGTAATAAACTTTAACCAACAAACTCACATGTGATATCATGATTATTAATTTCGGAGGAATTGACACCTCTGCAATCCCTCTCAATTGCATTCGCAAGACCTGGAAATTTGTTCCTCCAAGGTCGAACGCATAATACACACCTTCCTTAACACTAAAACAAATAACCAAAACAACATGAACCCACATCCATAATCATCATTATATACATCTTAAAATAAAAACAATCTTAATTACTTATAATCTACTTACAAATTTCGATAAACTACATCTAATGCAGCCCAATAAAACAAATCACCCCTATTTAACAAAAAGTCGTAAACTTTAACACTTAACAATACAATTAACTTGATTAAAAAAAACAATACACTCTCATCTATCCTACAAACTCCTATAGATGTACTTATGAATTGAATCAATCAATTTATTAAGTACATGAATACAGATTCCAATTCCAACGGCGAGATGAAAGGTTAAAAAGATAATTAGGGTTGATGGATACCTGTCATTGATGCAGGTCGTTGAGAGCGTAGAAAATTTTAGTCGGGAAAGTTGTGCTTAAGGAGTGTTTAATTAGAGTAATGAGCTCCGAAAGAGTTACAGTTTGGAAGAGTTAGTTTGGGAATTGGGAGCGAGTTATTGAATTGGTATTGAAAGCTACTAAGGCAAGGTGCGTATATGTTTTTTACTTTCTTTCTTTTTTTTTCTTTTTTTTTTTTAAAAATGGGATAACCTAACTACAAATTATACCCCTTTGTTTATTATAGTATAGTATAGATTTGAGAAATGCCCCCAAAAAATATTGTGTGTTTTACAATTTATGACTAAATTAACATATCGCTATAATAATTAACCAGGTACCTTTGTCTCAGCGAATGGATAGTTTGGTCTGAGAGAACATCTGCAATTCAGGGTAATCAGTCTTTTTTCCTAAAAGAGAGATTGTGAGCATGTTTTGAGAAATATAATTTAACCAAGTAGTGGATATGACTGCACAAGTCACAACACATGTTTTGCTAGATTTTTTAACCAAATAGTGGATATGAGTGCACGCCCGCATAAATAAATAATACTGGGAAAAACAAAAATTCCAATTTAACTGTAAATTTTATTTAAATCAAGCTCCAAGTACTAGAATATCTGAATATTTCTGAACTTGTACAGTTCTCAGTTATTTTATCTAGGGAACAATCTCATCTTGGTGAGGCTTAGGTGAAGTGAGCATTGCAGTATACCGCCTAAGCCTTTCCTCCCGGAGCGAAGCAGACCTCAACAATGTTCTCCTAGGCACAAGAAATGGAAGAGATGAAAATTTTAGGCGGTGCTGCAGCCAAGCCAGCTGAATGGTAACAGCTGCCCAGGTTCTCCACCCAGGGGAATAATATCGAGCACTCATTTTCACTTTTTCATTCAGGCGAAAATGTTGTGTCACGTATTTTACATCTTCTGCTTCCAGCCCGAATGCTTCCGATGCCTCGAGACTGATAAGTGTAGATGAAGATGGTGGGAGAATTTCAATGAATGGCTTTCTCACACACCATGACAAGAGCTCATCGCCGCAAAAATTTCCGGGGCCTAATATGCAGCAACTGTTGATTTCACTGCGAACTACTTGATTGCATTGGAGATGACCTCTTACAATAAATAACATTCTCTGTACTGGATCACCTTCTTTAATTACCTGCAATTAAAATTTATGTATAAATCAATATGTTATTAAATCATATTCGTATGTATCAAGTCGGAATTCACCACTCACAATCTCTCCTTTAGGAAAGACGAGGGATTTCACTCTATCGCAGATGTTCTCCAGTACCAAACTATCCATGTGCTGAAACAGAGGTACCTGATACATGTACAACGTTTCAGTTAATTTTAAAACCATTATCTTACTCTATTCATGATTACAAAAACAAATTAAAGCAATTTTTTTTTTTTTTTACTGCTGGAAGTTTTGCATAGCTGGCTCTATAAAAATGCAAACTTTATCATTCTTCTTGCAACACGAGATAGTGTACTTATCTAATTTTGGTTACGGATTTCATGTGTTTAGATATTTAATGCCGGTTTATAGATTATGTGCTTTTTGAAGGATCAATGTTGTTTAGCTATAATGCTCTATATAGTTTTTGTAGGTATTATAAGTAAGGTTCATATACCTGTCTCACCAAGTCCAGGCAGAGATGATACTTGATGTCTCTCCTAAGACCCTCTGGGAGGCTACGAATCATGTCACCCTCATCTACGCCACGCATTGCAATCCAAAGCTGCCGCTCATAGTTACGTACTCTCTGCCGCAATCCTTGTGGCATGTTTCTCCTACTCATCCACCAATCGATATTGTTTATGTTTACTTTCCTTACAAGTTTCTTTGATGATGTTGCCATCAAGAACACCTGAATATAGACACATAATCGGTCATTAAATGCAAATATAAAAAGTTCCTTTTAATTTTTGTATACGAAAATGAACTAAGCGAATGATTCATGGTAAAAACTTGAACTACTAAGTTTAAATACATTTCAAATTGTCTTTTATAAGTACGAAGTAACTGTCTCTTGTCCAGCCTCCAACTTCTCTAGGAAAATGGTTACCTTAATGTTGGCAATTAACATGGTGACCAGCACGAGGCCGCACCCAGTCACAATTATCATGAACACAATTTCTAACCAGTCATCAGTGCTCCCCAGATTCCCAAAGGTGCTGCATCAGTCATCAATTAAACCAAGGGTGACTATGTACAGTTTAAATTAACAAAAGAAAATAAAATATAGATGGTGGACTTACCAAAGCATCATGACTCCCCAAAAGAGAGGAAGAAGCATCTTCTCCATACGGTTGTTATTGCAAACAAGTAGAGTTATCCATTCAAATGCTCCGTAATCATACTGACTATCATCACTGCTTTGTAGGCACCAAGATCTGGCATCGTTGTTATTTCCCCATGACGTTCTCAAATTGTCTCTCACCTTATATGTGCTCCCAAAAAAGAAAGGGTTTTCACAAGAAAGTATGTTAAACGTACAACTCTCTGTTTTCTTGCATTGCTCCATCAAGCACCTGGCTGACCTCTGCATTCCTAGCAAGTAGTAACATGCTCCCACCACCTGCACATAGCTTATTATATAACTCGTGCACACACACAACAGGAACTAACTGATCAATATGCTCAATACCTCACTACTTAAAAGATTACTCGTGTTTACTTACATGTGAGGCTACAAAGATTGCGATGATGTTTAGGCCGATCCCCCACCAAACTGTCCCGAAAATGTATTGAAAGAGCATGCGACGCAGTAGGCAAACAGCTTTATATACTTTAGGGAGGTATTGGAAGAGAAATATTATGAGCATTAGAGTCATCGCTCTTGTTTGTTCACCTTTCTTCAACATTGCTGGAACCGCAAACCATATTACAACCTGCAGTGATTACCAAATTCGTACAAGTAACAATTAATTACCGCAAAATAATTGTTATAAGTTAGGAGAAAAGAGATTGAGAAGAATTTGTATATATTCAGATGATTATTAGATGAGGAGAAGATCCTATATATAGAAGAACTAAGACACCAAAGTCTATACTAGGGTGTTATAAGTCTATACTAGAGTGTATATATTCAAGGACGGTGCCTAACTTAAGCTGACAATTTTGACACTCCCCCTCAAGTTGATGCATATATATCACTCATGCCCAACTTGCCAATAAGTGGATGTAGCATTTTTCTTCCAAATCCCTTGGATAACACATCAGCAACTTGATCTTCTGATCTTATAAATTGAATACTAATGATATCATTATTGATCTTCTCTTTAATAAAGTGCCGATCAATCTCGATATGTTTGGTTCGATCATGTTGAACTGGATCATGTGCAATGGCAATTGCTGCTTTATTATCACAATGCAGCTTCATCGGAGTGGGTAATGCAAGTCCTAATTCTATAAGCAGCAATCTAACCCATAGTAGTTCCCGCACTCCTCGAGCCATAGCTCTGTATTCTGCTTCAGCACTAGATAATGCAACTACTGGTTGCTTCTTACTTCGCCAAGTAACTAGGTTACCTCCCACAAATGTACAGTATCCTGAAGTGGAACGTCTATCATCTAGACATCCAGCCCAATCTGCATCTGTATAGCTCTCAACCCCAAGATGATTGTTTTTAGTAAACATTACTCCTTTTCCAGGAGCAGCTTTGAGATACCTTAATATCATATAAACTGCATCCAAATGAGGTTGGCGAGGATTATGCATGTACCTGCTAACAATCCCTACTGCATATGCTATGTCTGGCCTTGTATGTGCAAGGTAGATTAGTCGTCCAACTAACCTTTGATATTGAGATTTATTGACAATTTCACCAGTATCTCCACAAAGCTTATGATTTGCTTCTATTGGAGAATCTGCATGTCTACATCCCAACATCCCTGTTTCTTTCAGAAGATCAAGGGTATACTTCCGTTGTGAGAGGAAGATACCACCCGGACTTCTAGAGACCTCAATGCCGAGGAAATACCGTAGTTTTACTAAGTCCTTCATTTCGAATTCAGAGGCAAGCTTGCGTTTAACATTAGCAATTTCACATGTGTCGTTGCCGATGATCACAATATCATCGACATAAATAATTAGTACTGTGATTTTTTCATCTCGTCTTTTCACGAACATGGTGTTATCCGAGTTGCTCTGTTTGTAGTCAAATTTAATCATTGCTCTTTGAAATTTTCCAAACCAATCCCGTGGAGACTGTTTCAACCCATAAATAGTCTTCTTTAGCTTGCATATTTTCCCAGTGGTCGCAGTTGTAGAAAAACCTGGTGGAATATCCATGTAGACTTCTTCTTTCAGGTCTTCATGTAAGAATACATTTTTTACATCCAATTGCTGAAGTTCTCATCCAAGATTTGTTGCACATGATATCAAGATTCGAATAGAAGTCATCTTTGCTACTGGAGCAAAAGTTTCCTGATAATCAATCCCGTAGGTTGATGAGAATTGACATACTTTATTTTAAATTACCTGTTTTATTTAGAACATGCTTGCTTTGCTAACGGTCATCAACCGGATCTGAGTTCACTGACCGGCGGTTCGCCGGAATAATCAATTCAAATTTCAGTCAAGCATATTTACATTTTCATTCACATACACACACTCCTACTCATACTTCGTTGTCTTCTTATTCTTATTCATCTTTCATCTGCATCACCTATTTCTTACTAGATTTATATAGTTGCATAATTATATAAATTGTTTAACTGTAGTTACTCTCTTACTCTTTCTCCTACACCTTTCCGTTCTATACTTCATTTCCACACTTGGTTTTTAATTTTTAATCTTGCAGCCAGCCGGCGGCAAGTAAGAGCTTCTCCGGTGTTAATCGTCTTCTTCCCAGAAATCTAGTCCAAATCTGGTATCTCTGTACTGTACCTTTACGTTAAATTCGACCGTTTGGCAGTCTTGTAGAAATTTTCTATTTTTTTCTGGTATCATTTTATTTCTCTTAAATTATTTCTGAAAAAAAAAAATTGTTGTCAATCATTTATTTATTATTTACTGCGTAACTACCTCTATTTTTGCCTACATTTAATGTCTCGTAGTTTGCGTGTTGGCAGTTTGAATTTAGGGACCTTGTCAGGTAAACTGTTGGAGCTAGTGGACGTGCTGAAAAAGCGGAGAGTGGATGTGGCATGTATCCAAGAGACTAGGTGGAAGGGGGCCAATTCCAGAGTAGCGAACGGGTATAAATTGTGGTACTCAGGTCTTACCAACTCGAAGAACGGAGTGGGTATTCTTTTGGCGGAGGATCTAAAAGACAACGTTGTGGAAGTGAAGAGGTGCAATGACAGGATCATGTCCGTCAGGGTTGTGGTTGGGGAGAAGGTGGTGAACGTGGTGTGTGCGTATGCACCTCAAGTCGGTTTGAGCGATTCTGAGAAGGAGGGGTTCTGGGTCTGTCTGGATGAGTTGGTTGGCAGTATTCCTGACGACCAATTCTTAGTGATGGGAGGCGATTTCAATGGTCACATTGGTGAGAGGGCAGATGGCTACACCAGCGCTCATGGCGGTTTTGGCTTCGGAACCAGGAATGTCGGTGGGTCCGCCTTGTTGGACTTTGCTACTGCCCAGGAATTGGTTATCGTGAATTCTGTTTTCCAGAAGAGGGATGAGCACCTCATCACCTTTAGTAGCGGGGGAAACTCCACTCAGATTGACTACCTTCTTATGCGCAGTCGGGATGTCAGGACGTGCATGGATTGCAAGGTGTTCCGGAGTGAGGCGTGTGCCTCCCAGCACCGGCTGTTGGCCATGGATCTGACCATGGGGGGTCGAGTTTTCCGCAGGTCGAGAGAGTTCAGACCGAGAATCCTGTGGAAGGATCTGAAGGGCGAGAAGGCGGTCGAATTCAGGGAGTCCCTCGTCATCGAAGGTAGTTTTGATCGTGATGGAGATGCAAACAGTAGGTGGACAAGCTTGGCGAAGGACATTCGGTGTGTGGCCGAGAAAGTGGTGGGGATTTCCTCGGGTAGGTTCAGGAGCAATAAGGAGTCATGGTGGTGGAACGTGGAGGTTCAAACGAAAGTTAAGGCTAAACGTGCGCTCTTTAAAGAGCTTCTGTCGATGAGTGCAGGGGCGGAGAAGAGCCGGAAGATGGAAGAGTACAAGGTGGCGAGACGGGAGGCTAAGAAGGCCGTGGCGAAAGGCAAAGGGGAAGCCTATGAGGGGTTGTACAAGTGCCTGGATACCAAGGAAGGAACGAATGCTATCTTTAAACTAGCTAAAGCGAGGGAGAGAGGACGGCGCGACCTGGGTGCAGTAAAGTTTGTAAAGGATGATTCAGACCGAGTGTTACTTAATGAAGACGCTATTAAGGAGAGGTGGAGTTCGTACTTCCATAACCTTTTCAATGAGAATAGGAGGAGTAGGGCCGGTGGGGAACTAGAGATCCCCCCCTCGTCTCCTTGTGAGCGTATTACCGAGGACGAGGTCAAGGGGGCCATTCGTAAGATGGCGAAAGGGAAGGCGGTTGGTCCGGATAAGATCCCAATCGAGGTGTGGATTTGTCTTGGCGAAGTTGGCGTTAAATGGCTAGTTAATCTGTTCAATGATCTCCTCTTGGGTGCTAAGATGCCAGCAGAATGGAGGCGTAGTGTTGTAGTTCCTTTTTTCAAGAACAAAGGCGATGCCCAGAGTTGTAGTAACTATCGGGGTATTAAATTACTCAGCCATACTATGAAACTCTGGGAGAGAGTGGTAGAAGGCCGGATTAGAAGAGAAGTTGAAATCTCAGAGAATCAATTTGGTTTTATGCCGGGGAGATCGACGACCGAGGCCATTCATCTCGTCAGACGCCTTATGGAGAAGTTCAGGGAGCGCCGCAAAGACCTCCATATGGTGTTCGTTGATCTCGAGAAGGCATATGATAGTATCCCCCGGGAAGCGATTTGGAAGACCCTCATAGAGCGGAGCGTATCGTCGTCGTACGTAAGAGTGATTCAAGACATGTACTCCCAAGCTAGTTCTTGCGTCCGAACCCCAGTGGGAGACTCTCGTTTCTTCCCTGTTGAGATTGGGCTTCATCAGGGATCGGCTCTTAGTCCTCTTCTTTTCGCACTTATCCTTGATGACATGTCACGCGGGATCCAAGACGCCATCCCGTGGTGCATGCTCTTCGCTGACGATATCGTGCTAGTGGCGGAGTCAAGGGAGAAGGTCAACGAGAAGTTGGAACTATGGAGATCTACTTTGGAGTCTCAAGGCTTGCGGGTGAGTAGAACTAAAACCGAGTATCTCTGGTGCAACTTCAATGGCGAGGCCATCGACGAGGAGGTGGAGGTTAAGATCGAAGATCAGATCGTCCCGCGTACGGATAAGTTCAAGTATCTGGGGTCGATCATCCAGAAGGAAGGTGAGGTTGAAGACGATGTCAAGCATCGTATCAATGCTGGGTGGCTAAGGTGGAGGGCAGCGTCAGGGGTGATGTGCGACAAGAAGGTTCCTTTAAAATTGAAAGGGAGATTCTACAGAGCGGCAATCCGGCCTGCGTTGTTATATGGTTCTGAGTGCTGGGCAGCGAAGAAGACCCACGAAAAGAAGTTGGAAGCAGCAGAAATGAGGATGTTGCGGTGGTCGTGTGGTCGCACGATGCTAGATAGAATCCCTAATAGGGTGTTTAGGACCGAGCTCGAAGTGGCGCCACTTTCTGCGAAACTTAGGGAAGGGAGGTTGAGATGGTTCGACCACGTCCGTAGGAGGCGGCCGGAAGCCCCAGTGAGAAGGGTTGAGAGTATTTCGGTTGTTGGGGTGAGGAGGAGAGGCAGACCGAGGAGGTCATGGGAAGAGCAACTTAGGTTGGATTTGAAGGCTATGAACCTAAGTGAGACCATGACCGCCGACAGGTGTTCGTGGAGGCGGCAGATCAGAGTGGTGGACTCTCTTCTAGGGGACGGCTCTGTAGTAGAGAACATCAGAGTCGGGTTGTCTCGGATGGCCTTATCGTAGGAGTTCGGCTTTTTCCGATATCTTTTCCCATTTTCATTTAGTATTTTTAGTATCATATGTTTCCCGGTTGTGCAGGTCCAGGGAGCTTTGCTTGGTGGTATCTAGAGGCATGGTAGGTAAGTCCCGTGTGGAGAACGCCATGGGCTCAGGTATTGCTGTGAACTTTGTCGCATAACTTTTACATTTCTTTGTGTATTTCAAACACCGTATTTGTCGTGCACATAGCCGAGGGTCTTCACGGAAACAGCCTCCCCACTCTTTAAAGTGGGGGCATGGTCTGCGTAAAACCTACCCTCCCCAGACCCTGCTCTGAGCGGGACATACTGGGTATGTTTGGTTTGGTTTTTTTTTCTAAAATTTAGAATTTTCCTTATTTACAATCTCACCATACCTCTTAACCATGGTTAGTTAACACTTTTTTTTTTTTGAGCATATCCATAAATATCTATTTTTTAAATAAAAAAATATTTACTAGAATATCACAATTCTAATTTGAAATCAATCACGTATATTTCAAATTAAATTTCATAATTAATCATCCATTAATCAACCACTCTTTTAATATATAAAAAAAAAAAAAGAAAAATTGAGCCCAGGTAAATAATAAATCCTGGGTCCGCCCCTGTCTATACTAGAGTGTATATATTCAAGGACGGTACCTAACTTAAGCCGACAATTTTAACAATAATATATCAGAAATAATTAATTTAAATAATATTCAGATGTCATGCAATGTTAAAAAAAAAAAAAATTAATTACAAGACATTCTGAATTTCGGAAGCAAATTATAAGGAAAAAATAGGAAAAAATAACAGAAGAGATAAGCTCAACTTATTATCTCTATATCAACCCTGCACATTTACACGTACATATTGTGTGTGTGTGTTGTGTGTGTGTGTTTACAACACTAGGTGCCAGAGTCATTAATACGGTGACATGCATAAAATTGTCATCTTTATAAACTTTTTTCTGGTTAATACTCATTAAAGTGCATTCATCCAAATAAGAGTAAATTTTTCAACACCTACTGCAATCTGTTGCAACAATCTACTATAGCATTTAATTATTTGTTAGATATATTTGATTTAGATTGTGCATATTTATTTCGATTATGTTGATAATTAATTAGTATGATTAGATAACCGTAAGGAATTTCTTGAAATAATTTCTGACCTGTGGCAAAGGTAAGATGACAAACACATATAGGAAGAAGTCCATCTTGCCCTTTAAATTCTGCAATGCTAGACCACCGTAGATCTTCCTGACTCCGTGCACAGACGATGAGCTGCGATACTGACGCCATATATTCCAGATGTGCAAGCCGTCTGTAACTGATCGGAGAAGCGAGAGGCCGAGAGCAAACCAGCCATCAATAAAAAAACACATGCCATCTTCATTAACAGAGATTGTGAAGAAGAAAGTAGGATCAATGAACAAACATAGAGCTGAGATTAAAGGAAACACACGGTCCCATTCTCGTAACCATGACATTCTTGATGATGATCCCAGTATTCTTCTTCGAGTTCCCCCAACACATCCGTAGCTGCCTCTGTACTCCTCCGAGCTTTCATCCGAGCTGTCTTCGTCATCTTCTTCTTCCACTTCTTCTTCTTCTTCCTCAGTGGTGATGGCATCATCGTCATAATGTGGATTATTATTCTCGTACTCTTCGTAAATAGTCTCCATTCTTCTCATGCTAGCTGAGTTTATAAATTTTTGTGCACTACTTGTTTGCAGAGTCTTTGAGATAAGCAAAGCTTATAAGATGAAGAGAAATGTTGGCGAAGGATGAAAGATAGGAAGAGGCTTGTGTATTTTTCCTCTTAAAGGAGTAGTAGTTAGTAACCGTCAAAGGACCTATCTCTAAAAATAATAATGTTAAAGAACAAAAAGTAAAAGAATGCTATCTATAATGGAATTTATCAATTAAATTTAGGGAATCCTAATTTCTATATTTTAATTGGTAGACCCCAAAAAAAATAAAGTAGATATTAAAAAAAATCTGCAGCCT
Organism: Saposhnikovia divaricata; assembly: GCA_036435485.1. Classification (NCBI taxonomy): domain Eukaryota; kingdom Viridiplantae; phylum Streptophyta; class Magnoliopsida; order Apiales; family Apiaceae; genus Saposhnikovia; species Saposhnikovia divaricata. Next base: position 2,770,379 of record JAZHRN010000132.1, read on the forward strand.
GAATAAGTTTTAAATAACAAAGATTATTGCAAAAAGAAATTTGTGATAACTTTCTTTTTTTAAAAGTATTTCCTAGATATCAAAAATTTGTTGAAACAAACTTCGTCTCAACATGCCAATGTGCAAATTTAGTAACAAAATGTTTTAACTGGTTGTTTTATAACAGAGCACTGGTTGTTATAAGTAAATAAATTTGGGTAACATGATGATGAGTATAGTGATAGCAATGTTGAGTGTTGTAAATTTCATTATGTTCACTCGCTTTTGTTTGAAAATTAGCTGATCTTGAAACAAAAGTGCACAACAGTCATATTAGGCAACCCTATTTGGTAAGGATTGAGTCAAATTAAGTATATTATATATGTGTTTCAATGGCTAAATCTTCTAACAAAAATACATTGAACTTTAAACAATAGAAAACTGAATCTCTGATATAGGCATATAAGCTCTTATCGCAAAATTAAAACTGAAACTACATTTCGGGTGCGTATCCAAGAGCTTCAAGGTTAGCAGCCATTGCCTTGTTCATCGGTGGTGGTCCACACCTCGGAATCTGCCATTTAATTTTATGAAAATTTTTAGCTACTTTTGGTTTGTTTTCAAAATATTATGTTGGTATGGAACAAAATCTACCTGAATAGCAGATGCTGGGGCGGGGTAATGAGTTTGGATCATTTCCTTGGTTACAAATCCGACACCACCATCCCAAATTTCCGGGCACTGCAGAAGTAGAAGTACAATGATTAGTCCTCTATACTCTATATTATGAAGTGTCAACATAATATAAGGAAAAGAAGAGAGAAACCAACCTGATTAAGTACGTAGTAAACTTTAAACCGCTCAGGGTAATCGGAAGCAAGTCCATCTATTTCTTCCTGAAATACATAATAAGTTCAATCATTCACTTACATGAAGAAAACGTTGACTTCTTACTTCTAGATTGTAAATCTTTTACTCAAATTATACTTGGAATGTTACAAGGGTCTTGAGTATTTACATGGACTATTACCCACTAGAATCAACTATACTATTAAGTATTACCCATAGGAACCAACTGTCGATAATCATCAAAGCTATTCATTATGGTTAATTATCTTTAGTAATGTTTCTTAATCCGTGCCGAAGATCATTCCACCAGAAGGATCTGTTTAAAAGAAACAGCTAAATGGATATGTTTAAATTTTAATGAAAACTGATCCTTTGAATTTTATACCTCATTTGGTTGACACTTAACTTTGGAAAGAAATAACATCAAACCCTAAAAAACATTTCATATATGGAGATAATTATCAGTTGTCACTGTTTCGTGGTTGCAAGTACACATGTTTGTTACAACGGTAAGTCAAGTCGAGTGCACGAGGGTCCAGCTAACCGGCTTGTCATGACTATTGTCCGCTAGCCTATAGGATAAAACCAAAAAATTATATATATATATATAGGCTAGCGTTCAAATAGAAACCAACCTTAGAATAGAAACTAGAAACCTACACTAAATAAATTATATTTCATTTATTTTAATGGCCCCGCTAGGGGCACCTTCACAAAAAACGTTTAAAATTCTTGGCTCTATTCAACAAAAATATTAAAAAAAAAAAAATTAAAAAAAGTTACTGTTCACGTGCCACGTCATCACGTGAGCAGTAACTTTTTTTTTTAATTTTTTTTAAATTTTTTTATATTTTGTTGAATAAAGAAAATAATTTTAAACGTTTTTTGTATTGGAGTACCCCTAATTTGGTCATTAGATTAGCTTGAAATATTTAATTTAGGTTTAGTTTCTAGTTTCTATTCTAAGTTAGTTTCTATTAGAACAAGACCCTATATATATATATATAGGCAAATGTTACATATATATCATGAAGATTGGCCATCTGCATTTAGAAAAGGAACAAGGCACTGAAGTGAAACTTCAAACTTCTGCCACTCATTCATTACAATGAT